>OW388082.2:99636863-100965442 GCA_936449025.2 Sarcophaga subvicina | reverse complement strand
CTTTGCGCAGACAGATGTTTTCTAGCCCTGATCCGGGTTTCCAAAGTAGTCATATAAATACCTTGAAGAGTGGGTAAAAAAAATTGGTTTTCATGGTGCGATAGGCGTAATGGTTGAGCCGATCTCTTTTCAAAGAAATATGGGCCACTGATAACTCCGCTCCAAAATCCGCACCAAACAGTCACTCTTAACGGGTGGATTGGCTTTTGTAGGACGTACCCACCAAGATGCAAATGAGCTTCATCCGAAAAGATGATTTTTGTTTTGGCAAAAACGACATCATTGTGCAGTTTCTCGTTGGCCCATCTATTCCAATAAATCCCAACGTTGCTCAAGCGTAAATCAATTCGTTATATTCAGTGGAGATACATACATAACTGGTCATTACAACCCTTCAGTCAGGATTACGACCTAGTTTCTCACACCACTTTTGTTGTGTGTGTTAATTTTATACATGAATGGTGGGACCTACAGTTTAAAGTCGACTCCGAACGACAGATTTTTGAGAAACTTCTTCATGGCAATTTTATTTACTCTCAGAGTTTTTGCCAGAAATCTGCGAGAGGTAATCGCCGAAGAAATACTTTTTGTATTTTGTCTTGATGTCTGGCCTGGGGCTCGAACCCTGGCTTTACGTCTAATAAGCCAACACAATACATACTAGACTACGGCGACTTCAGGCGTAATGGTTGCGTCGTTCTCATTTTAACAGAATCACAAATCATTTTCATCAAACACTCACTCGTAATGGGTGCATTGGCTTTTGTAGGACCACGTGTGGGTTTTCTAAGCTGCAAATACGGCAAATTTGTTTATTACCGTACCCAGCAAAATGCAAATGAGCTTCACCCTAAAATATGATTTTTGTTTTGGCAAAATCGACATCATCGTGCAGTTTCGCGTTGGCCCATCAATCCCAACGTTGCTCAAGCGTAAATCGATTCGTTATATTCAGTGGAGATACGGCAACTTCAAGTGGAGATAATATACTAAATTTTGTGACGGAATAGAATGACAGAAAAGTATTGTCAGATTCGAAATAACCTATATAACTTTGTTATCATGTTCCATTAAAGCAATATTAATTTAACAAATGTATGCTTAATAGCTCAGCAATAAAGGAACGAAAACTACTACTTCAGTGTTTTATTGTTGCAAAGACAAAATGAATGCTGATACTTGTTAGACAGAATTCAATCGATATTTTTAGTTTTATTTTTAAATAAAAATTTAATATTCGAATATTTTTTTCCATTTTTATTAATTTTTATTCCTTTTTCTCTTTACAGATCTTGAACACCATTTCCTAATTTCTATGTAAGTTCATATCATAAGTTTAATAACATTTAAATGTCATTTAAAGGTAAAAAATGTCTTAAAATAAATACATATTCATTAAATAAATACGATTTCAGACTCTTTTTGTTGTAAACCTTAACTCACTTAAATACCTTATGGAATGATACTTTTACTTACTTTTTGTTTCATTTTTGTTTCCTTTTGTTTCATTATTAAATTTGAGTAGAACTCAACTAGGCCACCAACCGACAAAGCATATTTAAAAGGAGTCAACCCCCATGAATAAATAGAACATGTAAATGCCCTAAAAACTTTGATTCTATTTTTTCTCTTTTTTTTCGTTTTTTTGTTCTTTGTAACATGATAAGTACCAAAATAGTACCATAAGAGGATTTAAGATGTGTGTTTTGTTTTCCCACAAAATATTTTATGAACCAAAAAAAAACACAGAAAAAAATCACAAGAAAGAAACGTGACTTAAATGTTAATTATGGTTGAAAACTATTGTTGTTGTTCTTGGGTAAATGTTATAGAAGAATAAGAATTTATTTCCTATGAAAAGATTTACTAAAGACTAGTAAATGTGGCTTAATATTATTAGGGGGTATAAAAATTCTGTTATGGGGTTATTTTATTTGATACCCTACCTAGTTTAATCAGGAGTTAAGTCCGGGCTTAATGTTGGCTGTTTTTCAAGGACTCCATTAACCAAACGTTGCTAAATCGAATGATTCTCTGCTCGTCCTTATATAGAAGCGTCGCCTTGAAACAATAACAATGATTTCTTTTCCTAAACATATTTACTAAACATTTATTGTGTGGATTCTTGATTACTCCATCTGTATTCAATCTTCTATTTCTCTAGCCTGTACGGTTTATGAAATCGATTCCCACCAGAGAAAACAAACAAAAGGCCACCACCTCATACAACCTTAATGGCAGTATAAAAGAACAAACTTTTAAGGAACCAGACCTACGTTCACTGTCATCGAGATAGAACTCAAAACCCCTTAATTGTTTAAATCTGGGTGCATACAGAACATTATCTCTATCATTGCTCGGCAAATGGGAACCGGAGATGAATTCTTAAGCAGAATCTATTTGCAGGACATGAAGTCGCCGGAGTCTAGTACTTAGTGTACTGGCCTATTACACGTAAAGCCTGGGTTCGAGCCCCAGGCCAGGCATCAAAACAAAACACAAAAAGTATTTCTTCGACGACTTCCTCATAGCAGATTTCTGGCAAAAACTCTTTGGGTAAATAAAATTGCCATGAAAAGTTTCTCAAAAATTCTGTCGTTCGGAGTGGTGTGAGAAACTAGGTCGTAATCCTGACTGAAGGGTTGTAATGACCAATTAGTATGTCTAGGCGAAGGTTATTTGGAAAAGAAACCATACTTTCAGGATTGATAAATGCCAGCCAAGAGTTACGTACTATCGGCGTTACAACTAGACCTTATAGGACCCAAATAAGCCACGCTTTTTAAATTATCCTAACCTAATTGACCTTTTTCTAAGAAAAACTCTGCTAATTATAATTGAGTTCTTAATAAAGTATCATCAGAGGCGATTACTCCACATGAACTATCGACTCACATTCAATTTTTTTTTTCATTTTTCTTATACCGGCATCAGGGAAAGGGGCTAAAGTGTTTGACTACAAGCTACAGTAAACCTGGTTCGAATTCGGGGAGAACGCGCAAAAGTTTCCATCACTGTTTTTTTTTTCTTTTTACAATGAAGAGGCTTCAATTCTTTCAACCCTGATACCCATCAACATTACAGTTTACTTATGGCCTTAAAGCGCAAATCCCTACATGACAAACCTATTATCATACATTTTTTAAAAGATGAATACCATCCTTTTCTTTTAGAAGAAAAACTTGAACATTAGAAAAATCGAATCAGAAACGTTCGGGAGACTATCACAAGTCCCCATCAAAGCCTTGCTGCAGTAACAGGTGGCGCACTTGGCGGATAAAGAAACAGACTGTCCAAGTATATTTTCCCCTCTGCCATGGAACTAATCATGAAGCCTTATAACCTTTTGATGAAGATACCTTAGCTGAAAGGTATTCTTCCAAAGTAGTCGGAATCGAATATAAATCCAGATACCACATGAGGTACAGAGCACGCTTAAACGAACGCTCCATGTCATGCAATGTGATGTCATTGGCGTCAGTGTTTATCTGCTGTACTAAAAGAAAAAACCTTTCCTAACGCAAGTGTTACAAGGACTTTCCGCCTTAAGGGCATATTTTCATGGAGTATTTTCGTATACTTTCTTCATGAGGAAGTCGCCGCAGTCTAGTAGGTAGTGCGTCGCCTTAATTCAGATGTGGGGCCTCTGTCAGACATGTCCAACAAAACAAAATCCTAAAAAAATATTTCTTCGGCGACTGTCTCTCAGACGATCTCTGGCAAAAACTCTGCTATGAAAAGTTTTTCAAAAATCTGCCGCTTGCAGTCGACTTTAAACTGTAGTAAAATTAACACGTACAA
The DNA here is from genome assembly GCA_936449025.2 of Sarcophaga subvicina. Classification (NCBI taxonomy): domain Eukaryota; kingdom Metazoa; phylum Arthropoda; class Insecta; order Diptera; family Sarcophagidae; genus Sarcophaga; species Sarcophaga subvicina. Next base: position 100,961,641 of record OW388082.2, on the reverse strand, counting down.
CATAAGTGGTGTGAGAATCTAAGTTGTATGCATGTATGCATAACTTTAAGAACGTCATTCATACAGATATTTTCCAATGTGGGTCACTTTTCGGGTACCAATCACAGGTCAGCAATGAGTATTCAAAACGATGAGTAGATTTGAATCATACTTATAATTTCTGATACTTATACGCATTCATACTTATTTTAATGTCATACTTATACTACGCATATTCAAAGTTTGAAATACTCATGGTACTCATACTTAACAATACGCATGATGTTATTGATTTCGTCTCTCCATGACTCATCGCATACACGAATCACAAAATAAGTATGATTCGCGTACGAACACTACAATACTCACAAGAAGGTTGTGTATTTGCGCTGCTTGCTGTCTTTTTCATTTTTGTTTACGTGTCTTTCTCCTTTCTTTGTAAATGCAACAACAACTAAGACTGTAAATTTTGACGAATGATTCGAGTGATTCGTATTTTTCTAAATTTATGAATCTGAATGAGTAGTCATATGAATCAAACATAGTTCGAATGTTATGAGTTTGATGTCAACGTTGTACTCATACTCATTGCAATTTGTACTTATAAATCAATGTTGTACTGAGTACGAATGAATCAGAGTATTTGGATTTCAATACTGTTGGCTCACTCATACTCAAAATTTCATGAGTACTTATGAGTAGCGAAAAAGCGATTCATTGCTGATCTCTGGTACCAATTCAATTGCTTTCTTAAAGCTTTTGTAATCTGGAAAGAATGGACTCACAGCAAATGCCTATAATGGTTTGTGTCTATGATATATTAAAATAGTTAAGATAGTTTAATATCCAAAATAGCTAACTTACAAAGAAGTGAGAACACCTTAAGATACCTCGTAGTATATTGCATATTCAGATGTTGCAAACAAAATATTCCCACTCATTCAGTAGAGTCTTAAAGCAAAATGCCTCTACAAATCCTTTAATATCAAAAAAAAAATGTAGCAATTCACCTCCGTTGTTCTATTTTGTTTTTCTTCATCATTTTACTTCCGTTTTAAGTACGCTTTAATATTCCCTCATAACCACATTAATCTTAATGTCTCTCCATTATGAAGGCTAAATTGTCAGAAGAAAGAAAAAACTACGAACGAAAAAAACCTTCTTTTAGCCGGTGTTTATTGTCACATACAGGAGATAAAGAGAGAGAGAAAGAGAGAGAACATTCTGACATGTGCTTTGGGGGTGCTAGAGACATGTAACGCTGTCCTTTAAGAAACGAATGTGTAAGTTTGTGTTGTTAACATAGAGATATAATTCATCACTTGTGTGTCATTTATTATTACAACCGCCCCCTAATAAGTGACACATCAATTTCTAATTGGCTTAAATAGTGACGATGATGATGATGATCATCATCATCATCATTTAAGGCATATCAGGTTTGGTTATCGCAAAACTCATAAAGACTTTGTGATGAACTCATCACAAATTTTAAATTTCCTTCAAAAAGTGTGTTTAAAAAAAATGTGACACAAAAAAACATGAAAAAGGGAAATAATGACGACGTAGAGAAAAACTGGTAATATAATTGAATGAAAACACAAAACCATAAGAGTTTCTTATTGATCCTTTGAATGTTTTCCGGCAAAAAATGTAGCATGACTGATTGAAAATAACAGAATTCTTAAGAAGAGAACACCGTTGTGTACTGTAAAGGGCACTTACTAGGTGACGCTACCTAATGACGTTTTATTGGGCTTTCGCTTGATTTATCAACACACTGCTTAGCTTCAGAACTCTGTTTATATTTCATTCTCGTAAGTTTTTGCTGAAAATGACTGCTTTATTAAGCTAGTTTTTTGAAAGAATAAAATGTTATCCATCGGAAGCTACGACTTTTTCTATATTTTCGGCAATTGATGCCAATAATGAATCGTGCTCTGAAGTGGAGCATATTCTATTGAGAACGTTCTCCTGCAATCCAAACAAATGTAGACAGAGGTGGCAAGGTCTAAATAATACGGTGGGTTTGGTAAGACTTCCTATCCACTGTTTTTCAAATGGATTTTATACCGCGCCACAACATGTCTGGTTCGATTTTAACAGCTCACGATGGATTACACCCTTCTAATCACACCGAATACATAGCATTACCTTGGCTGTATATTTTGTTCGTTACCCTTATTTCATACATACATACATACATACATACATACATACATACATAATTGATAATACAACCCTTCAGTCAGGATTACGACCCAGCTTCTCACACTACTTATGTTGTGTGTGTTAATTTTATACACAAGTGGCGGGACCTACAGTTTAAAATCGATTTTGAACGACTGGTTGAGAAACCTTTCATGGAGAGTTTTCCCCAGAAATTTACTGGTACCGTTTTGGCGGAGATGTTTAACCTGGGGCTTGAACCGTAGCCTTACGTCTAATAAGACAACAAACCTAAAAAAGTCGCCGTAGTCTAGTAGGTAGTGTGTTGGCTTATAAGACGTAGAGCCAGGGTTCGAGCCCCAGGCCAGACATCAAGACAAAATACAAAAAATATTTCTTCGGCGACTTCTTCTCAACAGATTTCTAGCAAAAACTCTGAGAATAAATAAAATTGCTATGAAAAAAGTTCCTCAAAAAATCTGTCGTTCAGAGTCGACTTTAAACTGTAGGTCCCACTACTCATGTATAAAATTAATACACACAACATAAGTGGTGTGAGAAACTAGGACGTTGCACAATGGGTCAATTCGACCTCCGGGTACTGTACTTGTCTTAATTGAAAAGTACACGTCCTCTAACCTAACCAAACCTAACCTACTAGACTACGGCGACTTCATATGATATCTTGCGCTTGTGATTGTCGTTATAAAATTATTTTTTGTCGCTAATGATAATTCCATACAAAAATTATTTCTTTTTAAGTTATCAATATATGTATATACAAAGCTATCAATTCATATATACAAACTAAAAAATCAACGTTTCTCGATTTCAGTTTATTTGGCACGTTATTTCCTTCATTTGAATAAATTCTGCTGTCTTAAACACTTAGATATGGGCTGTTAGAGTCTTGCCTAAAGATTATGCAAATTTTTCTTGGGTTTGAAATGAATATTGATCGAGTAATGTTTCCAATTTGTCTTTGATGTCAAAATCACAATTTCCGAAATGCCTAAATTACTCAATACAATGAGTTTCTGATAGAGCGTAGTTGCCATACATATAGTTCCACAAGCAAACATAACTCGCACGTGCAGTTTTCTTTGTAAAAAAGTGGCTCAACGAAACTTTTTATAGGAGCTGCTTTTTCGAAAGTTTGAAAGACTTTCCAACGTGGAAAAAGAAATGTATAATGTGCCAAATGAAACAATTTGGGCTGATCTCGGCCTTTGCTCTATCAAATGATGTATACATAGCGAGTGGTTCTATCAAACGTAAATAACTGTGCCATCATTCCACCAATTAGAAGCAACTTTCTTTGGACCACGATAAAAATTTTGCAATATTTTACCTCCCCTATCACCTTTCTGACTGACGGACTTATATTGTAGGCTTCAAATATTTTTTTTCTTTATTTGCTACATTTTTTTTAAATTTTTTATCAAATTAATGGTATTTAAAAGCCATAAAGGAGAAGGAATAAATAATCTCAAATTAGAAGAATTGAATTTAAAAAAGTTCAGACGTATTTATAAGAAGTTATGTGCTGAAGCTATTTTTGTCCTTCTGTGGCCTGTAAATAATCTTCATAATGAAATAATCGCCATAGAAATTCGAAAGCCCTAGAATTGAAAGCAAATTAGCATTTTAATTAAATTATGCTTTGTTATCCCCCTCCCCCCCTATCCTTTTTTTAAACTTATAAAGTTTTTTTGTTTTTGTTTCTGTTTTTCCAAAAACTTTGCCACTTTAAGTACCCAGCTTTTTTATAATGGCCAAGTTTTTCAATTATTTTGCCGTACATTTCAGTTTCACTAAAATTTCCATTCAATTTCGAATTCACTCTACACGAGTGCAAAAGAGATAGATAGTGTATGGATGTATGTAACTGTATGAGTTGTGGCCACTTGAAAACTTAATTTGTCTATTTAACATTTTAACAAACTTTAATTGACCCCATTTTACATTATTAACTGAGTGTGAAAAAAGCATCAGCAGCAGTAGCAGTAGCAGCATCACATAATCATGGTCAATGTTAAAAAACCATTCCAATTAAAATACGAAAAAAACAACAAACCCACCGTAACAAATTGCTTTAAATCTTCTTCTCGTGCCGTCGAGATATAAAAAAAAGAAAGAAAAACCTGAATAATTAGGAATTAAAAAAGATTTTAAGGAGTGAAGACAAACGGGACGGGCACTTCTTGGCACACAAGAAAAAAATGTGTGTTCAGTGTCATCTCCGTCCAAATGATTGATGGTCTTCAAATGAAAAACACGCACACAAAAGGAAAAAAATGAATGAAAATGATTGGTTTGAGTGAATGTTAATTTGTTATTATGTTAAATGGGGAAACCCCTTCAAAAAAGTCATTCTGCCAGTTAAAGTGTGCCAAACAAAGCAGGAAGCAGGAGGCTTCATGTAGGAAATATCATTTCAATGGTTTTCTTTTTTTTTTTTTTGATCCAGTGTTAGAAAAAGAAGTATTTTAATTTAGTCAACACATAAAGGAGATTAAAATTTAAAAATAATAGAATAAAATCTCAAAATATACTCGAATAGAGGAACCGGTTTAGGTGTCTGGAAGTGACAGTAGTTAGTTCCCTTAGAAAGACAACATTTTACAAAATTATGGTAATTTGGATACGAATTTAGAGCGCATTTAGGACTATAAGTACCGACAAGAGTTTCATTGTCCTCAGTATTACAACAGGACTTCGTTTTGACTTCAACGAACGTTAGTTATGATTCTCTATGAATATTGTCCTGTATTATTATTTATCATGATGAAGTGCCTTCATACTGCGACCCTACGATCAATTATATTCTCCTCAAACTTTATAGGATATCCCTATAATGCCTGCCTCTTGACCTGATAAATTTCTGGGTGTTGGTCGGAGTCAACAACCACAACTCCCTGTTTAGCTCTTGATATGAACCCAGTTGCTTCTTCCTAGGATGTATTAATACCCCATAGGTTTCAAGATTGTGTTCCCATGATTCATTCCAATCGTTACAAAATCTACATGTTGGGCTCGCAACAACTCGCATTCAGAATAAATGTACAGTGCATTGTCGAAAGGACGGGTTATCAATTTCAGATTATTCCTTGATTGTCTGATTTAGATGACTTAGATCTTCTTTTATTGTAATTTCCCAAAAATAGTTTTAATTGCCTAGAATCCCTAGAATTTTTACCTCTCTTTCGCATCCCTGTCCTGTTGTAGCTGCCGTAGTCTAGTAGGTAGTGTGTTGGCGTATATAACGTGAGGTCATGGTTCAAACCCGAGGTTAAACATCTCCAACAATACGAAATCTGAAAATAATTTCTTGGGCGACTTCAATTGCTTAACTCGATACATTTTTCTTAATTTAAACGTAAATTTGTTTCCCAATTAAATGGTCAAGTGCTGTTATTTAAGACAGTTATTGCTCTCTAAACAATACATTTAAACATAATAACAGAAATGATAAGCCAGAGTCATGGCCAAAACAAAAAAAAACTAACGCCATATGGTTGGTAAAGCATTAGGGTTTAACACTGTTGTTGTTGTTGTTAGTGTTTAACAGCCAACAGAAAGAGAAAAAAAGCGAAAACAGAAGCACGAGTATTTTCAAATGAACTGCTCTTGAAAACAAAAGCGATTACGAAATTATCAACAGTGATACAGAGGGACAGAGGGACAGAGGGACATGCGAGGAAGAAATTGAATTAAATACAGACTCAGTTGAAACCAAAAGCCAACAGCAACAACACGAAAAATAACTAAATTGTACAAACCAGCCACCAACAAACAGACATCAAGTCTTGACATTAATTGTTGCTGGTGGTGTAGAAGTGTTGGATTTGCGTGTCATGTAATTGAGATTTTTTTTTTATTTTTTGTTTTTATTTTTAATTTCCAAAAAACGAAAAGCAAAAGAAAGAAACAAAATTAAACAGCAGCAGTAGCAACAACAACAACAGCAGTAAATAATAAAATGTAGTTGATAATGTTTGGTGATGATGATGCTGGTTACCGCTTTGTTCACGCTTTAGTATTTGGCTGACATTATGGTCTCGTGTTTTTTTTTTTTTGCTTTGGTAAACTGAAAAGTTGTGGGTAAAATGTGGTTAAAAAGTACTTTTAATTAAATGCATTAAATGCACTAAACAGCACAAATTTAAGTAAACCTAGTGCAACACTGTCTTTAATTTTAAAACTCCTTCCTACTACACTGTCATCGATAATAAATTAAAGAATCCATTAAGAAATTGCTTTCGTAAATATATATGTATAAACAAAATTAAGTTTTAACTGCTACAAATAATAACAATAATAACAAAATAATTATGTGGCATGCCGCATAATTGCACACACAGATCCACAAAACATCCACCCACTCGTAAGCACTCACAATACCATTTAAATGAAGACATTAAACGCAACTGTTGTGTGCTAATGCTGTTGAAATTAAACAATTTTATGACTTCATTTAAGGTGCCCCCATCCGCAACCGCAACATGCAAACCAATCAACCGAACCAAAGCAAACTGAACTGAACCAACCCACAACCATTCATTCAAACACCCAACCACCCACCTATGTATGTAGACAAGCGCTTAATTTCTTATGGAAAACAATTCATTTTAATTTCGAAAATAATATTTGAAATTAAATTTATTAGTTGTTGTTGCTGAAATTGTTGTTGTTGTTGTTCTTGTCGGGAAAACATCTTTAAAACAAATGCAGGAAAATGATGCAAAAACATGTTAAAAAGATTTAAAGCCAAATTAAATCAAATGAACCAGCAAACAAAGTGTAGCAAAATAATTTGTCTTGGAAATAATTTTTCAGCTCGTGGTCTCAATTGAAAAATACAGTGAAAAATATAAAGATATCGATTACTTGTTAAATGGTAACGATACACAATATAATGAATTTCGCTTGTGGTTGCTGGAGTATGCAAGCAATGAATTCAAAATTAATTTTCGAATCGAAAGGTTATGAAGAGGATTGCATTACAGCAATTTCAACAGAGGCCATCATGCGGAAGATCCAATTTTCTTTAATGTTCCCCTATTAAGCAAGCAAAGACCAGTAATCGCTCAGATCCCCGGGTAGGGTAGCGTAACTACTTTTAATGTTTATCAGTTTACGGTCAAGGTCCATCATGATCCTGAAACTACATCGGGCAACCAGTTGGTGGTTGTAGTAGTCTAATGGATAGTGTGTTGGCTTAACAAATTCCGAGTTCAACCTTAGTTCTGACATATTGAAACGAAACGAAAAGTATAGAAAAGATTATTTCCCTCAACGACAACCTCTCAGTAGTTTTTTCACAACAGCTCTGAGAAAAACCAGACTGCCTTCTCAAATCTATCAATCAGAGCCTATCGTAAACTGTAGATCTTGCCAGCAGGATTACCTTCAATGCTTACAATTACCTGCATAGAGTTCTTACTAGACTTCTTACTTACTTTTAAGACTGCCTACTGGTAAGGATCCAACAATTCGTAGCCTGTACTTAGTAACTTTGACTTCAAGCTTCAATTCTGTGATAACTTCGCAGCAGTGTTTGACGTTATTTAAGTGCGTTATTAATAAATTTGTTGGATCTGCTACAACACATTAGAGCCCAAATAATGGGTGATTTTTTAAAAGCTATAGGAAAATTTAAAAAAAAAAATACACATAAAATTCAGAAAAATACATGAAATCTTTATTTGAATCGATAGTACGGTCCATATCATTTAATATTTGAAGATTATTTCATGCAAATGTTGACCGCGACTGCGCCTCAAATGGTCCATCCGCTTAGTCCAATTTTGGCACACTCTTTCCAACATTTCGGCCGGTATTTCACGAATGCCACCAATGATGCCACCAGCCCATAAACCGCACCAAACTGTGACTTTTTCTGGATGCATTGGTAGCTTTTGCAATGCTTCTGCAAGGCTGATCTTCACTCCAAAATCGACAATTCTGCTTATTTACGTATTCATTGAGCCAAAAATGAGCTTCGTCGCTGAACACAATTTTTCGATAAAGAAGTGGATCTTCAACCAACTTTCCAAGAGCCCATTCACTAAAAATTCTGCGTTGCGGTAGGTCGTTCGGCTTCAATTCTTGCACCAGCTGTATTTTGAAAGGCTTCACACCTAAATCCTTCCGCAAAATTTTCCACGTTGTTGAGTAACAGAGGCCCAATTGCTGCGAACGGCGACGAATCGATAATTGATGGTAATCATTAACACTGGCCGATACAGCTGCGATGTTTTCTTCAGTTCGCACTCTACGTAAGCGTATTGGTGGTTTAATGTCCAACAATGTAAATTTGGTGCGAAATTTAGTCACTATAGCCCGAATAGCCGCTTCAGTGGGTCGATTAAATTGACCATAAAATGGAAGAAACGCGCGATGAACTTTCTTAACAGAGCACGCATTTTGATAATAGAATTTGATTTGCAATGATTTGCAAGCGTTGTTCGTTTGTAAGACGATTCATGGTTAAATTATAGACCAAACTGAAGATGTTTGACAGTGAAACAAAACACGAAACGTGCGTGAGCTGTTTAAACCAGTGTTGCCAAAAAGATAATAGATAAAAAATCACCCGTTAGTATGAGCAATATGAAATTCGGTTAACGTCGTTTCGATTTACGTCGCCTTTTTTTGAAACCAACTGCGACGTAAATCGAGGGATTACTGTATTTTTGACAGAAAAATAATTTTTTTGTACAAAAATGTGGAATCCATTCAGAAAATAACTGAGGCCTAATGTAAGTTAGTGTCGCTTTTTATTTATTTTCCATTTTTATTTTTAAATAAAGTAGTCGCTCACTACATATCATTAGATTTTTACTTTTACGCTATACTTCCCCTTTTCGTTTAAAGTTTAATGCCTTTTCTCATTGCAAATGTTGCATGTTTGTTGATCTGTTTGTATTTTTGATTGCAAATTTTTCTAAAGAAATTTTATTTCATTTGAATAAAATTTTCTAATTTTTTTTTTGTTTCTTTTGTTTTATTGGCATGACTTTGTGTTGCAAACAATCATACTGAAAACAAATAGTGTCAGCATCTTTAGCAGCAACAGCAACAGCAACAGCAGCAGCAACAGCAACAGTAAATTATCAAACAATTGCATACAATAATAATTGTTTATGATATTGAAACTTTTGTTGTTTTTTTTTTGATTGTTTGTTATTTATTTGTTGTTGAAATTTAAATTCCTTTAAATTGTAGCAGAGAAAGTTGAGCAATGGAAAAATAAATAAAATTTTCATATGGAAATATTTATGGAAATAATAGTTTTCAGTAAGAAAAATGAACTGTTAACATGTAAAAGATCTAAAATTATTGAATTTATTTAATTTTGATTTAAAGTGATTAAATTTTTGTTTAATTGTTATAAAAATTAATGAACGAAGCATCAAGGTTCATAGTCATCCTTAAAAAAAAAACCATAGTTTGCTTGGGATTTCTAAGGTTCTGTCTTAACACCTACGGTCCCTATTCCTTCATTAACTATAGCTCCAGGGAGACCTTGTTTAACAATCTTGATGGCTTTATGAAGGTTCGGATTTTATCCAAATCGCCATTGAGTAGACCAACTCCATCAATAAATTCTGGGCGCCCAAAGTCTAAGGACCTCAAGTAAAGGACAACGATAGCGAATATATTTTGTGGCCTTCTTTTCTTACTCGTCATTAGAATTTCTGCAGAAGTCATTACAAAATATTCGCAGTTTCCAACCATGTGTAATTAGGAGGAAGTGTCCTCTTATAATAGCTATGACCTACCTATGACGCAAAATGGTTATACTCTGCTTGTACTGTTAGTATGTCTAGTCTCCATATATATAGGTTCAGTATACCCTATCTTTTACAAATAAGCAAAGCTTCTGGTTTGCCCCTCAGCAAAGAGGCCTTTGCAAGTGTCATAACCGTCAATGTCTCCGAGTCCAGGAACCCATTTAAAAGTAGTCTTGGACAATCCCTCTCACTCTCTAAGATCTAATGATCACTTTGCTGTCAATAACTATGCGTACATCTCTAATCGATTTTCTCTGATATGAAATTCGCACAGCGACTGCTTTTAAATCCATTATTGCAGCCTAAATAGAACTTCAGTTATCGCGTAGTGGTCATTACAACCCTCTCGTTAGGACTACAACCTAGTTTCTCACACCATCCATGTTACACATTCATGACTGGCGGGACCTACAGTATAAAGTCGATTCCGAACGACAAATTTTTTAGGAATTTTTTATAGGAATTTTTTTTTTCAATTTTCAACCAGAAGACTGCTGAAAGTAAGTCGTCGAAGAAATTGCTTTTCATATTTCGTTTTGTTCGATGTCTGGACTAGTGTTTGAACCACGGCCTCGCAACGAATAAGCCTACACACTACCTACTAGATTACGGCGACTTGCATCTTAGAACTGTTCTGTAAAGATACATAACATAATTGGTGTTAATTTTATACATGAGTGGCGGGACCTACAGTTTAAAGTCGACTCCGAACGACAGATTTTTGAGAAACATTTCATGGCAATTTTATTTACTCTCAGAGTTTTTGCCAGAAATCTGCTGAGAGGAAGTCGCCGAAGAAATACTTTTTGTATTTTAATTTTGATGTCTGGCCTGGGGCTCGAATCCTGGCTTTTTGTCTAATAAGCCAACACACTACCTACTAGACCACAGCGACTTCTGTAAAGATTCCACATCCAATTTAATCAGTCATTGAATACTCGGATGACAGTCTCTGGCAGGTGTCAACCATTACCAAAATAGTAACGATTCGATATATTTGTTGTAACACCGGGATTGAAAGCAGTTTCAGATATTGTTCAGTCAGCAGAGAGATCAAGATCAATTATTCACAAGTTTTTGGCCTATGCACTGCCAAGCTTATCTGGAGCTTAGTTTTATTGCTGCGTATGCAGCTTGTTTCACCAACATATTTGGTAGTAATCAATTGAGAATAGTAAACAATTCCGTAGATGATGTAGTCCTAACAGAGTCCCACCATCCTTATAACGCGCTCAAGTCATATTTTATGATACCTTTTTTCCAAACCCAATTACGAGCAGCAGCGTAGTTTGATTATAATGTCGTACAGAAAAAAACTCTTTCCCCAGTTTACGATATAAAGAACAGTTGCCGCCATAATCAGTATGGATTTTGTATTCATATATGCCAGCTACTCCGTTCTTAGTAAGGGAATTGATAAAACAAATACTACATGGCCATCAATCATTGCATACTGCACAATGAAATAGAGAACCAATATCATGCAAAATATATTCATTCATTCATTATCATTGAGTAAATATTCAACTTTGATTATTCCAAACAATAACATGCAGTTGCTCCCTTCATACATATATCACCCCCCGCCCCCACTCTCCTGTTTTTATCATAATTTTTTTCCATCTCTTAAGAATTTCAAAATCTCGGGCTTTTTTCACGAATTCATTAAAATGCAGAAATTTCAGAAAAATAATACAGCAGAAAAGTAAACCATTGAATATGAATTGATTTGTTGTTGTTTTTATTTCTTTTTTTAAAAAATTAAAATATTTTTCCATCGAATCGAATAGAAAAAAAAATCTTGAAAAAATATTCCATAAAATATTCGTCTGTACGTAGAAGTATTTACTGAAAGCTACCACCGCCTGCATTCACTCAATAGATGTGTGTGTGTGTGTGTGTGTAAACTGCATTCATTATGAATTTTAAGTACTTTTTATCAATAGAATTTGACTGAATGAAGAAACTAGTAGAAATTGATGAAAAACGAAAGACGAAAAACCGAAAGAAACAAGAGTAACAGAGAATAAAAGAATAAAAGAAATCGAAATAAAATCTATTCAGTACAATCGTTGCAATGATTTGCCATAAAAATCAGTCAATTGCGAAACCATCCAACACCAAAACCATAAATAAAATGAACAATAAACGGCGAATATATTAGGGATATTCACTTGAAATTTTTTTAAGAACCTTCTGTAAGATTTTTAAAATCATTTGAAATTTTCAAGACATTTTGAATTCCATATCAAGTTTTTGAAATGTTAGATTGGTGAAGTTACATTCCGTTCTATTTATATTTGATTTATTTTAGATTTGGCAACTTCTAGAAATTTACTGTTGATTTGTTATTGTTTTTTATATTACGTTGTATTTTTCTGTGAGTTTTGTTATTACAATTTAATTTTAGTTTATGCTTGTTTCCGTAATTTCTTTGTTATTCTATCATTATCTCTTTTTCTTATTCTTTTCTGACTTCGTGACAGTTTTCAAAACATTAAGGTATATAGGACTGTAGTCGCCATGAAAGTTTTATATAACGTTTGTCATTTATTTACAAAGTCCATCGTAGAAGATACTGAAAAACACTTGACCGGATTTCCATAATCTTGACTTGGACTGATCGCCTTCTCTAAATCCTATTCTAAAGTTGTTTATCGTTTCGCAATTCTATTTAATTATCAGAATCAGTTTTTCGCTTTCGAACTTTTAAGGGTAAGACTTAACTTAATGACAGTACATCCTTAAATAAACGATGTGTAGATCGGAAGGAGAAAAATCTTTGGGTTGCTAATAGTGCGGACAGAGTGAATCATGCATAGTCTTTGATGTACACCAACGGAAGCCCATAAAGTTCATGAAGATCACGTTTATAAATTTATCTGCCCAGTATAGCCACACGTTTTTTTGGCATTTAATGTAATTTTAATGAATCCTGAATACATACATATCGGGTCCGCCATCTAACGTTTTTTTTCAACTAGTGCTTATTTCGTGAATGGTAACACTTAGCTCATGTCTGATTTGACAGATAATTAGTTTTATCCTTCCGCTGAACGAATATGGTTGTGTATAGGCTTGAACAACGCTAGGAAAAATTGCGACATTACTTTGAAAATCATGGTAATGTTGCAGAATGTGTGCGAAAATTGCGTACAGATTTTGGAAGAAGAGAATCACCGTCAGCTCCGTATGTTCGTTATCTTGTGAAAAAAGTGAAAGAAACTGACATCCTCATCGATAAATCAAAGCGTGAAAAGCCAAAAACAGTGCGTACACCCGAGAATATTGCTGCTGTGGCAGAAAGTGTGCGTGAGGCGCCATCAACATCAATTCACCGTCGTTCTCAACAATTGAACATTTCGGAGACATCATTGAGACGAATTTTGCATAAAGACCTTGGTATGACGCCATACAAAGTCCAATTGGTTCAGGAGTTGAATCCAATTGACCATCCAATGCATTTTCGCTTCGCTAAGTGGGCCTGCGATCGACTTACAGAAGATGCCGATTTTGGCAAAAAAAATCATCTTTTCAGATGAAGCTTATTTTGATCTTGGCGGGTATGTAAACAAGCAAAATTGTCGCATTTGGGGCACAGAAAACCCGCACGCATACATTGAAAAGCCGACGCACCCAAAACGATTCACTGTTTGGTGCGGATTTTGGTCCAGAGGCATAATTGGGCCATTTTTCTTCGAAAATGAGCAAGGAGTGGCCGTTACAGTCAATGGCGATCGTTATCGGGCCATGTTGAATGAATTTTTGTTCACAAAAATTGAAGAGGAGGATATTGGCAACATTTGGTTTCAACAGGACGGCGCTACGTGCCACACAGCCGAAGCTACACTCTTTTTTTTTCGCCCTGTTTTTGAAGATCGCATTATCAGCCGCAGAGCTGATGTTGTTTGGCCACCTCGGAGCTGATATTTGACACCGTTGGGGTGCCGTCAAAGATAAGTGTTACGCCGACAAGCCAGAGACAATTGACGCTTTAAAGGCCAATATTCGTAAAGCCATTGGTGAAATACAGCTGCACACAATCGATAATGTGCTTACAAATTGGACCGATCGTGTAGTCTACTGCATGGCCAGCCGAGGCAGCCATTTGAATGAAATTATTTTCCATTATTAACCGGAAGGATTGTACTTTCAAATAAAAAAAGAAATTTGAGAAAATATTCAGTAGTTTTTTTTAAAGCATTTTCAAAAAAAAAAGTTATTTGGTCATTACAACCCTTCAGTCAGGATTACGCACTAGTTTCTCATACCACTTATGTTGTGTGTGTTAATTTTATACATGAGTAATGGGACCTACAGTTTAAAGTCGACTCCGAACGACAGATTTTTGAGAAACTTTTCATGGCAATTTTATTTACTCTCAGAGTTTTTGCCAGAAATCTGTTGAGAGGAAGTGGCCAGAGAAATACTTTTTGTATTTTGTTTTGATGTCTGGCCTGGGTTTTGAACCGTGGCTTTACGTCTAATAAGTCACACACACTACCTACTAGACTACGGCGAATCCTGAATACCCCTACGAATTAATCTGCATTCCAAATTCATAAAATCGTTATGATTCATAAAAGCGCTGTGCTCTTAAAAATTCTTATACCAAGAGCTGGTATTCGATTTTTTTTCTAAAGACTAAATTATGCAGAAGATAAAAATTGTATGGGGTTTGCTGGAATAACAGCGTATATGCAATTTTTTTTTTTTAAATTAACGGACATATTTCTTGTCTTGCATTTACATGCATAATTGGCCTTTTAATCAGGATTACGACCTAGCTGCTCACACCACTTATGTTGTGTGCGTTAATTTTATACATGAGTGGCGGGACCTACAGTTTTGAAGTCGATTCCGAACTACAGATTTTTGATACACTTTTTCATGGCATTTTTATTTTACTCCCAGAATTTTCGCCAGAAATCTGCTGAGAGGAATTCGCCGAAGAAATATTTTTTAATATTTTGGTTTTGATGTATGACCTGGTGTTTGAACCGTCTGTCTAATAAGCCGACACACTACCTATTAGACTACGGCGACTCCTGTCATGCATTTAGTGTCAATTATTTAACGGGTTAGCTGTAGCACACTTACTACCTTAATCACAGGGAATCTCAGCTGAATGCGATTAATTCGCTTGAAGCGAACATTACAAATCGTACGTAATACGACTTTAATTCCTAATATTCCAAAATTAGTCCACAATATAGAGTCGCCGTGGTCTAGTAGGTAGTGTATTGGCTTATTAGACGTAAAGCCAGGGTTCAAACAACAGGCCAGACATCAAAACGAAACACAAAAAGTATTTCTTCGGCGACTTCCTCTCAGCAGATTTCTGGCAAAAAGTTTCTCAAAAAATCTGTCATTCGGAGTCGACTTAAAACTGTAGGTCTCGCCACTCTTGCACAATGTTAACACACACAATATAAGTGAAGTGAGAAACTAGGTCGTAATCCTGACTGAAGGTTTGTAGTGATCTATTATACATGTATGTAATGTATTGCAAAACCAATGTATTCAAAACCAATTAAGAAATTGGTGGCTGGGAAGTTTCTCCTCATCCACCTCTAACACAAACCTTGTACATTTTTTTCGTATCAAAATTGCCGGGAAAGTTTCTCAAAAAATCTATCGTTCGGAGTCGACTTTAAACTGTAGGTCCCACCACTCATGTATAAAAATTAGCACTCACAACATAAGTGATATGAGAAGCGAGGTCATAATTCTGACTGAAGGGTTGTAATTACCAATTACTATCATGGTAACCGTAGATATGTGCATATTTTTCTATGTAAGCCAGTGTAAAATATGGTAATTTCAAGTTGATTTGCATATTTTGCTGGTTGTCAAGAAAACAACGGAAGGAAATTTGCACAAAAAAAATTTTTTCAAATACTGGCAACATAATTTTCTGCTAAACAATGATTGCAAAATCATTTTCTAATTAATTTTAAATTACAATATCACTATCAACACAAAGCACACATACACACACTCGTACCCATTATAATTACAATTATAATCAGAGGCACATACCTAATAAAATAGCATCATAACATGGCATAGCATAGCATAGCATAACTGGCATGGCAAAGCATAGCTTTAGTTATCATTGAAGCATTAGTAGTTAATGATAATGACGATGATAATGACGCACGCCGCTACTGAAACTGAGATGCCAACGCTGATTTATGAAATGAAGTTGTTGTTGGCGGTTGGTTGTTTTTTGTGCTGTATCATGTCATGTAAATTGCGAATTTGCGAATTTACGAATTGCGAAATGTGAATACGTCGGTGTATCCGTAATGTAACTGCAAATGCCATGTGTGTGTGTGTGTGTGTGTGTGTGTCGGGAACACATGCTGTTGGATAAACGCAGACGTTTATTATCTGGTTCGCTGGAATTTTCCTCCACCTTCTTCTAACGAGTGCAGCAGTTAAATATGTAGAGTTTCTGATTCCCTTTTTTTGTTTCTTCATTTTCATTTCAAAAGATATTTGCACGATCAGTTGAAATTGTACAATAAATTTAATATTTAATCGCTTAACAATAATGTAATTAAACTTGTCATCAGCCAGCAAGCACACTGCTACCGCTACAACTACAGCCATATTAATGTCAGTCCATTAGAAACAAAAAAAAACACATAAAAACGTTGGCTTTAACTTTGATGGGCCAGCTATACATAAGCATAGAACATATTGTGTGGCAACACATTGTGGCAACAATAGCATCAAATATTCATCTGCCGTCGTAACCCACTATGAGTCAGAAATTATTATGCGAGCCTATGCACATCTAAACATACTCACGTTCAAAAGTTTTCAGACAGACTAACAAAGCCTAACAGTGAGTAGTATCAGCATCAATTATTGTTTTAAATATCCAACAAAATCCGAGATAATTTTCATGCCGTTTATAAAGTAGTCCTCTTTATAATTTACTTAAATAAGATGATGAAAAAAAACACTGTCACTGTAATTCGGAAATCAGAAAAGATCGCTGCAGTATTATGAAGGCAATTGTGCAAGAGCTACCGAGATATGATACGATCCTAAAATAAATTTGGAAGCCTATAAAGACCCTGAAGTCGTCATAGTCTAGTAGGTAGTATGTGGGCTTATTAGACGTTAGGTCACGGGTCAAACCTCAGGTCATACATCGCCAACAAAACGAAATATGAAAAAATATTTTTTCGGCGACTTTCTCTCAGCAGATTTCTAGGAAAAACTCTGAGAGTAAATAAAATTGCAATCAATAGTTTCTCTAAAATCTGTTGTTCGGAGTCGACTTTAAACTGTAGGTCCACCGCCTCTCATGTATAAAATTAATACACACAACATATGTAAGTGGTGTGAGAAACTAGGTCGTAATCCTGACTGAAGGGTTATAATGACCAATTATATGTGTAAAGACCCCCTATCCAGGTTGAATTTTGTGCATTTTCTAATTTTTTGTTCCAAATGAATTTCTTATTCAACTCAATTCCTTTCCAGTTGACAAAAGAAAATTATCCCAAGTACGAATAGGATATCAGATAATATCCAAACTCTTGGCGGTCGTTAACATCAATTTACTGTCATTCAACCTGAGACATATTTCATCTCCTTTTTTTATCAGGTAGTTTCCATTGTCTTACAGACATTTTCCGAAAATTCAAAGCGCAGCGTGTGTTTGTGTTAAAAATGTACGCAACTAGACTGGCTATTATATTAGATTAGTTGGCGGATCATCCTCAAAAGGTTTTATCCTACTTAGACCTTCTCATTGTGATTTCAACGTATTTAAATGCAGAAAAATGAGGCGAAATGTAGTATTTTCGTCCCCCATTTACTGCTCCTGCAGAAAACATTTGATGGAATGCAAAATCTATCGGCGTAACTTCTAATAAGGCAGTGACCTACGAAAACCGCAATAGATCTGTGGGTGACCATGCTATTTAAAGAAAGAAGACAGTCAGTCCCATACACATCCATATTAATACTACAGAGCCTAACAATATTGCACGTACTCCCCTGCTGCTTGTGGAATGAATATCCAATTTAACTAAGGTACAACTATGCCCTGTAATATATGGGATATTGTGAACACCGCACCAACAACATAATTTCCAGCCGTACTCCTATGTTTTGCAACTTATATAAGGGTTATCTTTGAATGGTCCCCATGCATCCATGGTTGAGGCAGAACATTAGGTACATGATCACAGTCTGGCTATCCCAGTAAATTACAAGATTTTTAAGGAAAATCCCATCTCCAACAAACACTGCCCTGCTTTCAAAATGGCTTGCACATCCGTCTGGATTTTTCTGCAGTGCGTTGTCTATACGTAAGTCTGATATCAGCACCCATAATATATGTCCAATTGTGCAGAATTTTGGAACCTTCGTTATATGCTCTAATGAACCTGCCAGGGACGTCCACATCGTCAGCGAGTAATTCTTTATTTGCAATCGTAAAATCTAAATTTCTAACAGAGAAAATGATAAGGAATCCTTTGCAGTATTGCAGCATATGCAGATTAAGCCAGGATTGCATGGAGCTTAGACCCGTATAGAATGTCAGGTGTGTGGAACAGAGTCAATTGCTGATTACTACAGCTGACCAGCAGAACATCTAAAAGCAAAACTAGCACGAATATAAAAATATCTATTTGAAGTAACTTAAAATTAGGCCACTCATGATAATCAGTAATAAACGTTAAAGTCAAGAGCCTTTTACGAAAACATTTTAACAGCAAAATAGCAACAACAACAGAAAAAAATGTGAACCAACAAAAAAAAAAGGTAGAAAGGAAAAATGCATTTTGAAGCTGTTGAATAAATCGCATCAGCGTATGGGTTACAGGCGAAATTAAGCGTAATAACGTATTTAACAGGCACAACCGTCAATGAGTGAAACACTATAAATGTTTGAACAATAAGCAGCCTCAGAATGACGGCAATAGATAATGATGTTCATGATAATGATGATGAGGATAACCTTAATGCGATCACAGCATTTTAATTGCATTTAAATGATAGATTTCTACACACATACATATGCGCTGGATGGTTTACTGATGAAATGACAGACAGACAGACTGACTGAATGATGATTATTGGTTATTAGTCAGTCTATCATCATTTTGGCCCACTAATTGTATTGGATATGTTTAACAATATGTATGTATGTACTCGTATGTGAGATAATAAAGGAACTTCAAAAAGTGCAAGTCAAAGGGAGTAGTAGGTTATGAAGGTTGTATTGATGCAAATATGCATCAAATAATATTTATGCAGCGTATGTTTTCAGAAGTTCTTTAATGCATAAGCATAAAGTGCGTTTAGTGAACTTTTCTAATATTTATCCATTTTGTTTCCAATACGATTACGATATTTAATTGCACGATATTGTATATAAATAAACATAAAAATTTAACCTCTTTACGGCCTTGTAATAAAATTTCGATAATTGTGGCAGAACATGCTAGAATATGTTCTACTTGCGATACTTAATCTGCTGGGTTTTCCCACTTAGGCCATTTCATTAGGCCCATTGTGCAACCATGTTTTTTGTAGAGAGAAAGACGCCGATGCCAGTATTTAGGAAGAGTTGTCTGGCTGTGGCCATTTCGGTCGGGGTGTCTCTTTCATCAGGCGTGTCTTTAATAAGGTTCCCAGTACTCTTACAAATTTGCTCAAGAGACGGGCAGTAACATTTTAGGCGCTAAAAGGTCTCTTCCTTCTCCTCCAAGCCACAACTACCTTGCCAACAGACATGCATATTCAGTAAGCAATGAACCAATAGAATAAAGTTCAACATAGCGATAGAGTAGATTTTCTTCTCTACCCATGAAGCATTATCCTAGTTTCCAGCTTAATTGTGGTCAACGGAATCCGTATGATCGGCTCGCATAGCGGTTCACATAGAAGGTTGTCCAGTGCGATATAGAATGGGTATCATTCATCCTGGTGGATCACTATGCCAAGGGAGCCAAATATAAATCGCCATTTTCAGAAGAAATAGGCGACTTTCAGTCATTTAATCGTAAAGAAGATAGTCATGAAATCCGTCTGGAATATACTGTTGAAGTCGCTGTACTCTAGTAGGTAGTGTGTTGGCTTATTAGACGTAAAGCCCGGTTTCGTATCCCAGGTCAGACAGATTTCTGGCAAAACTCTGAGAGTAAATAAACCTGCCACGAAAAAGTTTCTCAAAAATCTGTCGTTCGGAGTCGACGTTAAACTGTAGATCCCGTCACTCACGTATAAAATTAATGCACACAACATGAGTGGTGTGAGAAGCTAGGCCGTAATCCTGACTGAAGGGTTGTAATGGCCAATTATGTATATGTATGTATGATACAAATGTCTGCTATCCAAGTTTTCAATACATACAACGGAAATCGTTCTCCATCCAACGTCATTCAGCCAACAGTATATGTGTTCACGAAATTTTGAGTAGGATTTAAGTTCCAGTGCTGTCTACTGGGAATAACCATGTTGAAGCAGTGATTCAAATAGTTTTAGGGGACCTTATAATACCGAGGAATATGAATCTACATAAGTTCCCAACATATTCTATTATCTGCTTAGGTTAGCAGTTTGCCGAATTCAGCCTGAGTGACACAAGACTTGTCTGTTGCTTCGGGATAATCTCAGTTGCTACAGGATAATCTCAGCATGCAGCCTGAGTGCCACACGACTTGTCTGTTGCTACAGAAGAATCTTAGTAGGACGCCTATGCAACATGGCGTAAACTATCGTTGAGGGCGTCATCCTTAAAACACTAGTAACTAGGTTGGCAGATTTCTTTCCTCCTACATTCTAGAATTTTGCAGTTACATTGTCACGCAGCTAACATACATACATAATTGGTCATTACAACCCTCCAGTCAGGATTACGACCTAGTTTCTTACACCACTTATGTTGTGTGTGTTAATTTTATACATGAGTGGTGGGACCTACAGGTTAAAGTCGACTCCGAACGACAGATTTTTGAGAAACTTTTTCATGGCAATTTTATTTACTCTCAGAGTTTTTGCCAGAAATCTGCTGAGAGGAAGTTGCCGATAAAAAATACTTTTTGTATTTGTTTTGATGTCTGGCCTGGGGCTCGAACCCTGGCTTTTTAGGTCTAATAATCCAACACACTACCTACTACACTACGGCGACTTCGTCTCCCAGCCAACTCAAATAAATAAAAAAAGCCACATAAGCTTGTCAGTCTCTTTTTGTGGTATTCTACCTCCACAAGACTTTGAAAAGTAGGACTAAGCTCTAGGCATTTCTCCGTAGATAAATTCACGGCCCTTTAAATATCTTGTGAATAACATGAGCTTAGTCTTCTGTGGATTAATTCCCAGATCATCGTACCCGCTCTAATTGCAACAGATTTTAGAAGCAAGGGTTTAACGCTCTGCCAAACCCACAGTAAAACAAAAAGCACGCATTTGAAAAGGGGCTTTAATAAAGAAAATTACAGGCATATAAACTTTCCTACCGATTTAAAACACTTTTTAAATTAACTTAAAAATAAACGTATTCGTCGGCTTAAGTGAACAACACCTCTCGTCCTTTTTTTCTTAAATATTGTCTGACAATATAAAACCTTTGTGTATTGAAAACTAATTTTAGAAATTCTATTAAATAATTGCAAATGTATGTACATATGTATGTATTCTTCTCTGAAACTACAATATATTTCCATTAAAATAACAAAAACTAATCCTTTTATTAACTAATTATCCATGTCTAGTGTTTAAAAGGTTGGAAGTCCAGAGGAGGGGGGGAGAATCATGTCTTGTAAATGAGATTAAATTTGAATTGTAAATAATTTTCATTGTTGAGTAGGTAGTCTTCCTCATTATGATTCAAATTCGAAATTTATTTCCAAACATATCGTTTCGTATTTAATTTAATTGCCTGCCTACCCCATATCTTCTTCTTAATGTTTACAAATTAGAGAAGAGAAGATTTTAAATGGGAAAATACAATTTCAAGAATTAACTTTTAATAAACGTTTGTCTATAAATTAATTAAAAATGTTTGCATTTTAATATTAGCCTCATACACTTACTGGAAAATATTGAAAGTGTTTGTTGTTTTTGATTTTTAATTTAAAACAAATCCTGATAATTCTGGTCTACAAAATCTTTAGATTTACTTCTACTCTACGCCTCACTCATAAACACCCATAGCTAAAGGAAAACACATGCCAGGCAATATTCATAACCCGGAGTATTTTACTAGGCTTGATTTTACAATATATTTCCCTCTGTTACATACTTACATACATAATAAGTATTGTTGTTTACGAACATCATCAATAAACTCCCAAATGCTTATTTTGTAATTTCGAAAAGCAGATAAACAAGACGATTTAAATGCTTTGGGCATTTCCTTGAGAATTTCTTAAACAGTTTTGTTTGTAATAAACAAAAACGATTTTGATTTTAGCTTTTGGCCAACATTTAACACAAACTTCTTAAGACATAGCCTCCCATTTTTCCCTTTTTCTTAAAATACTGTTAAGATAATAAGAATTAAAGGGAAATAAATCTATTTTCGAAACGTACATACATACATACGTACTTCAATGAGGTTTAATATTAAGCAAAGACAATAGAATTTAAAATAGTTTTGTAAGAAGATGCAAAAGTAATTGAAAATTTAAGAAGAAATTTTACAATGAAAATCTCATTAATTTTACGATAAGTACAGGGTTTTCTTACGTTAAACTAGAGAATTTCCAACGCACAAGCATCAAATGTATGTATGTAAACCAATAAGTTAATCAATTTTCTTCACAATTGTTATCGCATCTCTTAATGTTAAAATTTTATCGATACCAACTAATCGTACGAAAACTTGTTGGTACTGCTTGGTCGACCAAGTTCGGTTAGAAATTCAACCAAGAAGAAAACAATGTTTTCTTATAACGGGTGATTTTTTAGCCATTATCTTTTTGGCAACACTGGTTTAGACAGCTCACGCACGTTTCGTGTTTTGTTTCACTGTCAAACATCTTCAGTTTGGTCTATAATTTAACCATGAATCGTCTTACAAACGAACAACGCTTGCAAATCATTGCAAATCAAATTTTATTATCAAAATGCGTGCTCTGTTAAGAAAGTTCATCGCGCGCCTCTTCCATTTTATGGTCAGTTTAATCGACCCACTGAAGCGGCTATTCGGGCTATTGTGAGTAAATTTCTCACCAAATTTACATTGTTGGAGATTAAACCACCAACACGCTTACGTAGAGTGCGAACTGAAGAAAATATCGCAGCTCTATCGGCCAGCGTTAATGATGACCATCAATTATCGATTCGTCGCCGTTCGCAACAATTGGGCCGCTGTTACTCAACAACGTGGAAAATTTTGCGGAAGGATTTAGGTGTGAATCCTTTTAAAATACAGCTGGTGCAAGAATTGAAGCCGAACGACCTACCGCAAAGCAGAATTTTTGGTGAATGGGCTCTTGGAAAGTTGGCCGAAGATCCACTCCTTTATCGAAAAATTGTGTTCAGCGACGAAGCTCATTTTTGGCTCAATGAATACGTAAATAAGCAGAATTGTCGATTTTAGAGTGAAGATCAGCCTTGCAGAAGCATTGCAAAAGCTACCAATGCATCCAGAGAAAGTCACAGTTTGGTGCGGTTTATGGGCTGGTGGCATCATTGGACCGTACTTCTTCAAAGATGCTGCGAATCTGAATGTAACTGTGAATGGTGAGCGCGACCGTGAGATGATATCCAACTTTTTTTTTGCCCAAAATGCAAGAGCTTGACTTGCATGATATGTGGTTTCAACAAGACGGTGCCACATGCCACACAGCACGCGTAACAATGGACTTATTGAGAGACGAGTGCGGTGAACATTTTATTTCACGTTCGGGACCGGTCAATTGACCGCCTAGATCGTGCGATTTAACTCCTTTAGGCTATTTTTTGTGGCGCTATGTTAAAGCTCATGTCTATACAGACAAGCCCGCTTCAATTGACCCATTGGAAGACAACATTGAAGCTTACTTCTTATACCACTTATGTTGTGTGTGCTAATTTTTACATGAGTGGCGGGACCAACAGTTTAAAGTCGACTCCGAACGACAGATTTTTGAGAAACTTCTTCATGGCAATTGTATTTACGCACAGAGTTTTTGCCAGAAAACTGCTGTTATATTTTCATATTTCGATTTTGTTGGAGTTGTCTGACCTGGGATTTAAACCATGTCGTCACGTCTAATGGGCCAATACACTAACTACTAGGCTAAGGCGACTTGGATCAAATGGCCCCAAGCAATTTCAGATACATGGTGCAATTGGACTCTATATCACTCACTTTTGGCAGTAATATTCAGACCATTATGGGATTTGGTTTCATCCGGGAAATCGTTTCAAAATACAGTTGGTAACCCTGTCATTCTAGAACTTACTATAGTAGAGCAAACGAAGTGCAGCCCTTGCGCTGACCAACTTCCGCCTCCTTGGATCGAAGGAACTTGGTCAGTGCAGACGCTGCGTTCACCTGTGGCATCACAACGGGCCGCTATGCGTGCTCAAGTGAGCTTTTTTTTCGTAAATTAAAGCTACCACGCTAACCTAACCTAAGCTAACCTACAGCAAACGAAATCCCTTAAATACATAATTGCTCATCACCATCCTTAAGTCAGGATTACGACCTAGCTTCTCACACCACTTATATTGTGTGGGTTGATTTCGTTTTAAAATATAGATGGCAACCCTATCATTCTAGAAGTTACTATTGTAGAGCAAACACTTACCTCAAGAAGCTTGATTAATGAAACTGAATATAAAAACCAAAAGAATTATAAGGATGAGGAAATTTGCTTTCTAACTTTATGTTCCTTACGAAAACGAAAAGCAATAAAAAATCCGTGTGATTAACCACTGAATCGAAACTAAAATTGTCTCCGCATGTTCAAAGTGTTCAAGTAAGTGAGTGTAAGCCTCGTTCTAGTCTAGATTCAAACCAAAATGGAAAAACATACAAAACACAATTCAACTGTCAGCTGTCAAATTACTGGACAGTTTTGTAAACTTAAAGATCTCTTTTTTATTTAAAATAGAAAAGATTCCAATATTATTACAAATTTTCTTTCCTTTCCTTTTCGATAGTTTAAGTCCCACAGTCTTTGAAACAAACCCGACGACTTTTTTCTTTTGAAAGCCTTTTAAAACTGCATGAACATTTAAGACCAGAACCAAAAAGTTTTTAATTATAAAATCAGGTTAAAATAAAACAAAAATAATTAAAAAAGAAAACTATTTTAGACACTTTGTACATACCCGTCGTGAACATATGTACGTATATTTAATTAAAATACCAACTATTCTGTAAAGCATAATGAACGAATTAAATGGAAATGTTTTCTTTGCTTTTTTCAAAAAAAAAATTTTTTTTTTAGTTTACAATTGCAACTTAAGGAACATTTTTGTGACATTTACATAAGATTTGCATATAATTTACCCGCCCTTTTGTAACCTAAAAAAACTAAGCTTATTCGGCTGCATATCATTGTCACACATCTTATCAAAGAGTAGAAAAACGCACCCAAGTCTAAGAATTTTAATGACAGGCCGTTTAGAATTATGTATGAATGTATGTATGTGGTACGTATGGCATGCAGTGAGCGGCGGTTTCTGTTAATTTCTTCATTTTTTCTTATAAAAATAAATTATAATACTGGCATGAAATTGTTGTTGTTGTTGTTGTTGTCGTTGGTTGTTTAGATTTATATGTACTCGTATACTCGTACTTCTTCAATTTAATTAACGACACATAAAACGCATTAAGCACTCATTCACTACTCACCTGCATCATCACCATAAAGAGAATAAGAAGAAGCAGAAAAAAACTTCATCGCGCTCCCATTTATGCAGAAATTCTTGTCATACATACCCATAGCCACCATACCCATGCCCAGACCAAACCAAACACGTTTGCATACCACATACGGATACCAAAACATGATGATGACACAAAACATGCCATCATGACATCATTCATTCAGTCATTCATTTATTCATTCGTTCGCTCTTAATTCTTCTTTCGTTCGTTCACTCATTCAATCTTTGTCGTTGACGTCGTCGTCGTCGTCTTTTTGCTTTCTGCAGATTGGCAAATACACGCGTCTCAGCAATAATTTATTTCGTTGGCTGGTTTAATGGTTATTCGCTTGGTTGAAAGTTGCATGTTGTTGTGCACATTTTTGCATTCCCCCTCCCCACCAAACAAAAATGATGGCATTACAATGTATGCAACAATGTATAGAATCGAATAAAGATGGATCGCCTTTAAGAACACCATTTCGAAGGAGAAAGTGCTTGAGTAGAATTATGCCACCGTTACGCTTAAGTGCAATTACAGTTGTGGCACATGCAAGGCGTTCAAACATGTTCCAGTAGCAAGAATAATTTCTGTAATAAAGGTTTGTTCCAATATGTTCTTTGATTACATGAGTGATTTTTTTTTTCGCCGAGGAGGGGTAAATATACCTAACTGCACCATAGAGGAAGTCATCACATCCTCCGTGTGTGGGGTCTTCACCCACTAAATCCCCCCTTGTACAATGGGTCAATTCGACCTCCGGGTACTGTACTTGGCTTAATTAACAAGTACACGTCCTCTAACCTAACCTAAATCCCCCCTCTCGTCTCCTGTGGACTTGTTTGTGCCCACTCCGGAACTTCAGTGGTATTACTTCGGTGTGGACTCTTTTTGGAGTCATCTAAGGGTCTCCACTATTCCTTTCGTCAAAATCATCGTCTCGGTTATGCTTGGCACGTGTGACAGTATCACCTATGCCGACATGCTTACTCGTTCTGCAGCCTCAAGATCTCTCTTCTTCCGTCTCAGGATGCGCTCTACGTAATTCACTACCGAGGTCCAATTTTCACTACTTGCAGTCATAACCCCGACAATATTAGCGGCTGTGATCGTGCCAATTATTGACGTCAGTACAGAGCGATAGCTCTGCCAGCGGGCGCACTCGAAAACAGTGTGCTCTGCGTCATCAATTACCTCCCCTTCCTCGTAAA
The DNA here is from genome assembly GCA_936449025.2 of Sarcophaga subvicina. Classification (NCBI taxonomy): domain Eukaryota; kingdom Metazoa; phylum Arthropoda; class Insecta; order Diptera; family Sarcophagidae; genus Sarcophaga; species Sarcophaga subvicina. The sequence continues at coordinate 100,934,642 of OW388082.2, read as the reverse complement.
GACAGTAAGGGAGGCGGCCTTGCCCATTCTTTGCAGATATTTCCTAAAATATCCGTGACCCGATGGCATCTGTGTAACGTAGTAATTTACCTCTGCAAATTTCCGACCAATCCATGGTCTTATGTCCGGGATAAGTCTCGCCGTCCATCTTCCTCTACCTTCCTCGTTACATCGTTGTTGCCATTTTGAAATGGTGTTTTCCCTGAAGTAACCGGTTATGTGATTTCTAGCCGATTTCGCCTTATAAATCTCCATCCGCTCTGCTGCCAGCAGATCCACATGAGTGATAAGGTCTATCTTCGATCCTGAGTGTGCTAATGAAGGCACGAAGCATTAACTAGCCCCTCCTGCACGTACCTTCCTGTTACCAGCGAAATTAAGGCTTCCTGTCAACGTGGCAATCGAAACATCTATGGCCTGTAACATATCGAAGAATGTGAGGCAGGCGCACGTCGAGGTGGCGATCGTTGGGGTCCTAAACGCAGTCGGGCTGTATGAATAAATGAAGGTATTTTAAGAGAAAATCCCACCCACCAGCAAGCATCGTGCCGTCCATCAAAATAGCCTCCTATTACTTGCTTTCACTACTGCTAACACTGTGCAATACTTATTCACTTATTTTTAGCATTCGCAGTTTATTGTTGGTAAGATTTAAAGCTTTTTTTCTTAATTCCTAACATTACGAAGAAGTCGCAACTACAAAAACTTTATTATCATTCACTTTGTTATCATCCAATCAAAAAAGTTTCAAACTTGTTCTGGCACAAAGCCGGAAACAGTGTTAATTTGAATGACTTAAAAAATTCCCTCTCCAATAAGGAGCATCAAGCGAAACTGATCCCAAATTTTAAAAGTTTGCTCTTGAACAATGTCCTGCTCGTCAATCATTACCACACAGTTATTAGTCATTTAATACAACCATCACTACAGAACTATCTCTACAACTACAAACGATTCCTAAAAAAATAGGGAGCGTAAGAAAGAGAGAGAGAGAGAGAAGAGACTAAATTATACACAAAATCTTGCTGCAGAGCAAGAACGAGTACTCCATCAAATCTAGCTGCACAATGGTCGAAGAGCTGCAGAGCAAAAGCATGTGTTTGTATTTGTGTAAGCATCTGACAAAGATGAAGTTTCTTGAGGCATTCAATGACTGTTTTGGACAAAATGCCACAACATTTCAAGCAAGTAATCGCATGATAAGAGCAGAGTAAGTTCTATATATGGTTACCTAAAATGCAAAGTAGCTTAAAACGAAAAAAAAACATTCACAAGCATTTTCCATTATCCACAAAGCTTGCTAATACTCAGTTGTACCTACTTTAGTGATGGACAATCTCCTACCATCAGGGGGGTCGGGTCAGGGGTAATATTTTCTTTTCGTCGTTTGATTATGCTACTCCTTATTTTAAACGACGATATGTAGTAAGTAATGTATTAAACACATAAAAACTCCCTCAAAATCATAAATTGCAGCTGCATTATGATGCTGAACAAAAAAAAAAAGTTTAATTCTGTGTTGAAATTTATTCATAAAATCCAAGTTATGCCATTGCAATGGGAGACTGAAAGGAATGGAAGCATCCTTAATAAACCACCACTTGAAAATGAAAATGATCATGATGATAATGATGATGATGACACACAAAATAATGGCCGACTACAATGATGTTGACATTATAAACGATTTTCCTGTTTTTTTTATCACGTGTACGAGTATTTTTATAACTTTTGGTACTCTTTTGCTCTTTACAGCCATAGTTTTATTGCCTTACAGTAAATGCCTTGGAAAAGGAAAAGAGACTCAACAACTCAAACTACTAGTGAATTTAAAAAATAGAAAAATAATGGGTTTAGCCAAGCCATAAGAACGTAATTCTTGTTATGAAATATTTTTCCTTGTCCAGTGGCTAGCATTGCAAAGATTCCAAGTGACCATGATATGTTTGAATAGCATGACTTTTTCCCTCTCCGTATGGAAATGAATAATTCAAGATGGCTTTAATTCAATTCCTATGAACTTGGAAAAGGAATTGACTACCATAGTAGACTTTGACTCAAGATTACTTACATGCGAGGCATTAGATTTTCGTGTTTGTAAAAATTATTCAAGGGTTTAATATTCCAAAAAAAAGTTAATTTTGAAAACAAATTTTATGATGGTGGATCAATAATTTAGTGGCTATTGCAATGAAAAACCCTTGTTGTGGAAAAACAACAGGTTTTGTGGATAAATTCTATATACTTTGTCCATCCATAAAAATAGTCATCACCTTCCTTTGCCTAATAAGTTAGCATAATATTCGGCATTTGATGTTTAGTGTTTTGAAGATAGACAATGTCGTTTATGAGCTAAAACAGTTGCCACAATTTTATTGAATGCTTATGAGCAAACTCAAATGATACTTTAAAATTGAAACCACTGTACCCTGTCTTTGGTTTCCATAATCTTTTGTATATTCATTCTTCGATAGGCCTACTTACTTAATTGATCATCATAACAGTTTAGTCAGGATTACAACCGAGCGTCTCACACCACTCATATGTGTATCAGAGGTCAGCAATGAGTATTCAAAACGATGAGTAGATTCGAATCATACTTATAATTTCTAATACTTATACGCATTCATACTTATTTTAATGTCATACTTATACTACGCATATTCAAAGTTTGAAATACTCACGGTACTCATACTTAACAATACGCAGGATGTTATTGATTTTGACTCTCCATGACTCATCGTATACACGAATCACAAAATAAGTATACGCATACGAACACTACAATACTCACTAGAAAGTTGTGTTTTTGCTTTGCTTGCTGTCTTTGTCTTTTTTGTTTATGTGTCTTTTTTCTTTCTTTGTAAATGAAACAACAACTACGACTGTAAATTTTGACGAATGATTCGAATCACTCGAATCATTTATGAGTATTATAAGTATTTTTCTAAATTTATGAATCTGAATGAGTAGGCGTATGAATCAAACATAGTTCGAATGTTATGAGTTTCATGTCAACGTTGTACTCATAATCATTGCAATCTGTACTTATAAATCAATGTTGTAGTGAGTACGAATGAATCAGAGTAGTTAGATTTTAATACTGTTGACTCACTCATACTCAAAATTTCATGAGTACTTATGAGTAGCGAAAAAGCGATTCATTGCTGATCTCTGGTGGTATTATTTTTATCCATGAATAGGTAGGTTTCATGAGAATAAGTTGCTCTTAAAGCTTTTCCGAGAATATTGTGAGAAGTTGAGGATCGCCGAAAGAAATATTTTTTTATAACCAGAGGTTGAAGCACGGGAACGTGTCTAATAACACATCACACTACCAACTAGACTACAGCGACTTCATCTTCTTATTATTTCTTTATATTATTTCAGTTTCATTAATCCAGTTTTTTCAAGCAAGCAAATGGTTAGTCTGCTATAGCAGGATATAGATTGATAGGGTTGCCATCTGTCGCTACCTAGAAACTATTTCCTTTGTGAACATTTAAGAAGCTTCTTAATTTATTTAATTTGACAACCAGGATTAAAGATTTTTCAGTATCTCCTGGAATCGAAGCCAACCAGCCAATCTACCACACACCAAAAATCATTGGACAACCTATTAAGTTTAAAACTTGTGTTGAATTTATATAATCCTATCTGAGAAGATTCAGACATGGTAAAATTCTGTGTACCGCTACTAACCCTGGTTTTGACAGAAGATTTTAACCTTGAATTGTAACTAGAGAAGACTGGTCCTTAGACGTGGTCATTTTCGGTTATTCTGTGTAAGTAGACTAGGTCGTGAAATTTTTTCCTGGAATATCTTTTAGCCACCTTGATAACCATAGTGTGTTTCAAGCTGAGGCCATAAAAAGCACTATGTAAAAAGCACTTTTGTTTAAGGGATCTCTAACTATTATCCTCTCTGAGAAAAAATAATTATTTTCCACTTTAATTGTCAATGTTTCGTTTTAGCTTGAGACGGGGTTCTCTGATTTGGCTTACCGACGTACTTTATATCAGGTCGTTCACTGAATTCATGAAATTTTAATTCCGATTGTTTTCAGCTTAATTCTAAGGGAGTCATGCTTTAAACGTAGAACTCTGATAGTGATTGGCAAGACCATCAGGACTTGTCAGGAATATGTGTGTTTAAGTGAACTTTGATTTACCAAGAAAACTACATCTCCCTCTTATTCTATTATATCCCGCGACATTGCTATGCAGAATTGAAGATATTTTAGTTTACCATGACCAACTATAACTTCTATAAACAATTTACTAGAAAGGCGTTGTTGGCTACTGGCCAAAAATTAATTGAATGCAACCAAAACCCTAGGCAACAGTACAGAGAACACTAAAGAAGAGCATGTCATTTCGTTAGTATCGGCATACACTGAGCGCCATAAGTGAGTCGACACTTTTGTTCTTAAGTATAAAACAGTTTTGTTCTTAAGTATAAAAAAGTTCCTTCATCATGAATTGTTGTTTTTGTTTTAACATTTTATAAATAATAAATAAACGTTTTTATTTTTGGAAATGTATTCGACTATTCTCATTTACTTTTCTCACTGTCCTAAGAAAATGAATTATTTCACTGGTGTTTACTCACTTTTGGCGCTCAGTGTATATAGTATTTGAAATATTTGACCATGAGCGAAAAAAATTTTTTTTATCGTGCGTTGTTGGCTAGAAATCTAAAAACAAAATGGGATAAAAATGGCTGCAGGACAATGTATGTGACTTAAAAAAATAATTTTTATTTTTTTTATTTTATTTTTTACGTTTTTACAATGGTGGACTGTATTAGTGACACCTCTTGCATATTTGCAATATAAAGCATGGAATATGTTTAAATTGTATTTTTCTAAATAATTTCAGACCCGGAGATAATTGATTTAAAATGTCATATTTTTTCTTATTCCCACATTTCTATTGAAATCAAGTGAATGTTAAAAAAAAATAATAGAGTTTAAGGCCAAGGAAAATACAACAATATGCTGGAATACTAGTTAGTTTGTCTGTGTATGTAGTCTACGTACATACGTACGTCTAGTCATTGTCCAGCATTGTCAGTCAGAGTCTTTGGCGTCTTTGGCTGTGTGTTGACGACAAGCAAAAGAAGCAGAAGTTAAAGATGTACGGAATCTAGTATCGTTAGATCATAACAATGTTTGGGTGTAGAACAGAATAAACAGAAATTGAGAATTCAGCCAAGTTGTAAGTCAATTTTTTTTTTAAATATTTTTTTTCCAAGACGAAACAAAAAATATGCAATAAATTGCAGTTCTTTTTTGTGATTCTCTCCTCCTTTTCTTGCTGTTTGCAATTCTCTCTCCTGTGTTGTTAATATTTCTTTTTTTTGTATCTTTAAGGTATAGTTTTTTATTTATTGTTGTTCCCTGTTGTTGTTGTTTTTCTTGTATATATAATTGCATTTTATTACGTTTAAAGACTTTTGGGGATCCCTCTTTCGGGCTTCGCATACTTAAGGTTATGAATTATTCAAAAAGTTGAAATGGTAAACTGCAAAGAAAAACAGGAAAAAAATTTCCATGACTTTTATAGCCCCCATGCCCCTTTTATTCCAACAGAGATTTTCCTGCCATCTGCCATTTTACAAATGTTTTTTCTTGTTGTTGTTGTTTTTGTTGCATAAGATCCATAAGAATTTTTATAAAAAAATTTCTGCAACTGTTACTCTGCATCACATTTTATTTAATTTTTCTTTGGTTTTTTTTTTGTTTTTTTTTCTTTGGTTTTTTTATTTGTGGCCCAAACCATCTTTGTCATGACATTTAAACATTCGTTTTTTATTTTTATACGTTTATTGTTTAAACTTTTACTTGTTTTACTCTATTTTCATCTCTTTTGGGGTAACGGAGGGGAGGGAGAAACGAACTTGTGAAGCTTTTATTGCATTTTATAGTCGTTGAAATAAATGCACTTTGAAAACAAATGATTTTTATTCACTGTTTGCCTGTAAAACTTGGAAAGGAAGTTTCCAAGCAAAAAAAGGAAACGAATTCGAGATGGGTAGGAATATTAACTCCCACACAAAAAACTTTAATTATTCTTTTGGTATTTAATTTTTCAAAGACAAGAAATTAACAAATTAACGACAGCCTTGATATGGTGAACGGGTATTATGAATATCAAGACACTTGAAAATTAAATAAATTCCAGAAAAAGAACGGTTCAGAACATTATGGAAATAAAGAGCCGTATTTATAAACTTCCTTTTAACAAGCATTTGTCAATTTGTATCTGAAAGCCATTGATATGATTGATGTTTTTCTAGTTTTAAAAAAACTTGATTTCAAAAGAAGCAAAATGAAGTTTACAAAAAATAATTGATTGTTCGTTGTGAAAATAGGGGAAATATTAAATGGAAACATGAAATTGAAATTAACACAAGACGCGTAACAAAGTTTCTCTCCCACTATTTGCTTATGGAACTAATTTTAAGTACCTAAGTATAGACCTACACGATAAAGGAATATTTGAGGCTATACGTTCCTAAAGTCGCGGCTAAATAAAATAAAAAAAATTTATACTAGACTGCTTCGTGACAAAAATAATTTCTAGTGGTCATTAATAATCATGGCTGCCATAGGAACTCAGCACATTGTTGTGAATTTCTCTGTAGCTAAGCAAGCAAGTTGAAGTCTGAAGCAAATGCAAATGACGTTGGTGGCCCCTATAGGAGATTGAAAGAGCGAGAGATTGGGAAAGCCATAGGAAACTCACTAGCTGAAGTTTCGAGGTTTCGGTATAAAAATGTTTCTTAAGTTTTATAAGTTGTCCCAAATTAAATTCTGGGTGTCAACCAGGGCAATTTTCAATACCTGATATGTACCTACGTACTTTTTATAAGAACAACACTCAGGAGATGGATCTCTATTTCTACAGTACACTGCATGTGTAAGTGAAGAGGGGCATTTTGACCACTAATAATATCTCATGTCATTATATCACATTAGTTTACACGTCTCTCATATACAATTTATCATACAATTGTCGGACAAATCAATTAACACTCACAAACACCCATAGCCTCTAGTGAGAATCACACCCTCGATCTCGACACTTGTCGTTGAATGTACTACCAACTAAACTATCAAAGCACCCTCTTCCACAGTCCTTCTACTATGCATTAAGGCGTCACAGGTTTAAAGTTTTGACTGATTTTGATGATTTATTGTCATCATTACAGAATCGACATATTGGGTTCGATACTACCACACTCTTTGAGCCCACAATGCCCTGTCAAAAGACCTCTAACTACATACATACATACATAATTGGCCATTACAACCCTTCAGTCAGGATTACGGCCCAACTTCTCACACCACTCATGAATTGTGCGTTAATTTTATACGTGAGTGGTGGGACCTACAGTTTAACGTTGACTCCGAACGACAGATTTTTTTTGAGAAACTTTTTCATGGCAGGTTTATTTACTCTCAGAGTTTTTTGCAGAAATCTGCTGAAAAGAAATCGCTGAAGAAATATTTTTTGTATTTTGTTTTGATGTCTGGCCTGTGGCCAAACTAATAAGCCTACACACTACCTATTAGACTACGACGACTACAACCGTACCTACTCTAGACTACCTCTAACTAACCTAAGGTTATTGCTTAAATTTCAGACAATTGTATAGGAAAAGTCTTAAGACACTCTTTCAAATCTTCGCTTTCAAACATTTCTTCTAACTTTACTGAAAAATTCTGGAGCCTCGCCAATTCAGCTGCTTTGTTCATTGTGATAATTTTACATTCATTCCTTTTTTTATTTAAAAATCTATGTTGCATTTACTTATTGGCCCCCTCTTCATACCTTATTTTTGAGATTAGCTTTAGCGACTGAAGCACTGAAACACAAATGTGAACTCTCGTTTTCTAATAGGCGAAGTGATTATTATTTCTTTTGCGCACTATTTGCTTGAGATGCATTCAGTGTAAAGCATTATAAGCAACATGAAGTTAAGAAAGTGAAAATTCTGTGTTTAAGACGACGTATCATACACACATAAACTTGAATGGCCATCAGTGTCCTATTTTTAGGATTACGACCTGTCTTCTCAGAAGGCACGAACACTTATTGATTGAAATACACTTCTAAACAATATTATGCACATATTAAGCAATCAGATTTTTTTTTGTTATTCAATATTTGTCGTAAATTTTTTGCAAATTAAGAATTTTTTTCGTTTATTAGTTATTTACATATGTACGTAACGTATCGCTAGCTTTTTAACTCCCACTGTTACTACTGCTGCTACTACTAAAGGGTCCGCCTAATAACTTTTTTTTTGAAAATGCTTTAAAAAAAACTACTGAATATTTTCTCAAATTTCTTTTTTTATTTGAAAGTACAATCCTTCCGGCTAATAATGGAAAATAATTTCATTCAAAGGGCTGCCTCGGCTGGCCATGCAGTAGCCTACACCAGAAGATGCCGATTTTGGCAAAAAAAAAATCATCTTTTCAGATGAAGCTCATTTTGATCTTGGCGGGTATGTAAACAAGCAAAATTCTCGCATTTGGGGCACAGAAAACCCGCACGCATACGCACCCTGACGCACCCAAAACGAGTGACTGTTTGGTGCGGATTTTGATCCAGAGGCATAATTGGGCCATTTTTTTCGAAAATGAGTAAGGAGTGGCCGTTAAAGTCAATGGCGATCGTTATCGGGCCATGGTGAACGAATTTTTGTTCATAAAAATTGAAGAGGAGGATATTGGCAACATTTGGTTTCAATAGAACGGCGCTACGTGCCACACAATCGAAGCTACACTCAATGTTTTGCACCCTGTTTTTGAAGATCGCATTATCAGCCGCAGAGCTGATGTCGTTTGGCCACCTCGGAGCTGCGTTTTGACACCGTTGGACTATTATTTGTGGGGTGCCGTCAAAGATAAGTGTTACGCCGACAAGCCAGAGGCAATGGACGATTGAAAGGACAATATTCGTGAAGCCATTGGTGAAATACAGCCGCACACAATCGATAATTTGCTTAAGAATTGGATCGATCGTGTAGGCTACTACATGGCTAGCCGAGGCAGCCATTTGCATGAAATTATTTTCCATTATTAACCGGAAGGATTGTACTTTCAAATTAAAAAGAAATTTGAGAAAATATTCAGTAGTTTTTTTTAAAGCATTTTCAAAAAAAACAGTTATTTGGCGGACCCTTTACTACATTTATGAATTCAATTGTTTGCTTTAATAACCGGAATCGAAACTATTATTAACGTAAATATTTTCTTTCTTTTCTATTTGTTCTTTCAGATCGTTAGTTGTCTGCATTTAAACGTGTCTTGTTCTACTTCTCTTCGAAAATAAACGAATAAAATATCATTTATGTTGGTAAGTCCATTCTTCTTTTCCTTTTCTTGATACTCGTATCATTTTTAATACAACTTTTTTAAAAAAAACTTTTAATAACGCAACACTTTTCGAATAATTAAACAGTAGACAGAAACAGAAATTTTCTATTAAGAGCCTATTTAAAGAATTACAAACATTTGAAGAAAACATTAATTGATTATAAACTGCATTACATAGACGCCTTTTGTACGTTCAGAGTACTTTGCAAAGAATTTTGTCAAACTCTTGATATTGTGTTGTTGTGTATACAACCAATCGGTAGACGATGAATGAAGAGGAAAGCAACTTTGCGAGCACATCAAAGCGTGTACTTACCCCAGCTAGTTTTCCCCTTCTCTCCTGCAAAGACTTTTCAAAGGACTTTGCAAAGCACTTTGAACGTGCAAAAGGCGTCACACATAGATACATACATAATTGATTACTACAACACTTCAGTCAGAATTACGACCTAGTTTCTCACACCACTTATGTTGCGTGTGTTAATTTTTTTTTATACATTAGTGGCGGGACCTACAGTTTAAAGTCGACTTCGAACGACAGATTTTTGAGAAACTTTTTCATGGCAATTTTACTTACTCTCAGAGTTTTTGCCAGAAATCTGCTGAGAGGAAGTGGCCGAAGAAATACTTTTTGTATGCTGTTTTTATGTCTGGCCTGGGGTTTGCACCCTGGATTTACGTCTAATGAGCCGACACACTACCTACTAGACTACGGCGACTTCAATCCACTTCTCTTGTTAAAAATGAATCACCAACGATATCAACTATATGTACGATCATGCCAATTTGGCTCCGATTTAATCACGATCACACACACATACATAATTAGTCATTACAACCTTTCAAGCATACATACATAATTAGTCATTACAAGCTAGCGGTGTGAGAACGCTTATATTGTGTGTGTTAATTTAATACATGATTGGCGGGACCTACAGTTTTGAAGTCGATTCCGAACGACAGATTTTTTTGAGAAAATTTTCATGGCATTCTTATTTTACTCTCAGAGTTTTCGCCAGAAGACTGATGAGAGGCAGTTGACGAAGAAATATTTTTTCATATTTTCGTTTTGATGTCTGACCTGGGGTTTAAACCGTGGCCTCATTTCTAATAAGCCAACACACTACCCTCTAGACTACAGCCACTAAACTGCATTATTTGCGTGTATTCCGTGATACAATAGAAATATGTTCGACTTTTTAATTTGTGACCTATTAAATGAGTTGTTAGTGTTTGTCGTTGCTATAGGTATGGAGTAGGTTAACAGTAGGAATTTACTCGAAGACCATTATGGTTATTTTACCTAGAACTTATGGTAGGACCCCATGTCTGTGATGCAATTAAGATTTCGCAAGAAAATGGACTTTCAAATAAATTTTGATATTTCATAATAGCAAAGTCGTAATCCTGACTGAAGAGTTATAATGACCAATTATGTATGTATGCATGTATAGGTTACTATAAGAGGGCGTGGCAGTTAAAAGGCGTTTTTTTTGTTTTTCAATTTTCTCGAAATTAAAAAATAACATTTCTTTCCTATATAAATAACAAACAAACGCCTCCCTAAGCCTATAGCTTAACAATGCCCGCTTTATTTTTAAATTAATGCCCCCCTATCCCTGTGCTATTATTCATCCATGTCATTGACATGAAAGTGGCATTTTTTTTATTTTATTTCAAATAAATTGTAAACAATAAATGCAGAAAGAAAATCTAAAACAAAAAAATTGTTGGCCTGACAAAATGGCAAAATATAAACAACAAAAGAAAAAAAATATAAAAAAGTGTGTGTGCATTTTAAGTTAAAGGAAGTTATGACCCACAAGTAATATGAAAAGCAAAAAAAAAACTTTTTAAAAGGGATTTCTGCAACCCATATACATACACCCGCTAAAATGTGTATGAAAAAAATAAAGTGAAAAAATAAAATGACAGAACAAAAGAACGGAACATTTCAATTGACAAAATTCAACAAAAGCCAGCATATTAAAGGGAAAAAAAGAAAAAGAAATTAAATCAAAAATAAAATAATTAAGGTAAGCAAAGGTACGGAAAAACTAAATTTCTTTAGCAAATAAAATTACAAAAAAACTGGATAATAAAAGAGGCTACTTCTATGACAAATGTAGACCTTTTTAGAGAATTTCCAAAATGGCAAGGTTATACCCGAAGTACTACTATATTAACAGCAACAACGTAACATACATAATTGCTCCTTACAACCTTTCACTCAAGATTACGACCTAGCTTCTCACACCACTTATGTCGTGTGCTTTAATTGTATCCATATGTGGTGGGACCTACTGTTTTAAAGTCGATTTCGAACGACATATTGTTGAGAAACTTTTCATGGCAATTTTATTTATTCTCAGAGTTGTTGCCAGAAGACTGCTGAAAGGGAGTCGCTGAAGGAATAGTTTTTATATTTTGTTTTGTTAGAGATGTCTGGCATGAGATTTGAATCGTGACCTCACAACTAATAAGTTAACATACTACTTACTAGAATACATACATACATAAATGGCCATTCCAACCCTTCAGTCAGGATTACGGCCTAGCTTCTCACAACACTCATGTTGTATGCGTTAATTTTATACGTGAGTGGTGGGACCTACATTTTATAGTCGACTCCGAAGAGAGATTTTTGAGAAACTTTTTCATGGCAGGTTTATTTACTCTCAGAGTTTTTGCCAGAATTCTGCTGAGAGGAAGTCGCCGAAGATATATTTTTTTTTCATATTTCGTTTTGATGTCTGACCTGGGATACGAACCCGGGCTTTACGTCTAATAAGCCAACATACACCTTAGACTACGGCGACTTCACCTACTAGACTGCAGCGACTACAATATTCAAGTGGCGAAAGAGTCCTTCTTGTAAGGGTGCCAGAACTGCTTTACTTCATCTCATCTACTTATTCTTTACAACGAAAATCGAATATAACTCTTATGAATGCTTATAGAAGAGGATGAAGCTTCTTCTTAATGATAGCAGCGTATCCAAATATATTGATTCATTAAAGCACCTTCGCAATGTGCCTTTGCATTCCACTATTTAACCCCTAAGAATTAAGCTCGAAGGAGGTAAATGGACTTGTTAACGAAAATCTCATTATTTTATATAAAATACGTCTGTCATGTAGAACATATTCATTCGTGGTCGTGGGCAAACCACAATCAGTTCTCGTTTTTCTTTTTTTTTTGCTGTGCTTCTTTCAATCAAACATTTTTTGTATTATTTTCTAATAAAAATTATCTTTTTATTCCCTTCTATGCATTTTAAAACTTAATGCCATAAACAAATAAAAAGATTTTTATTCTTATAACATCCATGCCTACAAAATTATAAAAACTGAATTGTCTTCAAGAAAAAAAGGCCAGAAAAACTAGCAACAAAATGGTATTTAAATGTACAATTTTCCTTAACTCCACTCTACTCCCCTTGGTATTAGTATTAAGGTTTTTTGCGGTTAAATTTTGTGAATAAAAAAAATTGAAATTAAAAAAAAATATTGAAAAATGCAGGCCACAAAATTATAGGTTCTTACCCCCATCAGCGTGGTGGTATGATGAACATTTTCATAGAACTTGTGAAACAAAAGCATCAAAAAAAATATGCAGAAAGATTTCCGTGTATAAGAAATGAAATACTTGGAAACAAAAACATCAAAAAGAGTGCCACTGTATTTAGGTGGCTGCAGTTTGTTTTATTTTTTCTTTTTTCTCTATGCCACAGGTAATTTTTTTTTTATTTTTTATTTTTCATTTAGTATAAGCAAAACGAACCACATACATAGAAATGTCTGCAAAACCTTCATTAGTTAAGCCTTCCTTTGAAACTCTCTTTGTTAAAATTTCTGTTTTTTTATTTTTTTTAGTCGCCTAAGCTTTGCCTGTCAGCCAGTTTAGCAGCCAAACAGCCACTCCTTCTTGCTATTTTTTCTCTGTTGTTTTATACACTTTTTAGTAGGACTTCGTTATGCATTCCCTTTGTCTTTGGTAATTTAAAATATTTAACTTAAATTACTTCAAGTATTCCATGAGCCCTCACTCATTTTATGCTTTTTTCCTTCTCTTTCTTGTTTTTGTTTTCGTTGTTGTTTTTCTGCCATAAATTGTTCCTATTCTAAAAGGAAACTGCCTGCCTGGCAGCACAATAGCTTGGCATATTACTATTGTATGTTAAATTGTAGGCATTTATGTTTGGATGTGTATGTGTATGTATATGTGTGTATGATGGGTACCCACCAGCCCATCAAGATGCCACCGCTATACGTTTCATACTCTTCTCTTCTCTGTTTTTGCTCCATTCGTTAGGGATTTTGTTATGCTGTAGCACGAAGCAAATGATATGACGTACTGAGCAGTGACTGAAGGACTGACTGACTGCCTCTCGGTAGGAATATAAAATAATAATGGTTTATGGCGGCTGTTTTTTTTTTTTTTTTTTTTTTTTTTTTGTTTAAATACAATATAAAGAAGGAGGAAATATTTCTTTCTGCATTTTTCCTTTGTTCTTTTTCTTTACTTTTTCGCAAAACAATATAAAAACTAATGACAAAAAATTAATTTCACAAAAACAACGTAAAAGAAAAGAACAAAATTGTTGGCGAAAAAATTTCAAAAAAAAATTTTTTTTTTTATTCAGCTTTTGTTAGTGCGGGAATTAAGAGTTTTTTGTTTTGCCTTTCTAAATCTGGTGAGAATTTTTTTTTTTAAATAAACAGCTTGCTTCCAATATGGGCAGGTTTGTTTCGTCTTCAGCTACCTTAACTATGGTATGTTATGGTTAATTCCTGTAGTAAATACAAATGGTTTCAAAAGAAGAAACTTTTACTTCATAATAGGTATGCCATACCATCATCATCACTCAAATTATCGCCTCTGGATTGCTTACAGCACTTGATCTTTAATTTTCGCCTATTTTTTTACACATTTTTGCTGGTACCTTAGCGAATGGTTTTCAAATGCTCCAACTTTAAATAATCCTTCCAGTACACACAGTCGGTAGAGTAGCTCTAACGGCATCAGAATGCATGTTCGTAGTCCCCTAATAAGTATGTAAGTTGCCGTAGTCTAGTAGGTAGAGTGTTGGCTTATTAGATATGAAGCCTCCGTTTAAACCCCAGGTCAAACACCTCCAACTAAACGAAATATGAAAAAATATTTCTTCTGCGACTTCCCCTCAGCAGATTTCTGGCAAAAATTCTGAGAGTAATTAAAATTGCATTGAAAAGTTTCTCAAAAATTTGTTGTTCGCAGTCGACTTTAAACTGTAGGTCTCCCGTCAATCATTGGTAATAAAATTAACACACACAACATAAATGTTGTGAGAAGCTAGGTTGTAGGTTGGTTCTGACTGAAGGGTTGTAATGCAACGATAACAGCTTAGAAGCTATGTTTTCCATATAAATGTACCGTACTTGCGAACTAATAAGATTCTCTATTATATTCATTGGAATAACTGACCACGCCTCATTTATAGCTTGATATAATTTATTTGGATCCCAATGTGCCGATTCCCGATTTACGTTTCTATTTACTATTTCCCATAAATTGTTTATAGGGTTAAGATCGGGTGACTGTGCAGGCCACTGCATGACATTAACGCCTTCTTGTTCCAAAAACCCTTTCACCAATTTGGATATGTGTTTCGGGTCGTTGTCGTGTTGAAATATCCATTGGCGTGGCATTTTATCACGGGCATGTGGCAACATCTTCTCCAACAATATATTTTTATACATTAGTTTATCCATAATACCGTCGATTTTGTAGAAAGGTCCTAAGCTTTCCCCTGAAAAGCAACCCCACACCATAGCATTGCCACCTCCATGCTTAACAGTTCCGGAACAATATTTCGGATTTAGTGTGCTACTGACAGGTCTTCGACCTCTTCTCATTCTATCAGAATCCACAAAATTAAATTTGGATTCATCGGAAAACAAAACATTGTTCCATTGTCCAACTGTCCAGTTCAAGTGTTCTCGAGCAAATTTTAGGCGCTCCTTACGGTTTTTCTGTGATAACAATCAGTATTGTTTTCTCTGAAGACATACATAGTATATAACAATTTTCTGTCCAATATGTTTTGACCGACACTGTACATATAGATTTCTTAAAAGACCGATCTACACTTACTGCAATGACATTTCCATTTATCCCATAAAAAATAAATACTTGAACAAAGTTTTGAGATTAAGATACGAGTTAATTTTATTTTTGATTATATAAGTTAATAAATATTTATGTAAAATGGATCATATTTCGATAAATACATGTTTAAATATTTAAAAATGCTTAAAACTTTTACAAAAATTTCCTTAAGAAATATTGAACTTTTTTTAAAAACGAATTGTAACTTCCGAACATTAAAAAACATTCACTTCCTCATTGAAATTCGTATTTAGTTATTAAAAATTCTGTAATAAATCGTTTTAGTATTAAAATTCATACCATGAACCTCTTAAAATCTAAAGAAATATCAAAAGCACGTCTATCTACTCCAAAAATGTGGTATTCTCGGTAAATGCACCACATAAACGCAATTTTTCACCAGTAACTATGGCCCTTAAAAATTGTGGCATTATAGTCCTGTGATTGTGGTTTTCCTTCTCGTTGTCATCATTTTTCATAATCAAACCCTCACCCATACGTATAACATAATCCTTGCTGATCAACCTATCCTGCATATCTTTCTGGAATGAATTGATTAAATGTTGCTCTATGGTGACAGCAGCATCACCGCCTTCATTTTTCACATTGAAAACTTTAGGCGTAAGTGAGCATAAGCCTTGATTCTTTAAAATCTCTTTAAACTTGTTTTGTATCTGTTTGACATCCGCGTGCGCTATTTCCGGCATACGTTCAAAGCATTTATACTGATAGTATTGCAGCTCAAGTTGTTCGAATTTTTTCGTTATAGCCAAGGGATTGGGTAATTGTAAAACGTAATTGGTTTCAGTGGGACGTGATGTTAAAGGTGTACCCGGCACAATTTCTATATCGCGTGAGAATCTACTGAGATCAGCTAAGAGTTCCTCTAAAGAGTCGGAGAAGAGATCCAAAACTTCGGAATTAAGAAAAATGTTCTGGAAAAATGGAAAATTTAGAAGAATTTGAAGAATTTCAAGACCTTAAAAAGCTTTCTTGTGTACCTTCAATTTAAGAATACAACTGTGTAGCAGAGGCACTATAGTAAGGCCATAGATTTCGCCCAAATTACGGGACTCCAAATACTGCAAGATCTTATAAGCTTCATTGGTCTCATCGAACAAACGTTTCTGAAAGAAAAATATTTTAAAAATACTCCACTGATATACTCCAATCCTATATAAGTATATCCACCTGTCTGGCTATGGGCACTGGTTTAGCTTCTTCCCATACAGTTTTCCAAGTATTGCCTTCGGCACTCATGCGAGCACTGAGCTTATGTTGCTTAACGCCATTCTCATCTTCATATTCCTCCCAATCGTTGGGACTGTACCAACGTATAAAATCCTCAAATTTGGCATTTGAATTAGCAGCCTTAAAGGCCTCAGCATCGGACTGTAGAGTGGAGCACATCATGGCCGTAACATGGTCTAAAAGATAGGAAACGTATTATTTTTTTCTAAAAATCTTTACAAATCATCAACTTACCTGAACCAGAACCCAATTTCAGCATAACGTCAGCATCATCCTGTAGTTCATCTTCTGTCTTGGGCACAGGCTCTTGGGTAATGGGCACATACAGGTAGTCCTCCGAATCCAGAAGCTTTAAATTACGCAAACGTTTCAAACGACCTTCCGAATTCGAGGTGTCAATAACTTTCGCTGGTGAAGACGTACGACTACTACGACTGTTGGCAGCCTCATCTTCATCACAATCATAGAATTCTTCTTCGGTATCATTACCACCATCATCATCCGCCGCCTGCAGTTGCTCTTGCCATAACGGAGGCGACTTAACGCTTTGCTCTTGTTTTAAACGTCGCTGGATGCAAACATTTAACATTTGAAGCTTCTGGTGTAGAAGACAAGTACGAGTATCAGGATAACCTTCGGATATTCTATAAAAGAAATCATTTTCAAGTGAAATTAATTTCAAAAGTCTGTGAATGTATTGCAAGTGGTTTGGACTTAAGTGTTGCTATTTAAATGGATTTTTGTGATCTGTTACACAGGAATTTTTTTTTTAAATTTCAATTTAATTTGGTTTTCAACAATAACAACAATTACAATGTTCCAGTTTATTTACAATTGAGGTTTATCCATCATCAAACTTTTTTCTCTCTTTCTCTCGTTTTGTTTTTTTTGTTATTTTTTTGGTTAAAATATTTGGCAAATGAATTCGTTAACAATGTTACAAGTATTGACTTATTGGTTAAGAGTCTGTCTCTATGCATGTATGTATATAAATTGGGTATTTTTATTGAGCCTGGTTTTTTTTGTGTGTTGTTGTTGCAACATTTTCATTTATTCAATGATTGAACACAAATATTGTGGTAGCCAGAGAACCGATACAACAATTCTGTTCAAATTATTTTCACGGGTTTTTCTTTTTTTTTTCTTTATCATGTTTTCGAATTTTCACATTTTAATTTTATTTATTTTTTTCTTTATTTTTATTTGATTGTAACGCTGGGGTTTTTTGTGCCATAGACACGCACACAGACACACAGACAAGCAGTCATCATCATCACCACCACCACCACTTGATAAACTATTGATTTTTATTACCAGCAATGAATACTCAACGATTGTTGAAATCCTGCTTTATCTTCAACACCATCAACATTTTTATTGACCAAAAAAACAAAAAAAAACAAAACACAACAACTGCAACAACAAAAACAACACCAAAGAAAAGAATTTATTTTAAAATATTTTAATTGTATTGAATACACATACAATATTTACAATTGATTGAAAATACTTTACAGTCAATTGCGTCTGTGTGCTGTGTACGGCATTCAGATAGGTTTTATGATGTGCACCTTCATAAACAAAAATCACTAGAATATGAAATGGAAATTATCCGGGATGACCAGATGTCCATGTAATACATTCAAAGAGGCACTGCTATTAATTTAGTTGGGTTTCTGACGAACCATATTCGTGTTCGGTTTATACAGACAAACGTACATGAACGCTAACACTTAAAGCATTACGACTAAGGCATCGGAAAATGAAATGCTACATCACCACTGTCATTATAGTTTCAAATAGTTGATGGTTCCCTAGCCAACTATGTATGTATGTATGTTTCTAGCTATTGCACAGTTAAAATGGGGAAACTTTAATTTTATAAATCGCCAATCGATCAATTTGAAACTAAATTTTTTTTCTAAGCCAAGCCAAACCTTGTTAGGTTAGCTAATGCAGCCGCCTTAAAAATGATATCTCCCTAGGGTCTTATATTGTCCCCTTGTAATACCCACGTAATTGGTCATTACAGCACTTCAGTTAAGATTACGACCTAGCTTCTCACTCCACTTATGTTTTGTGTTTGTTACTTTTCTACATGAGCGGCGGGATCTACAGTTTAAAGTCGACTCCGAACGTATTCCCAGCCTCCAGGCGTATGTATGTACACAGGGCTAAGTGGCCCGATAGAACTGTTATAAGGTTCCCTAGATGGACTCTGATTATGTTTAATGCAAAGTTTGTTCTGCATATATCCAGAGCAAACTAGATTTGCTTGGTTTCTAGACAAGTGGGATCATAATTTCATCTTTCATTTGCAAAGGAGTGAGTACAGCTTGTTTGAGATCATCTGGAATGCTAATCTCACATAAGAATTGATTCGATTTTTCGGTGACTTTGCAAATGTGGCAGCTTTGTTGTTATCTTCAATGTCCTGTCGTCCAGAAACTTATATAAGAGTAACCCTCGCATATTTCCGAATCTAAATTAATTATTCCCTAAATTTTTTCATGGCTACAGCTTCTAAACTTCCACGCTCTTGAGTTAGCCTCAGTCTCATTATGAGCGGGCAATTGTTTCGTCAACATATCTGGTGGTAGCTGGTTTAAAATAAGAAATAATACTTTAAGGGCCATTATTACAACTTGCCGTTAAGTAAAGGGAGGATTTTAACGGGCAGATAAATTGTTTTTCGTTATTATGAGTACCCAATAAGATAGAAATGATCGTTAAGCTAAAGGGAGGATCATCCTGCCTTTAACATTTAAAGGTCACTTTATGTTTGAACTTGCCATATTATATATTATTTTCATTATGGCAACTTCAACAACAACAAAAAACGAAGACCGCTGTTGACACTGCGTTAAAAAAAAAACTTGTATAATTGAGCAGTTTTATCGACATTGCTCCGGCACTGAAAAAAATTATTTGTGAGTTGTAATAACGAAAATAAGTTAAAGGTAACTTTACAGTTGCTTTCAGCTAAAGGTACCTTTAACTAAACCCAAGTTTAACGGCAAGTTGTAATAATGGCCCTAAGTAATATAGTCCTCACAGCGCTTGTTCGCCACCATCCCCAAAATATGCTCAACACGGTTTTGATGATTTTTTTTTATCCAAAGCCAACTATTAAACCATGGCCCCTAAGTATAGAGGTGGTTTGAGTAGAAAATCGTACAGCTAGTGTATATTTTTAGCATTGATGCCCTATAGTTTAAGCCTATTGCAGTTGCCACCTTAGTAATTATGGATTGGATATTTTCATTACAGTTTAGTTTGCTGTCTAATATGATTCCAAGATTATTTAGCTTTATTGGATGACAGCTACTCCGTTTGACACTAGTGATAGAGAATAAAAGTATTTTGTGTACCCTTATCCTCAGTCCTCATTCCATGCGCAATTTCGACAGTAAACTCAGGGCTGATTCAAAAAATTTTAAAAATAAATTTCGATTTTTGACTGTAACGCTGTCCGCATAAGCGATAATCATGCTACAAACCCCCTCTATGGGTTTTACCAGGGTATTTAGGTTATGATTCCCTAACAAACGGGAGAGTACACCTCTTCGTATTTAATATTGAAAATTACACGCCTATTTCGCACTGTATTATTACAATAATCGAGTTTATTTGACACTTTTTTTTTGGAAAACTTAACAACTGGTCTCCTATTTATTTTTTTTCTTGTTTACCTCGCACCCTATTCTTTAAACCAACACTAATAATGAACCGCAATCAATACATTTACATACAGATTCGCCAACAATATTCCGCCAAATAAAATACGCATAAAAACTTGCTATTTAGGGCGCCTATACGTATTGTAACCGTGTGTATTTGTAACGTGTGTGTATTTTAAAAATTCGGAATTAACAAATACTCCGCCCTCCTGCCTCTCTACAATATGCAATAAATATTGGATTTTCACGCATAAAATACAATAAAAAAAGCAAAAAAAAATGTTCTTAAAGCAAATAAAGGTTTCCCAAATATAAAGGGGAGCGAGCAGCGTATACAATCATAACCAGGCCTGCCAAAAACGGTGTTACCAGAACAGAGAATAGAGTGTATGTGGTGGGTTTTGTAAAATAGTGGGCAAAACAAAAACAAACAAAAAAAATATTTTTGCAGGACTTTATATTGTGTACCCGGATGGTCTTTTTTTTGACCATTTCTTTAAAATTTTTGTTGGTGTTTGTTTGTTTTTTTCACTAGATGTTGCACAAACCTAGCAACCGCATGCAAAACAATTAAAAACTAAAAATGAAACCAAAAAAAAATAAAATTGAAATAAAAAATTCGAAAAATTGGAAACATTTTAAGTTCTCACGAATGTGTGATTGTTAGCGGAATTGCCAAAGTAGCTGAATTGCTTTTACAATTGAAAATAGGCAGGACGTAAAAGTTTGAATTGATTTTGTTGTACAATCCATATACTTGCTCAATTTAAAAGAGTTGCACTATTCGCTGCCTCAATGACTAACACAGCTCCAAGAAGTAAGCCAGAAATGTAGATTTTAGGATTTTTGTCAACCAGTTTGGACAGGAAAGATTGCACAGGAAAGAGATCTACATGGCTGTCATAACTCCCTTACTGACAGCCTCTTACACAGCGTAATTTATGACCATAATCAGGAACAACCTATAACTGTCAGTCTATTTTAGAGAACCACTCTTCTCGGCTTAAAATTCCAAAGTGAATTCTCCTATCAAGACTAGATTCAATAATATTCACTCTGATACTGGGGTTTCTCAGATAGGATAGAGAAGGGCCCAAAGGGATTAAAATGACAAACACATTTAGTCTTCGTAGGAGTAGTGCACAAAGCATTCGTGATCTGCGACGTGACAAACACATTTCGTCTTCGTAGGTGTAGTGCACAAAGCATTCGTGATCTGTGACGTTACAGATCCCTTGTTTTGTCAAGGGGCTTCTAATTGAATTTTTAAAGAGGAGATTAAGAGAAAATTAGGTCCGATAAACACCTGAAAACGAAGTCCACATCTTGTACCAATTGCCCTTCTACAGAAGCTTTATGAGAACCCGCAATTACGCAAAAAGTGTACCAAAAAACCTAAATTGTTTAAATGACCAGTAGCATATTGGTACACAAAAAAAGGTACCTAAAGATATGTACTTTGCAACAATCTGTTGAAAATTGTGTGCTTAAAGCAACTATTCAACCTAGACTCTACTGTAACACGCACTTTCACATGCCATGTCTAAATTTCCAAAAACCCTTTTGGCACGCATTGCCAAGAAGAAGGAGAAAAAAAACGCAAAAATTTCCAACACATCTGGTGTTTAAAAATGTTTAAATATGCGTCTGGTTTTTGTGGTCAAAACAAAAACACCCTCTAACCAGCCATCCAAAGAGTACACACACACAGAGAGAGAAAAGACTTTATTTTCATCTCTAAACGGAAAACTACATATACAATCCACAGGCCTATAGATTTAGAAATTATTTTTCATTTCCAATTTTTTTTTTCTTTTTTATTTTTGGCAAAACGAGTATAAAATTGGAAACACAATTTAAAATAAATTCCATGTAACCCAGTATTTTCAGTTTGTTACCAAGTAATTTAAATGTTAAAACGAACGAATTGAATACTCTATTGTAGGAAGAGGCAGGAGGAGGATGTACTATGTAGGTGCTAGGAATACAGGACAATTTTTGAAACAAAATCCAAATGCACAATTGTTTGTATTTATAGTGTGTGAATAAACTTAGCAGAGTACACATACGTATAGACTTTAAGGCTTATAATATTAATATTCAATGAATAGGGAGAGGAAGAGGAGCAACAACAAGAAATTATAAACGAGTGTCAAATAATGACGATACGTATGAGCATTCACAATGGGCTGTTGTAGGAGTAAAAAAAGGAAAAAATAATTTTGTTAAAGAATCTCATCTCAATTCTTTAAAGAAAGAAATAAAAAACAATAAATTGGCAGCAGAAAGTTAGTCTTCTGAGTTAATTGCCTGATAACCGAAAAATGGAGGATCACATGACACCTGACCAAAGAACTCATATGTTGGCTTAAAAATAGGAAGTAGGAAATGCTCTGAAAAGTGTGCCAGCAGAGTTGAATGAAAATCGCTAGCATACGTCACTAGCATACCCGGTTCTTGTTCTTCAAATGTCAACGACAATTTAAATTCTTTAAACTCTTTATCATTGTCAATATCCTGTGGCCTCTTCAGATTATTATTAAAAACACTTTCAAATTCGTTTTTCGGTGCCGATTTAATTAGTAGATCCACCAGTCACGCATAAAATTCATTCATTCATTCATTCATTCATAATTGATCATTACAACCCTTCAGTCAGGATTACATTCTAATTTCTCACACCACTTACACTGAGCGCCAAAAGTGAGTAAACACCACTGAAATAATTCATTTTCTTAGGATAGCGAGAAAAGTAAATGAGAATTGTCGAATAAATTTCCAAAAATAAAAACGTTTATTTATTACTTATCAAATGTTAAAACAAAAACAACAATTCATGATAAAGAAATTTTTTTTATACTTAAGAACAAAACTGTTTTATACTTTAGAACAAAAGTGTTGATTCACTTATGGCGCTCACTGTATGTAGTGTTGTTAAATTTATACAGGAGTGGCGGGACCTATAGTTTAAAGTCGATTCCGAACGACAGATTATCATGCATAAAACTAACATATACAAAATGGGTGATGCGAGAGCCTACTCGGTAGGAAACTTTGCCACATGTGTCTTCATGAACATAATATTTGTGGGCCTTTTCTCCTAAAGAACACTTGTCAACTCAAATGTACTTAAAATGTACCTCCTCCTCCTATCACCGACCTTAATTAACTCTAGCTGGTAGCATATTTAAATTCGTTTAGGTTAGGTACGACCAATAGATAAACTTCTCACTTCTCTACTTAGGTTCAAGTTCTCACGAATAAGCAGAGGCTGTCTAAGACAAGAGCTATACATCAGTAGGTCAATAAGGTGATGGCACCAAATGTAAGTGCTAATGTATCTATAAAGGCAATAGATTGTTCAGTTCATCAATAACTGTCCTACACAGGAACCTCTTCCGTTCCCTAGACAATACAGATTAATGGCAGTGAGACGGTGACAAATAGGGGGTCCGCCAAATAACTTTTTTCTTTGGAAAATGCTTTAAAAAAACTACTAAATATTTTCTCAAATTTATTTTTTTTTTTATTTGAAAGTACAATCCTTCCGGTTAATAATGGAAAATAATTTCATTCAAATGGCTGCCTCGGCTGGCCGTGCAGTAACTTACACCAGATGCCGACTTTGGCGAAAAAATCATCTTTTCAGATGAAGCTCATTTTGACCTTGGCGGGTATGTAAACAAGCAAAATTGTCGCATTTGGGGCACAGAAAACCCGCACGCATACATTGAAAAGCCGACGCACCCAAAACGAGTCTGTTTGGTGCGGATTTTGGTCCAGAGACATAATTGGGCCATTTTTCTTCGAAAATAAGCAAGGAGTGGCCATCACAGTCAATGGCGATCGTTATCGGGTCATGTTGAACGAATTTTTGTTCACAAAAATTGAAGAGGAGGATATTGCCAGCATTTGGTTTCAACAGGACGGCGCTACGTGCCACATAGCCGAAGCTAGACTCGATGTTTTGCGCCCTGTTTTTGAAGATCGCATTATCAGTCGCAGAGCTGATGTCGTTTGGCTACCTCGGAGCTGTGCTTTGACACCGCTGGACTATTATTTGTGGGGTGCCGCCAAAGATATGTGTTACGCCGACAAGCCAGAGACAATTTACTCTTTAAAGGACAATATTCGTGAAGCCATTGGTGAAATACAGCAGATGCACACAATCGATAATGTGCTTAAAAATTGGACCGATCGTGTAGGCTACTGCATGGTCAGCCTTGGCAGTCATTTGAATGAAATTATTTTAACCGGAAAGATTGTACTTTCAAATAAAAAAGAAATTTGAGAAAATATTCAGTAGTTTTTTTTAAAGCATTTTAAAAAAAAAGTTATTTGGACCCTTTACATCATTTCAAAACTATTCCGCAGTATGATACCATGCCGACGTAAGAAATTAGAAAGTTCTAATGATACTAAAAATATTTTTAGATCAGCTACAGTCCTGGATAAGACATCCTCTATATCGTACGAATTTCTACCAAAAACTTTATGCTGAAGATTCAATCTTCTCTCAGCTGGCTTTATTAGAAAATGTTAGTAAATAAGCATTCCACAAAGGAAATGGTAACTCTTTTAGAAACTAGTCAGGGACATTTTGCGATCACAAAAGGCCTACATCTGTATTGACATAGTGCAAGCAATTTCCATGTAATCTTTATTCAACCACTACTTCCAATGAGACAATACTGTAAGAATAAAAGGAACACAGAGACTGCTGAACTATAATCAGCACTCCTAAGACTTTTATTCTTACATGGCGATCCTACCAGGAGACTGCTGAACTATACTTAGCACTCCAAAAGGAACACAGGAGACTGCTGAACTATACTTAGCACTCCAAAAGGAACACAGGAGACTGCTGAAGTATACTTAGCACTCCAAAAGGAACACAGAGACTGCTGAACTATACTCAGCACTCCTAAAAGACTTTTATTCTTACAATATCCATGGCTGCTAAACTGTTGCCGACCTTCTTCGGCCCATAGTGCATTACTAACTTGGCCTATGCATTGTAAATGTGTTTTTTTATATGACATATGAACGTGTTCGTGTTTTAGTGTTCAATTTAAGCCTAAATTCATGACATATGCCTCCACTATCGGATGAGTAACGAACCCCGTACATACATTCTGCCAGCGTATGTCATATAAAATATCGCAAGTAACGTATAGTAAACCCGGCTGTGGTAGTGGCAGCAGTGGCAGAGTCAGTATTCGGAATTGTGGCGATGTGTTACGCATATTAATCATCATCGCTGTGCTGGGTACAACGTACTAAGTAATCAAGCAAATATTGTATTGAATACAGTTATATTAACACACGACACAACAGTTACAGAGTCATAGGCATAGGCATTGGCATTGGGCTTGTATAAATGAGCAACACAGATGGCTGGATGGATGGCTGAATGGATGGATGGGTGTATGGACATCGGAATGAATGGTTGGTTGAATGGACGAGACACCCACAATTGAATGACTAAAAATGTCATCATTGTATTGAATAATTTTCTGCCAAATGGGTGTTGTTGGGCAAAAGGGCTCTATCAAGCAAAACTTTATGGGCTATAATAT
Source organism: Sarcophaga subvicina (assembly GCA_936449025.2). Lineage (NCBI taxonomy): Eukaryota > Metazoa > Arthropoda > Insecta > Diptera > Sarcophagidae > Sarcophaga > Sarcophaga subvicina. The sequence continues at coordinate 100,908,590 of OW388082.2, read as the reverse complement.
AAGGCTTTAAATGAGTGGCATGGCTTAGAAAGAAGACAAGAAGAAGAAGAACAACAACAAGTTAACAAGCCCATAAAACAGATGGTCCAATGAAGTAACAATGAAGTGTTTGTTTATTTATAAACAGATTTTGTTCAAGTTCAAAGAACCCAAGAACGATTGCCAAGAATGTATGTGTTTTACTGAATATGGCAAAAAGTATAAAAACTATTTAAAAAAACAACAACTCTTTAGTAAATAAATAAATTCTATTAGTATTTTACACATGCAAAAGGTAGGGGGGAGGTGTACATACATATGTATACACAAAAGAAATTAACACCTAAGCATGGGTTTAAAAAAAAATTTCTGCCAAATTACTTTCAAGTGCCTTAATGGAACTTAAGCAACTTTAAGAATTTCCGTTCATGATGTTAATTTTTTTCTTTTTTTTTTCTTTAACTAATTTAAACATTAAATAATTTATTATCAAAAGCAACTGACTACTGACTGGCATTTCCAGAGAAGAAAAAAATTAAGCACAGTAAAGCCACGTTAAGTACAAACGGCATTAAGCGAAGAGAGAGACAGAATCTTATCATCTAATTGGATTAATTTAAAGTTTGTAGCTGTTTCCGAACAAAAAAACGACAGCAAAAAAAGATAAAAAAAGAATCCCAGTGTTAAGCATTTTGGGGGAAATGTGTTGATAATCACTCAAGACATTAAATGCTTTTAAAAATTTTTGTTTTCGTTAATTTTTCACATTTGGTATCCGTATCCTCTTTTCACTGTTTCACAGTTTTGCGTTAAGCTAATTTGCTTAAAAGTATATTCAAATTACATTTTCGTTAATTATACATATACAGCTTGCTTTTCTAAACGGACGGAAAGTGAACATTTCGGGTAATGGCGGAAACGGATATGACGTCATTACATTAGCACGCACAACAGCAGTCATGCCAGCTAAATGACATTTGTATAGACTTTTAACGAGATTCAAAAGATAAACTGTTTAGCTTTCGGCACTTTCCCCACTTCCTCGCGAATTATGAGAAATATGAGTAACCATGATTGCCAGAGTTCTTAGAACCGAAATAAAGAGAATGTATGGAAACAAAAGTGGTCTGTTTGCAATAATTGAATAAGAGAGATAGAGAGTCAATTAATTTAAAATCAGCAGAGCATTTATTTGTTTTGGGCATTCCTATCCTTCGATTAAAGGCCTATTGAAGTAAAATATAAGACAATTGGTAGCTGAACCAATTTTGATTTTATAAGAACGCCATTTTCACCTATTATTCATCGCATATAAGGTATGTAAGTCTGTGACTTTTAATATTCCTACTCATAAGCACTCATGAAATTTTGAGTATGAGTGAGTCAACAGTATTGAAATCCAACTACTCTGATTCATTCGTACTCAGTACAACATTGATCTATAAGTACAAGTTGCAATGAGTATGAGCACAACGTTTACATCAAACTCATAACATTCGAACTATGTTTGATTCATACGCCTACTCATTCAGATTCATAAATTTAGAAAAATACATTTAATACTCATAAATGACTCGAGTGATTCGTCTTAGTTGTTGTTGCATTTACAAAGAATGAAGAAAGACACATAAACAAAAAAGAAAAAGACAGCAAGGAGAGCAAACACACAACCTTCTTGTGAGTATGTAGTGTTCGTACGCGAATCATACTTATTTTGTGATTCGTGTATACGATGAGTCATGGAGAGTCGTAATCAATAACATCATGCGTATTGTTAAGTACGAGTACCAGGAGTATTTCAAACTTTGAATATGAGTAGTATGAGTATGACATTAAAATAAGTATGAATGCGTATAAGTATCAGAAATTATAAGTATGATTCGAATCTACTCATCGTTTTGAATACTCATTGCTGACCTCTGGTATCTATGGATCTAAGATTGAAAGTGCAAGATACTGTGGAAGCAATACACATACATACATAATTGGTCATTACAACCCTTCAGTCAGGATTACGACCTAGTTTCTCACACCACTTATGTTGTGTGTGTAAATTTTATACATGAGTGGCGGGACCTACAGTTTAAAGTCGACTCCGAACGACAGATTTTTGAGAAACTTTTCATGGCAATTTTGTTTACTCTCAGAGTTTTTGCCAGAAATCTGCTGAGAGGAAGTCGTCGAAGAAATACTTTTTGTATTTTATTTTGATGTCTGGCCTGGGGTTCGAACCCTGGCTTTTCATCTAATAAGCCAACACACTACCTACTAGACCACGGCGCCTTCAAGCAATACACATCTCGTCTAGATTAGTGTCTTCCCAATGGACCACAAACACAGTCTTTCGGCAACTTTGAAGGAGTGTTTAACGTTGTTCAATAACAAATTCGTACGAATGTTTACACCGTTTTGTAACCGCCGACAAAATGTAGGTCAACTACACACACCAGAGACTAAATTGCAGTCAAAATGTAAGATTGTAGGAAGAAAATCGGCCCCAAAAAAGGAATTGACTACGAATTGTGCCCTTATGTGAGGTATTGTCCAAATTGAACCACGATGAAACCATCTAATAACAGATCTATTGAAGCCTAAACTTTAACACTCCGCTAAGAGTAACATTATTGGAAACTATGTTTGCATATACAGTGATGTGATGATAAGGACAGTGCCCACCCAAACTTACATTATATTTAAAACCGAATAAAAAGTCGAAAATTCTTTCTTGTTTAAATGACTTATTTTTTCTTAAACGGTAAACTAAAGATTATAAACAAAATTTTTGCTATTCCTATAATAATATTTTGATTTTTTTGTGATATTGTATGAATGTATGTAGTTTAAGGTGTGAAAAAAAATAAGGACACTTCATGAAATCTTAAAGCTATAACTAACCAAAGTGAAACTAAATAGATATTTATACTGAATATTGTTGCATGAAGCCTTAGTGCCACATTAGTATACTTTGTTGCGTGTCCTTTGCTATCCAGAACAGCAGCACAGCTTCTAGGCATTGAGTTGACTAAATTTTGACAAACATGCAGCGGTATTGAGTTCCAAGCATCCTGTATAACATTCCAAAGCTCGTCGCAATTTGTTGGACACTTTCCCCTGATTGCCCTTTTAACTTCGTTCCACAAATTTTCTATTGGGTTCAAATCAGGCGACTGTGCTGACCATTCTAAAACATTAATTTGTTTGTCGTTAAACCACTTCTTTGTGTACTTTGCCGTATGCTTTGGGTCATTATCCCACTGGAGGACGGCATCTTTGTATTTTTCAAAATTTCGGTGTAATCAGCCGATTTCATTACATTCTGGATACGATATAGAGGACCCACACCATAATAAGAGAATGACATCAATACCATGATGCTACCACCACCCTGTTTTTTACATCTTACCATATAAGAAGACCTATCCATCAAGAATTCAATGCAAAATATAATTTAAAGACGGTAAAACAGGGTGGTGGTAGCATCATGATATGGGCACTGTCCTTATTATTTTTCACATCACTGTATGTATGACACCTACATTATTTATCAGTTAAAAGAAAAAGAGACCTTTCTGAACAATTTACTACAAAAAATAGGTTCAGACGTTTGACAGTTTACGTGGTACGATTCTTTCAATAGCTTTAGTGAAATTGAAATTGAAAAGTAGAACGATAAAGGACGAATTTCTTTACCTCGAACTAACAGCTCATAATATATTATATTCGTTGTAAGTTTTATAAGCAACTTTACTCTCTAGAAATATGAAAAAAGTCTTATATTGATAATGGACGCACCAATGCTGTAAACTTCAAAAAGTTTATGGGCCCATATGGTACATAAAATCAGAGTATAAACATGCACTGATTGAAAACTAAAGCCAGCACCCACTAGAACAACGTAAGTGGAATTCATTTATTAGGCAGGCTAAGACTGAAAACAGATAACTTAAACAATTCTGTTAATTGTTTAAATGAAACCTGCTATTATATATAATTTATAACTCAAAACGTCTTGAATGGTCTTATTTTTCTTAGTAGAAAATATAGATTTTATTGTTTAAATTTTCCAACTGATTTCAACTTAATCCTTTTGAAGTACTCCGGCCAATATATGTATACGAGACTTAAAACACAGGATTTTTTTTTCGAAGAGTTTTTCAAAACTCCTTTCCATGTTCAACAAATTATTAATGAAGTAAAACGTTTAAACGTTTATTTATTGAAGAAATTCGAAAATTCTTAAATAATTCCTAACCTTTTGGGTATCTCAGAGGTATATATAAGTATGTGTGTGTGTGTGCATAAACCATTTAAATTCTTTATTGGTTTTTTGTGAATAAATTCGTTTGGGCCAAAACTCTAATGCACAGTGGAGTCTAGATTATGTCGTTTACCTCATGCCACCATTAACTCACTCACTCTTACTCCCTTACTCTCTCTCTCTCTGTCTCTCCCGACCACAGCATGATTGTTGGAAATTGTTTTAAAATGTTTCCTTTTCTCTGTCGACGCTGTGTTTCCGTACATAGTACGGAGTATAGTCAGCCTTTAGCATGTCTAGGAACAGACCAATAAAATATTTATAGATTTTAGTTATCCCATGCCATGTATGTACATGTTTTCAAACTTTGTTAGCATTTAGCAGTTGGCTCGTTGTATTGCCTTTAACTCGTATTGACATCTGTTCGTGCAACATATTATTTGTGTGGCAATTTGGTATTCTTTACTACAGCAGCAGCAACAACAACAAGAAGAAAATATAAGTTTTGTTTAACAATTTTATTAAACAAAAGAAAAAAAGAAACACAGAACGAGAACGAGAACGAGAACGATAACGAGAAATAGAAACATAGAAATTGAAATTGAAATGATGCCACAGTGGTAGTAGAGCCTATTGGGTCTAATATCGTATGGTTTAAATCTGGACACATAAAGGTATACCAACGAGGTAATTGAAATGTGCCTGTGTGTTCATTCTAATGGCTGAGATTGTGTTCGTTTGTATGCAGGCAGGCAGCAGCATTGAATTGTTGCAACTTTGGAAAAAGTTTTTCTTTTTTTTTCTCTTCTGTTTTTGTGTTGATTTTTGTGGTTGTTTTTTAAGCAAATCTAAATTGTACACACAAATGTTTTCAATTAATTTTGCAAATTTGTTCATTCTAATTGTTAAACACTTAAAATTAAATACGAAAACACTTTGTACCAGTTCACTTAAATTTCATCTCCTTTAAATGATTTCCTTTTTCCATTTTCTTGCTATATTTTGTCGTTGTCGCTGTTGTTTTGTGCCTTTTGTCTGGTCAGTGTAATGGTAGTAGCGACAACGCTAACGTAACGTTTCCATTTCAATGGCTTTAAGGGTATTACCCTTGACTGTTCACCGTCTTTTGTAATGGTCGTTGGTTATTTGCCGCCAATATGCTTTTCGTTTGCCCACAGCCAATGAGTGCAGTTTAAATGTATCAATTGGGGTTAAATGGAGTTCATGGAACAAAAAACTGAAATCAATAAATTGCTTCTCTTTTTTTTCTTCTTAATTTATACTTTAAGTAACTGAAAACATGAAATTAATTTAGCAGAAACAAACATTTTCATTTAAGAACAATAAAATAATTTTGATTTTGGTATGAAGTTCTGTTCAGAATGATTTAAAAAAAATCAGCAGAAAGTCATGTACTCCGATTCAATAGTGGTGATGCAGAAATATTTTTAGTCTCATATACAGTTAGAAGTTAGAAGTTAGAAGAGTGAATAAAAGGGATGAAACACTAAAAACCTGATGAATACAAGGATTAATTTCGGTTCTCTACCAGAAAAGATTTTAAGAGGTAAACAGTAAGGACTAATGGAGTTAACGCGTGTCCCAATATTCAATATAAACACGCTATAATACTGGCCAACTATAGACACATTCTCGATTTTCAAGATTCCACCTATAGGGTCCGCCATCTAACGTTTTTTTTCAACTACTACTTATTTCGTGAATGGTAACACTTAGCTCATATCTGATTTGACAGATAATTAGTTTTATCCTTCCGCTGAACGAATATTGTTGTGTATACGTTTGAACAAAGCTGGGAAATATTGTGTCATTACTTTGAAAATCATGATAATGTTGCAGAATGTGTGCGAAACTTGCGTACGGATTTTGGTAGAAGTTAAGGACCGTCAGCTCCGTATGTTCGTTATCTTGTGAAAAAAGTGAAAGAAACTGACATCCTCATCGATAAACCAAAGCGTGAAAAACCAAAAACAATGCGAGAATATTACTGCTGTGGCAGAAAGTGTGCGTGAAGCGCCATCAACATCAATTCACCGTCGTTCTCAACAATTGTACATTTCGGAGACATCATTGAGACGAATTTTGCATAAAGACCTTGGTATGACGCCATACAAAGTCCAATTGGTTCAGAAGTTGAAGCCAATTGACCATCCAATGCGTTTTCGCTTCTTTAAGTGGGCCTGGTATCGACTTACAGAAGATGCCGATTTTGGCAAAAAAAATCATCTTTTCAGATGAAGCTCATTTTGATCTTGGCGGGTATGTAAACAAGCAAAATTGTCGCATTTGGGGCACAGAAAACCCGCACGCAGACATTGAAAAGCCGTCGCACTTTCACACGCACGAGTCACTGTTTGAGGCGGATTTTGGTCCAGAGGCATAATCGGGCCATTTTTCTTCGAAAATGAGCAAGGAGTGGCCGTTACAGTCAATTGCGATCGTTATCGAGCCATGTTGAACGAATTTTTGTTCACAAGAATTGAAGAGGTCAAAGATAAGTGTTACGCCGACAAGCCAGAGACAATTGACGCTTTAAAGGACAATATTCGTGAAGCCATTAGTGAAATACAGCTGCACACAATTGATAATGTGCTTAAAAATTGGACCGATCATGTAGGCTACTTCATGGCCAGCCGAGGCAGCCATTTGAATGAAATTATTTTCCATTATTAACCGGAAGGATTGTACTTTTAAATAAAGAAAGAAATTTGAGAAAATATTCAGTAGTTTTTTTTTAAAGCATTTTCAAAAAAAAAAGTTATTTGGCGGACCCTTTAGTAACCATTAAGCCAACTAGCCAACACGATCCTGTGTTTCAAATCCCAGCTCAGATATCTTGAATAAATCGAAATTGAAAAAATATAGTATAGACTATAGAAATAGTCTTCTAGCAAAAGCACGGAGAATAAATAAAATTGCACAAAAAACTTCCTTAAAAAATCTGCCGTTCGAAGTCTATTTTAAACTGTAGCACCCACATCACTCATGCATAAAATTAACGCACACAACATGGGTGATGTGAGAAGCTAAATCGTAATCCTGACTAAAGAGTTGTAATGACCTATTAAGTAACTAAGACTTATTAGATATTAGAGCTCCATGTAATACTTATTAGTTGATGGTATTTTCTCTGAGAATCAATTTACCCAGACAGAAATGCAGCGATAAAATCCCCCACAAAATTCACCTCGACGTTCGTTTTTTTTTCCATGAATGCCGGGGCACAATTTATTTTGTAATCAGAATGCTTCCTTTTGGATAATGTTTGATCCGTGGTCGGATAGTTTAGTTTAATCGTTCGCTATTAACAGGAGCGTTGCTTTTTTGTGAGTTTAAAACCAAAAGGCTAATGCATAAGAACCCAAATAAGTTACCTTGACTTCAATCAAGTCAGTATTAGTGAGCCATGCATGTGGAGGGCTATACTGAATGAATACAAACTCCTATTGGCCTTTAGTTGCCTTCAAAGGTTCGAATTGTTAACAGCATAAGTTCAAACATCGTTTCAAAGGCAGAATTATGGGTAAAAAAAGAAAATCGCTCAATTAAGGTCCAATTAGAGCTTAGAAAATAGATCTGAAACTACCATTTACTCAATAAACTACACTGTAATAAATACTACCGTAGTCTAGTAGGTAGTGTGTTGGCTTATTAGACGTAAAGCCAGGGTTCGAGCCCCAGGCCAGACATCAAGACAAAATACAAAAAGTATTTCCTCGGCGACTTGCTCTCAGCAGATTTCTGGCAAAAACTCTGAGAATAAATAAAATTGCCATGAAAAGTTTCTCAAAAATCTGTCGTTCGGAGTCGACTTTTTAAACTGTAGGTCCCATTACTCATGTATAAAATTAACACACACAACATAAGTGGTGTGAGAAACTAGGTCGTCATCCTGAGTGAAGGGTTGTAATGACCAATTATGTGATGTATGTTATGTAATAAATACTGTATCGATTTTTCTCCTCGCTCATCCAAACCAATCTATTACTTATACTTTAAAAACTAAACAAAAATAACAAATTTTGTATAATTAATACCACCAGCTAAGCACGCACTGTCCCTGCATCAATTTATCCTTTCAAAAGTACCATTTACACTTCTTATGAAACTCTTTTGTATCACTTATGTTTTATCATTATTAAACTGTGTGATATTTATCTTAAGATCATCAATCACTTTGTCAAATATTTTTAAAATAAAAAATAAAAAAAAACTTGAATTATTTCCCATTTCTAGTGTAAACGAAAACAATAAAAAAATGTTACAGAATGACAGAGAAAAGGGGAGAAAAAAGTATAAAAAAAAGAAGAAATAAAATTGACAAATAAAACTAAAAATGTAAAATATTTGTTGTTAACATAGTTAATTTGTTGTAAAACATAGCAAAAACAAATAAAGGCCATACATACACTAACAAATATATGTATGTATGTATGTATGTGCTGGCTGCATGCAGACAATCAACCAGAGCAATGGGTAAATATTATAAAACACAACAATTGCTAGCCACTTCTATTAAAGACAGCTTCAACGAATGTTGTTTGTACTTCTTTGCTTTGTTTTGTTTTATTTTGTTTTGTTTTCCTTGTGCCTTGCTACTCTGCCCATTTAACAAGAATTCTCTAAAGGTTTTAAATAACTCATATATTGTGAACCACTGTAACGACCCTTTGTTTGGGTTGGTATTCCCCTCCCCCCGAAAACATTTTTCATTTATTTATGGTTACAGCACACTTGGTTTACCATTTGCCTTCTCTACTATAAAATATTCCTCAAATACAACTCTCTGGCATTTTTTTTTCAATTTTTTTTATTTTTGTTCTCTTCTGTTGATGAACAATTTTGTTGCATTTAAAAATGGTTGTAGAAAAATAACGAGTAAAAACGAAAACAACAACAAAAAATGTTACTTAAATATTTAGTCTAGTTTATTTGTGCATAGTTGTTGTACATGTATGTTGTTGTTGGTTTTGCTGTTAAACTATCGACCAACTGGCTAAAGCCGAACTCCCTCATGACAGTTGTGAAAAAGTACTTTTTTTTTGTTGCTCTTCTTATTTAATACGTTTAACATTTGACAGAGTCAGAGTTGTTAGAGAATGAAATGAATGTCGCATTAATAAATGGAAGGTACTTGTTTTCAAAAGCAGGATTTTAGTAAAAGTACCAGGACTTTAATATAAGTACTTTTCAAAAGTACCAAAAAAATACTTGCTTAAAATCACTTTTATAAAAAAATACCGGACTATTTTAAAATTGTAGCAAAAAAAAGTACTTTTTTAAAGGTACTAAATGGCACATGTTTAATACTACCCAGAAAGTACTAAAGTATCTAAAATTGTAAAATATTTTTAAGATTAAAACTGCAAAACGATAGTCGGTCTTGTAATAAGGACAATATTATAACGAGATTTGTGGCTGGACACTACACGATTGATGAGCCATCCACGCTATACGGAGGAAGAGAGGAAGGAAACACTACTTTTAAAAAATTTAAGTTTAAGTTTAAGATTTCAACATTTTCATACTCTGCTAGAAAGTGACAAATGGACAGTTGAAGTAGTAGTTGTTCCAGAAGCATGTGAAATTTTTATTCCAATTTTTTTTTTCAAGCTCCCAAGCAGTAATGGTGCATGTTACAACACGACTAAATGAACTTCCAACATCAACAATAATTTTTAGTTTCATTTTTCCCAAAAAGAGTAATGAAACCTTATGTTTTTTTTATTTTTTAATTCTTTTTGTTTTTTAATTTGAAACTATTTTTATCTCTTTTCCAAATACAATATTTTTTTCTTTTTTTTTCGTTTTTTTTGTTCAACGCCATTGCAAATATTCAACCACAAACACATTGAAATACAATTTTGTTTCGTTTGCAGTCTCTTTCAAGGATTAATTGATCAGGGAGTGGAAATAATTTAAAACGTAAATCGTAGTTATATTTTAGGTTGTAAGAAATACAATAAAATTGTACGATAGAAATTATGTTTCAATTTCAAATGAAAACATTAATCAATAAAAATGGAATTTATTGCTGTTATCACTTGACACGATAAATCACCCCAACCTCACAAAGAAGTCGCCGTAGGCTAGTAGGTAGTGTGTTGGCTTATTAGACGTAAAGCCAGGGTTCGAGCCCCAGGCCAGACATCAAGACAAAATACAAAAAGTATTTCTTCGGCAACTTGCTCTCAGCAGATTTCTGGCAAAAACTCTGAGAGTAAATAAAATTGCCATGAAAAAGTTTCTCAAAAATTTGTCGTTCAGAGTCGACTTTAAACTGTAGGTCCCACTACTCATGTATAAAATTAACACACACAACATAAGTGGTGTGAGAAACTAGGACGTTGTACAATGGGTCAATTCGACCTCCGGGTACTGTACTTGTCTTAATTGACAAGTACACGTCCTCTAACCTAACCTAACCTATCAACCTCACAATCTAGCTTGCTAAACAATTGTGCACAATTGCTTTCTTCGTGGTATGTCAATTTTTGACAGTAAAGGTCCGAATTACAAAGTGAATGCAATAAAGTATCGTGACAATTGCATCAAGACCAGAACTAAAACCTTCTAATCACCAGTTATTGTTTGACTCCAATTGAACAGACTCACTTCATTGTTCTCTTGAATTTATAACTCACTTTGCCTCAACATTCTCTTTGTGCGTTTCAGCATTAATTCGTATTAAAAAAAAATCAGTTCATCGAGACTTTTCATATCCAGTCTGATTCAAGTGGTATCGTGTGTTCTATTTCTGGCACTCCAGTGAAAAAGTCCTCTCCTCGTATTGGATGTATAAAATATTCCTTTTTATTATCGATATTTTCAGCCTTACAGAGTGTCAAAACATTCGAGGTCCCTTCATTCATAGATAAAATTAAAACACACAACATGTGTGGTGAGAGAAGCTACGTCATAATCCTGACAAAGTATAACAGAAGCGCACTCACAAATCTGTTTGTTATTAAAAAAAGATCGTAACATATTGACCGAGGGCGCGTCAATTGCATCCGGGTAATTACAAAGACCATTTGACCTGTCACTGTAGTCTAGAAAACACTTGTTTATAACGGGTGATTTTTTAGCTATTATCTTTTTGGCAACACTGGTTTAAACAGATCACGCACGTTTCGTGTTTTGTTTCACTGTCAAACATCTTCAGTTTGGTCTATAATTTAACCATGAATCGTCTTACAAACGAACAACGCTTGCAAATCATTGAATTTTATTATCAAAATGCATGCTCTGTTAAGAAAGCTCATCGCGCGCTTCCTCCATTTTATGGTCAGTTTAATCGACTCACTGAAGCGGCTATTCGGGCTATTGTGACTAAATTTCGCACCAAATTTACATTGTTGGACATTAAACCACCAACACGCTTACGTAGAGTGCGAACTGAAGAAAATATCGCAGCTGTATCGGCCAGTGTTAATGATGACCATCAATTATCGATTCGTCGCCGTTCGCAGCAATTGGGCCTCTGTTACTCAACAACGTGGAAAATTTTGCGCAAGGATTTAGGTGTGAAGCCTTTCAAAATACAGCTGGTGCAAGAATTGAAGCCGAACAACCTACCGCAACGCAGAATTTTTGGTGAATGGGCTCCTGGAAAGTTGGCCGAAGATTCACTCCTTTATCGAAAAATTGTGTTCAGCGAAGAAGCTCATTTTTGGCTCAATGTATACGTAAATAAGCAGAATTGTCGATTTTGGAGTGAAGATCAGCCTTGCAGAAGCATGCAAAAGCTACCAATGCATCCAGAGAAAGTCACAGTTTGGTGCGGTTTATGGGCTGGTGGCATCATTGGACCGTACTTCTTCAAAGATGCTGCTAATCGTAACGTAACTGTGAATGGTGAGCGCTACCGCGAGATGATATCCAACTTTTTTTTGCCCAAAATGCAAGAGCTTGACTTGCATGACATGTGGTTTCAACAAGACGGTGCCACATGGCACACAGCACGCGTAACAATGGACTTATTGAGAGGCGAGTTCGGTGAACATTTTATTTCACGTTCGGGACCGGTCAATTGGCCGCCTAGATCGTGCGATTTAACGCCTTTAGACTATTTTTTGTGAGGCTATGTTAAAGCTCATGTCTATACAGACAAGTCCGCTTCAATTGACGCATTGGAAGACAACATTGAAGCATTTATTCGTGAGATACCGGCCGAAATGTTGGAAAGAGTATGCCAAAATTGGACTAATCGGATGGACCATTTGAGGCGCAGTCGCGGTCAACATTTGCATGAAATAATCTTCAATAATTAATTTATATGGACCGTATATCGATTCAAATAAAGATTTCATGAATTTTTCTGAATTTTATGTGTTTTTTTTTTTTGAAAAATTTTCCTATAGCTCTTAAAAAATCACCCATTAGTAGTGAGGCCAATATGAATGAATTTTACCATTCACGTACTATTAACTAACAGGCAAAGAGTTATCCTTACTGCCACCGAACAGCATCCTGAATATTTGTCAGGGCAAAAGAATTAAAAAGAGATATTAAAGGAACAGGATTAAGATTAAGGAATTTAGCTCCTCTACATCACAATAAGAATATTAATCATAATAATTATAATGAAAACAGTCACAATTCTGATAAAGGATGAAAGGGTAACGATATCTGCTCAAACCAAGGTGAAGTTTTATTGATCTTTTCAAACGAAATAATTTTTAATAATACTGTTGACGAATTACACCAAATGTATGTGTGTTTTAATTGTGTACAATTTGAAATGAAGAACTAATATGATACACGTTTAAATATTTATCTCTATTGCCTTGCTTCTAAAGACATGATTTCAAATACATCTTTCATCCTTTGATAGGAGAAAAAATAAAAATAGCAATAAAAAACGTGATAAACTTCATCGCTTATGCATATCGATTTATAACATTTTAACTTTTAAGTTGAATTCATAATTTCTTAACAATTTTGCTGTGAATAAGTAAACTCCTTAAGCTATTTGCGAACAATGCCACAGAAGAAATGCAACAAAATTCCCATGGAGAAAATGATAATTTCTATCAAATATCAATTTACAGACAAACGGCAAAGACTTATGCTGTCTGCTACTGGTGATGGTAGTGATGGTGGTGGCAAACCAAATAGTGAAACAAAAAAAAAACTTTTTCCTTTTCACATTAAAAAAAAAAATAAAAACAAAACCCGAAACCTGAAAACTATTAAAATTATTTTTGTTCACTTTTGGAATTTTAGATTCTGGTGGATGGATTCACTCTTTTTCTTTTTCCGTGCTTCTGTGCTTTTTGTCAAATAAAACTGTCGTTAGAAAAAAAAATTTAAAATTATAGTATCAAAGGATTTGTATTTTCGTCAGTCAGTCCGTACGTCCTTTAGAGCAATGCTCACATACTTAATAATACATGAGGCTAAACACATGTAACCACCAACGTCATACTATACGTATGTACATTGTATACATAAAAGAAAATATTGTGTGGTAAATTTAGTGTAATATAAAGTACCAGTAGGAGTAACTTGTCTAGAATCTATCGTTTGTTTTCTAATACTTTTTGGATTCACAGCAATATTTTGCCATATGAATTCTACGATGCTAGAGAATATATGAGCATACAGTGACTATAAGTTTGTCAACACAATACATACTTAAGGAGTTTTCAATGGAATACCCAAGGAGAGAGAGAGAGTGAGAGAGATCAGCACTTAAGCACAGAGCTACAGTGGGTATGCATTTCGGAAAATCTCTTAAAATCTTCCATAAACCTGCTATCAAAATCCACTTTAATGTTATGCCACTGTGTTTTCTATTTCCTTTCATTTTTTTTTTATAGGAAATAAAGTCAAGTTAAACTATAAACGACTGCTACTTTACATTTTTGCCTACTGGCATTATATTCATACATATGTATACCACATGCATACATACATACATATGTATGTATATAATATAATTCACATACCATTTATGCATTATATTCATACAACACCACGTACATATAGATATACTCGTATGCATGTGATATAGATTTAAACGTGGCATTCATACACCACCACCATCCATACAACGGCTGAGTGTGTGGTAGGTAACATAACATGCAACATTTTTACTCGAAAATGATATTGAATCTATAATCATAAAACTGAAGAAGTCATAGAAAAAGTTGAATATGACTTGTAAACCCTTAAGGCAAGACAAGAGTAACAGCAACAGCAACAACAAACTCTCTAACGCATATAGAGAGATAATAGATGATTGAGGCTGAACCGCACCGATAAACTCAAAAAGAAATATTCGAGACATGCATGCATACATACATAGAGTATAGGAGTAAGAGTAGAAAAACAAAAGAAAGTGTTTAAAATTCTATTGAAATCTATACAATAACAACAATATATAACGGAAAAAGAAACTTAACCTAAAAAAAACATCACATATGAAAAGAAATAAAATACAGAAAAAACGAAAAAAATATATATTGATGGGGGGGGGTGATGGGGATATGATAAAAAAAATATAAAAGGATTCCCTTTCAATAAATATTTGATAAAAAAAAATCGTATTAAAATTATAAAAAAGCAAAAAATGGAAAAAACTAAAACGTTGCATACGAGTATAAGAGACTAGAAAATATGATAAAGGGTCCGCCAAATAACTTTTTTTTTTGAAAATGCTTTAAAAAAACTACTGAATATTTTCTCAAATTTCTTTTTTTATTTGAAAGTATAATCCTTCCGGTTAATAATGGAAAATAATTTGATTCAAATGGCTGCCTTGGCTGGCCATGCAGTAGCCTACACGATCGGTCCAATTTTTAAGCACATTATCGATTGTGTGCAGCTGTATTTCACCAATGGCTTCACGAATATTGTCCTTTAAAGCGTCAATTGTCTCTGGATTAAAATCACTACAATGATCTCTCTTACTACTAGACACTGACTGTTGCATAAGTTGCTAGTCAGAGTGTGCTGAAAACACTGGCAACCTCATTCTTAATGTCCCCACCGAAACTATCAGAAATGAAATTGAGGCACATTGTCCGCTATATAAGGTAGTCAAAATGATTTGAACCAAACTATCCTTGACTATCCCATAAAATTAGGCTACGATTTGCATAAGTCAGCTAGTCAGAGTGTGCTGAAAACACTGGGAACCTCATTCTTAACGTTCCCACCGAAACTATCAAAAACGAAAATGAGGTAGATTGTCCGCTAAATAAGGTAGTCAAAATGATTTGTACCAAACGATCCTCGACAATGAAGTATATTACCTTTATTTTCCCACAAAATAAGGCTACGATTTGTTTCCTCATCTGTCTTATTCCCTGCATTTGATACCAAATACCTATGAGTGAGTAAACATTACTCAAATCGCGGATTTTTGCATTAATTTTTTCCATTTTTTTTCTCAAATCACACGTTAATCTGCTATCGTTGGCAGTGAAATGCTGTTCAAATAAATGACGCAGCGGATTAGATCTTGACAAGATCTTGACACAAATGCCTGGTAATGGGCGCAATATCTCTCATGCTCGTAACATTTTTCTGTGGAATACCCAAAGCAGCCGCAGAAGATGATTTTCAAGTAACAATTGGCGCCAACAATTAGATATGGAAGCTTTAGATATATGTATACAATCAGAAACCTATTTCAACAGCCATAAAAAGAATCAAATATAAGATCTTAAGGACATGTTCATTAGCCCTATCATAGCTGAAAGCTTTATTTCTACCACGAAATGTAAAATCATATAAAAACACATTTTTAAACTCTTTTCAGCTTTTGAAGAGGCACATACAGAGCCATTATTAGTTTTAGTTTAAAGCTTAATCCCTATAAAGTAAGAATGTAAGAGTAAATGCTGGCTGATTGCTTTATACTCTCACTGAGATCTTATAGTGCAAAAGCTATTGTCCTCTCATGGTCAATTTATTTTCTGGCACATATACATACACACACAGACACACATTTAACGATAACATATTAAAGTACACCAAAAAAAAAAAGCAAAAAAAAAGAGAAGAAAAAATAAGATTAGGAATAAGGATGGATAAAGAGAAATCTATTACATACACGAACATACATACATACATAAAAACATAGTTTATAGTAGCACTTGTCAATGGCTAAAATGCAACAGCAACAGCAACAACACAAGGAGTAGATTTTAACAAGCAATATATTTTATGTGTCTATCGATTGTTAATAGCTATGACCTTAAATAATGCAGCTTGTGGTAAAGATGTGGCTGATGGTTTGTAAATGTCAACCGCACATGCATTAAAATCCAATCCAATCATGAATATCTACTGATGCAGTCCTCCTCTCATCAGAATATTGTACAAGGAATGTTTAAAGCAAAAAAAACCTTCTTTAATACGATATTTATGTTGTACAAGTGCTGCCGAGCATACCGCATGCAATAGAAACCGAAATAGTCGACTACTCTGATGGTGTTGATAATGATTCGGATCAGCGCAGGAGAACGTTATCATTTTAAGAGATTTTTCATTCCGTACTTAATATTGTATCATGACAAGGCAATATGTTTAGCTATAAAATATCTTTGCGCAGATACGCTATACGGAAGACGTGTTGGTGGTGGTGGCTGTATAAATGAAATTTTTCATGTTGCTGGAATGCCTTAAATCGACAGTGCTGGGAAAAAGTTTACACATCAAAGCCAAGACAACACAAAAAACATATGAACACATTTGATTTGACATTGAGTGTGTGGAGATTTTTTAATTTAAAATCAATCAATTTTTTTGTTTATAATTTTGGTGTTTAATTTTTATGCCGCAGTGTTTAATAGGTTGATCAATATTACACCGAAGAAATGTGTAAATTTGAGTGTTCCCATGTTATGCTGGTTTTAAAATTTATAGTCACAATAGGAGAAAGGAAAGAAATTGTCGTAAACGTTTAGATACACACATAACTTGATATACGCACTTAATTTTACGATGACGATATTTATGCCGTCTTAACCCTTTGACGGACACAAAAATTTTAGGAGGCCTTCCCGTGGGACACTTGCTGTATCTCCGTTATTTGGCAAGATACGAAAATTCATGACGTGTATACACGTCATGTCCCCCCAGAAACCCTTGTTATGACGTCTATAGACGTCAGTGTCTGTCAAAGGGTTAATATTACTTACTTTAAGAACACATTTTAACAAATGAATTAAAAAACAAAAATAAGCAGATTATAGGCAATAGAAGAAAGACATGAGATTTTTAAAAACTTTCTAGAAAAATTGAAATTATTTTGACAGCAAAAGTTAGTGGAGTATAGACATTTATCATCAAACGCTTGTCCAATGTATGTCCAATCCATTTCCATTTTCTGCAAAAGATCTATTGCCGCCATCATATGCGTAATATGTATTCCAAAAAGCGACTTATAAAGACATGGATTTTGTGTGTATATTTGCCATCCTAATGTGGTCATTGTTTAGTGACATAACGGCTAAATCTGTTGTAATAAAATAAACGCGCCTGAAGGTGTGCTCTCCCTCCTTGTAGAGCATGTCCGTTCAGGGTCTGTTAAGTAGCGAATTGTACAAGCTTTTACAAAAAAGTTTTCGTTTTTAGTAGTACTATTCGCACCCGTATCTTATAATGCAAATAAAACTCCCCTTCCACAAGATATTTTCCAAACGTGAGCTTAAAACGAAGTCGGCGTAGCCTAGTAGGCAGTGAGTAGGCTTAATAGACGTGAGACCACGGTTCAAACCCCATGTCAGATATCTCCAACAAAACGAAATATAAAACAATATTTCTTCGGCAATTTCCTCTCAGCAGATTTCTGGCAAAACTCTGAGTAAAAAAATGCAATGAAAAGTTTCTCAAAAAACTCTCGTTCGGAATCGACTTTAAGCTGTAGGTCCCCCCGCTTCTCATGTATAAAAGTAACACTTGCAACGGTGTGGGAAGCTAGACCACAATCCTGACTGAAGCGTTGTAATGACCAATTATGTACGTATGAGCTTAAAACTTTGTTTGAGTAAAGGTTGGCATTTTAACGGGAATTCTAACGTTACACTACGCTATTGACGGTTTCGCTGCCCCACTAGTATTCTGCAGCAGCAGCCGTGCAACACCTTTTATGCGAGTGCCCTGCACTTTAGGACAGACGTCATCGGTTTTTAGGTGACAGATCGTTTGAAAATCTGTACATGGTAGAACGTGACACTAAGGGAACTAGCCGGTTTCATCCGAAGCTCGGGGTGGTTCCAACCCACCACCGACGTATCATGACAAGGGGGCTTATCTCACACTAGGTAACACAATGGGCCATGTGGCCACCGAGTGAACTTGCCCGTGACCTACAAGCTATCCGCTAACCTCACCTAAAGGCTACCCTTTGTCCAAGAAAAACAAAAGATGGTTTTGAAAATTATTCGAATGACCACTACAGCACCGCCACAATCTGGGGCTTGCGTATGACCGTTCTTTAGATATGACCACACAGAGTGGTCTAAAGTTTTTATTTTATATCTAAGACTGTCCCTTTAATATCGATTAGCATGTAGACCCATTAGAATTCGTTATTTATGCTATTGCTTCGAGGTTATTTTGTTTTTTCTACAGATTTTACTTTTAAAGGTAATAAATCACTCACTACCCATGACATGTTTCGAAATAATTGATTTACTAAATGCATACAAATTTAACAAAATACCCCCATCCACACCCCTTATCAATGAGAAGAAGGGGTTTTATTTTTAAAACAAATGCTTATTAATAATTCGTAACATAATCAAGGTTGTAACATCTTTTGTATTCTGTTATGAATTGATTTATATTTACATTGTTTACATTTTTATATAAATTAGTTTCTGCTACTGCTCCTCTCTCTCTCTCTCTTTTCTTTTTTCTTCTTTGTTTTTGTGTATGTGAGTTGTGGGGGGAAAACAACAATCCTTTTGTGTTTTTATCCGGCACCAAAGTTTAATCATGTAAAAGCTGTCAATCATATTGTAACTGATTCCTTTAACTACATAAACATTCAGGCATCTACTCGATGTTGTATGTATGTATGTTCATAACCAATCATCTACAGCTATCGATAGCGGTAGCAGTAGCAGCAGCAGCAGTAACAGACACAACATCAGTTTTAATATCCATTCGTATCAATCGTTAGTCGGTCATTCCTTCATTCTTCAATGAAGAGTAAACAAGTCGTAGGATGTTAATGGTCAAGCAAGTGTAATGGTCATACAACTAAAACCCTACTACAGACTGTTGTTTACTTTTTACTTGAATATTTAAAAGAATTTAATGTTTATTGAGCCTAATGTAGGGTATCATATCCTCTTTTGTCTGTTTAAATATCAACTTGTTTGACTTTTTTTAATTCTATTTTGTTTATCACAGATTTTGTATTTTCCCCCCTCTTGTTTCATTTTCTCTTTTATTTTTCCCTCGTTATTGATTTGATGGATGGGGCCATGTCAGATATTTTAGAGAGTGGTTTTAAATAGATTTGCTTTTAACATCAATAACTATTAACCAAAAAAACAAAAAAAGAGTTGTTATTGCTACTGTATTGTTTCCATTATTTTTGAAAACTTTAACTAAAAACAAGAAAACATGAATTACAATAAGAACATTAATAATGTATGATTTTGCTGTGAACAAACAATACAAAATAGCAACGACAAGTTAATGGAATGCATATAATAATGTACAGTGGGGATTCCAAGGGAAAATTAGTGAATGGATTCAATAACAATTTACAATAGCAGCTAAAATTTTACGATTGATTCTACAAAACTTCAAGTGGATGGACTTCTAAATTATAGGAAAAATTTTAACTTGTTCAAACTTAACTTCCAAGGTTAATCAAGCTCTGCATTTCGATTTGGTCATTGCTAAACTGAGACTAGCTTTTTAAAGCCTGGAAGCTTTAACTAATTGTGAACAATTTCCTCCGAAGATTTTGGATTTTAATTTAATGTCTTAAAAAATAGCTGGTGATGATATAATAGCTGGTGATGCTAATCCCGGGTGAACTCAAACAAACTAAATGATGCTATGAAACAGAAGCTATAGGTTTAGGAATGCTTTCGATATAGGCGCGCCACGCCGATCCTCAATCCAAACAATAGGGCAGGAATAAAACTGGAATAATGTACTGTAGTGAGACGAAACAAAGGTTAATTTGTTTGGTTCGGACGGAAAATCGTTCGTACGTCGTCCTGTAAGTACAGAATTTAACCCAAAATATATAAAAAAGACAGGCTCGATAATGTTATGGGGGTGTTTTTCGTCATCTGGCGTTGGCCCTTTTGTTTGGATTCAGGGAAAAATGTGTGCAGCTGTGTACATAAATATTCTACAGAAATGCTTCCGTTTGCCGAGGACGAATTGCCACTTAAATGGGAATTTATGCAAGACAATGATCCGAAGCATTCCGCTAGAAGCGTCAAATTGTGATTTCAACAGAATGAGGTGCCTGTAATGGAGTGGCCGTCCCAATCACCGGACTTAAACCCCATTAAACACCTCTAGGGAGTCCTAAAAAATAAAATCGGAAACTTGAAATCAAAAAATAAACAGGAATTGTGGGAAAAAATTTAGGAGACATGGTATTCAATTCCACCTGACGTCGTCTGTGCGAATCTTGTGCGATCTATGAATCGTCGCTGTCAGGAGGTAATAAAAATGAAAGGTTCTTCAACCAAATATTGAAATAATATCTGGAAATGATGGTAATGTTTAACAAAATATACATATTTTTAGCATAACATAAAGTGTCCCTATTATTTTTTCCAGGCCTTTTTCAAATAAATTATATTTTTTTAAGAATTTGGCAGAACTAGTCATTGATTTTTATTTTATTAGTTAAACTATTTGAATACGTTTAATTTAATTTATATACTTTATAATATTTATGGAAAAGTAAATAAAAATATAAGAAAATATTGAAAAATTTAAGTGTCCCTATTATTTTTTCCAACACTGTATCTCTACGAGGTATGCTACCACACTGTCTTATAGTCTTACGGTTGTTATAGTCCTAGATTTTAGCATATCGACGTCATGGCAGGGCGGTATAATGTTAATATAATGTGGATACCGGAAGGTAATGGTATTTCGCGAAAGTGCAAAGCGTATGAATCGGCCACATATTGTACAACCATTTGAAATTTCGGGAGAATTCTTTACATTGGGAATGTCATCGTGAACCTTATTGAGAACCTGCAGCTTCAGATATGGACAAAAAAAAGCAGCCAAATAAAGGATGAATAGAAAGTTCCAAATCCAAAGAAGAAACCCTTAGTAAAGTATAGCAAATAACTAGACATACCTAAATGAGTACCCATGTGAATTGTAGCTGCATACACGAGCTACGGATACAAACAAGATCTCCAGTGCAAATAAAGCTAGATAAACGGCACATGAAAAAGCCTGTTTTAACTCTGTAAAAGAACTCTTAGCTTAGGTTAGGTTAGCTTAGGTTAGAGGACGTGTACTTGTCAATTAAGACAAGTACAGTACCCGGAGGTCGAATTGACCCATTGTACAACGTCCTAGTTTCTCACACCACTTATGTTGTATGTGTTAATTTTATACTTGAGTGGTGGGACCTACAGTTTAAAGTCGGCTCCGAACGACAGATTTTTGAGAAACTTTTTCTTGGCAATTTTATTTACTATCACAGTTTTTGCCAGAAATCTGCTGAGAGGAAATCGCCGAAGAAATACTTTTTGCATTTTGTTTTGATGTCTGGTCTGGGGCTCGAACCCTGGCTTTACGTCTAATAAGCCAACACACTACCTACTAGACCACGGCGGCAAAATGAGTACCCATGTGAATTGTACTCGTGTACGCAGCTACGGATACAGACAAGATCACCAGTGCAAATAAAGATAGATAAACGGCACAATGAAAAGCCTACTTAAACTCCATAAAAGAACTCTTAGCTTAGGTGCTGAAGTCATTACTGGGCCGGCGGCCAATGTCCTCTGCAGAGACGCCGAACAGTTTTCTCCTGTTCGACCTAGATAAACGGCACATGAAAAAGCCTACTTAAACTCCGTAAAAGAACTCTTAGCTTAGGTGCTGAAGTCATTACGGGGCATGTGGCCAATGTCTTCTGCAGAGACGTTGAACAGGAGAAAACTGTCCCACACCTACTCGGTGCACCTACCTGGTACATGTTCAGCATTATGTCGTACTATGCAGATGATCTTAATAAACTGTCGATAGTAGGCGTTGGCATTCTAGTTGACTTTATCAAAAATTTCGAATGGTTGGTAACACAATGGACGAAACATAAACCAAGTGTTTCTCTCCTAGGTTGTTGACATCCACATATTTTTTAAAAGATTACACTGCCTCGCTTTCCGATAAGAGTTAATGTAAGGTGACAGTATATACTTGAATATATTTTGGGCGAAGGAATGATAACATTTGTTAAATTAATTTGTAATTGACAGCTTTCTGGCAAGTAAATATTAAACGCGCAAGGCTCTCGCGAAAGCTTAGCCTTACACATTGGATTAGTAAATACTCTTTATAGAATTTAATAACGAACTATGATTGTTTCATAACTTTTTTTATAAATGATCACATAAAAAGAATAAATAATATCGTTGTAGAAAAAAAGACAACAACGAGCTCTGCATCACAATTAAGTAATTAACCAAACAATAAAAGAATTTCGAAAGAAAAAAATTTTTCAATTAAATTTCTAAAACTAAATTCCGTATGCGTAACAATAAGCCTTTAAAATGTGATACAAATGCTTTGAAATTGTCCTGTATTAAATTTATGAAAACGATTACCAACCAATGCCATTTGCTTGCAGCACATGGTTTCGGTACACAACATGAAGGCCAGGAGAAAAGAAAATAATAAAAAAGAAGTAGAAGAAGAAGAAACTATTAAAAGAAATCTACATTTAGCATCTTAATTTTCTTTATCTTTTCCACTTCTGTACTTTGGAGATTTAATGATACCACTTTTTTATCTTGTTTTCTTGCTTTTGGCTTTGGCTTGGATTATTGTTTTTCACCTGCTGCTGATGTTGCTGCTGCTATTGTCCATACAATCGTTTCAGTTACGGATGGTCTGTCTTTAATAAAATAAATCTGTACGTACAGACATGCATACATATGTACATACATGTAGCAGCTATTATTTTTATTTTCTTTCCCCTCTTTTTTTTTGTTGTTATTTTTTGCCTTTAAAATGTTTTCTGCATTTATCTTTTCCACACAATTGCCTGGATGGGGTTTTTTTCTATACCGTTTTGTTAATACACGAAACGTATTGATGATGTACATGCTTACGAACATATCTGACTATGATTTGAACTTCTTAATGTTGTCTATGGTGTATATAAAATACATGCATACATACATATGTATATATGTGCACATGGTACACTTACTACACCTATAAATTCATTTTTCTTTAGCCATTTCCTTTTGATTATTTTCTCAATTTGCAAAAAAAAAAAGAGGAAAAAATAAGTAGAAAAACAAGCTTAAATCACAGCGCATTAATTGTTTGCCATTATTTAGGTCAAGTTTCATTGTCAGTGGGTCGGTCAGACAATGATTTTTCACAAAGTCATACATTCATTATGGTTTGGTAAACAAAAATACGTATATCTCTGGAAATGGGGATACAGATGGGGATGGGGATTTGAATGCTTATAACTAATAGATACCTCTTAGAATGTATGTGTATATATGTATGTAAACATGTTGTTTTTTATTTATGGGAGTACCTACAATTAATATAAGGTGTTGTGAAAAGAAATTTATTATCATTTTATTTTTAGAATAGAAGATGGCTTTAGTAATTTATGTATATCTTGAGTTGTAGAGGGTAATCCATTCCGTAATGGCAACTTGTACACGTGTTGTGTACAAAGTACAATGACACGTAAATTACCACCTCTGGTTTAGTTGCAGCAGTCCTCTTGATATAGTTTTCTCTACCACTATTTTAAAAAATTCAATGTTGATTTTCACATGCTCCAACATTAGGGAATTATTATGTCGCCGTAGTCTAGTAGGTAGTGTGTTGGCTTATTAGACGCAAAAGCCTGGTTTCGAGCCCCAGGCCAGGTATCAAAGACAAAATACAAAAAGTATTTTTTCGGCGACTTCGTCTCAGTAGATTTCTGGCAAAAACTCTGAGAGTAAATAAAAATTGCCATGAAAAGTTTCTCAATAAATAAAAATCTGTCGTTCGGAATCGACTTTAAACTGTAGGTCCCACCACCACTCATGTATAAAATTAACACACACAACATATGTGGTGTGAGAAACTAGGACGTTGTACAATGGGTCAATTCGACCTCCGGGTACTGTACTTGTCTTAATTGACAAGTACACGTCCTCTAACCTAACCTAACCTAGGGAATTATTCGCCTGGAAACGGTCTTTAAAATAATCCTACCAGAAAAAATCTAAAAGCGTCAAATCAAGGGACCCTTATGGCTCTTTCTAGAAACTTCTCATACAATAAAGCTAAAATTGTTCGACTTAAGGCAGCGTCTTGTTGAAACCGCATACCACGCAGTTCATAATCTTCAACTGCAGGCCAAAAAAAGTAGGTGCTTCCTCCCCTCCTCTGAATTAACGGTAACAATTCTTTCAGGTTCAGTTTTGAAAAAAATACGGCCTATGCGCACCAAACAGTTACTTTTTTCAGAATACAAACTCGATTCTTCATTTGAAAATTCTGCTTTATCGACGAGAAATTTTTTTTCGAAAAATCAAGATGGAAAGCCTGTTGCTCAGCATATTTCTGAGTTTGTAAATGGTCAGGAGGTTTTAATATTGTTCCATAAGTTCAATTTCCTATGGATGGAAACGCAAAGCCAAATGTAAAATACAGCATAATGAGCCGTAATATAGACTCAAATGCTGAAGAACTAAGGAATAGACAAATTCGAGTTATCCGCCATCACACCTAAATACGGCTGAATAAACAAACACAATATCTCATGTTGCTACATATAAAGACGACATAGAATACCGAAGAATATGAACGAAAAGATAAAGGAGTTAGTTTTTAAAACCACTCGTTACAACAGCAGAAGAACAATATGAGCTACACCATCTGGAAACAAAATTCCCAGTTGGCCTAATTGTCAGTACAGATAGGTGCTACATCTAGTTTCAAAAAAGGCATGGGGTTTTGAATATTTAACCACAACGTTTTAATGTGTTTCGTAAATATACAGTCACACAAATAATTATACGTACCCCCCCTAAAAATCATTTTTTTAAAATGATAATATATGGACAAGTCAACTGATTTTTGTTTTTTTCTTTTCCGTCACAGCCGAACAAATTATATTTGTTCTCATCACTAAATATTACATTCGCCCAAAAATCAGTTGACTTGTCCATATATTATTGGGCAAATTCCAATCGTGGCTTTTTTCTCGACACTCGGCGGCGGAAACCTTCTTTCTCAAAACACTTCGAGCTGTTTCGGAATGTACAATAACATTGTGATCACTTTCCGAGGTATTTCGTATTTCTACGGCTGTAGTCCTAGGATTTTTATCCACAATACCTTTTATATAACGGGCTACCCTTGGAGAAATTTTATACGAAATATACGTCGTACGTATAATTTTCTGTGGTGCCATATTGGTTTTAAGCAAACTGCAGTCGCAAATCCATAGATTTTGGCAATCTTTTTTCTGTATTTAAGTAAATGTGTCGTTACAGACGCTAATGTAAAGAAATTTTAGATTAGAAGTTCATTACTTAAAAAAAATGATTTTTAGGGGGGGTACGTATAATTATCTGTGTGACTGTAATTCAACTAAAGAATAATTTACCTTTAAAGGCACGCAATTCGAAGTATACCAAACTGAAAAGTAAGTAAAGCTTATGCTAATAAGTGATTAACAAGTTAATAACAGAAAAAGCTTTCACAGTCCGAAAAAGACCACAAAATAACATGATGTGCAGTCTGCTGTGACAACGATGCAGCCTTAAAACCTATGCAAGATTACTAATTCCTATAAAAAGACGTTACAACCTCATTACCGATGGGACACTATCCATCAGAATCATAATGCTATTTATTTGCCCCAAACTAACAATATTAAAGGCTTTGAAAGCTTTTTTCGTTTTTCTTTGCTCAACACTTTGTTTTTGTCGCCATAAAAAAGTCTTTCGCTTTTGAATTCAGGGTCATTTGAAAGAATTTTTTTTGTACACATTTCCAGAGGAGAAAAAAAACTTCACCTGCTTTTTATGTATTTACTATAGTCTGTCTGTCTGTCTGTCTGTCACTATGTCTGCCCATTTGTCTAAATGGCAGCCAACAAAGCAGACAAAAAAAAACACACGCAAAATAAAATTGAAACACGTAAAACAGAAAAAAAAAGTTGGGGAGAGTAAAAACAGAAGAAGAAGAAGAAAAAAACGAAATGGAAAGTGAAATTCATCCAATGTCGTTAACTTGATTAATTTGTTATTTGGCTTGTTAAAATTTTTTTCTTGTGTCTAAAGGCAAAAATGAAAATATACTGATGACAAAGTGCAAAAATACGACTACGACTGCGACTAAATGAATAATGTTTTCGCCAGTGACTCTCAAATAAAACTAGAAAAAAGTAGAAGAGAAAAAAGATCACAAAAATCGAAAAAAAAGGAAAAATTTAATTCAATTTTACCTCAGCACGTTACTCTGCTGGAATAGAGTGCTATTAAAAACATAAAAAAATAGATTTTTTGTTTACAGGACAAAAATATATTCATTAAAGGGGGTCACAAAAATCAGGAGACAAAAAACATTTTTTTTACTCCTTTTTTTTAAAGAAAATGTAATAAAGTTTGATTATGATTCTTTTTCTAAGGGATAGGTTTTATTTTTTATAGAAACAAGCTTCATTATAATTAAAGAGTAAATCCACACGCAGAGAGAAAAATATTTGAATAAAAATGTAAATTGCTTCAAATTTAAATTTGGACAAAAAAAAATAATAATAATAATGCACTGTAATACAAAAAGTTTCCCCTTCCTCTTATTATTCAATAAATATCGAACGAATCCGTTTACTTTTATCGGGTCCGCCAAATAACTTTTTCTTTTTGAAAATGCTTTAAAAAAAACTACTGAATATTTTCTCAAATTTCTTTTTTATTTGAAAGTACAATCCTTCCGGTTAATAATGGAAAATAATTTCATTCAAATGGCTGCCTCGGCTGGTCATGCAGTAGCCTACACGATTATCGACTGTGTGCAGCTGTATTTCACCAATGGCTTCACGAATATTGTCCTTTAAAGCGTCAATTGTCTCTGGCTTGTCGGCGTAACACTTATCTTTGACGGCAACCCACAAATCATAGTCCAATGGTGTCAAAGCACAGCTCCGAGGTAGCCAAACGACATCAGCTCTGCAGCTGATAATACGATCTTCACAAACAGGGTGCAAAACATCGAGTGTAGCTTCGGCTGAGCTTCCTTGCTCATTTTCGAAGAAAAATGGCCCAATTATGCCTCTGGACCAAAATCCGCCTCAAACAGTGACTCGTGCGTGTGAGAGTGCGACGGCTTTTCAATGTCTGCGTGCGGGTTTTCTCTGCCCCAAATGCGACAATTTTGCTTGTTTACATACCCGCCAAGATCAAAATGAGCTTCATCTGAAAAGATGATTTTTTTTGCAAAAATCGGCGTCTTCTGTAAGTCGATCGCAGGCCCATTGAACCAATTGGACTTTGTATGGCGTCATACTAAGGTCTTTATGCAAAATTCGTCTCAATGATGTCTCCGAAATGTTCAATTGTTGAGGACGACGGTGAATTGATGTTGATGGCGCTTCACGCACACTTTCTGCCACAGCAGCAATATTCTCGGGTGTACGCACTGTTTTTGGCTTTTCACGCTTTGGTTTATCGATGAGGATGCCAGTTTCTTTCAGTTTTTTCACAAGATAACGAACATACGGAGCTGACGGTGATTCTCTTCTTCCAAAATCTGTACGCAATTTTCGCACACATTCTGCAACATTACCATGATTTTCAAAGTAATGTCGCAATATTTCCCAGCGTTAAAAAAATACTTAACTATAAAACTAATTATCTGTCAAATCAGACAAGAGCTAAGTGTTACCATTCACGAAATAAGCGCTAGTTGAAAAAAAAACGTTAGATGGCGGACCCGATATTTAATCTTACGAGCTTTGAAAAGTTTTACGGAGATTTGAAAAGATTAGATTTTAGGAAATAGAATCGATGATAATGCAGTGTATGGTATAAAAATTTTAATAACACTACCTTAGATTATATTATAATCAATATCTCTCATGCTTATTATTATTTAATACAACGAACTATGCAGCTAGACTTCTAGAAACGTTGATAAGGATAGAAGTTTTCCACGTGCCCCAGCCGAATGTGATACAACAGTCTTACATTTTCCCTAACACTGGTACCATCTGGACTTTCTGATGAAGCTATCCAATATCAATCCTCAACAGATCATTAATCAGAATAAAAACCCAGGTGCTTCATTTATCTACATTGTATATGTACTGTACCTTCTTTGTCTCTGTAGCTGCTACATAATTCATAAGCCATATTGCCAAAACTAATGCGACTCACGTGAGTACCTAGAATGATATAATACCCCAGTAATGACTACGACAACTAAGCTAAGAGCGCAGCATAGGACTTTTAGCAAACGTTCCGTAAGCCCTTTATCTTGCCCGTAATCGAACCCAATTACATGCTGTTTGCTGAATCAATTTCTTCATTATCAATTCTGAGTTTGCAGGCTTTCAATGAAGGTTTTTAATGGGGTTCTAAATGAGGGTTCCCAATAAGAAAATAAGATTGTTGTACCATATCTGATCAAGTCGAACAAAAGTCGAACTCTTTTTACTGAGTCTGGTACATATACTTATCATCGTCTATACCATGATAAGATGGCATTATGTAGCACATGCCCGAATTGTCAATGTTAACGCACTTGCAGTTTCCCGATAAAAATCAATTCCATGTGAGGATTTGTGTTATGCAGGATGTCGTCCTGCCAATGCTACACAAGGCAATTTAAGAGGCGATCGATGTCCCATTGAATTCTTTCAATCTTCATACACAACTCAAGCACAAGCACATCAGAGTGAATTGCAAATAAAAGTGCAGTACATACGTTTACTAAGACGAAGACTTTTAAAGTCGTCTAAGAGCAAAAAGGGTGAAAACTTCTACTCCATGAAAGCTAACTATTATGAATACCGGCTTTCAAATTGCTGACCAGAAAACAAAGTCTTTGCAGGATGCCAGTGTACTTTTGCAACGCATCTAAGCATCCAGATTATGATATTACCTTAAGGAATTTAATTTTAAATTTTATTAAAAAAAAAACTGATTTCCCTTTTAAAAGAAAAGGAGTAACATTAACCACCTTCATTGAAATATACTTAAGTGTTATTAAATTATAAAATTAACATTCTTGGTCGAGCATAAAAATTCTTAAAATGCTGTCAAATTGCTTAAGACATGACTGACCCTCACGATTCTTTCGCGCTTATCGTAATCTTTTTCTCCTTTTCAGTCTTATTCAAGCTTAAGCCAGAAGAAATTTAAATAAAAACGTTAAAAATAAACGTTTCTTTCATTTAATTTTTTTGTTTTCTTCTTCTTATTCTTGTTTTATTTTAATTACAGACGCCAAGCCATCATCATATGCAACAAAGATGAAAATAAACCATAAGACGACGCACATTACACAACACAAGACACAACAGCAGAAACAGCAGCAGTATAACATGCACAAATCCATGCCCCAGCCGTATACAATGAATTTTAAAATGCAACGCACGACAGGGACAGAAATGATGACAACGTTACCACAACTGTCCTTGTCAAATGGATGGCGACCGTGGTGGTTATTGACAGTGCTTTTGTGTTGCATGGCTACCACCATCACAACAGTTGAGGCACAATGCCCTTGGCAAAGAGAGATACAAGATCTACAAACATCCTGTATATGTTCATATAACTTGGGCAGAGAACTATCGGTGCAATGTGATCAGGTAAGAGTATCCAAAACGTCGTATTTGAGTGGCCTATTAAAATATATTTTGTTTTCAGGTACACTTTCCCACTTTATTGGAGGCCTTAAATAAATATGCCAAACAGAAACCCATTGACTTGTTGTATGTCAACAATTCCACCGTGGGCCAATTGCCCGACGACATGTTTATCAATCTTAGTCTGCACAATGTACAGCTATCCAGTTGTAAAATAGCCCAGATTAGTAATAATGCTTTCAAGGGTCAAGAATTGCAATTGAAAAATCTTAATTTACAAGACAATTTACTAGAGGAGGTGCCCGTTGCAGCCTTGAGAATATTAAGCATTTTAAATTTACTGGATTTATCCAAAAATCGCATCGTCTCAATACCCGATGAGGCTTTTAGAAGTTCTAGTAAATTGTCGACTTTGAAACTAAACGATAACAATGTAACCTTGTCGCCGGGAGCTTTTAGGGGTTTAGAGCAGAGTCTAAAGAATTTAAATCTAAAGGGCACCAGACAAAGACGTGTGCCGGAGTGTATAAGGGGTCTGAAGAGTTTGGCTTTCTTAGATTTGTCTCTGAACGGCATCAAAGAGTTACCGGGTGTGGGTGGCATACGCACTTTTGAGGGTTTGGATTCTCTGACCGCCTTGAATTTAGAGCGTAATTTAATACAAAGTCTGGGTGAATCATCGTTTGTGGGCGTGCGTAAAACCTTAAGTTCATTAAGTTTATTGAATAATCTGTTGGCCGAGTTTCCCGTTGGTGCTATACACGCTTTAAAGGAGTTAAGGGTCTTGGATATTGGTTTTAACTTATTGACCACTTTGCCAGAATCTGCTTTTCGCGGCAATCCGAGCATAACCTTATTGGCTTTGGATGGTAATCCATTGCCTACAGTACCTGAAAAAGCCTTTACACACTTGAATGCCACTCTCCGAGGTCTGTCATTGGGTGGTCGTTTTCTACACTGTGATTGCAAGTTGCGTTGGGTGGCCGAATGGATACGTAATGGAGATTTGCAGGTGAGTTCTAATTTAAGCAACAGTTTTTAATAAATTTTCTAAAAATCATTAATTTTTACAGGTGACTTCCCGCGAACGTAATCCACAATTTTGTGGCACTCCCAATCGTTTTCGAGATCGTGGTTTTTATTCCATACAAGCTGATGAGTTGACTTGTCACGACAGTGAGGCTGAACTTAATAATGGTCCTGTGGGTGTTATTGATACTTTGCAGCCGGTCCAAAAGCCTACCATTGCACCCAGTATAGTGCCTTTAATAAGTAATCAAACACAGGCCAATGCTGCAAATAATGTGCCCGTGGTATTGTCAACAACAACCACAAATGCACCGACAACTACGCGAACAACAGCCACAACAACTACGGTGGCCACAACACCCACGACAACAACTAGGGCTTCAACTACCACAACAACTACCACCACGGTAAGTACTTTTCTATATAAAAATCGGTGGGGGTATATAAAAACTGTAAAACAAAAAACTTATAAAGTTTGTGTGACAAACTAGCAAATGTAGTAATTTGTCACTGTAACAGGCACAGTGGGCTAAATGATAGAAAAAAAATTCGAATTAATTTAAGACCTCCTAAAGACTAAAATAATTAAAATTCAATATATTAAGAACAATTTCCAATTTATTTGATTTAAATTTTCCATTTAATTCCCACTGTGCCAAAGAAAATTATTATGTTTTCATTACTTTTTGTTTTACGTGTTTCTGCACAACAAACTATTAATTTCATTACAGACTAAAGCTCCAACCACACATGCTCCACCTGTCACCGCCTCCCCACCTTCATTAGCAGCATCACCGCCATCATCATCATCATCTGCCGACACGACTTTGTCGACTAGCAATAGTAATTCTTCACAATTGCCCTTACAGCCAACAGTACAATCCACATCCGGCATTGGTTCTGCTTCACCGACAACAATAACAAATCCAAACGTAGTTAATAACAAACCTGTACCATCTTGGCGCCAAAATTCATCCGGCAACGGTGCAACATCCGTCAATGGTACACCACATAAACAACAACGTCCGCCCTTAGTGTTGGGCTTCCCACCCCAACGTGGTACACGCATCGATGATGCCAACGAGGTGCAAGTAAAGAATGCATTCCGCCAAGACAGTTCGGTCATTATACAATGGGATTCTGATACGGCCAACATATTAGGTTTTCGTGTTGTCTATCGTCTATTTGGTGAGAAATCCTTTAAGCAGGGGCCACCCCTAGAGGCCAGCGAACGTGAGTTCAAAATTAAAAACGTTCCAGCTCAAGAGTGCATTATTGTGTGCGTCATATCATTGGAGGAATTGCATGTAACACCTGAAACGGTGCCGTATCAGCAATGTCGTGAGGTGCGCACTGTAGCGTCGCAAACATCAAACATGGATAAGATAACGATTGCAGCAAGTGCGGCTATTTGCGGCACCATTATTGTGGCTGTGATTGTTTTTATAGCTGCTAGCAGGTGAGTAAAATGCGAAACCCAAAACAAAACCAAAAAGAGAAAGAAAAAGAACAAAACTTACAAAAAAGAAAAAGAAAAATGGAATCTAAACTGGACTTGAGCAATTTATTTATGTTTCAAATGTAACACTGAATACAAATGAGTCGTCACAACGTTATCGTTGTGATAAAGTGCTTTTCATAGTTTTTACGTGTGTAGTTTTCCTAACAACAACAAAAAGCAGAAATTCGTAAAGAATTGCAGAACAAGAATACATTGTTTGTGTAGTTTGTTCATCTGAGTAGAGGACAATAAACGTTTGATTTATTTAGAAACCAATTTTAAACATGATGGAGCAAAAAATTTTGCCTGTATAGCAGAGAAATTAAGATATTTAACCCAATTTGGCGATTATAATCGGATAAATCGCATATGGTAGTATTTTAGTAGTAACATACATACATAATTGGTCATAACAACTCTTCAGTCAGGATTACGACCTAGTTTCTCACACCACTTGTGTTGTGTATGTTAATTTTATACATGAGAAGCGGGAGATCTACAGTTTAAAGTCGACTCCGAACGACAGATTTTTGAGAAGCTTTTTATGGCAATTTTATTTACTCTCAGAGTTTTTGCCAGTAAACTGCTGAGAGGAAGTCGCCGAAGTCAATTGGAGATGCCTGACCTGGTGTTTGAACTGAGGAATCAGGTCTAATAAGCCAACACAATACCTACTAGACCACGGCGACTTCATATGTTGGCTTAAAAATAGGAAGTAGGAAATGCTCGTGGTCTGAAAAGTGTACCAGGAGATTTGAAAGAAAATCGGTAGCATACATAACTAGCATACCCGGTTCTCGTTCTTCAAATGTCAAGGGCAATTCAAGTTTTTCTCAATTATTGCAACTATCTTTAAACTCTTTATCATTATCAATATACTGTAGCCTCTTCAGATTAACTTCTCACTTCTCCACTTAGGTTCTTACGAAATAGCTGCGACTGTCTAAGATAAAAGCTATACATCAATAAGTCACTAAACTGATGGCACCAATTATAAATGCTAATGTATCTATAAAGGCAATAGATTGTTCAGTTCATCAATAACTGTCCTACACAGGAACCTCTTCCGTTTCCTAGACAATACAGATTAATGGCGGTGAGACGGTGACAAATACATCATTTCTAAACTATTCATCAGTATGATACAAAACCGACGTAATAAATTAAGAAGTTCTAATGATCCTAAAAATATTTTTAGATCAGCTACAGTCCTGGATAAGTCATCCTCTATATCGTTCGAATTTCTACCCAAAATCGCTGAAGAAATATTTTTTCATATTTTCGTTTTGATGCCTGACCTGGGGTTTGAACCGTGGCCTTACGTCTAATAAGCCAACACACTACCTACTACACTACGGCGACTTTAGTAGGAACCCGACCGAAAATTTTCGAAAAATTTCCCTTATTCAATAGAGTACAGCTTGTCGGCTACATCGGCTATATCTTCCTCCGGGCCCAAAGGTTACCTGATCGTAACGAAAACTTTTTTTGGAATCCTTGATCCAGTAGCTATCCAGCCTACTGGATCCAAAAACCCCAAAAATACTTGATTTTTCGAGTTTATTATCTCCAATAAGCAAATTTCTTTACTTTTCCAAATTTTTGAACTATGTTAACTTAACAGTCTCGGTTAACATAATATTCACTGTGAAACTGAATATAACTTTCGTAACTAACTTCATATGTATTTACACAAATAATCCCCTGACAAAGAACTGCACGAAATAATAGAAAAAGTTTTCGAAAACTAACTCAAAGGGATCGATTGCTACAATCAAGGCACAAAGGACATTCTTTTATCGAAATTATAGCTTTATGGTTGTTTTGAAACTGAAAACATTTTTATTTTCTTTGTGAGCACAAATTTAGAAGTTTAATTTAAAAGCTGCTTGAAATAGACGCTAAAAACGTTGACATCTAAACATCAAGATTAATAGCACGCGTGTAGCAAACAATTTAAAAGATGTATTACCACTTTATTAACCACATTGTGGCTATTACCGATCGAAATTAAAGAACTTTAATTGCATCTTAAAACTGAAAAACATATAAATTACCAGGAAATCTTCTACAAGCAAACATTGCCTGAAAAACACCTCTCCAAAAAGGCGTTCAATTTTAAATATAAGTAATGGTCAGAAGACCAAAGTAAATATGGAGGATACACTTATTATTTATGACTTAAAAACCAATCAGTGTTATTATTTCCAATCAAGCGTAGATAAAGAGAAAACCTAGAATTAATGCAAAACCAAATGAATGGCAAATAAATGTTTAGAAATTAGGAAGTCTTAGCACAAAACAAACACAGGAAGATGACGTGGACGATGATGATGATAAAACATGATTTAGTGTTTAGTTATTGGCAACTTTAATCTTAATAATTTGGCCCTAAACCCCATGTAATAACTAACAAATGGAGATAGAGTATTAGAAATAGTCTACACAAACGTTTATACTTATAAAGAGGGGCGGGGGGTCGGTGTGGACATAAAAAGAAGTATTTTTATAGCATCCGTATAGTATTGAACACATAAATTTTTACATTTACTCACAATTTGAAATATATTGTAACAATGCTTTGGTATTTTTTCTTCTTTCTGTTCTTTTGCTTTAATAGACGCTCTCGCAAACTGCAAACGACCCAACAAAAGAGTCCACTGCCAATTGGAGGTTTGCCCGTAAATTGTTGCGGTCCAGCCGGTTCGCCAGGACCACTTGGCTCAATAGCAACGCTTTCGGCATTCAATAATCACAAGGTAAGCAAAAAAATAAATGTGATACATAAATTTTACTATATGCTCTGCTCTGCTCTGGCTCTCTGCACGTCGCGTATTACTTACATACATAGTATATAACAAGATATAAAAAGCTGAGAAAAAAAAGCCAAAAATATAAGAAAAAAATGCTGCTGTTATACAAGCAAATCGTTAAGATTTATGTGCCTGATTATAAAGAAGACTTAAAAAGAAACCACCACACATAGTACTTTAGCAGCCAAGCAGCCAGCCCTACCACCGCTTATTTCAAGACAATTTATATGAGATCCAATAAAAACTAAAAGTGAAACATATAAAAAAGAAATCTTAAATAAAAATTACAATATCAAAAACAACAAAACCAACAACAAGTAAGAACAGACAGATAAGCTTATAATTTAATTCAGACATGGTACTAGTTTTAGCAAATTTTATAAAGATTTGTTCATGTCTGTCTGTCTGTCTCTCTATCTGTTTGCCTTTTAAACAGTTTTCTTTTGGCAGCGAAAAAAATTTAAAAAATATTAAACACAGGTTGCAATATAATTTCAATGCCTTTTCTTCTGCGTACCTCTTTGGTGAACAAGAATCATTTGGAAAAAATCTGAAAGCAAAAAAAATCACTATGAGGTAAAGAATTTACGTGAAGTAATGTTAATTACAGAAGAAACGCCTCAATTGAGAACAACAGACTAACCCTGTAGACCAATTGTACAGCCAGCCAGCCAGCCAGCTAGCCAACCATGCACTCAACCATTAAAATGCATCTACGCTCGGCTGCTAAATTTTATTGTTTTAACGAAGGAAGGTGAAAAAAAGTTAAAAAAAAGTTTTTTAAAAACTTAAAGCAAAAGTAACTTGTTGGCGTAAAAAAAAGCAAAACTTAAAGAGGCTATTCTACTTAATAGTCAAGGCTAAAGGCATCATTAAGCCAATACATTAAGAGCAGACCCTCACTACCTTTAGCCAACCATTAGTTAAACGTTTACTTCTTTACCAGCCTTTTTCTATTAAATTTGTATTGGCCGGACGGAGCAAACAAAAAAACTAGAAACTAAAGCGGGAAGTTCAAATAAAAATTAAATAGAAAAATTACTAGCATTTAAAATGCAATAAAGAAATTATAAATGTAAACTAAAGAAGAACAAAAGTCAGAATTAATTGCGGTATTCACTTCTTAACGTAAAAAAGTTGAAAACTTATAACGCCTGAGGCAATACAGAGCATAATTACCTCTCTGTAATAGAGAGCGTAATCAAATGCTATCTTTTTCTCACTTTGTAGTACAATAAGGAGTTAGTTGATGCATTTTTGTAATAGTTAAGTGTATTAAAAAAACCCTGAGACCTTTTATGGTTATCGTTTATGTTTGAATCGGTAATGTACCGATTGGCATTCAGGAAATTTCACTCTGGTAGTGCGCGTTAAGTTGCCAAAACATTTATAAAGGAGCATAAGATTACAAAACTTACTTTGTTTTTCAACTAACTGTATTGATTTTTTGCAGTCATCGAATAAACTGTTAAACTGACAAAGTTAAAGAGTCACAAGCACAAAATCTTGTCTATAAAAATTGAGACCGCTTCTTTCATGGCTTAATTAATTACTTTTTTTAATATTAAAACTAAAATGTAACGTATTTTTATTTAAATTTATACTCTTCAGGAATGGGATCAAGTGTCGGCATATAGTGGTCGTTCGATACCACGTCCTAGAATCTATCCCATGGATAATCAGGATGATATGCGTAGTCATTTTTCTGGCATGCCCGGCAAATTAGCCAAACCAAGGTAAGTAAAAAGCTTATGATCATTAAGAAAAAAAAAGAAATTTATATACTGGGTATGAAAGAAGCTAAGAATTTAGCTTAAGGCAACACATAATGATGACATACAAACAACACAAGCCACTTATGTGTATTAATTTTATATCGAATCATAAATTATTATTATTATTTATTTAATTGTTTATTTATATATTCACATACATACATATATGTATTTATGTTTATTTGTGTTTTATTTTATTTAATCAAATCCAATATTTTCATTTTGCTTCCTCACCACCCACCAAACTCCCTATCATCACAATACCAAACAACCAACCAACCATTAAAACCAAAACCAAACCAAAAAAATAAAAAATAAAAATCAAAACACTGACATACACTGGCCACAGATCCATTGCTGACGGTCAATCACAGCATAGCTTTTCAAATAATTCACATCGCGGCTATTTGGGCACAGCATTTCCATCGAATTTAGTGAATTCGCGACCGGAATTAAGACAATCACGACAATCTTTGGCGGCTGCTTCGGAAAGGATGTCACGTGCCTCATATGCCGGCTCTATACATGGCGCTGGGCCACAAAGCGTAGCAAGTAGTACACGTCGCTCAAGACCGCGTTCTAGATCACGCGATCAATTGAATGCCACGCACATGCATAATCATCGACCTGGAAGTCGGTAAGTAGGCTGACAAACTCAAATTTAATACAGTAACCCACACACCCACCACTCACTCTCTTTCTCACTCTTACATATCGTACATACGCCCCATAAACCAAGCAACAAAAACAAAAACAGTGTTCAACAGTAAAACCAACAATGGCAATGACACACTAAATTTAAAATAGAAAACTTACAACCAAAAAAAAACAATAATTTCCTTGAATGTGTTTTACTTTTCAACATTAAATTTTACTTCTTAATGTTACTAACACACACACACACACATATTTATATATGCTGCAATACAATACACTTTTGTGGCAATGCTATTTATAATGATTTTGCCACATGCAACAGCCAACAAACAACAACAGCCTATCCTTACCTTTTTGTTTTTTTTTGTTTTTTTTTTAACATACA
The DNA here is from genome assembly GCA_936449025.2 of Sarcophaga subvicina. Lineage (NCBI taxonomy): Eukaryota > Metazoa > Arthropoda > Insecta > Diptera > Sarcophagidae > Sarcophaga > Sarcophaga subvicina. The sequence continues at coordinate 100,870,149 of OW388082.2, read as the reverse complement.
CTCTGCTATACTACTCTACATGTGTTCATGTGTTCATATGCGTGTCATTTATGATATTCTTATGGGATAAGATGACTTTAATTAACGTCTCTAACAAGGTTCTTTGGTTTTATGGAGCAAACAAACAAAACAAAAATGAAAATATTGTTGCACACATTTGTAGAACGAAATTGTCTGTTTTCTATTTTTTTTTGTTGTATTTTTGCAACGGAATACTGTTTCCATTTTTAAAGCCACACTAATTACAAATGAGATACATTTTTGCCACACATTTCATCACTACTTCTGCTACACAGAAAAGAAAAGAAAAACGAAAACATACATGCTCAATTACATTAACATCAGAGCTGGAATTCACTCTTTCTTCCATCATCATGTTGGCCAAATTGATTATTCTGTTAAAGAACGAATATGGAAATTAGTTTTTGAAGTTCAGTCCAACAATTTGAATACCCTACACTACTACACGAACGATATGATTGACGGTAATATACTGGGAGATAACAGAACAACAAATTATCTTGCAAACTAAAAACTTTACAAACTCTAAACGATGTGTGTTTGTTTAAACTGCGCATTGCTCAAAAATCCATTGGAAACCACTTGTATGAGTTTCACCGATCCATTTCGAAAGCGAATGGTATGTCCATGGCTACGAATAGTGAAAATTGTTGTAATCCAATTTTAAACGTACACCCTTAACCTTTAATTCGAACCTATAATGAAGCTATGCCACTTACGTAGTGGCAAGGAATTGAACTCCATGCGTATAGACAAAGGCCACACAAAAAAGTACCAACCCATCTAAAGCTGCGGCGCCTTGAAGTTCTTCTGCATGTATCCTTAAGTCAGAACTGAACATCACAGGATAACCTCTTATTGCTGTCTATAATAAATCTTTTTATTGATGAAAAACTCAACAGCGATGAAGAATACCATCAATATGGCATCAAGTTAACGTACAAAACCGTGTTTTTACTATAACTTACGACTGTACTTGATATCTATAAAATTTTTAATTGGTCGTGATATAACCCCACTTTTTTCTTAAGAATAATTTACTAAACAAGTGATTGAGAAAACTGTTCATAAACTTTTCTAGCACGACATCGAACTACTTCAGCGTATTTACAATTTTAATTTATTTTTTAAAATTCTTTTTTACAGATACTCCACAGCTGGTTCCACCCATACTCTAAATAACTATTGCGATACTTCGGATAATTGGACTGATCATGATATGGATATATACATGGCTAGAAATCCAACTACACGCAATGGTTTAGTGCCATTATGAGGGCGGGTTATGCTATCCTGATATTTCGATGTTGTATTAAATTTAGATGAGATTTTCTGACAATACGTTACGCCTTCCACGGCTACAACAACAACAACAAATCGTTCAGCTAGGGAGGCGGCTAATTCTAATTTAAATATACAACAGCAATTACAATTACAACAACACCAACAACAACAACAATTACAGCTACAATTACATTATGAACATCAGCAGCAACAGCAGCAGGAACAGCAACAAATACTACTACAACAACAGCAACAGCCATATCATTTAAATCAAAATCATTTAAATCGTTTAAGACGTACTACCACAACCACAACCACGACTACCACCTATCCACGTTGTACATCACCACCTGATGTAGTGCCAAGATTACATAAAATCAATAAGAGTTCTCCAACAATACCCGAAGAATATGAACAGAATGGTATTGTTGTTGAGAATTATTTCAATGAATACGAACGCCAGGAAATTGTACATCATCATCATCACCATCATCATCAGCCAAAAAGGAAAACACAAACAAATTCAAATACGAATACAAATACAAATACAAATACAGATACGGATACGGATACAAAATTAATTGCTAGTGATGAACAGCCAATATTACCATATCAGCAGCCTGGCAATATAGTAGTAATATATCCAACAATACCACAACAACAACAACAACAACAGCAGCAATTGCAGCAAAAGCAACAAAAATTTAACGATTCAACGACAAATTCGAATGCAACTAATAATTCTAATTGTAGCAATAATAACAATAATAATAATAGCAATAACATTAATAATATAAATAATATAAATATGAATAATAATAATAATAAAAATAGTTTTGATAAGGAAAACATCCAACAAAACCAGCAACAATAGTGATGATAACAGTAATAAAAAAAATTATTATTTTGTAAAAAAAAAAACAGACAAGGAAAAACAGAAAAACATTATCATTGCTATTGTTGAGCAAAAAAAATTATAAAAAACAAAAATTACAAAAAAAAAACAACAATTAAAATTAAAAAATACTATTTTAGGACAACGAAATTATCAATTTTCTTATTTTACATACAAACATAACAGAAAAAAACTTCAAATGATTTCAAGCCGCCGCAATTTATTTTTGATGGTTTAATTTTTTTTTAAACCACACTAAGCTTGAAATCATTTGGACATTTTTTTTACATATTTTTTGCTTTCTATTTCTTGATTTATTAAACTTTCAAACAAAAACAAAAGAGAAACTAATGCATATAAAAAACAATACAAAACAAAACTATTTTCTAAATTGTAGTAATTCTTAAATTTAAGTCATTAATTATATCACTAATACTAATAATCTAAACTACCTAAGGCAACCATATGCAATATTAGATTTAGACTTCATCCATATACACAACACGCATCCAATCTAAAACTAAACTAAAGGTGCAGCAATCTTTTTTAAGAATTTGATTCAATATTTTGTACAAAAAAGAAAATTTAATGCTACTCATATAGCAAAGCAGGTTCTATTTTTTTCTTTCCGTTTTTAATTACTTTTTAATCATTGTTTCTTAATTCAGAATAAGAGAAAATGAAAAACATATTTGCAATAGTATTTGTTTTAAATGAAATTTTTATGATTAATAAATTAAGATTATAATTTTTATTTTTTAAAAATAATCATTTTGATATTTGTTTTATTTCATTTATTATATTGGTTTGTGTTTATTTTAATTTAATTTTGAAAAAAAACAATGTCCAAATAATTATATTTTGGTTTTTATTATTTTACACAAATGTATCTATCCTTCAGAGAAAATATCAAAACACGTTTCTGTATTCATTGGCGTACCATTCAAGAAGACCGGGATAGCATTATGCCTGATAACAAAATTTGTAATTCGAATCATAATTGGTGACCTAATGTCCATGTGTACTTTAAGAACCGATCCAGTTCGTTGTCTCTAGATCAGATTTAAAGAACTTTTGATGGCAATTTTATTTACGTTCAGAAGAGTAGAAGACTGCCAGAGTAAGTAGCCGAAAGAAATATCGTTTTCATATTTCGTTTTGTCGAGATGCCTGAGCTGGGGTTTGACTGAGCACGGACTATTATCTATTAAGACAATACGCGTCCTACTAGACAAAGACGACTTCAAGACCATAATACATACATACATAATTGGTCATTACAACCCTTCAGTCAGGATTACGACCTAGTTTCTCATACCACTTTTGTTGTGTGTGTTAATTTTATGCATGAGTGGCGGGACCTACAGTTTAAAGTCGACTCCGAACGACAGATTTTTGAGAAACTTTTCATGGCAATTTTATTTACTCTTAGAGTTTTTGCCAGAAATCTGCTGAGAGGAAGTAGCCGAAGAAATACTTTTTGTATTTTGTTTTGATGCCTAGCCTGGGGCTCGAACCCTGGTTTTACGTCTAATAAGCCAACACATTACCTACTAGACTTCGGCGACTTCCAAGACCATAATGACCATTTAAAAAACAATGGTATCGAGAGAGGGAGAGATTACCACTTCAAAAATTATTTAAAAAACAAACAACAACAAACAGCTTCACCACTTTAGGAAAGAAAAAGTCTATAATGGGAACTGTATATAAACTTATATCCGACAGGATGGGTTTATACACTCCTGGAGTCTTCTATCAGAAGAAGCCTACAAGCTCTAAATTAAGCTTTCACCATCAGGTAAAAGTTGTTTTAAATTTGATAAATTCAGTTTTTTTATCACTTAGTGGAATTGGTAGATAAAGCCTAAGATTATAAAATTCATCTTTTAAAAGTTAAAAAACGAATTAGGTCTGTGCAACAAAATCATATTCAATCAAATAGAGACTAAATAGTATTAAAACTATTATCTAGAAAATGACTGACTTTCTAGGCGAACGAAGAATTACACGTGAGGCAGTGTAATTAGGTTCTTATTAATATTTTCATTTCAAATGTTTAACAATTTAATTTATTTTTAAATTTGTTTGAACCATTGAAGAATGAAAACGAATGATTATTTTTAAAGAAACAGTACGTACTTTTGATAACTAAAAATATATTTTCCAAACTTTACTCTTACACACATAAATACGTGCATACATATGTACATATTATATCAATTAGTCTAAATATATAAATTTATAGTTATGCTCTCTCTCTAACAGATGAAATGTAAAAATAACGTTAAGTAGTGAATGACATTGGAAAGCACAGGCAGAACAAAAAAAACTCAGAGAACAGAGCACAGAACACATTAAAAGTTTTCATTGGAAGAATGTAATTTTTTGGTTTCGTATAGAAATTAATGTTTCAGCAATTTAGAAAACAATTTGGACAGCAACCAGAAAAACTGCGTGCGTATGCATGGCACAACAATTCCGGCTGCTAGTAACAGCCAAAATACAAAAACAGAAAGAAAAGAACTACAGACAGACAGACATACCAACATATTCCAAACAAAAGTTTTTCTTCATTTCTATTCTCGTAGTATTTTAGAAAATTTCACAACACATCACACACATAAAATAATGGCAGCGAGAAATAAAAAAAAACAATAAAAGAAATGAAACCTAAAAAGTTTCATTTAAACAAATAAATTTCCATTTTCAACTTCGAATCATAAATGAATGCTGCTGGTTGGTTGGTTGGTAGCTGATGGAAACACGCATAAAAATGAAACTTCGAACAAAAAAAAAGACAAAAAAATTCAACCAAAAAACTAAAATGTAATATTTTAAAACGCATTGTGTGGTAAAAGTTCTGCAAACAGTAATAGTTTGTTGCAACATCACGAGCACGAGTGTGGACAGACAATTGGAAGGATGTATGTTGGGGATGGAATGATATAAAAAAACAATTTATAAAATAATTGCACTGGAGAATCTATAAAAATGCAGGAAACAAATAATTTTAACACCCACAGCAAAAGTTAAAATTTAGTTTTTATTTTTTAGTAAACGCAATTGTAAAACAAAGCAAGTAATAACTAAAGAAAATAATAGAAAAAGTTGTTCCTTTAACAAAGTCTCAAGGGTCTAACAAAATTTCAAAAATATGAATGTGGAAACGCGCAAAACTAACACGATTAGAACGATAAAATATTACAGCTCAAACTATGAAAAAGAATTGATATATTGAGAAGTGTACAGAAGCATAGTAATTATGTTTTTTTTCGTGTAAAGAAATCATTTTTAGTACATCATAAATACTGTGCGAAAAAGTCTTAACAGATCTAGAACAAGCCTAACCTGCAGTTAGATTACAAAGTCTCCAACCAGACACCAAAGAGTCTATCGTGGGAGCCGTAATATATTACGAATGTAACAGAGGTCGAAACTTTTTAATCCAGAATCTTAAGCCTTCGCCTCTGCATACCAGACCACAGACACAGTATGAGCCTGACAAATGTTAGGCCTAACCGGCCAGTAAAATTCTTCATAAGACTTGGCATTTTGGCAAATAACTTCTATAAGATCTGTGGCTCTTAAGCCGCATGCTTCAGTGCTCTGCTCTTGTCATGAAAAGATGGAGGTTTTTGATTTCTCGCTTTCTAACAGTTTTCTAGGGAATGCCCGGATTGTATATTGATTGTGGGCTTAAATGCTGGCCTAAGTAGGATCTCTTTCCTTACCCAACCTAACCTAAAACTCTCCAACCGTCTATTATTTATTAACCATTTGCAGAAAGCTAAATACATAAAGAATCTTGATTTTTGATTGCCACATTAATTAACAACGAACAGTTTAACGGACCTAATTTCCATTTGCGATTCACGACTAAACAAAACGAAATCGAACCATTCCTATAGGCCACGTACGACAATAATGCGCGAAAAGTATTGTACTGTAGACGAAGCAATGTGACCTCTTTGGCCTTTAGAAAAATAAAGCTGTGACTTTTAGACATATAAAGCATTATGAGTTGTGTAACCTGATTAAAGTATTGATTCTGATATCTACTGTTAAAAAACAAGATTAAGGCAAGCACTTCAATTAGAACGGCCATCATGACAACCCCAGAGAACACAAACATCTTTAATGACCCGGCAAAAGATAGGAGAGAAAACAGGCTGGGAAATTTTAATATATCCACTTCATAGCGCAGGCCTTGATTCTGAAGAATTATGCTGATTATTCATTATTTGTTTCGATTTCTGCAAAAATGTCTTGATGATGGAAAATGAATTGAAATTTTGGCTCAGAAAACCCAGAAGCAAAATATTATCAATCAAATAGGTTTGGTTTAAGAAACAATATGTAAGAAAATAATGTTTCTTTTGTGAACCAATTTGTCATCAAACTTTTTTGGACTTTCGGTACAATATTATTAACTTTAAGTGATTTAAAAGATTATAAAATTTTAAAACCAAATCATCTAAACAAAAGTTTTTTATTTTCCAAAAAAATTTTTTTTTTGTTTTTTGGAACAGTTTTCATCATTTATTTTATTTTAAATATTTATAAATCCCTTTTCAAAGAAACCCATTTGCCTGCGATCAAACACATCTACTGGAAGGAACATAAAGAAGGTTAAGGTTAAGACATCTTATTTTTTTTTTTGCAAATTTGTAAAAAAGTAGTCAAATTTATGAAATTGTATTTTCATTTTAGATCTATTTTTAGGTTTTTTTTTCGTTCCTTACAGATATATTTAATTATTTATATTGTAAAAACAAATATTTTTGCAAATGTACTTGTAAGTCTTTAGCATAAATAATATAGTTTTAGATTTAAAAATTTTAAATGTACGTACATAGAGTGGCTTTTAAAACAAAACCAAGAAGTTATGATCAGTTTACAGCCAGTTTTGTAATTTAAAAACAATTAAAGTAAGTAAGGAATTAAATCTGAAGAAAGAAAACTGGCTAATAAAAAAGGCACACGCTTCAATATGCTAGTTTAGATAAATAGACATAAGGGAGTATAAAGAGGTTTCATTGTAAAATAAAAAAAATAAAAAAAAAATAATAAAAATTAAAAAAGGTAATAAATAAATAAATACATATAAATTTAGAAATGCAATTTAAACGCCACAAACGTTAAGCGCAAGTATGAAATAATTTTTTGTTTTTGTTTTTATTAAATAATAATAATGAAAAAATAAGTGAAAAACCAACATTTAAAACACAGTTGACAGTTAACAAATATTTAATATCATGACAAGAAAAACAAGCATTACAAAATAAAACATAAAATAAATAGTATAAAAAAATATTGAATAATAAAAAAATATATAAAAATTAATTGTGCTTGTCATTGATATTAAATGCAAACTTTAGATTTAGTGAGAAGATAAAAACAAACAAAAAAAACAAAAAAGAAAACATTATTATTAGCATACAAAATATAATAAATTAAGTATAATTAAATTTAGATTAATTAGGAATTAATATCACAACAATAAACAAACAAAAACTGCTAAATTAAGTGGTAAAAACAACAACATAACTATACTTAAACAATTAAACTAAACATAAACTATTTAAATAAAAACAAAATGCAAAAACATACATATATATACACACATACATATATAGTACATATAATATATTATAGTAAAATTAGTAAAAGGGAGCAATTAAATAAAGTTAATCATATAAACACAATTACACAATTAATTAATTAAAACCACTTAAAAGAAAATTAAATAAAATGATAAGAAAAATAAAATGATAAGATTAATTGCAATTCAGTTTAAATTGTTAAAATATTTAATGTCAAAAAACTAAAAAATGAAACAAATATTTTCATTTTCATAAAAAAATACAAAAAAATTTATTAGAAGATGCGAGAGTTTTTACAAATTGTGGGACATTATAATTAAACAAATATGTAAAGCATTGGCCATTATCAACTACAACCTTTCCTCATATTTTTTTGTAGCTTTCAATTTTGGCGTAAAGAAAAAACTACCAAAATTTTTGAGACCTAGAACTAATCAAATCAATTTCATATACGGGGTGGTTTTGAAGTGAAGCGTATTTTTGTGAGAGTATTCGGCATCATTCAAAACTTATGTCAGGCGAACGGGGAAAATCTGGACTGCAAGAAGGATATAGCAAAACTTCCCAGCCGAGATGGAATATTACAATTTTATCTCTGTTCGTTTATAACTAAACAATTGTGTTAGGTACAGGTTTTCTGTGGTTGCTTGGTTTTAATAGTTTTTAGACTGTGGATATTTGTTAAATCTTGATTTCTTGCACTTAATTTTTGAATTGTTCAATGCAAAAACCTATTTTTATGGCATTAAACGTCGCTCTTCTTCAACTTGTATAACCCTTTAGCAAATTCATACTCTGACTTCTCAGTATATTCCAGTCAAAGGCCGTGAACGCAATGTTAACCTGTGGTTTTCTTTGGGTATGGACATAGGCTGTGACTTGCGGTAGTTTATGGGTTTTTATCGAAGATTCTAGTAGACTAAAACTCACATATTATTCTCCTCAAACAACAGTTTATAAAAGCTTGAATTGCTTGAGGCTATTTTCACATGCTTTTAAGCGTGCAAAGGAAAGATGTGACTTTCACACGTTCTCGACCACATATGCCTTTAGTTAAGCCACCTACAGTTTTTGTGACACTAACAAGATAGCAGAATCTACGGTATAAATTGGTATATGCTCACATTAATACACAATCCGACTTGTGCAGCTAGTTATGTATCGTTTAACATTCCAATTATATCTGAATGCTAATGAGCGTGGAGGTAGATGCTCGCATTAATACACAATCCGACTTGTGCAGCTAGTTATGTATCGTTTAACATTCCAATTATATCTGACTGCTAATGAGCGTGGAGGTAGATGCCGCCAGTGGCAAGTTTGGGATTTATTTTCCAGTTAATTCCTCTGGCACTATGACATCAAGGCACCGTGAAACTAGGAAGTATTCTCCAGGTTTATCAAAAGCAGAAAAAAATGGAATTAGAGATATAAATGGTCGACTCGATAGGGCTACAAGAGATTTGTCTGACGTTTTTACTACATACTGAGTATCTCTTAACAAGAAGATGAGACATTTTACGCCGAGTCTGAATTAGGTTTTGACCTATGAGGATATCAGATCATAGGATTGTTTCTTTTTAACTAATGAAAATCAAATTGAAATTAAACGACATTTGAAAATTGCAAGAAGTATTAAATTAAGTTTAAATAATGAAGAAAGCAATTATTAATAAAAAATAAAAAAACAAATACTGCCTTAACAAAAACACCATTAGCAAAAAATAACACACAGCACATTTAAACATTTAAAGAAATTTAAAAAAAAGAATAAAAAATTAAATACAACCATAATACAAAAACCCCATAGATTTAATGTTAGAGTTATTAGAATTACAAAAATTAAGTAGAAATAAATTAAAAAATAAAAAAATAGCAATAAGTATAATATATATAAAGAAAGAAAATGTGTATAGGCATTAACATTAGTGGCTTCACCTAACAATCTAGCATATTGTATATATGTACGATTAATATTAGATAATATAATTATATTAGCAAACACTTAATACAACAAGTTATGTATACATACATACTTCAATAAACAATTTATTAGATTTAATGGCACGTAAAGCTAAACTTCAATTACATTAATACATATGTTTCAATCTAATGTAAATAAAATAGTACATCATATATACATACATATGTTGAATTTGTAATTCGTTAAAAAAAAACTCAAAATAAAAACACAACAACACATTTAGCCAAATTCTTTTATCGTTAAGTACGAATACGATAATATTATATAACATTTGTTTATAATATTTTGTGTATTAACAGTTTTTTTTTAAGTTATTTATGTATAGAACACAGAAAAAAAATTTTAAACATTTTTGCCAAATAAAATTGCATACATATTTTTGTTAAAAAAAAATTGGGTTTGGGAGTTGTATTTTTAAATTGTATACATATACACTTATATTGTAATGAAAGGAAAACTAAAGGTAAGTTAACTCATAAGTAAAATGTTCTAATACAGATATATTTATTATATAACCAAAAATATGTACTAAATAACGTCCTTATGAATTCTGAGAACTTGTAAGCTAGTATTTATATCTTTAACCCATATGTGCTTATCGCCTCATTTTTAAAACACTTAGATATTGATCAAATGTGTGGTATGCCATATAGATTCAAATAAATACAAAAAAAATCCATGGTTTTACGAGAAAAAAAGTTGGGTTAAAAAGAGAAATAAAAGTAGAAGCCCATATTGTGACGATATTTGTTTTCTTTTCTTTAAATTTTCTTGAAAATACTGAGTAAATTATTTCAAGGCTTACTAAATTTGCATTCGAGTAAAGCACTTCACAAAATTAGGAAAATTTTCATTATCATGCCACCAATCAGGACCTTTGTTTTTAATCATTTTTAAAGCAAACCAAAAAAATTTGTTAAGTCAACTAATTCACCAACAGATTCACTTGATTTCGATCTACAGTTTATTTCTAAATAATCCCTGTTTATTCATCACATTTACACTCATACTCGTACTTGCAAAATAAAAATAATTGAGCCTCACAGAAAAATATAAAAAATATCCTCGCTGAATATAGTACGGAGTACAATGGGTCAAATCGACCTCCGGGTACTGTACTTGTCTGTTTGCAAAAACAAAATCATTTAAAAAATTAAAAATTACGGAATTTATGAACAAAAAAGTACAATGTTACCTATAGGCAACATCGGGCATGAAAGGGTTAAAATAGAAAAATTAATCAAACATTATTTTTAATTCACTGTCCATAATATGTAAATTTAAACATAACACGTTTATATAGAAATCATCATAAATATAAATAAAGATTGTGTACTTCAATTTTAATTTAAAAAAAATTGTCAAAGAAAAATTTTTAATAAAATAATCATGGACTTACCCCGGAATAGGTATGCAGCAATCCCAATGTAAGCGTAATTCCCGCGTAAAACTAGCCCACAACTGAGCCAAACCGCTCTTGCCACCAAAATGAGCAAAACAAGTTGCCAGTAGACAGCTTAAACGATGAACAAAAGAGTCAGCTTCGGCTGATTTAATACGATGAGGATCCTGAAATATAAAAATGTCAGAATAAATATGATTTGTTTTTTTTTATTAAAGCAAAATTCAAGTTTTAACCAACTCACCTTATTCGAAGAGTCTGTTTCATAAGGAAATAAGGCAGCATCTGAATGAAAATCTTCAAATAAATAGGACAACATTTGAATAAGTTCATGTTCATTCATAGGTCCAGGTAGTTTTTTATTTGCTGTAGCCTGGCTCTCATTATCTGAGTATTTGATTTGACGATATGTTTGAAGTTTGGTCAAATGGGGTTTTGTTAGTGAATCCAAAGGATTTGGAGCATCCGATGATAGAGTTGCACCCGAAAAATTACGTCCCACATAAGATTCGAGAGCGTTTTTTGCCATTATTAAATTGTGATAATATTTAATGCATGACGTCAAATATGAAGTGGCATGAACAACTTGTTGTATACCACCACAAGGTGCTTTGGAAGGTACAAATTGAGTTTGTATGGCCGAATCGATAACCATATTGTCAGTTAGTTCTGGCCACGTAAATACGGCAAACATTTCCGTTCGTGAATCAGGAAAGAAGCCATGAGGCAAAGCCGTAAAGTAAGAACAGCTTATAATAGTACGTTCTTCGTCTACACGTGGTGTTAGGCCAAATGGCACGTACATGGGTACACGTATATGCACAGGATCCAAAGAATACGTATTACGTACAGACACCAAAGCCGGCTGTTTGCAATGTTTAGGCAGCTTTTCCTTAAACATATTCAACAAACCCGATAAGTAGCAGTAATCTTGGGGTGGTTGTTCCAACGCAACCAAATCAAAAATGGTTCGCATATATGAAGACAAGCCTAGGCCTAAGAAGAAATTCCATTTCTGATCATAAATTTGCACAAATATAGGCACCGACGAACACACTTCGGCCGCCACTACCGATACGGCACTTAAATAAAAACTGAATTCGGATCTCTTCGTAATAAAACTATTTTGATCGCTACGAGGATTAAGGACCACAAAACGTCGTAGACCATAGAAACGAGACAACCAATGAACTTCTTTGGCTTTATCATCCAAAACTGCTGGTCCAAAAGTATTACCCAATGAAAGTAAATCCGCGTGCATAGCGGCCATACCTGGGAGGCTCTTGGCCTGGCTCTCCATAGTTTTAACGTAAGTATCAGTTTTCAAATCGGCTTTATAGTAAGCCACCAATACCTGGTTTCCTTTAACATCCAAAAGTTCCTCTTCAACTTTCCAATTGCATTGAAACAATTCACTGTTTCGAAAAGGACGACCCCAGTCATTGTTAGACAATTCCCACTTCTGGAACAATTCACAAAGTTGAGCGTTAAATATCTCCCAATCCGACTCGGCACTAAAATCTTCACGATAAAATCCATTATCATCGATTTCTTCCGCCATTTTACAACGGGACAAAATTGAAAAATTTCGCTTTTAAAACAACAAACGAGAATGAAAACAAAACACTTTTCAACACAGCTGATTGGAACTTTGTTGTGTTCTTCTTCTTATTCTCAAACAAATCTGTTAGAAGTAATAGCACGTATAAACTGCAACATGGTATATTTTCTTTTGCTATTAAAACCTCAATTTATTGCATTAAATTCAAACCCAAAAATTTGAATTATTAACTTAAAACTCAGCTCCAATGAACCCAATGGCTTAAATTAGCTACGTGATGAAATTTTTCTCTATTTCTATCATACTAGAGGGTAATGCAGTTTTATTCTTCCCTATGATTTTATGTTGGCAATAATATTCAACTGCCTTTTCAGTGCATCCCTGTGAGTAGAACAACCATGTATTTTTTTATTGAATATAGAATAGAATTGTAGTACTATTTGCATATTTATTGAAAAGTGAATTCAATAAGAATTTCTGTGAAAAATCCCGATTGCTTTGCGTTGTGATTTTTATTATTTTAACCAAATAGCGCCAAAGACATGAAGTAAAGTGTTACGATTAAATGTAAATAGCTCAAATATTATTTTGGTAAGTTTGCTAGACAGCCCTCTACCAAAAGACGGAAAAAAAAGAAAAAAGTGTTAGAACCCTTTTTCTGAAGGGGGCATGAAAGGAATTGAAAAAAGCATTTCTTGTTTAGCTATTGCTACTGCTGCTGTTGCTGCTGCAAATTTCTTTTTTTTTAATACAAAGTTGGGGAAAAAATAAAAGTGAAATTTCCGAAATTGGTCTATAAAAATAAAACAACAAAAGTAAAGAACAAAAGGAAAATGAAAATGAAGACGAACACATAAAGCAAAAGATAAGAAGGAATGGGGAAAAAAGTTGAGAAAAAAAATTTTTGAAAAAAACCGTGGATGTGTTTTTAATTGTATGGTGTATGCGTGTGTGTATTGTTGTTGTCAGTGAATGAGCAAGTGTTTGTTGGACATTCTTATGAATGTGTGTGTGTGTGTTTTGTTACAGTCAGTCGGCCAAACAGCCAGCCAGGCAGGCAGGCAAGCAAGCAAGCCAGCCCAAGTATGAGTGCAGAGCAGACTGAGAAATGAGTGTCGTGGTCGTTGTTTGTGTTCGTCTGATTTGAATGATGATGTTGTTGTTGATGATGATGAAGATGGTGTGATGATGATAATTGGTGGAGGCGGGGGTCCCACCTTCACAATCAACCACCACTACAACGGTCGTTTAATATTTTATTATTTTTTTTTATTCATTTTGTCGTTGGTTGCTTCGCGTTTTTTATTGTTTTCTCATTGGGTGTGGGTCAGGGGGGTTCATACAATGATACAAATGCATGGGTGAAGAGAAGATGGTCGGACGGTTAGGCGGTTGGATGGACAGATAGTCCATTTTGTGTTGTTTTCTTATTTAGTAATAACGAAGAAATTGTAAAATAAAAAAAAACAAAAACAAAAAAAGAAATTTTCTTTGGAAATCAAGTTGTCAAAAATATTCATTTTCTTGGTGGCAACTGCTACAAAGGAATTCTGTTTGGATTAATTTGTGAATTGATAATGAGTCGCCGTTTTAAAGGAATGCTTTCCTTAATAACAAATTTAAGACAAGGAGTTTTCATAAAATATAGCACACATGCTTAGTTATTTATAAAACACAGGTCTGTCAGTAAGCATTTTCCACAACTTTCTGTTTCTAGTTAAGCAAATTATAGGACTACAATTTCGGGGAAGGTAGCGAATCCATCTATCATAGACTAGACACAACGGCACCAAGTTTCACTAAATGAATACCACCTGTTTGTGGGTCTATAGCGAATAATTTAAATTGTCCCACGACTATTGTTAACACAGGCATTTACCTTTAACACAATAGGTTGTTAAACAACCGAATTCATATTTGACCTGAATTTCGATTGAGGATGCAGTAAAATTTTTATTTTATATTTTTATAGATTGCTACCAAATCTTCTACACAAAAACTTATCATCATCAATCCAACCTATTTTTATAGACAATATTTTTCAAGCATCTAATTTCACTTTAAAAAATATTAAATCAATTGATTATTTTCGATCCATGACTATGACTATAATATAACAAACATAATTCCTCAACTTTTGTATTGTAAAATAAGACAAAAAAAACTCTTTAAACTAATATTTAAGCGAAAACATTTAAACTAACCCTTGAATCTAATTAAACGAATCTTCTTTTGATACTTTTTTGCATGCATTTAAAAAAAACGAATAAAGGGTTCCTAAGCTCAAGGCCCATACTAACAACGCACTAACAACTGCGCCTAGCATACGCTTCTGTTGTTTAATAAAGTTTGTGTGAATTCCGACGACATGCTAAAATCTCCTTCCAATGCCCAGGAAATACGTTTATCACGATCCGAGCACAGCAGAGCCCAGTCGCCCGCCACCATGGACGCACTGAAGACATCGTTTTTGCCTAATCTAAGCATGGATCCCGCCATTGTAGCCACCACTCAATTTTGTCCAATGTGTGGTCAACAATTCGAGGGACCACAACAGGCCACCGAACACATGCACTTGTGCCATGGTGGTCTAAGTGTGGTAGCCGGAGTGGGTGGTGGTAGCATATTATTAGCGCCACATCATGTGTCCACTAGCGTGTCGGATTCAATGAAAATTGATTTTCCCTGCCATAGTTGTGATGAGAAATTTTCTTCGGAGCAGGACTTAGACGATCATCATCGTCTAGTCCATCAGGCGCCCGCTTTCTTGGCGCGTTGCCCGGCTTGCAGCTTTTATGGTATCTCGGCTGCAGCCTTACAGGAAGCCAATGAGTACAAATGCTTACATTGTGGATCCGTTTGTACAGCCTCCGCATTAGCAGCTAGTCAACCGGGTTACGATCCCCAGACGCCTGATAATATGCCATCAATGGCGCCGCACGATATAAAATTACCAAGTCATGAGTTGGCTCAACGGCAATATCAACAGCAGGTGGCGTTGGCTCAGCAACAGCAGCAACAACAACAGCAGCAACAACAACATCAACAACAACAGCAAACCCACCATCAGGATGACAGACACGAAGATGTAACACTAAAAGTACCGCCTCTAACAGTCAAACTGAATAAAAGTGTAAATGGTACTGCAACTGTGATGCACCCGCATGTGATAATCAAAACTGAACCGACCAATGGGGATGGCACCGATGGCTCACCCACCTCAGTGCCCGTCTATACCATCCAACAAACATCGGCAGCTGCAACTAGCGTTGTGGTTAGTGCAGCCCATGCCGCTGCTGCCGTCCTATCAAATAGTGGCGTCATTAACAATACCAATTCGATCACTACGACTGCAGTGATGGGTGGTATAAACAAAGTCCGCCACAAGTGTCCTGATTGCCCGAAGACATTTAAAACACCTGGTACATTGGCTATGCACCGTAAGGTGCATACTGGAGAAGCAGAGTAATGTTATATTTTTTATTAGCACTCTTGTATTAATTGTTGTAAAATATTGATGTTTCTTAAGTTGTTTATAAATTTTTCGATATTTGTTTAACGTAAAAACGCATTAAGAAGTAGAATTTTTCGAAAAATTTATAAACAACTTATGTTTGTATGAATCATTATTTATTAGTATTTTATTCTTATTTTGTTTATTTTTTATCCAACATTAGCCTTACGCCGAAAGAACGCCCCTACACATGCTCATATTGCGGCAAGTCTTTTACACAATCGAACACATTAAAGCAGCACACGCGCATACACACAGGTGAGAAACCCTTTAGATGTGGCTATTGTGGCAGGGCGTTCACAGTCAAGGACTACTTAAACAAACATTTAACAACTCACACGGGTGAGAGAAATATTTTTTCAAATGAAAATTCAGATAAATCCAATATATCAATCAGTCAGTCAAATCTCAAAACTCAGTTTCAATTTCAGTCAGTCAGTTTCAGTCAGTCAACAATCAACAAAATCAATCGAATTAAATAAAAAGCAAAAACAAATTTAAAATTTTTTATCAAAATTCTAAAACAACTCTCATCAAATTGCAATATTTTTATTAACTTAATAATGAGCACCGATTAATTTTAGTTTTTATTTTCTTGTCTACAATATATTTGGTATCGAATTTTTTTTGCCAATTGTTCTTGTTTATTTTCTTACTTAACTTTTCACCATGAAAATAAAACTGAAGTAAATCAAAAAAAAAAATAAAAAACGTACATACATATTCATCAATATCAAAAATTAACATTAAACAACCTAGACAGGATTATCGAATTCTCAGTTAAAATCAAGCTATGCAAACAAAATTGTTCATTAATAATTCAAATCAATTCAATGCAATTCAAAATCATTAACATTCATCTCTCTGTTACACACTCTACCATTTTTTCTTCTTCATGGCGTAGTTTGTATGTACATATGTTTTTATATATTTAATTAAGATACAATTTAAATTTGGTTTTCGTTTCGTTCTTTTTTGGCAAACAAAGTTAGTTATCATTTCTTTTTCTCATCTCTACAATTAAGCATGTGATAAATATTCTGCGCAACATAATCCAGGAAAATAAAAACTATATTCAAAATTACCAGTGTGTATTGAAAAGAAATATTTCGATCTTAAAAATGGAATTAAATGGAATATTTATTCGCATCTCTCACCTAATCACCTCCACAACCACCACATCAAGCCTAATTTTAATATTTATATACATATATGTATACATATTCGTGTATACGTATATGAATAAGTACTTGAAACAATTTTCATTCATCTTTTATTAAAGCAGAGCATGTGTGAGTAAGGATCCAAATGACGAAGTTCAGTGTATGTATGTATGTTCGGTAAAAACTTGAAATTACCTTATGTAATGTGGCACAATATAACTTCCAAATTATTTAAAATCATGCTAATTAAAGCAGGAATTTACCTAAGCTGCTAAAAAAAACTGAACTTTACATCCAAAGCCTAGAAAGATTTGAATGTTTTTCGTATTTAAAAGAATACTAAATATTAAAAAACAAAAAAAAACAAAATTAAAAACTTTGTCACGTTAAATCCTTTCTCATCATGTTTATGGAAAAAAAACAATCTTGTTTAACATAAGTTCAAAATGTTAAACAAGCTTGTATATTGATACCTGTAATCAGTCTTATTAAAATAATTGCCATATTATATTTGTATTTCAGGTGAGAAACCTTTTCAATGCACCTATTGCGAAAAGGCGTTTAGTGTTAAAGATTATTTAACCAAACATATACGCACACATACGGGTGAAAAACCGTATACATGCCCCTACTGTGAGAAACGATTTACACAACGCAGTGCTCTAACCGTACACACAACCAAATTGCATCCCCTCTAGGAAAGGCCTAACGGTACGGATCGTAGAGCTGCTGTAGGTATTGGAGGAGGTGGTGGAGGAGGCGTCGGGAGTGTGGGTGGCATGGGAATAGTAACAGTTACAATTGGAAGTGGAAGAAGTATACACGATGAATTAACAGTCAGCGGGCCTGCAGCAGACGACGATGATGAACCAGAACGACACTTGATAATGACTAATCAAACAACCATGGATAGTGAAACGCAAACAACTTTATAAAACTAATGATTAAAGGGAAAATAGAAAACAAATTTGTAAAAAAGAAAACATTACGTTGGTCATTGTTAGAGAAGAGATGGCGATGATGATGGAAGATATAGTGTAATATTTTGTATGTATTTGAAATGGAGGTAAAAGACGAAAGAAAATCAGAACAATTTTGTGAAAAAAGAGAGTAGTTTTAAATATCTTTAAACGCTTTTTTGTTAATTAGTCGAAGTTAATAAAAATCGATTCCCCTTCGTTAACTAAATCAATAAAAACAAAAACAAAACAAAAAAATAATAATAAAAAAATAAACAAATAAACTACAACAATCATAGGGGGCTTCCTTTTTTCTTTTTATATATAAATATATATATATATTACGGAAGCCCCTTAATAATTTAGACTTCACTCGTATATAATAAGCATTATAAAAAAATCAATTAAAATGAAAAAAATTCGTTTATATTTTTCTCTTGATCTAGCTAAAAAAAACAAACAAACAAAAACAAATTTATAATGATATTTTTCTAACTCAAAGTTTACATAATTAATGTCTTATGATTTTGTTAAAAGAAAAGAAAAAAAACACACACACACAAAAGAAAATTCTGTTTAAATTCATAAGGTCTGAAACATTTTATTTGCCGATATTGTGTTTTGTAAATTATTTATAAAGTGTTGTTTACTAGTGTTTAAGTTGTTACAAATGTTCGTTTAGATTTTAGTTTAAATCATTGATCGAGTTTGTGTATTTTAATTGTAAATTATTTTATAAAATTTAGTTGAATTCTTTTTAATCATATTTTAATATTTACAACAATATTAAAAAAATAATTCTTGTTAAAGTGAAATCAAATACTCGATTAATTAATCATATAAAAGAAAATTTCTATGATATTATCTACAAACATAATATCGAAAGTATAAAATGTTTCAGGGCCTCGTAATACGTTTTAGATTTTTAAATTAATTTTTATTTTTGTTAAATTTTATTTTTTAATAGACTATTTTCTTTTTTTTTTATTTATAATTGTTAAAAATTAATTTGTTATTGTAAATTATATTAAAAAAACAAAAAGAAAAAATATGTTGTTCACTATTTTGTTTCGTTTTATTTTGTTTCTTTTAATTTTTATTTTTTATTGTATTTTCTTAAAATACTTTAATTTATAATAATAATGAAACGAAAAAAAGATAAAAAAGAGAAACGTTCTTAAATGTTTTCGAAAAGTTGGAAATTGCTTTATTTTTTTAATTATTCTATACATATGAAAGTGTTAAGTCTCAACAGAGCAGGATCTCGGTTGGTTTTTACAACAACTTATTTTATTATTATTAAATTATACATACATATATTGAGAAATATATTTATTTGTGTTTATTAAAGCTTTTTATTATTATTAAAGTCTTTTGTAATTATTTATTATTTCTGTTAACTTTTAATTTTTTTTCTTTTGTTCTCTTAATCTTACTAAAAAAAAACAAACAAACAAAAAACATAATTATATACATATATAATATGTATATGGCTTCTTGTTATCTCTAAAAATTTAAATATTTTATTTACTAAAGCATGTTGTCTAAATTCTGTTTCCTTTAAGAACTTTTTCTTTATTTTTCATATTGTTAATAAATTTATAAAAAGTCTCAAAACGATTATAGACGAAAAGATATCAAAGTTATAATTATTATTGATAAATTCATTGCATTTTTTTGTATAAAACTTTTTAAATTTTAAGCTATTGTTTTATAATTTATTTTTTACAACAACTTATTATTTTTATTTCAATAAAATAAAAAACAACTTAACAGCTTTATAATACAATTAAAAAAAATACACTATTTTTCGCTTCTATTAACAACAACAAAAAAACGATAAAAAAAATGTATATTTAAAAAATATATGAATGCAAAGCAAACAAAAAAAACTATAATTGAACAAATAATGATGAATATTTGAACAAATTTTGTTTAAGATCAAAAGTTTAAACTGTTCAAGGATCTGCAGTGATAACCAAGTGGTAATTAAGTAATGTTCACAATTAATTTGAAAAAATTTATTTAAAATTTATTAGCAAATTTATTTAGCATTCATTTAAGATAAGTTAATCATTGACTTCTGAAAGCTCTTAGTATTTGGAGTTTAGAATTTAAACAGTTTTAAATTACAGCATTAATCATTTGCCTATAAATTTCTTTTCAAATTAACGAAAAATAGATTCAATAAATTGCGTAATGGATTGTATAGATAGGTTTTTCTTTGCAACAAGTTATACTTTCTAGAATGCTCTATTCATTGTGAACCTCTTGTATTATGAGGTCGAGAGTAAACAGGATATATTTTTATAATTACTGGATTTAATTTTTCATTATAAGTTTAAGCACTTACAGCTTAACCGTCTTTGTATAAACAGCTTCGCCGCAAGAACTTAGTGGCTGCACACTTTATGTGACAAATATATTTCACTTTTTGAAGTGTTTTACGTCTGTAAAACACAAAACGCTTTGGCCGTAATTCATTTTTGGTCATTCATCATATATTTGTACTTCGAGAAGCAAGACAAGTAACTCCGGAAGAATTGGCGTAATCTGAATATGTTATTGTATTCCGGCATAAGATGGCTATTTTTTTCGATTTTAAAAATCTAGTTAGAAGTTGTTGCTTCTAACTACACATTCGGTTTAAACTTTTGATTAGAAAAATACCAGAATTTGTCTCCCGCTAGAACATAAATGAGTGGAATTGTAAAAATATATTCCATCTTGGGCTCAATTTTTTTAGTTTTCCAGGTTGGAAGAGTGTCAAATTAAAAATCCTATACCGGCAGGTTGTAATATTATTGTAAACGGAATTGTTTACAATTTTCTTTTAATAATTTGTGTTATGTAAACATACTTTGAACATTTGAAAATTTCTCTTTGACTCAATGAACAAATTAACTAAAGTGTACTATATTTAGCCTGATTACGATTTCTGAATCTTAGACGAATTTCGAAAATTTTGTACAAGTGTACGAACAACATGAAAATTTCTGATTTGTTCTGTTGAGAAATTCACCTTCATTTCGATCGTAATCGTAATAACCTTGATCAATTTTTAATAGAAGTCTAATCTTTCTATTTTTATCAACTGTTTTACGTAGGTTTTAATCTAAAAAAGTTGCGGCTAATTTTCTATATGTGAGAATACTTGATAATTAAAGTATTGCGGTATGTATTGAAAAAATTTTTTATAAAAATTTAAGAGTACAATCTGAATTTATTTAAAAAACCGTTTCGGCACTACTTTGTAGTGGTCCCACTTTAGCTATTTAGTTCCATGACTTTTTTCACACGTTTTATGAAAGTCAATTTTCTTTCTTCTCGGTAGCTTCTCACAAAAATTTACTACACAAATACCGATATGTTTGCCACGTTAGTTTACTTTGCCTTTATATATACTATAATAAGAAGTCGCCGTAGTCTAGTAGGTAGTGTGTTGGATTATTAGATGTGACGCCAAGCTTCAAACCCCAGGTCAGACATCTAAATGAAAATATGAAAATATTTTTTTGGATATCTGGCAAAAACTCTGGGAGTAAAATAAAATTGCCATGAAAGGTTTCCAAAAAAGGTGTGAGAAACTAGGTCCATAATCCTAACTGAAGAGTCGTAATGACCAATTATGTATGTTATATATATAGTAAACAAATAATTTCCTGACAGATCAAGAGATTTGCAAAAATGTTGAACTTTAAATAGCGATTTTCGTCTGTTTTAAGTGCACTTTTCAGCTTAGAAACTTTTTTAATTTATCTTTCATTAAAATTTATAATAGAGAAAATTATATATTTTTGAAAATAACATTTTAGCTTAATTTAGAAATTTCGAACTTATTTTCGAAAATTGTTTAAAACTAGCAAATGATTGCATAGATGTTGTTAAAATCAAATAAGTTAAAAATGATCATATATTCCTGTATACAGACTCATTTCTGAGTATTCGAACATTAAAAGTATTGGAAGAAAATTTATTTTGTACCGTAAAAAGTTTAAAACTGCTGTCTGATTCACTTGTAGCAAGTATTCGTAAACAATTTTTCTAGTAATTTTTATTACAATTGAGTAATAATATACAGGGGCTCACAGTTTATTTATATATAGTAAATTGAAGTCCACATTTTTACAATAACAAATATGAATGAGTTTTCTATACAGCAAATACAGTTTAAAAAAAAAAATTCGAATTGAATTCGAATTTTAAATTTCTGTAAGCCACTGTATAAAAAAACATGATATGTGATATACAATTAAAATAAACATCATTACTTGTTCGATTAAATTCTTTTTAACTTTTACGAAATAATACAAAAACAAATAATTAAAAAAAAAATCATCAAAAAAGCAAACAACTCAAAAAAAAAAATTTAAAACAAAGCACAAGACAATTTTTATACATACAATATTAATAATAATTATTAATAGATGCTGTTTAAATTAAAACAAACAAAACGAGGAATATAAAGAATTTTTTTAATATTTTTAAAATATTTTAATAAATAAAAAGAAAACCAAAAATAAAACATACTCTTAAAATACTTAAGGTCTAATCATTTTTTTATTTCAACTAAAATCGATTCTATCAAAATAAATAAATAAACAAAGAAACAAACAGAGAAATACAAAAATATAATAATTATAAGTAATAAATAATTGATAAAAATGAAAACAAATATTAAAAACATGTGCAAATATTTTTAAAATTACTAAAATACACTAGTGTAACTATAGACGATTTAGCAAGTATTTAATATAACATATGAAATATAATATTAAAAACAGAAAACCAAATACAAAATGAAATTATTATTAAAACTGTAGTTAAACATTATTATAGCTTTTCTTAAAAAAAAGTAAGAAATTATAAACAAAGAAATATTTTTTTAAAAGAACTTATTTTACTTTTTTCTCTATAATTTTATTAAAAAAAAAAACTTAAAAACACCAATTATTATAGGCAAATATTGCAAAGAATTTTTTTAAAAAATAATAAGATATTATCTTTTTGCATATAAATACTATAAATATAATTAAATTAAAAAATAGTAATAAAAAATAAAATAAAAATCTTAAATATTTTTTCCATCTAAAGTAGATGCAAAACTAAAACAAATTAAATAAAAACTTAAAAAGAAAATTAAAGCAAACAAATGCAATTGAAATGCCTAGAACTTAAACTAACTTTGCATTGTAATTATTAATTAATTAATTAAGTCTACGCCACACAAACCAATTAAATTTAAAAAATAAACTTTAATTAGCAATAAAAAAAACAAGTCAAAACACTACCAAGCAGAGAATTAATATTTAAAAAATATGCAAATAATATTATAAAATAATATAAAAAAAATTAAAAAAAAAACAAAATGTCAGTAGCAATGAAAAAATATATAAAAAAAAATATATTTAAAAAAAAGAAACAAAAATAATAAAACATATGACAACAAATACAATTTCGAGATTTCAATATTTATTTTAAAATTTTTGGTGGCATCTTAGGCTGATTATGTAAATCGAATCCATAATATATATTAACTTAATTGATTTCACCAAAGCACAAGAAATAACTATCTCCACTAGTGGATAGGTATTTGGTAGAAATATAGCTGAGCTGACAAGTTCATGAGCTACATAATTATTTAGAATGTCCCTTTACCTTTGGAGTCTTTATGAGATAAAAGGAGTCGAGGCAGATTCCAAAGAGTTTAGGCCTGAAGGTTGTATCCAGAAGAGATGTGATTAGTCGCTGGTCTATTGTAGAAGACAGAAATGCTAGTCAACGGAAACGGGGTCAGTTTGATCTGAAACATACCACAATAGTTAGAGTGCTGACGGTATATTCTAACATCAATATACATAATTGGTCATTACAATCACTCCAATCGTGTTGTGTGTGTTAATTTTATACATGAGTGGCGGGACCTACAGTTTAAAGTCGACTCCGAACGCCAGATTTTTGAGAAACTTTTCAATGCAATTTTATTTGCTCACAGAGTTTTTGAAGAAATCTGTTGAGAGGAAGTCGCCGAAGAAATATTTTTTAATATTTTCGTTTTGATATCTAACCTGGGATATGAACCGTGGCCTTACGTCTAATAAGGCAACACACTACCTACTAGACTACGGCGATTTCAACATTCCTAACATCAAGCCCATTTACAGACTACATCAAGCGTAGAACCATTTGAGTAGACTTTGACAAAATCCTCTATCTTGCGTCTCTACTTGAAATAGTAATGTAAAATTTTCGATCAATATTAATTAGGTTTAGACTAAGTGTAGTTAATATTAATTAAGGTTTAGGAATCACAAATTAATGGTCAGATTAATTCATTAAAGCATTAAAATAAAAGTAATGTTTGTTTTATTAATTATAAATATTACCTGTAAGTCCATTAGATTTCAATTGTTTTTCTTTAATAAAACAAATATTTCGTAATTCGTTTATATTGATGTTTTTTATATTATTTATTACTTTATATATCATTAAAATTTTACTTATTTATACATTTTTAATGTTTTATTTATTTATTATAATTCTTTTTTTTTCTTCTTGTTATTATTATTATTTTTTTACAACATTTTAAATTTGTTCCACATAGTCTACATATATATATAAATATTTAACTAATAAATGATTTATTTCACTTTTTTTTGTTAGTTTATTATTATCAAATAAATGAAAGATACTCAAGAGATTTTTTTACGAAAGTTATTTTATAATGAAATAGTGTAAATGAAAAAAAATTATAAAAATAATTCGTTCACAACAAATGTAAAAATAGATACAAGATGTCTTCAAATAAAGTTTGTATTTGGTTAGCTTACGCATGAATGGCAAAATTACTTTTTCGAAAATAATTAAAAACGTCTGAAAAGGCTGAAACAATGTTGAGGAAACTAAAATCGTTGATAATTAAGATAAGATAATTAAGCATGGTAGAAAACGTAGGTCTATCAATGGGTTCAATTCATGGAGAAGATTATGCTGTAATACTGTATATATCAGCATCACAATGACTGCAAACATACCAGTAAATTTGTAACTGATGAGATAAATTCCATTGAAGTATACGTTTCGAAATGGCCTGGTACCTTTTATCAGATCTCAATTGAATAGAAAGTCTATAGAAACTTGGAGATTGCAAAAGTACAACTCAAAATTATACGAGAGGAACTGTCTAACAGCAGACACAGAGTATTACTGGACATAAAAATTGATCCGAATTTGGGTAACCCAACGTTATAAAGCAGGCTACAAACGAACGGAAACGTCACATTGATTAAGAATTGCAAAGATACTCTATGGCGGTCCTATTTGAAGGAAAACCATGAGTATATTAGGACTGACATACACTTATCAGCCTGACACATACAGCTGAACCCGACAGGACCGGCAAAACATGTGGTGAAGACTTTGAAACGATAGAATACTTTTTGGGTATATCTCAACTCGGAGAATATAAAAAATTTTGAAAAAGAAATAAAAAAAATTAAGAATGTAAATAAAAAATTAAAAAACCAATATACACTGTATAAGTAAAAAATTTATACAAATTGAACAATCCCTTGAGTATCACGAATAATTTTGAAGCATTTGTCGTATAAAAACATTGTTTTAATTAGTTTAGTTCTTACACAAAATCGTTTATTTTCTCATTTTTAATTTATTTATTTAATAATTTTAAAACAATTATTTATTTAGTATATGTCTGTATATATTTGCTTTCATCCTTTTATTATATATATATGTATATAATAAATTATAACTATTATTATTATTATTATACTTTTTATATTATATTTATATTATGTTCTATGTATGGTAATGTAGTTTTGTATAATGGCATATTTCATATATGAAATGTTGTTTTTTTATATAATTTGTATTTATACCTATAGAAATCATTCTTATTCAATTAAGTTTCCATTCTTTTTCATTTATATTTAATTCAACCTAAACTTTATAAATATTTCTTATATATTTTTATATTTTAATTTTTATTTTGTTTTCCAAGACAATTGTTGTATTATTGTACTTTAATTTTACTCAACAAGTGTATATATTTAAATTTTTTTATATACTTAATTTACTTATTTATTTATTTTCTTTTTTAGATTTTATTTTTTTATATTTTACACAAACATATTTTTTTTATTATTTTTTACGGTTTTAAATGCCACCATCATTGAAAATTTTTTTTTAACGGAATGTGTATATAACTGTTAACGATTATTGAAATTGTATATTTCGTCGGACGTCTGTTGACAGTAGAGTTTAAAATTGCCTGCAGGTCACCTATCATACGATGAATCATATTCAACTTGAAACAATTACTTATACAAATAATATTTGTTTTTCTAGGGTTTCTATGCACTGAAGTACATAAGAAACATTACATCACTCCAAAGTAATAGTTTGGTGGTAATAATATAAACAAATAAATAAAGTTATTGGCTCTGAGTCTTTTAAGTATGAAAAACGAAACGAACCACTATCTGTGGTTACGTTAAACAAAAGTTTGCTTCTCTATGGCCCATAAAAGCCACCTGAAATACATACCTACATAAGAATCATTGCATCACTCAACTAGTTGGAAGGATATTTATAGTAAAAGTTTCTTTTGCGTTATTTACAGATGGAGCAATCGATGTGACAGCTTCTGTAACTAAAGACTCTTGAGAACTCTGACTTGGGGACCGAAAGATCTCTTAGCACAAGCTTTTCCCCTTTAGAGCATTACATTACAAAACCTTACACTGAAGATGAAGCAGGTCTGAATTCAGAATTTTCTCTAGTACTACATTGAACTATAACTTTAAAAAATTCCGCCCAAATATTTTAATAAAATCGTTAACAGTTATTTTAAAAATTCATACTCAAAATATACAAAAATTTTCAATGGAAATTAATTTTTATAATAATATTTGTTATAGATGACAGATATACATGCAGTTTGTTCGTACTATGTATCTATTGTTTGGAATTCTATCTAAAGTAATATCATTTGATTATAATAATAATTTGAATTGAAATAGTGGTATATAATTATGAAATTAAAATATATTCTAAAATAATTATGAAAAAAATTTAATTACAAAAAATTAAAAAACATTTTGCTTTAAAAACTTTATGCTCTAATTGCACACGATGACCCACTTAAAATCGGAACACATCATAGCTAAACTCCAGTTCGTTTAACGGAAAATAGAGGCTTAAGTCGCTACCACAAACTTAAGCTTAAGGGAATTAAAGAAATCATGCACTAAAGGAAAATCTTTATTGCATATACAAGTTTTTTTTTGCCACATCTAGGACTTAATTGGATTATAGCTGTAGAGTTGCTTATAATATGTTCTGATTTGAAATGGAATCATTTCTTTTGTTGTCACTTTTTATAGCAAAAAAACAATTTGCCGAATAAATTTCTTGAGCAAGTTTTTTTAAAGAATTTAAAATGATTACCAATTATTATTATTATGATTTATTTTTGTCCTTTTAATAATCTATTTTAAAAATTTATTAGTTTTATTATGTACGCTTTTAATTTAATTGTCAATCAACAATGAAATTTTGTTTTAGAAAATTGAAAATAATTTTCTATATCCATCCATAATATATATTTGGATAAAGTATATATGTATGTATGTAGGTGTACTTGCCTAATAAGCTCTAATTATACAACTTATTTCAAATTTTAATTAAGGCTTAAAATTCTCTTTTAATAACTATTAGTAGTCGATGAATATTTAAACACAATTTTAATTCTATGAAAATGTTACTGAGGTATTTAAAATTATATTTATAAAAACAAAACATTAATTAAAAATTAAAATACAAAAACAAAATTATTATATATATTTAAGATCATCTTGAAATTAATATTGTGTTTAAATATCTTATTTATATTTCAGTTTTTTTATAACATAATCTATATGGCTTTTTTTACTGTGTCTGTATGTATGTATTTAATAACAATTACTGCATTTAAGGTGATATTGTTTTACAAAAAGGAACTTAAAGTTGAATTAATTAAAGCAATTATCAATTAGACTTAATGTATTTAATATAACCACCACTATCGTAGCATCGTAACAACAGCACTGATGGATAATATTCTAAAAGTTAAAAAATTCTCGTGCGTTAGGTACGTAGACATTAAAATGTAAAGTAATATTCGCTTGTATACCATAAAGTTCATTATATTTTCTATAAATAAGCAGTTTTGATCTACGGCAAGTTGTATTAGAAGAATAACATTTTGTACTACAAAAAATGTCTCAACAAGTGTGGAATAGCGCAAATTACGTTTCATTTAAAATGGTCACTACCAAAGGAAATATACGCCATATATTACGATACTGTGCTCTATGCTCCACTTTCAAGTAAAAGAAATTTTACAGAAATAATTACGGACAAAAATTTGAACTTTAACGGCCATTCATTTGGTTTCATCAATTCCGCTGCCGTTTTTGATAACAAAACTGAATTACACTGTGAGAGGCTAATCATTATAAACGTCAATCGTCAAGTGCCATAGTCATGTAAGCTATGACACAAAAGCTAAAATTTGCACAAAAATCCTTTGGCTGACTACAAAAATAAGTTTTATACGGCTTTGAAATTGGTTTACCAATGCCCGCGCCCTGGCGAAATTGGTTTTTGGTTCCTGAACACATATGTAGATGTTATGGGAAATAAGAGCGCTGATGATCTAGCCAAGTGAGACTCGTCTACAAGACTTATAAGGCTACAACAATACAGTAGTCTAGTTAAGACCACACTGAAGGGAAAAGTTGATTAGTAGAAAGATCCGTTCGATGTATTGGACATAGAGCTCTGCTCTAAAGCAGGCAAAATGGCTTGTGAAAGCAGAAATTTGCGACACATAGGAATTGCAATTGTAAGTAAACGTATTAGTTTCTTAACAAATCTCTATTAACTGAAATGTCATCCTTTTAACCTCTAATGGAAGGGAACATACAAACTCTGCTAAAACGTTGAGTTTGTAAAGTCGAAGACGATCGTTAAAGGATGAGCAAGCTCACCGAAGAGGCATCAAGAAACCATTGAAACCATTTCAAATAGAGTTTCTAAATGGCAGGAACAGTTGCCAGAACTAGTCATTGTAGCTTATGCGTGAGCGGTTCTTAAATACTTTAACTTAACTTCTAATTTTTTGCCAGCATATATTTTTTAAGTTAAAATATCTTAGCCAGCGTTTCTCCGAACTTAATAATAAAAACAATGAGTTCTTCAATACATAGTTAGTTAATAACACCTATTGGACAGGATTTAAATGCTATGATGGCCGATAATTTAAATGAAATCGTCCCCCATCTGCATTGCTGGGAAAATTATACCAAAATTGGAGGTATCTTTAAAAATATAATGTCAGGTTTTCATTTATCGTTTCAGATAAATATTTCATTCAGTTTCGCAAAATTTCTGTATTTTTTCAATATGAAAAACCCTTTATTACTATAAAATGTTATTTTTTCTTTGTCCGCTGCCAGTATACAAAATGGCGGTTATATTAATATTCGGTGTTTCCGAATTTATATTCTATAATTCTTCTACTTAATCTTCCTTTATGTTATGTAAGAGATAGTTTGTCGTTAAATTATTTACTGTTTACATACAAGTCTACGTATGACGTACATATGTATGTATTTGAATCGTTCTTTAACATTTTCACAAAAGGTGGGCTTTATACTATGTATTCTTGAAGTGTTTTAATTTCTTTCTTTTTGAATGTTCGTTAAATATGAATTTTAGCCGTTAATATCAATCGTTCTTAAATATACAATACAAAAATGTTTTTTTTATAATTTTTTTTTTTATAATTATTTATAAATTCTTTTTATATCAAATTTTGTACAAATCATTATTCTTTTTTTATAAGTATAATTAATATATTTTGTTTTTATTTTTAAAATAAAGTAATTATTTTTTCTGGCTTTCTTTCTTTTCTTTTCTTTTTAGTTGTTATTTTTTGTTTTTTCTTAATAGGATTTCTTTTTTCCAATTTCATTTCTTTTCAACAAATATCATTTTTATAACTAAATTTTTAATATATTTTGTGTTTGTTTGCATTATTTTTCTCTTTCGGATTTTCGGGTTTTTAATAAAATATGTTTCATTGTTTAATATTTACAGATTATAGTTTAAATGAAATTTTGAAATTTTCTTTACGATTATTTACTGTGTGAAACTATCGAGTGTGATACGGCCGAATGCGTTAACATTGAATGTGAAATACCTGATATTTCAGCATAAGTATCTGTGGGTCCTTCATTACTACACACTGAGTCTTCTGGTGTACGTGAGGGTTCAGCTTCTGTTATTTCCATATCCTGATGATGTTTATTGCTGCGATGTTTGGCACTTAACGCCTATAGATAGAGAGGGATGAAGTGAAGCAATAAAAACATAATGAAAATAAGTTTTCAATTTTATTTAATTTCTGAATAGTTCTAGGTATAGTACTACATTAGTAAACAGTAACATGCATTTCAGTGTATTATAGAAATATGTGGAATCAACATCATAAGTTTGCAACATATGTAAGTATCCTTGGTTATGATTAAAAACTTTTTTTTTTACTTTACAATTTTTTTTTGTAAAATTCTTTGTAAATACAAATGTTACTGAGCTGTGATATTCTAAATATTTCTATAATATTTCTTATAAATACGTACATACATACATACATAGGAGTGACATAGTTCTATTAGGTAAGGGAAATATATAGACATCAGCAGGGAAAGTTAATAGAGTAGGCAGGGGAATAGTAGTAATAGACAGGTGAGAGAAAATACATTTAAGTTTTGTGTTCGATTGTCAGATAGGAGTTGATACGCTGTTTATTTATTTTATTTTTTTTTTTGGTAAACATTGTATACAAGGTAAGTGGATGTACATTTTATTAATTTATAAATCATTAGTTTAGTACGTTTAAAGGGGGTGCCATTACATAAACTCTTGATTTCTCTGAAATTATTTTATTTTAACACCTTACTTAGTTAAGGTTTTATAAAAAAACACCGATTTTTTTACACAAATTTACAGAGTTACACTTTAAAAAAAAGATACAGTGTTTAAATTATAATTGCAGTTATAGTTATAGTTGTAGAAGTGATTTATTATTTTTATTGTGTTTTTTTTTATTTTTTGTTTAATGTTGAAGTAGTTAAGCTTACCTTATCCTTGCTTCCCTTTTTCTTTAATTTTATTATAGAAAACAACGGGGATTTTATATTCATTTTAACAATATGCGAACACAGGTATTTTGTTTATTGTATGGTTTGTTTCAACGTTTTGATTTGATTTGATTTGATGTTTGAGTGATAAAACATAGGAAATGTACAAATATGTAAGTATACCAAGAAAATAATGTATATACACCGTAAGAAAAAGGTTATAATTTTTAATTATTTAATTTTTATTTTTCAATTTAATTTATAATATTCTAATTACTGTTGACTTTAAATGAATTTGTTTTTTTTATCAATATTTTAACTATACATTGGCTTCTAAGGGACTTTGTTAATATAAATATACATGGGTTAAAATACAATTAACATATTTTATAATTTTAATATATGTATATTTTTCCTCCAAAATGTTTACATAACTTAAAAACTTATTTTTAATTTATATTTACCTGTAGTGAAAATCTTCGGTGCCCAGCCTTACGACCACCACGTCTTTTACTGATATGCGGATTATCCTGACGTAATGTTTTATTTTTCAATATCTCTAATTGAGTATACAGTCTGAAATAAAAAATAATTATTAATCAAAAATATAATAATTATAAATATAATAATTATTACAATCAAAAACTGTACATATTCTTTAGAAAACTTTTCACGAACAGTATTGTATAATTTCCAAATTTATCAATCAAATTTTAACGATGGAGGAAGGCTCCCTTCCATCAAAAGCACTGTATTGATAATAACATTTCGGGGGCAGGGGAAAAAGGAATACTGATTATTCAGTCTAGATGGGAATCAATTCACATTCTAAGAGACAGAAGAGATTACATGCAGTACAGCTAAAGATCAAATTCTTCTTGTACTATCTTGTGCAATCGACTGGTGAATCTATCAAAAGCGGATACGATTTTATAGAAATATAAAATCATATTTCGTTGTAATACTAATAAAACAGTGAATAACGTCCAATATTAACGGAGTTCTATTTAATCAATAGATCCGCTACTGCCTTTAAAAAGCTCTTTTTTCTTCTTCTGTATGCCGTGAAGGGAGCAGCATTAAATTTTTGGTATTGTATAGGCCATTTAAATAGTATGTATGTCAGTAGCAATAAAGAATTTACGTGTGTTTTATAGTATCGTCATAATCTACCATCTACTGGGAACATTACTTTCAGCAATTGGATGGTATTAAAGAAGCAACCACCTATTACCGGCGACCTTTGGCAAATTAGAGAGAAATTGCTTCAGCAGTATAACGCCTGAAGCTAACATTGATAGTGATTTGCCTAAAACTCGATTGGTGGATAAGTTTTTCTTGACCTGGTAATAGTGTAACTACCACTTGATTTTTTCTTTCGTGGATGATTTCAATAATAAAAAATTCGTCGTAAAAGAAGCTTGTGAAAATCGATATATCGCGTGAGATCTTGTTTACTATGTTAAATAAAAGAATGTTTCTTTATAATAATAATGTACATACAAAAATACAAAGTACTCACCTTTTAAGTTCAGCACGTATATCCTCCGGACTCATTTCGGAAATAGTCAGCTCACCAATATCGGGATCACCCAGACAGAGACCAGCATAACCGCCACCCAAACGTTGGCCAGCATCATGAGAACCCTTGAAAGCATCCACAGGTAAACGTATAGATAGATCATGGGCAAGAGAACGGACCTGCAAGCTATGAAGATGCAACCAAAACACCGCAAACCACACAGAATAGGAAATAGGTAACAGAAAAGAAAAAAAAGAAACAAAAACGAAGAAAACTCAAAACAAAAAAAAAAGAACTTAAAATCAAAAAAAACCTAAAATCAACTGCGTGAAAGAAATACTATGAATGTGTGTAGATATGTTGCTGTTGTAATGATTTCTTAAGTTAATAATGAAATGGCCGTAAGCATTTAACTTTTTGTGAATAAGAAGTGCAACTTTTGAATTTATTGATTGTGATTGTGTCTGTGATGAGTGAGCTAAAATTATAAGAAAACAAATAAAAAATTAAATTAAAAAGATAGTAATAAATCAATTGAAATGAACTAAATGAAACTTAAGATCCTTGTAAGAACTTATATTGTAATAAAAAGTTGACATTTAGGATTTAAGTATAGTAGTTAAGTTGATATATATTTTTTTAGTTTTAATATAGGAAACCGATTTTTGTCTAATTTAAAGGTTTAATAGCAAGAAGGTTTACAGCAAGAAGTTATAAAAAGAAGAAATGAAACATAGCGCGTTAGTAAAAAAACAACATCTATACTTATAGTAATACACTGTTTCCAATTATACATATACATATTGTCAGCGCTTTAATTATTTCATTCAATGAGAATTATGCTGACATTAATAACGGATGTCCTTTGTAATAAAAAATATCCAAAGAGCTTGAACTGTATTCATAAAGCTGATGAACAAAAAGTTGGAATAACTAAAAAACAATAAGCTTTGACTTGTTCTGATCTGATCACATGGTATTTCATTTGTAGCAACTCATTTACAAGAGAAATTTTTAAAGTATTCTTAAAGTAAAATCCAGGCTTGAATTAAATTCCCTATTTTGATAAATAAACCAGTAAAAGCTTATGATCAATTGAACAAGTTACTTTGAGGAAAATACAAAAGGAGTTCATAGAAAATTAAAATAAAAGTATTGCGATGGGGTGAAGAGTCGGCTACGTAAGGATGAATGCACACCTCCCAGTCTTCGTTTTCTATTACAAGCCTCAGTAGACCTTAAATATTTGCTCCCAACAGAGAATTCAAATCTTCAAAGAAACATTCCTCTACCAAGAGTTGGATAATCATAGAAGAGATGATCTATAATCTCAAATGCCTCCTTAACTCAACATAACCTCCAGATGTATGGCTGGAATCTATTCCAGATCCCTGTCAACGACTTGACAGCGCAATGTGTCAAAAGGATACCATTTACAAGTCTCATTTTGAATCCCATTAGCAAGAAAGAACAATCCTGATTAATATATTGCTAAATTTTTCTAGTCATTCAAGCGACTCTGCTCTATTTTCTGAACTCATTTTCCGATGAGTCCATATCGGAGGATTAGGATCGATTGTTATATGAAATTTTAATAACATTTTTCTCTTATAATTGTGGTTTTTAAAGGAAAATGGAAACAGTGTATAACATTTCTAATTAACTAACATGCAAAAATTTAATTTTAAGTTAAAAGGAAGATATTAAGCAAAGGTTTATTTGTTAGTATTCAGTTTGAGAGAAAGAGTACAATTAAAGCTAAAATTAAACTTTCAACTCAAAGAAAAATAAACAAAAAAATTAATTAATTAAAAACCCAAAAACAAAGTTAACAGAAATAAGGCCAGGCATTAAAAAGTAGGATAAAAAAAGAATTTTTTTCATAATATTTAACAAAAAATACATTTTACCAACAATCATACAGTTGAACTAAACTCACAACAATAACACAACACTTGCAGCAACTTCATAGCTCGTTTTTTGTTTTTACTTTTTGAATAAAATATAAAATTTTTTTAGTTTTTCTTTTCTCGTTTATTTCAAACACAAAATATGTATAGAACTCCTAAAAAAGCATGTAATTTTATTTATTTTTTTTTTTTTGGTTTTTAATATACAACAATTTGTCACAAAAACCGTTTCCCGTATTCTTTTTAAATTAAATACAATTACTTGTTATTACTTAACGTTGTATTAATAACATGAAGACGATTTTTAAGCTTTATAAACTTTAGTTGTGCTTATAAAGCGTAAAAATTATCAAATATTATTTGTAATGAATATTTTTTTCTCTTTAAATTGAATTTATAATGAAATCTTTTAAAATTAAATCGTAAATAAAAAATATTCGAATTTAAACGAAAAAGGAAAATTTTTATTTTTTGAATCACAACAACATACCTGTTTGTGTTGATACCACAGTTTCGGCACAAATATTAAGCCCAATGCTATGGTATTGGTGAGTTGAGAACGTAAGAATAACGCCAAAAATATGGTACTGGGACTCATGGCAGGCAAATAGAAATAGCGTATTATATAAAACGTCAGCGATACAATATATTCGATTATTAAAGTGGACACCAGGAATTGTCGTTCCTAAAATAGAATTAATAATTAAATTACCACTTATATACTTGAATAAGAAACAAGAAATTATTAAAATAACTTCATATATCTCCTTCCACTTACCCTAAATTGTGTATTGGCATTACGGCTGGCATACGCTAAATGCAGACCAAAACAGAGTATCAATATTTCGCTGGCCTGTGTTACAAATTCCCATTTAAGTGGTTGGCACGTATTTGTGTTTACTTCACGCAAACTTTCAAGTTGTGCTGTCTCCAATAAATCTAGGGATGATGCCGTGAAGGCAGACATATAACAGACGACAGCAAATACCATTGTACCCAAGTACTTGAGCAAATCAACATCACGTAAAACCCATCGATGAGCTTTGCGTGTACGAAAATCAACCAAATGTCGATAGAGTTTTAGTATGATGGCACCATAACAAGTAATGAAGCCCAATTCACGCAGCCATGGCTCAATAAGGCAACGTTCAGTGGAGGCGGGGAAAAAATGGATGGCAACCTTCAAAGAAAAAATGTATTTTTAGGAAAAAAAAAATACTTCTTTTATTTATCTAAAGAATTATAACATACCGATGCATAAAGTAAAACTATACCCAGTAATATGGTTTCTAAAACAGTCCACATACCAGAAGCAATGGCCTAAATATAATAAGTAAAGAGAATTAATAAAATTAAATAAATAAATTCTAATTAAATTCGTCTTAAGAGAGCAATTGAGAAATAAAATATTTTCTTTTTTTTTCGAATAAAAATAAAAAAAATGTTTATTTAGGTACGCAATGCAAATTATATTCTATTTATTGTATTTTGAGTTTCTAAAATTGTTTCGCGATTGAAAGATTAATTCATCATACATACCTTACACTTTCTCTGCTGAAATACTATAACACTTAAAACCAGACAACATAATATACAGGCTCCTAGTACAGAACCAACTGATACTTTCAGTAAACTTTCTAATGACACCGCCTCCTGTAATTCACCGTATAAACATTCACCGGTTGAATCACAACTTGAACAACCAGCTGGACAGGGTATACACGAATAGTTATCATAGCCCTCAGACATTTCAACAATATCACCCACAAATCCCTGAAGCGAGGCGTTTGGCAAATAATAAGATTCTTTGCAGATACAAGTGTACACATCACGTGTAGCAGCGGGCTTATTTTTAGTTAACAAACAAAACGTAGTATTACGATCGCAGCTAAAAACGAAAGAATTTATTGCATATTAGTGATTGAAAAACTAAAAATCTGAAAAATACACTCCAGTATTGTATACAGACCCATGTTTTCGACCAAATATTTGTTCCAAACCATCGTTGCAAACATCTTCATCGGCGGCTATGAAAGCAGCGGCCACAATTCTATGTGAAAAAAAACATGAGCAACATATGTAAGTTAGTTTGTATATGACAATAAACCTACTTAAATTTTGATTCAGAATATGATATACGAAATGGCCATAACCAACGGCCAACTAGCAAATTACAATCACGAAATGGTGCTCCCCATTCTTGAGAACCATCCGTACTATTCCAGGCATAACCTAATTCACGCCAATAGGAACCCAAAAAATTACGATTGTGTACTTGGTCCAGAGGTATCTATAAAACAAAGATAATTTTATTTGTACATAACTTCTTATAAGGATTTTAATACACGTTTATCCTATAAAACATTTTTGTTAAACACACACAGACACACACCTTAGCGTATGAGTAATATTAATTTGTATTGTTTATGAAATTTTTTTATTACTCATACGTTTAGTTATTATTCGTTCGTCGTCTTGAAAAAGCATGAGTAATATTTTATTTCACGCGTTTCCTTTATTAGTTTTAAGAATTAATAATCGACGCTTTAATGCCTTAATATACATTTTATGACCTGATTTAATACTTACCGTTACGTTTTCACGAAATTTAACAACCACCGTATGTATACTGGGTGCAGCCAAGGCAAACGCCAACAGATGTTCATCCTCATTAAGGGCATACGTTGCAATACCATTCGCTTTACGTCTAACTTCGTCACGTACTTGGTCTGTTATAGAAAGGGGTAAATTCGCTGAAAATTTATTGGCTAAAAAATCGGTGAATTGTCGAGCTGCATCCTCGGCAACATCAGAAAAATCATAATACTGAAAAAAATAAATTAAAAGGTTTCCAGATGTGAGCTATTAATTATCATCGTTAATACAAAAATGGGGACTCTTTTTGAGATCCGCAAAAGAAGAAGACAGACTGTTAGCGATTGATGGTTATTGTTAAAATTCAATGGAAAATATTAATTACTGAGAGAAGAATTAAAGCATTATATACACTAAATAATCAAGATTAAACTTAAGCAAGTTGCTTTACTTGTTTTAAGCAGCCTGTTTTTGTAAGACGAATGATTTCACTCGTCCGCCTGTTTATATGGAATACACAAACAAAATTAAGTGTAAAATCTATGTGTTATCATAAAGTCAGATTTCTTTAAATATATCTTTTAAATACTCGTTATCACTTTTAAAATTTTCAAAAATTTCTCATTCACCCCTATTCCGTATTGGCAACATGTTGCACTTTTATTTCAACAGTTGAAGTTGATACGTTTTATCATCATTTTCTCATTTTAACATTTTCATAAAAATCAAATTTTAGTTCTTACATATGACGTACACACATATGTACTCATGCATATTTTTTCATTTTATTTTTTTAAGTTCATTACTTCATCCATGTATGTATGTATGCATGAATGTTGTGGGTGGATAGTTTGTATGACGTGGTTTGTAAATAAAAGTTATCTTGTTTGTCAACATAATCTTTTTAAGAATTTTTTTCTTTTCATTTTAAATGCCGAAAATTGATTTCTGATAGTGTGTATAGTATATGTGTGTATATGTGTGTCGCTACAAGCAGACTTTCTCTGCTTCTTGGCGCTCTTGATTATAATTTTTTTCTATCATCAGGGTTTTTCTGGTTTTACTTTCACAACACAACATGTCCGTATGTGAGTGAACATATAAATGAAAGTGAATGTGTATGTAAAATGCATATTTTTATTTCAAATTGTTGTTCTTTTTTAAAAGTGTTTGTTTGTGTGTAAAAGGAAATAAAGAAAAATGCTACAAAAAAATGAGATGCGAAAAAAAGCCACAGTTAACAACTTTAAGTTCAATTTTATTTTGTCAATAACCCAATTAAACTTTTCATTTTGAAATTTTAAATTGAATTATTTTTTCAAAATTAAAATAAATAAAAAATTTAATGAAACATTATTTGCTTACTTAGTTATTAAAATGCTTTAGTCAGGATTACAACCTAACTTCTCACAGCACGTATGTTGTGTGTGTTAATTTTATTCGTGAGTGGCGGGACCAAAGTCCGAATGACAGATTTTTAGGAAACTTTTCATGACAATTTCATTTACTCTCAGAGTTTTTGACAGAAGAGTGCTGAGCAAAAGTCGATGAAGAAATATTTTTTTTCGTGTCTAATATGCAAGCCTCTACCTACTAAACTACGGCGACTTCAAAAATGGATAAGATCAGATATCTATATAATTTCCTCAAATTTCCAATTTCCAAGCTTGGAAGTTTCTTGCAGACCATATTTTCATTTCTTATACACCCGTATCAAATAATTATGCAGGAAAGCTTCTCACGCATCGACTGCTTCCCTATATTCTATTTTCCGTAGCCTAAAATTTTTTGGAGTGAATTATGGCTATCATAATCGATCTACTGTGCAAGGAACAGCAAGATTATAACGAAATTTGAACAAACG
Organism: Sarcophaga subvicina; assembly: GCA_936449025.2. Classification (NCBI taxonomy): domain Eukaryota; kingdom Metazoa; phylum Arthropoda; class Insecta; order Diptera; family Sarcophagidae; genus Sarcophaga; species Sarcophaga subvicina. The sequence continues at coordinate 100,830,664 of OW388082.2, read as the reverse complement.
TGAGGCGTTACAAACATAGTCGAGCATGTATATCATCGCAATGTACACACTGTCGAAAATATCGTTTCTGTTACAGAAAGTCTGGCGGCTAATCTGAATTTGTCTCAACAATTGGGCTTACCCTACACGGATCATTATGGAGTATTTTCGATTTGGAAAATACCACCCATATAAAGTAGATATTGCTGCCCACTCACATTGTCGTGGATATGCTTGCATTGTTGATCTCCTAAGCTAAATTTACTTCGGATATGGTGGTTACGACAACAAGAAGCATTATAGGCCATGGCACTTGGAGATTAGATTGTGGAAAAGAGACTGCATTTAAAATTAACTATGAAGAATTCAATTTAGCTCACTGTTGCCGTATGATCTGTTGGAAAACTATTGTTGCAGGTGCCGTGATTTCTGGTTTTTTTTTCTGAACAAAATTCTCTAGCTTCTATTAATGATAAGGTCAACTGGGTTACTCTGTAATGCTCTGGAGTGAGCGTGTGAGTGAGTGAGTGCGTGTGTATGGTAAACTTTCACATAAACAATAAATACAATATTAGCTCCGTGGGAGCTTCGTTGTTGCTGTTTGTAACTATAGATGTGGCATTTATGCTGTTGTCCTCCTTACTTACACTTGTGCTCAAATACACTCACACATGCATGCATGCATGCATGCACTACACTATGTATGCATGTGTATATACACAGATGACATGATGCCTAAAAACCATATAACCATGTAATATAGTACAAGTGCTGTTTTATACAATATGTGTTAGAAAGGAAAAGTGTGTGGGATGTGGTAATTTTTTTTTATTGTTTGTTTTGTTTTCTTTTCTTTTTCAGATTTAAGGGTATAAACTGGTAAATGTTTGGGGTCTCTTCATTCAATTTTAGGCTAAATGCATTTGCCATTAACAACTAAAAAATGAAAACGATGATAATGACGATTTTAAGATGAAAACAGAAAAAAACAATATTAGGAAAAAACTGTCAAGTACTTTTGAACTTTATTTTTAGGTGTTTTGTAACATACATTGATGGACGCGTTTAATATTTTCTAACATGTGTGTTGGTGTGTAACGGAAAATTGCTTAACGAAATTCACAAGAAAAATCCCATGACACAGTTACTCATACAAGTTAAAACATTTTAAACTTTTTAAGGGGGATTTTTGAAAGCACTTTTAGTTTTTATTTCTTTCTTTCGTCATACAATATAGATTGTAAGAAACAACAACAAGAACAACAACAAAAAAAGAAAATGAAAGTGCACAATTTTGCGACAACAACAATGTGGCTAAAGAAAAAAGAATTTTTTTGAAAGGAAATTTTTCAGTTAAAATCAGAAAAACACTCAACTTTTCTTGGAAAAGAAAAACAATTTTATTTTTCATTTTTTATTGTATTCTTTTATAACAAATATGAAATTCTAGGGAAACAGTGAAATACTGCATGCACATACATACACATTCGTACTGAAATAACACTTGGCCTCAAAAATGTAAAAAAAAGGCAAAACGATTTGTGTCCATTTGCTCATTTTCTTAATTGAATACAGACATATTTACCGATTTTTAAGCATACTTATGTTCGAAACCTATTTTACGAGTCATAAAACATTATGCAATCAGTTTGAATTTTACAAAAGGAAACTTATTGGTTTGTTAATGGGTCACTACAACCAGAAATGTCCATTGTCTGTGCAAAGAGGATAAGAAAACAACGTAGCATATTCTACATAAATACCAACGTTCCTTAAGCTTTTTATTGGGCCTACTGTCTGGTCATCAAGGGCATTGTGATCTATATGACGGGCTAAAGGAAATCTTCTGAAAACCATACGTAATAGTATTCCGCAACTAACAGTCCCCAATAATAATAATACAAATTGTAATCAATATACCAATTAGGCGAGGCATATTTCGAGACAAAAATACGGTTCGTTCAACACCCTAAAACTCGTTCTCAAATACTTATTTAACTAGATCTCTAAGTTATTACTTTCGAGCGCTAAATTCAAATCTACACCAACATTTGCAACGAAAATAGTAAAGCGCTAATGACACAGGCGCGTAAGCAACACTCAAAATCGTAAATTGATATGTGTGCATGGAAAGGTGTTGATGTAGTAGTACAAATTACAACAATACGTAAACTAAACACTAGGAGTACAGTAGCAAATACAACGATCTTACAGAACTTATCAGAAGAAAATTAAACGTTGCAAACACAAGAGCAAATCCGATTATAACATCAAGTACCGTACTGGACTGTGGCCTTTGTTAGTCAGTGCATTTCTTCTATAATGTATTTAAGTATTTAGCTTAAGCGATTTATAAACAATTTTTAATTGAGATGAATAAAAGATAATAGTAGTGATAAGATATTTGCCAAATTGTATAAACAAATGGAAAACCTTGTTTATAGTCTTAATGGAAATTAGCTTAAAAACACTGTTTGATAGTCTCAGAGAAATATGTTAAAATATTAACGATCTGTTGTGTTCTACTTTTTTGTGTCACTGTAAACATTTATAATTTTTATTTGTCGACGTTTTTTGATTTGTTGTTTGATGCCGTAGTATTTTGTGTCGTGAAATTCAATATGATATAAATCAAAATTGGAACAATAAAATCGAATAAAAAAGGATACTTAAACTGAAAATCTTATCTAAACTTTCTAAAGTCGTTGTCTGGGCCAAAACGAGGCAGTGCAATCATGCGAAATACATTGACGCCTGACCGTTTATCTAGACACACGCACAGTTGTTATTTGTTTGCGTTTGTTTTTATTGTATTTTATGACAAATACATAAAACCTGTTATTTGTTGTTTCATATTATTTATATATGTTTCTTTTTATTTTTTAATTATGACATCATAGTTGTTGATGTTGTTGTTGTTATTATTATTATTGTTGATATTGTAGCAAAATAGAAACTCGTCTAATGTTTAACAAATAGAACAATAATAAATTTATAAACTTATTTGTATAGAATTTTTTTTATTGTTATTGTTTGGATTGTTTGCCCGTTTGCCCACGTGTGCATTTTCTATCTCTCTCTCTCTCTCTCTACCTTAATTTATCTCTCTCAGTTTCTTCGTGGTTAGAGCGGTATACACAATAAACGTTTATTCTTTGTGACACTCGTACGTATGATTAATATTTAATTAATATTGCTATTCCTTTTATTATAACACTCATACGCCATGTGGTTTAAATGGCAAAACTATTAATAACAATAACAATAGTGAAGTATAAAGTACGTACGTAGACACTAGGGATGCCAAACGGGATTGATTTTTAAAAATCCCGGGATTCGGGATTTTGAAATCCCGATCCCGAAATCCCGGGATTTTTCGGGACAATTCGGGATCGCAAAATCCCGCAATATTCCGGGATTTCCCGAAATATCCCGGGATTTCGGGATTTTCTCTTAGTGAAAAAGCTAAAAACAATTGTTTTATAAAAAACTTTATTAATTTTTGATCTTTATAAGAATACACATGTTATAAAATAAAATAAAAACCGAACAAGGAGTAACAAAAATAAAAATAATTCATCTGTATCTCCATACATACATATACATATGTATAAACATATCAGTGAAGAAACAAATACCTACCATTTTAAGAACACTATTTAATGTCCAAAATATATGTATATATTAATTATATTCATTGTTTTAAGTAATTTTCTAAAAAGGTCAAAGACTCTAATATTTCATCGAAGAACCTTAATTTTGATGCAAACAAAAATCCTTTCCTTGAAAAACATTTTTCGCAATCTACACTTGTGGGCAAAGTGGTTTCAAGATAGCTATATGCAGAGTAAACTTTTCACCTCTCATACCTCGTGATTCAATCAAATCTATTTCTTTAGAAAATTGATTGTCTAAACCATCAGCTGTATTAACAGATTTTATTGGACTTCGAGGGTTTTAACTTTAACAATGGAAGTCGGGTTCATATTCAGTTCGATGTCGAGTGATATAGAATATCATTTTATTGTTACATGATACACTTGAAAAACTACATGAGTATTATTTAATGTAATATTAAATAAAAAAATAATGCCGTAGACTCAATTTGTTTCTTACTTTATAAAGTGTATATGTATGAATTTACAATCCCGAAAATTCCCGGGATAAGTTTTAAAAAATTCCGGGATTCGGGATTTGGGAATCCCGAAAATCCCGGGATTTTGTGATTCGGGATTTCCCGATTGACATCCCTAGTAGACACTTAAGTAAATATTTATACAAGAAATTACGTGTACTATAGGACAAAGCAAATCAATTCAAATTCATTTCTTCTGTCATATGATATCGGTTATGCAGAAGACGAAAATATTTTCGAATCTCCAAATCTAAATGATTGAACAAATTTATAATCCTTGTATGGGCAAGGACAGGACTGATTCACTTATGACCTTAAATCCACAGACCACTGACTTATTTGAAGGCGTGCCTACAGACTCGACATTCCATGAAACGACTTCTACAGGAGCTGTGAGCGTGAGGGGTAGAAAAAAAATAACATTCACTTACCCTTGCTATGAAGAAGAGGAGATTCTTAACCTGTAATTTTTCATCCTTGAACGAAGTCTCCAATATAAAGATTGCTGCAATAGCAAGCAAAATGTATTCTGAAATCAGGTTGGTTTCTTTTAGGAAGTGTTTGGTCCTCAGGTTTTGGATATGAATTATGGTATTGTAAAAAGTCTAAATGCTGGACTAAGTGGGACCTTATCTAACCTTGCCTAACGTAACTTTAACTAAACTATCATGGCTTACAGGTCTCAGAAGCTATCCCTTACCCAACCCATTTTTTTATACATTATTCTCACGCCGTACATATTTTCTGCGAAAACTTTATATGAGTGGAATCCGAACAACAGATTTGGAAAGCTTTTATGTGACAATTAGTTTACGCTTAGAGCTTTTGCTAGTCAATTGCAGAAAGGGTGTCACCGAAACAAACATTTTTCTTTTCATAATTATTTTTTCTCACAATACAGAGTATATTTAACCTGAGTGAGCTGGCATTCTAACTATAAAGACTTTGATGTCATGCAAAAATGGAATTATTATATCAACTTAATTGTATTTTAAACTTACCGGCTCAGCTGGTACTTCGTCTAAAACTTTTGGTTCACATTTATCTTCACTGCTGGCAGTTGTGGTTGCTGTAGCTGATGTAGTGGTCGTGGTGGTTGTAGTAGAAGCCGTTGTTGTAGACGTGGGCGTAGTAGCCGGTGGAATAGGTTTTTTTGTGGCAGTACTTCTTTTCTTAGGCGTAACCATAGTGTCTAAAGTTGAGATAACATCTGCAGTGGGTAAAATATCATTAAAATCTATTTGTTGCTGCTGATGCTGTTGCAGGTGCTGTTTTTGTTGTTGTGATATTCCACTATTTCTTTTTGTATCACGCTCTTGATGATGATGACGTTGTTGTTGTTGTTGTTGTTGCTGCTCATATTGCTGTTGTTTTAGTCTTTGCAGGCTTTGTTGTCTTTTCAGTTCCTCATGCTCTTTTTGCGCTTTCTTATAATAGGCCAACAGCTGCTGTTCATTACTATTAACATCGATATCTTCGACAATCATACCATCAGACTCCTCAATATCACTGCTACTATGAAGATATTTTATGGAGGAAGAAGAAGAGGGATTTTCATACGCAGCCACAGCACCAGCCACAAGTAATGATGATTGTGAAAGGGAGATTAGCAACGTCGTCGTCGTCATTGTCATTATAGTTATGGATGGCATCGTAAGTGATCTATTCAATTGATTTAAGGGTGAAACCATACTTGGCCAATTCCATGTTATTAAATAGCCTAAGCATAGTAGTATAACTGACCATACACGTTTTAGCGTTATAGGCCTTTTGTTTAAATCCAATAATTTTAATTTATCGTAATTTGTTGTCTCTATTGGATTGTGATTTGTATTGGTGGTGGTTTTTCTTAAATTTAAATATTCTACAACCCTTTCCGTTTCCGTTTGTATCTGTGTCTGTGTCTGTATTTGCGTTTTATGTTTTGTTTTTGTTGATAGTTTTTGCCTCCGTTGCAGTTTATATTGGCCACTATGGAATTTATATAGTTTCTGTTGCCGATTTCGTTGCTGTTCATTTATTGTGTGTTGCTGCTGCTTTAATAATAGAAATTTTACAATTTTGAATTGTTTTTGTTGTTGATGTTGCTGTTGCTCATTTTGATTTTGTTTTATTTGTTGTTTTAAACTTTTTCTTGTTGCGGCTATTTGTTGGCTCGATTGTCTATGATGACATTTTCGATGGGCTTGTTGTCGTTTTTGTAATTGCTGTAAAGCCAAATCGACACAAAATCTTTTTCTCACTCCCATATCACCGTTGGTATATTTATTTTGGAAAGTACTTTTTTATTTTTTATTGCAGAATTCTTTTAAGGCCAAAAACAAATAAAAATCAAAGGAAATTCTTTATTCTTGTAGAAGTGTTTGAAGAAGATTTAAATTAGAGTCGTATTAAAATTTATCGTTTTCATTATAATCTGCAAATAACTAAAAAGAGAAAATATATCGATTAATTAATTAGAAATTTTACAATAAAATAATTATAAATAAAAAGAGTCGTTTTAAGCAACTTTTAGCATTTCATTCAACAATATTAACACTAAAGAACAAAAGTTTGCCATCTGACGGTTAGGCCTACATCCGCCTAATTCAGCTAATTAAAGGTTGACTCTCTCTAGAATTGTTTGGGCAAGATAAATCAGATAGATAGCGTTAATATATGATGCCAGGTCATGTGGCAGAAAGCAGACAAATGAACTTACGAGAAGGGGAGCTTCAACGCCGCTAATAGAACTAGAACCTCTCTGTGGGGCTAAAAGAAAAGTTTGGAAGGAGGTGGAAAATCTTCAAAACTTTAATAGATTTGAGACGGTCTAAAATTTCAGTAATACATTAGAATATTCGAAAGATGCCTTAGGATACAAACGAACGATGCCCTGTAAGGTCAAATAACACTTTTTCTGAACAGGGATCGTTTCAAGCTCAATATATAGATTCTGTGATATGGATGGATAAACAGTCTGAACACATACTTGGAACCTTACAACGAAACAGCTCGAATCAATAATTTGGAATAATATCCGTAATTGATAGTTTTATCCATATTAAGGTAGTTGATGTGCTACGCTAATAAGGGTTACCATGATTTTATCGAGTCTTTAGCGTCATATAAATCGATAAAATTCAATAAAAAATTAAAAAAGGTGCGGTTTTCGAACCTAGTGAACTTTGGGCAGGAGTTCTAAACGACGAAGCCAATTGCTTTTTTCAAGTGAGCTATATAGCCGTGGTATCAAGGATTCCAAAACAGGTTTTTTACGGGCGGGCTTTACTTAGGACCGGATATGGGCAACGATACTAAATTTTTGTCAAATTAGCAAAAAAAAAGTTAAAGAGGTCAAAATGGGATAAAAAATAGATTTGTGGGGGAAGTGGGCCTAGTGGATACCAGAACAGTTTTTCTTTGGGTCGGGCGTTACATGGGACTGGACCGGCGACGAAGCTAACTTCTTGTCAAATTAGCAAAAAAAATAAATACAAATAGGTCAAAATCGGATGAAAAATGGGCTTATGGGGGAAGTACCTAGTCGGGTTGACATGGTATCAAGGTTTCTAAAACAGTTTTCCTTAGGGTCGAGCTTTACTTGGAACCGAAGATATAGGCGACGAGGCTAACTTTTTTCGATGACTATTTTTTTAGACAATGATTTGCATTTTTTGGTCGATGTATTGCATATATTTTGTACAATGACTTGCACTCTTTTGTCGATGACTTGTAGTTTTTTGTACGATGACTTGCAGTTTTTACTCAAGATGAGTGGAATTTTTTTGTGCACGACTTGCAGTTTTTGCCGATGACTAGCAACTTTTTAATCAATGACTTGCATTTTTTGGTCGATGATATGCATTTTTTATATAGCGAACTTTTTTTTTGTTTATTTCAGAAAAACAATTAACCTCGTCGCCTATATCTGCGGTCCCAACTAATGCCCGACCGTCCAAATTTTGTCCGATTTAACCCGATTTATAGTGAGCACATTTTCTTGCTTTTGTAAAGAAAGCAATTTGCTTCGTCGGCTAGATCTCCGGTCCCAAAGGTTACCCGACCATAATGAAATCTGTCTTGGAATCCTTCATCTACTAGCTATCCAGTCCAGAAAGTCCGATTAATACAAACTTTGACAGCAATTGCAAGTACATATCAATAAAGTATTACGTATTTTGAAACATGTTTCTCTACCAACTGGTGTACATCAAACCTTATGGATTACTGCAAAATTTTAAAGGGGAAGAAAATAAAAGGATATAACAAAAACTAACTTAAATACTTATTGTAATAAAAGTAGAAAGTTTATATAAAAGCAATAATTTTGTGATCCCATCTGTACACCACATGACATTAATTTCCTAAAATCGTTTTAACACTTGCTTAGAGATTTAGTCAACGAATTTTATGGAGTGTTAAGGAGGTTAAAAACAAAACTTTCTAGGTCAGTATTTACATAAAAAAAAATTTCGAAAACAGTATTGAATATAAAAAAATAGAAGAATCGTAGTTTTGCAATAAAAATAGCTTGTTTTTTCACTTTCTAAAAAATAATTGTTTCCTTTTTCAAGTGTTGTTTTCAAATCGAAATCAGTATTTTTCAAACAAGTCCTTTCCTATGTCGAATATATACATATATATGGGTGTATGTACGAATTAAATACTTCACAATTTATAAAGTAGTGCTATATATGTATGTATAGATATATGTACATATATACAATTTTATGCTTTTAGAGTATATAACCACAACAAAGTGCACTCAAGTGTAAATTAAATGCTTTCTGTGTGGTATGTTCTGTTCATATCAAGGATAACATTTGTTATATTCGATATCAACATCCGATTCAATCATAGTTTTTATAAAGAAAAGAGCATACATAGCTAAATAAAGAAATGGCTTAAAAACGATTCATTTAATTATTTTTTCAATTATTTACATGAATTTATTTTATTACAATATGACATTGTAAAGATATTCATACTTAATTAAATATCTTATTAAACTGATAATTATTTTTAATAGTTTTTAATCTAGAAACTTCTTTTTACAGATTTATAAATAGGATTAATTATCATACTTACAAAAAACTTGGAATATTCTCTTACAGATTTTCTTTTTGCTTTGCCAATAAGGGCTTAATGGAATAATTACTTTGAAAATGGCAACAAGAAATGTAAAGAAATAATGTATATTTGTCCTGAATGAGATCATTCTTAACTATGCCAAATCAACCCTTCGATTTCATGTAGAAATAAAAGTTTATTTTTACTTCCTCTAGTATTGCCTGAAATAAAGGCTTTCGCTTTGCTTTTATAATTAATACGACGCAACACTAATTCTTTTGTGTAAATGTTTTGATTATGAACTCATGCAAGGCACTAAAATATTCATCATAGTTTTCGAGTTTAAAAAATAATATTAAATCCTATCCAAAATAATTTATACAGAAAATATCCTGTACCCTTAAGAAGTTTTAGTACCGAAAGGACGAGAATAAAAATTAACTCGCTCTGATCGGTTAGACCATGTGGAAGTGCAATCATTCTTTTTGTTGCAACCGATTGCACAAGACCGGCAGTCAAACTGTCAAGGTAAATCTAAGGAATTAAACATCAAACAGTGACAGTTAGAAACCCTTCAGAACGACTGGTTATCCTAATGAGCTTCATATTTAGGTACAACATGAGTTAAAGCAAAAAAGTATTATTGATTAAATTACTCAAACTATTGAAATCCAACAGAAGCAACAAGCTTTTGATTCATTACAGGTAATAAAAGAGATATCGAACATGAAAATATAAAGATACTTCAGAATCAGAGCCATCAACGACTTCCATCCCTGCAAACTTGATTTCATTGAAAGTTTGGTAAAATGGAAATGTTATTATCAATTATGAACTGTTACACACATATGTACATACATATTTGGTGATTAAAACCCTTCAGTGAGGAATACGACCTAGCTTCTCACACCACCCATATTGTGTGTGTTAATTTTATACATGAGTGGTGGGCCTACAGTTTAAAATCGATTTCGAATGACAAATTTTTTTGAGAAAATTTTTATCAAGACAGAGCTTTTGCTAGAAATCTGCTGAGAGAAAGTCACCGCATAAATATTTTTTTCATATTTTTGTTTTGTTGGAAATGTTCGACTTGGGGTCACGTTTAATAAGACAACACAGTTCCTACTAGACTACGGCGACTTTATTCATGGCATTCGAATAAAGTACAGACAACTGAAGAAGAAGAATAAGAAACATTGCAATCCCTTGATCAAAGATGATCCATTACCCTACACTGACTTTTGTAAAAATCATTTCCAATATACAACACAATTAATGAATCATAATAATGAGGAACTTAATATTTTTCCGTAAAAAAATATCAGAGTTCACTGCAAACATAACCTAATTCAGCCATTATTCGAAGAGAAATGTGCCAATGTATTAGTATGTCTTGCAAATACATACGTATGAAGGTACGTTATCTTACAAATATTTGTTATAGTTTCTACTAAGAAGTAACACAGTATCAATCTACTGAATACATATACTTACGCATATATTAGCACACATAATGGCAAGAAAATCTATTTTTAATAATTCTATACAAACAACACACACAAACATATATTGCATGTATGTATAGGTAATTGCCATTACGAGTATTATTATTGAGGTACGTACGTACATCCATCCATAGATAGAGACTCCTATGTGGCTCTCTGACTTAGTCTATGTGCATTATAACTGTATAACTTGCTTGCATTCTAATAGGAATTATAATTGCTATTCTGTTGTGTGTGTAAAAACATGTAAACAATATAAACGTGCACATACACACATATGTATATTCATATCCTGTTTAAAAGTTTATTAATATCCTTTCTCTTCCAACGATTATTTTCTTCATTGTTAGTATACAAACAACTTCTTCAAATTTTTTTATACGTTTTTACCAATTCACATACGATTTCTATACTCATTATATATTCTTTCATATACATATACACACATATGTAGGTATGTATGTACATATATAGATGTATGCGTATGTGAAATTGGTGTAATTTAGTAAACAATATTAAATATTTAATTTCTTTTCATCTTTGCAAAAAAGTTTTTTTATTCCTATATATATATATATATATATATATTCCTATATTTATTGCTTTATGCGTAAATATCTTTAGGTTTTAAGTATTCATGACTGATAAAAATCTTATTAATATTAATTGAATAACTTATACTTGCATACTTATTACATAATCCTTCAGATTTCGGTTTTTGTGTTCAATAGCCCAATTGTCCTTAATTATGGACAAAAGTAAGCAAAACTTCTAAATGAAACATAAAAATTCCCACATTCTTTAAAGAAGAGAGCCTGTTTGCCGCAAAAAAAATTTAAACTAAGTATGCAACATATCGCAATTATGTCCTAATGTTCTAATAGGTTCATCAAACTCTTGGGACAATGTTTTTTAATGTTCACATAGATTCCGGTTAGTAACATTGTAGTATTAGTAAAATTACTATTAATTAATGCGTAAACTTGCTGTATTATTAACACAGATTTGAGGTGAATGTAGCAAATTTATTACACAGACAAAGCATATTTTGTATAATGACTGTTCTGAGCATAGTACGTACTTTATTTATCCATGTGCATATTTATCGAAATGAAAACAATCAAAAAAATGTTTAATAAATCAGTTTTCATAAATTTAATAATCTATTGACAAAGAGAATATTAATTTTTAATTAATTTTTCAAAAGACTACCCTTAGTTTACCAATAAACTATTTTAGTAATCTTTTGTATATTTCGCGTTGTATAAATACGATTACTGCGTGACTTTAATAAAAACATACATATTTATATGCAGAGAAAAAATTTAGATACATATACATATATGTATCCACCATCTACAAAACAGTATATGGGGTGGCCGAAAAATAGTGCAAGGAAAAGTTGGAATGATCATGGAATGAGATTAAAGCATCTTATTGGTGGAATCAATTGAATCACAACTTGCCTCTTGCCCTACCCGATTACTGTAGAACTATTCAGACTGAAATAATGGCTACAAAGACCGCTGTTATGCAAATCCAGTATCAGAGTATATCAAGTGGATTTACATATACGCATTTTTATTGATAGTAAAACGGCCATTAGATTCGTATAGAGCTTGAGCACCACAGCTAACATTGTCTAAGAATTTCTGTGGAGGATATAGTAAAACATTCGACGGTCACCCTCACACATAGAAGGTAAGACCAAAGGTGGATGAATTCAATACATTGACATTCCTCTGCAGAAGGACAAACAATTAATCTCAAACTTTAGGCATTTATCAAGGAAAGATGGGATAATAAACGCAAACAAATATGACCCTCTGTATGATATTCATCTTATATGTAGAGATTATAACATAAATATTTTTGTCTATGATAGAAAAAATTAAATACTGGCCCGATTTTTTGCTCATAAAAATGAAATCCTTTCTAATGCAAATATTATGGCATTAATTTCGAAATGAGAATAAGTTATCGAACTTTTTTCACCTGTATTGTTATATTCTAAGTATGCCTGTGATTTCAGGCAAAAATAATGAATTCCTTTTTACATGCGAATAGGAAAGGATGTTCAAAACTGTGGTCCTTAGGAACTCAATGTAAAAGACTTACTTTTTTGTTTTTGTAAATATGTATGTATTAAAAATGTATGTATGTATATGTTGTATACTTTAAATTTGTCAATAAATACAATTTGCATTACTTGTTGATTGTTTAAGAATCCATACAGTTCTGATTGTACTTCTGGACTCATTCAATACAGTATTTGACCATCAAAAGAGATCATAACACATTGCTTAACAATAACAACAATGACTACATATACATAGGCAGTGATAGAGACAGCAACATCCTATCTTTATGGTAGTTCTATAGAATTTTTTCTTTCTTTATATTCAGCAGAAACACAAACCCCCTTACAAAACACCCACTAGATACAGATACAATAAATACACTCATACTACGACTATAACTACTATTCTGGTTAAAAGTAAAGGAAGAAAATAGAAAAATGGAAGAAGAAGAAAAAAGTTTTGCTGTCTTCTTCGATTTCGTTATTCATTTCTATTACAACAGACAACACCAACAACAACAACAATAATGATAATAGCAAAAACAACTAAAAAGACAATACGAAATAATGTCAATATCCATTGAATGACAATACACAAATCTTCAGAGTATATATGCCATGTCTTTGTGTATATATATGTACATATGTATGTTCTATGTATTCTCGAAATAGAAATAAAAAATATTAAACCATTATTTTCTTGTCTTGAATTTTAATATTTAAAATGTAAGAAAATATGATTTGATTTCGTATTAAAACCACAAAAAGTTAACAACAACAAGTAGAAGAGAAAGAAATACTATGAATATTTAAGCCACAATAGAAATGATAACAAACAAATACTACTGTGCAGAAAATAAAATTTATTGCATAAAAATTGATTTCATAATCCGAATATTGCATTTCATTTGTTATTAGAAATATTGTAGTAACAAAAAAACATTTTTTTTTTATAATTTTTTATGACAAAAAATAAAAGTTTTCATAACTTCTTATGAAAACACAAATAGAAGAACAAAAGTAGTTCCCTTTTTTTAATAATATTTTATTTAAGTCGCTTGCATTACAAAACTAACAAAAGTTATTTTTAACTTTGAACTAAAAATCTAAAACGAACAAAAAAAATGGTAGAAAAATACTTTAACCAACTCGACCAAAAATTTTTTGTGGTTTTGTTCGAAAACCAAACGTTTTAATTTTTTTTTAAAGAGCTTTTTAATTAATATTAAAATGTTGAAACAGTTTTTTATAAATTATTTCCATTTAAAATAACTATTTGGAAAAGTATTTTTTGGTTTTAAGGACAACATTTAAGGTTAGGTCATGATCGATGTAGGAATGGGAATAAGTAGACAGACAAACAAAGGTATTGTAGTTAGGAGAAGAAGTAGGAGAATAACATATGCAGGGAACAAATTTATGGCATTATTATAAGATCAATAAAGTTTTTATATGCTAATATAAGTTGAATAGGCAGCCGCGTCACTGTGCTCATATTCTAACATGAAATTAAAAGGAAAATGAAGAACAGGATCACAACCCAACATTTTAGTTCTCATTTTGAAGATGACAATATTATTTGGCATTCATATGCCTTTGATTATAAACCGAAACCCACTAATCTAACCGTTATATCTATTATTACCGTAAAATGAAATGATTTGATCTAATTTTACTCTGATAAAGTACAAAACATCTACAGCGATGAAATTGTAAAATTATGCGAAAACAAAGTATAAAAATATTTATACGCTAAAATATATTTTAAGTTTTATAACATTTTCATTTATTTAAATAATTTAATAGATTAAAAATATATTCTTTTATAACGTGAAACACATGTCGAGTTCACAATATTAAAATTATCATGTAAGTTTGGACGTCTGCTTTACAGTGAATACGCCGAAATATATATTCGTTCAATAAAACATACATACATAACCGCATACAAAGCTTTAAATGCTAAAATTATGTTCACCAATTTAAGCAATTGAATCGGATTGACAGTCGAGCATTGATAAATTTAATTGAGAGAAAGAGTATTTTCTTGTTGTTCGTAATCTTTTTATGAAATGAAAATTTGTTTGCTTTCAAGTAAACAAGAGGCTCTCAATGAGAGCAATACAACAAATGCATATCGGGACATAATAGCACGTCGGAACTGCAGAGCGGATGAGTTGGCCAAATATGGTACCAACATCAAACTATTGGTTGATTTCTCTACATAAAGAACTCTCAATTATCAAATGAAATAATACAATGAGGCATTGATAAATTGAGGCGTTGGTAATTGAAAATATATACATATATACATATAACATATATAACATATGATATATATTTATATAAATATATATCTGAATATTATTATTACAAATTTATACATACAAATTCCGAAATGTACATATTCGAATAATATAAAAGCGAGACACGTCATGCATAACTGAGGAAATTTATTATGAGCATTTAGAAATTCAACAAATTCCTCAAACAGAAGAAAAATAAAAAATAGTTTCATAAATAAGAAAATCTATAAGAAACCAAAAAAATAAAAATAATATGTATCGGGTTATCCACTTAGCGACTTCAAAACAGCCAATGTGGCAAGATTGTCAGTTGTTAAATACTCGTATCTTACATCTGAAGTGTCATTTATTTAGTAAAAGATTTACAAATATGGATCGCTTTACAACCAAAGATCGTGATTCATTTTTCAAACACTGAGGTATGATTATGGACGTCATAATCGACCTACTGTGCAAGGATTTGGAAAAACTATAAAAAAAAACTTGTAGATACTGAATGCGTTTGAGTTGTGGTCAGGCCTGCACATAATAGCGATGCATGCGCTAGCCAAAATATGGCTTTTGTTACTTAAAGTTTTGCGCTTAATATATAAGGTCCAACTCACGCAACAATTAAAGCCGGCTGACCATTCACAACGTCATCAGGAATAAGTGACAATCTGGAGAAACGTATTTCTTACGCAAATATAATCATTTTCGTCAATTCAGAGGGTCATGACCAAATGATAACTAATTTTTACTCGCAATTAAAGATTATGAACTGGATGGTATGTGGTTTCACCAAGACAATGCCTCGAGCCACACAACATGACCGATTTTGACTTTATTGCATGAAAAGTTCACAGAAAGACTTATGTCACGTTTTGGCGACATCAATTGGCCATCAAGATTATGCGATTTAACGCCCTTAGACTTTTTTGTCAAATACCGTTTCTACGAGAAACATAGGCTGACGTTGAAAGCACTAGAAAACTGAAATTCGTCAAATTTTTTCAAAATGCCGCCCAAAATGTGGCAAAAAGTGGTAGAAAACTTTTCTAAAAGGATCGACTGCTACAACCAATCATTTCAGCCTTATGAATGGCATTGTATTGCGTATATAAACGCAATGTCTAAGCATTATGATGAAATAAACCATAGCTTTATGTAACTTTAGTTTTAATACCTAAAAATTAATAATCCTTTATAAGAAATATAAATTTTATTCTACTGAAAAAATAGTGAATAGTAAAACGGTCTGCTTCAAATGTTCTTTTTTTATTGTTTAGAAAATGACTTTTATTAAAATCTTACCGTATTTCATTTGACTTAAAATCGTTTATTTAAATTACTTCCATCTCCTTTATATTGAATATTTGTATTTCAAAGAATATTGAATCTCACTTTGAAATAGAAAATACTATCCTAAGAGAAAAATTTCAGCCTTAGGGAACATTTAATAATTCGAAAAATGGCTAAAAGGTAAAATGCTCAAGTCAAATGCAAACTGACAACAAATAGCTCAAATCGAAAATAAAAACGGCGTTTTTATATTAAAAAAAAACAGAAGAATAACCCAGAGACCTCTAACTTAAACCCAGAGATGGTTTATACATTTCTTTTGTATTAAAAAAAAAGGTTCTTTACTATTTATTAAATTTATATATTATATCAACCATTATGAAAGATAATAAAATATGCTGATTTATTAAAACATGTCTATCAACTGTTACTTCTCTACGTTTTGCACAAAAAAAAATCATACATAAGTTTATTAACTTTGTTTTGATAAAAAAAACATACAATTCATTAAAAATCTGTATTTGAGATAGTTTCCTTATGATAATTTGATAATGATAATTTGTTCATGATACTGCTTTTAACACTAATTATGTAGCAATCAATTGACTTGATCAATTTCTCAAAACTGCATCTAATCTCAGATTCTTTAAAGTATTTATTCTACTGCGATTTTTCAAAACCCCATCAAAGCTATTGAAACTAATATTATAGTCAACAGTAAATTTATTAATAACATACGATATACTAACGACACACCTACGACACACAGCTGATAACATGGAAAATCTTTAAGCACTAAAACAAGCCGTAACTAATCAAAGTAACAACTTTGGTTTAAATCTTGAACATTAAGTCAAATTCATTATGGTAAGTTGCTCAATAACATCGGACTAAACCACTACCCTCAATAACCAAGAGTAAAAATACCTGTTTAACTAGGATTTATGCCACATGCAGATTGGAACTTTAATACTGAAATAAAGAGGCGAATACGAATGATCATCATACAATAAGTTCCAAAAAGTTCTAACAAGTCCTAAAAACCAGAAACGTGACCAATAGACAAAACTGAAGTTCACGACATGTGATGTCATCGGAGCCTCTGAAAAATATCAAACGTAATAAATTTGGTTATTTGGAACACTTTGTGCAAGAAGAAAAATATGAAATTTTACAATTAACACGAGTAGAATGAATTGAAGAAGGAAAAACTATGGAAAGAATGAAAATGCTTGTAATCCGGGAACTTTGTCATCACAAATGGAAGTGAATTGGTCATGCCCTCAGAAAGCCACAGGATGTAATCGCGACTGGACGACTGCAACCCATAACGAAGTCGCAGAAATGGAACACCGGCAAATGTGAGAAGACGAATAGTAATTGCAAAATTCGGAGAGAAATTCTACACATGGAAGTAAACAACTTAACCTTGAATTAACTTAAGCAAAATTAAATTTAAACCTGCCTAAAGGTTTCTAATGAGAGAGAAATTCTGTAAATGGATGTAACAACTTAACCTTGAACTAACTTAAGCAAAATTAAATGTATCCTGTCTAAAGGTTTCCAATTACCAATCAAGTAGGCATAGTCTTATTATAGTAGATATTGTTACGGTACTGTCTTCCTCTTATGAACTATAATTAAATGAATATTGTGAAAACTATTTATTATCATGTTTTCGTTTATAGACAAAAGCTCAATTTCCAGATCAATTTACTTAAATATATTGTTAATTATTAAACAATTTTCAGATGTCTTTTAAAAACAATTTGAATTTTTATATTACACGTTGAACACATTTTCAAATTTATAACTATTTTGTCAAAACAAACAACAAAAAAATTCTCAGACCATTACAGATTTTGTTTGCAATTTCTATTTTTATTTTTAATTTTTTTTTATTCACTTTTATAAAATTACTATTATTTATTCAAATAGTA
Source organism: Sarcophaga subvicina (assembly GCA_936449025.2). Lineage (NCBI taxonomy): Eukaryota > Metazoa > Arthropoda > Insecta > Diptera > Sarcophagidae > Sarcophaga > Sarcophaga subvicina. The sequence goes on along the minus strand of OW388082.2, from coordinate 100,812,383 downwards.
TGAGTATAATAATAACAGCTGCACGTATTGTATGTAGATAAACAGTAACGGTCACATTTTACGTTAACCGGTATTAAGTTTAACAGACGTGAGGTAGTCCATATACTAAATCTACAAACCTTTATATGTATACAAAAGCAAATAGAACTTTAAAAATGACTGCAAGGATATTATAGAAAACCATATAATATGAACATAAAATATAGTACATATACTTACATACGTACGACATAAGGAATAAAAGACGATGGATTAAAAAGTAACTGTTAGCCGCCCGTAATATATACAACCAACATAGACACATGCATTAGTAAATTGCAAACGAGCAAACAAGACAATGTCGACGTCAACACTGTATTTATACACCATATTTGTACGAAAAGGCAAATATAAAACGTCAATGTACTTCCTTATGATTACTTTTCTTTTGCCTGTTTTAAAAGAGCTAAAGAGAAAGAGTCTAAAGAGGATAGCAAAAAAAAAGCAAAATATACGAAAAAATAATCAGCGAATAAGGGAGTGTGTATTTAGAAGAGAGAGCTTTTAAAAAGCAAAGGCGCGTAAAAAAATCGAATGGAAAAAAACTATGAATAAAATTTATTTACAGCTGCTGTGAATTCTTAACGGCAGACAATCATACTTTCTGAAATATTTTCAACATAATACAAATACATTGATGGCCACAGAAGAAAGAAAAATAGGTCTTATGTGTTGCCAGATGAGGAAATGAAATTTGTGAGGTAATTTCAAGTATTTTTTTCAAAAAATTTTTTTTGAAATTTTACAATATTTAGAAGGCTTTTAACAATAAATTCGTCATTTCTCGTATAAATAAAGGGCAATATCGTGGGAAATACAATATAAAAAAGAAAACTCAATTATTTATCCAATAAACGGAATTGTATAAGTTGTATTGGATAACTGATAGCCGCCGTAGTCTCGTAGGTAGTGTGTTGGCTTATTAAACGTGAGATCAGAATCTCCAACAAAACGAAAATGAAACTTGGTGACTTCAGCTCAGCAGATTTCTGGCAAAAATTTTGAGAGTAAATAAAATTGCATGAAAAGTTTCTCAAAATTTCTTCGGAGTCGACCTTAAATTGTAGGTCCCACCACTCATGCATAAAATTAACACGCACAACACAAGTGGTGTGAGGAGTCATAATCCTAACTGAAGGGATGTAATGACCAATTATATATGTATAAGTTGTACAAAGGTTTAACAAGTATAAGTGCTCGGTTTGAAAATGGCCATAGTTCGCAGTTTTTCTGTCACACAACCCATAACTCAAGGTGCTAGTTCTGTAACAGCATCACACCATTTTAGCTTTCATAACTGTCAAGTCCAAATAACGACAAAAATATTGAAAATCGTTGAAATAAATGCACAAAAAACCTTGACCTTGTGACTACATGAGTAACAAACAGGTAGTAAATATAAATATCTCTAAATCGAGCAATAACGAGACAATTCCAATGATAAAAAGGTATCACATACATACAGATGATTTTGTAGGAATAACAACCAAGCTCTTAAATCGATCCTGCACCGTCCACGAGTGAACTCTCTGAAAGAATTAATTGTCCATAAGTGTTTATATTTCGCCAATAGGAAATAAATTGCATTTTATCAGGACAACAATATGTCACACATCTCGATAGTGAATCGCCTGAAGATCCGGAAATTTTATTGTGAAACTATTATTCCTCTATAGTTTTCTTAAAACATAATTCATTTCATTAGGAATTCAACTGCACTGGTTAATTAATAGGGAATCTTAAATATTAAAAGTTAAAGTTTAATGCCTTTGATATTCTGAATCAAAGTTAAAGACTTAAGATAAAATATTTAATTGTAAATGAAACAGTCGAACTAAAATAACTCGTATCTTTTAAGGTGACAAGATTATGTTCGAAAAATTCGGCTCTTTGTTTTCCAATGTAATAACATCATGCTAGTTAAAGTGCCACAGACCATCGCAACATTCTAGCTATAAATAAAAAAAAAAAAACAAGAGAATATTGTTTGATTTATTATACGGCAGCATTGTACGAAAAGTAGGCAACAAAAAAAAAACCGACAGATACATGCAGACATTTCAACTATTTCTTCAGTGTTTGACCCGTAAATGTATGAATGTGTTTGGGTGTGCATACACATGAAGGTAGTAGGCAAACATAAAAGTCCTGACACCGTAGAAAAAACTCCCAATTTCATGCAAAAGTTATACAGCAAATACAGGTACGGTTTTATTTTGAATAAAAATTAAATATAGTTTTAACTTTCTATCCTCTTCAATAAAAAGAAAATTAAAAAATAAAAAAACTCACCTACAAAATACAAAAATATAGCACTTCTCCTTTTTCTTTTCCTACTTTTTGGTGAAACACTCAAAAAAATGTTAAAACTGCGTGGTTTTCACAAAAAAAAAACGTTTCTCTAGCAAATATATGTACCCATATATATATTTTTCTGCTTGTACACAATTTTATTTTTAAATACTTTCACTTTTATTTCTTTTCTTTTTTTTTAATTTTAAAGATTATTAAAAATCTTCTAACAATAATTAATTTGCTTAAAATAAATTAATTTTTTTATTATGCATATACAATATATTTTAAATGGAATTTTTTTGTTAATATTTCTTGTAAATTTTTATGCATTTATGTATATAGGACTCTTTTTTTTTCTTAAATTTTTGCTAACTTCATCGCACATTCTTTTACTTTATTTTATTGTCGTGTACTTTTTTTTAAGTTGATAACAACCATATTGCGGTATATCCTAAACTCAACTGACATTACAGTGAGAACATATACAATTGAGTCCATCAATTCAATTGTGAGAAAGCTTCATATAAATATGGGAGAGAGCTTACTGGTAAAAACAAGAGAGAAAGGAAATACAACAGGGTTGTTTTAGTTAGGCAGTAAAACTGACAAGTCATTCAACACAAAAGTATGTCGTTTATCCTTTTTTCAGTCAAACCATAACATAGAGTTCTAAAGGGAAAAATATACATTTCAATTCAAAACAATATTTTACTAAGACTAACCCACACGGGATATTATTTAAATTATTTAAACAATCCTCAAAAGAAATCAAAACTACGCTAGCAAGGTAACTACAACATACAGAAATTTCAAATGCTAGTTGGACTATGTTTCTAAATCCCCACAATCCAGTCATATAAAACAGAACATTCCTAGTACCTAGTACCAAAAAATCGTGTAACCGGTATAGCTTTTTAAATTCAAAGTCGACGATTGAAGTAATCGAAATATGAGCCGAAATGTGATTGTGGGATTTAATCACTTCGAAATTTACAAACTATCGAGACATATCGAGACATGATTGAAGATCACATTATCTAAAAAAATTTCATCAACTAAGATTGCGAAAAAGCAACAAAAGTGTCAACAACGTTTAAATTTTTTTAAATTGCAATTTTATACATCAAATGGCAAGATATAGAAATTAAAACCTTAAAGTTTTTGCTGGCACAAAAAATAAATTTAAATAAGCAAATAAGAAGCTAATTCTTTCATTGAATTACATATATTCGAAATGTTACTATTAAATAATAATTATTAAATAATAATTTACCTGTTACAGCATTCCTTGTCGGTTCGCTTGCTTGAAAATATTGTAAAATTTTAACTTGAAATTTCTTGAGTAAATGATTTCGATTTCTTGATATCTAATAACAATAATAAAGAAATTTTAACAGATTAATATTTATTTATGTACACTTTATTTAATACAAGACATTTGCATTCACTCACATTTTATTTCCTTAAAAAATGCATACAAAATTCCATAGCTTGGCCGAAAGCGAAAAGGGTTCACCGGCAGACCAAATTTAAATTATAATTGAAAATTATAAAGAATACTTTAATTTGTTTAATTGCTTTATAACAAATTTTATTACATTTAATGTATTGATTTATATATGAACACTTCACCACATTCAACAAATTAGCTTAACAAAGAGAACAACAAAAGCCAAGACTGTAATCAGAATGTTGGATGTGTTCGTATGAAGTACGTATCATATTCTTTATCGATCCATTTAATTAATTTATCAACATTTTTAATTACGGTACTCTTTTTAGTAAGCGGCTCAAATACGGCATAAAGTTCATAAGTAGCCGTGGACCAAGCCAATATCACTTCGCTACTTTTAGCTTCAAATATTAATTTCAACGGTCTGGCCAAATGATGTACACGTTCTAAAAGATCACAGTAAATGGCCTCTAAACGTTCAAACTCTTCGATTGACGTATACGGCGGTTCCAGTTCAGAACACATAACTTGAGCTGTTGACTTGGGCTTATAAATAAAATGCCTCAATTCAGGAATGCCAATATTGTGGGGATTTAACTGATATTTCGGATTCGTTAATTGGGCTATGGATTCATTTATAGCTTCTAAACATTGCGAACGTTTTAATTTTTCCACTATAGCCTTTTTAGCAGTCGATAACGTAAAGAATTCATCACGATCGACAGTGAGCAATAGCAAACAGGCTGGACAATCATCGTCTAAGTATGAGACATGAGCATGTAAGTAACCATTCATATCGAATTTTGGCAAACAAATGGGTGTCCAATTTTCGGAAGTTTTAAACGATTCCGTACTATCAACCAGGTTAAATATTAATCTGAAAGAATCAAAAGATTTTTTTATTAAGAAGTAATAACACAAATACAATTTTCGAAATTTAACATTTATAATGGAATTTTTAATTTTTCTAAAAATAAATAAACGAATTGAGTCGTTGGAATATTCTCTTTTGAATAAATGCAAGAATGTTTATTTAAACATTATGGTGGGATAACTTAAATCGAATTATTTTAAAATATATAAAACATGTAGAATGATTTATTTTATTTAATAAAAACTAAACTACATAAGGCAATCCGACTTATTGACATTATTAATCAAGAAAATTGTTTAACGTACTAGTTCGGAATAGTTCATTGTCTGTACTTACCTTAAATCCGACTGATGAATTGAATACTTTTTCAATCTCAGCAAGCATATTAGTCTATTTTTTGCAATCAATAATGCAAAAACTAAATCTTTAATCTTGCTACAATTATCCTTAATTGCACTAACAATACTCGAACGTACTGACGTTGACATAGGCAGACACCTTATCGAATTGGTAAGAAATGTAAAAACATTGTTAGTAACTTTTTTATTACTGCTATCGTTCAGCAATAGATTGTTAATCAAACGTTCACTGCCTTCCAATAATCTGCGTAAATCAAAATTCTTGCGATGTTGGAAAATTTTCGATAACTGCGTAAATGTGAGAGTCGAAAGGATTTGATTATGAACGTCACTGAATTTAAAAAAGAAAAACGTAAATGAATAAAATGACTTCAAATAAAACTATAAGATCAACTAACTTTAATTGCATTTGTAATTGTGTTACGCTCATATTTGTTTTGGAAGCAGCAACAAAAATTAAGTGGCTTTTAACCATGAAAACAAATTGTATGCCGCGTGCATGAATTGATGCCAATACATCTTGAGTATTTTCTACGAAACTTACTAAAGCTTGTATAATACCAAAAAGTATAGCTAACTTATCTTCACTGCCATGCAAAGAGTATATAGGTTTTCCAGCCTCACTTAAGATGAATATGTGTTTTTTATGACCTCGCCATAAGGGATCGTGCAATAAAGCACTTTCTGCACTACTCACAGAGCTAGGTGGTGTTGCTAAGGCCTTACTTAATACAGATTTTTCTGTTATTGGCTCTAACAGGGATTCTTGTGATGATTCTAGTTCTATATCACACTCGGTTGAATGTACATTTTTCGAATGTTCTGTCTGAACAGCTTTATGAAAATAAATAAAAAAAGTTAAAATTTATAAATTAAAGCATTGACAATGACTTACATTCTGTTGCCTCAGTTAATTTTATATGTGAGCCTTCATTCGAGTCTGCTAAAATAAAATAAAAGAATACAAATGGTTTAATTCCGGTAATATGGATGATGAATCATAGTTTTACCATCGAAATATAGGGATGTCTTTTTTAAAACAACTTCTTGGGTTCTTGCTAAATATGAACTTACGCTTGAACATTGTGACTGAGTTGCTATAATAAAATATATTTAAGCGATTAATCAATGCTTGCGATGGTTCATTTTAAAATATCTTCTGCTTTACTTCTATTCTATTATTCCCTATATGGATTTTTTTAACATATACCAAGACACGAAATTTAACGTCCTGAGTGGTCATATACAACTTAATTGAAAAAAAATTTAAACCAACTTGAACCAAAAAGATCATTATATAAAATTAAAGCGAATAGATTTTTAGGCTCAAGGATAAAGTTATTTAAGCTTTTATCATGAGTCACATGTGTACATATTACAAAATAAAACGTACAAGGAATTATTAGTTGTACATATAGAAACCAATTAATCAGAAAACAAATAAATGCTATACTCGTTATGACCTTAAAAACTGTTTGCAATCATAGGTTTGTTCTATACCTCAGCTCGTAACTTAGCCAATATACATACTATAAATTATATTCAATAAGCAATGGTACAGCTAATGATAATATGACCTTTATAAATGTTTAAAATCAAAACTTTATTTACCTCCTAGTTTTTTCCGTTCTTCTCTAGCCATTAGCTCCTGCAAGCTCCGGCCACATTTAGCACAAAAGTATTCATCGTTTAATGATCCATCTTTCGTTATTTTAGTAGTTTCGATTTCTTTTAAAGTTTTGTAGGCGCAACATGACTCCTCAACATTGCTTTCAGCATCAAAATATTCCGCATTTACAGACTCCGCTGGTATTGTGGGAGTTTCCTTTGTGTGATGATTGGTGGCCATATTATATTGCTTTAATAATCTTTGATAAATTCCTTTAAATTTGATATTATGTTTTTCTACTATCTATATCTTTCATAATTTATTGTTTTGAAAATTTCTATTTATGTAAAAAGCAACTTCTTCAGAAAAAATTTGCAACAAAAAATATTGAAAAGAAATTTGTTTGTAAATTTACGAAAAACTGTCAAGACTAATATGGCAGCACTCTATATAAACAGCTGTACAATGACAGGGACGTTACAAATAAGGGATGAAAGTATATTTTTTCATACCGCAGTATTGCATAAACATTCAAATTTTTATTGAATTGATCAAATTAAAAAAATTAAAATTTACCTCAGCGTCAATTGTATATTAATCTGTTATATCGCATTAGATATTCCAAATTAATCTAATTCGTCGAATGTTGCCAGTTTAATTTGTAACTTCACAGCACTGGTTTTTAGTAACAAACACATCTGGCAGCATCTATTATCATCTATTATTTTTGATAAATGTCAATTGAATAATAAGAGTGGCGAGCGAGTTGTAGAAGAAATCAAAGAAAATTTTGAAAGATTTCATTAAAATGTTGGCCCGACCTTTAAGAAATGGTAAGTAATCACTTAAACATTGAATAGTTTTTATCACTTAATACAAATGTTGCGGTAATAGTTTGCAGATTAGCTGTGCCACGCCTCACCCGAACACAAACCTCTGTAGCCGCCACAGAGGTGGCTGAACAACCAACACAGCCTGAAGATATTGCAGTGATTGAACAACGTATTTCTAAACATCCGGATTATTTTCAAGTTCACAATTTATTTACTGTACGAGATCTTTTTAATGCCAGAGTTCACTATGGACATAAAGAAGGTTCTTTGGACGATCGTATGCGTCCCTATATATACGGCAGTCGTTTGGGCCATTTAATTTTCGACCTGGATAAAACAGCTGCCCATTTGCGTGATGCCTTAAACATTGCAGCCCATATGGCGTTTAGAGATGGCATTATATGCTTTTTTAATCGTAATGCTTTAAATGCTCACTTAGTAGAGAAGAAAGCTATGGAAGCCGGTGAATTTTCTCATACACGCTTCTGGCGGGGTGGTATATTTACAAATGCCAATGTGCAATTTGGGGCAGTAACTCGTCTGCCAGATTTGTGTATTTTTCTCAATACACAAAATAACGTGTTAAATCAGCATGTGGCCGTAAGAGATTCCGCCAAAATGGCTATACCCACAATAGGCATTGTAGATAGTAACTGTAATCCTAATTTAATAACATATCCTGTGCCGGGAAATGATGACTCACCAGTGGCCATAGAATTATATTGTGACCTATTTAAAGCTGCTATTTTAAGAGGAAAACAAAAACGACGTGAAATGTTGGGAGAAGCACCGATTCCCGGTAAAACGAAATAAGTGGTAATTTTTATCTTTTAAAAAGTTTACAAGTTGTTTATGTTAATTAAAAGATTATATAATATTTAGTCAAAATGAGTGGACTCTATTCACTTTATACAATTTTGTGGAAGTAATCCATAGGATGAAAAATATAACAAATCTTCCCATATTTGAGTATTTAAGTATTATAAGTGCAATAAGCTAAATCTGTTTTTTAATACCAACCAGCAAGTTATTTTGAATACATACTAAACTCTGTGAAGTTATCTAAACCAAACGTTTGATAGTGAGAGTTAATATTGACCAGATATAGACCAGGCATAAATTTACCTCCAAATTATTTTCTCTAAATTTGCTAAATGAGAATTAATACTTAATTTATAATAAATTCAATCGTTTCATAATATTTCATACTAGATCAGACTTAAATTAGCAGATATTTATTTAGTTTTTTCTTTTTCCCAATTTTATTCCTTATACTAAATCTAATACGATAGTTACTTTCTATACAGTTAATTTTTGTTGTATCCGCTGAGTCGTACCATCTGATATGCCACCTGGCACATATCCTTTAAAACTGACGTACCCCCCTAGAATTTTTCGTCCCGATTCCACATCACTATTCTGATGACTTTTAGCATAGTTTTGATTTTCTTTTGGTTTTCCTTTTCCCACTTCCCAATCTTTCGAAGGGTATTTCTTTAGAACATATACTTCTCCTAGCTCACTAGATTTTTCCTCCGCTTTGACATAACCGGAATATTTCGCTCTTAAGCGAGCTTTATGTGCAGCCATTACTTCCCGGGCAGTGGCCAAACGAAGCAAGTCCTTTAGGTTTAACTTACTAGCATCCTTTTTACTAAGACGTTGAACTACACGTTTCGCATTGTAGAATTCACGGTTTTTAAACGGTTTCATAGCTTCTCGATACGCCCTCCATTGTTGCTTCTTCTCTTCTTTTGAAATATGAAGATTTTCTTGGGGTAGTTTTGGTTTACGTATAAATGCATTACCATCTTTTGAAGCATTGGGATTGGGCACATACACTTTAGGCTCTTCGCTTAATGCCCTTGTATTCTTTGTATTGATAATACTATTAGCATGTTGTGTAGAACTTTTTAAATTGTTTTGTTTATTTACCGGCGTTTTTTTATTTCTTTCATTATATCTGCTTTGAGCTCTTCCCAATTCTTGTAATAGATTTGTTGACCTCATATCGTTTTTAAATGGAATTGTTGGTAATGGCTTTTGCATCATATCCCTCTGGGGGTAAATATCGTCAGACGCGAAAAAGTCATCAGAAAAATTTTTACCATTTGACGAATAGTTGTTTAAGAAATTCTTTTGCCGATTATATTTCATTAAGCCGACATTAGTAGCGTTATAACCATATTTGCCGGTTACGAAAACATTTCCGTGCCCAATAAAATTATTTACACCATTGAAGGAATTGGGCATACTATTGTAACGGAGTGGAAAGCCTAGGGATGCTTGACCTTTACTATTTGTTCTATTAACATTTTTACCTTTTGTCTGTTTATTCACTGACTGGGATTTTGTTTCATTATCCTTCAATGTTTTCCAAACCTTGAATGTCAAAGATTTGGTCTCCGAAGCATTGGAATGTTTATTGGATGTTTCAGCAACTAAATTCTGATTAGAATCGTCAGGCATGATTTAAAACTAAATTGGAAATTATTGTTATTTTTATTGTTTTTCTTTCCTGTATACACTTGAAAAAAAGTTTTTTTTGGTAAACGAATAAAGTGGTGAAGTTAGCAGTAATTGGATTGTGACATAAAAGAGATGCCAACCTTGTGTGATTTTAAAAACGGGAAAATAATTTAGGATTGCGTTTTAAATTAGCCCGATTTAAATTAAAGATTATATTTAAAAAAAATGGATCGCTATGTTCGACATTTAAATCAAGAAACAAGTTTATATAAAATCGGGGCTAACTTAAAGTCGGATCCATAGGCCAAGCATTCAGAAATTGAAACCAATCTGTGGCATTAAATAATAGCTTAAGTCGAAATTTCGTGTTTAGAGATATTAAGGGGTTTGTCTAAAACAAATTATGTTTGGTAAATACAAATATATAAATAAAAACGTGTATAGTTTTATTAATAATGACATTTCATAAATGAAATTTAGCTGAGTGATAGATCTTGAAGAAGAAATAAGAATATGTAATAAAATCAAAAAACACTTACGTCAACTTAAGCCATTATCATTTATTGCCACAGAAACAGTCGTTGCTGATTTTTCCAGCACGCACGTGTGTTACTGCTCTAAAGGATGTGTTTCCAAACCAAATTTCTTCTTTTAAAAAAGATATAGCCCGGAAGCTATATTTCTAATGCTTCCTCTCGCGCCGACATGTTGCCGATACAAACTCTTGGATTTTGAAAAGAAAGTTTAAAATATCTAATTTGTTTAGATCCATTTTTGTCTACCTAATACACTTCTCCTATAGTTTTGGGTAATCTTCTACAGCTGCTTTCACAAACTCAAACAATTTCTTCGCTGGACTAATTCAATCCCAGCGGTAAGTCAATTCTACCATTGTCCTATGGATGCACAACTGATCCATTCTCCCAAAGCTTCAGCTTCCATATATATCTTCCAATAAGTTCATACAGGTAGCAGTTTGGAGGATAAGGGCCAAACAACAAGTAGCCCATAGAATGTGAACATAATCTGGCATGAGCAGCCATGTACAAAATTTAAATAACTGCGTCATGATTCTTCAGAGGAAAGGCAAATAAATTTTTATTTCATACAAAATAATAATAATTGTTGATTCAAAAAAAAGGTATTTATGTTTAGTTACAATTTAGTTCCGCGTAGACTAGAAGATAAAGAAAATTACAAATACTCGTAATAAAATAATGAATCTAAATAAACGAAACGAAAAAAGATAGAAATTAAAATAAATAGAAGTAAAAAAAGAGATTAAAAGACATTAAGATGCAAAGAAATATTAATAAATTAAATTATCTATGTAAAAATGAATACTTTCTTTCATATTAGTCACATTTAAATTGTTTGTTTACTTTTAATAAATTATTTAAAAAACACAGCTTTTACAATATGTATATAATAAATAATTTTTTAGAAAAATACTAAAGAAAACATAAATCATGATTGTTTAAAAGCTGCATTTAATTAAGTTTTTTTTTTTCATTGTAAAAAATGCAAAATAAATATTAAAAAAAAGACAAATACTTTATACTTTATAAAAATAAAATACGTTAAAAGAAAATTTTAAACAGTATAAATAAAAAAAATTATGAATACGGTCTTTTATTTTTGAAAAGCAAGAACAATTAATATCAATTTTAACATTTATAGACCTGTTTTAGCATTTAAAAACATTTAATATAAATAAACAAGTTTAGTAATTTCATTACAAAAACAATTATAGTTAAAGTTACTGAGTTCGTAGATTCTTAATATTTTTTTTTCTAAATATATATACTAATCCAGTATTAAAAATATTTTTAATACGTATATATATTCCTTTAAAAATTTTTTTTTTATATTTTGGTTTTACTTAGCCTAAATAATTTTTTTATTGCAATTTGTTTCGTTATTAGCTTTCAAATGTTTATAGAAACTTTTCCTGCTTCTAAAAGTCGAAACAACCAAAAAAAGTATTTTTGTTTTAATATTAATTTGGTTTTCAGTAATAGATTTCCTTTTTTATCCATTAGCTATTATGAAATGTCTAAACAATAATTAAAAATATTTATTCGTTTTCTTGAGTATCTCCATCAGTGGGGGTTTCGTCTGTGGCTGTTATATTACGCTTACTAGAGGATTTAACCAATTCCAAATATTTTTCACCATCAAAACGATTGCTTTCATCTTGTAGATCCTGTATAAAATAAATATATTGGCAAAATATTATTTAGAATATTATAATTACAAAAAAAAAAAACATGGGAATGTATTAAATTATATGTAAACTAACAGAGAAGGTTAGATATGTTTTTGTGGGGAGTTATTATTCAGCAACATATAAATGTTATTAAACAAAAAATGGAATTTGTTTGAAGTCATAAAATTTATGTTTATAATTAATAACACAATAATAATTTATTTCTGAATATAAAACTATATTGTATGACTTGTCGATAAAATCTTTCTAAGCCAACTTGGCTCGGAAGACCTTTCTGCTGTACTACAGAAATCCTTTCAGGATTTTTACTTTACTGATTAATTTTTCGAATACATTGGATCCATATCTTTTATTTACCCTAACTAAACAATTTCCTGCAAACTTTGTGTTTTTACGCTTACGTTTTTACTAGTTTCAAATATTCCTTATTTTAAGTGATCCAAAGTTCAAAAATAAAACATATCTAAAGCCACATTGTGGGCCGTACCGGAGTTTAAGAACAAAACTAATTAAATATTTTTATAGATTTCACTATGATAAAAAATTATGATGAAATATGTTAGTGGTATTTAATAATAATAAGAAATAATAATAAGAATTATTGATACTAAATGCGATCTTAAGCTTGAAATAAATGTAATAATAAAAAGGTTAAAACTAATTTTGATTATTTATTCATACAAATCGAAATGTAATAAATGACAAGCTTTATAAAAACCTCAAACGATTTTAAAATTATAGACAATGAAATGACAAATAATGAATTAAAAATAAAGACTTAATTTTATAAATTTACCCAACCTCCCGTTGAATACAAATACAATAATGAATTTAATACATTCCACTTGCAATAGATTATAATTGAAGCTTACCTTACCACCAATATATGTTCAAATATTTTGTTTGTTTAAGTCTAGCATTGTTTTGAATTAATGACAAAGTATAAGCATACAAAATGTGAGTATTGAAATTCTCTTCCCAGTTGTTAAAATTATGTGTGCAGGTGGGTTAGTTACATTTTTTTGTTTAATATGCAAACAATAAAACAATGATGATCATGATTGTTATATAAGGAAACGAAAAATAAAACCATATGAATTAGCCACATGATTAATAAAAATATTGTATAATGAAGGTATTTCTTTTCTGTAAATAATATTACTTATTATTTGACGCTTTAGGCGCTGCGCTGCATATTACCAAAGTAGCATGCCAAATCCAAATTAGCTGAACTATAAAATAATTTTGTACATAAGAAATTTACCACAAAAGCAGACTAAAAATAACCACAGATATACTTAAAAATAAATGATTTTTTATTTTTCTATTAATGATTTAAAAGTGTGGAAATCTATATTTCTTTCTTTTGTTTTTCGTTTACAAATTTATTTTGTTATTAAATCATATAAAAATGTTTTTCAAATACTTTCTTTTTTATATATTTTCATACATAAAAAGAAAACAAACTTTTTCAGTTAGTAAGTTATAATCACAAAAAAAAGAAGAAAAAATACATATAATTAATGAAGTACATAAAACATTGTAATATAGTTATAGTTTGTAGGTAGTAAGTTTAGTTATTAGGTATATAATTAATCTTTCATTCATTTTACATAAAATACACATTTATGAAATAGTCTTCTCTTTGGTTATTTTAAGGAATGTATTATTATTTGGTTTCTATTTATCAAATGGTTTTCTTTTTATCTTTGTTTGCTAACATTTTCAAGTATTTTTAATACTTATTTATATAATATTTTTTGGTTTTAAGTTACTTTTTTGTTTTGTTTATACATGGAATTTTTTTAAATTAAATTTAATCTGTTTCACAGCCAAAACACAGATTATATTAACTATAAATAATAATAAATAAAAAATTCAAAATTAATTTAGTTAAACGTTGTTCACAGTACAAAGTTTGTTTTCGAAAAACAAATAAAATTTGATATATATGGGGGGTATATAAAAAACCGATATAGTATATTATTTGTTGAGATTTTCTTTTTGTTAATGAGATTTTATATTAATAGATAAGATTTAACCTTTTCTACACTTGAGTTTAGGTAAAATTCAAAAATTAAACATAGACTTTTATTAAAAATATTTACCACTGGCGAAATTATATATATTGAAATTTCTGGTTTTTAAAACGAAAAAAAATGTTTATAATTCAGGAATTATTTATGTCAGTGTAACATAACATAAATCGAAAGTGTTCAAAACATATACAATTAGTAAATTCAGATAATGTTTTTACGAACTTTAAAAGTTAATAATTAAAACGAATTCAACACAAAACTGGTACTAAGTATTATCTGTTAATTTGTTGACAAAGAACAAAAATAAACTTTACAGTTTTGCTCTTAAAAAAGTGCTCTTTAAAAAAAGAAATTGAAAAAAAAAATTATTTCATATTTGTTTTTTCGTATAGAAAATGTTATTCACGTCGTAAGTGTTCAATCAAAAATGTGCTTTAAAATCATTTCGAATATCATAACATTTCTTTTTATGTAAGTTTTAATTTTACTTCTGATTTTTAGAGTTGTTGTTAAAAAAGGTAAATTTAAAAATGAAATGTTCTTTGTTTTCTTTTTCTTATATTAATCGTCTAATCGCATGTCGAATATGAACGAAAGTCATAGCTCAATTTAGGACGTACGTTTGTAGAATGCAAAGTAGATTTTACATTTTCTGCATCAGCTTCAGCTGTTGCAGTTGCAGTTGAAACTGCCACAATTTCGATATCATCATCGTTATCTATAGCAGTGCCGCCAGTACCATTATTATCACCAAAAGAAGGAGTTTTTTGATTGAGATTATCGCTAATGGATTTCAAATTTTCATTAGATTTATGGGCAGAACCATTTTTGCTACTTTCAACCATTATATCAGATATAATTTTAATTTGCTTATGCAATAGTTTCTGACGTGTATGAGCTGCCTCATTAGGTAAATAATCTGTATTTGTTACAGATGTTAAAGGTACTGCAGACATTGGTCCAGATCGTACCGAAGCTATGTGACGGTTCAAACCAGCACTGTTTATTCGACCACTGCCAGCAGTGACATTTGACATATTTGTATTGGGCGTAATATGTGTATGATGTATGGTTGTTGTATTACAAATGGAGTTTTGTGGCGGCAACTCAACGACAGGTGATGGCGTTTTCATAGAAGCCTCATAACCATCTTCATCAATACTATAGGTAAGCCGATTGAAAAATCCTTTACGTCTTATATTTAACGATAGGCTAGTATGTGAATTTAGTTTGTATGCTAAGGAATTATTAGCTGATTCTTGAAGCTTATTGCTACTGATGTTATTGGTATCATTGTAATAAGCCTGATTATAATAATTATTATTATTATTATTATTTTGATTGTTAAAAGTATAGATTAAATTATTGTTATTACTATTACTACAGGAAGAAATATTAGTGACATTATTGATAGATGATGTTGTTGTTATTGGTATGTTATTATGAGTGATAGATGTTAAATTCGAATTAGAATTTAACGTCTTTATTAAGCTACTGTTAGTAGTAGTAACTGTATTGGTATTGGTGTTATAAAAGATGGAAGTGGTAGCTGTAGCCATATTTTGAATACAAGAAGTTGATGGTGCGGCATTATTGCAAGCAACACGTAGCGTTAATGAAGAAGCTTTTGTGAGAGTGTTTGAGGAATAGGAAGGATTTGTTATAGAAGGAAGAGTAGTAGTAGTAATACTAGTAGTTGTAGCAACTGTAGAAGCATGCGTAGTTGTACTTGTAGTCGTTACCTTGTTACGTATGATGGCTGGAAATTTATCACAAATCTTTTGCCATTCAGAGGGTAAGGCCCAGGAATGAGGACTCTTGGCATAAAACAACAAATGCTCATATTGATGAACAATGCGTGCTGTGAGAAACATACAATGAACTTAATTTGTAAGAGATTTTAAAATTGCAAAAGCTTACTTGTTTCAGTATTTGTATTGTTGCTATTACCAACTTCACTTTTCTGACGGACTATAGTTTGATTAGCGGTATTAGATACTGCCTCAGGTGTTGAATCTTTTCGAGAGAAATGACTTCTACGAGAACGCGATAAACCATTGCTTTGAGATGCTGATTTAGCTAAAAAAAAAGCAAAAGAAAACATTTTAACATAACAATGCAACAGGAAGTAGACTTTTAAACATAAATTCCAATTTTTTATTTCAACGCATTAAAATGTATGTATATTTATATTATAATGATAAAATTTAAAGTTCCTCTGTATTTAATAAAAAAAATGAAACAACTCACTGAGCTTTTAAGCTGAAAAATAATTTGAGTATAAATGAAAATTGTAAAATAAACAAGAAGAAATTGCAAATAGAAAAAAGCTGATAAAGGGAGTTATATAAACTTACATAAATTATTGGAATCCACAAAAACATCATCATCAATCTCTTGATTATTGTTGTTGTTAACAGAAGATATATAATTAAGACCAATACCACTATCGGTAGCCAGAGGTGAGGCAGCATGTAGTGGCGTGCCCATAGCAAATTGAGGAGCTCCAGTCATAGGGGTGGTTGGTGTAGATATAGGACTAGCCATTGAACCATCAAAAGCTTGTCCCGCTTCTATAGAAGCTAAAAATTCGGCACTACTGAAGTGATCATCCAATACCAGTTTCGCTATCTTTAAAGAGTAAGACAAATATTCAATAATTTACATAATCTTCTATGCTTTTTCGAATAATTTATGTAAATATATATATATAATACCTACCCTCACTAGTTCACAGCAGTCACCAGTGATCTTGATTACATGTTGACCAACATTGCAAGTGAATTTGTATTCACCTAAAGAAGCATCATTTGTAGAATATGAATGCAATAACATTTGCGAATGAGGACGTATAGCTTTACCTGCAGCAGCCGCTACTGCGGCATTAGCTACAGGTGTAGATGAGTTCATCGCCTGAATATTTGCCATATGCTGTTGTTGTTGTTGAACAATCTGTTGGGAAGCCGCAGTGGCAGTCATGAAATTTTGAGCCGAATTGAAACTCAAACGATTTGATAGGTTACTAGCAACAGGAGTCCGGGGTTGTACAGCCTCATCAGAGTTAGACGAAGCCAATGAAGAACAAGAGCCTCCTCCACCAGCATGACTGCTCACCATAGCGGGATCTAAACGTACCGGTGATGCATTGCGTCGGATTGTGTCTTCAATCAATTGCTTAGCATAACTTTAAGAAATAAGTAGAAATGTTTTAATATTACCAAGTGTAGTAAAGTAAAAATTTAAGAAAAACTCACTTGATTTTGTCTTCGGCTGGACCTGTAATCTGTACCAGACGTTCTTTGGCACCTGGGTTCACTTTAGAAATTAAAAAGTTTATTTTTTTTGGTTATTTGGCGTAGAATGTTTTGTTAAACATTTCAAATGAAAAATGGTATTAAACGTTAAAGTAACAAAGCATAAATAAATTATAAATGTATTATTAAAAACTTTTTACAAAGAAAATTGTGGCTTGAAAATAAACCAAGTGCAATGTGATGGGAGATGATTATAAAAAAGAAAAAGAATTTCTTTTGTAAGTTAAAATTTTGAGATTATTTTAAAATGAAAATGGTTAATTAAATTAAGGTTAATACATGCTTTATTTAAGATTATACACTACTACATTTAGCTGAGTTCCAATGTAAAAATGATAGAAAAAACATTCAAATGCATTTCCAACCAATGAAAATATAAAATAAGAAAAAAGGGGATTTATTTTAATATAATTAATGCACCAGACAATGGTAGTTATTAAATGAATGGTTTGACGAGTTATTTGTTTGTTTGTTTGTATATGGTGGTTACCTCTTTGGAAGGATATAATAGTTTCACTGAGTTCCTCTATCATATGGACACGACGGCCTTTGATGCCCATTACTTAAAATTTTTAAAGACATAGTAACAGAAAGGAGAGCATCGTGGGAGAAATAATAACAATAATAATAAATGTATAGGTAAAAGATTTGTTTTCTTTTCTTTTGTTTTTTCAATTAAATCAAAAGATATAATAGCTTCGATACCAATACTAGTACAGTATTTATAAAATTGTATATTTAAAACAATAAACAATATTGCTTATTTTTGATTATCGACGATATAATAAATCACAAACACAATAAATACCTTTACCAGAATCAGCATTACGTATAACAACTTCGTCCTTACAATACGTTTTACCAGGGATTTTCGTTGGTTTTGGAAATTTACCAGAATTACGTATAACTTCACCGGGGCTCAAGAGCAAATGTTGCTGATTAGCCGAACCAACTGAAGCGATTGCTGCTGCAGCGGCTGCCGCAGCTGCATTACTTCCAGAGTTTATACCACCAAATGTAGGGGAGGTGCTTAAAAATGCTGTTTGTGTGGGATCCACATGATTTGGGACATCATTTAACTAGAAATGGCACAAGTTGAAAAACATTAAATGCAATTCTAGTAGAAAAGTTCAGTAAAAATTTTAATAAAAAGTAAATAAGTCACACTTACTTCAGCGTTTGTAGCCTGTTTAGTTTTATAATAAGAATTAATTCCACTATCCTCCCAACCTTTGGCACGCAATTCTATCAATTCCAATAAATTGAGTCGAGTCATTATATTTAAGCGTTCATCCTGCGAAGCGTTACGAAATACAACAAAAGCTCGATCTAAGGTGTCTTTTGAAACCGTTTCCAATTGTGGACCATGTATACGCAAATTCTGCACCAATGTGGCCATAGGTTCTGTATTATTAATACCATTTTGCAATGAAATTGCAACGTTCTCTATCAATTGTATGAGTTCTTCAATCAACATAAAATTATTTTTAAGCGACGAACGTGACTGTGATTTAAGTGGTCGAGGTGCCTCAACATTTTTCACGGATCTTCCAATATGTGCCATGATGTCTTCTTATTCTTATATGTAGTTCTTTTGCTTTTAGTTTTGTTTATAGAACTTTTGCTATGAAAGTAATCTGGAGTGATGAATTCTCTTTTTATGTATGGGAATAAAAAAAGGTGATATGGTTCGTTGTAATGTCTAATAAGGATGAAGTTTTTTGTTTTTTACTCAGACTGCTTTCGTAGTCTTGAATTGAGTATCGATCGCTTCAAGTATAAAATATCGAAGAAAATATACAGACAAAACTGTTTCTTTGGTTTATCGTTCGCACCTCCCCCTGCAAGTAAAAAATGAGAACAAAATAGAAAACAAATCAATGACAAGATTTAAATAAAAAATCAATTTTTGCATTGAAAATGTTTGTTAAGTTGTTAATTGGTATTATACCAACTTGTTGTCAGACTAACAATTGGCATTTATTCGATATGTTACTTTTTTAGGGCAACTGTTAAAATTTTTTCTTTTCTATTTTCTTTATTATTTAGTTTCCTTGGAAATTCCTTTTTTTTTTGTTTTTATTATTTAAATAATTTCACTGGTTTCTTAAACCAACTAATTGCGTTTTAGATAGAGCCATCAGAATGTATTCTTTATTAAAAAATATATATTAAATTTGTCTTAATTAAATGGCTGATAACAATATGAATAATTGCTTTAAATTGAATTTAAGTTATGGGTCAAACAACACACTACTATCTGCAATTTTTGAATAGTTAATGAATATCTTTCCACTAATGGAAACTCAAATATTCTATTTTGTTTTAGATTTTTGTATAACATCTTCTTATCATTTTACACTATTGCTAAATGATAAGATTTATTTTATCATTATCGTTGTGTCCACATTTCTACAAAATCTTTGTAACTTTTATGAACCATGCCATGTTATTAATTTGATTGTATATTCCCTTACGAATTTTATCTATTATCTATGATAAATTTTAAATAAGACTTTGTTACATTTGAAAGAAAAGATAAAAATGGCCTCGCATCCTTCAACTGTACGGCAAAAGATTGATGGAAGGAAAAATCAGCACTACCGGAGTATTATAATAAGATCTTTTGGTCTACTCCAAAATATTTAAATCACACTGTTCGAGTTTCGCTCTTAAAACGTATAAAAATAATTCAAATCTACTACTAAGTATGTATATGGAATTTTGATATCGGCAATTCATGAAAATTTTCAGGCTTTGTAATCGTCTATCTGAGACAGGAAGAAGAAAGTCTTATTCGGCTTTACAAAAATGGGAAGTTTTATATAAGTTAACATAATAAATTTACATTTAAAATTTTCAGAGCTTCGTTAACCTTTTATAAAACTCGTTACTAGACTTCCTTATAACCTTTAATATAATTTTTCGTCTATAAAGAAGGAATTTGCTGAAACAAATCGAACAGGAAATAAGGGATAGCAGGGATTAAGCTCCATGCATTAATTAATTTTCGTTTACATATTATATGTATGTATGCAACTCTACATATAAGTAGAATCTAAACAATCAGCAAATAAGATAAATATTTACATATATCTTTAAAAAAAGATTATAAAGATGAGGGGTCGATAGGCAAAGCGCCAAACTAAAAATTATTATTGCGCACTCTTTTTATTTGTTGTTCTTCTCAATAGGTTTCAACAAAAAACAGAAACGAATTAATCTTTCGCAATAAACAAAAAATGACTAAAACAATAGCATGAAATATATTGACTTGCATATATGTACATATATGTAGGCAACTTCCGATCTTGACACACGCCTCAAATTATAAGCATTAAATAAATAAATAATTAATCAAAAATTTTAAATTTAATATCATCTTGTTAAATGGGATAATATACTATAAAGAGTTAAAATATTTAAACAACTATAATGTTAGAGCAAAACATATCAGTAATTAAATTGTTTACACAGTGCACGAAATAATTATATGTTCAAAATAATTTTTATTGTCTATAGTAAAAACAAAGTTAATGTTATGTTTATGACTGGATGAATTTTAATTAGAATAACTTGTTAAAATAAAATTTTATTAATTTTATAATTGATCTAAAGTAGCTATTTATGCCACAGTAGATTCCACAAACAATAGACAGAAACAAAAATGCATTAAATGTTAAAGCAATTACTCCTTTATGTCGGCCGTAGAAATGTACATACATATAGACTTTATTGGCCATTACAACCCTATAATAAAATTTACTACCAAGCTTTTCACACCACCTATATAAGTTGAATGTGTTAATGTTATAGATAAGTGGGAAGGCCCACAGCTTAACTTCGATATCGAACGATAGATTTGAGAGATACTTTTTCACGGTAATTAGTTAATGTCAAAGCATTTGACAGCGTACTGATAAGAGTGGATGGCTTAAATAAGTATACATATATATGAGTTTTGAACACGGCACGACCTCTAGTCTACGGGGACGATGTGCGTTGTATATAAGCCAAGCTAATTATCATGATGTATAAGAATTCCTGGAAATCTTTTCAACATGATTCTTGCATCATGCTCTCGAATGTTAGGTTGAATAAATTTAGAAAATGGGTTTTTGAAATCGCAAGTTTTGTCCTGACAAAAACTACTTGCAAAAATGCAAAAATACTTGTTTTGAAGCTTGTGCCTTAATTATTTTACGAATACTATGAGGTAGAGTAGAGCAGTAGCCTAAGTGTTTGACTAAAACAATTAGAATAATTCAAGTTCAAACCCCGCAGTAAGCGAATAAATGTTAAACATGGTTTTCGAATTTTAAAATAGTGGCATCAATCGTCTCCAAATAATCCATTCCAGAAATTCCATGAGCTGACCCTTGTTCCTCGAAAAGAAAAGCATTAACAATGAATATCATAGGAAAAACATAAACAGCGCCACCTCTTGAGAAAAGAGTAGGCTCAAATAGCACAGTTTCTCACCACTACTATTAAATATCGTTAAAGGCACAAAAGTTATTATAATGAAGTTATCTTATTAGATCATAATGTTCTGTTGTATTTATATTTAAAAAATAAAATAGAAGGATAAAATGAATTTCCTGTAAATTAAGTTTTAATATATAATTTGATTAGAATAATTCCGATCCCTATCGACCTCTTTTCAACAAAAGCAAAATGGCGGGATAAAGACAAAAACGCCAACAGTTTATTTGCCAATAATTCAAATCCAAAGGCAATTCCACCTGCAAATTGCTTAACATCAATCAATTAGATTTACAAATAATGGATTTATTCTTACTACACCTTAAACAATGCTAAACTTTGATCTATGTTGCAAACTTCCATGTCAGACATATTTAGCTAGTTCCCATACCTGTTTTATTCGATTGCAATACAAATACGATTACAATACGAAATATTCAATTCGTTTTTCCGTTTAAAAACTCACTGCTGCTTTAATTATATTGCCCACTATATATTAATGATCTAGAAATTTTAATTAATAAATTTTCACATACAACGCGAATATTTTGGAAATAATATTGTCTGATAGTTGACATTAGACCGAGTAGATATCATATCAATTTTCTTCGAGATGTCATAATGGAAATTTCTTTCAAAAATACAAAACGGGACATTCTAATTGGGCGTCTTCATTTTTTATTATTTTTATTTGTAATTATTACACTGCGATTTAGCCTCGTCATATTAACAAAAAAATCAACCAACATACATTCGCTCGGAAGAGTGAAGCAACGCAACAAATATTGTATTTGCCTCGCCCTCCATACTTGCCGCCCTTCCAAAAATTGAATCATTTGTCGAGAATAGCAACAAAAAAGAAAAGACAACGATGAATACAGCAGAGTCAAGTCAGCTGCTCTGCCAGCAGCACAGCCATTAACCAAAAATTTTTTCACAAACGCACATTCAGTTCGCAATTTTTAATACACCTTTTTTGGTTGAAATATCACGAATATTTTCACGCTTTTTTTATTAATTTAATTTCAACTACACTTTTTCAATCTTTTCACAAAGTTTTCGTAGTTTTTGCATAAAAACTTACCAGAATTTTAACAAAAATTAACTTTTCACTTACGAAGAAAATCTAATCGTCGCAGACACACCAAAGCCGTTTGCACTGACATTTATTGACGCCGTTCTTATTGGATTTTTAGCACAGTTTGTTATTTTTAGTACCGAAATAAAGTCATTCACAGTGTTGCAAAAATGAAATTTTTAAATAGTATTGAACTATAACTGAAAGAGTACCTTTTTGCATGAAATGGTAGTTTTATAAAAATATATTTATATTATACTTACTGTACGGAATGGAATAGAAAAACTAACACATGTTTCGAATATACAAAACAAAAACAATTGATTCGAAACTTAAGGTTTAGTAAAAAAATGTCGACGCAACTGTTCATTCAGCATTCTCATTGCTTTTCGTAATCTAAAATACATACGTTAGCCCCTGGCTAACCGGGGCTTAAGACCTTTACCATTAGCCTGCCTAACCCATTTTTAAAATTTAATTATTTTTTGTAAATTAAATTTTTTAGAATTTTAAATAGAATGACACAATGGCAACATTGTTTTAATGCAGTAACCAGACAAATCGGTGAATGCCTCCACTAACAGATGTGAAAATTACTTATTCTAGACAAGCACCGTCCAAATCACAATATACAGTACATGGATTTATGGTAACACAATACCCATTTCGAATAACGGCATTTTGGTGAATTTCGATTTTATTCACCACACCGGATAAAATTCATCACATTTTGTGAAAAAAGCTCACCACAACTAGTGAATTTCACTACTTTTTTCTTTCCAACAAACAAATTTATTTTTTGTTTTCGTTTTGTCTGACCTGGGGTTTGAACAGTGACTTTTTTGAGCGTCTAATAAGGCTACTGTAACATGTAACTACCTATTATACAGACAGACCACCATAGTGCAGTGAACAAACGGGGTGTAATTTATACTTAATAAACCCGGAAACGGAAAAAGAATGTGCGAATATTTATTAAAATATATATTTATTTTTTGAATGAACAAAAACGAATTTGATGAAAAAAGTACTGACAGTTTGGTGGGGGTACTGCGGTATTTTTGAAATCAAAAAGTACAAAAAAAAATACAAAAGTACTGAATTTTTCAACACTGCTGCTTCATATAATTTATAATGGGAGAAAATATCAATACATTTTTTTAGTTTTTATAATAAAAATTTTTATTGAAAATTTAGTAATAATTCATTTGTTTTAACAATGTATAGAAATTTTAATATCTATACAGAAAAATAAACAAGTTATTATAATTAACTGCAGGTTTCCTGATCGCCTTTACCAAAATTTAAAAAATATAAAATAAAATTTAAAATAATATTATTTTGAACAGGTATATTTTCGTTTTATAAATAATTAACATTATTTGCGTTAAAACATAGATTATTTTGTTTTGAATTTAATATTTGCGTGTTTAATTAAACGCTCGTAAATATTTTTGCGAACAAATATGAAAACAACAATAATCTGGCAACTTTATGCATTGTTCTTG
Source organism: Sarcophaga subvicina (assembly GCA_936449025.2). NCBI lineage: Eukaryota > Metazoa > Arthropoda > Insecta > Diptera > Sarcophagidae > Sarcophaga > Sarcophaga subvicina. The sequence goes on along the minus strand of OW388082.2, from coordinate 100,787,798 downwards.
GGTGGTCCATTGACGTCTCTTTTATCTGGCGGCTGTCATTATTAAAATTTCATTTTAGAAGATTTTTAATATTTTTGTTCAAATAGATTTAGTATTTTTCTGTTTTTCTAAACAATTTTATTTGATTTAAAGAAATAATTTGTTAAAATTAGTTTAATTTTTTAATTATATTCTAAAATCTGAAAGTGTAAAATAATACGCAGAAATTTGTTTAAAATGAAAAGCATCGCCCAAAACCGCAACAATGGTTTATAGTAATAAAAATAAACAAAAACCTACATATAATTCATATATATTTTTTTAAATGTTTTCACCATCCGTTGGTGTGTTTTTATAAATTTAAAAAGTTAATTTTGTTTAAACTTTTGTTATTGACATTCTCAGCGTGCAACAATTTTAAAGTAATATGGAACCCTCAATGTAAGTATTAGAATATTTTGCTTTTGTCTGCACACAGTGTATGTTAGTATGTAATGATGTTTTTCAAATCTCTAGTTATATGAAAGTATAAGAAAGCTACATTTAGATTCAATTCGTCCTTATAGACAAAAATTGTGACATGGAAAATTTTATAGATGCACAAAGACGCTGTAAACCATTGTCACGAATTATTAAATGATTTGTGTGTTTTTGTGTACAGACCACCATTACTCCCGTATTGTTCAAGGCTTGTCAGTTTTGCAAAATAATCCTTTAGATATAAAATTTCTGACTGTACACGGCTTTGGCCATAGAGCAGCTAATAGTAGTGATATCCTCTCAGTTCCATCACGTGTATATGAATAAAATTTTAAATAGGCATTCGATGAACGTGAGGTTGGACCATTATATCGAGCATCTCTTTTTCTCCCGGATTTTTGTATAATTCTTTATCTCGACGGTTTTCAGTGCTCCTTCCGAATATTAACATTTTACCTATCAGGTCCGGACACCTTGACGGGAGGAGGTCAATAAAGTTAAAAGTGCTCGTTAAGTACTGTCAAACAGTTCTTAGTCAAGCAATCAGAAAACTTCCAAAGAATCAAATCGCAGCTATACAATGCTAAACAAAGATTATGGTTGAAATAATTTAAGCAAAGTGGGACAAAATGCTTCATGTTTAAGCACGCCATACTTATTTTAATATTTAATGTATTTTTAATTTCATGACATTCATGACTAATCGTTACAACAGTTCCAGTTTTAAATTACAATTAAACATCTGGTATTAATAATTTTCACTTACAGGAACAAATGCAGACGTCAATTCTTATTAAAATGTTTCCTTATACTTACATCTGTCTTATGTATAAATGGTTCTTCATTGCCATTGGGTACTTTATTGACATCACCATCTGCTGTCGTTAATGCATTACCGACCACAGTACAAGCAATACTGGAACCCATAAACGGTACCCGAAATTTTCGTATTTATGGTGGCAAAAAGAATAAAGAAGAAAAACACTGGTTAGATGGTCGAGGTTTGGGTATGCAACATGTTCAGTGTGTACGTAAAGGCAATTGTGAAAAATTAAATTTCACAACATGCCTTGGAGCGACAATACCTTACAAATACACTAGTTTGGATTTAACAATATCCCACACACAAAGTGATGTTCAAGAGCGTTTAAATAAATACATGACTCTAAAGCATATGCCAAAATGTTGGACTGTTATTCAGGTTGGTATTGCACAAATTATTAAAATAAATATGAAACTATTAAAAAATATTAATTATTCTTTATTTTAAAAGCCTTTTTTATGTGCTGTTTTTACTCCAAAATGTGAACATGTAAATGGTGAAGATATGGTGTATTTACCATCATTAGAAATGTGCCGCATTACTTTAGAGCCTTGTCGTATTTTATATAATACAACATATTTTCCCGAGTTTTTAAAGTGCAATGAAACACATTTTCCCTCGAAGTGCAACAATGATGTTAGAGAAATGAAATTTAATTTAACAGGTCAATGCTTGGAACCTTTGGTACCAGCTGAATCAAGTGCCAGTTATCATCCTGCCGTAGAAGGTTGTGGTGTTCGCTGCAAAGACCCATTATATACGGAAGATGAACATCGACAAATCCATAAGTTAATCGGTTGGGGAGCTACATTGTGTTTATTATCGAATCTATTTGTTGTTGCTACTTTTATAATTGACTGGGAAAATGCTAGCAAGTATCCGGCATTGATTGTTTTCTACATAAATATGTGCTTTATGATTGCCTGTATGGGGTATGTTAGTTTTAAATCGCTTTTTATTTGTATATTAATATGAAAATTGTCCTTTATAGGTGGTTGGCTCAATTTACACCAGGTTCTCGCGATGATATAGTTTGCCGCAAAGATGGAACATTAAGGCATTCAGAACCCACAGCTGGAGAAAATCTTTCATGTGTTGTTATTTTTGTTGTTGTATATTATTTTCTTATCGCTGCTATGGTATGGTTTGTATTCCTTACCTATGCTTGGCACTTGAGAGCTGTTGGCAATGTACAAGATCGTATCGATAAGAAAGGTTCCTATTTCCACTTGGTTGCCTGGTCTTTACCTTTAGTACTGACTATAACCACGTTGGCATTAAGTGAAGTGGATGGAAATAGTACAGTGGGTATATGTTTTGTGGGGTATCTCAACCATTCTATACGAGCCTGCCTACTACTGGGACCACTATTGGGAGTAATTTTAGTTGGAGGGTACTTTATTATACGTGGCATGATAATGCTGTTTGGTCTAAAACATTTCGCCAATGATATTAAATCAACATCTGCCAGTAATAAAATTCATTTAATTATAGTACGCATGGGTTTGTGTGCTTTATTTTCGTTGGTCTTCATATTGGTAGCAATAGCCTGCCATACTTATGAGTTTCGCCATGCTAATGAGTGGGCAGAAAGCCTTAAAGATTATATTATGTGAGTAAAAAACTTAAAATATTTAAATTTTTGCGGGAATAATATTATAATTTTTGTTTTAGTTGTCGCATATTCTCGCCATTTGACGAACATATCAAGTGTAAGATTGAAAACCGTCCGAGTGTTTCCATATTACAATTACATTTACTGTGTCTATTTGGTGCTGGTATTGTCATGTCGACTTGGTGTTGGACTCCCAGTTCGGTGGAAACATGGAAGCGTTATTTAAGAAAAAAGTGTGGCAAAGATATAAATGAAGAGGTTAAAATGCCAAAGCATAAGGTAATAGCTCAAACTTGGGCTAAACGCAAAGAGTTTGAAGATAAAGGGAGGCTCTCTATAACGCTTTACAATACTCATACCGATCCTGTGGGCCTTAATTTCGATGTAAATGACTTAAACTCTTCGGAGACAAATGAGATAAGCTCAACATGGGCCAATTATTTGCCCCAATTTGTAAAACGCCGAATGGCTTTAACCGGAGCAACTGGAGCAACTAATAGCTCAAGCCAAGGTCCGCGTAAGAACTCTTTAGATTCAGAGATTAGTTTTAGTGTAAGACACGTTTCTGTAGAATCACGCAGGAATTCTGTTGATTCACAAGTCTCTGTTAAAATTCAAGAAATGAAAACAAAAGTGGCTGCAAGATCAAGGTCTGGTCACCACCATCACTCGAAGCATGCGGCCTCTTCTGGAAAACGTTCACAGCGGCGTAGAGATTTTATAACAACTACGGGACGCAAATACAGTGGCAGACGAGAAAGTAGTACATCTATAGAATCGCAAGTTATTGCTTTGAAAAAAACTACCTATCCAAACGCTAGTCATAAAGTCGGTTTATTTGCTCAAAGTACCAAAAAGCATAATTCAGCCAAAAGGAGATCAGCCAGTGCCGGCTTAGATCCTTCTGATATAACAGAATTTTTGGCCAAAAACGGCCAATTAATAATACCATTCCTACAGAACCAGGGAATGACAACCACTTCAGATGAGGAAACTTCAAGGGCATCATTTAAAATACAAGATTCTCGTCTTGATGTTGTGGTAAAACAAGACTTAAGTGATGACGATGATGATGATGATAATTTTGAACATAATCATTATATGCGTAATAATGGGCCTAGAATAGAAGAAATACATGATACGTTGGAAAATAATAAAAATAAAAAACAGGCTACGTATGAAACATTGCTTAAAAATATGCAGAAATCAAATGATTCAGCAAATAATAGAAATTCTAGAAATTCTACGCGAAGCAAACAATCAAGAAAGTCCCAAGCCGGTTGCTCATCAAGCCATAAAAAATCATTAAGACGCCATAATAACGCTACTTCAAATACTCAAAAACACAAGTCTTTCAATTCCAAATACGAATTAGATATTATTAACACATCTGATCTTAATTTACATCTAAAACGAGAACTTTCTCGAACCGGTAATAATGAAAATGAAAATAGTTTATGGGATGATTCGTATTCTTCGGTGGAATTAGATTTGCCTGTTAACATTATGCTAAATAGTTCGTATTCAGGTCTATCAACGGGCAAACCAAATTCACGCAACAGCAAAACTAGCTGTGACGTTGGCATACAAGCCAATGCATTCGAAATCTCTACACAAACGCTGCAATCTTCCTATGCTGAGGGAGAATTTGAAAAGTGTATGCGTCAAATAAATAGTAAAAGTCAAAACCATAACAGTAATCGTTACAATGACTGTAATATTGATAAAGATGGCATGGAAATGCATGCTTTATTGGGAGGCAAACACAATGAATCTGATGTTATATTAAGTGAGGCAGAAAAATTAAAAATGCTGTTATTGCCGTCTAAATAGCAATAGAAAGCATTTAAGAATTTAAACTAAAAACTGCCTGGAAGTCTACTGTATGTTTAGGCACCGAAGAAAACGTTTTCGAAAGGTCATATTTAAAATGCGTGATTTCGAATGATATTCTTTTTAAATCTACAGTAGACCACCTGATTTTTTAAGGAAATACATAATCTGTGTATTTTTGTTAATTTTTTATATAATTTAGAGATTATTTTTTATATGTAATGTTAATGAGAAATATAGTTTTAGTTTTTTTTTATTATTTTTTTATTCTAATGTCTGTATTATAAAAATATTTAAGATTTGCAACATATTTGATCCTTGTTGTAAAGGTGCAGTAAAAAGAAAGCATTGTATGAAATGTTATTTATTTAATACCGAATGCCATTTCACCTTAAAGATTCGTATTTTAAAATTATATTTATACAATTGAACGCCCATCATTTATAACTTAGCTTAACGATTAGTTATGAAATATGTAGCGTGATCAAATTATTACGCGGCAGCTATTTTGGCAAAAAAACATATTTTATTTTATATAATTATAAGTATGTATGTATATTTTTTTAATTGTCTAATTTGCTTGTATGCACAATTTATACTTAAAAAATCGAATTGTATTAAAAAAGACTGTTAGTTTTTGTATAGAAAATAGGTTATAAAGATATTGTCTTTTGATTATTAAAAAATGTTTGTACTATTTCAATCATCTTACAATTACAATCTGTAACTAAATATAAGATATATGCGAAATGCTTATAATTATGTGCCTTAAGAAAAACAAGATTACAAATAGAATTAATTTTAAATGATCAACGACTTTGTGTGTTTTTATTTGTATTTATTTTAATTTGATAGTTTCTAAATTATAATATTAAAGGGGGCCTCGCTCGTTGCGTTAATAACTTTTTCACCCTGAAACGCAGAAAAATTATTTCCAAAAAAATTAACAACAACGACTATTACATTCTCTAGTAAAATTTCTGAAATGTATATAATTCGTGAAGACTCTAAATTTAAAATTAAACAATATTTAATAGCTATGTAATTAATTTGGACATCTCAACTGACATTCCCTGCGCACTAATTCAAATTGCCATACGGCATTATTTAATATTTCTCCCAGCATATAAATAATGACACCTTGTAGTAGGATACTGCCAAAATAGGAATACAATTCTTTACATTTTTTATCATTTAAGTAAGGATAAACCCAATAGCCACCAAAATATCGTATAATATGTAACCACAATATATAGGTTAGCATATACGATATAATTGTTATTAAACCAGTGCAAAATTCTGGATACTTGCGAAAAGAAAAGAACATTTCCATAAGCATTAATACGGTTACATTCGTGTGTAACATATGTAAATGCCATCTGTAAAGGAAGGTAAAAATTTTGTATAACAAAGTTTAAATAATATAATGTAACTTACTTCGGTATAACTTCCTGGAATGGTTGGGGAAAAAATTGTTCTCTATTCGTAAAATATAACACCCAGAAATTGATTGTTACAAAAAGAGCCAACGGAAATGCTAGACCACAGAAATAATTATTTTTAAACGTCTGTATAGTGTTAACTTCCTCGGGACAACTGGCATCGCCTTTGAAATCGCTTATAGCAGCAGTTAGGAAATACATAAATTGAATAAACTAAGAAATTGAATCGTAATTATATACAAATCCATTTAGAAGAAAACTCTTTTACCATATTCTGTATTGATATGAATTTGAATTTGCCTCCCAAGCGATGATGCCATTGATAATCGGTTTCTGGAAATTGGATGTGTTTGAAATCGTAAAATATACCAAAACCTGTTGCAATTAGTGCCAAAATATGAAATAATAATAATAAAATCATTTTTTTTCACTTAGAATTTTGTTTTAAGATGTAAGATTTAATTTCAACGCTTAATTTTAATAATTTTGGATTTTTTAAAGCAACTTTTATTTTAATTTTTTAAATAAATAAAATTAAAATTTATCGATATCTTAGAAAAAGGAAACATGTTCATGTTTTTATGGCTGCATTAAAAAGTAGTGGAAGAAAAATACAATATTTATTCAAAAAATCTGTTATTCATATATAACGAGAAAAAAAATGCCAATTAAGAGAGTGCACTGGAATTAATAAGATGTGCTACCGATTTAAATTTGTTTGCTTAGTTTATATTAATAAGATGTGCTACCGATTTAAATTTTTTTTTGCTTAGCTTATATTATAAAGAATTAGAATTTGAACTGACTTTAGTACGAATGATAGCGCCCTTCGTGAATATGGTCATGATATTCTTCTCGTTAAAAGGAATTTTGAATTGTTTTAATACTTCATTAGGTTAAACTCTGGATAATGTTTTAACAATTATTATAAAGGATAAAGTTTTGTTAATTTAAAACATGTAGTGAACATTCAACGGCAGTTAGCATTCAACACGACGATTTCTGTCACTACAACATCATGTATAATTAAATTCTATTAAATTTTACATCTAGTCCTCTTCATACTTACTTTCAATTCCAATATTCATAAATAGTTTCTCATTTTATAATCAATTTTTTTTTATTATTTTTATTCAATGTCATATTTGGTTTTAAGAACTTTTTAATTTATTCAAATTTGTTTTATTGTTGCAAAAACGTAAATAATTTTGTTTTTCTTTTGTTTGGTGCGTGTGATATGAGTTAAAAATATTATGTTTATTATTTTTTCAATTTTTTTTTTTTGTTAGTTAATACAGGAAAATTTAATTTCAAACAACTATCACTAGAAATTAGTCACGTGTGTAAAATATTTAAATTAAATAAGTTGACTTGAGCCTTAAGAAATGAAGGCCATTTGATTTTTGGTTAATAATTTAACTCCTGCTCTAAAATTTAAATACCTACTAATTAATTTATTATTTTAAAATTATGTCACAAAGCTTTCAAAGTGTAGATTTAGAATTATCATAAGAACAATTTTGTTTTATTTGCTTTTATTTCGTAAACTATGAAGATTTCCTTTAAAAAGACCATTTTGTTGTAATGTAAAGAAAAGGCTACATTTGAATTCGTAAAATATTGACTAATGTACGATGCTTTACTTATGTTTACGTTGGGCCATTTTAAGTTCCTTTGACCACACAATATTATTCATTACTTCACCGAACATATACAAGGCTAAGGTGAATACCAGTGAGCCCACAAAGAAAACAATACGTTGGGGTAATTGTAAAACTTCCAAAACGGGATAAACCCAAACACCAGAGTAGTGTTTAACAACATGCAACCATACCAGATAGCACAGCATGAAAACAGAAAGACCAGCAATACCTTTAGGTCTGGAGGGATAGGCACGGAAAGAGATAAACATTTCCAAAACGATAAATACCACAATGTTTGTATGCATAATATGATTTAACCAGCTAAAAACAATTAAAGAAAGGAAAAGTCGTTAAAGAGGATAAAAATAATTAACACTTCCTAAACTCTTACCTAGGAAATACAGCATCTAACACCTTGGGGAAGACCAGTTCACGATCAACAGCATATAGACCCCAAAATGTTATTCCCACATTTAAAGCGATTGGAAAGGCAAATGTGGCCATCATATAATCTTTAATTTTGCGTATCAATGGCAATTTTTTCGGAGCTACTTCATTGCTGCCCACAAAATCATTTATCAATGAAATTGTAAAGTACAAGGCTTGTATAATCTGTAATAAAATAAAAATTACAAAACTTTTAGCAATTAATTTCCAAAGTATTAGTATTATTAGGTAACTCAGTCTGTTTTTAAGCCAATAACATTAAAATGCTACTTTTGCATAGGAAATTATAAAAAAAATATAGTTTCATATTAAATGTTTATGATGTAGGTAGGATACGCATAAAAAAGACGTAGCGTAAAAAAAGTAAAATAAATTTTTATTGTTGATTTCGAATTTTGAATTAAGAGACCTACATCCCTGAGAAAAATAAACCACTTAGGAAGCTCTCATGATAGATTTATATTAACAACGAACATTATAGGAAGGTCAGACCTGTCGCCTCTTGACTTGAGATTGTACTTGGGGTTGAACTTAAGATCTAAAGTTCCTCACCGTCCTACCCAATACATGTTTACGATAGGCCTTATTTTTAGGTAACAAACAAGGCATACCTTTGTCCAAGAACCTGCTTCTGGAGACCAACTACCCATTTCTGACGTAACGAATAACAAGTCTCTATCCTTTTCATAAGTGGTTCACTTAGATTTTTATTCAAATGGTTCAAAATTGCCCCTGAGCAATCAAAAATCTTTATAATTCTATAGAAATTCTCCACATTTGCAGCTATAGTACGTGTATATTATTTCTCAGCTCCCTACTGTTATATTTAAGAGTGAATTCTATCACCTTCTGTCATCAAATCCTGAACGCCAAAAAATCTTTCCTCTTAGCTTTGCAACTGTCGAACAATGACTGGAAATCATTTTGTAGGTCTCTGCCTCTGAACTTGTATACTTGGATGGCAGAGGCGTCGTTCGACTTTAAAATTAAAATGGTCAAGTCTACCTTCCAATTACAATTATTATTACACACATCTTTTTTATTTCAATCATTAATACGCACGTATTGGAAAACCTTATAAATATATGTTTTAGTACGGACAATTTATTTTAATAAAAAAATATACAAAACGCTAAATTTTTTTTACAAAATTAAACAAAATCCGTCAAAAGAGCATTACTTAGATTAGATTTAAAAAAGACTATCCAGCAACAACAACAAACAATAACGATAAGATTAAAACAATTGTAGACTTTGACATCCATTCATTTTAAGTTAAACTTTCACCTGTTTTTGAGTAGAGATTTAATTTAGAAAAAATTTAAAACATACCGCATCTAAAAATGTTAAATATTTAAATTTGCCACCAAATGGATTGTGCATATTCTTATCAGACACCGGAAAATGTACGTAGGTATAATCATAATAAATGGAGTAGGAAAACTGTACAGCTGCCGTCAAATGTACTAAAATGCGTAAACTATTGTAAACTCCAGTATAGGCGGTTTGAGCAATTGTATTTCCTTTATTTTTTGCCATTTTGCTTATATTAAATTCACTTTAAAAAACAAATTCTAAAATACCAAACCGCACAAAACGCACTGCTTATGAAAACTAATCAATTTTTTGCAGATTAAAAACACAACATGAAAAAACTAAAAAAGAGAGGGAGAGATAGACCTAAAAAATTAAGAGAGTACCAGTATTGCCATGTTCTTGATTTATTATTAAGATTTGTTAGAACAATTTCGGGGCTGTTCACAAACAGAAAATAATAAAAAATAAGATGGCAAAAATTTTAAATGATTTAATTAATTAAATATATAAAAAACAATTTTTTTACATTTTTAAACAAAAGCAATTGATTGAGTTTATAAATTCAGAAGTTGGTAAAAAAAATTTTAAAATTTTTCAAATTATTTTTTAAATAAATAAAATTCATAGATAGATAATCTACGCGATATATTAAACGATTCTTTATTGTTATATATTTTCATGACCTAGTTGCATAAAAATATTATGAAGCAAATCAGTTTTCAAATTAAGAAATTTAGAATATCTAATAATAATACATTATTTTTTAATCCATTAGATAGTAGGATACATTTTAGAACAAGTTAAGGATCTAAATTTATAATAGCAAAATTTTTTTCTGTATTGCAGAAATAGATATTAATTGAAGTGTTAACTGCGATACCTTCGATAATGTTACCTATAGCTTACTAACATTCTAATAATAATCTAAACACAATTGAAATATTGATTTTTTGTAGTTTTAAAAATTGTTTTATAGATAACAAGTAATCCCAGGAAGAAGAGGAATGCAAACATTGTACAGGAAAATTGTTTTTCAACGCACATAGGACATGAGAAGGCAACAATTTAATCAATAAACAATTGAAATAAAAAATAAAAAGTTTTATTTAAGTATAAAACGACTCTTTGTCCATATTGTATGACCTTTTTTTGAAATTAGGGGTCAGTTTAATATCGATGGGATATGAATACATATAAATATTCATTCATAGTTTGTTAATTAAACTTAAGTATAGTGGAGTATCCTCTTAAAGAAAATCGATCTAAAGCATTTCGACGTTATATATGTAAGTGACAGATTGACAAAGAGTATGAACTCTGCAAACTTCTACCTGTGCCATCAATGGTAACATAATTCGTAGATACCATAAAAACTTATTTTTTCGAATTTCCTTGATCAAGGTGATAACAAAGTAAATAAACGGAAATGTTAGACTTTTTAAAATAATACCGATATTTCACATTCTATTATTTCTTTTGAAATTTCCGCTGGAAACTTATTATTAAAACTAACATACATAGTTGTGGGTTACAATGTTACTTGTTATTATAAATTTAACACATTCATTTTGTTTAATAAATCAATATTATATATTCTACTCCTTAGTTTCTTGTTCTTCATCATCGTCATCAGATGACGACTCCAACTTAATCTCTGTTAATTCTTGTTCTTCTTCATCTTTTGTATCAGCAACATCCGTCATGTCGGCAATTTCCTTTTTGTGCTGAGGAACAACCTTTTTTATATCTTCTGTTTCTTTTTCTCGGGCTGCTTGAGATGTCGAGGGCATTTCACCAAACATTGGATTATCGAATGCCTGTTCACGCACTCTACCGCTTTCGGGATCATAGGCCATAGTAAAACCTTGTTTCTTATTTACGTTTTCCGTATTTACAGTTAGTATGCTGGCTCTGGTATTGTCGAAGCGGGCAAAAACATTATTTGGTCGATTAACAAACGAACGCCAAATACTTGGGTCATAAATCCATCTTGGTATGTAATGTAGATAACGGCTATCAGGATAATAATAGGCAAATATGACTAGGGCCACTATTGAGACAAAAATTAAGCACAAGAAAATTAAAAGCATAGAGCCAAACGTTATATTTGGATTATATGGCCTGCCTGAAAATTCAAATCCATATACACTGTTATGTAACAAATTTAAAGCTTCTAACCAGTTGGTGGTTTCATTAAGATATTTCATAAAGTCGACACTTTTCCCAGCATAACTATCACGATCTACTATTACGGCCTGCAAGAAATTGCCATAATTTTCAGAATTTACAAAGTTCACATAGAATTCTAACTCCTCTTGCAGAGATTTTTCCTTTAGACCTGTTTGAATAATATTCTTGAGCTTATGTAATTTATTTTCCTCACAGTATTCCACAGCAAATTTTAATGTAGTACCACAAATAGCACAGCAACTGCCATACGGAACTATGGGTACAAGACAATGTGGTCGTGGACAAGTATCGATGACATTGTGACATATGGGCTCCGTAAATGTATTGAAATCTTTATGGCAACCGCAAACATCGTTGTGATAGTATTCGATGTTAACACCAGCTTGGTTTTTAAAAAGATATTCACCTAAGTCTGTATACATTAGCTGTCTTAAATAATCCTTTGACAGTAAGGAACCAGCAAAACTAAGTTGACCTAGTCTTAAATAGGGTGTATATTCCAAATCAATAGCCAAAGGTCCATTACTTTTTATCACAACTGATTCATTGTTACAAGGCACTCTTTCCATATCTGGTATGGCTGTGTTTTCTTGTTGCTCTTTAGATGAACGCCATGTTTTGGGATCCAGCCATTTGTGTATAGTGGCAGGTTTTATATAGGCTTTACCTTTATCACAATCACGCTCTTGAGAATTACCGCCTAATGTCACAATGGAATCTTGTTGCAATAAAATCGCACCATCTTTAGGCAAAACAAATCCTCCAACATCTACGCTTTTGGGTAAAGGTAGCAAAGCCTGATACTCTTCGGGAAATATAACATTTTCGCGTGCACACGGTAAATAGTCATCAATCCATGCAGAAGGATCATTAAAGCCAGGATTATCGATTAGCCACTTAGTAGATTGTGTTGATTTAATTAAAACTACTATGAACCAAAGAACTTTTTTCAATAAGTGGCCGTACATGTTTATTTAAGGCGAGTTTGGAAACTGAACTGAACTAAATATCAAATAGACAGAAAAGCAACAATAAGGTCTGGCGAAATATTTAGGGGCGTATCGGTTTTGTATTTTAAATATTTTTTTTTTTTTGCATATGATGATAACACACAGTGGAGTAGTAAGTAGTTCAATTAAGAATAACAAAAATTAAATTTTTGAAGAGATTTTTAAATTGTGAGAAGTTAAGTCTAAACTTAAAATAAAACTTATGTAAAGTGTTAAAAAATGAATTCTATCTGTGATAATCTCGTGTGATCCATTAGTGGCATACGGTGTGATCTTTGAGAGAAGCATGTGCTACAATATGTAGAAATTTGATTATTTGTTTACAATGATTTCGCTTGCTTTTTATTGTACGCAATTGAAAAGTTACTGGACAACGGTTTTTCATAAGAGCAATCTATTTTCGGTAGTATAAAATAAAAAATAGTAACGATGTTAGCTCAGGAAAAATGTTTCTCAATTCATTAAGAGCTTTTGACTTGAAGTATTTGTGTTTACTCTTCAGCAATAAAAAATAACGAATAAGTAAAATGCCTAGAGTAAATATAAAAAGTAAAATACATTTATATATGCATATACGGTAAAATGTAGGATACTATAAAGAATTTTTTAAATAAATTTTACCTTTTAATGACAAATAAGAATTTTTGTTGCCTGGTGTAGTCGATACCAAATGTTAAGGCGATAAAGATCAATTATGGTATGTTTTCTTTTTACAAGAGTTTATTTTTATTAAATTATTTCACACAATTAAAGACATCTTAATGGGTGGAAAATCTGTGTAAACACATTTTCATTTTATCATTTATAATGGAATGGAAACATTGTTTTTGTAATAAATTTATAATTTTTATACCACAAAGCGTGCATGCAAATGTATAAACATTTGGGTCAACGAGTAGCCTTATTTTGTTGCAAAGAAAAGAAATACATTTTGATTAATTTTCCTTTTGTATCATGTGTAATTTTAATTGTTTAAAAAAGAAAAGTTGAAAAATACAACAAAGAAATACGGTATACATACATACATACATATGTGTATAAACAAGTCAAAGACATTTCTTTTGATACAAAAAAGAGAAAATTCAAGGAAAAATATGGACCATATTGAAAAAAACGAAAAAACTTAATATTCTCTACTTTAGTTTAAAAAATGATTTTTTTGAATCATAAAATGTTTAAATGGTTGGATTTAAACAAATAAACAATAGATTTAATAGTTTCCTTCATTCCAAAGGCACTAAAACCCAATGACGAACAATGACGCTAGAGGTGTTATGGTATCAATCAGCAATATCGTAGTTTCAGCAAATAAATCAATCATATAACATCGAATAAATATTGTGTTATATAGATATGCATATATGTATACTCTTATAAAGAAATTGTTCATTAAAGAATGGCAAATGTTTAAATACTATTTTAACAATATAAATATACTGTCCATGAAGAACTACAAAATTTAGTAGGAAAGTTAAGTTAATTATTTATAAAATTAAATGTTGTAGATGTTACTTTATTCCATATAAGAACCAATTCCAACGCACAAATAAATGTTGCTTTTGCAGTAACGATTATTTCCCTACTCATCAAGAGCTAGACAGTAACACATGAGGATAAAGACAATTTCCACCTTATCCACAAATCCATCACTTCCATCAAAGTTAATGAGAATACCAACTCTATAGTCATGCCCTACAATAGGACAGTATGCAGTAGTACGATAGACAGCCACAAATAAAAATAAAGACACACAGCCTAGTATATCCTAACAAATTTCACGCGCCCTCATGCTAGCAAATGAACATTTTTTATACCATTTAGCAGCTTTCGTAACTTCCTCAATAGTCCTCAATATTTTATGGATGATACAATACCAGACATAATTCATCAGAAAAGTGGACTGGAAGAAGTTAAATAACAGTTACAAACAGTTGTTTTTAGAACTGTAGGACTGTGTAGATTTACGACATTATCGCATATGGACAATGTTTAACAAAAAAGAAATAAAAATTTTCTACGTAGCTAAAAAAATTATAAAGTGAAGAAATAAAATTGTTCTTAAACAATTTGTTTAAATTTTTATGTTAAAAAAAAAATAAGTGTTACAAACATGTGTAACTTTAAAAAATATTTCAAATAACACGGTGCGACAGTCAAAATACACCCAGACAGTGAAATGGTGTAGGTTGTGAATTTTGTTGAGTAGAACACAAAAATACTTTTTTTTATATTTCTCAAACCCTCCAAACTTGTTTTTTTTTTTTTTTACGAAAGCGGTATTTTTGATCTTTTCACACAAAACTATTGATTACCCAAATATTTTTTAACCTATTTTCAAAATCCAGAATTTTTTGAAAAAGGGACAGATGAGCCTTTAAAATGATATACATAAACAAGTGTTTGATCGGGTAAACTTGGAAAATATGAAATAAGTGATGACATTCTGATATTCGCTCAAACGCGAAATCGACACATTTTCTGATAAACAATCAAGATCCATCAAAAATTTCTGAAAAATTTTTGAACTAAAAGTTCATTTGAAAAGATATATATATAAAAAATATAACACGACTGTTATACTATTTAAATAATAACTACGGTAATTTTCGGTTAAATAATATATATAGTATGTATGTATATCGTTTCAAAGACCCATCCCACTCCTTTCTAATAAGGTTTAAATTTTAGACATCGGTTCAGAAATGTTTGTGTAATCAATAAATTTGTGCGTAAAGTCCAAAAAAACAGTTTTTGTCACATAAAACAAGTTTGAAGGGTTCAAGAAATATAAAAATAATATTTTTGAGTTCTACTCAACAAAACTCACAACTTACACTATGTCATTCATTAGCTGGGTGTATTTCATTTTTTTTTATTTTGTCGCATACTGTAATTAAATAGCATCAAATATATTTTTAGGAAATAA
Organism: Sarcophaga subvicina; assembly: GCA_936449025.2. NCBI lineage: Eukaryota > Metazoa > Arthropoda > Insecta > Diptera > Sarcophagidae > Sarcophaga > Sarcophaga subvicina. Next base: position 100,772,093 of record OW388082.2, on the reverse strand, counting down.
TATAACAAATAATAACTTACCAAACACCAATATGTTAAAAACTGCAATTTTTTTTCCATTGAATCCGGTACCATTCTTCTGACTTCAGCATTTTGCAGCTTATAACTCCGCTGTGTTTCAAATTTATGAAAATAGAGCGCATAAACGAATTGACCCAGTGCTAATAAATGTATTATCGTAACGAATATACGCGATTTATATAATTCAACTTTCGTCATTTTCAATTTCTTTAATACTACTTAAAGTACGAAGTTCTTTTTTACTTTTTGCAGATAACCTAATTTTAAAAAAAGAAATATTTTAAAAGTGCATAATAATAACTGATGTTTTTTTTCTAAATGTTGCTTTAGTTCATCGATAAATAGCTTTGGAATTTTATGTTTAATAAATTTGTGTAACAAATTAAAATATGTTCAATTATAGAACGATAATCTAACAGACTATTAGCTTCTAACTGTATAAAGCGAAACCACAAATAAATTCGCCAACTATTGTCTTTGGTAATAGAGGTCAACTGTATTACAGGCTTACTTCAAAGAAAATGCTACATAAGTCTTCACGTATGGAAAACTCAACAGATTTGATGTACTTGAACACAAACATTAGAGATTGATATCTTACGTGTCACCGCATAGCATTGAATTCTGTCACCCTTTAAATTAAACCCTACTTTGGCCATGCAGCCGTACCGATTACTAAAGCGAACTTAAATGACAACGATAGCAAAAACACTTAGTTACGCACATAAATGAAATGAATAACTGTATGATTTAGTAGCAGAACTCCGAATATTAGGTATTATGTTTGCAAATATAATTAATAAATGTATCTAGAAAAAATGGAAGAGGTTGGGATATATGTATATATATACATATATGTATGGCGTGTGTACGTGGTGTACGTGTACAATATTTTTTAAAATGTATATCAAAATATTTGATAACGTTTTTACTTGATACCGATTATTATTTATAAATACTAGTACAAATTAATGTTTTAAAACATAGCACAAAGCATACATCTACAGCAGTGATCGGCGCCAATCGCACTCGGGGACCGAACATCTTCGGTTTTTTACACACATAGGACACTAACATCAGGAATGCTCGTAAAAAAGAAAGTAAAAAGGCATTCACTTGCTTGTCAAACATCTAACAAAGAAGGTTCATGTCACTTTCTTTCAAGTTTCAATTATACACCCAAAGAAATATTACGATAGGATTCACTAATATCAATGAGAAATTATCGCGATTTTTTAAAGAAAATTTGTGAAGTTATATACGCTGTCTTTAGGGATTTAGTGCTGTACACATTTTCTATATTATCCACATACATAAATGAAACCTGAAAAAAAGCGACAGCGTTAGAAGCTGACAATCAACTGAATGCATTTTTACGAACATTGTTGATATTCGCGTCCTGTGTGTAAAAAACCGTAGATGTTTGACCCCAGGAGGCGGTTGGTGCCGACCACTGATCTACAGTCAATTAAGTTAAACAATACTTTTAATTGCAAAAACACATGGAAATGCCCATAAATGTAGCTTACAGATGTATACTCATACGAAATATGTATGTATGAAGCCGGTCTTAGAAGTGTTCGTAAATAACTACCGACCGAGTGGGTGAGTGCGCTGAATGAATGGATGACAAATAAACAAACAAATAAAAAATTCATATAAACAAATAGATTTAATATAAAACATTATCTCATTTCAATCTCAATCATTCCCTTCTTCTTCACATTACATACTCATACATACATATGTACACACATTCAGTACAATATTATTATAATACAGACAAAGTCGCATCAATTCTATTCTCATTTATTTAACAAATTTTATAATTTGAAGAAAAATAAAAAATTAAAAATGATTAGAGAATAAAACTTATTGAAGCATTTCAATTTTACATGCTGCAATAAAAAATTCTACATTAAGGCAATTCAAATGACACTTAAAGAAAATTAAATCAATATTTGTCACACATAAAAAGTATGAAACTGGGACTGAAGACGACTGAAGACAGTGTGTGATTGTGTGTAATGATTTTAAATTTAAATATGAAACTTTTCAAGTGCTCTCTCTTTTTTTTAACATTCTGATACACGAGATGTACTCTTATTTATATAATAAAGGATACATATATGTATACGCTAGTATGTATGTATGTATGTATTTGTACATATTATATTTCCTTAAATAATCTGTATTTGTAGACATGTTATGATTTTTTTGGATTTTTTATTTTTCGTTAATGTTTTATTACACTTGCTATTATATGAGGACGTCGTCCGTTATTCAAAATAATATTACCGCTACGACTGCACGATTTTAACTGTGAAATACTACTGCGGCAAACGAGTACAATGGAAATTGGTAAGCAAAACAAAATGTTGCTTTATGTACTCAATGCCGTATTATATGTACAGATATTTTTTTCATACGCAAAAACAAAAAATATCAAAAAAATACATGTAGCATTAAATGAGTAAGAAGTAAGATCAGAGCTTCAAAGGAATTTATTTTATAACACATATCAAGTGGTTCCTTTTTGTCTCCTAAAGTGTTTATTGGACTATTATTAATTAAAATTTAAGATATATTTATGAACTTTGTATAATTATTATTATTTTAGATGAGAAAAAATTCAACCTAGATGATCCAGGTGATTTCAATTATAATAGGAGAGATATTTACAAAAGGAACCAGGATATTTTTCTAAAAAGAATATCGTTGGCGTATAAGTAATGGAATCAGGAAATTAGGCCTTTATATTATGTCGATACACAGCAGTTTTGGAGCATAACACCAATGGAGAACAGCTTTCAGAGTAACTATAAAAGGTAGTTAACAACTAGATACAACTTTCAAACTGGAGCGCATAGAATTCGTGGATAATAACTTATTATTTTTCATTTAGTCCGGGAATTTATCAGTCTTTTAAGCAACTGCTTGTATAAAGTAAACAACTACAAATGATGGAGAGAAGTTTTTATAAAAATCCAAACTTTAATTTTGAGTTAAAAGCTTTAATGAGTGCGCATGACACTTAGAATGTTTGTAGTAAACATAGCTTTACTTCAGGACCTAGGCAAGAAGTTTTATATTTCATAAATCTGATGTTGTGTAAATGCCCGAAAGTGATTAACCAGTAAACAAAACATTCAACAGACACAGAAATTGTGTAAGTAGATAAATTCAAGAATTAGGATTTAGTGAATAAAACTTCACTTAAAAAATTAAAACCTTGAGCATCCTTTTAAATGTTTATTTTATATCGTATTGTATTTTATCTTCTTTCATGAGGAATCGGTGTTGACGTTTCAGAAAGTTTATACATAAGTCTATTTGTGAATTAAAGATAATGTTATCATTGTTATTAGTACACATTTACATACCTACAGATATACGTCTGTATGTATGTACAGTGGACAGCAAAAGTACGGCAATATATTTTAGCAATTTCATGAATTTTAGCCAAAAGTTTGTATAAAAATTTATAGTTTATATTTTTATTTTATTAATTTATTTCCGTCTTATTATAAAACAAACAATTTTTTAATGTTTTTTTTTTGTACCCCAAAGAAGAACCCTGAGTAAATTTAAAATTCAAAGGCCTAATATATGAAAATGTTATCCCTTCTATTTAGTAGAGTATCCCTTAAGGTCAAGCACTCCGTTTAACCCATTTGGAATTGAATGTACAAGTTTTATTTAGTGTTTTCTGGTGGCACCATGAGCAAGTTTTTCGGTTGACTTTTGTTTGAGGTTTACCGATTACGTAACCGTTCTTTCAAATGATCTCCTTGAAGTCATATCGGGACTTTGTGCAAGAGTAATTAAACCTCTGGGGATTTTTTTGTCAAAATATATTGCCGTACTACGACTTTTGCTGTCGACTGTATGTATATAAGTTTGTATACACAAATTTGTCAACGATTATCAATCACATTATTTTTGTGCAAAATTAGTATGTTAAAAATAAACTGCAACTTTATACATATATATGTATATGCTGTATGTACATATGGACGTAAGTACATACAGTTAGTAATACAATATACATATATGTACATTCTGATACACAATTTTGTTGATAATACTCGTACTTCTGACTTTTAGTATAAGTTTTTCATTAAGAAAGTCTTATGAAGAGATTGTTCATAAAACACAAGGCATTTCAAGTTCGTCTTTATTTATTCAAATACAAATTTAATACACAATTCAGAAAGAAATTTGTCATTCATATGCATATTTACACACATACATTATATATACATGCTTTTGGATCTATCTTTATAAATGACAAATGCTAGCACATGAACCCGCATATATATCGATTCTAATGTCATAATGATGATAATTTGGCATTACTGAACCATACTCCAACACCCATAGGCGTTAAACTTGGAGATCTTAAATCTCAGTATTTTTTATTAATTCTAAGAAGTTCATTGTTTCGTGGGCTGCTTAGTTTGCCTCACTCATGAATATTGCTAAAACCAAATATCATATCATTATTAATTGATTAAAATGAAAGTTGTCAACATCGTAACCTATTTTCATATGACATATAGTTAGAAAATACCCTAGACCACATTGTGTTGAATTAAACAAATAGGTTCTCGTATAGATTAAAGAGAAAACTGTGTCTATGGACATGTATGCACATTTTCGGGTTTCACCAAAGTTTGCCTTTCAATTTTTAACACACTACAGTTTTTATAAATGTACTCACAATTTCAAAATTTGGTGAAAGCTCTTTAAATTGTATATTAAAAAATCTTAAATCAAAGATACTTTACGGATAACAAATTAATTTTGAGAGATTTAGGTTTATAAGTGGATTACAGTGATTGAACATATGTATATTAAAGGAAATTATGATATTGTTATATGCAGTGCGAAAGAGATATTTATTTTATATACCTTCGAGATAACAGCGCTTTTATAAAACCAGGCATATGTAGGTAATGTTAAGATTCATATTGGAGACAGCAAGCCTCACGAAAGTCAAGATTCCTTTGATAATTATTTCATACATTATGAAGTAAAACATAAAAGTAACAGAAGACAAAATACGTTCCCGCTGGGTGTTCTCAAAACGCCTCTCGTTTTCTTTTTACATTTTTTAATTCAAACAGCAATAATCTTCAGGAAACAATCATAAAATTGTGTATGCTATCATTTCACAGTGAATGTAAACGAAATAATAACAATAAAGTACTAAAGACCAGCTGTTTGATTTGTTTTTGTATAAGCGTAACCTCAACTTTTTTAATGGTTAAAAAATAATTTATGATATTTTAAAGAAAAAGATTAGTCAATACAAATATTAGGAAAAATTAATAACAGAATGTCTTTGGCTTCAAAAATTACATTAGCTGCATCTTTTGTCATAAGTGGTGGCATTATTGGTTATGTCCATTTTAAACAAACAAACGATAGGTAAAAAGCACAAAAGTACAAGATATTAATACCTTGATAAAAATGTATGAAATATGTAATTACAGAGAAAAATTGCATGAGGGAGTCGTTAGAGATATCGAGAGGCAACAAAGACGAAAAACAGAGAATACCTATGTACTGCAGCAACAAATTGATTTGACCAAGCAATTAAAACAAATGCAAGCCGCAGAAGAACCGGCAATAGTGCAACAACAAAGTTAAAAATATTTTGTTTTGTAATGTTTTGTTTATATAAAGCCCGTGATCTTTATTGATGCTTTTTAAAATAAACGTTTTGTTTGTGAATAATTAATTGTAAGGGGAGAACTTAATTTTAAGAAGATAGTGGTAATTTTTCAGTTATCATTGGAAATAGTAACGGTCGCCAATAAAGGTTACTCAGAAGATTTAATAGCGCCCTTTACGATTATCGCCGGCTGGACGTTCACGACTACGCGAACGACGACGATTTTCGCGGGAACGAGAGCGGCGACGTCTTGGCGAACGGGAACGAGAGCGTGTGCGACGTCTGCGGGAGTATAAATACCTAAAAGCGCCAAGTTAATCAAAATGTTTATTGGTCTATCTTTATATAAATTACCTTCTCAACTCTCGCGAAATGGGTTTCAAGTGCATGAAATTGCAAAAACCTGAACGTGTGCATTCGCCCATTTCATATTGGCGACAGCAAGCCTCACGAAAATCAGTTACTGGAGACAATTCCGAATAGACGGGTCGTCCACCAAACCATCTATTATTTAAATCATTCGCAGCCTTTTCAGCATCTGCCTCGTGTCGAAATTTTATATAGACATTACCAACCAAATGGTCGCCCAAGTTATCGCATACATTCATTTCTTCAATTTCACCATATTTATCCTCACATTCCACGAATACATCCTCAAAGAAATTATCATAATGTTCCTGCATTTCCTCATCAGAAACATTGGCTACCAAATGGGAGCCGTCAGCTGATTTGGCTGAATTTTGTGGATTTACATACAAGTTCTGCAGCAATACCGTCTGGGAAAATGTGGGCTTATTGTGGATCCTAGAACAACGATCGCCATGGCGACAAGCTCCGATTTTAAAATAAAAAGAACAATTTACTCTGCAAGAAAAAACGTACTTTTTTAATAACTATACAAAATACTTCCTCTGCTTATAGTACTTGTCTTTTTCAGTGCCAAAAATGGACGCCAAATATTCAGCCATGTTGTTGTTAAGAAAGCCACCTCAACAACGAAGGTTATGGTATATTTTTATGATAAAATTTTACAACTAGATATATGAAACAAATCTAAATAAATTATTTCTTCATAAAAACTAAAATGTTAATTAAAAACTCGTAATATTTTTCTATTTTTGCACAAAAACTAAAGAAAACGCCGCTTGTTTTATTTCTTCACAAAATGCTTGTTCTTCTTTAACAAATGTCAAATATGTATTTAAAAATATGCACAGTTGCTAAAAGTGCACTAGACAATAAATAAAAATATTAAAGGGCTAAAATTATGCTGATTTTAATAGCTTATTGAATATTTTTAACAACAATTTTACTTATTAAATATATATCCCTTCCAATATATTATAATTTTATTTTTTATTGTGTTTCTTATTGAATATTTATAAATCTTTATAGCAAAGTTTATCCATTAATTTTCAAATTAAATAAACAGCTGTCATGCCATCTCTGTTTTTTAATACCATTTTTAGCATCTATTATAGCACTTTTTGAATTTCTCGTGTATTTTCCTTGTACTTCTAGAAAAGTCCGTACAATTTATATAGAATAAAAGAGAATCTTCATTAAGAAGCCTACAATAAAATTTTTATTCCTCTGAGTTAAAAAGTGAAATTAATTAAGTCAAGTAATTGAATTACTCATTAAATAAATAAAATACATATATTATGGAAAAGGTAAAATAGAATTTAAAAGAAAAATAATAATTGATAAATTAATTTTTCTTCGATTTTTGAATGGTGGTAGGTAAATGAACTTAAGGAAAAAGGTAATAAAGCTCTAAATGCGGAAAATTATGATGAAGCTATTGCCGCATACACAGAAGCTATTGCTTTAGATGGTACAAATCATGTTTTATTTAGCAATCGCTCAGCTGCATATGCAAAGGCTGGAAAATTTGCTGAAGCTTTAGAAGATGCGGAAAAGACTATTACGCTGAATCCCTCTTGGCCCAAGGGGTATTCACGTAAAGGTGCAGCTGCCGCTGGTTTAGGAAACTTCATGAAGGCATTTGAGGCTTACAATGAGGGTGAGTTAAGAATGTTGTTTTCTATAATACTTGACATTGAAGAACCTAAACATCGATTTCCTATGAACTTGTAATTTTCCTGCATAAAAATTAAACATAACCTTAATTTTTTTGGTTGCGTTTTTCTTTTGTTGATGCAAAACAAGACTAGATGTTGCCAGATCTACCATAGTGTTTGCGGCTTTTATTTTATTAAAAAAAATTATTTTTTTTTAAATTTTAAATTCAAAGTTTAACCATTTTTTATGAAATATAATATACGTATATGTATATAGATATATGTATACATATTCACCTGTATTACTCAGTGCGATAAAAACATAAAATAATTATATTAGAAGCGTTTTTTGAAATCTTAAAAATTCAGTTAGCATGACAAAAAATTTTCAACTTGGATGTGATGTCTCCAAACACTAGGTGTAGTAAAAGAATTGCAATTTTTGCATTAAATTAAATTCTTTATTAATCCTATTACGGTCAAACACAAAAGTAATTTAATTGGTCCTCATAGAAGTCTTCGCCTAGCAGCACAAAAAAAAGGAACATGTAGTAATAACATAGGGCTAGATACAGATTATGTTTTAAATGCATAAAACCCTTCAACCAAGCGCATAAAATTTATGGTTATCGAAATTTATGTTGGGATACTGTAAACCAGGAATATACATTCGAATTAAAAGGTTGGTCGTAGGGGAGCGTCTCACCGTATTCCCCTAGCCAAGCCCTATTGAAGTTAAATACGGAATTGACTGTGAGTTAACCACTACCTTTTCCCGTGGTTAAACGTGATATTTTTCATCACCAGTTATTATATTTTATATCCACAAGGTTTTAGTGTGATGGTCAGTTCCTTTGCTAATTATATATATAATTATATTATAACAATAATATATATAATAACTTGTTTGGTTATTATAATAATTTGTTTCGTTATCACACTAAATATTCCCACTTTGTGTTATCGACAAAGTGTTGACATATTATTGAGGGGAAGTACTAAATAAATTACAAAAAATACTAGTTAGTTCTTTATTGAAAACTAAAATTGGTAGTTATGGATTCGTTATAACTTTGTGTCAATAAAAATTGTCTATACTAATTCTATAGGATAAAAATGTACTCAGTCTAATAATAAGGCAATGGATTTATTATCTCCTTTATATATTAATAGGCCTGAAATACGATCCAACAAATAATATACTGTTGCAAGGTCGTCAAGAGGTAACTGCTGCTGTTTTGCAGCACATGCAGGCGCAAGGTATGGGAACACCAATGGATGTTGATCCTCCAACAACTAGGACTAATACAGCAAAGTCTGCAGAGAGCGCGCAGAAGCCAGAGCCACCCAAACCCGCTGAACCGAATTTAGAAGACATGACAGAGGAGGAACGTAAGAAGTATTTAGCTAGAAAAGAAAAAGATGCTGGTAATGTGGCCTACAAAAAGAAAGATTTTGAAGTCGCTTTGAAACATTATAATGCCGCCCTAGAATTAGATCCTACAGATATAACATACTATAACAACATTGCCGCAGTACATTTTGAGCGTAAAAAGTATGAGGAATGTATTGAAGCCTGTGAAAAGGGCATTGAGATTGGCCGTGAAAATCGCGCCGATTTCAAGCTGATTGGCAAAGCTTTTGCCCGCATAGGTAATTCGTATAGAAAAATGGAAGACTATTATAAGGCAAAGACATACTATGAAAAAGCCATGTCTGAGCATCGTACGCCTGAGGTGAAAACTTCGTTGAGCGAAGTTGAAACTAAAATCAAAGAATTAGAACGTAAAGCCTATATTGATCCAGTTAAAGCAGAGGAAGAAAAAGAAAAGGGTAACGAGTTGTTTAAGAAAGGAGATTACAGCACTGCCGTTAAACACTACTCAGACGCTATACGTCGCAATCCAGATGATCCAAAGTTGTATAGTAATCGTGCAGCCTGTTATACCAAATTGGCTGCTTTTGATTTGGGTTTAAAAGACTGCGAAATGTGCATTAAATTGGATGAAAAGTTCATTAAAGGATACATACGTAAAGGAAAAATTTTGCAAGGTATGCAAAAGAATTCCAAAGCATCGGCGGCATTCCAAAAAGCCTTAGAATTGGATCCTAATAATGCTGAAGCCTTAGAAGGCTATCGTCAATGCGCTCTTAACCTGCAGCGTAATCCTCAAGAGGTCTTGAAAAATGCCATGGGCGATCCAGAGGTACAACAAATTCTTAAAGATCCCGCTATGCGCTTGATACTAGAACAAATGCAGAATGACCCAAATGCTGCTAAAGAGTAAGTTAAAGAATATTAATTGATAAAAATAGTTCATTTTAATAATTTTTGTCTTATTTCGTTATAGACATTTGCAAAACCCTGCGATAGCTGATAAGATTATGAAATTAATGGAATCGGGTGTTATACAAATTCATTAAAAGCTCATCAGAAATAACAGCAATTTCTTTCCAAAAAAAAGAAAAAAACAAATAGAAAAGAAATAAAAGTAATCTGCAAACCTATACATGTAAACAGAACAAACACAAAAACGCTAATTGTATTTAAATTTTCCATTTTCCTAAATTCAGTATAAAGAATTTGTTTCAATTTGTTTATTTATTTTTTTTTTACCTATAATTTTTATAAAAATTTTTAAATGGTTTATTCGACTTCCAATAGAAAAACCTAGCTTAGCAATTTATTAAGAATTTTATTATTTGGTTTAGAAGAGATTCAAATATACTTATATAATTTTTAAGGTCTTAAAGGATTTCTGTTTAAATAATACAGATATTTATAACTACAAACAAAAGGAAATACTGCTTTAAACTTACCAACAAAAAACAAATCTACTTAATATTAAACTATTAACAATAAATCTATTGTTTTATTATAAATATACAAGAAAAGAATAAACTATTTCTCAACTGATATAATTTTGCTTACTAAATTTCTTTCATACTCTTATTGACAATCTTAAACCAATAGAGGTTACTAAAATAAATTGTAAAATCTCGCGAAATGGCACATTTGGAAATGAATCTAGATCAGAATTGGTGGACAGTATGGGTAAGGGATAACACACGCTAGACTTATAAATCACTTGTCCGTGTGGAGATTTATCTGGTAGTGTACTACAGTCACTGGCTGATATTTTTAGGGTCTGTTTGCTGTGCTTAAATATTTCGACCAGAACCTGTGTGCCTCAGTAAACATATAGAAATTACAGTGAATGAAAACGTTTCCCACCCAAGGCCTATTTACAGAGTTGCAAGCATTTCAAAAACAATTTAATATTAAAACGCCAATTTATGAAAAAACATACTTATAAGTTGTTAATGATATTTAAATTGCATTGGAAGCCTATTTATTATTATTTATAATCGTTAATAAAAATTCAAACGCTCTTAAATTAAATCTATTAATTCAAAAAAAAAAAAAAATAATTCAAGTACTAAATATTGCAACTGTTCATGACATCAAGGTATAAATATACGGCAACTTGTTTGAACAGCTGGTTAACAGAAATTGATTTTACTTTGTGCCACAACAACAAGTTTATTATTTTCTAACGACTGTCGCTTAATAAAAACTGTTATTGACTTACTATAGTTTTATATATAAAACTAAATTTTTATGAAAAACAATATAATAAAATTGCTCTTAAATAATCACATATAAACTTTTCGGCAATAACAGTGTATACGTTTAGTTAGGTGTTAATGCATAAACAATTGAATTGAAAATGTGAATTGCTTAAAGGCTATAAAAGGTAATGAATGGGAACCACCCCCACTTAACAAAAAGTAATGCCGGTCATTGTGGGCATGTTGTATTGCCCTATATCATACTATGTTTTTGAGAACAAATGAATTTGTGGTGAATTTGTTTGTCCATTTTTGAAAATCGTATTAAATTTTCGTGAAATTGTCAATCAAAATAATACATGTTTTTCTACTTACTAATCGAGCATACTATTTGTTGGTATAGGGTGCAATCAATCATTTTTAAAGTGTTCTTGTTTTGCTATAACAAACATGTCAAATAGAGGAAGTGCTATAAACAAAGGCAGATAAAAATTCAATAATTAATGAAATTACATCTTTTATCTACAAATTTATAAAAATTCAAATAATTGTGATTGGTAATAAATTTCAGCTCGGATTCAAATACAAAATATTCATCAATTCTAAAAGGTATTAACAATAGCAACAGAAGTAAGCTTTTAACAAAATGGCTATTGTTTGGCGTGAATTGTTCCCCACTAAGTTAACATTTCTAATCTTCATATTGTATATGTCCTTGTTCATAGGACAAGGTAAGGAACTCTAATTTAATATTGAAACAAAATTTATATTTATTAAGTATATTTTTCTTTCAGGCATTTTTGTCACTGCTTCTCAGGAGTCGAATAATTCTTATAGTTATAATACGATAACAGTTGTGTTGTTAACAGAAGTCTTAAAACTTATCGTTTCCGCTACACTTTATTGCCGAGAGTAAGTTTTAAATAATTAACACGTACACAAAATTACTTCTTATCAGCATTAGCGGAAAAACACTAAATGCGCGTACTTGTATTTATTTTTAGAAATAACTTTGCATCACTAATCAAAGATGTTCGGAAGGATTCCAAAGTTATGATGCTTTACTTTGTTCCAGCATTTTTATATTGTTTGTACAATAATTTAGCATTTGTAAACTTGTCAACATTTGATCCCACAACATATTATTTGTTATTGCAATTGCGAGTCGTTATCACTGGAATTTTATTTCAAGTAAGTGAGCAAGCAAGTAACCATTGATAAAAACCGCGCTTATCTTATTTAATGTTTCGGTTAAATAACATAAATAGCTTCTATTATTAATTTATGACGCAAATTTCTCTAATTTATTTACAATAATGATCGATTTAAAAACAACCATGTAAGAAATTTGAAGACTTGACAAAACCTATTTACAGTTTTTTTGTTTTTTGCTTTAGAGTTCAATAACCGCTTCTTATTCAGTTGTGTAAGCGTTTAAGAATATAGTGTACATATATAAAAAAAACTATCGGACTTGTTTAAAATTTGATATTTCTAAAACGTTTCAATTATTATAGGATTATCGTTGCTTGTTGTATTTTTTCACTAGAACCATATATTCATCTTTAAGAAAATATTTTAATTTTTGTTTTCAGATAATCTTTAAAAAATATCTCTCACAAAGACAATGGATATCTTTAGTACTTCTTACAGCCGGCTGTATGTTAAAGCAATTAAATTTTAATGGACTTTACGCCACAACCAGTGATGATACCGAGCAATCGATTACCAAAAATTCTAATCAGGATATTGCAGACGATGTGAAAGCTCATCCATTAACGTTTGAGAAAAACATGAGCGGCTTTGATTTCAGTCTATCAGCCGTTTTGATTTTAGCCCAAACTATATGTTCATGCCTAGCGGGAGTCTATAATGAGTATCTACTTAAAGACAAAGGTTCCGAAGTAAACATATTTGTGCAAAATGTTTTTATGTATCTTGATTCTATTGTATGCAATGTAGTAATATTACTAATTAGTGGTGATTTTTGGTCAGCTTTTACCACGGATAGTTTATCAGCTATTTTCCGTTTTAAAGTAATTATTATAATAATTAATAATGCGGCCATAGGTATAGTAACAAGTTTCTTTTTAAAATATATGAATTCTATTTTAAAGACCTTTGCCAGTGCCTTGGAATTAATGTTTACAGCGGTCTTATGTTACTTCCTATTCTCCATACCAATTTATATCAATACAGCTTTAGCTATAGCCATTGTATCTTTCGCCATTTATTTGTATTCACAAAGTCCTGTTGTTAATTTAGGCAAGGTACGTCCTTTAAATAGTTTAAGTGAGGCTAACACTTCGAGTTCAACGTCACAAGAAAAACGTAAATTTTTAGATTCTGAAGGTGATACCGATTTGGAAATGGATATGGTGTAGTTAGAACATGTGATTTATGTACATATTACTATAATAATTTAAATATTTGTTGTTCATAATTTAACTCTTACTCTTATAAACTTATTTTCTATGTATGTATATGTTTTCTTTTATAATTTAAATATAATAAAAAAACATAATTTTATTCTGTAAATCTCATTAAAAAATTAACGGTACTGAATTTGTTATTAGTTTATATGCGATATTCAAAATATAATAAAATATAAATATTCTAAAATCATAGAATTAAGTATGATAAAATGTAGTACCAATAACGGTAAAAATTTTAATATATTATGAGTAAAACAAAATCTTGTGATACTCTATTGATTTAATCACAAGTTAAACATAAATATGTTTGGAAATACATCATCACCTAATTTTTTCAATGGCCAATATTTGAGTTTCAAATATTTTTATTGCTTTCCCAAAAGCACCAAATTTTATTCAAAACTTACACAGTCTTACAAAAGTTTACAAAGGTTTAATAAATTTAAATTTTCTTATAAATATTACAATATTTCTATGAGTTTTTTAGTTGTTTTAATTCGAAATAAAATACATTTTTTAAATATTTGCATAAATTTGTATACCATAAAAAATTGATTATTCGTTCCGGTGCAAACTTTTTCATTGTTTAATGCAGACCATTAGTAAAGTTTTACAATTCATATAATAAGCAAGTGATTTCGGAAACAAATAGGAAAATAATAATAATGATAATTAAATAAAAAATCTCACGATACAAAAAATCTAACAGAAAGCTTCATATTCAAATTCTTTACGATAATAATCTGGAATACTCGTCGATATGAAAGCTCGAAATTTTTTGGAACATAATCTTCAAATATGGACGAACATCACATCATAATGAACGAATTTTTAATGAAGGAATATGTCTACTATGCAGAGGATCTGAAGTAATTGTCAGTGGTGGACATTGGCAGTCTGAGTCGCTTCATCAAAAGCTCTAAAGGTTTCTGAGACTTAGGGAAAATGGAAAATTTTGGTATTCAAATGGACCTCTTATTGCTGGATTGTGTCACCATTATATGGTAATTACGAATTGTAACTTAATTCTTCAACTTTATTGTGTTAAGTTAAAAGTAGTGCAAAAAATAATAAGGTATCAAAAATTCTATAAACGATATTTCACTTTAAAAGCCAATATATTTTAGAAGAATATGCTTTTTGGTAAGGTATTTGATGTTATGTTATTTTTATATGATAAGAACTCTGATTATTGCATAGACACTTAGGGTATTTATTCTTAAAACTATGTACATTTTATATAATAAAAAAATGATAGGATACAAAAAAATGGAATTTAATAGAAAAGATTATAAGAATTCATTCTGCTTCTGGGTTTAAGCCGGAGCTATACATCTCGTTTAACAGATTTTGCTATTTCAACATATTTAGATTGATTAAAGAGAAAACAGTCCTTACAGCTTTGCAGATGTTCAGTCATTGTTCCAACAGGAACAAAATGTGTTGCATTATAAATACATTGCTCCAAAGGCGGGCCACAATAATTTCTTCGACATTTAATAACATGAGCTGGCATTCGATATTGAATAATGCGATGACTCTTATTAAATGGACAAATTGAAAAGTCTTCATCCGGCATGTTTGTCTATGTTATTATTCTTTAATTTTATAGAAATAATAATTTGTTTAATCAATTGTGGTACAAACAAGTTGTTTATTCTCTTTTTAAAAGTGTGAAACTAAACAGTGATGCCACCCAAATTTTAAAGTGCTCATCTAGAAATGATGGAACATATTGAAAAAATGGTATTAAATTTTTAGTACTTTAAAGTTATTGTAGGATATATTTTTATAGAAATAGTATATATTGATCTACAACCATAAAATACAATAATACTACTTAAAAACTAACAAAATTTAAGAATTTGGTTTTAAGAAGTTTTTTTTTCTTAACTTAGACCTATCTACTGTGTTTACGCTATTGTGATTGAGTAGTTCGCCATTTATAGCATTGGCAACACTGTTTTTTTATTGTTGACAATTCACATTGATTTTTTTGTGTGAGTTTCAACAAAAATCGACTTTTCTTGTCAAAAGTAATCAAAAGCGGTATTTTTTATTGAAGAGATTGTAAATTCCTCACGTTTTCCTACGGATTTTTGTTAACTAAATACATTGAAAGGTATGCCGGCAGTGTTATAACTGATTAATATTTTAACTTTTGTCCTTTATTTTCAACAAAATAGCACTATGGATAAAACTGATTCAGGACAGAATCAAAATTCCGTTCCACCGTCTGAGCCGCTACATCAACAACAATCCAATGCAAATAGTAATACTACATCAACAACAAATAACATGCAGCAGAATAAGAAACCCAAAAGTGATTTAAATTCTCTACCCACGCGACAATATCTTGACCAGACAGTGGCGCCTATACTTTTACATGGCTTACAAACTTTGGCACGTGAACGACCACCAGATCCAATTAGCTTTTTGGCTTCATATCTGCTAAAGAATAAGAACCGTTGTGAGGAAGCCATACCAGAGAACGTCTGAACTAGACCTGAGGGTTAAAAAAATCATATTAGAAACTTGTAAACCTGCCCCGTGACTGGGATTTAAAGATGTCGGCGTCAGTGCGTGTTGGTTTCTGTCTACTACATATTTTTCTATTTTTGTAGTATTTTTAAGTTACATTTACAAAATTATTAGTTAAATAAGTTTGAGTATATTTTTTGAGAATAATTAAAAACTATCTGTATAAGTAAGATGAGTTTAATAATGAGGGCCAAAGATTCAGTCTTTGTGCATTAGTCCGTGAAAATGCAAAAACAAAATATTATATGGGAATTTTTAAAAAGATCCCATTATAATCAATGGAATCTTTATTTATGTTTTGAAGCATATGTATATGTGTGAACTAAAAATATATATGTAATAATTTGTTTAGATTTGAAATGAAACTTGTTTTTAAATTTCCTTATCACCCTTTGTTAAAATAGCTCATAAAATGGAAACAGTCTCATTTTTTTGTTTCATTGGATTGCCAAATTATGCAATACAATCATAGGAAAAGCAATCATTACTAAAAACTAAGTAACAACTTGTGAGATTATTGGTTGCGTTAGATAATTTTTATTTGTTGAATTACGTAAACAAAGTTAAACATGGTCAACAACTTGAATTTTTTTTACATAATTATAGAGATGACATTGTGTTATAAAGGGAACCTCATTTAATAAAATAATCATTGTATTTTTATAGAGCACTTTATTAAACAATTACTGTTCTCAAATTACTTTCAAGTTGTAGAAAAATTTTAATCGTCAGCTTCAACTTCACTTACACCAAACATTCCAGCCATTAGATAGCCATAGTTTAAAGCATTTGCTGCTGTGACTTCCATAGGCGGGGGTATAGGACCGTCATCGCTTTGATATACATAGGGAAGACGTAAAATCCAATAAGCACTTTGCGATAATTTAGGTGGTTCGGGAAGGCCTAAGACAAAATCTCTCTCGCCAGTACGAACTTTAGGATCCAAGGAAACATTAACCGGAGCCTTAGGCGTAACTACATGTACGCGCATTAACTGAGCCACATTAAAATTTTTAATTCGGCAAGGACAGGGAAAATACAAGGGCATATTGTTGAAAACAACCTTGCTACCACTATCACGTAAAATACCTAAACGTAAAAAATATGTAATACAATAAATGCTACTTTTCTATATATACTATTAACTTACCCGAACCGCCTCTTAAAATCTTATCTGGTGCCGACATCATAAATCTATGTCCACGTGGGCATTCATATTCAAAGCCTACAAATATTTTTAAAACGAAAACTTCACCCATTTTACGGTATCTAGTCTTTTCATATGCCCACTGGGCCGAATGCTCTAAACGTACTTGGACGTTCCAAGGTAATAGAAAATTAGAGCCCAACAGGAAACCTGATTGATAGTGTTCCTGCAGACCGTTGCTGTGACTGTAAATCGAACTGGAACCCAAACAGCACAAGGACCAACTGGGAAATTGAGGAAGTAAACCAATGGGACTTTCGGTATGAACCATACCTGGCAGATATTCAGTAGTAGATGGTTGCCTTATCATTATACGATCTTTGTCCTCTTCTTGTGAATCTTTGTCTTTCACTTTCAGGATCAACTCATTAAGTGCTTCTACTGAACTGTTAATGTCTTCGTTGTCTTGTTCATCCAAATTGTTTAAATTTTCCATAGAAACCGAAAGACTTAAATTTGTATGTGTGCCCTGAGAGGCGGTCAAGGGTTGTGAGTTGTTAAGACCAAATTGTTCGTCGTTTGGTATGTTGGACACTAGATTTGTTTCACCATCATTTCCACCTTTAACCGGCAATTTTGGAAAACCAGCAGCAAAATCCGCAGCTCTTAAGAGATAATTTAGAATATATTAAACAATATTCCTTTTGAAGTTTAAATAAATAATTTACTTAAAATCATTAATGGAGGGCTCGAATATGGGAAAATGTATTCTCTTGACTTTTACACATAAATTGCAATTGCTGGCCATGTACTCATAAAATTCATAATTTGCATGGCGTATGCTATAGGGATCTTCTCGACGTCCTTGCAATTTGCCACAATTACAAGCCGATATAAATATTAAACGACTTGTATGTTCAGTAGGATCCTTGGCGACATGTTTGGGTCTTTCACAAGGATTTCCTCTTAAACTAGGATATTCGCATTGTTCTTTGCCATTCTTCCAGCAGGCCTCACACATTTCCCGTAATTTTGCCTCATTTGTGGCCGTATCGGGGCCGCGTGCATATTCCATGTATAATGCAACTGCTTCTTCTACCTTTAGGAAAGAAAAGATTCAAAATCAAACGAAGTTTTAGTAACAAGCGTAGAACTAACCAGTTGCTTGTGCTTTATGCCGCTATAGTACGTTAAGGTAGGACTGTTGTATTTAGAAAATGCTTTCTGGAGGCCAAGGTCGCAACAAGCGTTAAAAAATCTAAAAAAAAAATAATTTGTTACTATACAAACATTATTGTTTAATATAAAAATTTACTCGCTATCATAATTAAGGATTTTATCAAAATTTTCCAAATATGCTTTCTGAAATTTGAAATATTAGGTGTTATGAAAATTGTTTTACATAAGTATAAAAAGGCTTTACATACATAATCTGGATCATTGGCTTCAAATGTTTTATTATCAGGATTTTCTATAAACAGTTTCTGCATCATTTTAAATGTTTCAAACCAGGATTTAAACGATAACAGCTGTAAAACAAGTCAAATACTAAACATTTGTATTATTTTCATAAAATATGTAGACTCTTACCACAAAGTGATTTTTGCCTTTAAATTTTGTGAGATTGTCGTTAAAGCCTACATCAAATGCTTGATCCACATGCTCTTTTAATAAGTCTTTAAATTTGTGGTTTTTAATATATAAATCCTCAAAACATTCCGATTTTGTTTCACAATTATTCAAGTTTAAAGGTTTTCCGAATCCCTAAAGAATTTTCTTAATTATTTGTTGTATCAATTTATTATTACATTTTTAAAACCTACCTTAAATGGTAATAAATCATCTAAATCATCATCATCTTGAGTAAAATTGGGTTTCTGTATTAGTTCATGCAGCATTTCTACCGATTTAAGTAAAGGATCTTCTCTTAATTTATCATTAAGATTGTAATAAACAAAACGTAAATTAGCTGGTATAGAAAATAGTGAGTTGTTGCTATTATTAAGCACTATAAACTCATTTCGTAACATTTTATAAATATTATCCTCCAACTCGAATTCAGATTTTGAAATGGCCTCTTTAGTTTTTTCTATAATAAGTAATAAATAAAAGTGAAGCAAGAGTTAACGAACGTTTGTTTAAATCGTTGCAAGTATGTATTCATTAACCGAAAAAACAAAGATTATAACAATAAAAAAAAATACTTACCATGACCATTTGGAAGATTTTCAAAAAGAAACAGTAGCCGAGGAGAACATAATCTGGCCGATTTACCCAACATAAAACCAGCGCTAGAATTTTTCATAAACTTCGGCAAGAACTTTAAAACATGGCGATCCCTTTTAGAAGAAAAAATATCTTATTAATTCAATTTGATATTTGTTGTCATGAAATCCAAAACTAAACCTTATAATTTTTAGTGATTTAAAGACTCCCAGTAGTGAGGCATCAAATGTCACGCTCAGTTCCACAAACACTATCAAATGACATACTTGGGAAGCGAAAAGAAACATGCGGGCAAAACGATTACGCACTTTTTGATGGAATGTTAGAAACTGACCAAAAGTTTGTTGCTCCAATTCTTCGGCCAGCATTTTTTGCATACAAGCTGCATCGTAAGTAGTCTCAAAGTGTAGAAATAATATAGATTCCATTGGTTTATAATAAAATTGTATTTGACCCTTTAAGCAATACAAATTTTAGTTATGTTGCTATTTTCTTAAAACTCAGTTAAATTACCTCCTTTGGTTCATGTTTTATTAAACTGGGATGCCGATCAAGCACTTCCAATCCCACCATTTTATTGCAGTCTGGAAAAGCCGATTTACCTATAACTCCGACAATAACCAACTTTTGGTCATTTTGCATCAATAATTTACTAAAATTTTCATAAATTGTAATTTTAAAATGAATAATAATAACAAATTTTACAAACTTGATTTCCTCTGGCATATCGGGATATTGCCAACGCATGTATTCCGGCATTTTTTATATTAGTAAACTATTTTATGCTTTTTATTAATTTCTATATCCTTTTTATTTACTTATAAAAGAAAACACAAGTGAAAACTATTTAAAAAATTTTAAAACAATACTGTGCCCAGCTGATGTTTGTTTACTATATGAAGCTCATAGTTATGAAAATCTCTTTTTTGTTTACACCAGAGATGGAAATCTTTTCGTAAATTGATTTTTTCGTACGTAATGAATTTAATAGCAATTTTTAAAGGAAATATTACTTCAGTTAGATGTAACATAAATTAAAAATATGAATAATGAAATTTATACCAACCACTGTACTACCAATAACATTTATAATATTTCTAAATAAGAGATCGTTACAATTTTTTTAATTGAAACTATAGTATCTTAGCAATGCTTCAAATAAAACCAAGTTTAAGGATGCCAAGCAATAAAGCCTATGATTAAAACACATAATTTGTATATGTTGGTATAAAAAGTAATCAAGATCGCCATATAAAGTCCAAATTATTAAATTAATGGATTTTAAATAGACACCGTTGTAAGCAAAATTATTATTATACCGATCCTTTATTCCTTTGTAATAAAACTCCACATTTTTCACAATTTCCAATTCAAGTAAATAATATATTTCCAATATTTTCACATATTTTTGCAATTTGTTCTTTGGACGCATGTTCTGCTGCCAAAATGGCATTTCCCACAGCTATGGTTTCTCTAACTGTCTTAGCTTTAATCCATATGCGGCCATTAAGGCCCACAGCGATTTCAAAAGGCATTTCTTTTGTTAAAGCAGACAGCAGAGGACAATCTTCTCGCAAGATTAAACGAGCCAAATTTAAACTACAATTAAAAACAAAACCATCGGAAAGCACTCCAAGTTTTCCCTTTTTACCCACAGAATTAACGCATACCAACTCAGGTTCAAAATCTTTACTGGCTACAATAAGGCGGGCATACACCAAGTCTCCGGTATTAACATCAGGTCTATTTTTCTTAGTGGCCTGTTCAAATGCCAAATAGGATAGGGAAGCCTGTTCGCACCCTCCAATATCGACCCGAAATATATCACCTGCTTTAGCCGTAACCACTCCTATAACAGCCTCACCACGAACTGGCACATATCTTCTTTGGTAACTTTCTACCCAAAATGTATTGGGTTCCTTGTGTTGTAAAGCTCCTGCTTTGCATGCTACAACTTGATCGTTTTGACGTCGCAGGCCGGGTCCTAAAATAACTTTTTTTATTTTAGCCATTTCTTCAGCGGCTGTTATACGATCACCGGGCATTACAATTTCTGGCATTTTTATTAATATTTTATTTTAATTTTTCTTTTTTATAAAACAAGTATATGAAAACTAAATACACGTGAAATAAACTAAAACAAAACAATAATTTAAGGTTGCCAGATTAATTAATAAAATAATTTTCTGCTTTGCCATATTTAAGTTCTGTAACGACAAATTGCATTATTTATACTTTTTTAACTATTTTATAATGAAAGAAGTTATGACAGTTTATTTCTAATTCTAATATATCAAGATTTTCGATTTTATTCACCACACCGGATAAATTCACCACATTTTGTAAAAACTCATCACACTAGAAACTCACCACAACTACAAAATTCACCACACTTCAAAGAAAAAATTTACAAAAATTTATTTTTACAAAAATTAAATTTTTTTTGCTTTTTTCCAACCAGCAGCGAGCAAACAAACACAACAACAAGAACATTCTACACAACATCCCTCTTTTTGGCGAGCGAACAACTACTATCTTTTTTACCTACAACATACACACACCTATTACGCCGTTGTTTTTTGTTTTCGTTTTGTCTGACCTGGGGTTTAAACAGTGGCGTCTAATTATTTATTAAAAATATATTTATTTTTTGAAAGAACGAAAACGAATTTGATGAAAAAAGTACTGAAAGCACCCTGCCAAGGGTACTGCGGTATTTTTGAATTGAAAAAGTATTAAAAAAATAAAAAAGTACTGAATTTTTCAACACTGTACATGGTGAAATAATTTAAATAATTTCACCATGACACTGTAATAAAACAACAATAAAATTTACTCCATGATTCATGTCATAAGAGAAAAAAAAAATAACATTACTTCAAACTTTTCTCTCTCTCTGGATATTTGAAATTTTACCGGCTGCATTCTTCCCCGTTCACCTTGCTCAAGGTCAATAACAAAAACAAACCCATCTCCCGCTGATAAACATTATGATTGATTTTTTTTACAGAAAAGAAAAGGCCTAAATACAGAATTTTGCTCTCACGCAGTCAATTGTGTATAATTGTTTTCCTGACTATACTGTAGGACAAACCCAAAGAGGTAACTAACCATCAGTATTTTATATGCGCAAAGCCTAAGAGAAAGTTAATAAAAAGAACTACGATGATGGGGGCAAGTAGACTAATATTGAGAACAGCTGCTGCCAGCTCTGCTTATACAGCTAACAGCAGAGCAACAACAATTTTCCACACAAAAATTGGCGGCAGAAGCTCGACGACAAAGCTAGGAAATGTATTGTATGTGATTACACGTAAATACTCATTATCAGTCGCTAAAGAGTCGTTGTTGGGTATAAAACAACTCAAGTTTAGTTCTGTCTCCAATTTACTACAAAAAAGATACAAGTAAGTGAACAATTTTTATTACATTTTGTTTTCTGTGGATTGTTTTAAAATATTTTCGGCCGGTATTATTAATAATTTTTATTTTGTTTAAATTAAAAAAGAAAAACATTTTGTTGAAATTAACGAGTGGATTATAAGCCAAAAAGAAAGAGAAAAGCTAATTTGTTGGCGTATTACAATTGAAAGTAAAAGTGATGTTAGATAATAAAAAAAGAAAAAAGTTAAATATTTGTAGATTAATTTTGTTTTGTGCATTAATTGTATAAATTCCGTAATCATTAACTATTTATTTGTGTTTATCTAGTTTTCCTTACGATTGTTGAAATAAGTGTTTCATATGTATATTTGACCTCTAACGAAACTGTAGAGGTCGTTCGATTTATACATGATTTAGAGGGAGGCACTTTAAAGAAACTTTCGTTATTTTAATTATAGAAAATAAAAAGTATTTGAGAAAAGCAAAGGTATTTTTTGTGTTCGATTAAGTTAAAAACATTTATTTTTTAAATAATTCATAAAATTTCTAGAAATTTTTTTTATGAATTGTACAAATTCCCACTTTGTAGTTTTTTTTTTTGACTTTTTGCTCTTAATCACTCATTCATATTTTTCTCTTAAGTTTAATTTCCCCTATTCTTTCTCACTGTTTCTTTGGTAGTTTTTAATCTTTCGTTCTTGTTGCCTTTCAGTTATTTCATTTGCTTTTTATTCCACTTTACTGAAGGGGTAAAGGAAGTTTGAGTAGAATTGCATATGCAATGCATTTTTGACAATTCGAAAAGTGGGCTGTAGTGGCACAATAAGAATAAGTGTTGTCATATTTGTGGTATATATTTGGGATCGAAACGGTAGTTTTTAAATTGTCGGATAAACCGTAAAACAGTAACAATATAGTATACATATATGTTTGCGATAACCAAATGACCAAAATGACTATGTGTACATGCGTATTGGTTGTAGTCAGTCCAAATATGATTATTTCTCTATATACAGAATTTACAGTTAGATTGGGGAGATATCAAATCTTTTTTTGGTTTTTGGTTCTATTTAGAATAACTGTGTCTTATTAGATTTGTAAAATTTTTAGAAGTAAATTAGCCATAAAAAATTACATGAACGATCTTAAAATACGATTCTAAGTAGACATGATGCGCTGTGGTGGTTGGCAGCAATGTTTAGGGTTTAAATGGCAAGTAAGAAGTCTTTAGCTAAGAGCCAAGGTTAGCCGATATTCCATTTTATTGTCGATCTAATACTGTAAGATACAAGGTGAACACTGTAATTACAGAGGAAAATAATCATTATACAGTGACCTATTATATATTTAATGTTAAATGTCTGAACTGCCCATCTGATAGCAAAACAACATAGGCCGTATAAAAATGATAACTTAGTAATCATTAAGTTGCTCATTGTACAATGGCCTGCAAAAAACAACAATTTATAATCTTTCATTTGAGTAGGATAATTAAAAGAATAGTCGTATGTACATATGTATATCTTTAAATTCTCTATGACATTTTAAGGACAAATTTCCGCGTATAAATGTAAAACAGCCTGCGCAGTTCACACTACAATTAACAGAAACTATGTGTAAAGAAAAGTAAAGAGTCTGAAACAAAGTCACAGTACACAAAAAAATGGCTTAAAATTGTACTACGTCATGGAAACGTTTATATAATCCTTAATACATTTTGTTTTTCTCTTTCGTTTTAATTGTATTGCTTTTAGTGAGTGATATTATCAAGCGTATGTTACTATGTTGATAAGACTTGTGTTTTTGTTAAATATTTATATTCTTTTTAATTTATTTGTTTATTACTTGTGCGTTTTATTGTAGGTGCAATATGCCAATCAAGACCATTCTTGCTCGTCAAATTTTCGATTCTCGTGGTAACCCCACCGTAGAAGTCGATCTAACCACTGAATTGGGTCTTTTCCGTGCTGCTGTACCATCTGGTGCCTCCACTGGTGTCCATGAAGCTTTGGAATTGCGTGATAATGACAAGAAGAACTATCACGGCAAGAGTGTATTGCAAGCCGTTGGTCATGTCAACAAAACTTTGGGCCCTGAACTCATCAAGGCCAACTTGGAAGTTACCGATCAAGAAGGCATCGATAACTTCATGTTGAAATTGGACGGTACTGAGAACAAGAGCAAATTCGGTGCCAACGCTATCTTGGGTATTTCTTTGGCTGTCTGCAAAGCTGGTGCTGCCAAGAAGGGTGTACCATTGTACAAACACATTGCTGACTTGGCCTGCAATAAGGATATCATTTTGCCTGTACCTGCTTTCAATGTCATCAACGGTGGCAGCCACGCTGGCAACAAATTGGCTATGCAAGAATTCATGATTTTGCCTACCGGTGCCACTAGCTTCACTGAAGCCATGAAAATTGGCTCTGAAGTCTACCATCACTTGAAGAAGGTCATCAAGGATAAATTCGGTTTGGATGCTACTGCTGTCGGTGATGAAGGTGGTTTTGCACCCAACATTCAATCCAACAAGGAAGCTTTGTGTCTCATCATCGATGCCATCGCCTTGGGCGGTTACACCGGCAAGGTAGAAATCGGTATGGATGTTGCCGCTTCTGAATTCTTCAAGGATGGTGCCTACGATTTGGACTTCAAGAACCCCAACAGCGACAAAACCCAATGGTTGGCCCCAGAAAAATTGGGTGATTTGTATCAAGAATTCATCAAGGATTTCCCCATTGTATCCATTGAAGATCCCTTCGATCAAGATCATTGGGATGCCTGGGCTAAACTTACTGCCGCTACCAGCATTCAAATCGTTGGTGATGATTTGACTGTCACCAACCCTAAACGTATTCAGACTGCCGTTGAAAAGAAGGCCTGCAACTGTTTGTTGTTGAAGGTCAACCAAATCGGTACCGTCACCGAATCCATCAAGGCTCATTTGTTGGCCAAACAAAACGGCTGGGGCACCATGGTATCTCATCGTTCCGGCGAAACTGAGGATTCCTTCATCGCCGATTTGGTCGTTGGTTTGTCGACTGGTCAAATTAAGACTGGCGCTCCATGCCGCTCTGAACGTTTGGCTAAATACAATCAAATTCTCCGCATCGAAGAAGAATTGGGCGCCAATGCCAAATTCGCCGGCAAATCTTTCAGAAAACCCCAATAAATTGTTAAATCAACACAAGCATAACTCATTGTTACTACACATCTATCTATCTATTCCAACATCAAAAAACAAGTTGAGCTTGATTATTTAAATAAAAATTAACAATTATACATTTTAATTTAATAAGGATTAGGATTACTATTATCTAGATTTCTCTCATTTTTTAAATAAAATCTAATTTAATGTAAACATTAAAAAAAATTGGAAATTTTTCTTTTCAAAACTCACCACGTGTGTGTTTATGGCAAATGAGAGAAATTTATTTATAATCTGAAAGCCTTTATAATGTTATCGTAACTATTCTTTATTGAAATTCACTACAAATATTACATATTTATCTAAATAGAATTAAAACTATATGTAGTTTGTTGTTGTCAAAATCAGTACATTAACAGCAGAGTGAATACTTAAATTATATCCTTCAGGAGATAATTTAAGCTGTTCATTTTCATAATTACACACACGCATAAAATTTGTTAATTTTTAAACAATAGCCTTAAGTATTGGATTATCGTCATCTGATATACAGCAGGTGGATAATCCATTAATAAAAAAATAAAAAAATACACAATTAACTGTTGTTTACCTAGATCGACTAAGATAAAAAATAATCGATATTTACTTGCCGTGAAACTATTAAATATCGTGTTTAACATTTTTTCTAATAAGATCTTCAAGAGAGTTATTATTTCAGTTTTTTAAATCGTAATTCTTATTCAACTCATAAGTATTATGGCAACACTTTACGAAATTTATTTTATGTTGCTTTTGGCAACTCTGCAATTATCGGTTACTCTTAGATCTTTTTAAAAGATCCAAGTACCGTAAATCATTTTTAATTCATTCATCATTTCTTCAAAGTTAACTATTTGATGTCATGTATAACGATATATCGAAATAGTTATCTGAGGCGCTTTGGTTCCAATAGAAATACATTCTGAATGCAAGAAGACGACAATTTATCGAGATTTCGATTGTGGCTTTTAATAGATAGGCTCATAAGTTATTTTAAAAATACCTTAATTGGTATTCCCTTAATGAGATGGTGGGACCGTCATCTTTTTTATATAAAAATTATCATAAAAATGGTTTATCTCAACAAAAAAGTTATATTTAAAACAAAAAAGTATCAATTCTTCTGAAATCGTAATGAGATTTCATGAGGCTGTAAATAGGCCTTCAATTCAAAACCAATTTTTAGCAATTAAAAATCTATATTGACCAGCACAATATATGTATGTATGCTGGTGTATAAAATAAACACTAGATTATATAAATTATTTGCTATTAATTGATATTAAATCAGTTAAAAATAAAATTCATGGTCATTACACACCATTTCGTTAATAATTTAGGGCAGTTAAACGATTTTCAAAAAAATAATATTTCAGTACGTTTTCTATTCCGCGAGAGTTAAATGGTGATGAAAATAGATTAAAAAAAAACAAACAAAAAAATACAAAAATGTTTTTTGATTTATTACAAGGATTATTTGAATTCCTTTGGGGCCTTTTGCCGTTTGGTAAGATCCGGAAAGAAAAATTATAAAATTTTATTGCTTTTAAGAAACTCTTATAAAATCCCATACAGGAGGTGATGATGATGATGGTGGTTCTGAAGAATCATAACTAATAATAGACTGTATTTTATATGATCCAATCAAGTTTGCAAGAGTTTAAAAAGTGGTGGTACTAAACAAACATTTCACCACAACCATTACAATAAAATGTTCAATATTTTCGAATTGTTATTTTTGTTTTTTCAAAACTTTATCAATATTTTAAAGGTCATCAGGGAACCACCAAGTGAGTGAATTAATAAAACCTCTGCTTTAAAAACTAAAATCTGATCATAAAACCTTTCCAATTAGCTTCCGGTGATGAGCCAGATTCTGATGAAGTTGAAACTATACCGATTTAAATTGTTTTTTGTTTTTGTTAAATTCAAATATATTTATTTATTTTTTTATTTATGCTTTAAATTTTAATATTTATATATATATGTATAATTACATATATAATTATAATAATGTTTTAAATACAATTAAAAATAGTAAATAATAATTTTTACAGCTATGTTTGTTTTCTTTTAATATTTCTTTCTTTAATAAATTGTATTCTTTTGTGTGTATAAATTAAAAATAATAATAATAATAATAAATCATACATAAAATATGTGTAATAACGAATGTAATAAAAATTAAATTTTTATAATTTCTGAAGAATTATGATTTAATTGTTGTTGTAGTTGTTGTTGAAACTATTGAAAGCTCTTTGCTTTAAAATAGTTTATGTTTCTTTTTTAATTCTTGTTTTTTCCATGCCGGCAATTCATCAAATTCCCAAAATGACATGTTGAATAGCGAAACAAAATCATCATGGGTTAAATGGACCTGAAATGTTAATAAAAGGGAATGAATTATAATTTAAGAAGCTCGGCAGTATTGTAAAATTAACCATTCACACAAGAATAATAAAGAAGCGAGATGTATTATCCTCCCTACTATGATTCCCTTCACTTACAGTACTAGAAATAACGTGTTAAGTGCATTGGGTGTAATGATTTTGCTTGAAACACCTGAGATACCAGATTTAATAGACTGAAATTTTAGCTGAGGAAGTGGGTAAGAGCGAAGCTAAAACTGTGCTGTTGAATAGAAAATATAAGGTTTTACATTTCCCACCTGAATCTACCCTTAATTTACATTCAAGCTGCTCTTGCACTTCATGCATTTTAGGTGGACGATTAATTCAAGTTTTATTTCGTCTGAGAAATTGATTTAAAGTCTTCAAATGTGCATGCGTTCCGAGTTTTTATTTATAGTGGTGGGTAGCTTGTTACCTTTAAGAAGACCATAAACTACAACTACTACGAAAGGCTATTTGATTGATTCTTGATAATTTTGGACTGACTTGACTTCGATACTGGCCTGAAGACAAAAATAATGCTAAGATGTTGGCTTTGAATGACCAGTAGATCAAGTGGATAAATCTTCATACTTTATTTTAAGGCGAAAAGATTACTGACTTCTTTCCATCTCGATTACCTTATTGGCTAGTTAGGATTTTGAATTTGAGACTAAATGTTACAGAATTATGGACCAGCCGACCATATGGCTAAATCTCTTTTCTGGATGTCCGAGATTCAAATCTGAGGAGGAATGATTACTAATTTCGCCCTATTTCTTTCGAAACACTTATCACTTGAAGGCGTAAATAGTAGTTAAGATACCTGCTATTGACACATTTCTTACCTCACGTTTCAAAGGATTGATTTCAGCGGGCAATAAATCGATTTCTTGTTGTAATACAGTTATGGGATATTTTTGATGTAAATCGAAATCCTTTTGATTATTCATTAGAGCAGGATTAACTTTACCATTAGTTTCGCCGTTTTGTGAATTACTACCATTGGAATTTGCGACCTCTGTAGGATTTGTTAACAATAAACGTTTCTTTTCATAGGTGATGAAATTCTAAAGATGAAATAAATAAATTCAATATAAATATTCGCATGAAGAAAATTTGCTGTAGACTTACATTCCATAGCTGATGATTCCAGTTTTCAAAGAAACCTTTAAATACATTTGGTTCGTCTTGTTGTCTCACCACGCCAATAGCCGTTGTGGGTCTTCTGGCTATGGGTATAGTCTCTAAATAACTTTGGGCCATACTAAGATATTTTTCTTTTTCACTGGCCGTGATATATTTGCCTAACCATACGTACGTTATAATGCCGGCATCTAAAATATAAACACATTCTGGTGAAAGATCGCTTTGTTCATAACCTAAAACTTCTTCGCTGTGGAATTTATTGCGTTGCAACCACACTAGGAAGAGTTGTGTTTGAAAACGTGGCCTGGTTATACTAGTGCTTGATGTGTGTTGTTGTGATGAGCTGCCATTGGTTGTGGGTGGTGAGATACAGCCGTTTGTACTGTTGGAACTGCCATTGTTGTTGCTACAGGAACTGTGTGAGTTATTGAAACCATTGGCAATAAGATTTTTATTCATGAGTGAGTTAATGGAACGCCAAAATTCTTTGGGTTCTTTACTCTCCAGCACTAAAGAACTTTCTCCCAAAAGAGCACCAATATTTTTGGCCACTTCACGAGCATCACCTGTAGATGATTGACCGCACCATACCCATACATGATGAGCCTTCACCACATAACATTCTTTGGAGGACATCGAGGAGAGTGGATAGATTTCTATAGCTTTGGAATTGTATGAAGAGTCTCCATAGATTTTCAAAACTAAATTATTATTATTGGCACCACCACCATCAGTGGCACTGCCATTGGTTGTTGCCTGATTGTTATTTAAAGAATGCGGCATATTTTTATCGTTCAACAGAATTATTAATTTACCACCGAATATTTGCAGAAAGTGGGGAGTTTCATCGAATTCCATCATTTGGATTAACATGGATTTCTGATTGGATTTTTCGAATAAAGTTTTGGCAAAAACTTCTGCTTTAGCCATAACATCGACCGGAGCCTCGGAACCATTCCATTGGTAAATGACCTGTTTAACGCCCACGTTTTCGCTATCCAATGGATTCATGGAACAGCACTGTTATTGAAATATCGCGGTAGTTAGTTACGATATTTTAAATATTTTGAATTGGTTGTTATAACTTACGGCCACAGTGTATTGAACCACATAAGATTGTTGTGTGGTAAAGAAAACCGCTTTGCTTTCGGGCATTTCCATGGCTTGATCCTTGGTAATGCGATATATTTTACGTTCTCCCGAACCATCATCAATCAGTTGGGTTTCCGCAGCCATTTTGGGTCTTTGGCATAGAGTCAAGGAATCAAATTTACCCAGTACCGTAGAAACTGGTTTAACTGAAGCTGAATTGTCATTACCATCCACATGCCAAGAGGGAAACAGTTTTTTGAATTCGATGGGTTCATGACCTTCAACAACTCTTATTACTGGCGTGCTGTAGGGATATTTTTTCTAAAGAAAAGATTTTACACAAATTATTTAAAGTAATATGATTTCAAGCCGCTTTTGTTTTACCTTCTTAACGAAAGCTCGACCATTACCCATAGCACTGGTCTTGTCGGGTTGTGATGCCTGTGAGCCCACCCAGAGCCAGACACCTTGAGAAAAACCATCCAGTACATAGACCGTAGTGGAATCATTGAAATCATCTCGTGTCGGTATGACCACGTCCAATTGATCCAAATGCAAACGGTTGTTGCGATAACAACACTTGTAGACCTTCAATTTATTACATCCTGGTTTCTCTGGCTGCTGGGAGTTTTGCGATACCACTCTTTGATTCAAAGGCAAAAATGTGTTCCATTCATTTTTACGATTCTCCGGCATCGATTGTTCATAGCCATCATCTATTATGGTGATGTCAGTGTTATTCGTTTGCCATTTTTGTGCCAACTCAATGGCATTACGTCTCTCCACATTACTGCTGGAGCGTCCAATCCACACGTAGAGATGATTTGCGGTATGCAAAAGCATTACATAATCGGCACCAAAGTGTTCCCACAAAATATTCTTCATTTCAATGCAATGCAACCATTTGCGGCCATACACTTGATACAAACGATTGGGTTCATTTGAATTCACCAGAGTACCCGATTTAATGCTGCAACACAAATAATTATTAAAACATTTGGAATGAGAAAACTAAGTAAAACCAAGGAAAGCTAGCTTACGTTATGCCCTTTTTGAAGTACGATAAAAATCGAGCACTTTCATTATTCTGCGTCTCACGATACTCGGTTGCTACATTACCAAAATAAGAGTCCAGCTCCTGAATTTTATGAGCTACATTGGAACGTTTCTGTTCGGAGACATTTTCACCCAACCAAAAGTGAATGAAACGTTCTAAACTGGTAGAAGGTTTCACTTCTCGGATCTGTAAAATAAATTGAAAGAATCACATGAAATTGAATAAAATTTAGACCCACAGAGCTATCAAAGGAGAAGCCTAGGAGAATCACGATTGAATTCAAATTACGTGTACTAAATCCTGATCTGACGATTAGGCTGGCAATTAAACCTGCAAACATACTAGTCGTATTTCAATATCGAACATCTTAATGTAAATACAGATGATCGAACACTACCTGTTGCTGATGTGTGTACGGTTTGAGAAGTTAAGTTTGAATGGTCATCAAAGAACTCATAAAAATGTATTCCAGAAAATTTCCGTATATCTTAATCCCCCACATCTCATATCGCATAATATGTTCTAAAAATTTATTCTACTCATCACAGAATCTACATATTAGGCTCTAACAACCTGAGTCTAACGTGCCCTGTCAAAGGACCAGTCCTCTCATTGAAGTTTCCCGACAAAATTTTCGATAAATTTCTAATAAAGTACATGTTTGACTTGTCTTCCGTCAACCTAACTTTAGATCCCAAAGTGAGATACATTGCAGCGAGAAAGGGACTAAGATACTAACATGGGGATTGGATTGGAAAACTTCAAAGCGATATTACTGGAACTGCTATTGAATGGAACCATAAGAAAGATGAAGACAAGCTAGACCATTCCTTATTAAGTTATTAGCAGTCTTAAAAAAATAAATTTGTGATTTCGCCTTTGATTTTCGACAACTTAGTGGAAAATAAGTTTTTTTTTTTAAACAAACAATTTACTTACGATTGTATCCTGATTAACAAATGTACCAGTTGGTCCACTGGCATAGAGTATGTAGGCACAATCGTCTATAAATGTGCCATATTGTGCTTTTGGTACGGCTTCTAAGCGATCCTCTTCAATTTTCCATACATGAAAACAGATGGCATTTTTCGGTATTCGACGAAAAGATGCGTCTACTTTAACATCAGCAATGGAATTCGGGCGAACTTCCTGAAAAAAACAAAGTTAAAACGAGTTTAGAAAATGTGATTTCAAATTTTAAAGAGAAGATTAAAGTAAAGCTTAAAAATTTTAATCGTTTTAAGCCAATTTCAAATGCGCAGCCGCATTTGCTTATAAACGCTGACAGAATGTAATACAAATATAAAGTGAATGATACGTACACCACCACTTTATAATCATGGAAAGAAAATGATTTTCTTTTGTAAGTCATGATCTTGATCATGTTTTCGTGTTATTAACGCGCCTCTATTTCAACGTAAAGTTTAATTACGAATTAAAAAAATTGGTTTTTCTACAACGTCAACCACATACTACATCAACAAGAAGTTCGATAAACAAAAATTATAAAATTATAGAGAAACTTATAAAAAATAAACATCAGCAGCAACAGCAACAATAACAAAAAAATATGTGCAAAGATATGAACAAACCGTTGTGACGGCGGCGGAATTAATTGTTTGTCACTTGAAGCATGAATTTGTGTTTTTTTTTTGTTGTTCCATTTCATTTTAATTCGTTTATTGTAACTACAATTGTTGTTGGTGTTGGTTGGTCTCGTGTAAATGATGAAACAATATGTATAACAATGATAAAAAGCAATGCTACAATAGCAACAATATTAATAATAACAACAATTCTTGTCTCATTATGTGGCATGTAACGTAGACAGCGATACGGGAACAGAAATTGAAACATTTTAATTTGTTTTCCACAAAAATAATAATAAGGATGGTTGGTTACAACTTAGAAACACGTTTTAGAACTTCCAAATATGCTCATGACCATTATTGGTTTTTGTACGTTGGTAATACAGGGTGTTGCAACGGTAGATGATAATATGTATTGTAAATATAGAATCTTTTAATAATAGAATACCTTTATTTAAAATGGAATATAAAGTCGCTGTAGTCTAGCAGGTAGTGTGTTGGCTTATTAGACGTGAGGCCTCAGTTCAAACACGATGTCAGATATCAAAACGAAATATGAAAATATTTCTCCGGCGACTTTCTCCCAACAGATTTCTGGCTAAAGCTCTGACAGTAAATGAAATTGCCATGAAAAGGTTCCCAAAAATCTGTCGTTCAGGATCGACATAAAACTGTAGGGTCCCGCCACTAATGTATAAAATCAACGCACACAACATAAGTAGTGTGAGAAGCTAGGTCGTAATCCTGACTGAAGTGTTGTAATGTCCAATTATGTTATGTGAATCTGTATGTATATTGCAGTTGAAGAAAATCTGAGCTCGTTGAGCTTCATGGAAGTTTATCCCGATGGCATGCAATTTGTCTCCTTTTGGCCAAGTCTAATAAGTTGGTATGGCATAATTGTTGACAGTATAAGTCTAAAATAAGGATCTACTGTGAAGCTCACCAAGTGACGGGTTCAAAATTTTTCTATGATATGGTAAAGACATACACTAAGCGCCAAAAGTGAGTAAACACCACTGAAATAATTCATTTTCTTAGGATAGCGAGAAAAGTAAATGAGAATAGTCGAATAAATTTCCAAAAATAAAAACGTTTATTTATTATTTATAAAATGTTAAAACAAAAACAACAATTCATGATAAAGGAACTTTTTTTATACTTAAGAACAAAACTGTTTTATACTTAAGAACAAAAGTATGGCGTTCAGTGTACATAAAGTGTGTCGCCACAGGACACAAAGTGGTGACTGTGACTATGGTTAAGCCAATAGTGATAAATTTGCAAACAGCTAAGATTGAGTTGGATAATATACAGACTGTTATGTGTTAGCGTGACCGAGCCTGTTATACATAATAGTGAGGCCCAGAGCTTTGGAAACTATGGTTAGGATAATACAGGATTTGCAGGGCATTGATACCTAATAAATTGAGTGGCTTACAGCTTCCTTCTTAACTTGTCCCTTGAATTAAAAAAAGCAAATTGAATCACATGAGCAGGGCAATAGATTTACTCTCTTTTGTTAGGTAATTACAATAAGAGGAGATTTGAAATATACATCAGACTATAAAGAACTAGCCGGAGGATAGAAATTGCCCTAGTACTAGACAGGAAGTTCTCCTTACAGGTATCGAACAGCATCCTGAAGAAGGTCAGGTCAACAGTATTGGGGGTAATCATTATTGCCATACTCCATATAAGTTGAAAGCAGTACAATAGGTAAGTTCTAGTTAGTTCACCTCTTATTAGCGTACCCTGTAGACCTTTCCATTCCAATGTTTCCGTTTAAATATTTACCAGGAAATTTGTTTAGGGTGTATAAGTATGATGGCTATTTGGATGTTGATAATAAATTTTAAAGCGTAGATAATGTTTTTAATGGTTCTTTTGTCTTAATTAAATTGGCTCAAAAAAAGAGATTTTCAGTAGGATTACATTTATAGATTCTAGTGGTCAATGGTATTTGGCGGCTAAATTTCAGATTTGACCAAATAACTTTAATATTGAAATAATTGTCGTATGTATATACATATGTATGTATGTAACATGTTTGTTTATTTTAAAAGGAAATTGTTAACAATTTCGCTTAGTTACCATATACATATCTACGGGATGAAAGTATGGGACAACATTTTTATAAAATGGTTGCTTATGGTTCACATAAGCTTAAACGGAAATATGTATGGGCATACGTATGTACATATGTATGTAATGGACAGTGGACAACAGTATATTGTATATAGTTTAACAGCTATAAATACAAAACTTGTATTTCTGTGTTACTTTTCTACAACAAATCGGAATGCATAATGTTTGTGTGCTGCGGTGTTTAAACAAAATGAGTATAATTAGTCACTTTTATGGCCATTGAATTGATCCATTGTTTTTATTCATCATTTTACTTTAATAGGTGAATCGTGTCTTTAGTTTTTGATTGATTAAGGTATGTGTAACTGTCGGTTATTTAATTCAGTTAATTGTGCTGAAACGTACCTATGTATGTATATGTACGTAAGTGTGTGAGGCTGTTATCAAATTTGAATAATATTTTATCTAATGACTTATTTTTTCTCTTTATTTTGTTTGGATTAAATAATCTCCAGTTGGTCATTATTGGAATGAATATTCTTATCAGTTACTTCTGATAAAACAGGTTTGAATGTTAAACATTTCATTTAATATTTTTCATTCTACTTCATTAAAATAATCAAACGAAGTTGGAATAAATTTTAATTGTAATGAAGCATCGCTTTGTATACAATGGAGTCAAAGCAAACAGCTACACGATGTCGATTAAATCGATGATGTAATATAGTTTTATGATCAATGTTTTGATGAGATTGACTTGAACCTTCATAGACTTATAGCAATTAGACTTCTAATTCTCTGGGTCTCAAAATTAATACACAATCGCCAAACTTATTTATTGAATTGATGATATCAATCAAATATGTTAACTTGGGAGTGTCGTCCTCACTAAAAACGAAATACATATGCCAAAAAAAACCAAGTTCGTAACTCATTTCTTTTACTGCATAAAGTTCAGCGAACTATTTTGACATTTCGAATAACTGCGAAGATTATAAACATTCGTTTTCGCAATTTTCTTTCCAAACTGAGCCATAAGCGGGCAGCTAAAGACGTTTGCCTATTGAGATACAATATAAAGGAGTTGCGGATTGGAAACATTAAGAAGATTTCGAGATGAAACGGAATGACAGAATCTTCGGACAGAAATAAATGACCACAAAAAACAGGGTTTGTGTCGTGTCCCACAAAATTTTTCTGGCTTGCATAATTAAATGTGTAATCATAATATATAAATGGAGTCATTATTTAGAAAATTGGAATGATTTCATTCAAGTCAAATGTAAAACGTTGCTAAATGCGACGCTACTACAGATAATGTAACCCAAATAACACAGGGGTTGATGTTCAGCCCAGTGTCCGTTCAACAAAAAAACTGTAACAATCGATACAATAATCATAATTATTCACCAGAGGCCAAAAGAAGTGTTAAAAACTTAAACCAATCAACCTGACCCCTCAAAGAAGATAATGTCAAGAACAAACACCATAAGAATGTCATGCACCATATACAGAGAGAGTCGGTCTCAATGAGTAAAATTTCTATTCATTCATTGTTAGGGTGTCATATTATCCTAAAGTCGCCGTGCTCTATTAGGTAGTGTGTTGGCTTATTAGACGAAAAGCCAGGGTTCGAGCCCCAGGCCAGACATCAAAATAAAATACAAAAAGTATTTCTTCGGCGACTTCCTCTCAGCAGATTTCTGGCACAAACTCTGAGAGTAAATAAAATTGCCATGAAAAGTTTCTCAATAAATAAAAATCTGTCGTTCGGAGTCGACTTTAAACTGTAGGTCCCGCCGCGCATGTATGAAATTAACACACACAACATGAGTGGTGTGAGAAACTAGGTCGTAATCCTGACTGAAGGGTTGTAATGACCAATTATGTATGTATGTATAATCCTAGGACCTGCTATAGTATATTAATTGGACAAAAAGAAAAACTGCAAAAAAGCAAAGAAGTAATAAAAACATGTAAACAGGATATGCTTTGTGGCAGTTCCTATCTATCTCCCTTAAAGGAATAAAAAAATTAAATAAAATAAAAATCTTGACTTCATAAATATTAAAAAATTAATATTTTTCAACAAAATAATTAATAAAATATGTATGCCCTCTATGAGTATACTAAACGTTGATAAATGCTGTAGGTTTAATGCACTGTTAAGTCTAAGTTTTATGTGGAAAAATTAAAATAAAATAAAACAAAATTAATTATTTTGTATTATTGTTGAAAATAAAAAGTAGTTAATAATTTTTAAAATTAACAACAATAACGAACGGACTCAATAATAACTGTATGAAATATTTAAACAAAAATTTGAAAATAAACTTATTAATGCATGATATAAATTATGTGCATCATGCAACTTTACAAAGAAAAAACAAAAAAAAAAAACAACATGCCACACCACTTTCTAGCAGTGGCATTAACGAAAACAACAACTACAAAAATGTTGGTTAGAAAAAAATTAAAAAAAAAAAACTTAAAAAAAAAGAAAAAATTGAGTAAAATATTCAACAGTTTTCACTATCATTTGAACATTTTCAATGACGTTCAAATAATAATAAATGTGTGGCACTAACGAAATGCAATATGTTTATTGCAAAAACGAGCAAGGTTCGTTCGTTCGGTTCGATGGTTAGATGATTTAGCAAGCATTGCAACATGAGATGTGATCAAACGTATGCTGCTGCAAGAAATTGGACAATATTATCAGCAATAGTTGCAACATTGTACGTGTACAGTGTTGCCAATGAAATAATTATGGATTAAATAAAACAAAAATAAGTAAAAAAAAAATTTTTTTAAATCTCCAGCTGTCATGCTAATGTTTTTTTGTAGCTAATTAGTTCAAAACGGGTCTTCAATTAAACTAATATGCGTCTATGTGGATATTTTTTATTCATTAGCAGACTAATTCAGATGTGAAGAGAATACAAATTGTATTAATCATGTAAACTATTAGACCTGCTTGAAAGACAATGATTGTGCTATCACACACGAGACTATTTTTTAAGCCGCACAATTCTTGTTCTTTCAGTCACACACGAGACTATTTCATCTGGCATAAAATTGTATACATGTACTCTGCTTTCTGTGTATTAGTTTAATTTTTATTTTTAATTGGTTTTTTAATTGGTTTTGTGTTGTTTATGTATTGGTTTGTGCGGGGTAGAAGCTGGTTGAAAAATTATGCCAGCAATAAACCACTCTCCTCACCTCTCTTGCCTACAAGCTGCCATTTTGTGCCAGCACAATTGTTCTCGTGTGTGATTGCCCATTGGGATAATCCTATTTTAACGCTTGCCTAGAAGAATTTGATCATCGTAAGTACCATTACGCCCATGGCTGGACAATAGACTCAATCTGTCATAAGTATTAAATAAAGGAAATACAATTAAAAAGAAAAGTGGTGAATCCACTATATTTTTCATGTGTCGA
This sequence comes from Sarcophaga subvicina, assembly GCA_936449025.2. Lineage (NCBI taxonomy): Eukaryota > Metazoa > Arthropoda > Insecta > Diptera > Sarcophagidae > Sarcophaga > Sarcophaga subvicina. The sequence goes on along the minus strand of OW388082.2, from coordinate 100,733,064 downwards.
AAAAGGTTTCAAGGAATACTCCACAACAAGACCCATTGCCTTTAATTTTTTATTTAAAGACAATGCTGCTGTTCCAAACGTTCTATTGGCAACCCTACATTGAACATGATTGTCTGTATACATTATTGACTCTATTAAACTGATGTTCTGACTAATAGTAACGGTTTTTATGTTTTTTTTGCCATCTGCCTTTTTGCCACAAGTTGAAATGTGTCACAAAACCATTTTGAAAAATCACTTTGCACTGATCATTTGTAGAAACCAATCAATACGATGGACCACTTTTGTTGTTGACAACACGGAGGCAAGAAAACAATTACAAAAAAAAGTAAAGAAATTAAATAGAAAAACAAGAAAAACAGTAAGATAGAAAAAACAAATTTAATTGGATCACTTGAGAAACAAGTGCATTTGTTATGACGCTCAAGTCTGGTTGAATTGATCACCCAATACCAATTGGCTTGACAGACGGCATTAAGCACAAACAAACCAACGAATACTTTCTCAAGGATTTTCATTGAAAACCAAACCAATTATTTTCTTAAAAACACAGAAGACAGATTTCTTAGATTTGTAGTTGCAATAACAAAAATAAAACAAAAATTAAAAATAATGAAATAATTACCGCTGAAGTGATCTCCATAATAAGAGGTTGGTGGTACTGGATGTCAGACTGTAGCTATTTTGATGCAAGTTTTCTTTTCCCAATAGTTCAAACAGTGGGTGTTTGCAGAGGTTTTGTTTGGCTTATTGACAGAAATTTTTAAATTTTTTTGCCAACCAGCTAAGAGGTGTTACTCTTCAGTTTTTTTTTAATGTTTTAGAAACTTGATTTTTTTTTTAAACAATTTTCAGTAAAAGTTGTTGATTTTCTTACGAGTTTTCCTTTTTTCTTTATTTATTTTTTATTAGCCGGTAATTAAATTTATAAAAGTACAGGCATATTTCCTATAAATTTTTCTTTTAACTAAATTGTATATTTTTAAATAAATTTTTTATGGAAAACTTTATTTTTTTTCTTTTTAATGACACTAAAAATTTTGGGTTTATGAAAAAATTTAAATGAAATGAAATGAAAAAACCCCGAAACAATTTGAAAGGTTTTTATGAGGAGAGTTGCCCTTATTATGATGTTTTTTTTATTGATATTTAATTACACTTAAAAAAATAAAGAAACAAACAAACGACAGTTACTTTTTTCTTTCTAATTAAATTGTATATGAAAACAAAAAACAAAAAAAAAAACGTATCTTTTAATCAAAGCCGTACGTCAGTCATGTTTCAACTCTCGAATCGAACTGTTTCAACATCAACTGAAAAAGTTGTTCAGTTAAGCGCTGCATTTAACCAACGTTGTTGTTTGCCTCTAATAACAACCACACAACCGTCATCAACAATGGCAACAACAACAACATTAGCAGCTACCATACAATGGTTTTGACTTTTCCATAAACACACTTACAACACCAGCTTCAGTAATTGTTTTAACTTTAATTTTGGATTTTATCTTCACCTCATCGTCTATGTGTGGCTCCTCTGACTGGAGCTGATTGCATGTGTGTGTGTGTGTGTGTGGAGTTCAAAACATTGGTTGCAACATAAAGAATGAAATGATGAAATGATGTAGATTTTTATGTTCGTTATCATCATAGAGGTGATAACCTAGACCCATGTATAATTATTACTTTCAAAGCATTTATTAACACTCAAAATCTATAAATCGAAAGGTGTTGTAAAAATAAATCCATTATTTTTCTAATATATACATACATACATACATAATCGGTCATTACAAGCCTTCAGTCAAGGATTACGACCTAGTTTCTCACATCACTTATGTTGTGTGTGCTAATTTTATACCTGAGTGGCGGGACCTACAGTTTAAAGTCGACTCCGAACGACAGATTTTTGAGAAACTTTTCATGGTAATTTTATTTACTCTCAGAGTTTTTTTTGCCAGAAATCTGCTAAGAGGACGTCGCCGAAGAAATACTTTTTGTATTTTATTTTGATGTCTGGCCTGGGGCTCGACCCTGGCTTTTTCGTCTAATAAGCCAACACACTACATACTAGACCACGGCGACTTCCTTATATGGCTTTAGAAAATTATATCTTGAAATATACTGACAGGATTAACTACAGATAAGGAATAGTATACGCAGCCTAGATCTCACTTAATAAGGTTGCTGATCTTAGATTTTCTGTAGACATTCGGAGTGAATTCTGCTCAGATTAATATAAAGCTCTTGGATTACAATGTGATAACTTCGAAATGATTATAACATTCAGTTTTGGGGCATTGATGTGGGCCAGTAGAATATATGGCCACTGGTAATGTAGACCACTGTACTGATACTGATTCTTCGCTCAAAACCCTAATGTTCCCCAACACCTAATACAAGAAGGACCAGATATAGACTGGCAATGAAAAATAGATCACTTGCGAAAGGTTAAGTAAATATTAGAAGTAGAACAGTGGTAAGCCGATGGCCAAGCCAAGAATAGAGGTCAGCAGATTCGTGTTTAGCAATGGATTTTGCTAGTTGCTCCTTTACGGGAAAACTAAAGTCTTTATAATCAATAATTAATCTTTCTGAAGGAAGCAATTACCCTTAAGCGTTCAGTTCAGTGACGAATGAATTTATCAGGACATTGTTAGGTTTCACAGTTGGATGGGATCATTTCATTTAGAATTCGGGCCTATACTGCCTATAGCGAATACGCTTGTTGGTGAATACAAGCTTTTGAATGCCTATTGTTTCAGTTTTTTGTGAGTAGGTTAGAGGGCTTATTTATATTAATTTTAGGGTCATAATTACAATTTCCCGTTAAAGTTGGGTTTAGTTAAAGGTGACTTTAGCTAAAGTGAACTTTAAAATCACCTTTAACATTTTTTTGTTATTACAACCTAATGATAAAATAAAGTAAACTTTATCAAAAATATGGCAGTGCCGGAGCAATGTCGATAACACTGCTCAATTGCTCTAAAGGTGGTCTAACTTTGTGTATTATGGATGAAAATATTTCATTTCATATCGCGTTTATATAAAGTTTCAATTCTTTTACAATTCTTCTTTATTGAAGTGCTGGAACCTATAGAAACTGTGTAGCCCCCCCACTTTAATAAACATTATTATTAACAAATACCATTTTAAACAATTTTCAGTTTTAATTCTTAATGTAGTACCCTATCATATGATAATTAGCATTCACTATTCATGTTAATGCCTCTTATCGTTTTCGCCTGTATTGCTTCGGTATATTTTTTGTTTTTTGTTTTGTTTCTGAAGATACCAAGTGTTTAATTCTTCTTTTTTATTATTGGGTTGTTTTGATTTGTCTTTAGCTCAAAAGCGACAGTGATTGACAGTTTTGCTTTTGATTAATTGATTTATGATCGTGTATTTATTAGAAAACATTTCTAACAGAATTATTAGAAAATTAATATAAAAAATTCTGGATTTTTTATTAATTGCAACATATTTCATCTTTGACTAAAGGAATATGAAATATGTTGTTTGAAATATGTTGGTAGCTTAAAAACTACTTTCAAATTTATTTAAATTCTTATTACAATTTTCCAATTAAAATATAAATACATGAGGAAATGCATTAAGAAAATGCAATTAGCCGAAATTAATTTTTTTTTAAATTTAAATTAAAAATTACTTTTTATTTTAAAGCAAAAAAAAGGAAATTATTTCTTTATTGTTTTTAATCAAGTTTGAAAGCATATTTAATTTTAAATAGAAAAAATCTTGTTTCATGTTCCAAAAAAATTTCTTCAAATGTAATGTTTTTGCTGAAACTAATCTAAATCTTAAACCATAAACGATCGTTTTTAATTTCTATATGTAACTGCCTTACAACCGGTGTGGATCGATCGTGATCATTTTAGAAGAGATCTCGGCATGCTCATAAATTACTTCTCATTCATTGAGATAATCAAGGAAATGTCTAACTCAGTCGTTTTCTGAGACTCGAAAATGATTATGAGTACAGGCTAAACTTTCTTCTTTAAATTCCTATGTCAATTACACCACTTAAATGCTGTTCTGTTAATTAGGAAGAAGCCTAACTATGAGGTAACGAAGAATCTCGAAGTTGTTTACTCCATTCAGTTTCGGAAATATCAATATCAATAGCGCTTGAATCGAGACAAAACTAATCTAATAATGTATGTAGACAGTATAACATGTCACTGGTCTCTGGATACACGCGCCCAGAAGATGAAAATGCTTTTTAATGACTTCTGCAGAAGCTGTAGGGACGGGAATGAACAGGAGACCATATAAAATCTTATTTGTTGTTGTCTGGCACTTGGAAACCTGGAACGAAGGATTCTTGAAAGCCCAGAATTTACTAACATGATATGTCATGCCAAGGGTGACTTGGATAGAATCCACACCTTCCCAAAACCATTGGGAAGGTTAAGAAATTCTGGCGGGGAGCTCTACTTTAATCAGGGAATAGGTACAAACGGTTTATAATGGACATTAAGGTGGCTGCCAAATTAATCTAAAGTTGACGTATTCTAGTAGGTAGTGTGTTGGCTTATTAGACGTAAAGCCAGAGTTCGAGCCCCAGGCCAGACATCAAAACAAAATACAAAAAATATTTCTTCTGCGACTTCCTCTCAGCAGATTTCTGCCAAAAACTCTGAGAGTAAATAAAATTGCCATGAAAAAGTTTCTCAAAAATCTGTCGTTCGGAATCGACTTTAAACCGTAGGTCCCACCACTCATGTATAAAATTAACACACACAACATAAGTGGTGTGAGAAACTAGGTCGTAATCCTGACTGAAGGGTTGTAATGACCAATTATGTATGTAACCTAGTGTAAAACTTTATTTATATTTTGCATCTAGAGCAGACACTATCCACTATTTATCCTTCATTCTTTCTATTTTTTTATGCAAGTTAGGGATACGTATAAAAGGAAAATTTCTTTGATGCAATCCTTCCATCTTATTCTTGGTCATTATATTCGTCTAAAGCATATTATTCTCTATGGTTTGGACGTCGGAGAGAAGTATATAATATAAATGAAGATTAAGCGAAGCCCTACAAACAACTTTAAAGTCAACTTGACAGCAAACAAGGATGTAAAAGGAAACGGTAGAATGGCAAATTATGGTTTATACGGCTTACTACTTAACGATTTGAACGAAGCAATAAAAAAGGGATCACCAACAGCAAGATATTAAGTTCAATTATTACAATGCCTAGGCACACACATATGTACATATCGACGCCTCCATTCTATAACGTTCTAAGTGTACTTAGAACGTTTTTAAAGTTTTTGCATTTTTAAATTCTACGTTCTCTAACTTAAATACTGTCAAAATTTGGTTAAGATGCGCCGATCCGTTTCGAAGTTATAGAGAAAAATCTTCTTAGAACACACATATACAACTTCGAGAGCTCATAACTCAAAACACACTTTTTCGACTTAGAATGTTATAGAACGGAGTTGTCGATATATTTAATTAGTCCCAAAAATATTAAATTAATCACTACTGTTTGCTTCTAACCCTGTAAAACTCATATAATGGTAAACAATTGGCCGATTGAGGAGTTGCTGAAAGTGACTTGTACCGAAGTTATACTACTAGCTATACGAATTGGCGCCAAAGTATAATACCTATGTATATTTGATTAGATAAGAAATTCCAAAATTTATCATAGAATAGGGGATACTTTTTATATGACCCAATATAAAGGTGCATCATATACATTTATATGTGTATGGCATAAATGTTTATCGTTATATTTTTTAAATCTTTCAAAAATGCGGGTTCAAATGATTAATATAAAAAAGTGCGTTTTAGTGTAACCCCTCATCCATTTTAAGGTTAAATTAGCCAAATGGAAAGCAAATATTTAAGACACAACCAGTGAGTGTATGGAAAGATCGCATGAAAAATTAATAATTGAACCAAGCAAATATGCAATAAATTTGATTTATTTTAACAATAAAAAAAGCAACAATAAGCCACAAAAGCTAACAATGAAAAGCTTATAAACAAATAGTTTTGACATTTACACAACAAGTTTTTAAAGCCATTGTTGTTCAAACTGGGAAAATTGGCTCAAACCATGAGAGTTCGATGCCGCTGCTAACAGTTTGCATACAGCACAAGTTGGTAATGTTTTTTTGTTTTTAGGAGTATAAAGGAAAAAAAAAGAAAGAAAAATAAATAAATAATATAAACAAAATAATAAGCCACAAACTTATTAGGCGTTAATGCAACACAAAAATAAAAAAAGATTATTTCTTTCAACATAACAAAAACTGGCATTAATGTGGCATTTACCCGGGGTGATCGTAATTGATTGTTATTTGACTTGTGGTTGTTTGAAAATACAAAAAAAGTTATTGTTGTTTTACGCTTTCCTTTGTCAATTCATACACATATGAAAAATTATTTCATTTTAAAGAAATGAATTCACAATAATTTCTTTACATCTTTACACTTAAAGCTGTTTAGTTGCATTTTAACAACTTTATAAAAAGCCATTCAATTTTATTTTATCATAGGATTGTGTCATACAAATTTCTTTAACAATAATATTGTCCATCGAGTTTAAATAATCAAACTTCTTTTGGGTGCATATCATTGATATTTAAATTATGTGTGATAATTTAGATAAATAAAGATATGTTTGAAGTTATTTTTAATCGGTTTTTAAGTTTAAGTACCCATATATAGGGTTCCACAAAAGTAAGTGGTACATTATATTAATTGATATAACTCTTAAGAATTCAATCATAATGTAGCCTTTCTGGAGAAAGGTAAGGCTTTCGAAAAAGTATCAGACAGTTTAAAGTGGTTGGTATTTTTAATTGCTTTTTAAGTTTCTTTAAGAAGTTTGGGTTTAGAATTGGTTTTCGTTTTTATTCTATTCTTTGCTTCAGTAGGTAGGAGATGGGTCTACTGTAGCAGGAGATGGAATTGTTATTTTAATTGTCATTGCCTAGAAACAATGCACTCTGTGCAAAGTTTTGGATTGTTGTATTAACTGCAGTGGTGAGGAACGCTACTAATTGTATCCTACTCTTTCCTAAGATGTAACCCAGCCTCACTTTCCCAAGATGTTCGTTATTGATAGCATTTTCTTTTGTACAATGGGTCAATCCGACCTCCGGGTACTGTACTTGTCTTGACTGACAGGTCCTCTAACCTAGCATTATCTCCGCTGGTTCAAGGGATTTCTAAATGAATAATCTGGAGAATTTAAGATTTTTAAATTGTTTGTCTTCCTTTGGCAGGACAACTAATCTCAATTTTATAAACGGATACAAAGGTCCGACTGCATTCTTATTACTGGTTCACTACGTATCAGACTAATAAACGTCGAGGCTGGAGGTAAGTTTACACTTCCGCCTGATGCAGATCCTCAGCAGCAAGTCTCGGATCTAATTTCGGTCACTTAAGAACTTTGGGAACTTGGGCACCTTAACTGATATAAACGACATGAAGAAGTTCAGAAAGTCCATTCTGAAAAGCACGTGAACTACTCCAAACAAATCTTTACAAATATTTCGATACAGGATGGAGGTATCTTTCGATACCAGTAGGTAGTAGTAGCTTCGCCGTACGAAGTCGCCGTGGTCTAGTAGGTAGTGTGTTGGCTTATTATACGAAAAGCCAGGGTTCGAGCCCCAGGCCAGACATCAAAATAAAATACAAAAAGTATTTGTTCGGCGACTTCCTCTCAGCAGATTTCTGGCAAAAACTCTGAGAGTAAGTAAAATTGCCATGAAAAGTTTCTCAAAAATCTGTCGTTCGGAGTCGACTTTAAACTGTAGGGGACCTACTCATGTATAAAATTAGCACACACAACATAAGTGGTGTGCAAAACTAGGTCGTAATCCTGACTGAAGGGTTGTAATGACCAATTATGTATGTATGTATGTAGGTAGTAGTATTCGATGGTAACGTTTTTCAGGCGATAGTGGCAGGCATTTGATTATTATTACGGATGCCAATACCTTTATCAAGTCACTGCTTTCTAACATAATGACCTCTCAGTTTACAGCTTCTGAGATGCTCTCAACGAGATGACAGAGCTATTAAATTTCCATTTTATATGAGTACCGGGGCAAAGTGGCATTACGGAAAACTGCAAAGCAGGCGAATTACGCATATAGGATGCATCCAAGGAACTTTCGTCTGAGTTCTTTATATTGAGAATATTATTGAGAACCTACAGACTCAGATGGCAATTGATGTTTTCAAACAATATTGTTACATGAGTGGAGCTCCCCTAATAATAATTTAATCGAAGACATCCTCTTACTTTTTCTTTCGTACAATAAATTATGTGTAACAATTTGATGATTGTTTTTTTACAACTTATTACCAGTTAATAGAGCAATTTCTTAAAAAAAATAATGATAATAATGAAATAAACAATCAACTGTGTTGTACATATGTATATATTTAAAGCTTAAACAAACAGTTTTAAACAAAACATATTTCATTACAATTATGGTTGGCTTACAACCTGGATACGATGGTCTACTCCGAGTTATTCTTTCTATGGCTTGAATGTGGTTTGACTTACTTTTTGTAGATTGTTTAACAAGTTTTTTCTTTTGTTTCAAACTGAACAGATTAGAAAAACTTTTAAAGTCATTAAAATCAAAATCTTTTCACCTTTAATAGAAAAATTTTGAGAAAAAACTGCTTTCAACATTTAGACACACTTTTTTCTTTGTTAATTTTTTTTTTATTAAAATTTTGAAATAATTTTTAATAATGAAAGAAAGGTGTTTCATTTTATAATTTTTTTTTTATGCATAACAAACATTGTAATAAACGCAATTAATGTTAAAGTGCGAAATGTTGAGCTTTATCTCTCTCGCCTTTGTATTTAAATCAAAAGGCTAAAAGCCTCTTATGAATTTCGCTGGCTTGTTAAATTGATTATTTAAATATGGTAAAAAGTGAAAAACAATAATCGTTATTTTAAAATGTTTGCATTCATATTTGATTTAAGCATGCAATAGTTTTTATATTTTTTCTGTTAAATATATTTTTTGCATATTTTTATGTAAAATCCCATCCCATCACATCACATCGCATCGCATCGCATCATGCCATTATAATATTCACTTTTCCATGCATTTAATGGACGGTTTTTTCTAACGTTAATTTCTTTAATTTTAATTAAAAATATTACAGCGATGGGAAGGTAAATTTTACTTTTTCTTTTAACTTTTACTAGAAACTAAAAGGAAAGTAATTTTGTTAATGTTCAAAATTTTATGAAACACTTTAGAAGTTGTGTTATCTTACAATCGGCCTCTAAGATACTCTCAATGAAGGACTGCTCTGAAAAAAAATTTAGTGCAGTAACCTCAACCTACAGGTTTTCTGCATCAGCCCAAATAACTCCCCACCTTTAACTTGATAAGCAACCACCAGTTGTTTCGTTCTGGCATACATTTCAGCCGCATAGATTCAAAATGTGTGTTTAGTGATTCGTTCTTCTCCTCACAGAGTCCACATATTGGGTTTAAATCGATCCCTATTCTAAAACAAGTATTCTACTAAGCTAGGTACAATGCCGTTTACAGTCTGTAGACTACTTCTCTATAGTCTGATGCATAACTCAATTTATTTTTCATTGTAATTATCCAACAAAAGTTAAGATTGTCTTAAATCCGTTCGAGTTGAGAAGATCGCCTGCGTATCTTCATCTTTCCTTTCGCCAAGTTCAAGCCCCTCTTCCTACTCCACAGAAATGTTCCGGTCTCATCAAAGGGAAAGCTACCCTTCCCATAAGCATGTCTGTCTCAGTGTTGAAGAATTCAGTACTTTGGTACTTTTTTCAGTACTTTTTCATTTCAAAAATACCGCAGTACCCCCTCGTCGTTTTCAGTACTTTTTTATTATTTCAAGTTTTATGTCTTGCGCTTTTTAACAATTAATGCATTAGCAACATGTTAATGCTAAAGGTAGAATCAGGCTTTAGCTCCGGTTAGTCAAACGTTCACGGAACATTCCTTCATTTTTAGAATACGAAACGCAATTAAAACGCTTGCAGAACAGTATTGTTATATCGGTAAGCACTTGCACTGCTCTTCATATGCTAAAAACGAACGTTCCATCGACGTTTGACTAAAATTAAACACGGTGAATCATCTATTAGAGACAATGCATTACATTCAGGAGTCTTTGAATTTGCCTTTCTTGACCTTCTGGAAACAACTCTGAGAGTAAATAAAATCTGTAGTTCATAATCCATGTTAAACTGTTAAGCTACACTTGCATAAACTTTATAATCCTGATTAAAAGTTTGTAACGATTAGACATCTCGACGATTTCCTCTCAAAAGTCTTCGTGAAAAACTCTGAGAGCAAATAAGAATGTCAAGGAAAGTTTCTCAAAAAAAATCTGTCGTTTGAAGTCAACTTTAAACAGTAGTTCCCACCACTTATGGATAAAAATTAACGGACACAACTTGGGTGGCGTGAGGAGCTTGGTCGTAATGCAGGCTAAAGAAGCACATTCAACGTCTTTGTTGAAGGCAGTGTTATACACTGCGTTCTGTATAAGCAAGGGAACGAGCAAAAGCCAATCCTCATCGGTTAAAATACAGCAGAATACAAACAACTAACACACACAACATAAGTGGTGGTAGAAGCTAGGGCGTAATCCTAACTGAAAGATTGTAATGACGTATTATTATGTATGTACATATGTATGTAGAAACAATCTATTTGTCATGAGTTTCTCACTTTTCAAATTTAAGAAATAAAAAAGTTAAGTGGATTACTCCACATAATACATACTGTAATTTAAAAGACTAATTTCTTGTTGTATGTGCTATGCTACAAAATAAATAAATAAATAAATAAATAAATAAATAAATAAATAAATAAATAAATAAATAAATAAATAAATAAATAAATAAATAAATAAATAAATAAATAAATAAATAAATAAATAAATAAATAAATAAATAAATAAATAATCCATTCAGAAAACTTTTGATCTTCAATATAGGGTAACATCAACAAGGCACTTCATCAGAAGATCTAGCAGCGCCAATAAGTAAATTCACCGCGGTCTAGTAGGTAGTGTGTTGGCTTATTAGACGTTTTCAACAAAACAGAAATATTTCTTCGGCGTCTTCCTCTCAGCAGATTCCTGGCAAAAACTCTGAGAGTAAATAAAATTGCCATGCAAATTTCTCAAAAATCCCTCGTTCGGAGTCGACCTTAAACAGTAGGTCCCGAACCTCATATATAAAATTAACATACACAAAATAAGTGGCGTGAGAAATTAGGTCATAATCCTGATTGAAGAGTTATAAAAGTACTATTTGATGCAAAAAAGTACTCTTTCAGTTATAGTTTAGTACCATTTCAAAATTCCAATTTTGCAACACTGGTCTGTCTGCGCAATAAGGTTGTTTTATAGGAGTTGGTTGGATATCGGACTGACTGTCCGTCCAACTTCATATCCAAGTTGAACTAAGCACTCCTTTTAGTGTAAACTGTCGTTTAAAAGCAACTTCAAAATTATTTCTAGTTTTCTTCAAATACATATTTCACTTTCAAAATGCAACTCATCGACCTAAAAAATGCAAGTTATCGCTCAAAAAATGCAAGTCATCGATCAAAAAAATGTAAGTCATTGTCCAAAAAAATGCAAGTCATCTACCAAAGAAATGCAACTTGCGAAAAATACGTCATTTTGTTGGATGTATATATACATATAAGTGCTTATGAACTCAATGAGAATTATTAAAATTTTTTAGTTCATTTCAGCACAATTTCAGTTTTTATCCTATTTTGATTGATTTTTATATAAAGATAGTTAGCTTTGTCGCCTATATCTCCGGTTACAAATAAGGAAAACTGTTTCGGAATTCTTGATACCATGGCTGTCCACCCTACTAGGTCCTTTTCCACTACAAGTCCATTTTTTATCCGATTTTGACGAAATAGAGAACTTTTTGTTGCTTATTTATAGAAAACAATTAGCTTTGTCGCCTCTATCTTCGGTTCCAAGTAAAGTTAGATCGTAAGGAAAACTGTTTTTGAATTCTTGATAGCATGGCTATCCAGCCCACTAGGTCCATTTTTCTCATAACTCTATTTTTAATCCGAATTTGAATGGTTTATATAGTGGTATTTTCTTCTAAAAAATGTTTGCTTTATCGCCTATATCTCCGGTCCCAAGCAACGCACGACCGTAAGGAAATTTGGAATTTGGAATTCTTGATACTATGGCCCTTCAACATACTAGGTTCATTTCGCCCACAATTTTATTTTTTATCCGATTTTGACCGATTTATATAGAGGAGTTTTTTTTCTAATTTGAAAAAGAGGCAAATTAAGCGGCTATATTTCCGGTCTAAAAGTGTTCTCGACTATAACTAAAACTGTTTTGGAATCCTTGATCCAATAGTTCTCCAACCTACTAGCCGCTCCTCTCTAAGCTCTACGAGAGCTATACTCCTCTAATATAATTGGATTTTGTCCGATTTATGAAGGACCAAGCGCTGCAAGTGACAGATAGAAATTGCCTCCCTGACGTGGCTTGTGGGAGCATGTTTTATGGGAGTAAACCCAACTTGAGTCGTAGATTAAATAAGAAATGATTCCCATTATCATGGTTTCTTTTATCTTTTCAAAACTAATTACAATATTTATTACTGATCACAAAATTAGGTATTGTCTCATACCAGAAAACAATTAATAATTCCAATTATTCCCAAACAAAACAGTTTCAATATCAAATACGAACAAATCGATTATTATTAACATTTTATCTAAATTGCAATTAATATGCGTCGGAAGTATAATATGAACCATAAAACGTAAGCAACATATTCATTGTATTTTATCGCAAAACAAAGTTTGTTATTTATGACAAGATCATAAAACAGAAATTAATTAAAATATGATTTGCAATATGCTTCAAAAACGCAATTAGCCTAGAATTAATAGTAGAAAATTGCCTACATGAAAATATATTGCGTTACTATGGAGTTGAGGCATTTAGCGTAAGAAAAGAGTTAGTCGTTATCAAAGACAAATTACGTCATATCTCATAGTTTCACTTCCAAAAAAAAAAAAACGTAAATCATGCTACTGATAAAGTGAATAATTTTGAATGCTCTTCTGGCAGAAGCCTAAAGATGACTAATTGTCACGAAAAAATATTGCACATTTCAACGCCTCCATTCTACAACGTTCTAAGCGTACTTAGAACGTTTTTAATGTTCTTGCATTTTTAAATTCTACGTTCTCTAACTTAAATACTGTCAAAATTTGGTTAAGATGCGCCGATCCGTTCCGAAGTTACAGGAAAAAATCTACTTAGAATACATATATAGTCGTATGTCGCGTGAAAACTTTGAGAGCTCATAACTCAAAACACACTTTTTCGACTTAGAATGTTATAGAACGGAGGCGTCGATTTGTCAGTTGAAGTCCTTAAGTTATTTGGGAAAGGAAGATGAAGTAATGAACCCATTTGCAGAGACCCAGGCATATATGGTCCAATATGTGCTGCACAAAATGTGCGTTAAATTTGACCAGAGTCGATCTTAAGAACGCCAACAACGGGAAATTGGTCTCGGGTGCACACGCCCGTGAATGGGAACACCTCCTAACTACTTTTGCGAAAGCAGAAGATGAGACTACAAAACATCAACTCCTCTGTCATTTTCCAGTACTAGAAACCTAGAACTCGCCGTAGTCTAGTAGGTAGTGTGTTGGCTTATTAGATCGAAAGGTCACGGTTCAAACCCCAGGTCAGACATCACGGACAAAATGAAATATGAAAAAATACTTCTTCGGCGACTTCCTCTCAGCAGATTTCTGGCAAAAACTCTGAGAGTAAATAAAATTGACATGAAAAGTTTCTCAAAAATTTGTCGTTCGGAGTCGACTTTAAATTTTGGTCCCGCCACTAATGTATAAAATTAACACTCAAAACATGGGTGGTGTGAGAAGCTAGACTGTAATCCTGTCTGAAGGGTTCTAATGGCCAAATTATGGATTATGTATGTAGAAACCTAAAAAAGAATAATTTTAATTTACAATGCAGTAATGAATTCTGTCAACGTAGGCAGCTCTGAATACGGGAATGATAGTGCAAATCTGATCAGGACAGAGGTTGAATGCAAAATTAGCACAATTCCAAAGAAGCACGCTTCCTGTGATGGTTATAATCATTGCTGTACATTGGATTAGGGCGCTCGTGCGAGATAATTTGGTTTTTGACGTATGCCAAATGTAGGATCTATAGAGACGAGAAGTTGAAGGAAACTGTTTGTTATGTATTTCGTACATACAAAGTGGTAAGTCGTGAAAGGAGAAAACAGTTTGTTTTCTACTATAAAAACGTTTTTATTGATCTATCGAGAATAGATACATATTAAGAGTCGAAGTGACTTTATCAGAAGCTTGGGATAGGGGAAGGGAATAACTGTGCTGTCAAAATTGACCGTATATGGGCTAAGTGTGTCTATTCCATTTCCTTGGATTGATACACACATAATTTGGTCTTTACAACCTTTCAGTCAGGATTACTATCTAGTTTCTCACACCACTTATGTTTAGGTTTAGGTCGGAGTGGTAGCTCTGATATCACAAAGCTCACTTAAGCACGCATAGCGGCCCGTTGTGATGCCACGGATGAACGCAGTCCCTGTACTGCCCAAGTTCCACCAAAATCAGGGAAGAGGAAGAAGTTGGTCAGCGCAAGGGCTGCACTCCACTTATGTTATGTGTGTTAATTTTACACATGTGTGGCGGCGGGACCTACAATTTAAAGTCGATTACGAACGACAGATTATTGAGAAACTTTTTCGCATAAGCTTGTCTTAAAGCTTAAAAAGATACAATTACGGTAACCATGTTTTTTTTTTTGATAAAACATACACAGAAATTTTTAAAGATTACTTTTCCCATAAAACTGCAGGTGATGGCTTTGTCTTGTTACTCGTTTACTCAAAAATTTTCAAATAATATGCAGCAACACATTATAAACCATGAGTTTGTAATTTTTAAAACAAAAGAAAGTGCCAGATAAACTTTATCTTAATTAAGGCCTTTTTCTTTGGAGTTGCAACAATGTAATGGCCATAAAACACACATTAAGGCTTAAACATCACTATTACAGTGTTGCTAATGGGAAGTGAGTGCCCTTTCTAAATAGAAATTAAATAATATACGTACATAGGTATGTAAAATATAAAAAAACTTTAACATGCAAGCGGTATGGAATAAAGAAAAAAATAAAGAAAAAAATAGAATACGGTTCCGAAATTACTTCAAAAAATATAAAATAAAATGAAAAGCAGAAAACATAAAATCATTAAAACTAGCCACTGTTATTTGAATTTTTTTTTTAACCAATCTTTTCTATTCTTTTCTTACATACAAACCCAATGCCCTCAATTTACTTTCAAATCTTAACAAGAAATAAAAGTAAAACGCAGTAGAAAACAACAAAAAGAAAAACAATATAAAAGAATTCAACCACTTCCTCCTACCAAGTTCTAAAAACCAAATGGTTTTGAATGATTCATTGGTAAAAAACATTAGTTAAGACAAGAAAAAGGGTTTTGAGAAAAAAAAATAGATAAAAAACAAACAATTACTACTGTATTCTGGTTTACTCTAGCAATCATTGGCATAATGGCAGGAAATAAAATAAAACCAACATCTCGAAATTGAAACTCATCAGATTGTATTTCCCACTAAACTTTCTTTTTAATATCGGTTTTTAAGGTGTATTCTGATACAAATAATCTAGAAAACTGAAAAACCAAAAAACAAAAAGAAAAAAATATTCAATTTCTCAAGAGTGGGTTAATCTTCAAGAGAGAAAAAAAACTTTGAATTAATCACGTCTGACATTGAATTAATCTATTTTAAATGTGTGATGCTAAGCTTAAAATAAAATTATCTTTGGGTTGAAATTTTCTTTTTTATTTTTTTATTTGAGGTCTTCTTTTTTTTAATTTCTTAATTAGAAAAGATCATCTATATTTCTATGAAACTCATCAGTACTCATCTTAATTATACAACGTAAGAAAATGTTATGAAAAATTATAGTCGCTGAACTCGATTAGGAGATGCTCTATAAAAGAAATTATTAAAGGTTACCAGGGTTCAATTAGAGAAAGTAGAGGATATTCCCATATGAAAGCACTCTAATATTTGGCAGCTATACTTTAGGATTGTTTATATTATTAAAACTAGAAGAATACAAACTAACTGGATGACAATTAAAATGGAGGTGGATTGAACCATCATTTCATTTATGTTTTAAGATTAGGCTTAATTGGCAGTCACTACAAAACGCATTGCTTACTTAGGTCCTAGAAGATTATAGTCATTCGATTAAGACTTTAGGCTGCCATTGTTCAACCATTCCGATAGTTTTATGATGGTATGGATTCTATCCAAATTACACGTTCTGTTTTGAGTACGTGCCCGACAATACCAGAGAAGATGTTTTCTGATCTCCTGTTGTTCCTCCGCATTACAGCCGATATTTCCATCCTCTGGACATGTGCACCTACTAGGATGGCCTCTGCTTAGGTTTAATGTAATGTAATGTTTTACTGCATATATCTACAGCGGGCCAGATTCGTTTGGTCTCAGGAGACCTCGTCCTAAGGATCCTCTGATGAATGCGTTGCAGGAGGTGTTGGCACAGGCCTGTTGCATATCTCATCTACATGAGGCATTTTATACAATTTCGAGCCGATTTATAATGCTTACAAGGGACAGGACGCAACTCGGTCTACGGAAAGTAAGCTAGTGGGCGCGATTTGGTTGTGAATCCTGGCAAAACAGAAGTGCTACCTTTTACTCGAAGGTATAAACAAGCCGGTTTTTCGCCCATTAAGGTTGTATGTATTGGACTCGAAGATGGGTCGCACTTCTTGAGGATTATAGGTTAGGTTAGGTTAGGTTAGAGGACGTGTACTTGTCAATTAAGACAAGTACAGTACCCGGAGGTCGAATTGACCCATTGTACAACGTCCTAGTTTCTCACACCACTTATGTTGTGTGTGTTAATTTTTATACATGAGTGGTTGGACCTACAGTTTAAAGTCGACTCCGAACGACAGATTTTTGAGAAACTTTTTCATGGCAATTTTATTTACTCTCAGAGTTTTTGCCAGAAATCTGCTGAGAGGAAATCGCCGAAGAAATAATTTTTGTATTTTGTCTTGATGTCTGGCCTGGGGCTCGAACCCTGGCTTTACGTTTAATAAGCCTACACACTACCTACTAGACTACGGCGACTTCAAAAGGATTATACTGGATGGAAAACTATCTTGGATATCTAATATACTTAGCCATATGAACAAAACTCTCCAGTGCCCTCTACGCTTGTACCAAAGTGTTACGGAAAAATGGGTCCTCCACATTAACCTATGGATGCTTGATATCCTTCTTGAATCTTGAATCTATGAACAACGAACTTATACCTAATACTGCGGATATAAAGATTTGCACGCATCATACTACACCTAGATTAGCACTGAAGATAATTTTAACGCTGCACTTCTATTTTTTGGGCATATCTCCAGCGGCATTTCTGGAGATTTTATCGCTGGACCTTTATTGCAAGGGCTTAGCAACTAGAACTGGGCGTTCCCGGGCGTCTGAACAATGGCACAGTGGCAAGAGTATTGATTACATGATGCCTCACTAAGACTTTTTAAGGATTTCGTTAAGATTATCACTGATGATTCGAAACTGGATGGAACTCAGGGTTGTGATATATTTTGTCAACTCTATAGGCATACTTCGCTCCATAAGACTAACAGTTAACTGCAGAGTCTTCCAGTATTGCCCCTACAAGCGGCGGTAAAGACGATTATTAAGGATGAAAATATCTTTGAAAAGGATATCAGCACAGTTTCTGATAGCCAGGAAGGCTGTCTGACCTTTCCTTTGTTTTCTTTTTGTACTTGCACCCAAAGAGAAGCAATGTATGGTTATTAGATGATAATTTGGTACTTTAATTGGGCACTTTATTTTAATATTTTATTTAGATAAACACCATTTACCATTTACCAGTTTTAAAATATTTAAATAAAGTTTGAATATTTTTTTATTATTTAAAGACTTTCTTTTTTTATAATTATTTGCTTCGAATTATGCATTTGAATTTCTTTCACCGTTAATTGGAAATGGATGCGGTTTTATTGAAACATTTTTTAACTATCTTCCGCATTCATTATGTTTTATGCATTTTTTTAATTATGAAAGATAATTTACAAAAGGAAAACTACCAAAAAAAAAAAACAAATATTGAAATTAAAAAAAAATATTGCCAGAAATATACGTACATACGAAAACTACATGCAAATTTTAATGGTGATGAGATACGACTAAAGAAATTAGAGAGTGAATGAATTTGAAAAGTGGAGTTAAATGAACTTGAGGTGCTAAAATTGTCCATAATTATCATGATGTAACCTTTTTGCTAAAAACAAAAAAAAAGCGATTGCCACAACCAGCCAACAATAGCAACTACAAATACATACTCGCACATACATTGTGGCATAAATACATTGTTGTTGCCTCTTACGAGATAAACAAATTAAATGGTTTCTTTCTTTTTTTATTTTACAATTTTTAACAATCCAAAGCGATTGTTTTGTGTTTTCTTTTTGTTAAAGAAATAAAAGCAAAAATAAACAAAATTTTGTAAAATCCCACACTGTCAGTTAAAAAAAATTGTAAAATAAACGGAAAAATTTAAATTGTTTTTTGGTAATTTAAATTTTCTTAAGAAAAGGGGGGAGAAAATGTAAAAATTTTATTTCTCCATACAATTGAAATTCATAAAGTCTAGATTTAAATAAAATTACAAATAATAAAATAAAAACAAAAACAAAAAAACGTAAATAAAAAGTATAATTTAAATATCAAACTACCGTTAAAGGTGGTCTAAGAAAATTTCCATTTTCAAACCAAACCATCTTAGAAGAAATGGTTGATGATGCTTCAAACGTACACACACCACATAATTTACAGAAGCCATTATAATTTCTCATCAGCGGGTGAATAATATTTTCTTTAGTTTATGGCTCAAATTAAGTGGCTGGCTTGGTTGACTCAGTCGAAGTATGGAAGTAATGTTTACCAACAATCAGTGAAACATTAATCAAAACGTTAATTTAAAAAGAGAGGAGAAGAGCTTAAAAGCAGTTTTGAAATGACAGAGGTTTTCTTTTCATAGAATTGGAAGTTGTTAAAATGTGATCACTTAATTAACATACCAAATCTTGTATGAGATTTAAGTTTGTTTTACTGTCTAAGCCAACAAAAATGATGGCGCATATTGAGTTCTTATTTAAGCTTGTAACGCTGCTAAATAAAAAGTTGTTTTAAAAAGTTGTTTAAAATTTACCATAGGAAAATCTTTCTTTTTTTTAATTACGAATATATTATTTTTTAATATTATGCTGCATCACACTGCATGTTTTTAATCGTGGAAGATGGCATACAAAACACCCTCAACTGTTTGATGTTGAAGAATGTTTTTGAAGAATTTTGATTAATTTCTGTATTATAGGTTAAGAAAGCATTCCAATCAACGGAGGCGTTGCCTGACCTTCCAATAATGTTCATTGTACCTGTCTGGATAAAATCTATATTGCTTGGATTTGTAGAAAGCACACCGCATTATGAAAATAGCATTATGGAAAAGCTTTTAAGGTTAGAATCCAAAGAAATAAGTTAGATTTAGTTTTACTTTATAGAACGTTTTGTTAAGATATGTCTTCGAATTGTCTACGTAACAGCGGTAATGTTTAAATCCTTACTCTATTTTTAATGAAAACAGATGGCAGTTACCTCTACACAACCCTATCCACTGTTGTAAATTTTCATATTGAGAGTTTTCGCTAATTGAACTGCTCTGTCGCCACCTCGTATTTTGTTGTATTCCGGTCTTCGCCATTGGAAACATGTTTTGTCTGGCTTGTTGCACCATATTGTCCAGTTCATAACCATTAATATTCACAACTACGGTCATAGCGCTCTAAGTTAACGTTAAGGGGCCAATGGCACAATCAAACGATAATGCGCACTAAACATTTACTTTACTCGTATGATCTCTACTGAGTTTTCTGAAAAATTAGCGTTGAAAGCCTGTTGCTCCAGTCCTTAACCAATCAATATATACGGCGTTGTGAATGATCAGACGGCTTTAATTGTTGCGGTGGTGGTGGTGCCACAAATAAAGAGTTCCTCAAAAAGCAAAAGAATCTCAACGATTGCGAAGAAAAAAGGTGTTTCATGTCTTTACCACGAAAATTTTGAGGCGGGAAACGTTGCGAAATTTATGCATTCTTACATTGCTGGATCGAATATTAGTGACTACAAACCAAAACAAAAGCCCCTTACAAGGAATTACTCTGACTAATCAATTAGGCTCATAGTTCTGAAGGTAGACGGAACGCATGGAGTACGCATATACATAATTGCTGTTGTAATTGCCAGGCGATTAATTAACCTAAGCCTATCATGCATGTATTTTATATTTCATATCCCATCATCGATTATTTCATTATATTAATAATAATTAATAATAAATTTATAGAATTTATTTGCTGATTCACTTACCTGTTTAATAAAATTAAATTGTAATGCCTTGGTTGCCATTTCAGGTGCGTTAGAAATTTCCAAATGTAGTATTAATTCAATTAATTATTCTTTTCATAAGTACGCATAAATCAAATAAAAATTAATGTGGAAATTTGTGTTAATTAAACGGGTTTATTACTCTTTATTTCTATTATTCACTTTTCTTTTAAACACTTTTAGTATCTGTCACTTTTACCAATTGTCTTCTTGCTCTGTATTATTTGAGAATAATACTTTACTCAAAATCCGTTATATTTTAAAAACAGAAGAGAACACATATATGACTTGCACTCCCTTTTGCGTGCACAAATTACACAGGCAGTATGTTTGTATTTGTTGTAAATAGTTGTTGTTTACAAAAACAATTGTTGTTGGGAAATTAAAATGTCAACATTATAAAAATAGTTCAACTCTTGTTTACTTTTTTATCCATTTTCTAATAGGACGAGCGGAAAGGAGTTTTATTTGCAATTTTCCTTTAAATTGTTTGATTATTTCAGATTTTGTTTGGGGGTTT
The DNA here is from genome assembly GCA_936449025.2 of Sarcophaga subvicina. Taxonomy (NCBI): domain Eukaryota; kingdom Metazoa; phylum Arthropoda; class Insecta; order Diptera; family Sarcophagidae; genus Sarcophaga; species Sarcophaga subvicina. The sequence goes on along the minus strand of OW388082.2, from coordinate 100,711,896 downwards.
TCTTTTATTTTCTTTTTTTGTATAATCTTTCACCACTTGTTGATTGGTTTTTGCGCTAAAATTCTTCCTTAAATTTTTGTGTTTCGTTTTGGTATTACAATTTCAATTTTGTATGACCACCACGCTTCAATTTGTATTTAAAACTAAATTGTTAAAAACAAAAAAAACTTTGTTGATGGTTTTGTCCGAAGGTATTTTTTGTTTTATTTTCTTTCTTTTTTTACTCTGTTTTAATTTTTTTCGTACTTTTTCCAACTTCATGTTAAATAATCAGTCGAGTCTCTGTTCTGTTTTTAATATTGTCGGTTGGTTAGTTTTTATTTACATACGAACGTCTAGTTAGAGTTGTTGTTGTGGATAATTTCTGTCATTGTAGTTGTTGTTGTTGTTTGTGTTGCCATTTAGTGTAATACAGTGTGGGGATGACCAAAATTAAAGTAATTTTTTCTCTCTCTCTCTGTTTATGTCTACTTTTCCACCATTTAGCATTATAATAACGTTTGTATCAGGTAAATAATTTTTGCATACTTTATGCTCCCTACACTTGAATGAGTGTTGTATACACTTCTTTGTATAGGTTAGTAACAAAATAATTATCTTGGAATGTCAAATAAAATGAGGGGCAAGGCAAGTTTACGCAAAGTATCCAGTTTAGTTGTCAAGAAAGTAATTATCTCCAAGACTAACATTATATAGGTTGGAAAGAGTGCTGCCTTGGTAAACGTAAATCGAAAACGATCATTGTAGAATTGTAGTACTTACGCGGTCAAATTTCGTGTGGTATCTCACCGATAACTTGACGAATGTCGGTTAACGAATGGTCCAACGTTAGGGGATTACACACGTAAACTAAAATTGTTACGTAACTACTCGAAAAAGTCTTATATCTCAAATCTTATGATCTCATATACGTAAAATTAGTGTTTCTGGAAACTTCTTATGCAATAAAGCCAAAAGTGGTCGTGCTGTCGGTTATCATACGGCCGTAGCACTCTGAATTGAAGGTAACGATTCTTTTAGATCAATTTTTGAAAAAATACAACACACATGTACACATACTAACACACGCGTTCGTTTGTTCCTGGGTGTGTAAAAGCTTTAATTGCTTCCACCAATTTGAGTTTGTTTTGGCCAATTTTTAATGTTTCACCGGAAAAATAATTATTTAGCCATTATTATTCATATTCTTTTGTTTATTTTTGTTCATTCATTCATAATTTTTGTTATTTTACTTCATTCTATGATACCAGTAGTAATAGGAACTGATCGAAATGAAAGAAAAAAATATTGTATTAACGAAAATTAAAGAAAGACTGGCAACATAAAAACACAATTAAATATCATTAACATTGTTGGCAGTCATTGTGTCTACGTTACTCCAGGTTAGTGAATGCGTCTTGATGGCTGTTTAATGCTTGCTTGTCTCATGTAACTTTAATTTTGTTATGCTGTCTTCCGTTTCGTATTTGTTTTCTTTTTGGATTAAAAAAATTCTTTCTTTATGCATTTTATAGTTTTTCATTAAGAAGTGTTTCTTCGTTGGCTTAAAGACAATGAATTTTTTTTGGAATGAAATTGTTTGGAGTGCACGACCCTAATAGTTTACATTGAATTTAGTTCAAGCTAAAAATGACGAAATAAACATACATTTACATACAGCTGTTGGCCACTCATGCGTAAATCCCCATTCAAAATAAATGTGTACCTACAACATAACCGACAACAACAAACTCTTGTGTGTAGTAGCAACAGGTGACCTTTTCTGTGCTTCTAAATGAATAGTTTTGTTATAAAGTTCATTGAAATTATTTCTATACATAAAATTAAATAATTTTGAGAATAACCCTTGAAAACCGATTCTGTTATACGAATATTATAAAATTTTCTTAAGTGAATTTCGAACGGTTAAGGTCAATTGATCCTCTTTTTAACTTCCGAGCTGATCATGATTAAAATTTGAAGGATTAAAGTTTGAAGTGACACTCTTATTTCTTGTCTACCGGTCTGAAAATATCTTGGGTGCCCACAATGTAGAATAACGTTTGAATTTCAGAAGATTTTTTTTATCAAGTTTGGTCAAAGAGAGGGAGGAAGTCAAGGAGAAAATATGACTTGCAATACTCGCATTATCGCTTATTTATAAAAGGAAGCTGAAGGAGTTAGTTCCGTGTCTGTAAAGATGCAATTATCAATATGGTCTGACTGCAATGCTGACTTTACTGGTAAAACTAGAATCGAGATCAGTACAGTCCGTCCAAAAGAAATCCCGCTCAGAGGACTTTACGTAAGTTAAAGAATGGCAAGTTATCGAGTGCGAAACAAATCAACCAGGAACTGATACAGCTCATCAATGCAATTCTATCATAAAAGGCAACTGAAAGACCAATATTAAACTATGTTGTACTTGCGCATATCTCCTAATAGCTTAGTACTGCGACTGGTTGCGTAAAAATCACATCTTAATTGAAGGACAGATGCAAAATTAGACCCCAAAAAAACTACAGAAATTAATATGAGGTATAGGAATGAAAATTCTACCCAAACACAAAAAAAAATTCGTTGATTAACCAGCTTATAGCGCAACGCTTAGTTTATTTGTTGTCTTAACAATAACAAAATAATATATACGACCTAATGCAACATTTTTAGATTACCTTTCTCATTTTTACAAAAAAATATCCAACATTTAATAAAGCTAAACGAATTATTTTTCATTATCATGGCCTCTAGTCTGACGCATTTGTCAATTACTCAATTTAGCCTTTTCCAATTCCTCATTGGCCACTGATTCACCACATTCATAACGCTGATAATCGATGATGGACAATTTGTTTTCTTGCAATACTTCTCCCACAGTTTTATCATCGTCAATTAAATATTCTTGATGAATCAAACACGTTTCATCATCCTTATTGGGATTTGGCTTATCTTTGTCAGCTTCACCGACTTTCTTGGGATTCATACCGACAATATGTTGACACAGATTCTTTTGTAATTCCTCATCAACATTATTGCCACGGAATGCAACAATTGCACCATATTTACCAACTTGAGTGACATTCTGTAACGTCTCCTGTGATGTTGCCTGGGGATGAGCATAACCCGAAAGTTTTAAATCATTATTGACCTTGAAACAAATAGCACGCTTAATAGATGCATTCTCTCCCACAGTACCGATCAATAAGGCCAAGTGATCAGCTAAACTTTTGCCATCCGCTGATTTAAGATTTTTCAAAGCCTCAGATTCAAAACCGGACTGAAAGTAAAGATTTAAGATTATAAAAAATTAATTAGTTTATATACATTTTAGCATACCTTCCACAAATCTCCGTCAAATTGCGTCAATTCGGTGTATTGAGCACATACTCGTGATACATGATCTACAAAATTTTTGAAATTTTCATTTCGGGCCACAAAATCTGTTTCACAATTAACTTCGACCATAGCGCCGATGTTGCCCTTTATTAGTACACCAACTAAGCCTTGAGCTGTAGCTCTTTCGGCCAACTTGGTAGCCTTGGACCAGCCAAGACTTTGGGCTTGCTCATTCAACCATTTTTCAGCCTGGAAATAAAGAAGAAACATAATATTTTCAAAATTCGAAGGAGAATATAAAAAACTCTTCAAAATGGAGGTTGTTGGGGGTGTTCCGGAAGGCATCTGACCTATGCGCTCCCTGATAACTCCAGTGTATTCTAGACTGAGTTGTTTGTGTTTACCAAGGCTAGTCTGGGAATATGTTTTAACGAGGGAGACTGTGGTCAACTGGCTGGGCACTATCTTATCTCGAAATTGATTGCAAGACCATCCTCCCCTCTTTTTCGCTTTGAGATTACCGACCCTTTGTATGGTTTGACCCAAATTTCTGATGGTAACCATAGTGGACCGTTTCAGGTCTTCGTGTGGAGGTATTTCATTACCTATCTTCCCAGCCTAATAGTCTTTTAAAGATTGACTTCATATATATCTTACAACGTTCGAAATATTCACATTGTCAAATTTTCATTGGGAGAGCGGATCTAAATTGTTCTCTAAGCGCAGCATGTTGGTTTCATTCAAACAATTTAAATGATTTTGTTTAAATATTTTCTTTTTTACCTACCAAATTAATGTCATTATTGTGCATTTCCAAAGCCTTTTTACAGTTGGCAAATGTATAGCCGGTCTTTTTCCTCAATGCAGCCAATGCACTTTTCTCAGCGCCGGCATAAACAATACGTGTGGTATGCAGGAATCTTGTAAAATGCTGGAAAATCATGGTGTATTACTTTGGTTACTGGCTGAAGTTGATAAACTTGTTGCTCTCTGCTTAAATGTTTAACTTAAATGCAGCTGTTACAGAATTATCGCCCGGCAATTTTCCTTGGAAACCGAATGAAAATAGAAATAAATGTTTTTGTTTACGAAATGACAATAAGAATTTCAAAATGAGGAAAATTCAAACAAAAATTTTCCATTTGTCATGCAGTTGGAAAAATAATCAATATCAAATAAACAGTCTTACTGAAAGGACGATTATTTTTTCTTTTAAATAAAAAAATTATAAAAAATCAATTGATAGAAAAAACAAGAATTTTTTGGCGATCAATAATCGACGATATCTTTAAGATTTTCAATATATTTTTAATGATTTTACAACAATGAAACGTTATTCCGATGAAGGTATTGTTTTGTGTTAAAATTAAACGGAATTTAATTGAAAATTTTTAAAAATAAAAACGAAAAATATCAAAATTACTTTTTGCACGACGAATATGAGGAAAAATCAGTTGCACAATATGTCAAAAAGAAAAAAATGAGTTTGACATACAGCACGTTGACATAACAAAAGAGAGTGAGAGACAAGTAAAAAAGAGAAAATAGAATGACAAAACAAGCTGTCAAAGGAAAAATTAAAAACGGCGTTAAAAATTCAGTGTTGGAAAAGACAATAATATTTCTAAACGGTGGTTATTAAATAAACGAATGATAAAAAATTTATTAAATAAGAAGCAAAGAATACAGTGATGACAGAAAATATATCACAATACAAAAGGAGAACAAGTTTTAACAAGGAGAAAATGGTTTGAAATTTGGGATATGTTTAAAATATTTTGGGATTCTATAGTCTAAAGTGTGTACCGAAGTACTGTATTATGATATTTGTTTACAATTTCCCAGTGTTGTATAGCGTTACTAAAATTTGTGTAAGCTGTTAAATTTAAATATTGACATATAATTTTCTCTCTCAGCTGTTTAAATGACTGTTAATTTTGTTTACATCCTGCTATAGTGCTGTATAACGTTGTTAAATCTACATAAAGTTTCGTTCAAATATTATTAATATTAAACAAATTAAAACTACAATTATAAGCAATAACTTTAATTTACGATATTTAACGTGCTGCTCTTTTAGTATTTTAAAAAGTGTACTTTTGTGTTTCTGCTCTCTATACAACTCAAACACCTGCGCAGCAAGTAGTGTTTAATTGTGGTGAATTTTAGAATACTTACTTTGCTATATGTTTTCTAACAGTTCCCTGGCCTTAACATCCCTTAAAAACTCGTCCTGAAAAATAATACATTCCGCTGAAAGACTCTATGATACCCTGATATTGGTGCCCTCATTTAAAACAAGAATGGTATTTAGAATCGCCTGATGTGTGTCTCATATGCACTTTAAAGAGAAGGTTCTTGTTGCTCCCTATCTATAAGTTTTAACGTTCTTAATTAATCCCTAGAAACTCATTATAAGCCTATCAGGACATATCCCTCAGTGCCGATTGCATGACCTCACAATCCGTCCCTACGGCTACTACATCGTCTACATCGTTAGCTTAGGTTACAATGTTCCTTCGAATTGTCTTAACACAACATTAACTGCAAGTATCCAAAGTAATAGGAAGGGAACAATTTTTTGTGGTATTCACCGAATAACCAGTTTTCTAGCTCTTATATCGATTCGATAACTCTACTGCTGGACTTCAAGTGATTCTATTGTCATTACCAGAATGTCTGAATTATATCCTTGAATTTAAATATGAATCAATTGGTTCGGCAACGGTTATGATTTGGAAGGTAGTTCTATAAAACTCCATTTGTTCAAACCATTGCTGTTTGTACTACAAAATGGTATTAAGAAAGATACCAGAGAGCTGCAAAATAACAAACCATAGCCGGCTTTCAAATGAGTTACTTAACACGTAGCAATTTTATTTAAAGTTTTCCTTTCTAATCCTTCATTTTAAATTTCTTGCAGCCTCACGTAATCAATATCAAACTAAAAGTTCAAGCAGTGGTGGAGCCACATCCATTAACAGACCATGTTCGAAACAGAAATTCGTCTACAATCGTCCCAAACCGGATACATTGCAAAGTATACTGCGCTCGAAAGCAAATCCCGAATACAATTCACGACGACTCTGGTATGAACTAAATATGCCCGAATGTACAAGTGAAATATTGGATGGTCGTATGCTATCAAACACCATACCTGATAGTCTTCTATGCCACACCAAAGAAATGCGTTCAAAACGTAGGAGAACAACCAAGAAGAAGGAAAGTAAGTAGGAGTGTGATTACAATTTGTTACACATGATTACACATTAATGGCATTCTGTGTTATTTGTTTCCATTCATCTTCATTGTTCTTGCCAAACATATAACAACCAATATATGCATGTAACTGTGTATACCGATGGATCTATATGTGTATGTATTGTATGTAGAGCGACCTTCTTACATGCAAATGCGTTTGGAACGAGAAAACTTTCGTAAAAAGTTAGTCGAATTAATTGCCCGTAAAGACGATGATGATGGTTCTGCTGTTTCTGTTAACGATTTGGATGCTGAATTTCCCAATAAGGAAGAAAAGGAAGTTTTACGTTATTACTATTACATTAAACATGGCATCGATACTATACACGTATCGCCTATGAGTAAAAAAGTATTAAATAGGTGGGTGGATGTATGTTTAGAAGACATTGGCAAACTTTTTAATTTTCTTTTCAATTCTGGTTTCATTTTTATTTTTAAATAGAATTAAAGCAGAAATCCCAGCTGTTTTAAATAAATGGAACACTGCTCTTAATGAAAATATCGATGAAATAAAGTCTGATTATGTTTTTGCCATGAAAAAGGCTGTCATTGATTTTGTCTTACAAAACTCATTAACTAACTTGAAAAAGGCTGGAAAACTGGAAATTACACCAGAGAGAAAGGAAGCCAATAAAATGTTCAACAGATGGCGTTATCGGTAAGTTAATGAAAACTTCTAATACTCATTTGTGCTCGAGAAAGACGGAACCAAATAAATATAATATTTTCCTGAGTAAAGGATCTCCAACTACGACTATTCTTAAATTTGATGCCCTTATGGTGATTATCAAGACCGGTTAATGAATACTAGTAAGTTAGTTTTTTTCGGCGATTTCTGGCAAAAACTCTGAGAGTAAATAAAATTGACATGAAAAGTTTCTCAAAAATCTGTCGTTCGGAGTCGACTTCAAACTGTAGGTCCCGCCACTCATGTATAAAATTAACACACACAACATTAGTGGTGTGAGAAACTAGGTCGTAATCCTGACTGAAGGGTTGTAATGACCAATTATGTATGTAGTAAGTTATTGGGGTATTTTTTCATGTGATCACAATGCCTGCTATAAGTGTTCAACTGAACTTTGATTTAAAAAATCTACAACTCCCTTCCCACAGATTGGAATAGATTCGCGTGCTTGAGGGACTTTATATGTTATCCTTCCTACAGTCATTGTTGATAAGTCAATTTAACTGACTGGCAGAAGTGAGAAAAATTTAGTACTCCATTCACTTCGCATATAGCAGAGGTTGGCATTAGAATGAATGATGACAGATCTGACTTTTCTATGATCGAAAATGCACTTCGGAATTAATTCGCTGTTAGAGGTCCTATCTACATGATCTAGGTGAATATCAATTAAAACTTATGACAGGGAAAGAGAACTATCGCTGTTTTTGTTAAGGACTATGGAAAGGTTATGGATATTACGTAGGGTTAAACGTCGATAGACGGATTAATAGATTCGTGAAAACTAAAAACAGTAGTAAATTTCTCTACTAATGCTGATCCCGTTTCCTACTGACCTACCTAACCTAACTGATATTTAGATATAGAAATCGTTTAGAAAAACATGATGAAACCTAGCATAATATATTATGCCTAGTTTCCAAAGATTTAATCCAGCGATGCCAAACAAGCAAAGAGCAGTGCTTCATGTTTTTCTCGTACAGAATTCGGAATAAGCAGTCAGATAAAAGGTGGATCCATATTACTTCAGAATTATGTTAAATGTCTTCACATTATCCACATACATATGTTCTTGAGTGTTAATAAAATGTGCTTGTAAAAATATTTCATAAAAATTGCTTATAAATAAGTAAACAAAAGCATCCTGACTTTATCACAAAGATTATTTGCCATAAAAATAAGTACTAAACAGGATAGAAAATATGTATTTATGGTGAGCCACCATCTCTCAGAAAAAATGTCAGCCATGAAGACAAAAATATGAAAAGGAATGTGTATTATTTTTTTAATAAAGGCACGCCAAAAGAACAACAGCATTATTAAAAAAAAATTCAAAATTCCACCATATAATTCTCATTTTTTACTTATGCATAAACGAGGGTTCTCTGATAAGTTTATGTTAAAAATATTTTAATTTTTGTTTAAACAAATATTGTCCAGAGTTGCTTCTAAATTTCTTTTCTTATAATTCTTAAAGAACTTTTATTCTAATCCTCGTATTTAATGTTAACTGATACTGATTTATGCATGAATTTTCATTTTTATTATACCACGTAGCAAAAAAATTCTTCTATAGATAAAAATCAAAAATGTCTTGTGAAATATTGTGAAGGTATGAAATTGAAATTGAAAAAAACGAAAAAAATGGAAAATCAAATTTTCTTCTTATACAATAAGCCATGCATATCTTATTAGAGCCTTTTGTGTCTAGGGTATACTAGTGTTAAAAGAGGAATTTTAGGAAACGAATAATTGATTCGAGTACTTATATTGCAGCCTGTATAGTTATGAGCCCTTGCTAATGCATTTTCACATAAGGCTTTGCTTTTAGGCAACGTAAGATGGACACCTTATCCTTCTAGGACCTGCTATAGTAGACTAATCGCCTGCTCAGACGGCAATTTTGATTAATGAAAACAAAACAATGTAACGAAGAAAAAGGAAACCGAATAAGGAGATGGAAATGGCCAATAATAATAGGATCACTAGAGAGGACTTGATTGTACAGACAGCTGTTTAAAGAAGAGAGAACCTAGACAGAAATACTCGAGAAACTAATTTTTTCTTAAAACGATTTTGTCTTTAACGAAATCCATATGGTTAAGAGAACCAGAATTGAGCGAAAAACATGATTTTTTTTGGTTTGACTTTGGTTTGTCTGAAACGATTTTAAAGCTTGAATTTAATTTAAACGAAGAGACAAATCCGAAAAAAATCTGAAAAATGTCCAATTTAAAACAACTACCACCGACACGAGTTTGATAAACGTCAGCATTTGTCCATGTTTTTCTGATTAAAAATTTAAATTTCTATTCTTTAAATTCCACCTCCACTATTTACAATACCCTCTTAAAAGCAAATAAAAGTCACATCGTAAAAGGAAAAGTCGCAACGAATTTCTCTGTTTATTTCGATTCACTCCAAAAGAAATTCTTGAATTTTTATGCTGGCAATGTAATCTAGACATAATAGGGGGGGGGGAGTTATGATAAAAAAAAAGAAAAACAACAACAACAACAATAATAATAAATAAAGAAAATGGAAAATACATATATACAAACACACATACATATATGTATACTGTATATACTTATTTATTTTTTAAAATGCATAAATCCCGTATGAAAAGAAATACGCAGAATATGTTTGAAAAACTTTTGAAAATAGCTAAGGAAGCATAAAGCGTAGAATATAAATTTAAGTGTTAGGAAAAAAATGAAAAGAAAAAGAGAAAGAAAGAAAAGTTAACCGCACATTGACTTATAATAACACTAAAAAGGTTTTCGGCATGCTAAATCCAATAGTATGTATTTGAGAGGTTTATACCAGTAAACAATCAAAGTACTCTACTTCAGATTCATGCTCCGGATTCGAACATGGGATGGACCATCAATTACTTTAATACCTGTGTCTACTTTTATCAACGCTATTCTGAATGCTCCAAATCCTTTCAATAAGTACTTTTTGCTAAAGTCTTTAAATTTTTCCTTTCTTTCACGGATTTCTTAAACGGAAAAAGTTGCAGAGTGGCTTGGCAGTTGTACCAGAATTTAATGAGTGAAAGCAGAAATAAAATAGGGACGTGAAGGTTACACATTGTTTTGCTATTTGGTATGTCCTAAGAGTGTTCCTGTTAAGGGGTTACAATTCACAGGTAGGCAGGTAGGGATAAACACAAAAAATATCATGAGAGGCATTGTGTTTGTCCTTGTGGTAAGAATTGAAATAAAGGAATCGGGAAATAGCGAGCGAAGGTTATAGAATACATACAAATTTGGTCATTACAACCCAACGACAACAGGATTACGTCCTAGTTTCTCACACCACTTATGTTGTGTGCGTTAATTTTTATACATGAGTGGTGGGACGTACAGTTTAAAGTCGACTCCGAACGACAGATTTTTTAGAAGCTTTTCATGACAATTTTTATTTACTCTCAGAGTTTTTGCCAGAAATCTGCTGAGAGCAAGTCGCCGAAGAAATATTTCTTTTATATTTCGTTTAGTTGGAGATGCCTGACCTGGGGTTTGAACCGTGGCCTTACGGTCTAATAAGCCAACACACTGCCTACTGGACCACGGCAACTTAAGGATATATAATATAAGGTTATAGAATATTACAGAAAATAAAGCAGAGAGATTAACTAAGCTAAGATAAATGTTATACACCTTAGCTAGCGTTATTCCATAATAAACAGAAGGTTAGCCTGAAAATCATGGCCCAGGGAGTTTAAACCATCTCCTGTTGTAGGGAAGCTTCTCCTACGAAGAGTCGGTCATTGTGGGGATACTCTTTCGTCCCCAACATCTCTTAATATCTACATAATCTTGAGAAATCGGGTTGAGATCTGTCTCAAATTCCTGTCAAAGACCTGATATCATAGTCTCACTAGTCAAAGAGTCTTTCGTAGCAGGGATGCTTTATCGTTCCCAACATCTCCTTATATCTAGCCACCCTAGAGAAATCCGGTTGAGATCTGTCTCAGATTCCTGTCAACGGCCTGACATCATAATGTCCCCCAAAAAACCCAATCAACAGTCTCACGTTGGACTCATTGAATCAGAACCGCGAGCTAGTTCTAACACCGCCAATAAATTTCCAAATAATAAATTTCACGCTGTGTCCATAGGGTTTGCAGTGTGTAGCATTAGATAACCGCGTCTTGTACAATTTGGCTGTAGCGCATCTGTTCTACGTACCATACTGAGTGTTTTATTACATGAAAGTTTTTCTTTGTCTGAAATGTTTATACAGCTGTGGGCAAAATATAAATAATGCCTCAAAAAAAAAAAAAAAAAAACAAGAAAACCAGGTCTGAGTCAATTTAAAGAAAGAAAACGGAAAAATAAAATAAAAATTGGAAAAACACTTTTTTTTGAATGTGGAACAAAAGTCATTTGTTTGCAGGACCTGTTTTTGACACTTTTGCCTAAACAAATCATCACATACATTCTGTATAAAAAACATCATGTGTTTGCGCCTGAAATTCCGGGGGTGTAACTTATGAATCCATTAGTATTTACACCACATACACACCCAATTTAAAAAATAAAATTTTTTTTTTGTTCAAGTCAACAACGCTTCTTTACAACTTGATTTTTATTTTGCACTTTTTTCTTCTGCTTTTTTTTTAATATGAAAAGAAAGTCCTTTTTTTGCAGAGAATAAATAATAAAGTTTCACATACCGTAACAAATTTAAAGGAGATTTTGAAAAACAAAAAATGTGTAACTAACGACTATGAAGGATGTTAAACGTTGGCTTAAAGTTTCCTTTTTTTTTGTATAATAAGGACCCTGCTTAACTCTGGTAAACGCAATTCAAAATGCTGGGATACATGGAAATATTCGAATTTTACATTTTAAATATTCTTAACTATAACGAGAGACTGGGATTACTTTCTTATTTCTATGTGTTTGTTTTAAGGGTGTAAAATAAGAAAGTTTGTAATGCCAAACTGTTCCAATGGATCTCCCTAAAGTATCTACAGTTGAATGCAGTAATCGTCTTTATGTATGTAATATGATGGGAGCACTTCCTCTTCAACTGTCTAGCCCTTAGTAGGTTGAGGTTGAGGACGCTGGGCAGGGGCTTCTTCAGGACTCTGTCGAGAGTCGACATTAAGACTCTCCATACATTCATAAATAGGTTGAGCTAGTCCAACTTTTTTCTCCGTCTCTTATATCCTTTATTTTCTACCCCTTCTTTTTTTCCAATTACCCTGTCTCCTTCGCTATCCTCTCTGTCTAATCTAGGACGTATTTACAATGGATCATTTTGACCTCAGGGTATTGTACATGTCCCAGTAACACGTACACATCCTCTAACCTAACCTAACCTATATTTGAAGCAAACGCCCGGCTGCTCCAAGTATAGGCAAGTCTTTCTCGCGCTTGGATATATCATTCTGGGTACGCCTCAAAATACTACCGATCTAGCTCTAGTTCTCAGTAAAACGAACCAGTTTAACTGAGCCAAACACCTACGTGCTAAAAAAAAAGACAGAGATTGTGAGCTTCTTACCAGCCCTGGCCCGTAACGCAATTTCTGACAGTATACCTAATGCCCTGGAAATCATATAAAAGCTACCTCTGAAAGATTACAAATTTCCCTTAGAAATTTCCGATATTCAGGAACGCTTATGCCTATTGAGAGATATTAATACTGGGCTTGATGACAGCCTGGCTATCCGAGTACCTTATAAAGAGATTTTCAGAATCAAGAACAAGCATTATGCTGCATTCAATATGGCCACGATCTTCGTCTGGAGAACACTGTAGAGGTTTGCACTTCCTTCATCAGACCAGAAGTCCATAGTTGGAATCCTAAAATCAAATCTCCTATCCTACGTTTTTTTTTGCAGACCTATTTTTAAGAATTGAATTTTCTTTCTTTAAACAAAAAAAAATTATTTTTTGATAGGAGGCCTATTTAACATGTGAATTCCTATTATTTTACTTGCTACAGATTCGATGAAAATCGTTGCCGTCTGAAGAAAACTTTATTTTGTATACACCGTTCTGTGGCCAATATTTTGGAATTGTGGAATATGAAGTACAAAGCCCTTACCTTGGTCGATGCCAAGGAACTATCAAAAGTGGAAACACCCTTTGAGTTGTTCGATTTTGCGGTGAGCAATTCAAAATACATTTCAAATCAATCGTTTTATAAATTATTTTGTTTTTTTTTATTAAAAATAGTATATCGTGGGGAAACAAGTGGAAAATACGAAAACTCTATTGGAAACCCAATGGTATGGTGAAATCCATAGTATTCTACTAAAGGCCAGTGCAAAAAATTTACTACCCGATGTAAGAAAACTGAAACTTATACAACGTTTCTATAATTGTGTGGCGGCTCTAATGACCCAGCAACTGGAGGACATGTGTATTAGGAGTCTGAAAACATTTGCCGATTTTATATGTGACTATGGGGTAAGTCCCTCGCTGTAGACATTTGTAAAATTTACTTTCGTTTATTTTTTCCTTTTGTGTAGAAAACGAATCCGGGATTTAAAATCTCCTTAATGCTAGAAGATGAAGATGTTATCGTTTTCAATCCAAATTTTTCGAAAATCCAAGGCGAACTCATACGTATTATCGACTCTATAGTCATGGCTATACATCATTTGCCTCGCATTGAGTCTAAGCTTTATACGGACTTGCATATTTTCGATAAAACTTTTCTTACACCCGCAATACCCGAGTCCATTATATCGGATACACGTAATCGCATTTGTGCCTTACTGGAAGAGCAAAGAATAGGTCCTGAGTTAAGATTACAGGATTTCGATAAATATATTGATCTTATGAATGGTAAAGATTCTGAAAAAATATCGACATTTATGCAGCAGGATCCACCATTTGAGGCATTTTGCGATATGGTCTATCACTATCGAGAGAAGGAGGATCAAATCGCCAAAGATGTTTGGGGTGTTATACGCATGGGCCTTTATGAGTTTCATCGTGAGAATTTCATTTTAAATTTGGAAACTTTTGGTCGTTTCATGCAAGAACAATTGCTCACACGCATGGTCAGTGATCAACAGGCCAAGATCACGAAACTAGGCAAAGAATATGAGGTCATAGCGAAAAAAGCCTTAACGGTACCCAAAGATACTGCTGAGCTAATGAGTTTGAAGGCCTATGTCATCAATACCGAAGAAAATGTGGTGCCTGAAATGGAGCAAAGGCTGCGTGTTAATATGGGCCATATATTGTGGTTAATGGATAACACCTTGTATTCCCCTTTGGAAATTAAAAACAATAGCAACACGTTCCAATGGTATTTGAAACTGCCTTCGATATTTGATGAGCATAGAATTATTATTGCCGATAAAACTATTGAATATCAAGAGCTGCTGAAGAAGCGCATAGAGGCCTTTAGACGTGAGCTACAGAACTATTATGAGCAGGTGCAAACCTATAACGAATGGGGTGACATAAAGCAATTATCCAAATACAAACGTAAGGCTCAAATATTGGATAATCGTTTGGTCATCGCTATGGATACGATCGATCGCATTAATGAAGAGGAAACAGCCTATGGCTGGGATTTGTCTCAATATCCCATAAGGAAAAAGGCACACGATCAATTGAAACCCTATAAGACCCTATTCGATGCGGGTCAGGAGTTTATGGATAAATACGATTTATGGATGAATTCCCAGGTGGGAAGTTTTGATCCCGATGAAATCGATAATGATGTGGCTACGGTTTACCGGATTATACAAAAATTGGAAAAGCAAATGGGTGATCATCCCACTACCATGATATTGATTAAAGATGTACGTACGATTAATTTGAAATTGAGAACATAATTCTGAACTTATGATTATCCTTGCTTGTATGCTTACAGATAAAAGATCAAATTGAGGCCTTTCGACAAAATATGCCTATTATTAGTACTTTGGGTAATCCGGGCATGAAGGTGCGCCATTGGGAATTGGTTTCGGAAATTATTGGTTTCCCCATTAAGGTTTCACCTGATTTGACTTTGGCCCGTATAATTGAGTATGGCTTGGAGGATTATGTACCCAAATTTGAGGCCATTTCAGAGAGTGCCACTAAAGAAAATAATCTCGAGAGAGCCATGTCCAAAATGGTTTTGGAATGGGAGGATATATCGTTTACCGTATCACCCTATAGGTAAGAAGTTAGCAAATTTAGCTGCAAGTAAACCTAACACGGAATAAACTGCCTGCTTTTTTTACTTTAGGGACTCTGGCACCTTTAAATTGGCTGCTGTGGACGATATACAAATTCTCTTAGACGATCAGATTATCAAGACCCAAACCATGAAGAGCTCGCCCTATATTAAACCATTTGAAAAGGATATACTGTAAGTTTGAATGGCGGAAGGGTCTCAGGGGAGCGTTCAGGGTTATGCTTTATATTTCCATGATATCTGATTAGGTCCCTTGATTTAAATAAGTTTTTCCTTTCAGCAAATGGGAGGCGAAATTAATTTTATTACAAGACATTTTGGACGACTGGCTAAAGGTTCAAGCCACTTGGATGTATTTGGAGCCTATATTCTCAAGTCCCGATATCCAGCAACAAATGCCTGAGGAAGGTAGACGTTTTAGTGCCGTGGATAAGGTATATGAAAAGTTTGTAACACTATTTTAATACGTTTCTAAAGTAAATCTTTTATACCCAGATCTGGAAAGAGCTTATGAAACAGGTTAACGGTGATCCACGGGTAATGACAGTGGTGGAGATTCCTAAGATGTCGGAGAATTTGAAAAAGGCCTACAATCTATTGGAAATTATACAGAAGGGTCTAAATGCGGTATTTTCTAAAGATTACTCACAAATATTTCTTCATTCTTCAATATTTTTGTTTTGCTCGATTTCAGTACCTCGAAAAGAAACGCTTATACTTCCCACGCTTCTTCTTCCTATCCAATGATGAACTTTTGGAAATTCTATCCGAAACTAAAGATCCTACACGTGTACAACCACATCTTAAGAAATGTTTCGAAGGCATAGCCACTTTGAAATTTACCGAAGAATTGGAAGTTACCATAATGCGTTCCTCTGAACGTGAAGAGGTTATATTGGTGGACATTATTTCCACGGCTAAGGCCAGAGGTCAAGTGGAGAAATGGCTTTTGGAATTGGAAATTGATATGAAAAAGAGTATCCATAAGAAAATGAGTGAAGCCTTCTATAGTTATCCACAAAGTGTTCGACATGAATGGGTGCTAGTGTGGCCAGGACAATGTGTTCAATCGATTTCCTTAACCTATTGGACTTACTACATAACCGAGAGTTTTCTATCAGAAAATCCACGTAAAAGCTTGAAAGACTATTTGCAAACGAATGTAGTGCAAATAGCCAGAATAGTTGATTTGGTTAGAGGCGATTTAAGCAGTCAGAATCGTATAACATTGGGCGCCTTAGTGGTATTGGATGTACATGCTCGAGATGTGTTGGCGGAAATAGTGGAGAAGGAAGTATCAGAATTAAACGATTTCCAATGGTTGTGCCAGGTATCTGAAGCTAAGAAATAAAAGTAAGTTTTCCTCTCTTAACCTATTCCATTACAGTTACGTTACTATTGGGAGGAAAACAATTTGGATACCCGCATGATTAACTGTTCTCTGAAGTATGGCTATGAGTACTTGGGCAACACTACACGTTTGGTGGTAACGCCACTAACAGATCGTTGTTATCGCACTTTGTTTAGTGCTTTGCATTTGCATTTAGGCGGTGCCCCTGAGGGCCCCGCTGGTACTGGTAAAACGGAAACAACCAAGGATTTAGCCAAAGCAGTGGCCAAACAGTGTGTGGTATTCAATTGTTCAGATGGTTTAGATTACTTGGCCCTGGGCAAGTTCTTTAAAGGTTTGGCATCTTGTGGTGCCTGGTCCTGTTTCGATGAGTTCAATCGCATTGACTTGGAAGTATTGTCTGTAGTGGCCCAACAGATTTTAACTATACAGCGTGGCATTAACTCTGGTAGTCCCACGTTGGTATTTGAAGGCACTACTCTTACGTTGGATCCCACCTGTGCGGTATTTATTACCATGAATCCCGGTTATGCTGGTCGTTCAGAGTTGCCTGATAATTTAAAGGCCTTATTCCGTTCGGTGGCTATGATGGTGCCGGATTATGCTTTAATCTCTGAAATTGAATTGTATTCATGTGGCTTTTTAACCGCTAAACCTTTGTCCGTGAAAATTGTTGCCACCTATCGTTTGTGCTCGGAACAGTTGAGTACCCAGTGTCATTATGATTATGGCATGAGAGCAGTTAAGTCAGTGTTAAAGGCTGCCGGTGCTTTAAAACTACGTTATCGTGATGAAAATGAAGATATTTTGGTATTGCGTTCTATAAAGGATGTCAATTTGCCGAAATTTCTTAATCAGGATGTTCCCTTATTCCATGGCATTACCTCGGATTTGTTTCCGGGCACTGTTTTACCCGAATCTGATTATGAGGTACTCAACGATTGTTGTCGCTTGGCTTGTGAAAAGAATAACAAACAATGTACCGACTTCTTTTTGGAAAAAGTTCAACAAGTGAGTTTCATTATGATCTTAAAATGTATTAAAGATTCTCATCAAATTTCTTTTCTTTCTCTTCAAGCTTTACGAAATGATTGTGGTGCGACATGGCCTTATGTTGGTAGGTTTACCGTTTGGTGGCAAGACCACCTGCTATCGTATATTGGCTGAAACTTTGGAATGCATGGAGAAAAGGGTAAGTTATTAGGATTCCTATCGCATTACATTAAGATTTTTTTTTTTTTTGCAGAATGCTGGAGAAAACCGCGCCATATACACGATTATTAATCCCAAAGCTATTACCATGGGCCAGCTGTATGGTCAATTTGATGCCGTATCCCATGAGTGGAGTGATGGTGTATTAGCTGTCAGCTATCGCCAGTTTGCTGTCTCAGAAACACCCGATCGTAAATGGTTAATATTTGATGGTCCAGTCGATGCAATTTGGATTGAAAACATGAACACCGTACTGGATGACAATAAGAAATTGTGTCTTATGTCGGGTGAAATTATTCAGCTGTCGCCCACCACCAATTTAATATTTGAACCCATGGATTTGGAAGTAGCTTCGCCAGCCACTGTATCACGTTGTGGCATGATATACATGGAGCCCACTTCATTGGGCTGGGAACCTTTGGTGAAGTCTTGGAGAAATAAATTACCACCCAGTTTTCATCAGGTGGCTAAACAATTGATTTCTTCTTTGGTCCATCGTTTCTGTCCAATCCTACTGTACATAGTAAGGAAAACTAATCTGTTTGAAATTGCTCCCACATCGGATGCAAATCTAATGATGTCCTTAATGAATATATTCGATTGCTTCCTGGATGACTTCAAAGATGAAAAATACATGCAAAATCTATCAGATTTGGATATGCGAGCCCAAATCGAGGGCGTGTTTTTATTTTCCTGTATATGGGCTTTAGGTGGTTCATTGGATTCGAATAGTAGAGACAAGTTTAATATTGTTTTTCGTGCTTTAATGGAGAAAAATTTCCCCGAAAGTTTATATGAGACATATGGTGTTCCAGAGGAGTTTCATGTGCCGGTATTGGCTAAGCCTTTTATCTTTCCTATACCCAAACAGGGTTCAGTATTCGATTATAGATTTATTAAGGAGGGCAAGGGTAAATGGCGTGCTTGGCAAGATGATGTTGCTGCTGCACCACCTATACCGCGTGATATACCCGTCAATCAAATTATCATAACCACCAATGAAAATGTCAGAATGACCATGTTATTGGATATTCTGGTAAGACATTCGAAGCCGGTTATGTTTGTGGGTCCCACCGGCACAGGCAAGAGTTGCTATATTATAGACTATATGCTCAAGAAAATGGATTTGACTGTATTCAAGCCTTTGCTTATAAATTTCTCTGCCCAAACATCGGCCAATCAATCTCAAGATATTGTCATGTCCAAGTTGGATAAACGGCGTAAAGGTGTATTTGGTCCACCGCTTAATAAGAAATTCGTTATATTTGTGGATGATATTTCAATGCCTTTGAAAGAGAACTATGGCGCCCAACCACCCATTGAACTGTTGCGTATGATGTTGGATCATTGGATGTGGTATGACCGTAAAACCATATTACCCATGAAATTAATTGATTTGCAAATGATATGCGCAATGGGGCCACCATCGACAGGCAATACTGTAACGCCACGTTTCCAAAGACACTTTAATGTCTTGGCTATTGATGAGTTCAATGATGACATCTTAAAGACCATTTTTAGTAAAATTGTTTTATGGCATTTGGACACCAGGTATGTACAATAATCATGTCATTGTCCAACACATACGTTCTCCATAAAGAAAGAAGAAAAAATATTAAGAATTCGGAGAAATCTTAAGTACATTTTAGGGCATTTAAGTTTCATGCCAAGGGTAGGAGTTAACACGTACTGGTCCTTTATTAAATCTAATAAAATAAAAAATAAAAGCCCCGGCTTGTTATTGCCAATGAAGTGAAACTCTCATACCAGTTAATGGCATTACCTTACGTCACGTACTCAGTTGCGAAAGAGTGCGTGACAAGAAACGTAAAATCACAGTTTAAATAAAAAAAAAAAAAAGAAAAGAAAGTGACCAAAATAGTGTTGAAAAATGTTTTCTAATGTTCACTTTAATTTTCTTTTTGTTGTCGATTTTTCTTTTAGAGGCTTTTCCAAAGAATTCGATCCTTGCATAGATGAAATTGTGGATGCAACCTTGAAAATCTATAATCGTGCCAAATTAAATCTTTTACCTACACCCGCCAAGTCACATTATCTCTTCAATTTAAGAGATTTTGCCAGGGTAATACAAGGCGTTTTACTTTCGGTGCCAGAAGCCACTGAGGATATGAACTCAATGCGTCGCTTATGGGTACATGAAGTCCAAAGAGTTTATGGTGATCGTTTAGTTGAAGACACAGATCGCACCTGGCTGTTTACGGCGCTATGCCAACAAATGAAAGAAAGTTTTGAAATTTCACCGGAAGATCTATTTGAACGTTTAGTAGAGAAGGGTGAACGTTTAACAGAAGCTGATTTTAGACGTTTGATTTACTGTGATTTCACCAATCCAAAAGCGGATACGAAAAATTATATAGAAGTGCACGACTTGGAGGAGTTGCGTAGTGTGGTTGAGG
Source organism: Sarcophaga subvicina (assembly GCA_936449025.2). NCBI lineage: Eukaryota > Metazoa > Arthropoda > Insecta > Diptera > Sarcophagidae > Sarcophaga > Sarcophaga subvicina. The sequence goes on along the minus strand of OW388082.2, from coordinate 100,691,486 downwards.
CCTATTTGGTTGAATACAACAATATGTCGAAGAAGCCTATGAATTTGGTACTCTTTCGTTTTGCCGTGGAACATTTATCGAGAATATGTCGCATTATAAAGCAGCCACGTAGTCATGCTCTACTGATAGGGGTCGGCGGCTCCGGACGTCAGAGCTTAACACGTTTGGCTTCGCATATATGTGACTATGAATTGTTTCAAGTTGAAATCACTCGATTATATGGACCCAATGAATGGCACGAAGATGTCAAGGTTATATTACGTAAAATCAGTTCATCCGAAATGCATGGCGTTTTTCTATTCACCGATGTGCAGGTAATAAATACAGCCGTACACTTCGGTTTTGAATACAGATCAAAAACTAAATTTTTATTCTCGAAAATAGATCAAAGATGAATCATTTTTGGAGGACATTAATAACCTACTAAACTCGGGTGAAGTGCCTAATTTGTTTAGTAATGAAGAGAAAATCGAAGTGGTTGAGAAAATGGCCCAAATTGATAAACAACGTGATAAGGCCGTACAAACTGATGGCAGTCCCGTGGCCTTGTTCAATTTCTTTGTGACCGTAAGTGTTTAATTGTATGAAAAAAGTTTTGGAAAATGATTTCTTGGTTTCTTGTTTCAGACCTGCAAAGATCAATTACACATTGTCTTGGCCATGTCGCCCATTGGTGAGGCTTTGCGCGTGCGTATACGTAAATTCCCCTCCATTGTTAATTGCTGCACAATCGATTGGTTTCAAGCTTGGCCTGAAGATGCTCTATTAGCCGTCTCGACTCGTTTTCTAGAAAAAGAAGACCTGACAGTATTGGAAAGAAATGCTTCTATCGATATGTGCATGGAATTCCATACTTCTACGCAAGCCTTATCGGAAGCATTCTATTCGAGATTGAAGAGACACAATTATGTTACGCCCACCTCATATTTGGAACTTATACAGACCTTTAAGACTTTACTAAATAGAAAGCGAACGTAAGTAGAGTACGCTCTTTAATTTTATTGTAAAATTAAAATTTTTTTTTTAAATTTTCAGTTCAATTATGATGAATAAAAATCGTTATCTGACTGGAATCTCTCAACTGGATATTGCTGCGCAACAGGTGGGTGTTATGCAAGAACAACTGGAAGCTTTAGAGCCGAAATTAAAAGCCGCCTCCGAAACGGTTGCCATACAAGTGGCAAAAGTTACAGAAGATAGTCTTAAAGCCCAAGAACAACGGGAATTGGTGAAAAAAGATGAAGCCATTGCTCAGGAACAAGCTGCAGTTGCGGCGGCTATTAAAGAAGAATGTGATGCTAAATTGGGTGAAGCTTTACCCATATTGAATGATGCCTTAGCGGCTTTAAATACCTTAACAACTGCTGATATTGCTGTGGTGAAGACCATGAAAAGTCCACCCATTGGTGTGCGCATTGTTATGGAAGCGGTATGTATATTGAAAGAAGTTAAACCCGAACGTATACAAAATCCAAGTGGTGTGGGTATGATTGAAGATTATTGGGGTCCTTCGAAGAAGGTTTTAAGTGACATTAAATTCTTGGATAGTTTATTAAATTACGACAAAGATAATATACCGCCAGCCGTTATGCAAAAGCTGCAGCAGCGTGTTTTAAGCAATGAAGCTTTTGATCCGGAAAAAATTCGATCAGCTTCCACGGCTTGTGAGGGCTTATGTCGCTGGGTTATAGCCTTAAGCAAATATGATGTTGTTGCAAAAGTGGTGGCACCCAAGAAAATTGCCTTAGCCGAGGCTCAAGCAACTTTTGATGTAAGTTGGTAGAAAATAAATTCAATGGACTTAAGTAATAATATTAAAATTCATTCAAGCTTGCACAAAAAACTTTAAATGAGAAATTGGCTCAATTGGACAAAGTCGAAGCTAATCTGGCTGCTATACAGAAAGTATTGGAGAAGCAAATGAAAGAATATGGGTAAGTAAAATCTACTTTCCTTTACCGTTATTTATTAACCTATAAAAATCACTTTAGAATACTGCAAGCCGAACATGAAGCTTGTACGAAAAAATTACAACGTGCTCAAGAATTGATATCCGGTTTGGGTGGTGAACGTACCCGATGGTCTGAAACTGCTAAGCAATTGGGACGCATTTATAATACCTTAACAGGTGATGTTTTAATTTCCTCGGGTGTGGTGGCTTATTTGGGACCCTTTACTATTGAATATCGTGTCGATCAGATACGCAAATGGGCTGAAAAATGTGCCTCATTTGGCATTGTGTGCAGTCAAGATTTCCAATTGGTTAATGTTTTGGGCGAACCCGTGGAGATCCGTAATTGGAATATATGTGGTTTGCCAACGGATTCATTCTCTGTTGAAAGTGCCATAATGATGCAGTAAGTACTATAAAGAAATTTAACTTAATTTAGAAAATTGAATTATTATTTAATTTATACAAAAAATACTCATCTTTTTAAATGGATTTCCTTGCTGAAACTATTCCCCGTACTGTATGACAAAGAAAAACTGCTTAAATGTTTGCCATCAACGTTTAATTAAATGAGTTGCGTTTTTTTCTCTCTCTCTCCTTGTTTTTAACGTTAAACGAAATTAATTACGTTTACATTACATAACATTACAGGATATTTTAATTACAAAAAAAGCGTCTTTCTTGTAATTGCGTAAAACTTTAGAAAAAGTAAAAAAACACTTCAAAAGCAGTGAAAGTACCAACCAACGTTTATACTGATAACCCGCTACACTACACTTAGTGAGCATATTTCTCTTCTAGATATTGTTGTTATAGTTGCTGCTGTTGTTGTGTTTATTCCCTTAAGTCCTTTTTTATATTATCTAAACAGAGCGAAAAACTCTGTTAAAATATCAGAATTACATAAAAATTAAAAACGTTCAGAAAATGTTACAAAAAAGTTACAGTAGTACCGCGTTATAATGGCACTTTACAAATTAAGAAACAGTGTTCGGTAATTTCCATCTATAATTCAGGTTTAAGTCGGCAAAATTCTTAAACAGCTATTTAAATAATGTGTTCAATTTCTCCTTAAACCTGGCTTTATAAATATGTTTGAAAAACCAGATTGGCTAATAATAATAATCATTAAGGTTAAAATTAAAATTCGACTAAATGAGGGATTAAACTAAATTCGACATCTATAAACAGTATTCGGTTATGTACCCTTTGCCCAGGGGCCCAAATACGAGATTACTCGGATAATAATAGGCGACACGGAGAAGATTGGATGTCGTTATGATGTTCGCAAAGAACTTTATTGCGGCCTAGATGCCCTTGGTCCTGACCCCCTGGCCTGCCACCTCTACGGCCTCATCAATGGATGGGTCAGGGAGGAAGAACAGAGGCGTGGGGGGAACGGTTCGGATTGTTTTGTCTCTAGATGTCTATGGCCTGCTGTAGACAATAGGAGAACAGCTTGGCTGCTGGGCTTGGATAAGGTTGATTGTCGGTTTTATCACGGAGCACTGCGAGACTAGGTCGCTGACGGGGATCTGGGACAGATCCCAGCAGGACTATCGCAGGGCATGTTGCGATGAGGAGGAGTTGGAGACTATCGAACACCTCCTCTGTAACTGCCCAGCCCTTGGTAGATTGAAGTTGAGGACCTTCGGCAGGGCCTTCTTTGAGAGTTTGAATTCTGTGTCAAGAGCCGACATCAAGGCTCTCCACAGATTCATTAAAGGCTTAGGCTGGTTGAGAGGCGCTAGGGCTTCATCAGTGTAGTCGCGCCCTCCCCTTTTTGTTGTGTCTTATCTGAGTAATTCCTCCACTTCCCATTCTCGCCTTTTCTACATCCTCTCCTTTTTATACCTCTATTATCCTTCTCTCTGTAAGGACGTTGTACAATGGATCAATTCGACATCCGGGTACTGTACTTGTCTTTATTGACAAGTACACGTCCTCTAACCTAGCCTAACCTAGATGTATTCTCAAGGAAATTTATTGCTGAATAGCCAATTTATCGCCATGAGGGGACCTATGACTACCGTTTTAAAGACATTGCAGTGATCCAGGAGATAGGATGTTTTCTTATTATGCTAGCCCTCGATCACCTGCCTTTCTATCTAACGTCGGGTCATTTTCTCAATTTCTCAATTGCTATCTAGAAACAAGAGGCCGCAAGTATTACCTACTGTTCCAAGAGAAATTCGGTGGGAAATAAATTTTGAAGTATGATTGCCTTCTCACGCCGTCTAGAATCCTGCAGTTACATTATTTTCCAACTGTAACCCACTAGATAGATTACACATTACTTTAATAAAGTGGACAGACTTTGGTCTCAATAAGGCGTAACGACCCACAAAGTATCTTGTTAAAGGCTTAAGTCGGTTCTACTTAGGGAAAGCAAGTTACCCGAGATTTCAGTGTTGTATGCAACGAAATACTTTTCCCTTCAATTTATAAGTATTTCGTTTTTTTGACATTCTAAAAGGACATAAAATGGTTCAAGGCCCATTATGAACAAATCCGCAATCTCAATACAGTGATGTCTAGGATCATAGTCTAATATAACGTTATTTAAATCCCCTAACGTGTCGAGAAGTACTAGGTACTATATACCATAGTACAATCGCTTGAAAAGCTTTGAGAGTAATTTTTGCTTTGTATGAAAAGTCTACTGTACTGTTATTATAACGAGATTCTACTGTATAAACGTGATGACATTAGATGGATATAAAACAACACTCAAATTAAATGCGTAACTGTAATTATGGAAAAAAAAAATACTTTGAAAAATATAAATTCTATTTTAACAGTTTTAAGACACAAGGTTGGCGGTAATTTAGGGGAAGGAAAAATATTTTAATTTTCCTCATTGCCATGGCATAAACAACAATAAAATAAAATGAAAGTATTTGTCGAAAATTTCATTTAATTACAAAGAATTACAAGCAACAGAGAATAAGAAAGAATAATAAAAACTTTTATATTAACAATCAAACTTTTAGTAGTATACTAGAGCAGGAGGAGGAGTGTGCAGGAAAAAATTTCAATATTTTAAGAATCTTATGTTTTGTTTAAATTTTATATTCAAACATTTGATTCATGAATTTAAACGCTGGATTGAATTTCCTTTTGTTAATAAAAGCTGCAAATTTATTTGTTTACACTCCTTATTTTACTTTAGTTGGGATGTACGTTTGTTTGTATGTGTGTACGCTTGTAAATGCATATTAAAGATGAAGAAATTACAACCTATACGAGTACAATTTGCGACTGTTACCACTACCACCATTACAACTGCCATATTAAATGTCACTTTTATGTGTTTTTTGTTACACACAAGAAGCAGGAGGAATAAATGTTCGGGAGAATGGGCCAGGATGCTAGGATACATGAACATAAGTTTGGTGGGTTGTTAGGGGAGGGGTGAATAATATGATTAAAGGGTGTAGAAGTAATGTTTGGGCTAAAGTACCAAATACCATACATTTGAAATTTTATACATCTGATGTTGATGTTTCGTCGTTTGATATTAAATTGAACACACACAACGAAGGGCGAAAAAAAGGGAGAAAAATGAACATGAAAATTAAAGAACGGATGCTGCGTGTAGAGTTGATGCCTGTTAGTGAAATGTGTGCGGCATGCCAAATGAAAGGGTGACTTTCTTCCTTTAACATTTGTGTACTATTATAACTTTTGTTGTTGTTGTTATTATTATTTTGTATATGGAAACAAACGTATTTTTTTCCAGCGATTTTGGCAATGTGTTAAACACAATAAGGCGTTAAAGCAGAAAACATGATAATAAAAAATATTCAAAGAACTGAAAGTTATTCTGTAACTTACAATTTGTGGGGAGGAAAAGCATAAAAGTGGGAATTATTTAGTACCTTTCTAGGATGGTTTTTAAATAAATAAATCACGATTTAAGAATTTTTTACAAATTTTTTTAATAAGTCTGAAGGATCCCAGTTAATTGGAGTCCTGATTGTGTTAGATAGTGGCCTGGACATACCTTTCCAGACCCACCACTACTTAGGTCTATGAATCACAATTTAAATTGTGATCATACTCGGTTTGTGAGCACAGTTGATTATTGCTGAAAATGGTCAGAAAATTCGGTTGCCTCGTCTCAGCTATCATACATACATAATTGGTTATTACAATGCTTTAGTCAGGATTATGACCTAGTTTCGCACACCACTTATGTTGTGTGTTAATTTTATATATGAGTGGCAGGACCTATAGTTTAAAGTTTTCTCTGAACGACAGATTTTGTTAAGAAACTTTTCATGGCAATTTCATTTTACCCTCAGAGTTTTTGCCAGAAATCTACTGAGAGGAAGTCGCCGAAGAATAATCGTTTCGTTTAGTTGGAGTTGTCGGACTTGGGGTTGAAAACGAGGCTTTACGTCTAATAGGCCAACACACTACCTACCAGACTTCTGCGACTACGTCCCAGATATTGTTTTACAAAAATCTCGACTGTTTTGAAGTCAGAAGGAGCTGGAACTTTGTAAGCTCAGTTGCCTTGTACGAAAGCGAGTCATAAAAGGCAACTGTACTTACATAGTTCCACACGTTAGGTGCTCCACACTGTATGTAGATGGGCAAAGGCTTCTCTGACCTTGTTAATGTGGTTCTCAACGTTCTCTCTAAGGCCACCACTCACCTTAGTTGTGCGTTTACATAACTATGGCTTCCGCTTAGTCTCGATCTTCGGGACGGTCATTTAAACACCACCTTGATTTATCTTTCGCCACTTACAGGTTCATTTGTCATATTTTCGAATGGAATGTGGACGATGTAAGGTTTCTAAATAGGCATGCAGGTATGTATGTAGCGATATAAGTCGCTCTAGTTATCCCCTGCTGCAAAGGGCATCCTATATGCAGAGTGATTTCAGATTATTGAATTCAGGTTATATTCCATGATTATGAGTATCTGACAGTCCTTGCCTAAAAACAACGTGAGTTATTGTATTGGATGTAGCTGCAGTAGGTTTTGCTCTTTTACACATAGTCCTTCTACGATGTTCATTATTGTTGCGATCCACAAACATTTCTTTTTGAATTTAGGCTTTCACTTCAATACTTCTTATCAAATCATAATTAAAAGCTGAAGCCTCTTTACATTTTTTTCTATTAATATTACAATTCTCTTTAAAGCTTCACAGTTCAGATTAAAATTGTTCCAACGTTTTGTTTATAAAAAGTAATTCATTCAAATAGAAAAAGTATACTAATCCTAGATTATACATACAGACATACACACTTATGTACACCTATAATTAAAAATTGCCTTAATCGTTTCAACATTTAATTGTAATTTTAGCCATTAATTCTTAAAAGGAATGAATGAACATTTTTATAAGCGTTAGTGCGTACAGATGGGGTGGGAAGAGAAAACAATGTGCCCAAATAAAGCGTAGTCCGCTTCAGGCATACAAAAGATATATTTGTAATGCCCACGTTTCAAATGTACGCACAATATATTGATTCAAATAAGTGTACGCGTATATTTTTATGGAGTATGGCGTGTGCTTTGTTTAACCCAATAAGCAATTTAATTAGAGAACATATTATGATCTGTATGAAGTCGCCGTAGTTTAGTAGGTAGGATAGTGTGTTGGCTTATTAGACGTAAGGCCACGGTTGAAATTCCAGGTCAGACATCTCCAACAAAACGAAATATGAACTGATATTTCTTCGGCGACTTTCTCTAATCAGATTTCTGGCAAAAACTCTGAGTGTAAATAAAATTGTCATGAAAAGTTTCTAAAAAATCTGTCAGGTCCAGAGTCGGAGTCGACTTTAAACTGCAGGTCCAGCCACTCATGTATAAAATTAATAAACTCAACATAAGTGGTGTGCGAAGCTAGGTCGTAATCCTAACTGAAGGGTTGTAACGCCCAATTATGTAACGTATATTCTGTAAGGCGAACGGTGATAATTTTCTTAAAGAAACTGAAAAAAGATTGGCATTTTACCGGAGCAATGAACATTGTTCGTCTCACAAATATTCACTTTTAGACCCACTGGGTTATCTTTATCACACAAACGGTCCTTCATACAAATAAAACCCATACAAACACACATACTTAAACAAAAATACAGAAATAAATTAAGAAAACGCATCTGTTTTGCTGTACCAATTTTCCCGTAAGGTGGTAAATACTGTTATTTGTGCGGCCCGTTACTTTGTTGTTGTTGTTGTTCTTGTTCCATAACAACCTTAACATCAACAATGACTACTGCTACCACAGCCAGAACTACTTACTAGAAAGTTGGTAACGATAAATATATGTATGTATTGGCAACAAAGAACGTACAGCATACCTACCTATCTATCTACCTACAGCAGTATAACGCATAGTCATTAGTAGCAGTAGCCAGTCTTATAAAGCATTTTATACGCACTCAAATGCACACACGCACATACACACACACAAATACACCCACAGATTGTTATAGGAAAAGGAAAGAAAAACAAAAACAAAAAATATAAAAAATTGATTAATGGTGCTCTACGCCAGATTAAAGCACATTTGCTATTAAAAAGAGAACAACAACATCAACAACAACAAAATATTCCTTCATATGCATAAGGATACAACAAATTGAAACAGGGAGAGTAACTTTAACTTCGTACGTCAACTACGATTGTGATGACTATGCGACTACGACTGCGACTACGATTACGACTACTTCCACTTTTACTTCTGACGTTTTATAAAAATTCTCGATTGATGTTGTCGTTGTTGTTGTTGTTATGTGTAGTGCTGTTTGAGATGATATGGGTGTATAATTCCTTGCATGCAGCATCATTGTTTCATACAAATATATGAGAATACATTTGTATGTGAAATAATTTTTAAGGGATTTTTTATTTGTTTTTTTTTTTATATTAAAAGAAATTTCTCATTTTTCATTGTTGAAACCAACAGAAATAACAGCAACAACAACAACAATTCATCAGTTAAAGTGGCAAAATTTAAAGATAATATATTGGGTCGTCTAAAAAATATTCGAGGTTGTTTTTTTTTCTTTTGTTTAGAAGATGGTATTGAGGTATGTAAAATGAATACGTGTCCCAAACGTAATATTGCAGGTTATTTTTCTATATGAAGCCAGCGTTATAAATCGCTTCTACTGTGTAATGTATAGACAATTTCAGAGTTATAGTTGCACCACTGAAAGGCCTGTTACTGAAGAAGTGATTGAAATTTTGGAAATTGCTGCAGAAAGACCAACCAACAAGCTTTCAAATAGAGAACGTAGGCTCTATACAACAATCAATTCTGGTATCTACTGCTTAGAACTCGACTGTTTGAACAAAGCAATCAAGAGACCAGTAGAAACAAGAAAATATCATAAACATAATTGGTCTGCCGACTAATATTTGATGCAGTGTTTGCATAATTCGCTTCTTGGACAATTGACGGTCTGAAGAATATTAGTTCGTCTAGGTTTTTTGTCGTCATCAATTCCTTCATCTCCCGCTAGATCACAGGTACTTAATGTAGCATCTCTATGACAGCCTAACAGAGATATTATGTATGCCTATACCCATGTGTGCATAGGTATTTGATATGAGTGTACCTGCTCTAGCAAGTTCAACAACTACACAATTATTTGAATGACACAAAACTGCATCGAGAGCGGACCATACATACATAATTGGTCATTACAAGCTCTCAGTCAAGATTACGACCTAGTTTATCACGCCACTTATGTTGTGTGTGTTAATTTTATACATGAGTGGCGGAACCTACAGTTTAAAGTCGACTCCGAACGACAGATTTTGGAGAATCTTTTCATGGCAATTTTCATTTACTCTCAGAGTTTTTGCCAGAAGTCTGCTGAGAGGAAGTCGCCGAAGAAATACTTTTTTTATTTTATTTTGGTGTCTGGCCTGGGGCTCGAACCCTGGCTTTTCGTCTAATAAGCCAACACACTACCTACTAGACCACGGCGATTCATGGTCCGAGAGCGGATCATATTCCATACAGATTAGACCTGAAGGTTCCCCCGAAAGGGGTGCACCATGGCCCACAGAGGAAAGTGGATAGATACCCTAGAATTAAGCCCTTGGGAGAAAACTTCACATCCTACTATATTCTCAATTTCGGAACCATCCAAGTAGCTTTCTACATTCACTAATGGGTTTAGACGGGAAGTGTTAAGAGGGATAAGACAGCGTAACAGGGCATTAAACCGCTTTTTTCTTAAGCATAACAAAAAGGGCTTTTGTAGGGGTAGTCCGAGTTATCTGTACTTTAATCTGTATCAAAATAGATCTCCTTAATGTATCAAGGAACTTCACATTGCAATATTTATTGAGGGCAGTCCATCAGAAGACAAATCCTTATGGAAGATAATTTTCGATAACCAGCGATTATTTTGCGCTATATGCGATACTAAATTTCAGAATAAAGGTCCAAATCGATTTCTACACGCTAAAATATAAAGTCCGAGAGAATAATTTAATTTCCTTAACTTCCTCTCAGTGTTTGCTAATATTTATGTTTAATTTCACATTAAATTTCGAAAGCACTCACATGAAAGAAATATTTATTAAACGATTAAAATAGTAGAAATCATCGCATAGAATAGAATCATTTATTTTCACAGTCACTCCAATCCAGGCAGCCAGTTAGTCTATCATTCATTTTTCAACATTCAATCATATGGTATGAGTTTATGCATGCAATCATGCATTCATTCATTCATTCATTTTCACCATCAACATCAGTTGTTGTCGTTTGTATGTATGTATGAACCTTTGTCTGTCTGTTTGCTACAGATACGATTAAATTCATTTCAATTTCAATTTAATCATGATTTTTTTTCTTATTCCTATGCGCTACACTTACAGAGAGGTTATTAGGCGACAATTAGTTTAACTTTTAGACGGTTATCCCGTCTCTGGAGGAGGGTTTAGTTTATATAATGAGGTCTTGACCTCTTAATTTTTTTCATCTTTCACTCAACGCCCCAAAGATATGTATTTTGCGGTCGTAATAGTATAGTCGCCGTAGTCTAGTAGGTAGTGTGTTGGCTTATTAGAAGTGAGGACGCGGTTCAAACCCTAGGTCAGGAATCTCCAACAAAACGAAATATGAAAGAAATATTTCTTCGGCGACTTCTTCTCAGCAGATTTCTGACAAAAACTCAGAGAGTAAATTAAAGTGTCATGAAAATCTGTCGTTCGGAGTCGACTTTAAACTATAGGTCCCGCCACTCATGTATAAAATTAACACACACACAACATAAGTGGTGTGAGAAGCTAGGTTGTAAGACCAAAGGGTTGTAATGACCAATTATGTATGTATGTATGTGAACAGTGTTTTATAGCGGCTGTTTGATCCTCTCGTAGAATTTTAATTTGAGGTCTCTTAACGAGACTAACCGAAGCCTTACACTTCACGGTAACTTAACCTAAGTTAAGAGAATTCAATCTCTATTTACTCTTGATTCACAGAGATTCCATCATAGCTTCTACGGTAGCTCATAATATTGATCGTTATTGATTGCTTGTAACGCTTTTAATGTTCCTTGTAGGTGTAGGTGTCTGTATGTAAAAATTAATTTGAGAATTTTATCATATGGTTCATTTCAAACCCGCATACACGAATATTTCTTAATACGAAGGATTTATTTGAAATTCGTAATGGAATTTGTAACTGCGTTTGTATATATGTGTCTTCCTATGTGTTTGTATAGGTAACATGTGCGTTATTTTCCTTGGATTATATCGAGTAAATTAGTTCTTTTATTTTAATAAAAAAACAAAAAACATTTTTATTTCATTTTCTCATTTTTATTTTTCGCTTTTCATTCATTTGGCCCAATAATCTCTTCTCTTCAATGCCGAAAGGTTTATTAAGCCCTTACATACCCACAAACGTACGTTTATCTACATGAGATAAGTTTCGTTTCCCTTGTGCTGCTGTTGCTGCTGCTGAATCAGCACATTCGTTTTATCCGTTATAATTTATTACAACATTTCGGTTTTCCCATTACTAATGCATGCGGAACAAATTATGTTTTTGTCATACCGAATTAACGTAATCGTTCGTTTGTTCGTTTGCTTTCGTCCTTTCGTTCGCTTTCGTCCTTCTTTTATTGTATATTGATTGAAATTATAGCTGCATAGTGTGCTGCTTATGAAAACGTAACGAAGGCATATCGAAATTTATTAAAACATTTTCGTTATTTATTACAAAAATATAGGAATGATTGTTTGTTGTTATATGTTGCTGTTGTTGTTGTACATTGAAACTAATTTAAATTGGCTGATGCTGGCATTACCGTATGTTATAATTTTCAGGTTCCTTTTGTTGTTGTTTTGTTTCACATTTGATATAATTTGATTTTTAATGCACCACTTCAGCTGAACATGATGATCGAAATAAAACCAATCGAAATGACAACATTTGTTCGAAACTATAATTTGTTGTTGTATTGTAAGAAAATGTCAAGAATTTTTTGGAATATTTCTTGCATTTCTTTTAACTTCTGAGTATATTTCCCAGCCAACATAATGTCCTTTTGAATATTTCAATTACAAAGCTCCATAATCCATATACTCTGATGGATATTGTTATCTGTGTCTGAAACTTTCAGAGACGCTAGAGACAACGTTAGCTAAAAACTTATATGGCTTGTAGCTCTTCCGTTGGCCAATTATTCTTGCCATTAATAGAAAAATAAGACAAAGACGGCAGGTTTGTTAAATTAACACGCTCTTAAGCACACTTAGAAGCCAGTGATGATACATGACGTGATGCTCCAGATATAACTGACAAGTTCTGTTCAACTGGTTTCAACAATCAACACCAGGGCATCGCATTTAAAGCCTCAAAGTTTAATGGATCGATCTGATATCCAGTGTAACGAAAGCTCGTTAAGGTGAGACACATAAGGAAAGCCTGCGAGTCAGTGTTGGACTGTGGTAAAAGAGTGGAAAAAAATACTCTCATCCTTCTCAACCAATCTACAAAGTCTGCATAACTCATCTTCAAGTAAGCAAAGTCTCTCCATATACCGACAGTCCCTATGAGCCAATTTACAATTTAGGTCTAGAGGGTCTGCCATTTAGCCAACTCCAGGGCTCATCAGCCATTATCCTCAATATAACTGTGATGAGGAACATATACATTCTCACAAACCTGCAACAGAATCGGTTAAGGGAACTGTGGCATACATACCTATTTAGACCTGAGGGTTGCACCCGAAAGTGATGTGATTGGCCCTTGGCTCTTGAAGAGATCAGTTACTCAATGTCAGTTCCGCAGCGTGATTTATGGTCATTAACTTGTCCAGTGGTCAGGGAAGTGGACGGATATCCCTTAAAATTCCTCTCGAATTCAGTATGGTTCGTGTAGAGTTTCACTAAATTTGTTGAGCTGACCATATCAGAAGGCCAGTAGTAGAGACTACTTCGAATTGATGTGTGAAATTTTCTATCACAATTACTTTCAGACGTAGGGGTACGCATGTGGCACCTAAACATAGTTTTGTTCTAGATAGTCAGACTTTTTTAAATGAATCTGTCATGTTATTGATGCATAGTGCCTCTGTTATCTCCTGACAGTTTGAGTGCTAATCTAGTTTCTCAAATTGCAATACCTTATCCACCTTCATAGTGAAGGCCCGCCAGAGTGAGATGCAATTCTGGCTTTGAAATTTTCCTAATAAAATCAAACAAATCACTTCTCGGACCGTGAATGACTTACTGAATTCTCTCAGTATACTTTAAAAAATGTTCAGCATCTTTCAGGACTAATTTGTTTGCCAAATTCTTTTTAGAAATGCCCGCCGTTGGCCTCTAATGATTGATCCCCAAGGACAAGCCAATAAATGGATTAAAAACCTGGAGAAGAATAATCGTTTGTGTGTCATAAGATTAAATCAACCAGATTATACCAGAGTCCTCGAGAATGCCATACAATTTGGCCTGCCCGTATTACTGGAGAATATAGGAGAAGAATTAGATCCTCTGCTGGAATCGATTCTCCTCAAACAACTATTTAAACAGGGTGGTGCATTATGTATTAAACTGGGCGATTCCGTCATTGAATACAATCACAGTTTTAAGTAAGTCATGAGAAATTAAAAGATGTTTCCATAAATAAAATTATTTCTAAAATGCTTTCAGATTTTATATGACCACCAAGCTACGTAATCCACACTATTTGCCTGAAGTGGCTGTTAAGGTAACACTACTGAATTTCATGATTACCACACAAGGTTTACAAGATCAATTGCTGGGCATTACTGTGGCTCGCGAACGGCCGGATTTGGAAGCCGAAAAGAACACTTTAATCGTACAGGGTGCTGAAAATAAGCGGATGTTAAAAGAAACCGAAGATCAAATATTGGAGGTTTTGTCATCAGCCGAAAATATTCTAGAGGATGAAACTGCCGTACAAATACTTAGCTCTTCGAAGGCCTTAGCGAATGATATCAATGAGAAGCAAATTATAACCGAAGCCACTGAAAAGCAAATCGATATTGCACGCTTAAGTTATGTGCCAATAGCAGAGCATTCTACGATATTATTTTTTACAATCGGTAAGTTAATTAAGAATTGAAATTAAGGCCGTATATATTTGAATAAACTTGTGATGTATTGATATATTGGGTAGGAGAAAAACTACTTATGGAGTACCATTTCTCTAAAAAATATCGAATTAAATTGAGAGTAACTTAGTCAAGCCTGATACGGCCTGTTTTTAAGTGAAATATTTGCCATTTATAAAGTCTAATCGTTTAATAGAAATTTAGCAGTCGTATAAATAGTAAAAACAACAAGAGCTAGCTGTGCGACCCCAAAGGCTTTTGCTCAGTGCTTTGCTTTTGCTGCTGTCAGACTGAGATTTAAGCAACAATTTTACATCAAAGGAAGATCAGTAGAGACCGCTCTAGAGTAATACCTCGATTTACGTCGCAGTTGGTTCCAAAAAAAGGCGACGTAAATCGAAACGACGTAAAATCAATTTCATATTGCTCATACTACAATGTAGTGTTTTTAACAAGGAACTTAAAAAAGTTACAGTAATCCCTCGATTTACGTCGCAGTTGGTTCCAAAAAAGGCGAAGTAAATCGAATGACGACGCAAATTGAAACAACGTTAATCGAGGCGACGTAAATCGAAGGATTACTGCACACGAAATCACTAACTACCTAAAGAGGTCCCTAGATGACAGAGTATATTCTTTCGAAGTATGCATTGACATTGAGGAAGCTTTATTTATGTTCTGATCGACACAATAATCGAATCTTCAGACGACTTTCAGATATACCGGGTACTGATTAAATTGTTTTACCATATGCTAAGGAACAAATGGATAAAATGCGGTGCATATATCATAACAATAAGAGCTAGTGCGAATGGGGAAACCTCCAGGGAGGTATACTTTTTCATCTCATGTGGATGACCACTATTCGTAGTCTCTGATAACTGACGAAGGGCTTGTATTAATAACTCTGAGGAGAAGAGGTCTAAATTTAAACCCATATAAAAAAGAAAAATGAAAGATGAAGATCGCTCATTATGATAGTCCTAGTTTTCTAAGTGAAGATGTTAGGATATCGAACCAGGTGAAATACTTGGGTATTATCCTGGGTGAGCGATTGAAATAGAGGCAGCATCTGGAGGATAGAGCAGCAAAAGTCCACATATGGTGGTTCATATGTAGAATAAACATGGGTTGGAAATCGGACAACATACTGGGTCTACAGAAGCGTAACTAGAGCCACATTAACTTATTCTTCTGTGGTCTGGTGAACATAGTAGATAGGAAGTGTCAAATGAGAATAATTTAGAAGATTCATTCAACCAATTGCAATAGATTATACCAGAATGGATCAAATGGAGCTACAAATCGTATCTCCAGAGTTTAATTGGGATACAGGAAGGATACTTTCTTAACGCTTTTTAATCTGACAGAATGCCTAACATATCACTCCCAACCAATTGCATTACTAGGTTAACTTTCTTGGTCAATCGAATCTTTTGCGCGGATGTTCGTGGTCCAAATGCATGTCCGCAAACAGACAGAGCAAGGCACTGGGCATATATTGTCTCCGACTAACGAACCATAATACGAGCATGGGACCCTTGGTGGGTCTCTTGTCTTTCAGCTTACTTGCTAAAACTACTACAAAAGTGGTGATTTAAATGCTGCAACTTTCGTCCATTGCAGGATGTTCTGGTCCTCATAATCGACCTTAGAAAAAGATATTAACCGTTATAAAGAAATTTAAAGAGCCTGAAAGCGTTACAAAGTTGGTACGGTCTGTGCATCATGCATCATCGCTTTATATTCTGAATAGAAAAGTTTTGAATTGATTTTTAAACCACCCAATGATTGAAATTTAATTAAATCGTTTGTAAAATCACACACTGCTAAAAACATACATTCAAACTAATCAAACATTTACATTGCACAACTAATGTTTAGTTATTAGAAATGTTAGGTTAAATTCGTTTATTTTAACACGACCCTTAACTATAGCTGGACAGGAATGTGCGGCGAGGCTTGACGTAATGTCACCATATTGGTATTTCTCAGTCATTCAGGCAATTTTAGGATTTTATATGTATTTTATCCCAATCATCTTTAGCTGGACAGGTACTGTCGATAAATTGCGAGTGCCTAAATATCTGTTGTCTTCGATTGTAAAGTGCCTGACAATAACAGGCACGATATTCGATTGGATTCCGGGTAAATTTGGTGCAAACTGTGTGTTATGTAAAGGGCCTGATTTATCTGGTATCCCTCCAAGTGGGGAACATTTTCTCATTCTTCCTTTTAAGGATTACTAAGAGAGAATAACCAAACTCGAGTTTAAATTTATTCAAAAACGGAATTAAAGATTCTTTGCACGTTACGTTACGAATTTATAAATTTAAAAAGAAATTTAACAACCCTATCTAATAAATAAGCCTCAACTGTTTACATTATTGCCATTTAATTCTACATATATCTGTGTGTGAGTGCGTATTAACTTAAAAACTAATATCCGGGATTTTATACGCTATTATTTCTTATTTTTTTTGTTGTAGTTTCTGTTTCTGTTGTTGCTGTTGTTATGGTTATTTCAACTCAATTTTGTAGCCCGAAAAGGTCTTTGTATAACTCTGTTTATAGTTTTAATTTCCGTTTAGTATTGTGGTAATGAAAAATTGAATTTCTGTTGCTACGGTGTGAGTGTGTACGTGTATTATTCAACCACCGGATGGATGGCTACACCAAATTAAACTTTACGTGTCAAGCATTTGTTAGCAAAATTAGAAAAATTTTTACAAATAAAAAATTGTTCATTCAAAAACCAGTTAAAAAAGAAGTGAAATGATAACAATTTGTCTTACAAGGTGGATTAAACCACAACACCACCACGGTGAATATGTAAACAGAGTGCGTATCTTTACATTACTACAGAATTATTGACGAGTTTCTTTCAGGAGTCCTATGCTCCTTTGCTTTCGTTGATCTGTTTTAGTTTCGTTAATCTTGCCGTTCCGGCTAGATTACTGTATAGCGGCAGATTCTAGAATGGTAGGGTTGCCATGTGTAATTGCCTGTGAATAACATCCTCTGTGAAAATGAAAGGAGTTATTGCATTGTGTGTTGTGGTATTGTGGTGATGCCTACTCTTTTCAAACACGCCCTATGCGCTATCTGTCTATTATGTTTTTTGTTGCTTTTAATGGCTCTGGGTAGTCAGGAAACTACTGGTTGGATTACTTTGTGATGAAATAAAGTATCCTTATTTTATATAATTCGACCAAATGTATTGAAAAAATATTTTGTGTTCAGCTGTATCTCATAAGCTGGATTGCTGGTATTTGTATTCCATCATATTAATCTCCACATCACGCTTCTCTTCATAAACTTCGCTATGTTTCTGGCGATTTACCAGACTACCTTGGCTTTGCAAGGTAGTAGTTTTTATTGAACTCATTGACATTAACATTCTAGTCAAATTGAAATGTAGCGCCACATTTAGAGATGCCTAACATTTTCTGATCGAGACAGACATCGTGTAAACTCTCTTTAAGAAGTTCAAAGCAACCCGGCAATCTGCAATGATTCAAGCCATAAAACTTTACCTCATAATACTTAAGTCAGCTTACAGGCCTATCAGTACAGATACTTTGGCTTGAAATACACTGCAATCATCTCTGGAGCGTCCTTAATGCTTCACCAACTTTAATTTTAAGAATTGATAGAGAAACACCAGTCAGCGGGTCAAGATATGCTTAGTTCAACTTGGTTAGGAGTGCGCGGCACGTATAAGGTTAATACTGCTGTATCCCAGCGCATATGGAAATTTAAGGCCACAAATGGATCGCAGAGCTTGCAATAAGAGGAGCTTTCATGCTGCTAATGGTAACAGAACTTTTCTGTGGAGTGGGAAGAATTCTTTGGAAGGATAGCCTCAGCGAAACGGAAAGTACACAGAGGTGGAGGCTTTTCTCAATTTTGAGCAAAGGTTTGACTCATATATCCAGAACTAGCTTGGGAATTGTAACCGCTTTTTTGACATAGCATTATAGTCCTGAGGAACATTTTTTCAGACTAGGGATCCCCTCAAGCCCAACATGTAGATTCAGTGATGAGGAGAATAAATCATCAAAAGTGAGCGGCATTAATGCATCTTAGAACAAAGCACAAGGAGGCATTTCAACTACTGCACAGGGAGTTACCCTTACTGAGACTGAATAAAATCTTAAAATTTTTAAAAGTGACAGGATTGAGACAGTCGTTATAGGAATGCTGTATATAGATTGAGTACAGTAGATCCTATAGATCATTCTCTAGTAACTCTATATGGGGACGCCAGCCTATCCTGGGTCAATGGGGAAACCTGCTCCACTACCACACTCTCTTGGCCTTCAATGGATAGAAGGCACACCAACCGGCTATTCGGACTTGATCTTAATGTCATCTCGATCGTAGTGGCCGTGCTTACAGATTGTTGCGTTTTGAGAAGACACGCAGAAAGAATGCAGCTCACATCTAACGGCTTCTGCTGTGGGTTTAGATCTGCTGAGGAATAGGAAACTGTTATCCACTTTCTTTGTCAATGCCAATCTTTTGCGAGGTGCAGGTATAGGTTATTTGGCACTCCATTTCTTGTCATCCATTGATATCAAGGATATTGCTTCGCTTATTAAACTTTCAGATTGGTTTTCCAGCGTAGGGTAGTCGTGCTTTTAATATGCAGCCCTTGCGCTGACTAACTTCTTCCATAGTTTGGTGGAATTCGGTTAGTACATGGACTGCGCTTACCACAACGGGCCGCTATGCATGCTCAAGTGAGCTTTTTTAATCAAAGCTACCACTTCGACCTAACTTAACCTAACATATCTCTACATGACAATATAATAAAGAATTAATCACATGTAGGGTACATACATATAAATCTGTAATCGAGGGATTACTGTCCTCGATTTACGTCGCAGTTGGCTCCAAAAAAAGGCGACGTAAATCGAAACGACGTAAATCGAATTTCATATTGTTCATACTACAAAGTAGTATGTTTTTAACAAGGAACTTAAAAAAGTTGCAGTCTCTCTCGATTTACCTCGCAGTTGGGTCCAAAAAAAAGGCGACGTAAGTAGAATGACGACGTAAATTGAAGTTAGAGGGAACAAACAATTTTACGACGTAAATCGAAACAACGTTAATCGAGGCGACGTAAATCGAGGGATTACTGTATTTTGATTAGCCATCAATTGTAAGTCTATTATTAGATTTAAATCTAAAATTTCAACAGCGGGTACTCCATATTTTTCATAATGATGTACGAACAACACACAGTTATTATAAGTATGTCTGAGGTTTGTTAATTAATAACAACGAAATTCTTTCCAGCTAATAATATCATGAAAAAAAAACAAAAATCATAATAAATACCACATAAAAACACTTCCTTATTTACTAAATATGAGTACATATTGCCATGGAAATAATTTTAAAACGAAATTTTTTGTATTAAAATGCAACAAAAAATTGATAGAAAATCTCATTAATTTTCATTACAGTTGTATTGGCCAACATTGATCCCATGTATCAATATAGCTTAGCCTGGTTTGTGGCATTGTTCACGGCATCCATTGATAATACGGAAAAAGTCGATGACATAGAAGAGCGCCTAAGCGATTTACGTGCACATTTCACATACAGTCTCTATGTGAATATCTGTCGCAGTCTATTTGAGCGAGTGAGTATGAATGAAACTTTTTCCATTAATTTTGCAATCCTTTAGCGGAATATGCCATGCTACTACCATGCTGCCATGGGGGTTAAAGCGATTATTTTTTTTTTTGTTTCGTTTCCCTTTTTTTTTGCTTTCTTTTTAAACGACGTTAATTAACATTGAATTGAAATTAATGATTTTCTTTTTAATGGAGCAAAAAGGGGTTCCTTTTGTCTTTTATCTTCCAATTTTTTTCTCTCTCAATTTTTGTTTTTTAATGGTTTTGGTGTTTTCGCCGTAAGCTAGTAATAAAATGCCATGACAATTTTATTTTAAATTTAAATTTATGTATTGCAGATGAACTTTTTTTTTTTTTTTTGTTGAGTGGTGTTGTGTTGGCTTAATTTATGTTTTGACAGAATTCTATGAAAAATAAAATCCTGCAATTTAATTAAAAACTTTCTTTTTGTTTCAGCTACAGATACATACGCATTAGAGATATAAAATATTGTATAATTTTTTTTAGGTTATGCTACGGTAGAAAGCATAGTCTTTTAGGTTTTTCTTTTGAGCTTTAATACTAAGCTTTAAATTATCCAATGAAATATTTTGAATGGTGCGTGGTGGCAGTCATGCATCGTACCTTAATTTCAAACCATCTTGTATAACTCCTACTCGCCTCAAATTTAATGCTATGGACAGCGATTTCTGTGTAGGAAACTCAGGCCCGCAAATAGAACGATTGAAATAATTAATCCGTATAACGCCAAAAAAAGCCTTTTTTAAGATTCTGTCGATCTTCCATGTACTCTTGGGAAAATAATTTCTGTTGAATGAATTGACCTCATTGAAACGCCTTTAACGCTTGGATGTTTTTTGATCAACTCAATTAGTGTGGCTACTAGAGTACAGTAGAGCTGTATGCAGGAGCAAGAAAAACTGTGTATATTAACGTAGACCAAAACCAAGGTAGGTAGGTAGGTAGAAGTGGCTATCCACTCGATGGAGTCATGAGCGGGCACACTTATGCCGCATACAGGGCCCATTGTGATACCACAATTTCACATTCTCCCCTATTCCAGGAGCCACTCTGAGCTTCTGATGAAGCGATTCAGACTGCCAATATCTAGGTCGTCCATATAGTAGGCACCCAGGTGTCTCTTTCTCCTCTGACCAAGTGCCGGGCATGTGCACAGTAGGTGAAGAATAGTTTCATCCTTCTCCTCATCTCCACAGCTTCTGCAGAAATCATTCGCGAGGTGTCCAAGACCAATACGCCTCGCATGCGTTCCTATAATACAATGCCCCATAATAACCCAGATAACAGCGCTGAGCCTGCTTCTTTGGAGTTTAAGCAGAGTCGCCGTGCGCCTCCTATTCAGCCTTGGCCAGATTTTTTGCGCCGTTCTGCCCTTATCCGAAGCTGCCCACCTCCTACTGTTGACAAGGTCCACGATTGCATTGTCAATTATAAGCCTGCAGGTATCCCAAGGGATTCCCAATGTAGAGAATTCATCAGAGAGTTCGATGGTCGTACCCCTTCTGGCCAAATCATCCGCTCTGCAGTTGCCAGAAGACCAAAACCAAAGCAAATAAGTCCTTCAGACCCAGAGAACCTCGACTAGAATAGTGTGTATGTATATATAGTGTGAATTCAATATTTACAAAGCTGATTGCATATCAGAACCTTAACCATGCTCGGACCATATACAAATTCTATTGAACTCCAACTGTAACTTGAGGTTTTATCTCATCTCACACACATCTCATCACATTCTCACTCACTCTTAAATTTCATTTAAAAATTCTTATAAATCCATGCGGCCCACTATGAGAAAATTTTTTACCCATTTTTACATTATCATTGAGGACTGCAATTTCAATAAGTAAGTCGCCGTGGTCTAGTAGGTAGGTTGTTGGCTTATTAGACGAAAAGCCAGGGGTCGAGCCTCAGGCCAGACATCAAAATAAAATACAAAAAGTATTTCTTCGGCGTCTTCCTCTCAGCAGATTTCTGGCAAAAACTCTGAGAGTAAATAAAATTGCCATGTAAAGTTTCTCAAAAATCTGTCGTTCGGAGTCGACTTTAAACTGTAGGACCCGCCACTCATGTATAAAATTAACACACACAACATAAGTGGTGTGAGAAACTAGGTCGTAATCCTGACTGAAGGGTTATAATGACCAATTATGTATTTCAATAAGGCTTTGCAGATTTCATTCGCTTTTTATTTCTGTTCTTCCCATCAACATGAATTTGATGATCGTTTTCAACAACACAGTGCTTCAGAAAATTTATGGACTGTAATATCTACCAAACAATCACATTTTCCGGAGGCAATAGATTTTCCACAATGATTTATAGGTCCTCCTCTGCTATGATTTGTTTGTTAACGTACTACACGAGTGTGGAAGATAGGCAAAATTGCTGAGGGCGACTTGGAATTATAAAATTCGGGTAAACAATGCATTGCGCCTTGTCCCTGATATAACCCCTTGGATGGAGAACAAACATTGCGAGCTAAATTACTACGTGACCTGGTTCCTAACTCGTCATGGGTGCTTCAGTAAGTACCTGCACAGAGTTGGGCATGATATATGACTAAACTGTGTAGATGAGGAGGAAGATGCGGGTCATATTCTAACATGCTGCCCCAGATTTAGATGGCCCGGGGAAACGAGTTTTGGACCAAATCGGTTTATGGAAGAGGTGTTGAATTCTAGGATTCTATGGAACCAATACAGCCAGAGAAAGGCTGAAGTTATGCTAGAACTCCGAAGGCTGGAGGAACGGTGGCGAAATTAAATTTAGTGTGATAAAGCTTTAAAGCTAACCAGCCCTCCGCGAAGGGAGAGTGGTTGAAGAATAAAGGGGGGTGAGTTTAGTACGTAGGCACCAGTGATGGTGAATCGTGCACTCTTTTCTTGGAACAAAAGTGTCTTTCGGAGATTTCCACCTCCGGACCAAGACAAAAAAAATCCTTGCGCAGTAGGTCGATTATAACAGCCAGAGTCTCCCCCTAATGTTCGAAAAGTGATAATTTTTCAATCGAAAAGAAATTATGCTTCAGATAAAATATATTTAACAACTGATAGCTTTGACAGACTGGCGGTTTGAAAACCACTAAAGGAATAACCTGATACATAACGTCCTTATTCTTTCTTCATTTTATTTTATATGCGGGTCTGTACTGTTACCATTTCGACCACTTCAATAAGGAAAATGTTTCAAATCGGGCATCCTTTCCCGCATGCGTTGTGTTCTACCAAGACAATGACAGTTCCAAGTCATTTGTAGGACCAGGAGCATGGAGGAGCAACCAACTATATCTGTCTAAGACTTATTATAGATAAAGTTTAGTAACGAAATGATTACCAACCGAAAATCTATTTCGCATAAATGCACAAAGAATTGTATCATGGGTGTTAAAAAATCCCGTAATTTTCAGGAATATCAGTAAAACTGCAAAGGATAAAATAACGATTTTTATTTAAATTTTTAGTGAACGAAAACAAATTCAATTCCAAACCAAGTCTAACTTATCTTGGTGTTGTTATACAAAACCACCATAATTTATACCAGAAGCAAAAAAAGCAAAAAAAGCAAACGAAAAACATTCAATTTAAAGTATACTCGCGTACGTACCTTTATCTAATCACATTCGCATTCACACGCCTTAACGAACCGTAATGCATACATTTATAAAAGACATGAAAGCCTAGCTACAGGAGCCTTGTGTTCTTGTATTTGTTTATCTCTGTACAGGAACAAATATTGGTCTTTGGACCAAAAATATTAACGTGGCTTTGACAGTCAAATACATTTGTGTAGAGAGAATGACTGTTTCCACGTTGTTTATTTCATATTCAGCTGGTGGTAAACAAGACAAAATACGTACCAGCAGATATCCAAAACGCTTTTAACAAATAGCAGCAGCAGTGTCGGTAGAAACAGTCGAACAGAAGAAGTACAAATAACAGTCGTCAGGCAGACATCAACCAACCGTATGAAAAAATTATACACATAGTATGGTGGGCAGGCTGTCAATGTGGTAAATGTTGGTAAATTTATTTCTAGTTTTTCTTTTTTTTCTTACACCTATACAGAGGCATATTATGTGACAGAGGCAGATTGTATATCGCAATCAGAAATTCTAAACAGCATAATACACAATTGCAACTGGAATAGTAAATGGTAACCGGTTGGTTGAAGATTTCTGCCTACTGAAGTAATTTGTAGGTTATCAGAGTTTCATCAGAGTTTCTAATACATACAGGGTTTTTAAGTTCAAATTGCTTTTCGAAAATTGAAATGGGATTGGATTAATTTATTTTGTGAAATAAGTGGGTATTTTTGTTTGGCTGCTCTAAATATTTGCCTAGAAATACACTCAATTCTTTATTTAAGGCAACGCTATGTTTGTATGCGAATACAGTTACTGGCAACTAATTAGTTCTGGTACAAATTATAAATTCAAATTAAATTCAAGAAAAAAACCAAAAGGAAATTCAATTTTTATGTCGACATCAGTTCTCTAAGGGATATTTTCTAATTCTTCGCTAAAAAGTACTCTGATAGAATAATGAAACTTGTTTCTGAAAATCTCATCTTTCTACACAGTACATGTTATTCTTGTATGCCATACCTATTTGAGGTTGATAGGCCAGTGACCGTTCACTGCCGAACTAGGAGATAACTTGTAGGTTGCGTTCATTTCTTTTCTGCAGCTACAGATGTATGCTTTTTGATTGTGTTACTCAAGCTGAAAAAATTCTATCGGCCGGAATTGATGACCATAAGGGCCGTTTTATGACTTTTCCATTACTCTTCCAGATCTTCCGGTGTCAGGTTTCTTTATCCTTAACGGATATTCTCTTTGAGGCCTTAAAATATTTAAAACTTGTTGACATAGGCTCGTAACTTAAACAATCACCACAAAAAGAAGTCTAGAACGGTTTAACGATCGTGTAGGACAGTGTTCGTCATTAGACAACTTCTTCAGAATTTCGGTTTTAGCTCCAACAGTATGTGCTGTTGCTTCGTTCTGTTCGAAGTACATGTTCTCCAGCTCCAATTCATATAGTTAAGGAAGTGTAATAGCTCTTCGTGTGTTATACGCAGACTCTTGATGCCTCAGAACTAATAACACTGCTTATTTACGTATCCATAGAGAGGAAAATTGGCCTCGTTGCTCATGATGATTTCCGATGAATAGTTGTCCTCATGTCCACAGAAGTCGCTGTAGTCTAGTACGTAGTGTGTTGGCTTATTAGACGTAAAGCCACGATTCGAGCCCCAGGCCAGACATCAAAACAAAAATGCAAAAAGTATTTCTTCGGCGACTTCCTCTCAGCAGATTTCTGGCAAAAACTCAGAGTAAATAAAATTGCCATGAAAAGTTTCTCAAAAATCTGTCGTTCGGAGCCGACTTCAAACTGTAGGTCCCACCACTCATGTATAAAAATTAATACACACAACATAAGTGGTGTGAGAAACTAGGTCGTAATCATGACTGAACGGTTGTAATGACCAATTATGTTATGTATGTAGTTGTCCTCATTGCGGATGAGACTTAGGTTCGCTTATGAGTCGGTAGATCCTTAAGTCTTGTCTTAAAATCCTATATAAAGACCACCGATTGCTGTCTAATTACCTGGCACTTTGTTTGATCGATTACTGATTAGCCTTTTGCGACATTCTTAACCAGAACAGACCTGACTGCATCTCATGTTCTTCCATATTTTTATAGATACTGTTGCAATGTATACCCAGTGGGTATTGGAAATCTGCGCTTAAATAGACGCTGTGTCAATAACATCAACGACACAATCATTCCGGATTTTTGTGGTGATTATAGCGTATTGTAATGACGTTTATTTCCAATCTATTTTTTTCATAAGTGTCAAAGCGGACCCGTTGTCTAGTTGTGTTTGTGGTATCGATCTAAGTGCTCTATATTGTTCGCTTAAGTTATCCCCTTCAATCAGTCTGATCTGAATCCATCAACTTAAATCTCCTTAAGTAATTTAGTTTGACCATGTATTGCTTAAAAAACGTTTTTACTTACATCCTGGTACTTGACTCACGTAAAAATTTTGAGACAATACCGTATAGTTTTGATTCGCTATATTCGAGATCTAATATAGCATTGCGAGCATATGCAATAGTCTACGCAATAGTCCTCCTAATGGTCTCTAAGTATATCTTTTAATTACGACAGTCTATCGAACTAACATAATAACTTCACAGTGAAAATTAATTTTAAATAATTTCCCTAAGCTGTACACTTACTCATGTACATATGTACATGGTGTTGAAACACACATCATCTAAGCACTATTTTTCAACATTTGTACGTTGATGATTTTGTGTGTGTACATGTATTGGTTTTTGTATCTCTATTCATGAATTTTTGTTTTTCTTGTCGTTGTTTTTATTCTTTTTATTGTAACAACAACTGTTATTACTGTAGTGGTAGTTGTAGTAGTAGTAGTTGCTGTCTCTCCACTTTTCACATTTTCATTTTGCATTATTATGAGGAGGCGTTCAAAACGGATGTGCGCCATTTTATGCACTTTAAAGTCTTAATTGCAGCAAATGATGTTAACGGTTACTTTGGCGTATAAGTGGTTTTAATGGAAACATTATCAACGTAAACGTACACATAGACATGAGTATACTTTTGTATAAAATGTGTATGAATGTACGTGTAAGTATTCAAAAAGTTTTACTCTCTTTTCATATACTCGTACATTTTGTTGGATTCGTTTGTATGCCGTTACATTTTATTTTATTTTATTTTATTTTACTGAGTATCTCTGTCTTCTGTCTATACATTTTGTATTTTGAATGAGTTTATGCTGCTGTTGGTTTCTGTAGACTGCAAATGTCTATGACTTCTTCTTTATCGTGTTTTTTTTTTAAATTTAAATTTTCATGTAATGAAAAATTTTTGAAATAAAATTGCGACACATTATTTTAAGGCGGACAAATGGAAGAAACTAATTTTCAAAAACATAATTGAAAAAGTTAAATAATAAAATATCTTAGAAATCCTTAAAAGGTCTTGGTTTAAAACAGAGGGGGAGAGAGAAACAGTTTCTAAATCAATAATTTGAATATGGTGTTTAGGAGGCACTCTTTCTTGAACAAAACAATTTTTTAATATTTTGGTTTCCTCGTCATATTGATATTCATGCGTTATATGGTACTTTAGAAGCTATGAGTCAGCTTGAATCCATTGTATCCATTGAAATAGAAATGGGCAAGGTTCCTCATGATAATTTTGGATTGAAGGTTGTTGAGATTTAGTACAGTTTGTTGGTAAATGGCTCTAACAACTGATGTGCTATCTGTGCTTTTTAACACGTTTACTGCCGCGGCAATTTTCAGAAAACTGGCCACGCAAGCCAACATTGACTTTTTGTTCTTTTCCCAGAAGCCATTTATCGATACTACTTACTTACTTACTTAATTGGCCATAACAACCCGATTAACGGATTTCGGCCTGCCGCAACACATCCTTCCAGGCGCCTCTGCTTCTTGCGCTCCTACGCTAGTTGGTCACACCAATCGATGACAGGGCTTTCTCGATTTGGTCCTTCCAACGGATACAAGGTCGTCCTCTTCGCCGACTTCCGCAGATCCGCGCATCAAATACCCGTCTCGCTGGAGCATCCTCCTCCATTCGAATGACATGGCCGAGCCAGCGCAGCCGCTGGATATTAATACGCTGTACAACGTCCATGTCGTTGAGGAGCTGATACAGCTCACTATTGTATCGGATGCGGAAATCGTCGCCAACTCGTACTGGACCGAAGATCTTACGCAGTACTTTTCTCTCGAACTGTCTCAAGGCTACTGCATCAGTACTTAATAGGGTCCATGCCTCTGCGCCATAAAAAAGCACGGGTAGGATGAGTGTCTTGTAGAGTGTTAGTTTTGTCGTACGAGAGAGGTCTCTGCTACTCAATTGCCTATTGAGATCATAGTAGCACCTGTCGGCAAGAGTGATCCTGCGCTTGATCTCCAGACTGACATCATTTCTGGTGGTAACGGCGGAGCCAAGATAGATGAATTCCTTGACCGTATCAAAAGTATAGTTATCGGCCTAGCACTGATATCGATACTAGCACTGATATAACACGATTTTATTCGTAGCTATACAAAAATGGCAGGTTTAGTGAGTACGAGATAACTCGTAGTTGGCTCCCTAGAATTGAACGTAATCTACGAGTTATCTCGTAGTCGGCAGTCAACGTGTTAAGGGTATCACTAAAAATTTTTCACCAAAATTCTTTGTAAAGAGGGTCGACTGATGCCCAATTCCATGGCGCAACGTGTAGCCAATAATATGGACTAATCTATGTTCTCGTTTACGCCAAACAACATTTCATTTCTTCAACAATAAGCCCTCAACCATTATAGTCTTCCCCTCTAATATCTCTCCGACCTTTTTGGCCTAAAAAAGCTCAGGATTCTGTTTGGTGTTAATAAGGATACCTTTCTGCCTAGGGCATGGGTCAGAGATCGATCATCTTAAAAGCTATGGTGCCACTATATTTCAAGTATGTTTTCTAATAATTTAAGTACACATAGCATCTACATAATGAGCCCGAAGCGATTTCTATTCTTTAAAAATGTTTTTTTGGATCTACAAGGCCTGCTCACAGGGTTGACTATTTCTGGACAGTCAGTTAAGAGGAACCTCTGGTTATCTGTCTCTAATTTTTTACCGAGTATACCTTAGAAGTCGCCGTAGTCTAGTAGGTAGTGTGTTGGCTTGTTAGACGTAAAGCCAGGGTTCGAGCCCCAGGCCAGACATTAAAACAAAATACAAAAAATATTTCTTCGGCGACTTTCTCTCAGCAGATTTCTGGCAAAAATTCAGAGAATAAATAAAAATAGCCATGAAAAGTTTCTCAAAAATCTGTCGTTCGGAGTCGACTTTAAACTGTAGGTCGCACCACTCATGTATAAAATTAACACACACAACATAAGTGGTGTGAGAAACTAGGTCGTAATCCTAACTGAAGGGTTGTAATCATCAATTATGTATATATGTATGTATATCTTATAAAACACTTCTTTCCATTTCACAAAAAGATTCGAGCAGACTCCATAAATTTCCATATGACCTGTGATACCCAACAAAGTCGTCTTTTCTCTGTTAAGCTGATTCAGGTTGCCTAGACAAATCTCTCTAGTGAATTTTATGATAGCTAAGTACTTAAATGTCGACCTGACTGTCAGGTAGTATTGCTTGTGCACATTCTCCAATGATCGAAAATACATTCGAGTTTTCCCATAGAATCCAAAATTTTATATGAGGCACGAACACCATTGATGCTGTACCACCGCCCATCTTTGAAACCCATCCGCATAATGCAAAATTGTCCCTGTAAACTTCAAATTGCGTCATCCACTTCTATTACTCAGTCTCGTTGTAAATTATTTCCTAAACTCTAGCATTGTTGTGAAGATGACATGGAACATCATGTAAAGATGTTATCCCTTCTGGAGGTCAGGAGGTAATTGTGGTAATCGATTACTCCTCTCAGAGGACGTCATTCAAATATACACTGACGGAATCATTTTAGTACTGTTGAGTCTTATGTTGTTCCGATTGCTGTAGTACTATTCAGGCTGAGTCTGTCTTAGAATCTAGTAGCAATGATAACGAGGGTCTGGCCTTTGGTGTTTACTTCAGGAGGTCAATATTACATCACAAGGACTACCACAGAAGCTATAATGATGAGGAAGATGAGAAGAACTTATTCTCTGTTATCGCTCGTCATTGGGACATCCTGGGCTTCCTGGATGGATGATTTGACTGTAACATCTTAGTATTTAAAATTCGAAGGTCATTGTGAGTGCTTGTAAGCCATCTTATGTGTGAGTACAATTGTTTACAGCAATACGCCTGAAAATTTAGAGTGAAAATGTTGGTTGATGTACTTTATTGGATCAGTCGATCCAGTCAGTCAATCTTTCGAATATATTTCGATTTTATTAATCAGCTTTGAAGTTTAAGAAACCTTATTACAGATCTATCCTAAATGTCATCACATACATATGACATCATACTGTGCGAGATAATAGTCTTTGAATGTTTTTTCTTTTTTTTTGTCCAATGTCATCTTGGTGTGGTGTGCTAAGAAAGCAGAAAATTAAAAAGATTTATTATTTCATGTGGAGTGAAGTAGAGTAGAGTAGAGTAGAGTGGAGTGAAGTAACAAGATAAATCTCTTGGAATTTATTTCTATAAAAATAAAGCGAAACACACCAAAAAAATAAAAAACATATCGAAGAAAAGCAAATGAATCTTAAAAATAAATCGAAATTCCATGGATTGACATTTTTATAGAAGGAAGATATCATTCATTCATTCTGCTGCGAATAGGAAGTTATTCATTATTTTTGTCTATTTTTATCATCTACAACCTATGGATTCCAATATATTCTGCTACGCTCGCTTACATAAAAACATCCTTTTTCTCTTTTGGTTGTTGCTATTTTTTTCTTTCTTTTTCTTTTTGTATTTATTTCGCATGAAATAAGTATTTTAATAAGAAAAAGTTTTTCTTGGTTTTTCTTTCCACAAAAGGAAATCTCCATAAACAACTAAAAGGCAATGAAGTATAAAATGATGACTTTTTCTTTGCGTTGATAAATTCCTTTTAAAAAAGGGAAGATATATTCGTTGTTGTTGTATATTTTTTACCTTTTTAGCTGTTTTCTTTATTCATTCGTTCCTTCATGTGCCATCATTTATTGCTTAAGATTTATGGCATGAAAAGTTTTAGAAGAATTTTAATTGTATTCTGGCAGTTTCATAATATAATACACTCGGAGAAATAGTATGATTGTGGTCAACATAATGGCTGCCTTCCAAAATGTATCAATACAAAGTTTGTATGCAGTTCTACTACTGTATATAAACTATGTAGATATGCAAAGTAACCAAACAATGCATCAACTATAAATCCGATACCTGCTTGCTTTTTGACTGCGTTAGAAATATACATTGACGACGTTTTCAAATAGAATACATTGTATATTTTTTGTACAGCGGCATTATGGAACACAATACTTTATTCAAACGCAAAGCAACTAACATTTTGGAAGGCAGCCAATCATTTCACAGATAAAATTCATCTGTTTTAATGCATAACAATAATGCTTTAATCGATCCTAATATCGAGTGTCTCAGTATATATGAATGTGAAATGGCTATTGCTAAGAGCGAGTCTGGCAAGATGGCAGTAGCTCTTATGCTAAAAGCTCGAATTATTTTCCACCAATTGATGAATATGAAAAGCGTAAGATTGCATGCAGTTAGCTCTTCAGATTACAATACTTGCAGAGGGTGTTTGCTGTTATCCTTACTTACTTAATTGGTCATTATAACTCTTTAGTCAGGATTACGACCAAGCTTCTCACCCCACCCATATTGTGTGTGTTAATTTTATTTATGAATGATACAACCTAGAGCTAACCTTGAACTCCGAACTTCAGATTTTTAAGAAATTTTTCATGACGATTTCATTTACACTCAGAGTTTTTGCCAGAAGCCTGTTGAGAGGAAGTTGCCGATGAAATATTTTTTCATACCTCGTTTTGTTCGAAATGTCTGAGTTGGGGTTTGAACTACAGGATTGCGTCTAATTAGTCAACTCACTATATACTACACTAAGATTGTTATCTACAGCAATAAACGTGTATTTAACCAGAACCGAATATCGGCGAAATCTATGCATTCAACTCACGGACTTTTAACCACGATTTTCTTGTGTTGACTATATAGCATCTCTACGAATAATTATGGAACGGGCGATCTAATTCAACCTATAAGTTCTGCTAACTCTCACAGCATTTCTAACTCCCACAGTTTTGCTAAGCCCCATAGTCTTACTCAGTTATTTGGACCCGTTCTGATACCACGTACTGTTCTGATATTCGGTTCTGACATTTAGTATCAGAATTTTAAGTATTTAAGTACAATTACTTTTATCTTCATTGGTAGGCATATGACCAAATAATTTGGGAATCCATGGTTCCCATAGGTTTACTCATTTATTTGGACCCGTTCTGATACCACGTACTGTTCTGATATTCAGTTCTGACATTCAGTATCAGAATTTTAAGTATTTAAGTACAATTACTTTTATCTTCATTGGTAGGCATTTGACAAAATAATCCAAGGAACCTATTTAAGAACCTGTTAATATGGCAGACGGTGTTCCGTAAGGTGATGTAT
Organism: Sarcophaga subvicina; assembly: GCA_936449025.2. Taxonomy (NCBI): domain Eukaryota; kingdom Metazoa; phylum Arthropoda; class Insecta; order Diptera; family Sarcophagidae; genus Sarcophaga; species Sarcophaga subvicina. The sequence goes on along the minus strand of OW388082.2, from coordinate 100,659,068 downwards.
AAGTTGCTGAAACGTCGATATAGCGTAAAATAGAGAAGGCCTTAACAACTGTATAAACAGGGAGCATCTGAAGTGTTTGGTATAAGCTGACGACAACGTACTGACTTCAGCTAAACTAAGAAAGTGAGGATAGGTTGGGTTGGTAGTCACCTAAAAAAATTATACCTTACTTGGGTCCTATAGGGTTCTTTACCGAGAGTATGTATTCCATTATTCAACTACGATTATTGCTTCGCATTTCTCAACCCTTTCGATAGTTTTAAGAAGGTGTGGCGATATAATAGCTATTATATCTGTCTGCATATTTCTAGCGCAGTCGGGAGGTACAAGTTTGAGTGGTCATGTATCGATATGTCGTGGAAATCTTTACATAATTTTTCGTTTCGAAACTAAAAAGGTTGCGCTCTATAGACGTCCCAAAGGGATTTTGCCATAGAAGTGGCACAAACGATTTATTGATAATTGCTTAGAACCAACATTTTTTCTGCGTGTAGCTATGTTTAGGAGAATAGAAAAAAAAAAGAAAACGAAAGAAAAAAGAATGAAAGTTTTTGCGGTCTCATTATTTTTCTTTATTAAAAAAAAAAATAAAAATGAATGATGAGGGTTAATGGGAAATAAAACTTTTCGGAATTTTATGAACCATGTTTTAAAAGTGCCTTTCTTTAATGTCAAGGAATTTCTTTTAAACTAAATTGGATTGCTTATTAAAAATAAGCCATTGTACGGGGATGGACTAAAATGGAGAATAATTTTTAGTTTTTTCTTAAGAATTTTAAATATTCCGTACAAAGACATACAATGTTTGATGTAATAACTGTATAAAATGGTGTCATGTTCTGTTTTTATACCATGATCGAAATTTAAGCCAATACATCCAGAGAATGTGGCTCAATGAGACTGGGCGCCACATGAGCATGGAAGTATAGACGCCATGGTCGCGTCAACATCGGGATTTATATCGAAAATAGCTGAATATAATCGATTACTCCTCTCAGAATACTCCATTCAAATATACACTGACGGAATGATTTTAGTACTGTTGAGTCTTAGGTTGTTCCGATTGCTGTGGTACTATTTAGAGTGAGTCTGTCTTAGAATCTAATAGCAGTGATAACGATATTCTGGCATCTGGTGTTTATTTCAGGAGGCTGGTATTACATCGCAATGACTACCACAGAAGCTGTAATGATGAGGAAGATGAGGAGAACTTCTTCTCTGTTATAGCTCGGCACTGGGACATCTTGGGTACCCAGAATTTATTGGCAAATCGTGTCTACTCTTAAGATAGGATAGGATAGGATGGGATAGGATAGGATGGAGCAGAATAGGATGGGACAGGATAGGATAGGACAGGATTCACATTTTTAATAAACTTTTGGAATGGTATAGAAATGCTTTTAAGGAGTTGTAGTTATATAAGGGCGGAGTAGATACAGTCGGTATTACAGCGGGACTTTGTAGAGCTCAAGAAAGGCGGCTGCGAATTTAACCTATATCTTACTAGGCTTTGGATACAATGTTTGATAGAGGCTGCAGCAACATCACTAAGTGCGAAGAACAAGAAGAAAACAGAAATCTCAGTTACTGAGAGGCTGCTTTCTTTCATCATTAACAAAGTGTGATATAAGAACTATATTAAGGGCGTTGCTATATTGCTATACAGATATAAACCACAGATTCTTCGTCAGTTCATGTCCTAATTGCTCAAAATTAGTGCAATGATCTTGTATGGTAAAGGCTGCCTTCCAAAATGTATCAACACAAAGTTTGTATGCAGTTCTACTACTGTATATATACTATGTAGATATGCAAAGTAACCAAACAATGCATCAACTATAAATCCGATGTCGGATTGCTTTTTGACTGCGTTAAAAATACACATTGACGACGTCTTGAAATAGAATGCATTGTATATATTTTGTACAGCGGCATTATGAAACACGATACTTTGTTCAAACACAAAGCAACTAACATTTTGGAAGGTGGCCAAAGTGATGAGTGATTTAAAATAATGATGTTCGGTTTACCTCTCCAGAATTCTCGATATGTAATGGACTAGAGAGTTGAAGCTAGAAATAAAATCCATTCTTTATGTGCTAGGGCTTCAATATAAATTTAGTTTTAATGACGACTTAAATACCACTTAAACCATCCATTTTCTTTATTCCACTACATTTAAATATTGTAAAGATTATCTTTTATAAATTTCCCAGGACTTAATACTTTAAGCATCTTACGATTATAGTTACGGAAAAATAGTTTTCCTTCTCCTTATTTCTGTTTGAATTTCTATTTCTATTGATGGTCATTTCTTCAATCAATAAATAAAAAGGGTGGTGAAATGGAAATTTAATATGTCAATAGCAGCTGTTGGAACTTAAACTGTTTATCACTCACTGGCAAATGTAATCCTTTTATGGCTTTACAATTCTGTTGAACACGAAACCTTTTATTTCGTTCTTTAACATTTGAAAACTAAAGCCCTTACACGCGTGCAGCAGCAGCCTTAAGACATCACATATTATTATCTATCATCTCAAGTGTAAATATTTAAACAAAAATTTATTTGGAATTTTGTTTTTATTTTGCAGGATAAACTTCTGTTCTCCTTAATATTGAACATCAATCTTATGAAAGCCGATAATAAAATCGATAATACGGAATGGATGTTTTTGCTAACGGGCGGCATTGGCCTAGACAATCCCCATAAGAATCCCGCCAAATGGTTGGGTGTACAGAGCTGGAATGAAATTTGTCGTCTATCGGAATTGCCCAATTTTAAAGGTTTGCGTGAAAGTGTTGTCAAGGACTTGGCTAAATGGAAATTGTTATTTGATGCCACTACTCCTCAGGATAATCACGCCATACCAGCAGAATGGCAGGATAGGTTATCTTTATTTCAAAAGCTGCTCATACTGCGTGTCTTTAGGCCTGATAAGTTAGTGCCCGGCATATTGGGCTTTGTGGCTGAGGAAATGGGCAAAAAATTTGTGGATCCACCACAATTTGATTTGGCTGCCTCGTTTGCCGATTCTCATTGCTGTGTGCCTTTGATATTTATATTAACGCCTGGTTCGGATCCTACAGCAACTCTACTGAAATTTGCTGATGAGCAGGGCTTTGGTACCAACCGCTTATTCTCCCTGTCATTGGGCCAAGGTCAAGGTCCCATAGCGGTGAAAATGATTGATGAGGGCGTGAAATTGGGCAATTGGGTGGTTTTGCAGAATTGCCATTTGGCCAAGAGTTTTATGCCTCAACTGGAAAAAACTTGTGAAACCTTGGTACCCGATTCCACCCATCCTGATTTTCGTTTATGGCTTACTTCCTATCCGGCTGAGCATTTCCCTGTGGTGGTCTTACAGAACGGCATTAAAATGACCAATGAACCACCCAAAGGCTTAAGATCGAATATCATACGTTCCATGCTCTCCGATCCCATATCGGATCCGGAGTGGTATGAGTCCTGTAAACAGAATCAAACTTTTAAACAATTAATCTATTCGCTGTGCTTCTTCCATGCTGTCATACAAGAGCGTCGCTATTTTGGTCCCATTGGTTGGAATATACCCTATGAGTTCAATGAAACCGATTTACGCATCAGTTTAATGCAATTGAAAATGTTTCTGGATCAATATGAGGGTGTTAACTACGATGCTTTAAGATATTTAACCGGCGAATGTAATTATGGTGGCCGTGTAACTGATGATTGGGATCGCCGTACCCTAAAGACAATTTTGAATAGATACTATTGCCCAGAAGTGTTGGATTTGGAGAAACCATTTTATTTCGATGATAAGCAAATTTATTACATACCGGTCTTCAAGGAGGCCGAAAATTATATGGGCTATACACGTGAGTTGCCGCAGCAAACGGTGCCGGCCATATTTGGTTTTCATGCGAACGCCGATATTATGAAGGATCAACAGGAAACGGATATGCTGCTTAATCATACGCTGCTAACACAGGTAATTTAACTCGTATTTTTGTTAATTTTTTGATATTCATTTGTAGACAATTTGGAATTTTTGTGTTCTTGTTTTGGTTTACATTGTTATACTGCCAGCTGCTGTAATATTGTTGTGTTCTAAAGACCTATGGTAAGACCTATGGGTTAAGTTAGAAACGACGGTTAGAAGTGGAAGGCTGGCAATCGCATGCTCTCTACTTGAGCATAATCAGCTTGAGGAAGTAATCGGCTGTTAAGTAGGTTCCTAACTGTTCAGTAATCTCAACCTGGTTTAATTCCAGTATACGCTCTCAAGAATTTTTGTAATGCTGCCTACTATGGCACAGAATGTCGGCCTGATCCCCTAACGCTAAATAGATCAATGTATCCAGAGAGATTCACCCTTTCTTCAGTATCTGATTGAACATCAAAAGCCATAATCACTCTCAATCTATTTTCAAGTTCTAACGACCCTGTAAAACTTGCCTGATGCCAGTTCAACAAACTCAAAGCACATGAATATCAATATTTTTGGATAATAAAGGCAACCACCGACGAAGGGATTACGGAATGATAGTGTCAGTTTTGTTCGAATCTGCTGCACATTTTAGGTTATCGAAGGCGATTTGAGTCAAGCTGCAGTCAGGCGTGAAAAATTATAAGAGACTGGAGTTCTGCTGGAAGGATAAGAATTTTATCCGAGATAGTCAAACTGCTGTCAGGATTTTGGTGTCGCCTAGTAGAAATTCAATCTTAGTTTTCCGATGTTATGAAGGAATTAAGCTCTTCAGTACCACATTCTGAAGTTTCATGAAGTCGCTGTAGTCTAGAAGGTAGTGTGTTGGCTTATTAGACGTAAAGCCAGGGTTCGAGACCTAGGCCAGACATCAAAACAAAATACAAAAAGTATTTCTTTGGCGACTTCCTCTCAGCAGATTTCTGGCAAAAACTCTGAGTGTAAATAAAATTGCCATGAAAAGTTTCTCAAAAATCTGTCGTTCGGAATCGACTTTTAAACTTTAGGTCCCGTTACTCATGTATAAAATTAACACACAAAACATAAGTGGTGTGAGAAACTAGGTCGTAATACTGACTGAAGGGTTGTAATGACCAATGATGTATGTATGTATGTAGTACATGTACATGTACATGCAGTAAACGTGGAACCCTTCTTCCATAGTTTGGTGGAATTCGTTCAGTTTAGGGATTGCGCTTACTTCTGACGTCACAACGAGCCGCTATGCATGCCCAAGTTAGCTTTGGTAATCAAAGCTACCACTTCGACATAACCTAACGATTCAGTAACAATTTTAATTTCCTTCAGCATATTTTGGTTGACTTAATTAATAAAAAACTTTTTTAAATATTTTCCTTGCCAACCAGGATCGTGTGGTAAGTACTTAGAGTTACAAAATGTTTTCTTTCATTTCTTATGATTTTATTAACACCCTCTCCCCTTAATAACATTTAAGGATTTACATGAAAAACGGGTAAGTGTTTCCTCTAATGAAAAAAGTTTCACATGTTGTATGCTGTATTAATGGTTCTTGTTCTTGTTATGCCTTCCAACTGTACTTGTCCAAACACACTCACACACACACACATGAGTAGTTATTGTTAAAATCACAAGTCTATTACCAAGAAGTGCTTTCCAAACGTTATCCTGAAAACCTTAACCTTCCCACCTATCCCACATGTCCTGAATTTGTTTCCCTCTATTATTCTCACAAGGATACATCAGCCTCGGCCGATGATAGCGAAGAAGGCGGTGGAGAACGTCTGACCCCTGAGGAAGTCGTCATTAATGTGGCCACAGATATTTTACAGCGTTTACCCAAAGATTTTGATCGTGATGCTGCCTTATATCGTTATCCGACCAGTTACCATCAGAGCATGAATACAGTGTTGGTACAGGAAATGGTGCGTTTCAATGTCTTACTCTCTACCATACGTTCCAGTTTGATAACATTGCGCAAAGCCATTAAGGGTAAGTGATACAATTATTTGAAAAATATAAACATCTGTGTTATATTTATTATTTATATAAGTAAACTCTCTCAAGAAATATATTGAAAAAAGAAAAAGAATAAAATTTTAATAAAAAAAAAAGAAAAGAAAAAAGAAAGTAAGTGTGACTGTAAGTCAATCAAATCAATCGAATCATTTTGGTTCTTTTGGTTTTTTTGCTTTTTTTTCTGTTTTCTTATTCTGTTCGTATGAGCGTGAACCTTCTTCCTCACCAGTGTCCGAGCTGCTTTCTAGAGCAATCAATAAATGATCGGAGAAACGTAGGCTTAATTTCTTGTCGATTTCTATAATATTATGATCCGATTGTACTGGTACTGAATATTCTAATTCGGGATCGTAGACGAAGTTAACTTCCATAAAACCGCCTTCATCATGCTCCGCCTCTTCTTGGTCCATAGAACTAGGCAATTCTCTAGAAATATGTTTTTCAAATCGTACCTCTCTTGCTTCTACCTTTTGTGGTTTTTTTTTCTTTAGTTTTTCTCTTGATTTTGTTTTCTCTGGTGGTGGCTGCTGCGAGTATATTTCTTCCTCCATTACTTCCATAAATTCGCTTGATGATGCCTCCGTTTCGGCTTCTATAATTTCTTGCCTCATTTCCTCCTCTTCTTCTGTCACCTCTGTCTTCTCTTCTACCCCTATTTCTTCCTCTTCGTATTGTTGCTCTTCCTCCTCAGCCAACAAACGTGCCAATAACTCTTCCGAGGAAGTCTGAGCAAAAACAGGCATTTTCTTAAAGTTAAAAACACTGCTTATGTCATGTGTACTGGGTATAATATGTACTTGTTGTGGTTCTTCTTTTGGTTCAGGTTCTACATATTCATCCATACCCATTAGGGTCTTATCAATTGACAGTTTATCGGGATCGGGAAGTAGCAAGCGCTCTGCATCGTCTAAACTCTTGGTAATATCGTCTTGTACGACTGCCGGCGTAGTAGTTATACACCTAAGCTCTACTTCTCTTTTTTTACTTGTAACTTCAAATAAATTCTTTAAGACAATGTCATGTTCCCGACATACTAAATCGGTGTGGGCGTCATGAGTCGGTACTTCAGGAGCCTCCGGCATATCGACTTCGATAATGTCTCCTTTAGGTATAACCGTTTCGAAAACATCATCCAATACATCACGTATATTTTCAAAAGCAACACGTTCATCGGGGGTAAGCCAACGTCTGCCGGGAACAGCATAACGTATAGCCTTTCGAATAATAGCCATGGCTTCCACTTTGCCTCGAGTGCAGAAGCAAAAGGCGCCACAGTCACAGTCAGAACTGCAATCCGGTGAATCCAAATAAATATCATTGTCTATAATGCGATCCACCAAATCACTGACAAAGCTAAACGATACATCATAGGCTTCTAGTCCTTTGTAAACACGACAGAGGATTACTTTATTGATTGTATAGTCGATGATTTTATCTCTCTCCACCCTGTACAAGATCTGCTCTATATCGGGCATAACAATATCCTTGAGGGCATATCTTAAGTTTTCATAGTTAAGAGGATTTTGTACTTGCCGGAAGGTATCCAACCAATCGCTAATTTCCTTATCTAGTTCTCTAGCCAGAATGGTAACATATTCCTCAGCCTCTTGCTCGGCGTAATCTTTGATGTCCGAATCTAAAATTTCTTTTAAAAATTTGGCAGCAGGTTCTTGATTCATTTGATCACATTCCTCGTACAGCTTTTCATAGGTTTGACGCATGCAATTTTCCTTTTGTCTTAAACCAGCTTCGGCTGCCTCACGACGCCATCTTTCGAGTTTGATGATCATAGTGTACAGATGGAGCTTACGTTGCTCTTTCACACGAGTCATTTCCTCGGTAAAGTAGCGCATGAGCCAACCACCAGTTCTGCCTTCATACGAGATAATTAATGTCTCCAGTTCTTCTCGCTGCATTTCATTTTGAAGTCTCCTTAATTCTTCTCGCTCGGCTTGCTTCTGACGGCCCAACTCTTCTAAGGAGAATTCCACCCTGGCTTCTTCTGATCTTCTAATCGAAGAGCTATCCGTGCCAACCTCTTCATCAGATGATGTAAGGAAATGCAAAGTTGGGTGTATGGGTTCCTTTTCTATCTTCTGCTCTTTAGTAGATGCTGTGCTTATATCTTTCTCCTTTAAGCATAAAGGTGCGTATCTCTGTTTTCTAGATGATTCCCTCAAAGTCTGAAACGTTTAAAACATTAACGCAAGCAATTAAAAAACATTTTATAGGCCTTACTTACCCTTAAGCTTTCATACAATCTCTTAAGATTTTCATCCGAGCAGAAATTCTGTTCCACTTCCTGCAAAACTTCCTTTGGCTTGGACCACTCCTTGAGCTTGGCAAATGGACATTTCAAGTGTTTGAAATCCATTTTCACAGCTCGCTTTTCTAAATCATCCATGCGCATATCGAAACCTTTACGCAAGGCATTATAATGCCTTCTATTCGGATTGACACCGTAACGCATTTTTGGAGCATAAAATTCGGAACTTGGATTACCCAAACCTTGTGAGATATGCTCTTTACGCCATACTCTAGATTGCTTTGTTTGTGTCATTTCCAGACGTCTTAAGGCACGCTGGTATTCGATTTCATTCTTCTTCAAAGCAGCTACACGCTTGGCTTCGATCACTTCGCAACTCATTTGTATACGCTTTTGCGAAGCTGTGTGCATTTCACGTTCCCTCTTATCGAACATTCGTATTAAGATATCCAATCGCATCATTTGACACTCTTGTATGTACTCCTCGCGTTCTATCCAATGTTCCCACTCGAATGCTTCAAGGACATGATGATGTTTGTCCAACTTCAATTTTTCTTTGGCCTTTTCGATTTGTTTGCGGAAATTATCCTTAAGAGCTTTAGCGAAAGCCCAACGTTTACGGGCTCTCTCTAAGACTTCGACTTCGTAAAGACCTGGTGGTTTATCGCCCGGTAGTATGGTGGGTAATTTGAATACTTCCATAGTCTCCAATACGACGGGATCATTCGAAACACCCGGTAAATAGGGTAATGTTTGGGCTGATGATTCTCTGAGGAGAAAAGAATGAACATTTTAAGGTACTCGGTATGTGAAAAGAAGTCGAATGACAGTTGTGCTGAAATCAAAGCTTGATTGATCACACTTAGCGGCCTATTGGGATACAGTTTTGACAATCAGTTTCAAAGCTTCTTCTTAAAGCATGACTTCCTTTAGAATGAAGCTGAAAACCACACCAAAAGTTTAATGATTTAGTGATCGAGTTGGGGTTAAGGGAATTGTGGCAGTTACTAATCAATTTAGAGTAGAGAGCCGATTGCAGATTGACTGTCAGAGAAAATAGATTTACTAGTAAATCATGACCAATACGTTGACATAAAACAATCTACAGTAGTCAGAAACATTTTAGGGTTAAGATTTTTGCCTGTCTTGTTCTCTAGCTTAGAACTATCCATGTAAACTCTCCATCATCATCTCTACTCGGAAGTATGTTGTAAAAACTTTTATTCAGATTCGCTGTATGAGAGATATTGTTAATGTAATACAGAGATGGGATGGGGGAGTGCCCAGTTAGTCTCTTTGCAACAAGTGAGGGTTATTGTCTGTCAAGTAGTACAGATAGAAATCAAGCACTATAAGTATTAAAGGACTTTTGAAAAGGTAATGCCTAACAGACTTGTAGGGTGTATTGAGGCAGATCACATGACTTCATCAAGGTGACATAAAACATCTGAAAAGCTCTGTTTAGCTATGTTGACACTCCAGCTTAACTTGTAGTCAAAAATTAAACCCATGTATAACCTTGGTTTTTAAATCAAGTGGTAGAGTGCAGTGTTGTGTGTTAGCTTATTAGACAAGAGCCCATTGCTTAATACCTGGTTCAGACATCTCGAAAAAAAAGAAATACGAAAAAATTTTTCTTTTGGCGAATACCTTTAAGCAGGTTTTTGGCATTCTGAGAGTAAATAAAATTGCCGTGAAAAGTTTCTCAAAAATCTTTCGTTCAAAGTTGACATTAAACAGTAGGTCCCGCCATTTATGGCTAAAATTAGCACACACAACATGAGTGTTGTGAGAAGCTAGGTTGTAACCCTGACTTAAGGTCTGTAATGATCAATTGAGTAATTTCTTGAACCAAGTCCGTTTAGTGTAGTTGGATACAATGGTTTAGGCGTTGTTTGAAATGGAAAACTGGTTTGGTGGTCGACAGATAGACAAATGATTCTCGATGTTATTGATTTTGGTGTTGTCAAGAGTGTGCTCGGAGATTGTATTCAAGTTAACGCTTCACTAGGTACATTAGACAAACGACATTGTAGTATTTTAGCTCAGCATTGGACGCTCTTTTGATTGTTACGTGTTTTTTTTTTAAATACTTGAAAGTTTCCTTTGATAGTGAATTTTAATTTTTGATTCCAAATTCATTGCAAAGTACGAATATCCATGACAGTTTTTAAATTTTATATTCTTTTGCTTTAAAACACTTATTTTCTTGGCATGTTGCAAAAATATAAAAAGGTATCCAAGTGTATATGTACATGCTATAGGCATTAAAAGATTATTTATCTTTTTATCCTTACATAACAATAAGAAAAATCGCCAACTATTTAGAAAATCCTGTCAGGTTTGGTCCTCTAAAAACAAACTAGAAAAATCATATCTAATCTCATTAGAAATAAGCCTAAAAAGAATAAGGATAACTACCTACGCATTCGATTACATATCCTAAATAATCTACAGTGACAACCTTTCTTGTCCATGGGTAAATAAGAATTGAAGTCCTTTCCTTTTGTTTAATTTTAAATTGTCCTTAAAAGAAAGGAAAACATCTACGACTCGTATCAAAATCACCATCTTTCAGCATCTACACAATGATTGCATTCCTCTATAGTTTTGGCTACGGTTTTTTGTTTTTGTTTTTTGTTTTTTGTGATAAGGATAGCCATTAAACTTAAAAATAATACCAAAAATAACAACAACAACAACAATGTTAACAACAATAACAGTATATGAAAATGTTAAATGAAGCTGGGTAATTACCCAAATAAATAATCGTATAAAATATATACGAGTATTCTATACAATATACAGCAAAATGAATGACTGAATGACTGACTGACTAATGCTTCCTTTTTAGTAACTGCTCATCATCATCATCATCTGATGATGATGTTGATAACCATGTTAATGATGATTTTGGAAGATGGTAATGGCGATGGTAATGGTAATGGCCCAAGTAAATAACCAGTCAAGTGGAAATTATTCTTAAAAAAATAACAAAATGAATGAATGAATGAATGAAAGATAAATGGAAGATTGTAAATCACAAAGACTCCATTAAACGAAAATGTATTGTATTCAGTTTAATTCGCATAACAAAATAAGTGAGTCGATAAAAATTTTCCCCTTTTAAATTTAATTCGAATCCAATGTAAATTTCTATTTAATCTGAAATAGAGATTATGTGCCTAGAGGGTACATATCATAGGCTCTTAATAAAGTTGTTTTGATGATTTTATACCTCTCCAACTATATCCTGTTTCCAGTGCCCCTAATTCTACAAGTCCATGACTTGTGAAATAAGGCAACCTATTCTCCATCTTACATTAGATGATAAACAATTGATGAACTAGCACACTACTCTGCACTTCCTAGGCAGCCATTTTCTTTATAATTCCAAACTATTGCTTTCTTTAAACAAATTTTTATTTTTAAAAAAAAAATAAAAATTTAAAAAACAAAAACTTTCCCTGGCTTATGACTTTAAAATCTGACGGCATTAAGCCCTGTGCCCATCACCTCCCACCCTTAAAACTTTCCACAGCGCAGACACCAAACAATTCATTTCATATCTATCATCAGCAGATTAAAAATATTTTAAATTTGTTAAAAGCATTAAGAAGGAAATATAAAACCTGCCCTGCTCCTTCTTCCTCTGGCGGATTTTTGCCGTTAATACCAAAATCATACATCAAACGGCAACTTCCGTTTGCTTACTGTATACAATTTAAACTGTATTTACATTGTTGTTGTTATTGTTAATGTTTTTTTGTATTTTATTTAATCATCGATTTGAATAATAAAATAGACTCACCGATACAGTGTCTGTGTGGCACGTGTTCTATTCTTTTCAATGCGTGGTTTTTTCTGTCGAGGCAGCACGCGCTTCATTTCACAATCATCGGATTCAACTTTAGATTCTTTTTCGTTCAGTTGCATGACGATAACATTTACTTGCGTCTTAGGATCTAAATGTTCAAGACCAACGGCTTTTACTTTACATTCACTCGGCGATAGAATTAATTTCTCTTTATCGCGACGATTTACACCTGTTTAGAGAAGAAAGAAAAGAAAGTTGATTTTAAAATTTTAATTTGAAAATATAAAATTTCGATAATCCCCGCCACTCGTGTATAAAATTAGGCTCTTGACAATAATGTGTCTAATCTATATGGAAAACTGTTGGTTATCGAAAATTTTGCGAACGATAACATAGTTGTGAACATCACAATTTAAAAATAAATTTATTCCGCTGGCAAAATTCTCATTATAATATATTTTTGGCAGATAGTTTTTCATGAATTTTTTTTTTAAATATTTTTCGATAACTGTGTTTTTAAAAAATTTTTTTTTTCGATAACAGTAAATATTTTTTTTATATGTTAGAATTTTTTCGATAACTATCTATTATTTAAATTAATAATTATTAATATTTATTTATAAAATATAAAATTATTATTTTCTGTATAAAATTATTAGTTATCGAAACATTTTTTTTCAAAAAAAAACTGTAGAAATATTTTATATATCGATACATACTGCATATAAATAAAATTTAAGTTCATATAATCATTAATTATCAAAAGAATATTAATTAAAAATTTCTAGTTATCGATAATTTGTATATGAGTAGGCGAAACTTCAGTTATCTCAGTACAAATATTTTTGATAAATAGCAACTGTACAACATTTTTAAAAAATACTAGATATCGATAGATTTTGTGTAGAAAATAATTAAATAATTGTTATCGATAATTTTATATGTACATAAGTTCTTCAAAATTTAGAAAAAAAAATTTAACAAAACCTTAGACTAATCGTACATTTTCCAGTTAAAGAAAAATTACTGTTAAAAGTCTAGAGTTATCTAAAAATCTTTAATAAAATGTTTACTGTTATCGGAAAAATATTTATAAATAAACCTAAACATGGAAAACATTATCGTACATTTACGTATATGTAAATAAAATTCTTGTTCCTTGTTTCGAAATAGAAATTCATGACTACGATGTCGTCTATAACAGTATAAAGAGGTGAATAACTTTACTTTAAAATCTTACCTCCGGATAATCTCCCACCATTGTACGAATCCAAATCATAACCACTATATACACTCATGCTTTCTTCTATGTTGTAACCATTTTTAAGATTCTCATGTGCCATATACTGAATGGATTGCGACATGTTGCTAGGATGTGTAGAATTTATTTGGTTCATTGAGGGAGTAGCTTCCAAAAACATTTCATTTGAATTTACATGAGTATTTGAAGATTTCATTGATGTAGTTGGGTGTCTGGAAGACGTGTTGAACAAGTCAGATTTATTGCTGTTCCGTATGGATTCACGCGATAGACTAGAGGGAGTTCGAAGATAATTGACATCCCTAAAGGATCTTTTTGAATTGGTTCTTAAAGTCATTACAAATCTGTTTTCTTTGTTTTTTTCCTTTCGATTTTTTTATTTGATTTTTTTATGTGAGATTTTCTTGAATTTAAAACGATTCACTAGCCAATGTGAGTTGTAGCACTAGTTTCATTGGCTTTTCCAATGACCTTAATTTTGCAAATATTTGTTTGATTTGTGAACTGATTTTTTATTCTTTTTTTTTTGTGTTTTTGGTTTGTTTTATTGAATATTTAATTTTCAATTTATTTTAATGACACATTCTCTGGCCTGGTTTGCCTTTTTCTGTTTATCTTTCTTCGTTTATTGTCATTTCACTTTTGAATTGTTAATTTTCAAATTCGTTTCTATTTTCAGTTATTTTTGTCTTATCGATAACTGTTTTTCGTTTAACCCTCTTTTTTTCTGTATCGTTAATATTTTATTTAAGTTTATAAATGTTTTTCTTTTTCTAGGTTTGGTTGTAATGTCAGCTGCTTTTGAGGCTGTTTACAAATCGATTTTAATCAGTAAAATACCAGCCATGTGGGCATCCAAATCGTATCCCAGTTTAAAGCCTTTGGGTGCTTATATCACTGATTTCCTTCGACGTTTAGAATTTTTACAGGTAATGTAACACTCTAATGTATTTTCACAGGAAAGAAAGTTTCCTTTTTTTTCGTATGCGTTACTAAGGTTACATTTTTATTTAGAAAATGGGTTAATATAGGGAGCTCATACCTTTGTTCTTTTTGCATACAAGGGTACATGACCTGTTTCTAAAATGACTTGAATTTGGCTAATAAAACTAAAGAAAAAGGGAAATTAAATAAAAAAAGTATTAAAAAGTAGGGCATCCAATCGATAAATCTTATAAAAATCTAATCATTATTTGAGTAATGCATAAATAGGTTAGGTTAGGTAAACTTGCGGATCCTCCATAAAGGCTAAGGTTCCATTTAGTACAAGCATTAGGACCATTGAAGTCGCCGTAGTTTAATAGGTACTCTAGTAGGTAGTCTGCTGGCTTATTGACGTAATTCCTCGGTTCAAACCTTAGGTCAGAGATCTAGAACAAAACGAAATATGAAAAAATATTTCTTCGGCGATTTCCTCTCAGCAGATTTCTGGGAAAACTCTGAAAGTAAATTAAATTGCCGTGAAAAAGTTTATCAAACCTCTGTCTTTCGGAGTCGATTTTAAACTACAGGTCGCACCACTGGTGTATAAAATTAACACAGAATCCATGTGAAAAACCAGGTCGTAATCCTGACTAAAGGGTTGTGGTGACCGGTTAACTACGGATTGGATTAGCTATAAGAAATCTCCGACATTGATGGAAAAAGAAGGACGTCAGGATAACGTTTATAAGAAACTTGATCGCAGTTTATCTGGCCGAATAAATTAAGAGATATTTCCACCCAGAAAGCCGTTTTCAATATGGTCATGACCTTTGTTGAAGTCGCCGTAGTCTAGTAGGTAGTGTGTTGGCTTATTAGAAGTAAAGCCAGGGTTCGAGCCCCAGGCCAGACATCAAGACAAAATACAAAAAGTATTTCTTCGGCGACTTCTCAGCAGATTTCTGGCAAAAACTCTGAAAGTAAAATAAAAATGCCACGAAAAGTTTCTCAAAAATCTGTCGTTCGGAGTCGACTTTAAACTGTAGGTACCACTCATGTATAAAATTAACACACACAACATAAGTGGTGTGAGAAACTAGGACGTTGTACAATGGGTCAATTCGACCTCCGAGTACTGTACTTGTCTTCGTTGACAGGTACACGTCCTCTAACCTAACCTTTGTCAAAATTTTAGATGTTTGGATCCAATATCTGCAATTCAATTCTAGCAAAATAATATTCAATTATTTTCTACTTGCAGAAATGGTATGAAGAAGGACCACCCTCAACCTTTTGGCTTTCGGGATTTTTCTTTACCCAAGCTTTTCTCACGGGTGCTCAACAGAATTTCGCACGTAAATATGTCATACCAATCGATTTACTCGTTTTTGACTATGAAGTATTACGCATCGAAGAGGATCAAGTGGCAGGCGTAGAAGCTCCCGAAGATGGTGTCTACGTCTATGGAATATTTCTAGAGGGAGCTCGTTGGGATCGTGTAGAAAATTGTTTGGCCGAATCACATCCACGTGAACTGTTCGATCGTATGCCGTTGATATGGATGAAACCTGTTAAGAGATCTGATTTAAAACCGCGTCATATCTACGTCTGTCCACTGTATAAAACGGCTGAGAGGAGAGGCGTACTTTCGACAACCGGTCACAGTACAAATTTTGTGGTTGGCATGCTGTTGGAGTGCAATCCGAAAACTGAAACATCACATTGGATTATAAGAGGCACTGCTCTACTGTGTCAATTGAGTTTTTAATTGTATTTTTATATCCTTTTTTTGCTTTGCTTTTATATTTTTTTAAGAATTTTATTTTTGAAATAAATTTTTATTGATTTTCTCTTTGTAAATACGATTGTGTATGTGTATGTGTACTTGTATTCAGGCTATGGACTCTTATGTAATATACTTTTATGGTATAGTTGAGTGTTTCTTTTTTTTACCTACACTCGTACACATGCAAATATAGGATATGCAAGCATTACTGAGAATTTATCAAAACCATCAAAATCAAACATTTCTGTTGACATTTCACTATTTCAATATTTGCATGCAATTAATTTTCCCAAAAACAACGATTTTTCCTTTGAACCCATTTCGAAAAGTTCACAAGAATATTACGACATAATATTTGTGGGTATCTGAATGCCCTACATAAGCATTTAAAATAGAATTATTGCGTGACGCATTGGTTGCTCTCTACTCCAACTACTTGTATGGCGAATATTTGCTACAGAGAAACGACCATTCCTTGCATAGATAGCACTTAAGCACTTGGATTGAACGCTTAGCCGAAGAGTATAAATCGGAAAAGTCTAGTCAATAGTACAAAGTAATGATTCCATTCTGTTTAAAAATTCAATGACGAAGGAAATGTACAAACGGCGTAGATATCGGCTAAAAGTCCTATTGGGGTCAAGGGAATCCCAGATTGCAAAATATCCACCAACCTAATAGAATTGTCGTCTTGTAAGACGAACGAAGACTTAAAAGAGTTTCATAATAGTTCTAGTGGAGGTCATCTTGGAGTATCCGTTAATAATCTGGAAAAACAGAAACGAAAATTCTATTGGACTGGATGAATAGCAAGCTGTACCCGATTGGATAGCGTACAAAGCATTGCAACCGAAACTCCAGCGAGATGAATCCCTATTCGAACGGATATCAATGGAAGTGGTGCACCTTTTTCTTTTTGTTTTTCTTGCAACGCCGGTAATCATTATATTCTTATCGTAATGGGCTACTTCAGTAAATTAAGTGTGAAGTAAATGTAGTAAGAAACTGCAACATACAGACGGGTTAAGAATGGATGTTGAAACAATAGCATCAATCCCAGCATGAAATATTCCGAATTCTTGGGGGAAACTCACAGGTATTCTCAAATTCTTTTATGCTATCGAAAGATGTGTTCTATTCAGCTTGGATAGAAGGAATAAAAACAGGACATAGCAATACAGTTAGGCTGCCATCCGAGCACTTGGCTTTTAAGGATTTAAGTCGAAGAGAGCATGAGACAGTCTGTAGAAACTGGGTTGGCTAGGTAGGCAAAATAAGGTCACACAGGTCATGTGGGAATTATCGGTAATGAGCAAGCAGACAAGATTGCAGTAACGGGAGCTAGAACGTCGCTAGTGGGACGAGAACCCCTTTGTGGAGTGAAAGCGGATGTTTGGAAAGATATGCTAAATAATGCGGAAAATAATGAAAAGGCAAAGACGTTTCTCAATCAAGTGGATTTAAGGCATCGTAACTTTTATTGGGAAATTACAAGAAAAGGAGGTGTGAGTCATGCATCAGATTATCTAGAAATAACTTCAGGGTATACTTATAGAGCAACTAGGTCGTAATCCTGACTAAAGGGTTGTAATGATCAATTATGAATGTATGTATGTACTAAAGGTGTGCACAAGACATTAAAAATTGTACAGTATTGTATTTTTCTCATGAGCGAATATTTACTGTAGCTGCAAATATAAATAAGAGTGAAGCATAGATAGAGAACAAAAAACAACTGCACTCATAAACCATTGTACAACAATACAAAAGAGAGTTGTGTGAAGAGTACAGCAAAAATATTGTACACTTCATAGTGTCACAACGTGCATTTCTTTTTGCAGTAAGTGGGAAAGAAAAAATGTTTTTTTTCTTTTTTTTCAGAATAAAGAAAGAGTATTCAATAGCAGACGTCGGCACCAATAGCCCCGGGGGCCGAACATCTTCGGCTTTTTACACACATAGGACACGAACATCAACGAATATTAACATAGCAATTTGAAGAGAGATTGTTGTTGGAAGAGTTCATGGCAGAAGCAAAGAATGTATAGAAACACTTATGTACGCATATTTTTCAATGTTGACACTACTGAAATTCATTTGACAATACAGAAAATTTAGTTTCAGTAGTGAAATATGCTCTTACAACACAAAGCATATATCCATTACTTCACAGATAAATGAGTGCTGTTGTATACTTTGAATAAAAGAGAAATACACATTTCAGTGTACTCGTATAATCAAGACCAACAAAAAAGAGAACAATTCAGTATTGCATTTAGTGAAGGGTAAGCTAGTAAGATGTCTTGCGCACACGTCTAGTATGTACATATACTTATGTAGAACGTGGATGCTGGGACGATCAGAATCAATCATTGGAACACGTGGGACATTAATGCATCGCAGGAATAAACACCTAGATGTATATCAAGTGCTAGGCAGGAAATTGTTATTATTGCTACAGAGCAGCATATTGAAATTTGTGAGAGCTATAGGCTTGGAGGCTTATTAGAAGTGAGGCCACGCTTCAAACCCCAGGACAGACATCTCCAACTACAAGAAATCAGAAAAAATATTTCTTTGGCGACTTCCTCTCAGCATGTTTCTGGCAAAAGCTCTGAGAGTAAAATAAAATTGCCATGAAATTTTTCTCAAAACCTGTTGTTCGGAGTCGACTTTTAACTGTAGGTCCCGCCATTCATGTATAAAATTAACACACACAACATGAGTTGTGTGAGAATCGTAATAGATAGTAGTGGTCTTGGAGGAGACATGTAGACAGATTAGGATGCCCTATAGATTTGGGAGGTGTGCAGAGGAAAGTTTGCTTAAAATATAGACTTCCTGTAGAAACTATGGTGTTGAACCCTTTGGTTGGTCTCCGTTTTTTGGAACTATCTGCTTCTATACCATTTAATACATATGAATTTGCAGGAATATTAAAAAAATTATGCAATTCCATCGATTTCTTTAAAAAACATCTTACAAAAGCAAGAATTTTATTTTTAGTAAAAAATCCCAGCATCTTCTATTCATGTTGAAATAATTCAAGGAAATGGATTTTGAATAACGATTTCAATGGAAATTTATTAAAAAATGTAAAGTTTAGACGACCTCCATATGTAAAGCAGACAATTTTAAATGGAAATAGCTCAGGCATCCAATTTTCATTCGAATATTTGTTCATTTTGTTGTATACTTTTGGATGAGTTAAATTATAATAATGCTATTACGTAGAGTGTGTGTCAGTACCAACAAAACTGTCTTTAACAATATTGAAATTTATGTTGAAATAACAGAAAAGTGACAAGAACTATGATAATAACGTTGTTTGCTGTAAAGGATACCAAAAACACTCACTCACACGGGATGAAATCAAAATAAAAAAAAAACGAAATGAAATGAAATGCTTGTGATTGCTGCTGGCTGACTCTATGGGTTTGGTACACTCTTGTGCACTGTGGTTGTTGTTGCTCTGGCATTTCCCCATGAGAGAGAGAGAGAGAGTTGACAAAATAATTCACAGTAATAAAAAGGTATTATACGTACTTGTGTTTATTTTTGTTGCCGAATTTGATGGGTGGTGGGAGTAGGTTGCCTGCCTGCCTGCCTCTATGGTTTGGATACACTTTTTGTCATATCGAAACGAAATATGCAAACATTTCAAAGTTTTTCTTTCTTATACGTGTTTTTTCTTTCCGTTTCATTTTTGTTTTTTGTTTTTGATGATTCGTTCGTTTGAGTGGAAATTTAATTGTACTACTGTGGAGGTGTATGGCTCCTTGGGTGTTTGAATGTTTGGATTGGATTTTTTGAATTTTTAACACAACAACTTTATATTTAATTTGTTACCGTTATTTTTATTTTTTTCCATTAAATTTCTGCTTACTTTACGCGTTTTCATATTTATTTTTTAATTAAATTTCACATTTTTTTCATAAACAGAAAGAAGAAGAAAACGAATTAAATGGTTTAAGTTTAGCAGGAGTAATGAACATTTGCAAGTGCTTTCTATTTCTTTTTTTAAGCTTAAAAATTAATTACGCCTGTTAGTGTATACTTATGATCTGTGAGAAAATTTATGGAAAAATTTTCTGCTACAACAGCTCACCCAAAAGTCAGCAGTTTTTTAATTGGATCTTATTGACCTGCTTCGTTTATGGCCTAAATAGTTAAAAGGCTTTCACTTATTATTTAGACGAGTAGGAAATTATGTATAAGGTTTTATAAACACCATATTAAATTAAAAAAGCAATAAAAAACTAAATTAAAAGATATTTTATTGCCTAATGCGTTAAACCTGTAGTTACTATGGATTTGAAAATTGTGTGAAATCCTTAATTATGGAAATTCTGTGAAAAAAATTATTGGCTTTTAGATTGGAAATAATCACAATGTTGAGTTCTTCGTTGGAACATCTCGCTTTGATTATTTTTTAATAGAATATATCATATAACCCCTTACTTTATCATCCTAATGTTACTGTTTAAAAAAAATAAATTTATATGACCTTTTAAGGAGTGCGCACGCACAAATTTGTTTGGTTTTTGGCAATATTTCTTTAATACTGTTTCACTTCTAATGCATAAAAAATATTCTTTCTTACTTAACTGCGCATTACATCCATTTAGTCAGGATTACAACCTAGCTTATCATATCTCCACAAACAAGAGTGGCGGGTCGCACTGTTAACCGTCGACTTGGAACTGCAGTTTTGAGAAACGTTTCTTAGCATTTTTATTTACACTCAGCATTTTTGCCAGAAGACTGCTGCGAAGATGTCGCTTAAATTAATATTCTTTTCATATTTAGTCTTCTTCGAGACATTTAAACTAGGATTTGAACCAAGGAATGTAGTCTAATAAGCCAGCACACTTCCAATTAGACTATTGGCAGCATAACTGATCATTTTTATTGCAAATTAACGCTTCATTAAGATAGTTTTCTGAAATAAAATCCTGATTTAAAGTATTGTTTAAAGAAACTACGAATTTTTTCCATCTTTTTAGCAATTTATGGATTTCAAAACCGCTCCTTTTTTTGAGACCAAGAATGAGTCGGGAAAAGGTTTGAATCCTAGCTCTGAAACGTAGCGTATTTGAAAACAAAAGGTAGTTAGAAGAGGCCGTAGTCTAGTAGGTAGTGTGTTGGCTAATTAGAGGTTCGAGCCCCAGGCCAGACATCAAGACAAAATACAAAAAATATTTCTTCGGCGACTTCCTCTTAGCAGATTTCTGGCAAAAACTCTGAGAGTAAATAAAATTGCCATGAAAAAGTTTCTCAAAAATCTGTCGTTCGGAGTTGACTTTAAACAGTAGGTAACACCACTCATGTATAAAATTAACACACACAATGGGTCAAATAATCTCTGCAATAAATGTGACCGTTTCAACTCCACTTACTCACGTACACAATATACTCACGTACAAAATATAATTCTTAAAAACGCTTGAATATAAAAATTTATGTAGCAACACTGAAAAATGAATGTTCACTCAAGTCCCCACCTACATATTATTGTATAATTCGCATATGCATTTTACGATCTTTGGTACAGCATTCGCAGTATGATTGTCGTGTTTCAATCAATTCGTTTGGACACTTGTTCTTAGACCAGAGAACTTTATCCTTATTTACTTAAAAAACATGTAAAACCTTTTAATCCACAATCTCTTGCGTTGTACAAGAGATAAATAATTTACGATGCTTGTTCGAAAATTAATATGACATTTTATTTTTCTTAAGAGAATTGTATTTCAACATAGGAATTGCCACTTATCTCGGCAAAATTGGCCATTAGGCAACAATTCTTTCGGGACGCCACCTATTCGGGACAAAAGAGCTTCGTTCATGGAACTTTCAGGCTGGTTTCCAGCTTAGGGGGGTGGCGCCTTTAGTGTGCAGCTCTCGAGTTAACCAATTTCCTCTATGAGTTCGGTGGAGTAGTCCATTTGAAGAAAACAATTAGTCTGATGACCGACTGTAAGGAAAATTGTTTCGGAATGGCTAGGTACCATGGCTATACAGAGTACTAGGTCCATTTTACAAAGAAGTCCATTTTTATCTGATTTAGTCCCATTTGTTGGTCATTAGAAGAACACAGTTACCAAACCGTAACGAAAACTGTCCATTTTAAATTTTAACTAATTTTACTCGATTTATGGAGGTCATATCTGGTAAGAATACTCCAAATAATTATTTTATTTTATTTTATTTAATTTAATTTTTTTTTTTTTGAAATTATAAACGTTGTATGTTTTTTTTAACTTTTTCTCCAATCTATAGCTTTTTTTGATTTGGCGATTTTGATGATTTTCTATAGATAGTATGACGATGACGAATATGACGCACAACCTGGCAACCGTGTTTCATTCGCATATTAAAGTGTACCCACACACATTCCTAATATGATCGTTTGTACTGAAAAATTCTCCACACGCTTATTATAATTCGCATTTTCTTTTTACGTTTTTTGTAGTTTAAAAGGGAAAAATGTAAGTAAGGTTTGAGCGCCGAATTGTGGATTGTGCCGTGGTTATGGATTGTGCCGTGGTTATGGATTGTGCCGTGTTTATGGATTGTGCCGTGTTTATGGATGAATCACTAATGGATGAATCACTAATGGATGAATCACTAATGGATGAATCACTAATGGATGAATCACTAATGGATGAATCACTAATGGATGAATCACTAATGGATGAATCACTAATGGATGAATCACTAAAAAAAAAAAAAAAGAAGAAAAAGAAGAAGAAAAAGAAGAAGAAAAAGAAGAAGAAAAAGAAGAAGAAGAAAAAGAAGAAGAAAAAGAAGAAGAAGAAAAAGAAGAAAAAGAAGAAAAAGAAGAAAAAGAAGAAAAAGAAGAAAAAGAAGAAGAAGAAGAAGAAGAAGAAAAAGAAGAAGAAGAAGAAGAAGACAATGAGTGCATCTTCACGAACTGTCGTAATTCGGCTTCTTTGTTTACGAGGCACCTTTTCAGCTGTCGAATGTTTTCTGAAATATTGCACCGCTTATGACAAATTGTAAAAACCAAAGTAAGCTCCAGTAAAAATAAGCAATTTTGATGATCTCTTCGCCGAAACAACGAAAGCTTGGGAGGCCATTCCAACCAGTGTATATGAAAGTCTTGTTACCTCGATGCCTCGGAAATGTCAAGCTATTATCGACAACAATGATTTTGCACCAAAATATTGATTTTTTTCTAATAAATACATGCTTTTCATAAAGTTTACGGGGTGTCCTTAATTATATGCACGAATGAAATCAATATTCTTTAAAAAAATGGCTCACAGCTTTATGAATAATAATGTATCTGACACAGAAAGTAGTTATTTTTTACGACTAACTGTTTAATTAACTAAACTTGGACAAATTTTGACAATATCATACAACCATTTGTATTCTTTGCTTCAAGCTCACATGTAAGCTTCGTGTCCTTAATTAGTTGCACGCAGCTGTATACTTGCAACATTTGCAAAATGGTACTTATACTTGCAACATGGTACTTGTACTTGTAACATTTGCAACATGCTACTTATACTTGCAACATGGTACTTGTACTTGTAACATTTGCAACATGCTACTTATACTTGCAACATGGTACTTGTACTTGTAACATTTGCAACATGCTACTTATACTTGCAACATGGTACTTGTACTTGTAACATTTGCAACATGGTACTTATACTTGCAACATGGTACTTGTACTTGTAACATATGCAACATGCTACTTATACTTGCAACATGGTACTTGTACTTGTAACATTTGCAACATGCTACTTATACTTGCAACATGGTACTTGTACTTGTAACATTTGCAACATGCTACTTATACTTGCAACATGGTACTTGTACTTGTAACATTTGCAACATGGTACTTATACTTGCAACATGGTACTTGTACTTGTAACATTTGCAACATGGTACTTATACTTGCAACATGGTTCTTGTACTTGTAACATTTGCAACATGGTACTTATACTTGCAACATGGTACTTGTACTTCTAACATTTGCAACATGGTACTTATACTTGCAACATGGTACTTGTACTTGTAACATTTGCAACACTCTATTACTTTTTGTTTCGTCCGAAAATAACACTCTTTTTCATTCCACAGCGGTCCAATGGCGGTATTTTTTGCGAACTCTATTCGCTTCTTCCGGTTACGCTACAGATGGTTTTGCTCCATTTTCACCAAAGACTGCTATCCGAATTTCATTTGCTGATTTATGCGGATTTTTTTTTCGACTCGCGGACAACGAGTGCATCTTCACGAACTGTCGTAATTCGGCTTCTTTGTTTACGAGGCACCTTTTCAGCTGTCGAATGTTTTCTGAAATATTGCACCGCTTATGACAAATTGTAAAAACCAAAGTAAGCTCAGTAAAAATAAGCAATTTTGATGATCTCTTCGCCGAAACAACGAAAGCTTGGGAGGCCATTCCAACCAGTGTATATGAAAGTCTTGTTACCTCGATGCCTCGGAAATGTCAAGCTATTATCGACAACAATGATTTTGCAACAAAATATTGATTTGTTTCTAATAAATACATGCTTTTCATAAAGTTTACGGGGTGTCCTTATTATATGCACGAATGAAATCAATATTCTTTAAAAAAATGGCTCACAGCTTTATGAATAATAATGTATCTGACACAGAAAGTAGTTATTTTTTACGACTAACTGTTTAATTAACTAAACTTGGACAAATTTTGACAATATCATACAACCATTTGTATTCTTTGCTTCAAGCTCACATGTAAGCTTCGTGTCCTTAATTAGTTGCACGCAGCTGTATACTTGCAACATTTGCAACATGGTACTTATACTTGCGACATGGTACCTATACTTGCAACATTGTACTTATACTTGCAACATGGTACTTGTACTTGTAACATTTGCAAAATGGTACTTATACTTGCAACATGGTACTTGTACTTGTAACATTTGCAACATGGTACTTATACTTGCAACATGGTACTTGTACTTGTAACATTTGCAACATGGTACTTATACTTGCAACATGGTACTTGTACTTGTAACATTTGCAACATGGTACTTATACTTGCAACATGGTACTTGTACTTGTAACATTTGCAACATGGTACTTATACTTGCAACATGGTACTTGTACTTGTAACATTTGGAACATGGTACTTATACTTCCAACATGGTACTTGTACTTGTAACATTTGCAACATGGTACTTATACTTGCAACATGGTACTTGTACTTGTAAAGTTTGCAACATGGTACTTATACTTGCAACATGGTACTTGTACTTGTAACATTTGCAACATGGTACTTATACTTGCAACATGGTACTTGTACTTGTAACATTTGCAACATGGTACTTATACTTGCAACATGGTACTTGTACTTGCAACATTTGCAACATGGTACTTATACTTGCAACATGGTACTTGTACTTGTAACATTTGCAACATGGTACTTATACTTGCAACATGGTACTTGTACTTGCAACATTTGCAACATGGTACTTATACTTGCAACATGGTACTTGAACTTGTAACATTTGCAACATGGTACTTATATTTGCAACATTTGCAACATGGTACTTATAGATAGATTTGGATAGATTCTGCTTTTGGTTTCTTGCGTTTGGAGTTGTTGTAATAAAACCATTTTTCGTTGATGATTTCCTTTTAAAGTGATCAAACAGTATTTCAGTCGTTTTTGCTTTTGAAGGAACCCTGGTTGCTTGATTTACATCTACTGATTGTGCAAGCTTATTTTATTTGGTGCAAAATCGTCTTTCAACGCCTATCGGCTTCAGTGCATACGGCATTGAATTTCTGTGAATCCAGCTGCCTTTAATCGTTTTGAAATTGCTGCTTAAGTCTAATGATTGTACAAGCTCTTCTTATATCTGATACGAGTCTTGATCGAGTAATGTTTCAAGTTTATAATATTCAAACTTTTTTGGTTGCCCCGGAAGCTCTATTGATGTCAAAATCCTCAATTTTGAGACGCACAAACCCTTCGATACACTGTGTTTTTGGTATAGCGAGCTCAACGTATAATGCCACAAGCAAAGGTTGAATCGTACGTGTTATAGTCTTCGGCAGTCAATATCGATCTATCAGTATAGCCCTCTTTGTTCGATCTATCGCCATCGGGAAAAACCCTTCAGTAAGGGCTCATTATTTAAACGCAGAAATCATTGTCGTACTCAGAGAACCAAAGCGTAATAGCAGTGTGATATGGCACAGTGGTCAGAGCCAATTTATTTATTCAAACTCACGTAGCTTGTTTGATTTTAATTTCAAAAGTCGTTTTAAATTAAAAAAAATTGTACTGAAATGAAATGAACAAATTGTTATGAAGGTCTTGGAGAAAACGGATTGTAAAACAAATATTTACGGTCGTGAGTAAATCTTCAAACATAAATTTAAATTAATTTCATTGAAATTAAACAAACAAACGCCGAAAAATATGAAAACAATTTGAATTTCGTTTTGTAATTTATTTTTCATTCCTTTAGAAGGGCATTAGAATAATCAAATCAGATTGCTGATATACATAAGCAGGACTTTGTGTCCTTCAATGTGTACCAGTGAACTATCTCTATAGGATTCATCTGAATTTCTTCTTCTTTCGTTTTGAATTAATAAATGCAAATTGAATAAAAAAAAGAGAGCAAACACCATAAAAAATAGAAATTATGGACATAACATACGTGAATAAAAGGACCACCACGTCCTACCATCTTTACTTTCATACAAAAGCTGAGCAAATATTCACTCACATAGAAAATATTTACATTTGCAGCTTCGCATTATTCATACATTCATTCAAATGCCAGGCTTTTTTTGTGTGTCTGTGTGAACGAACATGCGAGCTTGCCTTTTGGCTGAAAATCCACCAACAAGTAGAGCAATCGAATGTAAGTAAGACTGACTGAATGCATGCATTAAAAAAGAAAACAGGATATAGAGAATGGCTTCATCAAAAATGTTAATAAATGCCGAATGATTAATGGTCTAATGGTGAGACTGGACCTCGAGTGACTCTAGTCAAAAATCTTTTTGAATTTAACAACAAAAAAACAACAACATATTCGTAGTGAATAGGAAAAAAATAGCCTCAGACAATAGCACGCGTTTCGTGCGTGTCCTTTGTGTTGTATTAAAAGCACAGTTGCCTTTATTTTTTTGTTTGATGCCACAACGAATGAAGTTTTTTTCGATGATTAAATTCAGTTCCTGTGTACCTTTTTTTTCTCTTCCGTACAATCCGTTGGTAAACAATGGTCTTACCAAACCAAAAATCTCTTTTGAACATGAACAAATTTTGTTTTCATTTCAGATTTTAAAATGTAAAGAACAAAAACGGCAAAAAATTATGAAAATTTAAATAAAATTTCTACTTGAATTCGGCTTATTTCGCTGGACATTGGAAAAAAGTAACACTCGAAAAATTATGGTTGGTAAAATACTAAAGGCTTTCACGTTATGCGAACGTATATAAAGTTTATTGTTCCATATGAAGCAGGCGCTTCAAGCCTTTTAAGAAATTATCAATTGACTATACGCCACAGTCAAAACTCTGAAGAGAATATTTAGTCATCTCATGTGCAAATGAATTGCACTTTAAGCATAAGAGATACCGACTAAAAATAATCCTCTCTTCCTCCTGGAGTTTCATTGCCTCGAAACCACATTCGGACTGTTTCGAGGTTGATCAAACTGTGGCTCTCCATCTCTAGTACTTTTTCCGATTGCAGACAAATCCGCTTTTCATGTTCTTTCACCTGTATATCCAACTGAGAAAGCTCTGTTGCAACTATTTCAAAGTATCATCATAGCTGGTGGTCCAGAGATCTGTCTTTGCGCATTCCCCAGCATGAACTGCGTATGTCTGGTACCCTGACTAGTAGGTTAGGTTAGGTTAGAGGACGTGTACTTGTCAATTAAGACAAGTACAGTACTCGGAGGTCGAATTGACCCATTGTACAAACGTCCTAGTTTCTCACATCACTTATGTTGTGTGTGTTAATTTAATACATGAGTGGCGGGACCTACAGTTTAAAGTCGACTCCGAACGACAAATTTTTGAGAAACTTTTTCATGGCAATTTTTATTTACTCTCAGTAAATATACTTTTTGTATTTTATTTTGATGTCTGGCCTGTGGCTCGAACCCTGGCTTTACGTCTAATAAGCCAACACAGTACCTACTAGACTACGGCGACTTCACCCTGACTAGTAACTTATATTAGACTCCAGTCTCGGATTTATGTCCTTATCATCGTCATCAGTTCGTACGGTACGTTGAAGTTTTCCTTTAGTGCTCGCAGTACATCTGACCACCTTAGGCTGTTAAAAACTGTTGACTTTGAGCATTTCGAAGTAAATGAACGGCGTATTGCGGTGGTTCTGCACTCCAACTTTCAGTACAAAGTAACTGTCCAGCTTAGCCAGTATGTATTACATCCTCTCGATTCGAGCATTTTATTAACAGCTGCCGGTGCATTTTGGGAATATTCTGATCACAGATTACACGAAAAAGTATGAGAAGGAAATGAAAATGTTTTACCAAAATTTTTTCTCCTGTGTAGCCTTACAATTTGCATTCAGCAGAATGAAGAGCAAAAAATATTGTTTTTTAACAGCCCTTTTTTATTCCTTTTGAATGAATTGTAAATGAACGTTTGTACTTTATGGACATGGTGATCTTAAATTGAATCATCCCCCGGGGATATGCCACGCATAAACTTAATCATTCACTGTTTCACTTCTTCATGCAGTCATTCATTCAGTCATTCATTCGTTCATACTTCTGTTGTGCGTCCATTCAGTTCGACACCACTTCAGTGAGTCACAATGGCAACCGTTTCTTTTTTTATTATAATTTTAAATGATGGACTTTGCTTTTGTTGTTGTTGTAGTTGTTCAAGAAATTTTATTACAATTTTCTTTTTATGGCCATCATTTTTGTGTTGTTGTTTTTATTATTAATAATAAAATATTTCGGAAGAAAAAAAAACTGAATAAATAATGAAAAGGGACAAAAAAATTAACAAAAAAAATAAAACCTGTTTTGATTTTAATCGTATGCAAGATTTGCCATTTTTTTTCTTTTTTGAAAGTGTAATTTTTCTACGCACTTCAATTGTTATTTTTCCATTTTATTGTTGTTGTCGCAATCATAAAAATTATTTTATAATCAAAGCAAAAATTTTTTTTATGATTACCACAAATGAAATGTAAAAAATGCAAAACATGAAGCATAAAATCACGTTAAAATTGTTATAAAAAAATTGCAATAAAAATTTAATTGAAAATTTGTGTTAAACAGGCTGCATTGACAGATAGGTGGTCCTTTTTTAAAGGCTTCCTGTCTCCCTATGTACATACGTACGTTATCATTTAATGGTTATGAAAATAACAACGGATTTTGTTTCTGAATATTTTCATGCCTGTTTCATTTAAATAAAATCCTTGGAAAAGCAGGGGCAATAATAATGCCAATAAAGTATAAAAAATGTTCTTCTTACAGCCTTACATTAGAAATTAAGAGTGTTCTGCTGCAAGCAACAAATACTGCTTTTATTACACCTAAATTTATAAATCCTTAGTATTTAGAATTGAAATTTTCAATGATAATCATGTCCAATATTGAAAAGTCGTTTTGATAATGCACTAGACTAACTAAGCTTAAAAGGAGCACCATTCTCTCGCCTCATATTAATATGGCTTCAGGGGATCATATAGCAACACAGCCACTGCTCTGAGTAAAATAATCGCACACAAGTTAATGATCCAAACCAACAAATCGAACTCGATTTTGACAAAGGATGTCCCGCTATAATTGCCGCTGTTGTCACAGTAATTTCCGCATTTGCCGCTGTCATTGCCGCTGTAGCTACTGTATATGCCACTATTGCCACTGTTGCCATTCTTGTGACTGTAATTGCCACTGTAGCCATTGCAATTACACTAATACCCTCGTTTGCGACGCCTCGTTCTGCGTCTACTTCGAAGTTGCGTCTTTTTAAAATTTCTGTGATTTCGAAGTTGCATCGTTTTTATTTCTGTTTGCTTCGCATGTTTCGATGTTGCGTCGTTAATACGAAAATGTTTGTTCAAGCTAAAACAGAAAAAGGGGATTTCCCGTTTAAGTCTAATGTAAAAAAAATTAAATATTTTTTATTGAAAAATCTATTTTTTCAGCTAAAATTATGGATCTCGGAACCGTTTAAATGAAAATCAATACAAATGTAAGGAAAATAGTGCTTCGTTTTACGTCATTTCGGTTTGCGTCGCGTTTCTTCAGGCCCTATTAGCGACGCAAACCGGGGTATTAGTGTACCAACTTCTTTTGTAGAATTCAGAGCAATGGCTGTGTACTGTCACCTATCTTCCTTTACATACAGGCCTTGACCTGTGCTCCGAAGAATGTTAATGCCGCTTACTGTTCCATTTACTCATTAAATGAGGACATACGAATGCTATGAAATCATATTCTAATGATTAGGGACCCCACAATTTTAGCCGCAGTTTTTGATAACCCCCTTACTTCTTCTCCTTAGCATATGTAAACCAAAAAGTGTTAACTCGGAAGAGAGTTCGATGAGAACTTGCAGAATTATCTTGAAGTACAGATGAGAAGACTTGCGAAACAATAGATAAGACTTTTGGGCCTTTTTTACAACTGTACTGCTCTTGTCTAGACACCTTTTTTTTTAGCGATATACATCGTCGAATGTTTGGTAGGCTCCAATGCGATCCAAATAACGATCGAGTGTGTGCATCGCTAGTGGATGACTTACACTATTGGAGACCAAGATGTTGTCTCTCAGGTAACATAACGTAGTGTTAACCAGACAATACTTTTTGATATTTCACCTGCATACATCTCGACGCACTCGATAGATGTTTCATCAGATTAATGACGTTACACTGCTTGACTACGGCTGATTGCCTTGCATTTTTCGGCGGCCACTGTAGCCGATGCAATACATAATTAAATGATAGTGAGTGGAAACTGTATAGTCGAACATGATTCTGCCTGGCACAGTTGAGATCTGATTGATTCCGAATTCTAAACTGCTACCGCGAGATAACTTTTTCAGATACCGTCAATCGCCTTCACGACCTGGTAGATTTTTTCAAACGTTCCATCAAGTCTATTGCCTTGCGTCCGTTTCATTGGTGAACGATTCAGAATCAGTATCGTGTGAATTGCCAGTGGCTCAATACCATTAAAAGTTTTTCGACAGAATCAGGTCAATCTCCGGTCGATTGCGGGGCATAGTGATATTCCTGGAACGAGAAAACTGACGTACTTGTGAAGTTGGGCTTTCAAACGATTGCTGATCTTCCGATTTGCTATCCTAATGGACTCGTACAGAAGGCACAGACTGTCTATGCAGATAGATCTGGGTGTTACGTAGCTAGGAGTCTTATATAATCTATTAACGGTGGTAGAACTTGATCATTGTCGTGACTCAATAAGCCCAACATGAAAGTAGTGATTAGATTGCTTAAGGGACATTGTGATGCCAGGTCATTAATGGTGATGTGGAATCCATCCTAGACGGATTTCTGCAGAGTATATAGTTAGGAGGAATATTGTGACTATCGGGCTCTTTGTAGCGGAAGCTATAATTTTATGACAGAGAAATTTTTTTTAATGTTTTGAACTTTCTGTTGGTAGCCAATATTCCCCTCAGTTATAATGGGATTAAGCAGGCTGAGGTGAGTACCATTACCCTTGTTTTGGTACATACTTTTGTTTCGGTTTTGAACATTGCATTAATTCTCTCTATTTCGTTTCTTTTACTTCACTTCTTTCCTGTTTCTAGGCTGAACACAATGGGTCATATAATCTCAAAATGATTTTGTATTTCCTACCTTGTCTAAGCACGTCCTCAAACCAATCCACAATTTGAAAGCAATAAGCAATTAATTTACAAATAGTTTCTAGCAAACATTCCATTTGCTTACATGGTATTGAAGAACTATTTAATGAGTTATTAGGATTTGACAAATATAACCACAATCATTTGGTCAAATTTTAAAATGCATTACGAGTACTTTAACATTGTTAAGTTTCTAAAAGAAAAATAATTGATAAAAGAATTTCTTTTTTTACTTAAAAATCTGCTTATGTATGTACATATGTGTGCCCAAAAGTATGCTTTACTATTTTGTTTTAATTAAATGCCTATAAATATGCAATAAAACAATGCATTGCCAAATTTACAATCTATAAGCAATTGTACGGTTGTTTGCTTGTTTGTTTGTGGTTTGAGTATTAATTATCGGAAAACATTTAATGAAAACATAAATTGTAGTTGTTGTAGTTGTAATAGTATAAGTACTTTCATTACCTGGTTCAACATTAATTCATGACAACAGTAATAATAATGATGATGATGTGATGATTACTATGATGATGATGATAATAATGATGCCTTGGAAACATGAAACGATAGAACTTGAGAACCCAACTCTCTACTACTAGTCAATAAGAAATTTTTCTCTACGGATGTATGTATGTGTGTACGCAAGTGTAAGGAATGTGGTTGTGTCTGTAGATGTGTGTGTGTGTTTTAATAATAACACATAATGTACGTTATAATCCATGGCAACTTATATTTACCAGGTTATATCCTTGTAAAACCACCTGCACATTTTAAGAAATTGCTTTTCGAATACAACAAATACGAGTACAGAGAACAATGCATTTAATAAATTGATGTTGCAACATCATGACGTTCGTTGTTTTTGTGCGTGTAGATGTGTGTGTACGTTGTACACAAGTTTGCATGTTGCATACCATCAACCAATACTTTCAACTTGCTGGCCTTTACCACACATACACACACACACACAGACCAACACCCACATCCACATCCCCATAGCATTCTCAGTCATACTTTCATTTCGCATTCCATTGAATGGATTTCTATGGTTTCCATTTTTTCTCTCTCTCTCTCTCATTTTCTCCCATTTTCTCATTGCTATTGTCGTTGTCAGTGGCAACATAAAGAAAAAATATTAAATTTTATTTAATGAAGAGTGGAAGAGTGGAATAATGTTTTACAAATGATGGTTATTCTTTATTGTTTTCTTCTGCAATTTTTTTTATTTATTTTTAGCGTTGAAAAATTTATTTTTGCTGGATATTGCGCGTGCAACTTAATATTTGATTTTAACGATTCTCTTTCAATTTATATTTATGAATTAAGATCTACTCGAAATGTAATAAATTCTTAAAAATTATTCGAAATAAAAAATATGGACGTAAATAAATAAAGGGTTATGCAATTCTAAGTTCATTATTACTTTATTACCATGCTTAACCTTGCCATCATGTAAGAAATACAAGCTCATTTGAATTAGATGTAGCAGCCACTCTTTCACTCTTATCGGGCGGTATCTCATTGACAATTTGTGGGTTTTTAAATGCTCCAACGTTAGGGAAGTATTCACGTAGACACAGTCCTTGACATAGCCTCACAAAAAATGTTTCATTTACTTGCTTAATTGATCCTTACAATCCCTCTAGTCACGATTACAATCCAGCTTCTTACACCACCCATGTTGTGTGTGATAATTTTATCCATAAGTGGCAGGACACGGCAATTAAAAACTGATTTCGAACGACAGATTTTTTATTTTATTTACTCTCACAGTTCTTGCCAGAAGACTGCTGAGAGGAAGTCGCCGACGATATATTGTTCATATTTCGTTTAGTTTAAGATGTCTAAGCTGGGATTTGAACCAGGGACCCGCGTTTAATAACCCAATAAACTACCTACTGGACTATGGCTACTTGAAAAAACCAGAAATGTCTAACGGCGCCAAATCGAATGATCTTAACCACTAACTGTCATCTTTTGAATGTGAAATTACTCTTTCTGGAGATTTCTCACATAATGAAGCCAAAATCGTTCAGATAACACACCGTCCAGTTCATAATTTTCAGTTGCAGAACAAATAAAGTTGATTATCATAAGACCCACGCGCTCTAAATTGACAGTAAACGACTTTTCGTGGGTTATTTTTAGGAAATTTGGTTATTTTTTGCCCAAAGTTAGCTATGGACCGTAATGCAAAAACAGTTATTTATTCCATATTCATTCTAGGTTCTTTCAGCCTCTTATGCGACAATTTTGTTTGTTGTTGTAAGAAATGAGCTTCACTGCTGAAGAAAATTGATTTCGAAAAATCTGCATTCACGGCAATCAGCATATCCACGTCATTGTGAATGATCATACGGCTCTAATTGTTGTATGAGCTTTATTTTATGTGGATGGCGCGATGCATTCCAAATGCAAAATACATGCATAACATACATAATTGGTCATTACAACCCTTCAGTCAGGATTACGACCTGGTTTCTCACACCACTTATGTTGTGTGTGTTAATTTTATACATGAGTGGCGAGACGTACAGTTTTACAGTCGACTCCGAACGACAGAATTTTGAGCGATTTTTATTTACTCTCAGAGTTTTTGCCAGAAGACTGCTGAGAGGAATTCGCCTACGAAATATTGTTCATATTTCATATATTTTAAGATGTATAAGCTGGGATTTGAACCAGGGACTCAGGTCTACTAACCCAATACACTACCAACTGGACTACGTCTACTTGAATAAATAAAACATTTCAAACCGAATGATCTTAACGACTAACTGACATCATTTGAACATGAAATTACTTTTTCTGGAGACTTGTTACATAATGAAGCCAAAATCGTTCAGATAACACACCATCCTGTTTCTGTTTTCAGTTTCAGAACAAATAAGGTTGATTATTATAAGGCCTACGTGCTCTAAATTGACAGTTAACGACTTTTCGCGGGTTATTTTTTGGAAAAAATACTGCCCAAGTTTAGCTACGGACCAAACACATTTATTTATTCCATATTCATTCTGGGTTCTTTCAGCCTCTTATGCGACAATTTTGTTTATTGTTGTAATCACCAAGTAAGAAATGAGCTTCACTGTTGAAGAAAATTGATTTCAAAAAATCTGCTTTTACGACAACCAGCATATCCACGTCATTGTGAAGGGTCAGACGGTTCTGTTTGTTCTATGAGCTTTACTTTATGTGGATAGCGAGATGCATTCCAAATGAAAAATACATACATACATACATAATTGGTCATTACAACCCTTCAGTCAGGATTACGACCTAGTTTCTCACACCACTTATGTTGTGTGTGTTCACGGCGATTTTTATTTACTCTCAGAGTTTTTGCCAGAAATCTGCTGAGAGGAAGTCGCCGAAGAAATACTTTTCGTATTTTGTTTCGATGTCTGGCCTGGGGCTGGAACCCTGTCTTTACGTCTAATAAGCCAACACACTACTTACTAGACTACAGCGACTTCCAAATGCAAAATACTTCATAATAAAGAGTAAAATTGTCCCAATTGCTGAGAACGCATAGAATTCGACAAACCGTCATACTTCCTCTAACAAATGTTCGAGCACATCTCTAATCCCTACAGTCTCTCTAATTATTTTTAAAGTCATGTCAATTCCTTGCATTTTATTTTAATCTATTAAGAGGTAAAGTCTTCGTGAAAGTCTTATGTCGTGATGGGTTCCAGTACAAAGGTCTTTAATATATTATGTGACTGTCAGGTATGAAAATAATGCTCGATATCGATAATGCTCGATATCGGCTTATCTGACACAGAAAGTAGTTATTTTTTACGACTAACTGTTTAATTAACTAAACTTGGACAAATTTTGACAATATCATACAACCATTTGTATTCTTTGCTTCAAGCTCACATGTAAGCTTCGTGTCCTTAATTAGTTGCACGCAGCTGTATACTTGCAACATTTGCAACATGGTACTTATACTTGCGACATGGTACCTATACTTGCAACATTGTACTTATACTTGCAACATGGTACTTGTACTTGTAACATTTGCAAAATGGTACTTATACTTGCAACATGGTACTTGTACTTGTAACATTTGCAACATGGTACTTATACTTGCAACATGGTACTTGTACTTGTAACATTTGCAACATGGTACTTATACTTGCAACATGGTACTTGTACTTGTAACATTTGCAACATGGTACTTATACTTGCAACATGGTACTTGTACTTGTAACATTTGCAACATGGTACTTATACTTGCAACATGGTACTTGTACTTGTAACATTTGGAACATGGTACTTATACTTCCAACATGGTACTTGTACTTGTAACATTTGCAACATGGTACTTATACTTGCAACATGGTACTTGTACTTGTAAAGTTTGCAACATGGTACTTATACTTGCAACATGGTACTTGTACTTGTAACATTTGCAACATGGTACTTATACTTGCAACATGGTACTTGTACTTGTAACATTTGCAACATGGTACTTATACTTGCAACATGGTACTTGTACTTGCAACATTTGCAACATGGTACTTATACTTGCAACATGGTACTTGTACTTGTAACATTTGCAACATGGTACTTATACTTGCAACATGGTACTTGTACTTGCAACATTTGCAACATGGTACTTATACTTGCAACATGGTACTTGAACTTGTAACATTTGCAACATGGTACTTATATTTGCAACATTTGCAACATGGTACTTATAGATAGATTTGGATAGATTCTGCTTTTGGTTTCTTGCGTTTGGAGTTGTTGTAATAAAACCATTTTTCGTTGATGATTTCCTTTTAAAGTGATCAAACAGTATTTCAGTCGTTTTTGCTTTTGAAGGAACCCTGGTTGCTTGATTTACATCTACTGATTGTGCAAGCTTATTTTATTTGGTGCAAAATCGTCTTTCAACGCCTATCGGCTTCAGTGCATACGGCATTGAATTTCTGTGAATCCAGCTGCCTTTAATCGTTTTGAAATTGCTGCTTAAGTCTAATGATTGTACAAGCTCTTCTTATATCTGATACGAGTCTTGATCGAGTAATGTTTCAAGTTTATAATATTCAAACTTTTTTGGTTGCCCCGGAAGCTCTATTGATGTCAAAATCCTCAATTTTGAGACGCACAAACCCTTCGATACACTGTGTTTTTGGTATAGCGAGCTCAACGTATAATGCCACAAGCAAAGGTTGAATCGTACGTGTTATAGTCTTCGGCAGTCAATATCGATCTATCAGTATAGCCCTCTTTGTTCGATCTATCGCCATCGGGAAAAACCCTTCAGTAAGGGCTCATTATTTAAACGCAGAAATCATTGTCGTACTCAGAGAACCAAAGCGTAATAGCAGTGTGATATGGCACAGTGGTCAGAGCCAATTTATTTATTCAAACTCACGTAGCTTGTTTGATTTTAATTTCAAAAGTCGTTTTAAATTAAAAAAAATTGTACTGAAATGAAATGAACAAATTGTTATGAAGGTCTTGGAGAAAACGGATTGTAAAACAAATATTTACGGTCGTGAGTAAATCTTCAAACATAAATTTAAATTAATTTCATTGAAATTAAACAAACAAACGCCGAAAAATATGAAAACAATTTGAATTTCGTTTTGTAATTTATTTTTCATTCCTTTAGAAGGGCATTAGAATAATCAAATCAGATTGCTGATATACATAAGCAGGACTTTGTGTCCTTCAATGTGTACCAGTGAACTATCTCTATAGGATTCATCTGAATTTCTTCTTCTTTCGTTTTGAATTAATAAATGCAAATTGAATAAAAAAAAGAGAGCAAACACCATAAAAAATAGAAATTATGGACATAACATACGTGAATAAAAGGACCACCACGTCCTACCATCTTTACTTTCATACAAAAGCTGAGCAAATATTCACTCACATAGAAAATATTTACATTTGCAGCTTCGCATTATTCATACATTCATTCAAATGCCAGGCTTTTTTTGTGTGTCTGTGTGAACGAACATGCGAGCTTGCCTTTTGGCTGAAAATCCACCAACAAGTAGAGCAATCGAATGTAAGTAAGACTGACTGAATGCATGCATTAAAAAAGAAAACAGGATATAGAGAATGGCTTCATCAAAAATGTTAATAAATGCCGAATGATTAATGGTCTAATGGTGAGACTGGACCTCGAGTGACTCTAGTCAAAAATCTTTTTGAATTTAACAACAAAAAAACAACAACATATTCGTAGTGAATAGGAAAAAAATAGCCTCAGACAATAGCACGCGTTTCGTGCGTGTCCTTTGTGTTGTATTAAAAGCACAGTTGCCTTTATTTTTTTGTTTGATGCCACAACGAATGAAGTTTTTTTCGATGATTAAATTCAGTTCCTGTGTACCTTTTTTTTCTCTTCCGTACAATCCGTTGGTAAACAATGGTCTTACCAAACCAAAAATCTCTTTTGAACATGAACAAATTTTGTTTTCATTTCAGATTTTAAAATGTAAAGAACAAAAACGGCAAAAAATTATGAAAATTTAAATAAAATTTCTACTTGAATTCGGCTTATTTCGCTGGACATTGGAAAAAAGTAACACTCGAAAAATTATGGTTGGTAAAATACTAAAGGCTTTCACGTTATGCGAACGTATATAAAGTTTATTGTTCCATATGAAGCAGGCGCTTCAAGCCTTTTAAGAAATTATCAATTGACTATACGCCACAGTCAAAACTCTGAAGAGAATATTTAGTCATCTCATGTGCAAATGAATTGCACTTTAAGCATAAGAGATACCGACTAAAAATAATCCTCTCTTCCTCCTGGAGTTTCATTGCCTCGAAACCACATTCGGACTGTTTCGAGGTTGATCAAACTGTGGCTCTCCATCTCTAGTACTTTTTCCGATTGCAGACAAATCCGCTTTTCATGTTCTTTCACCTGTATATCCAACTGAGAAAGCTCTGTTGCAACTATTTCAAAGTATCATCATAGCTGGTGGTCCAGAGATCTGTCTTTGCGCATTCCCCAGCATGAACTGCGTATGTCTGGTACCCTGACTAGTAGGTTAGGTTAGGTTAGAGGACGTGTACTTGTCAATTAAGACAAGTACAGTACTCGGAGGTCGAATTGACCCATTGTACAAACGTCCTAGTTTCTCACATCACTTATGTTGTGTGTGTTAATTTAATACATGAGTGGCGGGACCTACAGTTTAAAGTCGACTCCGAACGACAAATTTTTGAGAAACTTTTTCATGGCAATTTTTATTTACTCTCAGTAAATATACTTTTTGTATTTTATTTTGATGTCTGGCCTGTGGCTCGAACCCTGGCTTTACGTCTAATAAGCCAACACAGTACCTACTAGACTACGGCGACTTCACCCTGACTAGTAACTTATATTAGACTCCAGTCTCGGATTTATGTCCTTATCATCGTCATCAGTTCGTACGGTACGTTGAAGTTTTCCTTTAGTGCTCGCAGTACATCTGACCACCTTAGGCTGTTAAAAACTGTTGACTTTGAGCATTTCGAAGTAAATGAACGGCGTATTGCGGTGGTTCTGCACTCCAACTTTCAGTACAAAGTAACTGTCCAGCTTAGCCAGTATGTATTACATCCTCTCGATTCGAGCATTTTATTAACAGCTGCCGGTGCATTTTGGGAATATTCTGATCACAGATTACACGAAAAAGTATGAGAAGGAAATGAAAATGTTTTACCAAAATTTTTTCTCCTGTGTAGCCTTACAATTTGCATTCAGCAGAATGAAGAGCAAAAAATATTGTTTTTTAACAGCCCTTTTTTATTCCTTTTGAATGAATTGTAAATGAACGTTTGTACTTTATGGACATGGTGATCTTAAATTGAATCATCCCCCGGGGATATGCCACGCATAAACTTAATCATTCACTGTTTCACTTCTTCATGCAGTCATTCATTCAGTCATTCATTCGTTCATACTTCTGTTGTGCGTCCATTCAGTTCGACACCACTTCAGTGAGTCACAATGGCAACCGTTTCTTTTTTTATTATAATTTTAAATGATGGACTTTGCTTTTGTTGTTGTTGTAGTTGTTCAAGAAATTTTATTACAATTTTCTTTTTATGGCCATCATTTTTGTGTTGTTGTTTTTATTATTAATAATAAAATATTTCGGAAGAAAAAAAAACTGAATAAATAATGAAAAGGGACAAAAAAATTAACAAAAAAAATAAAACCTGTTTTGATTTTAATCGTATGCAAGATTTGCCATTTTTTTTCTTTTTTGAAAGTGTAATTTTTCTACGCACTTCAATTGTTATTTTTCCATTTTATTGTTGTTGTCGCAATCATAAAAATTATTTTATAATCAAAGCAAAAATTTTTTTTATGATTACCACAAATGAAATGTAAAAAATGCAAAACATGAAGCATAAAATCACGTTAAAATTGTTATAAAAAAATTGCAATAAAAATTTAATTGAAAATTTGTGTTAAACAGGCTGCATTGACAGATAGGTGGTCCTTTTTTAAAGGCTTCCTGTCTCCCTATGTACATACGTACGTTATCATTTAATGGTTATGAAAATAACAACGGATTTTGTTTCTGAATATTTTCATGCCTGTTTCATTTAAATAAAATCCTTGGAAAAGCAGGGGCAATAATAATGCCAATAAAGTATAAAAAATGTTCTTCTTACAGCCTTACATTAGAAATTAAGAGTGTTCTGCTGCAAGCAACAAATACTGCTTTTATTACACCTAAATTTATAAATCCTTAGTATTTAGAATTGAAATTTTCAATGATAATCATGTCCAATATTGAAAAGTCGTTTTGATAATGCACTAGACTAACTAAGCTTAAAAGGAGCACCATTCTCTCGCCTCATATTAATATGGCTTCAGGGGATCATATAGCAACACAGCCACTGCTCTGAGTAAAATAATCGCACACAAGTTAATGATCCAAACCAACAAATCGAACTCGATTTTGACAAAGGATGTCCCGCTATAATTGCCGCTGTTGTCACAGTAATTTCCGCATTTGCCGCTGTCATTGCCGCTGTAGCTACTGTATATGCCACTATTGCCACTGTTGCCATTCTTGTGACTGTAATTGCCACTGTAGCCATTGCAATTACACTAATACCCTCGTTTGCGACGCCTCGTTCTGCGTCTACTTCGAAGTTGCGTCTTTTTAAAATTTCTGTGATTTCGAAGTTGCATCGTTTTTATTTCTGTTTGCTTCGCATGTTTCGATGTTGCGTCGTTAATACGAAAATGTTTGTTCAAGCTAAAACAGAAAAAGGGGATTTCCCGTTTAAGTCTAATGTAAAAAAAATTAAATATTTTTTATTGAAAAATCTATTTTTTCAGCTAAAATTATGGATCTCGGAACCGTTTAAATGAAAATCAATACAAATGTAAGGAAAATAGTGCTTCGTTTTACGTCATTTCGGTTTGCGTCGCGTTTCTTCAGGCCCTATTAGCGACGCAAACCGGGGTATTAGTGTACCAACTTCTTTTGTAGAATTCAGAGCAATGGCTGTGTACTGTCACCTATCTTCCTTTACATACAGGCCTTGACCTGTGCTCCGAAGAATGTTAATGCCGCTTACTGTTCCATTTACTCATTAAATGAGGACATACGAATGCTATGAAATCATATTCTAATGATTAGGGACCCCACAATTTTAGCCGCAGTTTTTGATAACCCCCTTACTTCTTCTCCTTAGCATATGTAAACCAAAAAGTGTTAACTCGGAAGAGAGTTCGATGAGAACTTGCAGAATTATCTTGAAGTACAGATGAGAAGACTTGCGAAACAATAGATAAGACTTTTGGGCCTTTTTTACAACTGTACTGCTCTTGTCTAGACACCTTTTTTTTTAGCGATATACATCGTCGAATGTTTGGTAGGCTCCAATGCGATCCAAATAACGATCGAGTGTGTGCATCGCTAGTGGATGACTTACACTATTGGAGACCAAGATGTTGTCTCTCAGGTAACATAACGTAGTGTTAACCAGACAATACTTTTTGATATTTCACCTGCATACATCTCGACGCACTCGATAGATGTTTCATCAGATT
This sequence comes from Sarcophaga subvicina, assembly GCA_936449025.2. Lineage (NCBI taxonomy): Eukaryota > Metazoa > Arthropoda > Insecta > Diptera > Sarcophagidae > Sarcophaga > Sarcophaga subvicina. The sequence goes on along the minus strand of OW388082.2, from coordinate 100,617,120 downwards.
AATGACGTTACACTGCTTGACTACGGCTGATTGCCTTGCATTTTTCGGCGGCCACTGTAGCCGATGCAATACATAATTAAATGATAGTGAGTGGAAACTGTATAGTCGAACATGATTCTGCCTGGCACAGTTGAGATCTGATTGATTCCGAATTCTAAACTGCTACCGCGAGATAACTTTTTCAGATACCGTCAATCGCCTTCACGACCTGGTAGATTTTTTCAAACGTTCCATCAAGTCTATTGCCTTGCGTCCGTTTCATTGGTGAACGATTCAGAATCAGTATCGTGTGAATTGCCAGTGGCTCAATACCATTAAAAGTTTTTCGACAGAATCAGGTCAATCTCCGGTCGATTGCGGGGCATAGTGATATTCCTGGAACGAGAAAACTGACGTACTTGTGAAGTTGGGCTTTCAAACGATTGCTGATCTTCCGATTTGCTATCCTAATGGACTCGTACAGAAGGCACAGACTGTCTATGCAGATAGATCTGGGTGTTACGTAGCTAGGAGTCTTATATAATCTATTAACGGTGGTAGAACTTGATCATTGTCGTGACTCAATAAGCCCAACATGAAAGTAGTGATTAGATTGCTTAAGGGACATTGTGATGCCAGGTCATTAATGGTGATGTGGAATCCATCCTAGACGGATTTCTGCAGAGTATATAGTTAGGAGGAATATTGTGACTATCGGGCTCTTTGTAGCGGAAGCTATAATTTTATGACAGAGAAATTTTTTTTAATGTTTTGAACTTTCTGTTGGTAGCCAATATTCCCCTCAGTTATAATGGGATTAAGCAGGCTGAGGTGAGTACCATTACCCTTGTTTTGGTACATACTTTTGTTTCGGTTTTGAACATTGCATTAATTCTCTCTATTTCGTTTCTTTTACTTCACTTCTTTCCTGTTTCTAGGCTGAACACAATGGGTCATATAATCTCAAAATGATTTTGTATTTCCTACCTTGTCTAAGCACGTCCTCAAACCAATCCACAATTTGAAAGCAATAAGCAATTAATTTACAAATAGTTTCTAGCAAACATTCCATTTGCTTACATGGTATTGAAGAACTATTTAATGAGTTATTAGGATTTGACAAATATAACCACAATCATTTGGTCAAATTTTAAAATGCATTACGAGTACTTTAACATTGTTAAGTTTCTAAAAGAAAAATAATTGATAAAAGAATTTCTTTTTTTACTTAAAAATCTGCTTATGTATGTACATATGTGTGCCCAAAAGTATGCTTTACTATTTTGTTTTAATTAAATGCCTATAAATATGCAATAAAACAATGCATTGCCAAATTTACAATCTATAAGCAATTGTACGGTTGTTTGCTTGTTTGTTTGTGGTTTGAGTATTAATTATCGGAAAACATTTAATGAAAACATAAATTGTAGTTGTTGTAGTTGTAATAGTATAAGTACTTTCATTACCTGGTTCAACATTAATTCATGACAACAGTAATAATAATGATGATGATGTGATGATTACTATGATGATGATGATAATAATGATGCCTTGGAAACATGAAACGATAGAACTTGAGAACCCAACTCTCTACTACTAGTCAATAAGAAATTTTTCTCTACGGATGTATGTATGTGTGTACGCAAGTGTAAGGAATGTGGTTGTGTCTGTAGATGTGTGTGTGTGTTTTAATAATAACACATAATGTACGTTATAATCCATGGCAACTTATATTTACCAGGTTATATCCTTGTAAAACCACCTGCACATTTTAAGAAATTGCTTTTCGAATACAACAAATACGAGTACAGAGAACAATGCATTTAATAAATTGATGTTGCAACATCATGACGTTCGTTGTTTTTGTGCGTGTAGATGTGTGTGTACGTTGTACACAAGTTTGCATGTTGCATACCATCAACCAATACTTTCAACTTGCTGGCCTTTACCACACATACACACACACACACAGACCAACACCCACATCCACATCCCCATAGCATTCTCAGTCATACTTTCATTTCGCATTCCATTGAATGGATTTCTATGGTTTCCATTTTTTCTCTCTCTCTCTCTCATTTTCTCCCATTTTCTCATTGCTATTGTCGTTGTCAGTGGCAACATAAAGAAAAAATATTAAATTTTATTTAATGAAGAGTGGAAGAGTGGAATAATGTTTTACAAATGATGGTTATTCTTTATTGTTTTCTTCTGCAATTTTTTTTATTTATTTTTAGCGTTGAAAAATTTATTTTTGCTGGATATTGCGCGTGCAACTTAATATTTGATTTTAACGATTCTCTTTCAATTTATATTTATGAATTAAGATCTACTCGAAATGTAATAAATTCTTAAAAATTATTCGAAATAAAAAATATGGACGTAAATAAATAAAGGGTTATGCAATTCTAAGTTCATTATTACTTTATTACCATGCTTAACCTTGCCATCATGTAAGAAATACAAGCTCATTTGAATTAGATGTAGCAGCCACTCTTTCACTCTTATCGGGCGGTATCTCATTGACAATTTGTGGGTTTTTAAATGCTCCAACGTTAGGGAAGTATTCACGTAGACACAGTCCTTGACATAGCCTCACAAAAAATGTTTCATTTACTTGCTTAATTGATCCTTACAATCCCTCTAGTCACGATTACAATCCAGCTTCTTACACCACCCATGTTGTGTGTGATAATTTTATCCATAAGTGGCAGGACACGGCAATTAAAAACTGATTTCGAACGACAGATTTTTTATTTTATTTACTCTCACAGTTCTTGCCAGAAGACTGCTGAGAGGAAGTCGCCGACGATATATTGTTCATATTTCGTTTAGTTTAAGATGTCTAAGCTGGGATTTGAACCAGGGACCCGCGTTTAATAACCCAATAAACTACCTACTGGACTATGGCTACTTGAAAAAACCAGAAATGTCTAACGGCGCCAAATCGAATGATCTTAACCACTAACTGTCATCTTTTGAATGTGAAATTACTCTTTCTGGAGATTTCTCACATAATGAAGCCAAAATCGTTCAGATAACACACCGTCCAGTTCATAATTTTCAGTTGCAGAACAAATAAAGTTGATTATCATAAGACCCACGCGCTCTAAATTGACAGTAAACGACTTTTCGTGGGTTATTTTTAGGAAATTTGGTTATTTTTTGCCCAAAGTTAGCTATGGACCGTAATGCAAAAACAGTTATTTATTCCATATTCATTCTAGGTTCTTTCAGCCTCTTATGCGACAATTTTGTTTGTTGTTGTAAGAAATGAGCTTCACTGCTGAAGAAAATTGATTTCGAAAAATCTGCATTCACGGCAATCAGCATATCCACGTCATTGTGAATGATCATACGGCTCTAATTGTTGTATGAGCTTTATTTTATGTGGATGGCGCGATGCATTCCAAATGCAAAATACATGCATAACATACATAATTGGTCATTACAACCCTTCAGTCAGGATTACGACCTGGTTTCTCACACCACTTATGTTGTGTGTGTTAATTTTATACATGAGTGGCGAGACGTACAGTTTTACAGTCGACTCCGAACGACAGAATTTTGAGCGATTTTTATTTACTCTCAGAGTTTTTGCCAGAAGACTGCTGAGAGGAATTCGCCTACGAAATATTGTTCATATTTCATATATTTTAAGATGTATAAGCTGGGATTTGAACCAGGGACTCAGGTCTACTAACCCAATACACTACCAACTGGACTACGTCTACTTGAATAAATAAAACATTTCAAACCGAATGATCTTAACGACTAACTGACATCATTTGAACATGAAATTACTTTTTCTGGAGACTTGTTACATAATGAAGCCAAAATCGTTCAGATAACACACCATCCTGTTTCTGTTTTCAGTTTCAGAACAAATAAGGTTGATTATTATAAGGCCTACGTGCTCTAAATTGACAGTTAACGACTTTTCGCGGGTTATTTTTTGGAAAAAATACTGCCCAAGTTTAGCTACGGACCAAACACATTTATTTATTCCATATTCATTCTGGGTTCTTTCAGCCTCTTATGCGACAATTTTGTTTATTGTTGTAATCACCAAGTAAGAAATGAGCTTCACTGTTGAAGAAAATTGATTTCAAAAAATCTGCTTTTACGACAACCAGCATATCCACGTCATTGTGAAGGGTCAGACGGTTCTGTTTGTTCTATGAGCTTTACTTTATGTGGATAGCGAGATGCATTCCAAATGAAAAATACATACATACATACATAATTGGTCATTACAACCCTTCAGTCAGGATTACGACCTAGTTTCTCACACCACTTATGTTGTGTGTGTTCACGGCGATTTTTATTTACTCTCAGAGTTTTTGCCAGAAATCTGCTGAGAGGAAGTCGCCGAAGAAATACTTTTCGTATTTTGTTTCGATGTCTGGCCTGGGGCTGGAACCCTGTCTTTACGTCTAATAAGCCAACACACTACTTACTAGACTACAGCGACTTCCAAATGCAAAATACTTCATAATAAAGAGTAAAATTGTCCCAATTGCTGAGAACGCATAGAATTCGACAAACCGTCATACTTCCTCTAACAAATGTTCGAGCACATCTCTAATCCCTACAGTCTCTCTAATTATTTTTAAAGTCATGTCAATTCCTTGCATTTTATTTTAATCTATTAAGAGGTAAAGTCTTCGTGAAAGTCTTATGTCGTGATGGGTTCCAGTACAAAGGTCTTTAATATATTATGTGACTGTCAGGTATGAAAATAATGCTCGATATCGGTTATTAGCCATAGTATTTCGGATGTATGTGGATAAGGTGGTTGGAATTTTTTTCCATGTGTAAATCAATGAAAAACGTTAGCATTAGAAACCTTCTAAAAATTTCAAAATAGGCCTTGATTTTATAAATATTTAAATAAGGCAACGCATAGCTTTGTTGCGGTGCAGGATGATATTCATTAAAGTTAATTTACGTTTATTATAGTCATTCACAAAAGAATATCATATTGTGGATTATATTTTCTCTCCGCCCAACCACTTCCGTTTTATCTTTTCTGTAAATTTCTTGCTTTAATCCCTGAATTTTTTTGTAACCACAAACAGTACCTCCTGTTACATGGTGGGGTGGGGGTGTGTTAGTTAATATGTATGTGGGATTCGATGGTAAATAGTATATGTATTCATATGCAAATTTCCATAGAATTCGATTATTTAAGAAACAAATATTTGGAAATTATATTGAATTATTTGCACAAATATGTTGTATGGTTTTGTATTAAAGAAAAGAAAAACAAGAAGAAAATATTAGAAATAAAATGTAACATACATATGTACATACAAATATACATACATACATATTTTCCATTTACGATGTACATGTATTCATATATACATATATACATATATACATATAATCCATATATGTATGTGCTTTATATATATATGCATATATTATATACATCTTAGCTAAATGGCATACGAGGTGGGTGTAATAAGTTTAAGCAATATTCGCCGTAATCTAGTAGGCAGTGTGTTGGCTTATTAGACGTGGGGCCACGGTTAAAACCCCAGGTCAGATATCAAAAGGAAAATATGAAAAAATATTTCTTCGGTGACTTCCTCTTAGCAGATTTCTAGCAAAAACGCTGAGAGTAAATATAATTGCCATGAAAAGTTTCTCAAAAATCTGTTCTTTGTAAAGGGTCCGCTAAATAACTTTTTTTTTTGAAAATGCTTTAAAAAAAAAACTACTGAATATATTCTCAAATTTCTTTTTTTAATTGAAAGTACAATCCTTCCGGTTAATAATGGAAAATAATTTCATTCAAATTGTTGCCTCGGCTGGCCATGCAGTAGCCTACACGATCGGTCCAATTTTTAAGCACATTATCGATTGTGTGCAGCTGTATTTCACCAATAGCTTCACGAATATTGTCCTTTAAAGCGTCAATTGTCTCTGGCTTGTCAGCGTAACACTTATCTTTGACGGCACCCCACAAATAATAGTCCAACGGTGTCAAATAGCAGCTTCGAGGTGGCCAAACGACATCAGCTCTGCGGCTGATAATGCGATCTTCAAAAACATGGCGCAAAACATCGAGTGTAGCTTCGGCTGTGTGGCACGTAAGGCCGTCCTATTGAAACCAAATGCTGCCAATATCCTCCTCTTCAATTTTTGTGAACAAAAATTCGTTCAACATGGCCCGATAACGATCGCCATTGAATGTAATGGAAGAAAAATGGCCCAATTATGCCTCTGGACCAAAATGACTCGTTTTGGGTGCGTCGGCTTTTTAATTTATGCGTGAGGGTTTTCTGTGCCGCAAATGCGACAATTTTGCTTGTTTACATACCCGCCAAGATCAAAATGAGCCTCATCTGAAAAATTGATTTTTTTGCCAGCCGAGGCAGCCATTTGAATGAAATTAGTTTCCATTATTAACCGGAAGGATTGTACTTTCAAATAAAAAAAGAAATTTGAGAAAATATTCCGAAGTTTTTTTTAAGCGTTAAAAAAAAATATTTGGCGGACCCTTTAGTAGATTTTAAACTGTAGGTCCTGCCACTGATGGATACAATTAACACACATGACATGGGTGCTGTGAGAAGCTCGGTTGTAATCCTGGCTGAAGGGTTGTAATGGTATGTATGTAAGTATTGTCTTGTTAAGCTACATATTTTAAGTCCTGAGCCTATATTCAATGTTTTAGAAACTTTTGCTTTAACTTTAACTGACCCTCGTTGAATTTACATATTTAGCTAGAATATATTACGATGTAGGTATGTGTAGGACTCTTTTTTGTTGTTGTTTCTTTTGACAAAAAGTAAAATATGTTTTAATAAAGACTCTCTTTATTACATTTCTTGAGATTTAATATTGCAAAAGTCTTTTGAAAATAAAAGCAAAAAAAAAAGCCAAAAAAGAAACTTGAATTCATAAAATAAACAACCACAAACAATTACTTCGTACTTGTATAAGTAAAATATTTAATTAAAGTTCAAAAGCACTCCTAATGAATGAACACGCAATGAAACAACAGAAGAAAATTAATATGAATGGTAGGGAAGGAAGGAAGGGGAAGGTAAAATAAATTAATTTCAATAAACAAAGAAAATATTTCTTCATAATTAAACAAAATTTCATTATTAAACATTTGCAACAGCAATATAATGCCTAATTAAGAGGAGTTACACTCTCACATACTACATATGTATGTACATAAATGGTGTGTATAGGCAAATAGAAAATGTTTTGATTGATAGATAAACGATAATTGACGCACATATTGATATATTGAAATATTAATATGATGTACTGTAGCACTATTGTTTCATTTCAATTCATTCAAATCGAATTAATTGCAAATAAATTAAATACAGTAGAGTTCGGTTATTGCGAATAAAGTGATTTATGCGATAATAGTAGTGTGTTGTGTGTTAGCAGCTTGTTAGTGAAAGGATTTTATAATGGGATTTCCAAAAGAGGCTCTAATGAGTTACACTTTAAAACTGAAAGTAACCAGTCGTCTGTAACACATTTGCCGGGAGTAAAGGAAAATCTTTCATAAGGAAGTAGATGCGCTTTATGGATATTTGTGGAAGCAAGACAGCTCATACTACAGATAAAATATATAAACTATTAAATACCTCTGGGAAAATACTAATTCTTAAAATTTATGTTAAATTTATTCAAAATTTGTTTAAGTTTACATAACTTTTACATAATTGGCCATTACAACCCTTAAGTCAGGACTACGACATAGCTGCTCTCATCACTTATGTTGTGTGCGTTAATTTCATGCATGAGTGGTGGGACCTACAGTTTAAAGTCGATTCCGAACGACAAATTTTTGAGAAACTTTTCATGGCAATTTTATTTACTCTCCGAATTTTTGCCTGAAGTTTGCTGAGAGGAAATCGCCGAAGAAATATTTTTTCATATTTTCGTTTTGATGTCTGACCTGGGGTTTGAACCGCGACCTTACGTCTAATAAGCTAACACACTACCTACTGCGGCGACTCCAGTATCAAGTCTACCCAATTAGATCTGGAACTTCACTGCCTAACGGGTGTTTGCCAACCTGTGTCTGAGAAGAATACAATCTTTTTCAGAGCAGACGGCTGCCTCTATCTATAATGAATAACATAATGCTCTGCGTGTCTTAGTTTTCTATCTGGCCTGAGTCTGCTTCAAGAGATTTCTATTTACTATACTTATATAAAAAGGTGGCTAAGAAAAGCTGTCTAGACTACATCAACAATTCTGGATAGTGCCTAACCTTATAAGAAATTAAAGAAAAATTCCTAATGCCCTACACTTTAGACTAAGCATTCCAAGAGATTATCTACGACCAATTACTTTTGGTGCTTTCTTAACAGCATATTTTTAATTTTATTTTCATTTCTGAATTCCTAATTACTAGCATATTTAATTACAAATTAAATTGTATATGAAATTATAATTTTAATTACTGTCCAGTTATTAATAACTTTTCTAAGAATTTTCTGCAATAATTCTCATAATAATTAACGCCAATACAAATACGAAATCAAAAATAAAATCAAAAAATAAACAAATTTACACAGAATAATAATAAAGTATTTAATTACGTTGGTTGGTTATTATTTGGTTATTAAAACAAAAAATATTTTCAATAATAATTTAAGAAAAAAAAATAGAAAATGAAAACAGAAATTATATGTTCATAAATGTGTATGAAAATTAATTTAAATGTAAATATGAGCACTATTCCTACGCATAACACACATATGGAGTTAAAAATATACGTTACAATGCAAAAAAAAAAAATTGAAAAATAATGCGCATTATGTAAATGACAGACAGAAAATTACATTGCATGGGTTAAGACGATTTTAAATGGTAATTCGTGGCCTTTTTGTAACATTAAAATTTTTAAATATTGCTTGAGAATGTAATATTCAGGAAGCATCTTACAGCTCTTGATTGTTTTCAGTGCACATATCCATGTGTCGACCTACAATCGAACGGTCTGAAACATGTCAATGAACGTATGTGCGATGAGACAAATCGTAGACATAGCCAAGGTCTCCTAGACATATTAGCGTCTAACTTGCTCAAGATTTTCATTCATTACTTCATAATTTTTCACACCATGAGTTTGATATTTCTGTTCCATCTGAAAATGCATTCAGTTTTTAAAGGACTTGCTGGCGCTGACAGCAACTAAAGTTGTTGGGAACAAGAAAAAATTTATAATAATTTCAGTTTCATATCACAGAGCTTGTGACTAAAGTACTTGGATATAATAAGCCCAAGCGTTTCGATTCGACCAGAATTTTTCTCATATTTTTTTCGAATTTGTAAAAATTTTAGGAGCTTCATTTCCCCTGCAAATAATCTATTATGAAGCCCACGACCAGAGAGGGTAATACCATGGAAAGGTAAGGCATAGCTTTGTCTTAAACATTACGGCCCCTTTCCTTCCTTTTACAACCTGTTTTCCTACTACCAACACAATGCAGTATATTAGTAGGAGCCATCCTCAGAGTGTTGGTTGTGTATTAAAAAAAGACAGCGCTTAAGTCACTTGCTTAAGACTTAAAGATTAAGCTTGTTTACTAACAACCCGTTGTTTGTAGACAGATGGCAACCCAACCATTCTAGCACCCAATACAGCAGATCAATCAAAAGCTCAAAGCTGAAGCTGAAACAAGGAATCAAAAAAAATTCAAACTTATGTTGGACTTATATTACTAATTTACTTTACTGTGAAACGAGCAGTAAATTTTGCTCCTCATAGAGGCTGAATCATTACGTAGACTTGCAACAGCCACAGGAACTTAATACTTAGAGAATGAGCCCCCTTTCCTACCTCTTCTCCTTTCCCAATTTCTCTATTCTCTCTGTCTTCTAGGACCTATTTACAATGGGTAATTTTGACTCCTGGCTATTGTCCTTGTGCCAATGACAAGTACACGTTCTCAAACCTAACCTAACCGTAGGATAATGGACGCTAACTTAATGGGCAATGAATTTTATTTTATTTTATCCTTCTTCAGGTATTTCTTGGTTCATGAGTGCCTTAGCTTTAGTAGCAACAAAAAAGAGGTTTAACGATGTCAAATCATATGATCTTGGTGGTCAATTGTCGTGGCCCTAAATGTGAAAGTGCTCCTTCGCTTTCTCATATGCTATTAAATTTGATCGTGTTGTTGTGCAGGTCATGAGACTGTCAAACCAGATATTCTAAAGTTCATAATCTTCAATTGCAGATCAGAAAAATTTGGATCAAGTGGCCATAGTGTTGTCAATTGACAGTAACGGTTCTTTCAAAGGCTTTTTCGAAAAAGTACGACAGATTGAAGCCTCCATGTCATAATGATCATGACCAAACACTCAGTTTTTTCGGCTTTCCCTCAATCACTTTTAGGTTCTGCAAGGCCTACAAGAGATACATTTTTTTTGTTGTTGGCCAGTAGAACGTGCATAACCTGCAACAATTCTCTTAACAAACTTAAAATACTGATCCTTTAGTAGCATGCATACATTGTATGATAAATAAAAGTACTGCCAGAGGGATTAATTAATAAAATGTTGTAAAATATTGCATATCCGATTGGGGTTTAAATCCTCTTCTCTCATTTTAATGTATCTGCAAATGAAAATTGTTGGAAAATCATAAATACGTAGAAAAAAAACGAGATTAATACCCTTCCATACATTATGAATTTATTTTCATTATTAATGCACAAAAAAAAAATAGAAAAAACTGAATAAGAATATCCAGGATAAATACTTATTTTCACTTTTCTTTTCTTAGCATCAATATTTATAAAAAAAATAGAAAAAAACGAATAAAAATCATAATAAAAAAATAAACAAAAGGGTATGAAAAAAAATTAAAAAAAAAACATAAAAAGAAAAGCAACAAACCTGAAACATAATTTTTAGCAGAGAGAGAAAAAAATTGCTGATCCCAGAAGTACTCTTCAGAGTCCAATATTGTATTACGTTTTGTTTTTCTACACTCCTACGAAATTTTCACTCCAAACCAACACAACCTTGTGTGTGGTTTGGTGGCAGTAGAGTGAAAGAGAATAATTCTTACGTCCTTATGTGTAGAAAAGTATTGTGTTGACGATTCCCTATTCCAGTAGGAATTTGTTGAGTAATTAGACATCAGGAAGTGGTTCAAACCCCAGAAATGTAATGGCAAAAACTAAAAATAATTCATCATTACAACCCTTCAGTTAGGGTAACGACCTAGCTTCTCACACCACTTATATTGTGTGCGTTAATTTCATGCATGAGTGGTGGGAGCTACAGTTAAAAGTCGATTCCGAATGACAGATTTTTTTAGAAAGGATGACAGATGTGTGAAAAACTTTTCACTGCAATTCGAATATCGCCGAAGAAATATTTTTTCAGATTTCGTTTTGGTGAAAATGTCTGATCTGGAGTTGAAACCGAGGCTTGATGTCTAATAAGCCAACACACAATGAGTCATATCCTGTCTGAAGGTAGAGTTTTGTCTGACCATTCTATGAGGTTCGATGTTGACTTATTGGTGGCATTATTTGCGAGGAGGATTGTTGTCTCTTGACTTTTCTTATTCAAATTTGTAGCCAAGCATTTAACTTAACGTAGCCTCTGAGAGATAAAGACGGTACAAATATAGGACTACGTATGCTTGCTTTATTAGGTTCCTAAACATTTTCGCCTTTGTCAGGTTGTATAATCAAAGGAAGGAAGTAATAAGGGATATCCAATGGCTTGATGGAATTTTCGTATGTGATTTGGAAGAGGCTGATGATAGACATACAGAGAAAAAGATCAATGGAAATTGTTAACCCTAGATTACATACATAATTGGTCACTACAATTCTGCAGCCAGGATTACGACCTAGTTTCTCACACCACTTATGTTGTGTGTGTTAATTTTATACATGAGTGGTGGGACCTACAGTTTAAAGTCGACTCCGAACAACAGATTTTTGAGAAACTTTTCATGGCAATTTTATTTACTTTTAGAGTTTTTGCCAGAAATCTGCTGAGAGGAAGTCGCCGAAGAAATACTTTTTGTATTTTGTTTTGATGTCTGGCTTGGGTCTCGAACCCTGGCTTTACGTCCAATAAGCCGACACACTACCTACTAGACTAGGGCGACTTCAACCCTAGATTAACGACATTAATTTGTCGAGAAGCCCATATAATGGCTTTTGAAGGAACTGTCTGAATGACGACAATCTAACTGAACTACTCGGAAATGAATGGAACTACTTATCAGAGAGTGATTCAAATTTTCCTGATCCTCCTAGAGTTACGTATGATTCTTTGAAAAATTCTTTCAGAAATTTCAGTTATTTTGATTGGTTTTTTTTTCTTCAAATTGTTTGAATTGTTGCCATTCACACTGTTCATGTTAGGTTATCCTACTTCTTCTTTTCATCACATAACCAGCCAATTTTTTTATCGTACTTTTCCTTTCTTTGTTTTCTTTTCCAGCTTTTAGCATTCATCGCTTTAGCAAGAAGCCATTATAAGTTATACGAAGAATTTTGAATCTTTAGGTTGTTGCCATTTAAAAGCGAATGAGTTCTATTAATGGTATCACAATATTTGAATTTTTTTCTCCAATACTTTCGCTATACTCTCTAGAGAGTTTTTAATAAAATAAGCATAAGTACCCTTAAAATATTTTTGGCAAATTTTTATTTTATTTTTCCAAGGAGTTCTTTTTTTTATGAAAGTGTTAATGTGCAAAGCCTGTCTGCCTGTATGTTTGAACAGCTTTTCCTTCATTCAGCCTGGCATCTTTCCGTTCTTGTATTAAATGTTTCAAACTTACTTGCCTTTCATCTCAAAGTTGTATTGTTTTATGGGTTTTACGTGCAACTTTTGTACGAATTCGAACATTTTTGTATTTTCAATATGTTGTTGTTCTTATTGTTGTTGTTTAAAACAATAACGTTGAGTCAATTTCCAGAATAATTTATGAGAATTGAAATATTTATTTCAATACACGTAACACTTGTACGCTGGTTTTTGTTTCGAAACTCTTTTTAAAAGAATTTTTTATTGGCTTGTTCGGTTGGGTTCGGTTGTGAGTGTATCGAGAAAAGTACCGAAAAAAGTTAATTTTGAACAAGTTTTGTAAGAAAGTTTGAACACGAAAAATGAAACACCGATAAAAGGTTTTCTGTTACAACAACATTTGAGAGTGAGCGAAAAATTGTTTGTGAATGAATGCTGTCAAAATAAAAAAATAAAAAAGTTGTTTTGCTTTTCACAGGTATGTGCCTGAATGTACATATTTTTTAATGCCTTTAACTCTTTAAATACTTCTTTAATTGCAATAATTACGCAAAATATCATTGCCATTAGTTTCGTCGTAATACGGAATACTTATTTCATTAATTTGGCCTTTATTGGTGGCCATTAGAACTTAAAATTTATAAGTCGTTTCAGCCTTACAATACCAACGTTTTATTGCACGAAAGGCCAGTTTACACGTCAAGGGTTTACGTTAAGTAAAGTCAATGAGAAAATATAACAGAATTCCATACGTATTGTAAAAATAACAGTCGAAATCTTACGACAGCTCCTATTGCGTCCACACGATTTGTAAAACGTCAAACCAAAATAAAGTGGATGCATTTCTGATCTAATGAAGAAAGATGAAGAAAACCATACGATTGCCATCTGTCTATTCATATTTTCTCTCAATGTCATATGCTCTTGTTACATATTACGTTTACATGACACTATCCGCTCTCTTCTACACAAAATATTGACTTGATCCATGACTTGTGTGATCGTCTAAATTCTTCTTAATAGCCTGGCGAGGCAATCATTTGAATTGTTATTAGGTTAGGTTAGGTTATGTTAGAAGACGTGTACTTGTCAATTAAGACAAGTACAAGTACCCGGAGGTCGAATTGACCCATTATACAACGTCCTAGTTTCTCACACCACTTATGTTGTGTGTGTTAATTTTATACATGAGTGGTGGGATCTACAGTTTTAAGTCGACTCCGAACGACAGATTTTTGAGAAACTTTTTCATCGCAATTTTATTTACTCTCAGAGTTTTTGCCAGAAATTTACTGGGAGGAAGTCGCCGAAAAAATACTTTTTGTATTTTGTCTTTGATGCCTGGCCTGGGGCTCGAACCCAGGCTTTTGCGTCTAATAAGCCAACACACTACCTACTAGACTACGGCGACTTCTGAATTGTTATTTATTTACCAAAAGGTTTACCATTTACAAGTACGTACCGATTAACAATCGAAGGACGTGTAAAAATAGTTCAAATCGACTACAAATGTTATTTCAAATTTGGCCATGTTTTGAGAAATACAGAAATTATTCCATCAACACAGCCTCTGAAGCTCTGGGGATTAATTGGCGTAGTGGTTAAAGCGCTTAACTACAATAGCAACCCTGGCAATACAGATTCGAATACGGGAGAAGACGAAACACATTTTTTAGCACGGATATTAAAATTTTAAAAATAATGAGACTTCATTACCATTCTCATTTGTGGCTTATTCGCATACACTTGCGATTTAAGAAAATCCTACAAGAAAATGTCTAACGTGGTAAAATCGGACGATACCGGTAGACAGTCCACATGAGGTGACCATGCCAATGTATCTTGAGTTGTATGGCACAGAGCGCCATTCTGTTAAAATCATACGTCGGCCAACTTCATTTCAAAGAATTATGAACCGATGACGCCGTCAGCCTAACATCCACAACAAACAGTGACTTTTTCGAAATGGATAGGATAGTCTTGGATTAGTATCGTATCCCACAAGAAAATGTCTAACGTGTCTAACGGTGGACAGCCCACATGAGAGGACCATGCCAATGTATCTTGAGTTGTGTGGCACATAGCGCCATTCTGTTGAAATCATACGTCGGCCAACTTCATTTTCAAAGAATAATGGACCGATGACGCCACCAGCCAAAATCTACATCAAACAGTGACTTTTTCGGAATAAATTGGATAGTCTTGGGTTAGTATCGTGTTACATTCAACAATTTTGTTTGTTTAAAAACTCTTACATCCAGAAATAGGTGAGTTTTTGGTGAAATTTGGTTTCAGTAGTCAACTACTCCAGAGCCTACTCAACAGACACACAACGTTCTCTATAGTTCCCCCTGCAGATTTGGCAAAAAGACTAATTAAATTACTACTAAGTTGACATATATACACACAGTTACTAAAGTATACATACGGTTAAAAATTTCTGAAATTTTTTAACCAATCCGTTTTCGTTGAAAATCTTTATAGTTTCCTTGATGTTAAGACGGTCTTTTGCATTGGTTAAAAAATTTCTGAAATTGAACTGAATTGTGGCGCTACATAGGCCCACAAAAGTATGCATCCGATTAACAAACTTCACAAATTTCTGAACCAATGCAAAAGGCCGTCTTAACCTCAAGGAAACTATAAAGATTTTCAACGAAAACGGATTGATTAAAAAATTTCTGAAATTTGTTAACCGTATGTATACTTTTGTGGCTGAGTGTACCTTCCACAAGATGGCCGTTATCACCTGTCAAAGACTTTGTTGCAAGGCCCTGAATATCTATAAAAGAGATTGATCTTTCAGAGAGGATAAAAACAACAATGACAGAGGAATCTCTGGAAAATTTGTTTGAGTTCATAAGCATAGTTCGTCACCAGTACAGCCAACACAATTTTACAGAGAGCGACAGTTGACAACCCTATCAGTACAGAACCGGCTTCTTGTTACTGTTATTCCGTTCTCCCTCCCTTGTTTAAAACACCCTTGAAATTGTTATGGTTATAGTACATAGAAAAGTTCCTTTTAATTAAATCTCAGCTTTACATATTTTTTTATTTCTTTATTTTATTTGTTTATTTATGCTCTTGTTACGGGCCGGTCATAAAAATATGAAACATGTCATCCTTAATTTCTACATTCATCCATCCAACCATCCAGCCAGCCATCTATCCATAGCCTCTTGTTTGTATAGAAAAGAAAAAAAATAACCATCATTTATCACGTTTCATATTTTATTACTCAATCAAAATTTTTCACAATTCTAGTCTGCTTGTTTTGTTTTTTTTTGTCTTTTGGTATCGTATAGATGATGCATGATTTGTAAAATTTAATAAATGTTTAAAAAAAAATAAATTTTTAATAAATATTGCTGGAAACAACAAAAATAAAAAAACAAATCAGTTTTTATAAAAAAAAAAAAAACAAACAAACACACATAAATTCTGTCTCTCTGTGTTAGGTTTCTATGGACACCATACCTCATACCATCATCATAATGATGCCAGAGTGTATCCAAGTATATTTCGTAATTTGCCATGGCAAATCTATGTTCAGAGACCTTTAACATATTTTGCTTTTTACCACCCACCTCCCTGCCTTAACTCGAAAGTTAGTTTAGTTACCCTTGACAATACAGCAGAGAGATAACCACCAATCCATCCATCCACCCACCAACAATATTGCATATTTTGAAGCAATCATATGGGGGGCCGTAAACCTGCTTCGTTTTTGCTAGCCGTGCCCTCTTTTTTGCTATTATTTGCTAATGCTGTTGTTGTTAAAATTGTTTGCAAAAATTGCGTTTATTAAACTAGGAATGTAAGTAATTTTTATTTCATATCTCTCGCTTGTTCAAAATATTTTCATGTTCTTCACATTTCTAACCGTTTTGGCCTGTTTTTTCTTTTTTTTCTTTATTCTAATGATTCAGAAAAAAAACAAGATACTTTAGATGAGATTTTATTATACAACATCTACTGCATCACATACATACATACATACATACATATACACAACATATATGCTGTACATCCCTAGGAGCATATGGCTTTCTAATATGACTGTGCTAATAACAAAGTTCTATTGCCGTTGTTGTTTTAATTTTGGAAGTAATAGGACCGTTAAATTGTTGAGTATTTCTTTTCTTTTTTGAAATAGAAATTACTTTTTAAAACTTGGATGTAGTAAATGATCATTTTATTTGTATATAATTAAAGGCTTCGGGAAACTCCAAAGCCGACGAGCTAGCCAGAGCTGGCGTTTTACTTCCGGAATCCTCTTCAATCAACCTGGGAATGCCACTTACCTCGTTCAAGCTAGCCATCGT
Source organism: Sarcophaga subvicina (assembly GCA_936449025.2). Taxonomy (NCBI): domain Eukaryota; kingdom Metazoa; phylum Arthropoda; class Insecta; order Diptera; family Sarcophagidae; genus Sarcophaga; species Sarcophaga subvicina. The sequence goes on along the minus strand of OW388082.2, from coordinate 100,600,039 downwards.
GCGGAAATTCTTCCGATACGCCTACCAATCCTGGATCAATGAGGAGTCCTGCTCAACCGCTAGGCTCACTCAGCCCTCAATGGATAGAAGGCGCACCAACCAGTTACTTGGACTTGGTCGTAACATCATTTCGATTACAGTGGCCTTGCTTACAGGTCACTGTGTTATGGGTAGACACGCGGAAAGTATGCGGCTCTCATATAACGACTTCTGCCATGGGTGCAGATCCCCTGCTGAAGAGGAGACTGCTACCTACTTTCTCTGTCAATGCCCATCTCTTGCGAGGTGCAGATATAGGTTATTTGGCTCTCCAACCCTTGTCAGCATGACGGATCTATCATCCATTGATGTCAAGGATATAGCCTCGTTTATCAAGATTTCTGGCTGGTTTTCCAGCGTGGGGTAGTCTTGCTTTGAAATGTGCAGCCCTTGTGCTGACGCTGAAGCGCTCAGAAAGAAGATCGAGACAGCGGCGACATTCCCTAACGATGCTGGAGTTATTCACAAAACCCGACAGAGATCTTATGGCGGCCTGACTGTCGGAGAAGACCGAGACGAGGGTGAAAGGAGCACCGTTGACGAGGATCCATTGAGCGGCCCGGTAAATGGCCATCACCTCCGCCTAAAACACGCTACAGTAGTTCGGCAGCCGTAGAGAAATGTTTATGTCCAGTTTTCCAGAGTAGATTCCGCTTCCAACACCATTGTCAAGCTTTGAGCCGTCGGTGTATATATCAAGGTGTTCCGGGTGCACGACCATACGAGTAAGACTACATAATTGGACATTACAACCTTTTAGTCAGGATTACGACCTAGATTCTCACACTCCTTATGTTTTGGGTGTTAATTTTATACATGAGTGGCGGGACCTACAGTTTAAAGTCGATTCAGAATGACAGATTTTTGAGAAACTTTTCATGGCAATTTTATTTTACTCTCAGAACTTTCGCTGAAAAGAAATCTTCAAAGAAATATTTTTTCATATTGCGTTCTGTTGTAGGTGTTTGACTTGGGGTTCAACCCCGGCCTCACGTCTAATAAGCCAACAGACTACCTACTAGACCACCGCGACTTCAAACGGAAACCCTGATAAATAGGAACCCTGATAAATATTGCCAAATAAGCAGAGTTAGTGGATATTCCCAAGCTTCTAATTTTCCATCACTCAAATCAAAGGCGTTTATAGGAAATTATTGATTGACGTTGGGAGCTTTAGACTAGCCACTATCAATATTTATTGTCTGGTAATATCATTAAGCCTGTCCCATTGCCTACATCTGGCCATTTGTACGTTATTATTTCCTTCAGGCTGCTGACTTCAAGTTTGATTGTATAGGAACACCTCACAGAGTTTGAATTCCTACAAACTCCAGCAAACACACACAGTACAACCTTCCAAATCATTAATCATGTCTTGACCAGCTTTTCGCAACACGTTTACACTTTTCCCATGCAGATGTCGTAAACAATTCCTTTTTCCTCCACAACACAGAACGATTTTGTTATTTTAAAAATTCCGTCCATGAATCATTTGAAAAGATTTAACCAAACCTGACTGGTTTGCTGTCAACTTGGAGAGGAGGTACAAAAGACAAGACGGTGCACAATTCACTAACAGTCAGGCCACCATTAGAGCACTCGGCTCTTATGGGTTTAAAAAGCGGATAGTATGGTACTGTCTGGAGAAGCTGTATCGACTAGATATGGAAAATAAGGCAACTGTCTTGCTGGGGCCAGTTAATGTGGACAATTTAGACAATGAGGTAGCAGATGAGGTTGCAAGAAGGGAAGCTGCCATGGCAGAACCCCTTCTGTGGAGTGTGAACCGATGTTCACGAACATGAAGAGAGACAAAAATCCCTTCTCAAGCTAAAGGGGTTTGAGGCAATCGAAACTTCTGTTGGAAAACTATAATAAGAGGATATCTTAGTCATGCATCAGACTATCCAGGACTAACGTGAGGTTGGTAGCCGGTTTTTTGAGAGGGAACCTGTGGGGCTTTAATGCATTCCAGAAATAAATACCTGGACGCATATCAAATGCTACACAGGGAATTATCATTGGTGAAATCGAGCAGCTTCCTTAAATGTATGATCCTTACTAAGGCAATAATAATCGCTTTCAGTCTATGACTTGATGTGACTTTATTCTGAAATGAAATTTGAGTAGAGATCGAAATTTCGTAGGACCCTTATACAATAGAATTTATTATAAAATCTAGTCTTAGTCTAGCGCTACAAAGTTTACCACTTAATCAATAATGGGAAGGCTTAACTGTAAATTGTTTTTGTATATAACCGCTAATGTGGTAAGTGCTTGTAAAGTCGGTTAATTAGTCGGAAGTCTAGGCTATACTAGGTATTCAAAGCATAGTCATTAGAATAAAATATAAAATAAATAAATTTCTATTTAAATACTAAAAAGCAAGAGAAACTTAAATGCAAATATTTTGTTTTTTATTCCTGGAAATAGTCGAACCAATTAAAATTCCAAAAAAGGAGGGATTTTTAAATTTCAGTTGCAATTTCATTCAAAGTTCTTAGAATATCTGGATTTATTTTTCTTGCCATACTTTTCAAATACATTTTAATGGCTTCGTAACCCCAGTAATCCCACTGTTCTCTCTCCCTACGCCATAATCAAGCAATCTTCTTTCTCGGTAAGCATTTGCTGTTTTAATATTCTTATTGTTGTTGTTGTTATTGTTGTTGTTATCTATCCATCTCTAATAGTCTTTAGTATTTTGTAGAAAATACTGTTGTTGCTGTTGTTATTTGACTCATACTAAATACCGGGGCTAATTATATTTACTACATGCAGTGAATGAATGAATGAATATTGTATGGTTGGTTACCCATTTTGCCATAATACCCACTTTGAAATCCTCCCTCCCATACACTGTTACAGCATTCCGGTTCTCTCATAGAAAAGATAAAAACACAGATTAGATTATATGTAACACACACTTACATACATACATACGTATACATACAAGCATGCATACATATGCAGCCATATGTTGATTTTTTTTTTGATTTTTTTATTCTACATCAGAGAAAAAATTATTCGAGTTCAACATTGAAATCCTGGTGGCAAGATAGTTGATAAGGCAGGAGGGAGAGAGAGAAGAGATAGAATTTTTACATACATTCAGAGTTTCAAATAACATGTGCATGTATGTATGTATGAGTAGTTAGCAGATATGAAAATGTAAGTGTATATTAATATGTATGAGTTGCGTTTGTTTGTATGTACGAGTGAGCAATATGTGCTTTTTTTTGTTACGAATGTATTTCAGCGGTTTTTACCCCCACTAATCAAAAGTTGACTTCAACTTTATTTTATACTTGAATATAACTTACAGTGCTTAAATATTTCCATAGTTATACGAGGGTCGTTTCTTTCTTTCTATTCAAAGATGTATCGAAATGAATTTGTTGAGAAGTTACACTCACGGATGTGCAGCTCTTGCGCTGACCAAGTTCCCCCTCCTTGGACCGGAGGATTTTGGTCAGTACAGAGGCTGCGTTCACCTGTGGCATCACAACGGGCCGCTATACGTGCTCAAGTGAGCTTTTTGGTAAATTAAAGCTACCACGCTAATCTAACCTAACCTAACCTAACCTACACTCACGAATTTTGGAAAGTCTGTTTAACTCTCAAGCTCATTATGGGACTGTATGGAGAAGTAAGAAAAATAAGGTTACCAGGTAATAGGCCATTATGGGTTCCAGTTCATATAGGAATTTTTAGACAAAGAGCAAGCAGACGAGCCTACAAGGATGCTAGCTGCCACGCTGCTGATAGAAACACAATCCTTCTGTGGAGTGATGCAGGATTGATGCAAAGTTAGGATACAGAGAGGCAAAGACTTTTCTCAAACCAAGTGGGTTTAAGCAAATTAAAATTTTTGTTGGAAAACTACAATAAGAAGATATCCGAGTTGTGCATCAGACTATCCAGGAACAACTTGAGGTTGGTAGTAAACTTTTGCAAAATGGAAGTTATTTTCGAGCCCAACCTGTGAATTCTGTGGCGATGAGAATGAATCATTACTTCACCAGATCCCCGACACCAATATCGAAACTAAATAGAATGGAACTACTTCGCAATCGTGCACATCGAGGGCGTAATTGATTGATGATTATTACAGCATAATTGAATCTTTTTAATTTTTAAACATTGGTAGTGGTATCCCTTGGTAGTAAGCTCCTTTCTTGCGGTGACTTGTTTTAGAATAAATAAAATGATTACGGGGAGAAATAAGAGAGGGTTGTTGTTGTAACAATTCTGCTATTGTCTCTGGAAGTATCTCCCTTGGGGAAAAACTTCCGGTTGCTGCAGCTTTCGCTGGGTTGACAATCCTTGGCTGATGATGAGTCGGGTCGTTCCCGAGCGAAGATACGATTGTCGTGGGAACGAGTAAGTGAAGATTGTGTTAACTGATATTTGATTTGAATCTGTTTATATTGTAACTCTGTATTGCAACAAACTACTGTAGGTAGAGAGTTCCATATACGCATAGTGTGACTTAGGGACGAATTCTCTCTTTAAGGCTTTGTGAAATTCCTTAGTCAATCGACTGTGAGTGCATGTGCTTCATATTGCAGACGTGTTTGTTTTGATACCCTACATATTGCATTTGTTTCCCATGAGCACATTAGGAATAGGTTTGGATACCCTACTGTCACCCTCTTCTCTAGGCAATTGGCAAGTATCAAAACGCTTTAAGGCATTGATCAAGAAATACAAGAATATTTGTGACGGAAATTAGGTTAGGTTAGGTTAGAGGACGTGTACTTGTCAATTAAGACAAGTACAGTACCCGGAGGTCGAATTGACCCATTGTACAACGTCCTAGTTTCTCACACCTCTTATGCTGTATGTGTTAATTTTTATACATGAGTGGTGGGACCTACAGTTTAAAGTCGACTCCGAACGACAGAAACTTTTCATGGTAATTTTATTCACTCTCAGAGTTTTTTTTGCCAGCAATTTGCTGAGAGGAAGTCGCCGAAGAAAAACTTTTTGTATTTTGTCTTGATGTCTGGCCTGTGGCTCGAACCCTGGCTTTGCGTCCAATAAGCTTACACACTACCTACTAGACTACGACGACTTCAAAAGGAGATTAAATGAAGTGAACTATTTCTTGCAACGTTTTAAGAAACTGCGGGAAAAAGACGCTTCTCTCGATTGATCAAATATGTACACATTAGAGCGAGCATCGCATTTAATATTCTTGCTTAGAATATCGGGGGCTTCTGGCTACCAAATCCCGCCCGTATAGGCAACAAGCTACTACAAGAGATTGTAGATAGAACAGACCTTGTGATACCTCTGTATTAAACCTGAACTTATCTTCATTTGCTGAATTTGCCTGCAAGCACTTTAATCCCTACCAACCACTTCCACCTTTCTTGCTCCGAAAATTACTGAAATTTTAGTGTGAGTTCGTGTCCGACCGAAATACGCTTAAACTATTGCGTTCCTATTATTATGTAACCATACTCGTAAATATAATTTTTCACAACAAAATATTTAAGTTTTCTAAGTTTTCCCTTCATTTTACACTAAAAACTTAAAGAGAAAGAGAGAAAATTTGTTGTTGTTGTTGTTGTTGCTGTTTCATATGCATATTACTTTGTTGTTGTTTTTTTTTTCGTTTTAGATGGTGTTGAACTTTTATACTCTTGGATGGAGTAGATATCCTTACGGATCGTTTGCTGTTTTTGACTGCTCGAGGCAATTGCTTTATTAAGAGTTTCTGCTTCGTTTGCATTTGCTGTGCTGTGATTCAAAAAAGCCCAGCTCGTTTCCTGTTTTAGTTGTTGTTGTTGTTGTTGCTACAGATTTAGTTTATTTTTTTTAATGGATTTCAGCTAAAAAAAAATCATAAAAACATATTTTAAAGAGAAGTAGAAATCAAAAAATAATACTCCTGCTTAGAAAGTACAATGCGAATGTAAAAAATTTTAACTTGATTTTCATATTAAAAATACAGGGTGGTGTTACACGTACTGTCACATACTATGTATGTATGTAAGTGTACCCATGTATGGCAGGCCATAAATACTGAGATATTAAAATGATATACCCTCGTAACGTACAGATAACTAAAGCAGAGGGCGTTGATGGTCGTGGTTGAATTCAGGAATTTGTTAGCGAAACGGCTGTGTATGGTTTCGAAAAAAAGAACAAGACTCGTGGTTTTTTTATGTTAAAACTTATTTGCTTATTTTGTTGCATTCTTTCTGTTGCTGTTGTTGTTGTTGCGAGTTGAAATTTAAATTAAATTTTATACCTGACGGAGCTTGGTGTTAAGGGATCCGTGTACTGTACTAAGCCAGGAGGCAGAGAGAGAGAGAGAGTGTTACACCACCCTTGACTGATTATGTCATGTGTGCCATTTTTCTGATGCTGGCCATTCATTATTTATGGCATTACATATGTACATATGTACATACATGTGTATGCAATGTTTTGGATTTTACATTGAAATCTATTTCTATTTCTATTTCGATTTGAATTTCGATTTTTTTTGAATCTGCATTTACTGTTGAAATGCATGTGGGAATTATTAATCCTTAGCGCATGTATGTAGTATTCTTGTGTTCTCCGTGTGTGTGTGTGTGTGTGTGTTTGCGTGTGTTCCTGTAAATCCTTATTGATTTCAAATTTTATTTTCTCCTGCTGCCTTTAATGTCATGGCAACCTTTTTCTCTCTCGTTTTCTTTTTTTTTTGTGTTTCAACAATGAAGCTCTTGTAACTGAAAGGAGATCATATTTTCATAGTAACTCTGTTGTATCGTGCAGATTATTTTCATTTTCCATATTCGTTTGTAATTTATTTTTAATTTTTCTTCTACTTTTTCTTGAGTTGTACAGTTTTGTGGAAATTCTTATTGAATTTTATGGTAGAAAGCCTAATATTTTAGGAGTTTCTTTGAAATTTTGTTGAACGAAATATGGTTTTTAGGTCATATCTATTGCCGTAGCCTTGAGGGTAGTTTATGGGCTTATTAGACAAGAAGCTGTGGTTCAAGCCCTGACTCAGTCATCTACAACAAACCAACATCCTCTAGGTAGTCTTCTGTTAAATAGTCTGAGGGAAAGTAAAATTGCCATGAAGAGTTCCTTAAAAATCTGTCGTTAGGAGTCGACTTTAACCTGTAGGTTCCACCACTAATGGATAAATTATTATTACACATAACATGGGTGGTGTGGGCAGCTGGGTCGTACTCTGGACTGAAGGGTTGTAACTAATTATATATGTATGTTATGTTGTCTAGTAGGTAGTGTATTGGTTGCCGTGCTTCAAACCACGTCTCAGCCAAATCGAACTAAACGAAAAATGAAAAAAAATTCTTCCGGTGAATTCATTCCAGCGGCCTTCTGACAAATACTCTGAGAGTAATAATAATACTAATGAGAGTAATGAAAAGTTTCTCAAAAGTCAGTCGTTCGGAGTTGACATTAAACCGTAATTCCCATCACTCATTTACAAAATACGCAGTATAAGTAGTGTGAGAAGCTACATTGTAATCTTGACTAAAGGGTTGTAAGTAAGGTTGTGGCGTAACTAAAGGGTCCGCCAAATAACTTTTTTTTTGAAAATCCTTTAAAAAAAACTACTGAATATTTTCTCAAATTTCTTTTTTATTTGAAAGTGCAATCCTTCCGGTTAATAATGGAAAATAATTTCATTCAAATGGCTGCCTCGGCCATGCAGTAGCCTACACCAGAAGATGCCGATTTTGGCAAAAAAAATCATCTTTTCGGATGAAGCTCATTTTGATCTTGGCGGGTATATAAACAAGCAAAATTGTAGCATTTGGGGCACAGAAAACGAGTCACTGTTTGGTGCGAATTTTGGGCCAGAGGCATAATTGGACCATTTTTCTTCAAAAATGAGCAAGGAGTGGCCGTTACGGTCAATGGCGGTCGTTATCGGGCCATGTTGAACGATTTTTGTTCACAAAAATTGAAGAGGAGGATATTGGCAACATTTGGTTTCAATAGGACGGCGCTACGTGCCACACAGCCGAAGCTACACTCGATGTTTTGCGCCCTGTTTTTGAAGATCGCATTATCAGCCGCAGAGCTGATGTCGTTTGGCCACCTCGGAGCTGCGATTTAACACCGTTGGACTATTATTTGTGTGGTGCCGTCAAAGATAAGTGTTACGCCGACAAGCCAGAGACAATTGACGCTTTAAAGGACAATATTCCTGAAGCCATTGGTGAAATACAGCTACGCACAATCGATAATGTGCTTAAAAATTGGACCGATCGTGTAGGCTATTGCATGGCCAGCCGAGGCAGCCATTTGAATGAAATTATTTTCCATTATTAACCGGAAGGATTGTACTTTCATATAAAAAAGAAATTTGAGAAAATATTCAGTAGTTTTTTTCTAAAGCATTTTCAAAAATAAAAAGTTAATTGGCGGACCCTTTATAAATTGGACTCTATTCCTCGCTATGAATACAAAGCCTTTCCATTAGTTGATAGCTGACAGTAATATTTGCAGACAATTTCCGATACAGGTAGGTAGAACAGGACACAATGTTGTTTTATTAGGAAGTCAGAAGCTTTTGATGTTCCGAGTAAGAAAATTCTCTGTAACGAGCATATTTTTCAATGGCCCTCAATGATAAAAACCTAATTTTTTATTTTTTTTTTACAATTTAAATGGAAATCATTCCCACACCTAAACCTACGTATGCATATTTTGAATTGATTGACTTTTTATTTCGCTTGATTTTAATTTTAATTTTATTTTCTGCAAGTTTATTGGAATTTTATTGATGTGGTGCGGTGATGATGGTGATGATGGCAGGTCATTGCGGTTGACCGCAGTTTCTAATTAAAATGTATTTAAATTTCCAATGACATTGAAAACCACACAGTAACAATAAGAAGAAAATTAATATGAAAATGAATTGTTCTTTTAAATTTAAATGGTTATTCTTGGTGAATACCATTCTTTATTTATGAAAGGTTTACAATTAAAAAAGTATTCTTTTGAAAGTTTTCTCAAAATCAATATAATTAAAGTGAAGTGTGGGTGCTCTAATGACGTTTTACAGACCAACGTAACTGCGTAAGTTGAATAAATTATTCCAGCAGGCTGAAAAGTATTATTTTTACAAGTTTCTTAGCAATTGAAAAGCGTAATTTTCCCCTTCTTATCTTATCAATTAACTGCCTTCTGTTAAACTTAAAAAGGTTTTCAAAAACTATTTTCTTTAAAAGGAAAAATCCTTAAAAACAATTCAATGAACTGTTATTAATTGCTCAAAAAGGAAAATGTTCATCAACAGATGTCTTCAACAATTTCGCAACAATTTGTGCGAATTTTTGAAATGTTCAAGTTTTTAAAAGGGGAATGTTAAAAAAGTTTCTTGAAGAGAGAAAAACTAAAAATGCATGCAAAAAAATTGTATGAAATATTACAACACAGTAAATTTTAATTGATATTCAAGCAAGTATACAAAGAAATTTGAACCAAAGCTGCCTTAGATCGTTAGCAAAAGTGACTTCAGTTTATGTGTATCTAATGAGGAGATCCTGATAACTGTCGTCTGAGATTGTGTTATAACAACGATACTGAATAAGCGATATTTAAGACGAGACGTAAATCTGTTGCTGGTTTACCTTCGGAACAGTTTTTTAAACTGGTTAGAGGTAAGAATTTCCTTGATTCACTACATTACACTACGTTAATAACAAAATTACAGCAAAAAAAGCATTTCTTGATCGTTACTCTAGCCAAGGTTGGGATGGGAATTTGAAAAATTGGAAAAGAACTTCATGGATTACGTGGGGTAATGCTTAAAAAAGGAAAAAAGAAACGCGAAGTCTCCAGCAAATTCGTAATTGGTCATTACAACCCTTCAGTCAGTTCGTGAGGAAGAGCCACGAAGGAAGGAATGAAAGTAAACTTGAAATTACAGCCTAGCTTATCACACCACTTATGTTGTATGCGTTAATTTTTATACATTAGTGGTGGGACCTACAGTTTAAAGTGGACTCCGAACGACAGGTTTTTGAGAAACTTTTCATGGCAATTTTAGTTACACTCAGAGTTTTTGCCAGAAATCTACTGAGAGGAAGTCGCCAAAAAAATATTTTTTCATATTTCGTTTTAATGTCTGGTCTGGGGCTCGAACCCTGGCTTTACGTCTAATAAGACAACACACTACCTACTAGACTACGGCGACTTCAAAGTCTCCAGCAAATTCTTTAAAAGAGACTCGATGGTTCCACATACCAATTTTTCTCACTTCTTGTCACCATCATGACTTTGATAATAGAACGGTTCGCACTCTAACAAGATTTCTAACGGTACGGCTATTGGCAATTTCGCTGTCAATCTCGGCCTGCTCCACCAGGATTACTGCAGAAGCTGCCATGATGTAGAGGAAGCGGAATCTGGTACAATACCTTTTATGCGAGTACCCTGCACTTCAGAACAGATGTCATCGTGAGAAGACGTTTGAAGATCTGGGCATGGTGCCAATGAACTGGCCGGTTTCATTCGAAGGAGAGGGGGTGTTTTAAACCCACCGTTAATGGATCATGACAAGGTAGCTTACCTCACATTAGGTAACACAATGGCCCATATGGCCACCGAGAGAACTTGCCTGTGAATGGCAAGCTACCCTCACACCTAACCTAGACAATCATCATCATCATCATTATTATGGCTTGTTTGGCCATTTCTGAGATGCTCTATATATTAGCTCTTTATGTTAATTAACTATTCAGTATTATTCTCTGGCATTTAACCTCCATTTTTTTTACCAAAGACATCATTCTTTGGTATTATCTCACTCAGGAGTCCAATATTATTTTATAGTTTTCTCTTTCTTGTAAATAATAGTATTGTGAACTTGCCCAGGTTTATACTCAAGCCCGCTGACATGCATCAAAGACTTACAATCCTAAGATCCTTTAAATTGATGTGGCAGAAAATATCTTCAAATGTTTCTTCAGCCATCAAGACTGTGTTATGTGTAAATCCTTGTCAAACGATGACCGCGTCAGATAGTTTTGACAGGAGTTCACAACCACAATCAGACATCACAGACAATGGTGAAAAGCCTCCACTCTTTGAGCATCCCTTAGTTGTGGGAACTCTCATTTTAGCTCATATCCTGTGTATGTTTCCACAGTTCGTGTGTACAGTAATCCCTCGATTTATGTCGCATTTGGTTCCAAAAAAAGGCGACGTTAATCGAAACGACGTAAATCGAATTTCATATTGCTCATACTACAAAGTAGTAGGCTTTTAACAAGGAACTCGAAGAAGTTACAGTAATCCCTCGATTTATGTCACAGTTGGTTCCAAAAAAAGGCGACATAAATCGAATGACGACGCAAATTGAAGTTAGAGGGAACAAAAAATTTGACGACGTAAAAAGAAACAACGTTAATCGAGGCCACATAAACCGAAGGATTACTGTATAAGATCTATGCCATCAATTTGTATGTTAAAGTTTCTATACCTTTCCTATCCAATAACCTACTTATAACCTTGTGAGGACTTTGCTATGTCAAAAAACTCACGTGCGGTTAACTCTTACATACATACAAGGCATGTTTTTTCAGGGCTGCTAATATCCTCTCAAATATCCCACATCTTACACAACTTTCTCAAGCTTTTTCTAGCAGAAAATTATTGCGAATATTAAGCATTAAATTTTAAATATTAGTCGCCTTTAATTTTAACAACCCACTCCACTTTAATTTTCCTAAGAACCCATTCCATCTCTTTACCCCCCTGTACGTGTACATTCAATTATTCTGCCATTAATAGAAATTCTTTTTTTTTAGCAAATGATTGAAATGAAATATAATTTCCAAGAATTATTGAAAAGCACTTTCAGCAGAAATCCTTAAGAACAAATTATTGCAATATTTCTCACTCATTTCAAATGAAATCAAATTCAATGTGTATGGATGGCAATATTGCGAAAATAAAATGAAAAAAAAGGAAATAACAAATTGGTACAAAACAGGGTTTCCAGTATGATTCGATATGAAATTATTTTCCATTTTTTGTTGTTCCTTTTTTTACTGTTCATTTCAACCTCGACCCCTTACCCTTCCTATGCTATTCACAATCTCATGCTCTTGCACATTTTATTTTAGTATTGATGCCTTTGAAGTACACAACAATATTTTTTAATTAAATCCAAAGGCAATAATGATACAACAACAACGACAACATAATAACAACAATTACATAACGTGCCGTTGTCGTATATACAGACCTTTAACTGTATGTGTGTGAGTGTGCGTGAATAACTGATAAAAGGATCTGAGTGAGTATGAGTTTGAGTGAATGCGTGAAATGTTAAAAGAATTTATTTTTGAATGCCTAGGCGAAGCGTTAAAGCGATTCATGAGTTGAAACCAATTAAATTGATTGCCTCAAGTCCTTGTTACAACTATTATCCTGTATTCTCTGCATAACATTAGACGAACGTCAAGGGGAGCCTGTCTTAAACAGGTAGAATTAGTGGAGATTTGGGGATTTATTGAAGAACATATAAAGGGGATCAACAAATACTCACAATTTTCTTAAGATTTCTTTAATTTCATTAGTTCTTTACACAAGGTGGCATAGGTAGTGTAGTAAGTACTGTTGCGAAGACAAATTAAACACTTACTATGTTGTCTGGAAGCATGGGGAGGAAACAACAGAAGCACGTTAAAAAGCACAACAAAGAAATTATTAGAATATACTAGAAGAGAAACACGCAAAGAAAAATTAAATAACAATAACAAATCAACAGCTTCTGTTCTGGAAGTTGCCAGAATAAAAATAAATCAGTTATAAATGGAGAAAAGGGTACAGTTTTGCCTGGGAATCGTAAAATAAGTTGATTTATAATGGGTTCGACATCTAACGTTTTTTTTTTTCAACTAGTGCTTATTTCGTGAATGGTAACACTAGCTCATGTCTGATTTGACAGATAATTAGTTTTATCCGTCCGCTGAACGAATATGGTTGTGAATACGCTTGAACAACGCTGGGAAATATTGCGACATTACTTTGAAAATCATGGTAGTGTTGCAGAATGTGTGCGAAAATTGCGTACGGATTTTGGAAGAAGAGAAGCACCGTCGTTATCTTGTGAAAAAGTGAAAGAAACCGGCATCCTCATCGATAAACCAAAGCGTGAAAAGCCAAAAACAGTGCGTACACCCGAGAATATTGCTGCTGTGGCAGAAAGTGTGCGTGAAGCGCCATCAACATCAATTCACCGTCGTTTTGCATAAAGACCTTGGTATGACGCCATACAAAGTCCAATTGGTTCAGGAGTTGAAGCCAATTAGCCACCCAATACGTTTTCGCTTCGCTAAGTGGGCCTGCGATTGACTTACAGAAGATGCCGATTTTGCCAAAAAAATCATATTTTCAGATGAAGCTCATTTATATCTTGGCGGGTATGTAAACAAGCAAAATTGTCGCATTTGGGGCACAGAAAACGCGCACACATACATTAAAAAGCCGACGCACCCAAAACGAGTCACTGTTTGGTGCGGATTTTGGTCCAGAGGCATAATTGGGCCATTTTTCTTCGAAAATGAGCAAGAAGTGGCCGTTACAGTCAATGGCGATCGTTATCGGGCCATGTTAAACTAATTTTTGTTCACAAAAATTGAAGAGGAGGATATTGGCAACATTTGGTTTCAACAGGACGGCGTTACGTGCCACACAGCCGAAGCTACACTCGATGTTTTGCGCCCTGTTTTTGAAGATCGCGTTATCAGCCGCAGAGCTGATGTCGTTTGGCCACCTCGGAGCTGCGATTTGACACCATTGGACTATTATTTGTGGGTTGCCGTCAAAGATAAGTGTTACGCCGACAAGCCAGAGACAATTGACGCTTTAAAGGACAATATTCCTGAAGCCATTGGTGAAATACAGCTGAAGCTGAACTATGAATATATGTACTGCAATACTGCGAACAATGCAAGTTTCTTGTAAATTCTTTTGCCGACTTTAGTATTCCATCCAGAGACTTTGGATCTAACTATACAAAGGTATCCAGCAATGCTCTTAAGGTGTATACCAATGTCCCAAAAATACTGTGGTATATATTAAGGATTTTAACATTACATATTTCGATTAGGCCGTCTGACCACTGCAGTAATTTTGAGGCCATGGTCATGGTTAAATTCAGAACGGCACAATGCTTGTTGGGTGAAGAGATTTTACATGAAAATTTCCCGAGTTACGCGGACAGTTAAACTGCAATTAAGTTCCTTAGATACGATCGGTCTTCGGTCATAAGACAGTTACTTTTACAGGAATTCGGGGACATTACGACATCGTCTGAAAATTAATTGCTGACTGAACAGACCGAAGCTGCAAAAGAGCTCACAATCTCTGAATTGTTGCAGGATACAGATGTTTCGATTGCTCCGGTTAAACTGGATATTCTGCGGTCATTGTACGAAAAACCTTAACATTGTTTGCAGCATAAGGGGCACTTCCAATACTGCTAGGCTCTGTTGGACTGAAATGGATTAGAAGAGCAGTAACAGTCTGTTTTATTTTAATGTTCTTAGATGACACCACCGTATTAAAAGACACATGGAAAGTTTTGGTAATGGAATGAATTCTGCAGAAGCTGGAAGTCTGAAGAACACGAAGAGTGTTTGACACTTATTATGAAGAGACTTCACATTTTGTTTAAGCCTCCAATCTAAAGATCAGTGTAATAACGCGTTGTGGTGCTTTTCTATGGGGACTGTTTGATTCCTAGGTTGGATATTGATTTGTGCTATCACAGTGGGTCGGATCTCTGGCATAAGTGGGACCATATTTTTCAAAGAGCTTCCACCATCTAACTTAGCTTTCTCTGAGAATTGAACTTACATTAAAACAAAATCCTTAGCCATAAATATCTGACAAAAGTCATGTCATTTGGTTATTGTTATTTGGTCGGATTCTCTTAGGTTGTAACCGCAAACACGGAGACCTGAACTAGTGAAGATTAAAGGTTACATACATACATACATAATTGGTCATTACAACCCTTCAGTCAGGATTACGACCTAGTTTCTCACACCACTTATGTTGTGTGTTTTAATTTTATACATGAGTGGTGGGACCTACAGTTTAAAGTCGACTCCGAACGACAGATTTTTGAGAAACTTTTCATTACAATTTTATTTTACTCTCAGAGTTTTTGCCAGAAATCCGTTGAGAGGAAGTCGCCGAAGAAATACTTTTTGTATTTTGGTTTGATGTCTGACTTGGGGTTTGAAACCTGGATTTACATCTAATAAGCCAACACACTACCTACTAGACTATGGCGCCTACGAAGATTAAAGGTTTTCCCCAATTATTCGGTTCTGTTTTTAAATCTTTTGTGGTTTAAGTTTTATTCTGTAAAGTTCCATGTGTTCCATACAATAAATTTCTCAACTAATGATTACATAGTTTTACAGAACTGCTCGTGAAATTGTGGTGTAGAGTACAGTACAGTATATACAATATGGGTATAGAAGTTATGTGCGAATTGAAAAGGGAAAGGAATGAAAGAGCATTCTCGGTATGTGATGCTAATTAAAATTCACTGTTTCTGCTTTAGGACCAGAAATAAATGTACACGATTGTGTAACTGTCTGTCTGTCTGTTGTGCTCTGTGCAAGTATGTGAATTTATTTCAATTATTTTTTTTTTAATTCTTTTCAGTTTAATTTTTTGTTACTTTTTTGTGTTGGAATTAAAATAAAAAATTAAATTTATTTTCCTACTACAACAAAAAGAACAACATTATGTACTCTCGCGTATTGAAACAAAAAAAAAACGGTAAAAGCCTCAAATAAAACTTGGAACGTGCAAATTAGCATCGAATACAACGGAATGATGATGATGATGGATGCAAGCAGTGCAGGGTATGATGAACAGGCAAATGAAATTTTTGTAAGCCAATTAGATATGCTAATGAAATTTGGAAGTTTTTTGTTTTAGAAATTTCTGTTAAAATGCAAATACTTGACAGCTTGGTACTCCTACAATACTGCCAGCTGAGGTTATGAATTTAATGTCAAATCAAATCATATCAAAAAAACGACAACAAAAAACATAAAACAAATAATTTTTTAAATTAAACAAATACTTGTTTAATATGCTACGCTACCATAAGTAGGAGTGATGGCTGTGCTTATTGAGTTTCATAAAAAGTTTTCATTTCATTTTCATTTTTTTTGCATAAATTTGAAAACAACTTCAATTCCATCTGTTAGATGTGTTGACACATTTAAGTGCCGTTTGAGATTTCAGGCAAATGTTGCCATTGTGCGTGAGTTTATTTTATTCAAATCCTAAACAACAATAATAAAGCAACAACAACAACAAAAGTATGAGAAAAAAAGTTGTTAAAAACTTTTTATTTTCGTTGTGTATTGTATTTATTTTTCGGACTACTTTCAAATATCCCCTAAGAACTTAAGAATCTTTGGGGAGAGTTTTTATTTGAATGCCTGAAGTTTTTTCTTTGTTGTAAATCCCATAAACGTAGAAAAACAAAACGAAAAACTTGTAAAACCACCATTAAAAATAGAAACACAAGGAATAAATTTATAATAAAGTCGGGGGTGTAGTAAAAAGAAATCCATGCATTCTAAATTTCATTGCGTTTATCTCTTATACATGCTTAAAGTGTTTATAAAACTCCTTTATATTAAATTGTAGTTTTCAACTCCATATACAGAAACCAGCGGTAATAACTTGGCACTAGCTCTGCATGATAATAATAAAGTAAGGTTAGGTTAGGTTAGCGTGGTAGCTTTAATTTGCAAAAAGCTCACTTGAGAACGCATGGCGGCCCGTTGTGATGCCACAGGTGAACGCAGCGTCTGTACTGACCAAGTTTATCCGATCCAAGGAGGGGGAAATTGGTCAGCGCAAGGGCTGCACTAATAATCAAGTGGATGCCTAAGAATTTTTCAATCAAGCTGCAATATTGCTATTTGAGGGCCATTCTTCAGTTGAAACTTTAGATCCTATTTGAGAGACTCAAGAAGAAGAAGAAGCGTAGGACATGCAAGCATGTCACTATTAAAAAAAAAAAACAAGACTACGACCCGTCAGTAAATTGCTGAATTTGATAATTACTGTCAAAGAAATTTTGTGAATTTTCCTTTAAAATCAAATGCCTTAAGTCGTCTCCAGACGACCCTGAGGTTTGAACAGTGGACTCATGTCTAATAAGCCAACACTCTACCTACTAGACTACGGTGACTAGTATATGCCTTCTACAAAGAATTTCCGTCCAAAGAGTATACATATGCTTTTAGGCCATCAAACCTTTTCATCAAAGTTCGTATGTAGTTTCTTACACCACCCATGCTGCGTATGGTAATTTTATCTGTGAATGGCGGAATCCACAGTTAAATGTTGTCTCCAAAATATAGATTTGGGAAATTCTTATCATGTCCATTACATACTCTCAAAGCTTTTACCAGGAGACAACTGAGTGGGAGTAGTCGAATGATATATTTTGCTTATCGTTGTTTAGTAAGTCAACACTTGCCATGGGAAGCCATATTATTTTTTTCCTTCTAGTATTGTGGGCCTCCAGCTGTTTTTTGCTATCCACAGCAATTCCTGTTCCTAGTAATAGCATGATCACTCCATTTTTACATTCTGCGTTTCCTTTCTTTCAGTATGGGCTCCTTATTATGTTCCAGTGACAAATGCGTGCGACTGCATACATAACATAACGTAATTGACCATTACAACCTTTCAGGCAGGATTACGGCGTAGCGTCTACCACCGCTTGAGTGGTGGTATCTACAGTTTAAAGTCGACACCGAGCGACAGATTTTTTTGAGAAACTTTTCATGGCAATTTTTTATTTACTCTCAGAATTTTTGCCAGAAATCTGCTGAGAGGAAGTCTGCGAAGAAATAGTTTTTCATATCCCGTTTTGTTGGAGTTGACTGACCTGAGGTTTGAGCCGTGACCTCACGTCTAATAAGCCAATACACTATCTACTAGTCTACTGTGACTTTTGTAGTTCAACTATTCCACTCTATTCGACTACTATTCACAACTGGTCGGGTTTCACTTCAGTGCAGCAGACTAGACTTTGCTCGAGCGTGGATTATTCTAAGCTTGGTTTATCTCGATATTTTTGAGTCTCGCCTTGCCTTGTGGAGCTTTGCTTCTTCTTTGTCATTCGTCTCTATTATACTGCCTATGTAGTAGGAGCCATTTACATATTTATGCCACTAGTTGGACTTGTACAATAATGGATTCCGTTTACCTCTAAGCTTTCCTTGTTAGAGATCTTGTGAGAGGGTAGAGAAATACAATATTATCTGCATAATCGCAATACTCTTGGGAAACATAAGGACTCTGTCTAAGAATCTCATAGTTTAACTAAACACTTGCCTTTCCCGTAAAGAATTCAAGCGGACCCTTTCGCTTGATGTTGGTTTTCTTTAGAAAAGTATATGATATGGGCTTGTGAAAGGCTTCGAACCTAGTATACTAGGCTTTGCATTTGTCAAATAAGTTAATCTCACCATATCCTACACAGAAGTTCTCCTTACAACAATCTTAAGTTTTTAAACTCAGCAATTATTCATAAAAATTTTTTTATTATAAATTCGTACTCCTTCTTCTGCATGAAAACCAATAAATATAGAAAAAGAACAAGAGTAAAAATGTCAAAAATGTCAAAACAATAAATAGTGCTCGAATACTTGTATCAATAAAATACTCATAAAAAAATTACTCAAACATCACGTACTTGATACAGCCGATAGTAAAAATTCGAAAAAAATTTTTTTTATTCACAGAAAGGTATTCGTTTTGTTTGGTTGTTTGTATTTCAATAAAATTTTAATTAAATTTTTATTTTTATTAACAAGTATTTGTTGTCATTTAATTTTTATTGAAAATGTCACGTATGTAGTACGCAAATAAACACTGAAATACTAATGGATGTACAGAGGCGTATAATATTTAAAAAAAAAGAATCCTGAAATGTTTTAAAAGACTTAAATTGGTTTTTTTTGTTTTGAAATGTATTTTTTAAATAAATATCGGACGTTAGAAGTGATTTCAAGAGGATTAGCTTGAGCTAGTAATAAAATGGAAATACATTCTAATGTTTCCTCAGCTTAAGTGGATGGTATCGTGAACAATAATGGAAATTTAGTCTTTGATAGGCTAAATAAACCTGATGCTAAACTGCCTTATTAGAATTTTGATGAAAGGTTTTGTAGCCATTTTTTTCACTTAAAACTGAGGTAAATTGTGCCCTGTTAACGGTGGAGTAGATAACAAAGGCCTAGAAATCTACGCATTATATCAATAATTATGGGTCACTGTCTCATCGGTGTTCTTAGCGGAGGAAATATAGCCAAGAAACAGCAAAATACCCTCTTTACAGTTACTCTCACGTACTCACGTCTGTGGGTGCCGGTATGAATATTAAACATTAAAAAAGGTTTAAGCGTAATGAGGGTTAATAAAATGCTATTAGCCTACACCTTGATTTGTTGTCAAGAAATTTATTAAAACTCGTGGTTGAAAGCAACGCTGAATATGAAATTGTTTAGATTAACTCATGCCTGTACTACAGCCACTATGGGTCTGTTTTTGGCTCCCAATGAGTTTGAGTAGGAATATGACTTTGAGCAACTTGTAGATGAATCCTGTAATGGTTTCACTTCTGTACAACAGAGTAGACTTTGACTGAACATGGATTATACTAAGCTTAGTTCATCTGTTTATTTTTGAGATTCTCTATTCGGGTGTCCTTGCTTTGTTGAGCCTAAATGGCATGAGCTATTTATGTAGTCGACTAGTAGGACTTATAGCCGTAGATCCAGGCTTTGTATCAAAAATGATACATTTAAATTTTTTAGACTACACACTTTAATTCAGAAAAAGTTAGATGCCTGCTATTTTTTGAATTCGTTAGTATTATTATCGCCTTTATTTTAAACCAAATAAAATAAGAAAATTTCAAACAGGGGTTACAAAATTCAAAAACTTCATAATTCTGGCTTATGTATCATTTTTGATACATACGACTTTCCTAGAGATTTTTTGATGTCGTGTATGTAATTTTTTTAAGATTTCAAAGATTTTGTGAAGTTTTATCGTAAATAATACATTATTTATGGTATTTGAGAAGGAATTGAAAGTTATGTAAGTGTGGAACGAAAGTGAAAAGATTGAATTTTTAATTCTTAATATTTTCCTGATATTGATTGAAGTAGCCGTAGTCTAGTATGTAGCGTGTTACCTTATTAGACGTCAGACCAAGGTTCAAACCTCAGATCAGACATTTCCAATTTATAACGAAAGGTTGTAATGACCGATTATATATTAATTATATATGTAATATTCCTGTTGCTAAAGACTTTGAAGAAGAAGAAAATAGAAGCTCGTCTTATGAACTGGAGAAAGTATTGGCAGCAACAAACATGACAACAATATGTTTATCGCCAAAGATGTTAATATTTGGAACACAACAAACTGCCTTTAGTAGTTTGGGATGAAAAAATCTAGTAGTTTCTTACTGCTCTTCTCATATTTATCTCACGTGACAGACAACTATTAGAAGAATGTGTTTCGTCCCATGTTTTATTGCAGATGATAATATTTCGGTCAACTACGTCCATACGTATGAGATAACAGCATCATTCGCTTTGATAATGATATATTTACATCTATTACGCCTTTTCCAAAAATTAGCTGAAAGTCTTGCAGCCTTTAATAATCATGCTTAAAGACTTTTTTGAAATTCGAATGAAAAGGATTTTTTTTTTCTAAAAAAAATTTATATTTATCTTAATTTTTTGTTAGAAAATTTTAACCATTTTCATAAAGCTTTTACCATACAATTTGTAGTTTTATGTAAGAAATAATACTGTATAAAAAGTTTGAGATGAGCTATCATACTTTCAGAGGAGTCCATATATCCTTTTTTTAAGATTTTTAAAAATTTAATTTTTTGTTCGCCTAAAAGGTAAGAAAATTAAAGAAAATATATTTAAATAATGATGCTTATGTTTTTATGCTCCTTTTTGGTGTATTTTCATCTCAAATTAAATTTTTTTTCAAAAACTTTTTAGTTTTTTTGTGGAAAATGAAAATTACCTCCAATGATTTTAATTGAACTTTGATACTTAATGATGGAATACTTACAGTGATTGTTAGGGAAATTAATTTAAGGATATTTATGTATATAATTCAACCTTCATAAAGAGATTTACGGAGTAATGCTTGGTATTGATTTATGTTTTCTTTCCTTTTGTTTTGTTTTATTACCTTTTCAACTCATATTTAATGTTGTCTCTGTAGATTAATAACTAATTGAATTTGATGGTCGTTATAAATTTCGTGGTCCACCGAATTCGAATTGGCAGTTTTAGATTCAAGTACATGCTACATGCGTAGCAACTACTTACAGCAGTATTTGGGGAAACCCGTATCCGGGAAACCAGAGAGGAATCAAAGAGAGAAAATTGTTATTGACATAATCGATGTTCTATTGCAACGTTGATAACAAATATTTCTAACGAATCAGAAGAATGGTTTGTACTATCAGGTTTCAGCCAGACCTCAACTGAGAGTGTTACTGATGCGAGCGGCAATTAGCTGTCCTAAGCAATTGGAAACTTCTAAATCGCCACAAAGCAGGATGCTAGACGTTAAATTATTACCATTTAGAAAGAAATGAAACCAAGTAGACATGAAGTGCTTGATTTTTATGTAAAAAACCATGCCAATGTCCATACATACATAATTGGTCATTACAACCCTTCAGTTAGGATTACGACCTAGTTTCTCAGGAACGACAGAATTTTGAGAAACTTTTCATGGCAATTTTATTTACTCTCAGAGTTTTTGCCAGAAATTTGCTGAGAGGAAGTCGCCGAAAAAATACTTTTTGTATTTTATTTTGATGTCTGGCCTGGGGCTCGAACTCTGGCTTTTCGTCTAATAAGCCAACACACTACCTACTAGACCACGGCGACTTGCCATGCCAATGTACATTATGTCAAAAATTTTGGCGCAAATTTCATAAAAGTGATAATAAAATGTAAATAAATAGTAAATAAATAAAGTTTTATTAAAATGAATTAAAATATTAAAATTTTTTAACAAAATCTATAAATAATCGTGACAATTCCATGTACTACAAATATGTATCAAAAGTGATACATAAGCTAGAATTATGAAGTTTTTTTTAAGGCTCAATCTACGGATAGAGTGATGTTCTTCGTGTTTACGTTGTTTATTCTCATGTCTTTTGTTTTTCTCTAAACTTTCCAGATCTTTTAGTTTTACTTTCTTGTTAAAGATCTCGAGTTGACGTTAGAGGCTTCATGTGATTCCCTTTTTCCCAGAAAGAAACAGTACGACGGTAGGCAATTGTGTTGAAAATATTGTCGTTGCTTTATTCTGTTGTTACGGTTGACAGATATTCCTGATATGAACTTATCTATCTGGAACATATTCTCCTAACTAGTGATGATAATATCCTAGGACCTGCTTCAGTGGGATAATCTGAGGAATTATGTTTAATGAAACCGAAACAAATCAAAAAACAAAATTCGAATACCAATATAAAGGGTCCGCCAAATAACTTTTTTTTTTGAAAATGCTTTAAAAAACTACAGAATATTTTCTCAAATTTCTTTTTTTATTTCAAAGTACAGTCCTTCCGGTTAATAATAGAAAATAATTTCATTCAAATGGCTGCCTAGGCTGGCCATGCAGTAAGCCTACACCAGAAGATGTCGATTTTGGCAAAAAAAAAAAAATCATCTTTTCAGATGAAGCTCATTTTGATCTTGGCGGGTATGTAAACAAGCAAAATTGTCGCATTTGGGGCACAGGAAACCCGCACGCATACATTGAAAAGCCGACGCACCCAAAACGAGTCTCTGTTTGGTGCGGATTTTGGTCCAGAGGCATCATTTGGCAATTTTTCTTCGAAAATGAGTAAGGAATGGCGATCGTTATCGGGCCATGTTGAACGAATTTTTGTTCACAAAAATTAATGAGGAGGATATTGGCAACATTTGGTTTCAACAGGACGGCGCTACGTGCCACACAGCCGAAGCTACACTCGATGTTTTGCGCCATGTTTTTGAAGATCGCATTATCAGCCGCAGAGCTGATGTCGTTTGGCCACCTCGGAGCTACGATTTGACACCGTTGGACTGTTTTTTTGGGGGTTGCCGTCAAAGATAAGTGTTACGCCGACAAGCCAGAGACAATTGACGCTTTAAAGGACAATATTCGTGAAGCCATTGGTGAAATACAGCTGCACACAATCGATAATGTGCTTAAAAATTGGACCGATCGTGTAGGCTACTGCATGGCCAGCCCAGGCAACAATTTGAATGAAATTATTTTCCATTATTAACCGGAAAGATTGCACTTTCAAATAAAAAAAGATATTTGAGAAAATATTCAGTAGTTTTTTTTAAACAATTAAAAAAAAAAAAAGTTATTTGGCGGACCCTTTATTTGGTGTCTAATTTACTTCACTAGGAGTACAAATTGTAAAGTATTCTGACCACAAGATCTTCTGCAATTATTTGGTTTGTGGGAAGATGTTCGTCACTACCCTATGAGGACTTATTTTGGAAGAAATAAAGCTTCAGAAAACTGTTTTCTTTTCCACATGCCATAAAATGAAATCTATTTTCCTTAACGCCTACAAACTGAAGTAAAACTTAATGAATATTTCCTTAACAGAAAAAAATAGATAATCGAACTAAAATCTAACAAGACTTAAAAGTTGTCTTGAAAGTTTAAAAACCTGCTCAAGACAAGAGATAAATCCTTAATAAATAATCGATTTCTCTTGAATAAGGAAATTATCATTAAAAAAGGAAAAAATCTCTATGTGAAGTGCTATTATTTTAAACTTTTTAAATAAAGTTTAGAAAGCGAACAAAATATTCCTCTTTTTATTTCTCGTTTGTGTATGTCTAAGGAAAGCAGGATTTCTTTGCTGTGCTTAAGGAACATCTGTTACATTTCTTTTCGTTTGGCTCTAAAGGATTTTTTTTAGGATATTTCTTTGGCTCTGTTGGTAGTTAGGGCGTGGAAAAACAAGAGGAAATGGAATTAAATTCACTTGAATATGAGAAGTGGTAACGACTGAACAAATATTTTCTTAAAGAACAATTTTTTTATATGCATTCTTTTTTCTATGCTCTAAAGATTTCTCTGTATTTTATTACATTTTATACAGTGCAGATAAATAGAATAATTACACTCTGTAGGTTTCATTGTTCTTAGATTCAAAAACTTTTTCTTAAACTAAAAAGTCTTTTAAAATCACTGAAATTATTTTCCTATCCCATCCTATCAACTCAGTTCAGAAAATATTATATTAGTGATCTTATTTATATAAACCAGACTGTTTTTTTATATTTGTTTATATTAGTTATAGTCTACTTAAAGGCGTTTGCTTAGAACATAGCAATATTGCATAGTGTTTGTATGTGTGGGTGGATGGATTTCTTTATGTTTTCAGTTGAACTCGTTTAGTATGCATGTATGCTTCGTAAAGAAAAACTTAAAGGATCAGTAAAGTATGTACATGCAACAACAAGTAACAACAACAACAACAAACCAGAACTTTAGCAAAGAATAACACACCCACAACATTCATGTATACATATATACATGGATATTAGGGAAGCGTATACTTTCAATAGAAAATTTTTAAAAAAAGGAAAGAATGGGGCTGTTAGGTTAAGTTAGGTTAGAGGACGTGTAGGATAATAGAGGGATAAAAAGAAGATGATGTAGGAAAAGGGAGAATGGGAAGTGGAGAAATTACACAGATGAGACACAACAAAAAGGGTGAGAGCACGACTACACCGATGAAACCATAGCGCCTCTCAACCAGATGTGGAACCTTGATGTCGGCTCTCGACACAGAATTCAAACTATCAAAGAAGGCCTTACCAAGGGTCCTCAACCTCAATCTACCAGTTACAGAAGAGGTGTTCGATAGTCTCCAACTTTTACTCATCGCAACATGCCCTGCAATAGTCCGGCTGGGATCTGTTCCAGATCCCCGTCAGCGACCTAATCTCGCACTGCCCCCGTGATAAAACCTACAACCAACCTTAAGCTGTCCTTATCCAAGCCCAGCAGCCAACCTGTTCTCCTATTGTCCACAGCAGGTCATAGACATCTAGAAACAACACACACCGATCCGTTGCCCCAACGCCTCTGCTCCTCCTCCCTGACCCATCCATTGATGAGGCCGTAGAGGTGACAGACGGGGAGGTCAGGGCCAACTATCAAATCGCCCTCAGAAAGCGAACCTAACCTAGCGAGGGCATCCGCCGTCTCATTGCCCAGTATTCCGCTCTGACCCGGAACCCAGCATAGACGGATACGGTCTAGTCCAAAAGTCCTCAACCACTCCTTGCACTCGCCTACGAGCCGTGATTTGCACCAGACCGCCGCAATGGCCCCAAGGGCAGCCTGACTGTCAACGAAGATCATGTAAGATTCCGAATCCGAAGCTGGGCCACCAGCTATGTCCTCAATAGCGTTCAAGATTGCGAAAATCTCCGCCTGTAAAACGCTGCAGTCATCATTCAACCTGAAGTAGAGTTCAAGACCGAGTTCCCTACAGAAAACCCCAGCACCTGTAAACATGGGGCTGCTAAAGACAGCGTTCGACAGGATATTCTCCCCAGAGAGGAGGCATTGATTTCTAGGTAAAACCACAGATTTTATACAGGGCCCGAGTCGAATTTTTCTTCTTGGGTTAGTGCTGTAGATGTGGAGAGTACTCCAGAGCAGAAAAGTGTACCCATCTTCACTGATGGGTTGAAATTTCCGTACGGATCGTGCACTTGAGCTTCAATTTGGGTTAAATGACGACGGTAGCGTCTTTTAGAGACATATTTTTGCTGTCTTAAAGGCTCTTGAAGCTGTAGTTAGTGCGGTTACTTCAGATTCAGAATTTTATGCAATCTTCGCTGACGGTTGGTCTGCTCTAAGGACCCTTGCTTCGTTCTGGTACAAATCACGAATGGGCCTTATTTGTAAGGAGTCTATAAAAACCTTGGCAGTTGATATGTTCAGTGTCTGCTGGGTTCCAGGATATAACGAGAACCAGACAGTGGATGATCTTGGTAGATTAGGTTTACTTTATGAGGTCGTTTAATTTTGTTCGTCCTTAGGAAGATGGGTCAGAACAAAGAAGCAGAAGCTTTGGTGGATGTTTGTTATGTGTCTGGGAGCTTCTGGTCTTCAATAGACAGTGTTAGAACATGTTTGCAGCTAGATTTCGATAAAACCACCAAGAGACTGGTTACAGAATATGAAAAATATTGTGTATAAAATAATTTCTGACAATCAGATGTACCCTAATATTTTAAAATGCTCAAAGAATATTCTCCTCTCTTACTCTATGGCAGGAACATACGAATACAAACAAACACAATTTGAAATAACGAAGTAAGGCTAAAGAGATTTCATCTTTTTGTTGTTATTTTTTATTGCTTTTATTATAAAATTTTTGTAGTTTTTAGTTGTAGTTTTTAGTTGTAGTTGTTGTTGTTGTTCTTATTATTTTTTGTTGTCGAAGGATAAAGGCTTTGCATACACACAAACATAACAACAACAACAACAACAGACACTATAATTCAATGTATTTAAGAGTCAAAAACATAAAATGGAAACTATAAGAGCAGTAATGAAGATAATCGAGAATACTAAAGAGAATAGAGAACATAGAAGGGCAAAAAGAGATTATGAGAGATGCAATTTTCATTATCAAAGAAAATGCAATTAATTTAGAGTGTGAAATGTAATCATAATTATTTAGGTTAACTATGAATGATGATGATTATGATTTATAAACAATTGAGAGATAATAAACAGATTAAGGAATTCAGATAAACAGATTTTAGGTGATGTAAACAGAAGATCGAGGTCGCTGGTAGATGTATTGTAAAGGATTGTCCCAATACAATTTAATATACGAAGAAGAGGATGTTTTTTTGAGCTTGCTATCGAGATCTAAGGAGATATCGCCATAATACGCTCCAATATTAGCCCTTCCCTGAGCTAATAATAATACCACACAGCTTTTCCTCATGACAAAGTCATCTGCGTGTGTTTATTAGTCTGTAACTAAGACTTTTGAAATGATTTTTCTCAGAGACGATTACGTCTCATTTTGCTGAAATCAATGTTTTTATAAGCAATTCACTGAGATAAACTTTTCAATTAAAAAAAAATTATTCGCCATGAACAAGAATAGTTAGAAATCAATTCCTTATTCTATCACTCTTTCGTTTATGCTCATCTCTAACAACTTACGTTCCAACTCAAATCATAGGCAATTAAAAAAAATCTGGTCTACATTCTCATCATCATCATCATCATGATCTTGCTAGATTAGGTTCTTGCACTTGAGCTTCAATTTTGGTTAGAGGATGACTGTAGCGTCTTTCAGGCAGATATTTTTGCTATCTTAAAGGCTCTTGAAGTCGTGGCTAGAGTGGTCACTTCAGATTCAGAATTTTATGTAATCTTCGCTGACAGTCGGTCTGTCCTAAGGACCTGCGTCTGTCTGGTATAAATCACAAATGGGCTGTATTTGTAAGGAGTGTATAAGAACCTTGGAACTTGATATGTTCTGTCTCTGCTGGGTTCCGGCATATAACGAGAAGGAGAGACAAATTCCTAAGAAACTTTTTATGGCAATATTTTTTAATATTTCGTTCTGTCAGGGATGTCTGAGCTTTGCCTCGAACCGTCGCCTCACGTTTAAGAAGCCTACATACTACCTTTTAGACCATGGCGGCTACTACTTGCATTCTTTGTTACTTCGACTTAATTTGGCACTGCACTCGTATGTGTCCTTTGTCTGAAAATTAGATAAGTTTTCGAAATAATGATCATACTTACAGAAATATTCACTGAAACAGTCATATCCTGTCTGAAACTTCGTCCCGTCACTCATGTATAAAAATGGACACACATAATATAAGTGGTGTGAGAAGATAGGTCGTAATCCTGACTGAAGGCTTGTAATAACAAAATTTGGTATGCATCTAAGTGACAGCTGAGATGAGTGTAATGCATTTAATTTTCTTCCTGCTGGTGATCAAAACAGCTTCAGTATTTTGTCCAGCTAGTAAAAGATTTGCTGCTGTGAGGCACTTCTTTAGTTCATTGTTATACAGGCGGTCTCAATTTAATACAAGTCCGTCGCTACTATTGTCAATGCTGATTCATCAGCATAACCAACTATTTGCACACCTCTTGGTATGGAAATACTATCATAGAGTATAAAATCCATAGGAGTGTACTTGCCACGGAGTCCTGAAGAACCGCCATTGATTTATATTTCCTATCACCTTTATCCATGTTATAGAGTACAATTTTCCCTGACAGAAATCTGCTAGGATGCGTCGGTGTCTGAATAGTCTGTAAAGCTTGTATTACGTAGCAGTTAAAAGCATTTTCAACAACAATCATCTTGGTTCCATCAATTTCATTGCATCTGTTGTTGAGTATCCTCTGCGAAATCAAGATTGATTGAAACATAGACATTCGGCTCTTCCCAACATGTTATGCCAAACGGTAACTGACAAATCGTTCGAAAATATTTTAAATGACACATACGAAGCAAAGGTCAGCAATGAGTATTCAAAACGATGAGTAGATTCGAATCATACTTATAATTTCTGATACTTATATGCATTCATTCTTATTTTAATGTCATACTCTTACTACTCATATTCAAAGTTTGAAATACTCATGGTACTCATACTTACCAATACGCATGATGTTATTGATTTCGACTCTCCATGACTCATCGTATACACGAATCACAAAATAAGTATGATTCGCGTACGAACACAACAATACTCACAAGAAGGTTGTGTGTTTGCTCTGCTTGCTGACGTTGTCTTTTTTGTTTATGTGTCTTTCTTCTTTCTTTGTAAATGCAACAACAACTAAGACTGTAAATTTTGACGAATGATTCGAATCACTCGAATCATTTATGAGTATTAAACGTATTTTCTAAATTTATGAATCTGAATGAGTAGGCGTATGAATCAAACATATTTCGAATGTTATGAGTTTGATGTCAACGTTTTACTCATACTCATTGCAAATTGTACTTATAAATCAATGTAGAACTGAGTACGAATGAATCAGAGTAGTTGGATTTCAATACTGTTGACTCACTCATACTCAAAATTTCATGAGTACTTAAGAGTAGCGAAAAAGCGATTCATTGCTGATCTCTGATACGAAGTTCGATGGGAACTTGTATTTCACAGCAGTTTTCCTGGTCTTGTTTTGAATACCAATCTTTGAATCTTAATATCTTGAATTAAATCTTAAGTTAATATGTAGGTAGATATTTAGGTTGAAGAACAGCAGACCAACCAAGTTATACATGCCTATTAGTATATACTTAAGCCATCAAATAGGCGTTTTATGCGGTCACCATAAGGGGTATAAAGAATAATTTCTACAGAAAGCCTGTATTTTATACGTACTGATCATTGGTCATTACAATCCTTCCGTCAGGATTACGAACTAGCTTCTCACACCACTTATGATGTGTGTGTTAATTTCATACAAGAGTGGTGGGATCTACAGTTTAAAGTCGACTTCGAACGACAGATTTTTTTGAGAAACTTTTTCATGGCAATTTTATTTTACATTCAGAGTTTTTGCTGAAATTTGCTGAGATGAGTCACCGAAGAAATATTTTTTATACATTTCGTTCTGTTGGGCATGTCTGACCTCGAGTTCGAACCGTGACCTCATGTCTGATAAACAAACACACTACCTACTAGTCTACTGTGACTTTAGTAGTTCAACTATTCCACTCTATTCGACTACTATTCACTATTTTGTTGGAGATATCTGACATCGGGTTCGCCAATATACTACCTGCTACCGGCTGCTACTAGCATTCTTTGTTACTTCGACTTAATTTGGCTCTACACTCGTATGTGCTCTTAGTCTGAAAATGACATAAGTTTTCGAAATGATGACAGTTGAGAGACACTTAAGTAGAGAAACTTTAAATGTTGATGTTGATTTTAATAAAATAACAACAACAACAACAACAAAAAAGATGAAATACTTTCAATATTCAAATTCCTCTTCTTTTTCACTCTCTCTCTCTCTCTCTCTTTGAGTTTCTGTTTGTCTCTGTGTTTGTTATTGAGAGAATGTAAATGTAAAGAAATCCTTTTATGAACATTTTTTGTTATTTTCTAATTTAAATGGAATTTTATTTACAAATATTATTACACAGACGAACATAAATTTCTTTTAAAAGTAAATATTTGTGAATATATTTCACAAACAAAGAAATGAGAAAAAAGAAAAAAAAAAACAAAATTCTGCAAATAAACTGGCTAAAGAGTATAACCAAGAATGGTATGAAGGACCATAATAATGGCACAGCGTCTCATAAATGCTGACGAATATTTTCAAATGTGAACCTTAAATGTGCCATGAAATGAAAAAACAAGAGATTTTATGTTTGAAAATAAAAATTTTCATTTTTTCCTTAAATTTCTTGAGGAAAATTTATTTTTATTTTTTGGATTAAAAACTACTCTGCGTGTATGTACTCATATCTCATAGTGACTGGCAGTTGCTTAAAACTTTTCTTAAGAATTCAACAAAAAACGAAATTAAAAGCAAGAAAATGTAAAAGAAAAACTGTAAAGAAACTTTCTCATTTCATTTGCGTGTGTGTGTGTGTCTATTTTCTTGTGACAATAATTTACCATAAAACAAGTGTTTCAACAAAACTTTGACAGATGGAAGAAGAAGAAGAAGTATGACTTCTTTTTTGCTTCTTCTTTTTATTTTTTTATTTTTATTGTTGACACTTGGGAGCTGTTGTTTCAAAAGAAAAAAATGATTAATTATAGAGAAATACTTGCCAATGTAATGAAATGAAATGACAAATACGATAAAGTTTTACGTCTCTGTGTGAAATGTAAGTTGTTTTTGTTTTTGTTGCTTTATTTTTAAATAGAAATTGTCACTGTGATGTTTAATTAAATGTAATTAAAGCCTTACACTGTTTCCTTGATTATACAATTTAAAGATTAAAGTGCAAACAAGTGGTAAAAAACCATTTTAACCATTTAACCATTTTAAATGAACGTGCAAGGTCCAGACTATATGGTGGATGCATTAAAGCTTTAACGCTGTGTGTGTGATGGAACGCAATGCTAAGACCATTGGTTTTTTCGCCGTGTACCTCAAATGGATTGACAGATTTGAGCAATTCGTATTACTTACTTTAAATATATCAACAGGTTATGGGAGTTGATTTGGAATTCATGGATCTTCTTGAATTTTTGTCACAGTGTGAAACACTGCTAAGTGACTTTATGTCAGAATATCAAATTGATTGATTATATTGGATACGTGGTCGAAGAGGCTTCATTTTTAGAATTATTAAGGAGTAGCTCGATTTATTCGTAAGCATTGCATAGGGTTAGGTTAGGTTAGGTTAGGTTAGGTTATCGTGGTAGCTTTAATTTACCAAAAAGCTCACTTGAGCAAGTCTCTGTACTGACCAAGTTCCTCCGATCCAAGTAGGGGGAAGTTGGTTAGCGCAAGGGCTGCACATTTTCAAAAAGCACGACTACCCACGCTGGAAAACCAGACAGAAAGTTTGATAAACGAAGCTCCGTCAAGCTGACAAGGGTTGGAGAGCCAAATAACCTATATCTGCACCCCGCAAGGGATGGGCATTGGCAGAAGAGGTGGATGACAGTCTCCTCCTCCTCCTCTGATAGAAATGAAAATAATCCTAAGCTTGATAGGCGGGATATGAGAGCCGTTATAGCACTAACGAACCAAACATACATATACGTATACATAATTGGTCATTATAACCCTTCAGTCAGGATTACGGCCTAGTTTCTCACACCACTTATGTTGTGTGTGTTAATTTCATACATGAGTGGTGGGATCTACAGTTTAAAGTCTACTTCGAATAAACTTTTTCATGGCAATTTTTGATTTACTCTTTGAGTTTTTGCCATAAATCTGCTGTATTTCGTTTTGTTGGAGATGTCTGACCTGAGGTTTGAACCGTGGCTTCACGTCTAATAAGCGAACATACTAGACTAGACTACTGCGAATACAAGACAACGTTTATAGCCAAATCATAATCAGAGGAACGAAAATAATCCTAAGCTTGAAAAGACAGGAGCTGACAGCCATTCTAGGAGTACTAACGGGGCATAATTCTTCAAAACATGGGATTAGCAGATGGAATAGGGATATCACTGGTGTCCGTAGGCTAATTGAAGAAGTAGAGGAAGGTTGGGTTAGGTTAGAGGACGTGTACTTGTCAATTAAGACAAGTACAGCACCCGGATGTCGAATTGACCCATTGTACAACATCCTTAAAGAGGGAAGGATAATAGAGGGAATAGGAGAGGATGTAGGAAAGGGGAAGCGGAGGAATTACACAGACCAGACACGACAAAAAGGGAGCGCGACTACACTGATGAAGTTCTAGCACCGCTCAACCAGCCCAAGCCACTAATGAATCTGTGGAGAGCCGACATCAAGGCAGACAGAATTCAAACTCTCAAAGAAGGCCCTGCCAAGGGTCCTCAACCTCAACGTACCAAGGGCTGGGTAGTTACAGAGGAGGTGTTCAGAGTAGGAAACTGTGTATAATTTTTATGTCAATGCCCCTGTTTGCATGTACAAAGAAAGAGATGGCTAGATAATCGATTTATTGAAGAACTGCTGGATTTGAACGACTACAAATTTGAGGACCTAAAATGATTTATAAGCGGGATTAATTGCCAAAGAGGATATCCTTAGAAGGATAATTTATCTACGGGTGCCAAACGTCAAATTTTTATTTTTACCTTTACCTTCTTGCTCTTGTTCTTCATGATTTTATTCTCCTTTTTCCTTTTTCATTTTTTTTCTTTTTTACTTTTCTTCATTTTGCAAAGGGTCTCTTTCTTTGTGCTCCTTTATTTCTCCTTCTTTTTTTCTTATCCTTTTTCACTCTTCCTTTTTCTCATCCTTATCTTTATCCTCTATGAAGCGTCACAATGACCCAAAGGGTCTCTGAGTTAAGGCCTGGAACTTTGGATACAATACTGCGTCACCCTTTCTAACTAACCAAACATAACCTAAAATATTTCTGTTTCTTGGTTAAGTAAATCTTCCCTGCTTTCTGCAATATCTTGTTTCTTATTTGGTTTCCAGCAGTTAAAATCAAAATTTTTCTGTCTATATAACTTGCAGCTCAGTCTCCTTTTCTTTCTGTACTTGTCTGTGTTAACTTCCTCTTTTCTTACTGTTTAACTAAATTGATCCATAAAATTATACAGGGCTTTGAAAAAAAAATTGTTAATAGCGGGTTCAGGTGCATTTGATGGCTTTAAAGTTTTATTGCAGACAGTAAAAGTAAAAGCAAAAGCATTAAAATTTCGAAGAAGAGGAAACCATTTCCGCCTTTAAAATCAACAAAAGCCGGTTTTTTTAAACATGCGGCGTTTCTGGTTCATTGCTCATCGCCCATATGAATGAAGTCATAAAAGTGTTTTAAAGTGTTTCTCTACACAGCAATTGGAATAATTATCGTCCATTAGTAGCGTTGTGTGATGCTGGACTTTTGTTTTAAAATCCATGCCAGTATTTGTAAAACAATTAAATTTTTCTTCCTTTTTTTTAAAGCAAAGTTTACATCATATTTACATGTGTATGCACTCGTATGTGTAAAAATACAATTGAATTGCATGTAAATATTACACTGTAATGACTGTGTAAAGTTTTCTTTATTGTTGTTTCACAACAAAAACGAAACAGAACCAAAAAAATATTTAATAAACGAACAAGAAAAACAATTTATCTGTATAAATAAATGGCAAAAAAGAAAAGAAAAACAAACAAGTTTAAAATAATAAAATATAAATAAAAATACTAAAACAACAACAAGAAGAAAACAAAAATAATTGAAAATGGAATATGAAGGCTTTACCGCATAATTGGTATGAGGCTGTAATAATTAAAATAAACATTTAATGCTTTAACGAGAGACAATACACGTACATATGTATGTATGTACGTTACTATGACAATACGTTACTATAGTTGCTCCATCATCACTTAAGAGTAGGGGTATTCGTTTGAAAGCAAGTATTTAAATGAAAATGGATTCTATATATGGTTGTAGAAACGAAAGCTTTGGAGACAAGTCTAACATAAAATTCGCTTGGGGACTTTGTGACTTAAAAAACCGATTAAAGTCGCCGTAGTCTAGTAAGTAGTGGATTGGCTTTTTAGATTTGAGTTCTCGGTTCAAACAACGGGTCAGACATGTCCAACTAAACGGATTATGAAGAAAATATTTCCTCAGCGGTTTCCTGTCAGCAGATTTCTGGCAAAACCTGTAAAAGTAAATAAAATTGCCATGAAAAGTTTCAGAGTCAACTTTAAACTTTAAACCACTTCTGTATGTATAAAATTAACGCACACAACATAAGTGATGTGAGAAACTTGGTTGTAAACCTGACTAAAGGGTTATAATGACCAATTATGTATGTTTTTTTTTATAAAAAGAACTAAAGGCTAAGAATCTTCAAAAGACATTGGTAGCCCAACCTGCTCAATGTGCACGATTCGCCGCAAGACTTACTATCAGCTTGCTGAGCGAATACGTACTAAACCCAACCTTGTTCGTCACTTTTCCAACCAGTCGCCCCCCTGTAGCCGCAATTCGGCGAATGTTGCCTTCCAATTCTTCTGACCTTGCTCTCTCAGCAAATCTTTGCTCAATACCTTTTGAAAACACATACTGCGTTCCAATTATCATATGGGGTTAAAATCAGCTTAAATACATTATCGTGCGTCACCTGGTATCCTATTGTCCTCTCCAGGCAATTTCGTTGATCATCGTATCGTGGGCAAGTAAAAAAAAAATATGCTCCGCCGTTTCCCTTTCATTCCGTTATTCAGGACATGCTTCACCTATGTCATGACCATACTTATAGAGATATGCTCTATAACATCCATGGTCGATTAGCAACTGTGTCTGGTGGAAGTTCA
This sequence comes from Sarcophaga subvicina, assembly GCA_936449025.2. Taxonomy (NCBI): domain Eukaryota; kingdom Metazoa; phylum Arthropoda; class Insecta; order Diptera; family Sarcophagidae; genus Sarcophaga; species Sarcophaga subvicina. The sequence goes on along the minus strand of OW388082.2, from coordinate 100,564,918 downwards.
CTTGACCGTCTTTCCTTTTGGTCCATTAGCCTATGCTCGGTATGAGTCTGTAGGGCTATCTTTCCTTGGTGGAATTTGGACCAGACTTGCTGTCATCCATAGCATCATTCGCTAATTGAACAGGGTTCGAAAGATCTGCCCCCTCCTTGTCTCATGCTTCCTCCTTTCTACGTACGCTACTAGCTTCAGGGGCGTCATCCCAGCAATTACCAATTCTGCATTAGTAAGCACCGTGCGGAAGGTAAAAATTACCCTTAGAGCTGATCTTCTGTAGGCCGCTTCTATTCCTGCTCTATAGTTCGTTTGATCCATAGCTCCGGCCCATAAAGGGCTACATATCGACGTCTCCGTTCTATAACATTCTAAGTCGAAAAAGTGTGTTTTGAGTTATGAGCTCTCAAAGTTTTCACGCGACTTACGACCATATGTGTATTCTAAGGAGATTTTTCCCTATAACTTCGGAACGGATCGGCGCATCTTAACTAAATTTTGGCAGTATTTAAGTTAGAGAACGTAGAATTTCAAAATGCAAAAACATTAAGTGTACTTAGAACGTTATAGAATGGAGGCGTCGATATATAGCCATCGATGTCACTACCTTCATCAGTAACCGTCTCTTCTTTTGTTTTGGGCCCCCTAGGTTAGGCTTTATTCGGGCAAGTGCAGTGACACCGAGCTCCATAACTATCTCTTGGACAGAACTAGTACTACTCTTTTAAAAGTTTGACTATTTTGTGGTCTACAAATGGGTTAAAAACGAATCTTGGAACCGTAGCAGAAATTTTTGATCTATTAATGAAATATTTTGAGCCCATGAAGGACACTCACGGATATCTTTTTAGAGGAAGTCTATAAAATCGAAAGATATGTTCAGTAGAATTTGAATAGGAGATACAGAAGACAGGACCCAGCAAAACTTTACGACGGTCAGGCCGCCATGCAAGCACTCGGCTCTTATAAGGTTAAATCGAAGATAGTCTGAGGCAGTCTGGAGAAGCTAAGTCGTCTAGGTATGGACAATTACGTTTCCTTCTGCTGGGACTCAGGTTATGTAGGAATTCTTGGAAATATCAAGCAGACGAACTTGCGAGGAGAGTGGTTTCCACCGCACTGTTGCGACCAGAAGCCTTCTGTGGATAATAATAATACACCCATTAACGATGAAAGATCAGGTAGCGTCATGTTTTGAGAAACAGAAGAACTTAGTCAGTAAGGCAATGCAACAACTCAATGCATTTTCACAAAGGATGCTGTCTCTAGACTAAGATAGGTGGCAAACCTATCATTCAAGGACTTGCTACAGTAGACCTAATGTCACCTAATTAGTGAGAAAATAACGATACTGAAGAAAGGAGGATATGCACTGTGATAGGCCCGTGTTGCTTAAAGAAGCAAAAATGTAAAACAAAATAAAAACGAACTACATTTAGTTACACCTTTTAAGTGAATGCCCTTAATATGCATTCTTTCAGCATTTTACAATGAGAATTTTTATTGTTGACGATATTGGTGGCCAGTCAGTTTTTGTTTTATTTTTTGTGTTTATTTTTTTATTTTACAAGCACTTGAAATGGTTTTTGTTTGTATTTTCGTTGTTGTTTTGTATTTTTGTTTATATCTTTTATTGCTTTTATTGTTGTTTGCTGTTTGTTTATATTTTCTATTTTTTATTTTTTATTTTTTTTTTTGTTATTGTACAATATCCTGTATTTTATTTTCACTTTTTGTATTGTTTTTGTTGTGTACAGTTATAAACAATGGTGTAGAAAAACGACAAAACAGAAATACAAAAACAAAAATATGGCCGGAGATAGATCGCCATTTTGTTTTTTAGTTTTGTATGCCGTTATTGTCGTTGTCAATGGCTGGTGCTGTGTTTTTTTGTTTTGTTTTGTTATGGATTTCTTGTATGGAAACACAGTCAGTTGAACATGTTGAAACACATTTTAATTGAATATATATGGAGTGTAGAGAGACAATAAACTATATTACAATGACGAAAACAACAACAAATGAATACAAATACATATGCAGTTATACGTACGTTAGAGTAGAAGTGTTTTACAAACGGAAAAAGCATATAATGAAAGTATGACAATAAAAAGTATGATGGTGGACAATACCAGAAAAAAAAGAAAATTGAAAAATAGAACGCAAATGCTAACAGAAAAATGTTGTGTTACTAACAAAAAAAAAAAAAAAAAAATAAAAGCTTTTACACATGCTTATAAACTGTGTAACAACAACAATAAAGATTTAAAAATGAAAAACAAAAATAAATTGAAGGAATAGAAAATATCTCAAAATTATTATTTTTTAAACCCTACAACTGATCATTTTAAACTTTAAAACGCGTTTTGATTATCCAAGCAGATCTGGTAATTAAATACTGGAGATTTCAATACATAGGTAAGTTAGAGTGGTAGCTTTAATACAAAGGCTGACTTGAGCACGCTCAGCAGCTCTTTGTGATAACACAGGGACATTCCCCCAAATTCATCGATGAAGTTGGTCAGCTCCTATGCATAGTAAAGCGCGACTCCCCTATGCTGGAAACTAGCATAAAATTTTAATAAACGAAGCCATATCCTTGACATCAATAGAGGATTATTCCATTAAGTTGACAAGGAATGGAGATCAATACATAGGACATTACATAGGACGTTTCGTTTTCATGTTTTATCAGCAATGCACTGGTGATTGGTCCTAGAAGAATAGACTAAAGGAGTGGTAACGATTCAATAAAGCATGGAGCTTCCTCATGCCAGAATTTGTTAGTCACCAATCTAGTAATTACCCGTGTTTAATAGCTTGATAAAGGTAAGAGGTCTATTTGAATTGGTATTCGGAAGCAGTGTGCCTGGTGTAGCAAGTTCACCAGCCAGACAATTACTTAGTGTATCCAGAAACTTATATTAGATTGACATAAAATTTCCACGAGTTGATCGAGAAAGTTGTAATGTTTGCCAAACAGTTTGGACTTAAAGGTTGAACCCTGAAAGATATCTGAATGTAGCTGCTTACCGTGTTATTAGACAACAGCCCGTGGTTAAATCTGCTGCTCAGACATGTCGACCAAAACGATTTATGAAAAAAATATTTCTTTCGGCGACTTCACCTCAGTAGTTTTCTGGCAAAAAACTCTGAGGATGAAATAAAATTCTGTTGTTCGGCGTCGGCATAAAACTGTAGGTCCCAGCTCTTATTGATAAAATTAACATACACAACAGGAATGGTGTGAGAAGCTAAGCTGTAGTCACAGGGACTGTTTTTGTTGGAATTGTACGAATAAAGTGGTAAATCTTAAGTGAATGTACTAGGTGATGCTTTAGGACTTTTTAAATGGAAGGAAGCCTAGTAGTTATAAAGTGAATGCTCATAATCCAACTTGAACTACAGTATTATTAGATCCGGGAGCAATTACATTTTAAAAGAATAGTTTTATTTCCGATTAACAAATACCGGCAGTGACTGTTTTATATTTACAGCATAATTTTTGGATGTACTTTAATAAAGGGCTATCCATTTCGTGGTTTCAAAAGTATGGGACTGGAATTCGACATCTGTCAAAATAAGTTGTGAAACCAATTTTTTTCTTTTCAGTTGAAACTCTGACATTGACGAAAATGGACCGCTTAACTATCACACAACGCATAAAAATTATCAAAATCTACTACAAAAATGGTGATTCTGCCACAGCCACGTATCGTGCTTTAAGAGGAGATTATGGTTTACATAATCGTCCAACTACGCAAGCAATTGGCAAAATTGTGAAGAAATTTGAAGAGACTGGAGTGGTTACAAATATTAAAAAAAAGCCTGTGTATCATCGTTTCGCTCGTTCCGCTGAAAATATCGCTATTGTAAGTGAAAGTGTTGCCGAAGACCCGAATGTGTCGATTCCTCGTCGTTCTCAGGAATTAGGACTGTCTTACGGCACATTATGGCGTATTTTGCATTTAAATCTACACCTACATCCATATAAAGTCCAGCTCACGCAAAAACTGAACCCAGCTGACCATTCACAACGTCGTAGATACGTGGAATGGTTGCTTGAACAACAGGCGGTGGACGGCAATTTTTCGAACAAAATTTTCTTCAGCGATGAAGCACATTTCACACTCGGTGAGTATGTTAATAACCAAAATTGTTGTTCATCATTCAGAAAAAGTCACTGTTTGGTGCGCTCTTTGGTCCGAAGGTGTGATTGGACCTTACTTCTTCGAAAACGACGATGGAAAGACTGTCACCGTCAATTCGAAGCGTTATGGTCATATGATAACCGACTTTTTTTAGCCTGCTATTGAAGAATACGACTTGGAGAATATGTGGTTTCAATAAGACGGTGCCACATGCCACACAACTCGAGCGAATATGGCTTTATTGCAAGAGACATTTCCTGATCACCAAGATCATGCGATTTGACACCATTAGACTTTTTTTGCGGGGCTACGCGAAAGACCGTGTTTATGCAGATAAACCTTCAACTCTTGAGAACTTAAAAACCAACATTCGTCAAGTTATGGCTGAGATACCGCCCAATATGTGTCAAAAAGTAATCGAAAATAACCTCAAAGGAATCAGTGCTTGCAACACTTCGCGTGGAGGTCATTTAAATGATGCAGTGTTTCACACATAATGTCAACGTTCAAACTTTACAATAAAAAAGAAATATCATGTAAAAATATTTTATATGTGTTTTATTTACGTTTACTTTTGATACCACGAAATGGATAACCCGGTAGTTATGAAGCTGTGTGATCTAAATTCGAAAATTAATTGTAAGTGTAATATAGGCTCGTCTTTATTCCATACAAACAGTTTAAATATTTCATCGTCTCCGTATAGGGTACACGGCATAGTTCAGTTTCATTGACTGTAACTGTCTTATTTGTTATTGTGTGCGTATGTTTATTTAAGTTTTTATGGCAATTTTTTTACTCTAACGGACATACATACATACAGTCTGCATGTGCGTGTATTTGTACGTATGTAGGTATCACAATATCTGTTTCTCTCTATCTATTTGCGTTGTTTATATCGCATTTGGACTTGTTATTGACTTGCATTTGTTACGTGGTTTTTGGTTTCTTTCCAACTCTGTTCAGTTGTTTTTCGAAAACAAAACTTTTTTTCTTTTTTTTTTCTTTTTCTCCTTTAAATTGCAGCGTAAATAAGATTTTTTGCTGAACTGAACTGAATTTTATTTATTAATTCATGGCTTTATTTTTCGTAATGGAGGAAAAACTTTTTTTGTAAATAGTTTTTCGACAATTTATTTGATTTCGTTTATAACGTAAACATACATTCCATGCGGTTATGATGCATGTCCTTGCAAAACTTGTAATTTAAATATGCTTAATGCAGTTACTCTTATTCGAAATAGGTTTTTCGTTTTATAATTAGTTTGGCTGAGAAGTTAATTTTTAAGGATTAGTTAGACAAATTTTTGTCACTGTTAGGGATAAGTTGAGACCGTTGTGTAATTTTCCTTTGGGAATTGCGCAAATGTGACTTAAAAAGATCGCCTTTGGAATGAAAGCTTAATCTAGAGTATGGTGATGGTGAGAAAGAAGAAGGTATTGGTTTCAGATAGCTGTCAAGTTGTTTTATTCTACGGATCCTACGGATTTTGGACAGTTTTGTTAATACAGAATAGTTAATAGCTTTCCAACCCTGAAGAGTCCTAAATGTTCATAAAAATTTGTTTATGCTTGAAGCCAAATAGTTCCATTGTGGTTAGTATTACCAACTTTTTTTAAAGAAAACTGTATTGGCGAATCATCGTTTGCTTGTGGATTAAATCCCACAGTGTATTGAGTGTATTGAGTGGTTTGCACGTTTCAAAGGGCATCAAACACAGCCATAAACTACAAAGAATACTTGATCAAGATTCGTATCAGATGCAAGAAGACCTTTTACAGCATTACACGTGGCTCAAGCAACCGTTTCAAAGCATTTAGAAGCAACAGGAAAAGCAATGACATTGGTTGTCACATGAACTGAGCTGTTGATCTTTTTAAAAATAAATTTTGTTTGCATCAAAATATCACTAGCGACGTAAAATAGTTTCATTGAGACAACCCCAAGTGCCAGAAATCATATAAGAAGGTTGGGTAAAATCGAAATATCCATTGCGTTAAGGTACATACATACATACATAATTGGTCATTACAACCCTTCAGTCAGGATTACGACCTGGCTTCTCACACCACTTATGTTGTGCGCGTTAATTTTATACATGAGTGGCGGGACCTACAGTTTAAAGTCGACTCCGAACGACAGATTTTTGAGCAACTTTTCATGGCAATTTTATTTACTCTCAAAGTTTTTGCCGGAAATTTGCTGAGAGGAAGTCACCGAAGGAATATTTTTTCATATTTTCGTTTTGATGTCTGACCTGGGATTGTGATCCATTATGAGCATCTGAAACCATATCAAACTATCGCGGGAGAACTGTACAGACAACAATTAGTTCGACTGAGGCGAGAAACAAACGCGTTGAATATATAGTCAGACACAGGGCCATAATTTTTCATCATGACAACGCTCGGCAACATACTGATAAGCATACATACATACATAATTGATCATTACAACCCCTTGTCAGTCAGAATTACGACCTAGTTTTTCACACCACTTATGTTGTGTATGTTAATTTTATCATGAGTGGCCGGACCTACAGTTTATCGTCTACTCCGCACGACAGATTTTTGAGAAACTTTTCATGGAAATTCTATTTTGCTCTCATAGTTCTTTGCCAGATATCCGCTGAGATGAAGTCGCCGAAGAAATATTTTCTTCATATTTCGTTTTGTTGGAGATATCTGAGCGGGAATTTGAACCGCGGCCTCACGTCTAATAAGCCAGCATAATACCTCCTAGACTACGGCGACTACAACGAGACCCAGCAGCAACGAGACTAACAGCTTAAATTCTATTATCGCGCACGATTATAGAAAACTGCAGTATTATCATCCTTCACAAACAACCCTCGCATATTTTATTAAACACAATTAATTTTGCGGTTTATCACCTTGATGATGAATGAATGAACGAATGATTTTAAATTTCAATTTTAATTAATACCACTGGACGTATGATTAATAATTAATTTTAAAGTGAAACATTAATCATACGTTAATTGAACTCACAAACATATCGGCTGAGAGTACATACATGCATACATATATTAAAAAGATAAAAACAAGAGAGAGAGTTGAATTCGGCCAACATCTTTAAAGTACAGCTAAGAGTACAGTTTCAAACATATTGAAATATTTGCTGGTATATTGAGATGTATTTATTATATTTATTATATTATATTTGTATCATGTTTCAGCTGAATTGCCAAAATCTTCAAGAGTTTTTAAGTAAATTCAAATATGGAAACTGATGTTATACCAAAAAATTACCAGAGACTTTTCAATTACTCTGCACTATTCTACGTTTTTAAGGTACATCGTTGTTGTACTTTCTGTACTCTTAACAATTTCTTTTTTATTTTAAAATTCTTTCTTGGTTCGTCTTAAAAATGCAAATGCCTTTTAAGTACTAATGACGCGAAGCCTATTCAACTTTAAAGGTTTCCTTTTGAAGGAAATTGTTTTAAAAAATTAATGACTGCGACAATCCGCTTATTTTTCGTTTTCCTTTGTTCTTGCATTTCAAAAAACAATCATGAATTTTCTATGTAAAAAAGATGGCCGAAATAAATCCGTTAATAGTTTTAACAGGGCCAAAAAGAGAACTGAAACAAAAAACTGTGCGTTTACCATTAAGCAAAACGATGGAAATAAAACTTCACGCTGATAAAAGTCTTTAATTTTAATCTTTTAATGGACGAAATAAATAGGCACGTCACGACATTACCAATCACACATGTTGTCATACGAATACGCACAGATAAAGAAATTTAATTTAAAAAATCTATAGAAACTATTTTATTTAATAAAATTTTATTTAACATTTTGAAAAAGTCCAACAATATCCATTAAATACTTGAACAATATTGAATTGGACTTGTCTGTTTCGAATACAATTTAATTTTGAATGGCAATTCACTGCAGTTTCAAAATTATTCGCGTGAGCGATTGGAAATAGTTTAAAAACTCCTTAAGGCTGTACAGAAAATTAAATATATATTTATGCGTAACGGTTTGAGAACCAAAATATTGGCCAAGACTTTTAAAAACCCCCTAATTTTTGGTTTACCTTTGAGAGCTTGCAGAGGCTGTGCAATTTTAAAGGCTTTAAGGCCACTTAAACGCAATACTTTATCTGTCAACAAGAATCTGATGAATTGAATTCCTTAAAAACTCAAACAAGCTGTGTTTTTTAAACATACAGTAATCCCTCGATTTACGTCGCAGCTGGTTCCAAAAAAAGGCGACGTAAATCGAAACGACGTAAATCGAATTTCATATTGCTCATACTACAAAGTATGTATTTTTAGTTTTTAACAAGGAACTTAAAAAAGTTACAGTAATCCCTCGATTTACGTCACAGTTGGTTCCAAAAAAAGGCGATGTAAATCGAATGACGACGCAAATTGAAGTTAGAGGGAACAACAAATTTGACGACGTAAATCGAAAGAACGTTAATTGAGGCAACGTAAATCGAAGGATTACTGTACATACATACATAATTGGTCATTACAACCCTTCAGTCAGGATTACAACCTAGTTTCTCGCTGTGTTATTTAGTTTGTGGTTTACAGTCATTGGTAGCAGACTATCAGGTGAATTGAAGAAAAAGTTTTGGAAATGATAAAAATCCATGTAGTGGATTACAAATGGGTCACCTCACGGCCACTTGGGTCTGAATCTGACAAATAAGATGGATGAGAGAGTATCTCTAAGAGTACCAGTTCAACTGTGGCTGCTCATTGTCATGATGAAATTTTTGGGATTTCATGTTTGATCACATATTCCTCCATGTTTGAACACATATCGCATGGAATTGAAGTCGCCGTAGTCTAGTAGGTAGTGTGTTGGCTTATTAGACGTAAAGCAAGGGTTCGAGCCCCAGGCCAGACATCAAAACAAAATACAAAAAGTATTTCTTCGGCGACTTACTCTCAGCAGATGTCTGGCAAAAACTCTGAGAGTAAAAATAAAATTGCCATGAAAAGTTTCTCAAAAATCTGTCGTTCGGAGTCGACTTTAAACTGTAGGTCCCACCACTCATATATAAAATTAACACACACAACATAAGTGGTGTGAGAAACTAGGTCGTAATCCTGACTGAAGGGTTGTAATGACCAATTATGTATGTATGGTAGCAGACCACCAGATGAATTGAAGAAAGAGTTTTGGAAATAACAAAAATTCATGTAGTGGTTTACAAATTACCCATGGTCACTTGGAGCTGAATCTGACAAATAAGATGGGTGAGAGAGTGTCTCTAAGAGTGATTTCAACTGTGGCCGCTCATTGTCATGATGAAATTTTGATCACATCAATGTTTGATCATATATTCCTCCACGTTTGAACACATATCGCATCGAATGAATAAATTGTGTTCGGTAAATATAGGCTGTATAGCTGCGACAGGTAATGTGTCAAAGCCCAGGTCAGACCCCTCCTACAAACGATTTTAAAAAATATTTCTTCCTCGCAGTAGATTTCTGGCAAAGACTCTTAGAGTAAATAAAATAAAATTTTCATGAAATGCTTCTCAAAAATCTGACTTTAAACTGTAGGCCAAGCCACTAATGTATAAAATTAACGAACACAACATAAGTGATGCGAGAAGCTAGGTCGTAATCCTGACTGAAGGGTTGTAATAGCCAATTATGTATGTATGTGTGCATGATCGCTTCGAATGAATCAATTGTGTTCGGTAAATAATCGCTGTGATCGTTAGGTTTGATTTGCGCAACACAAGAGATGATAAACTTTTGATGATAATAATTACAGAGCATGACTTAGATGACATTGATATACGGCTTTGACTTCATCTCGACTGTTTGAACGACTTCGCGTATTGAATCCATTAATCACCGTAAGTTTGTAAAAATGTCTTCAATTCATGCCTATCAAGCAGCTTCATATGTCGCTACAATTTGCGGAAATTTTTTTTCTTTTTTGATAAATTCTGCTGGTTGCAAATGTTTTGAAATTCTTGTCTCACTAAGTCCTAATAATGATTTTGCAAGTTTGATAACACGCTTCATGAAATGAAATGAAATGATGCCTCCAATACATAACATTTGAACCTATCTGGACGTTAGCTTTTCTTATTAAAACGACTACTTAAATGGCTTATATTCAGAATAAGTTTTGGTGAGCAAGCGATGTGTGTCAGACGCTCTAAAATTCGTTATTTTCATAGCAAGAAAACACTATTTCGTTCATTGAGAGAAGTGTAAATAAATGCCAAATATTTGGCTTCGAAAATATCATATAAAAGTTAAGCATTCTGTTACGAATACCGCATTTATAAGTCATATTCCAATATCAGTTTCTATTTCATTTCTTTTTGACCATGGCTTTTCTGCAGGAAATTTGTATTGTGGACGCAATTTAATTTATCTGTAATACTCGTACTGTGATAATTTTAGTTGTTCATGAAGTCCTTTGTTTCGTTTTTCCGGTTTCCGCTTTTGTGTAACGGTATCATTACACATATCATATCGTTCATGTGTTTAATTCTGTTGCAGAAACCTTTGTTTGGCCGCTGTTACCTTGAAGAGTGTGACCCACTGTAGCTTGAATTCTCACTCCTATTTCTTGATTAAAAATCTCATTATTTTTGTGAAAATTTTTGCTATTTTTTAAGATAAGAACTCTATTTGCAAGCATTTTGTTTTGTTAAAGCATTTCTTGTTGTTCATTCTTTCATTTCCACATTCTTTCAAATTCTTTTGTCATTCCATTGTTGAAAGTTCATTTATTCAGTTTCCGTTTTTTCGTTTCTTTTTTGATTATTTTTATGCATTTTTTCTTCAATTTTTTGTTTTTGTGTTTCTTTTGATTCAACTTTTATTTCAGTTGTAAGTTTTTCATTTCTATTTCCCTCTGTAGTTAAAGTTTTTCTATTTTCTTTTTATCTTTTTTCTTTTTCTTTTTGTATAGTTTTCCTTAACCATACATCCGCATGGTCTACCATTCATTATATTCAATGTCCGTTTTATTGTTTATTCACCAGGATCTTTCTGTATTCTCTGTATTCCTTTATCTCTTTATCTGTGTGTATTCATTTAGGAAATTGCAGTTCGTGTCTGCATGTGAATACAAAAGCCAGTGGCTGTTGGAAAGTGCGAAAAACTGTAATAAAATTTCTTTCATTTGCAAGTTCATCTGATTTCCTTAATGTCGGACGCAAGGGCAGTCAATTTAAATGGCAAAATGAGTGTGTGTATCACACACATACACACAATGAGAATTTTTTGTTTGTTCGGCAGAGAGGATAATTTTTTTTAAATGAAATCTGTTGAGCTTTATGAAGACTGAAATAATTTTGCGTACATAACATTTGTGTGGTTTTTTAATACAAAAATTTTTGTCCTATCAAAATTGAATTGTAGAGTGTTTCAAGACTATCGTGTTTCTTGAAAAACCTGTACCGGCTGTATCACATCACAATATTAAATCCTTGTGAACGATCTACTCCAAAGACCAAACGATTGAATTGTGTAAGAAGTATTAATCCAAATAGTATAAATTTCTTTAAGTGAATGCTGTCCAATACAGCATGTTAAGGACCTAAGCAATGATATTAATATCATAATACTACCATCTATAGACATACATACATACATAATTGGCCATTACAACCCTTCAGTCAGGATTACGGCCTAGCTTCTCACACCACTCATGTTGTGTGCGTTAATTTTATACGTGAGTGGCGGGACCTACAGTTTAACGTCGACTCCGAACGACAGAATTTTGAGAAACTTTTTCATGGCTGTTTATTTACTCTCAGAGTGTTTGCCAGAAATCTGCTGAGAGGAAGTCGCCGAAGAAATATTTTTTTTTTTTTCATATTTCATTTTTGATGTCTGACCTGGGATACGAACCCGGGCTTTACGAATAGTAAGCCAACACACTACCTACTACACCACGGCGACTTGACATAATGGTTTATAGACATAATGGTTTAAATTAATCATTTAAAGTCCGGTAAAACATCAGGGCCTTTCAACATTCATTCAACACTAACTTTACTAGGTGGTTAATCGTTGAAGTCAACAGGCTGGTAGGTAGGCAGGTGGACTAGGCTTTCAATCCAAAGATAGATAGATAACCTTAAAGCATATAAGGCCCATTGTCATACCACAGTTAATCTTTCGGGGCTTCTGATGACTCCACTTAAACTGCCGATGTCCATCGTTTATATTTATAGTCTTTGTGTCAGACACCAAGATGTGCTGGGAATGTATTGGGTACATTGTTGAAAACAGTCTCCTTCTCTGTCTCTACGGAAGATTGTGTGTACTTCTTTGGAATTTAAGTGGACTTTTCCTGCAGCTTCCATTCAGCTGTGATCAGATTTTCTGCTTCATTCTGCACGTATCAAAAGCAGCCTATTAAGCTTAAATGGAATCCTTGACTTTAAAGGAATTTCAAAACTAAAGAAATCATTGGAGATTTCAACGATTGTGAAACACCTGAAAAGTTCACCCGCTCTATAGTTATTCGGAATTGCGCACAAAAAAACTACTGAATATTTTCTCAAATTTCTTATTTTATTTGAAAGTACAATCCTTCCGGTTAATAATGGAAAATAATTTCATTCAAATGGCTGCCTCGGCTGGCCATGCAGTAGCCTACACGATCGGTCCAATTTTTAAGCACATTATCGATTGTGTGCAGCTGTATTTCACCAATGGCTTCACGAATATTGTCCTTTAAAGCGTCAATCGTCTCTGGCTTGTCGGCGTAACACTTATCTTTGACGGCACCTCACAAATAATAGTCCAACGGTGTCAAATCGCAGCTTCGAGGTGGCCAAATGACATCAGCTCTGCGGCTGATAATGTGATCTTCAAAAACAGGGCGCAAAACTTCGAGTGTAGCTTCGGCTGTGTGGCACGTAGCGCCGTCCTGTTAAAACTAAATGTTACCAATATCCTCCTCTTCAATTTTTGTGAACAAAAATTCGTTCAACATGGCCCAATAACGATCGCCATTAATTGTAACGGCCACTACTTGCTCATTTTCGAAGAAAAATGGCCCAATTATGCCTCTGGACCAAAATCCGCACCAAACAGTAACTCGTTTTTGGTGCGTCGGCTTTTCAATGTATGCGTGCGGGTTTTCTGTGCCCCAAATGCGACAATTTTGCCAAGATCAAAATGAGCTTCATCTGAAAAGATGATTTTTTTTGCCAAAATCGGCATCTTCTGGTGTAGGCTACTGCATGGCCAGCCGAGGCAGCCATTTGAATGAAATTATTTTCCACTATTAACCGGAAGGATTGTACCTTCAAATAAAAAAAGAAATTTGAGAAAATATTCAGTAGTTTTTTTAAAGCATTTTCAAAAACAAAAATTATTTGGCGGACCCTTTAAATCAAATCGTTCAGTGACCTCGTTGACATATCTGTTTCAGCTGTACTTTAATTACACTTAAGGAGTCGCTGATCTCTCAGAAAGTATGACAATATCCCCCATTTTTGGATGAGTTGAGGGAGCTCATCTACCGATCCATAATAGTCTGATCCAGCAGAGATTTTCAGTTTACAAGTACGCAAAAGTATGTGTTCCTAAAATTTACATGTAAAATATTTTTTTCCATTAGCAACGTGGGACTTTGGAACTCAGAAAACGAGAAAACCTTATTGACTCAGACTGGGATATGAGATGTAACGTGGTGGAAGATTGATTGCATCACAAAGATTGTACTCAAGTTTGTAATGTACCCTGCAAAATAGTTCCGAGTGAACGCTGAACTCGAGAGAATTTTACAAGTCTCAACAACAAATCAACAAAACACTAAAACTGATGGATAGGCTTTACTCTTGTTGACCGGTTGCAGTGAAAATGTATAAAATTTTACCATTTGCCAGATATTTTTATTTCTTTATATAGCTTCAGTTAAAATCAGTGTTAATCAAGTTTTTCTCATTTATTGGAGGATTGTAGCAAGTTTTGTAATGATAGGGTTGCCATATATTTCTTGCACTACAACAGAGACCTCTGTAAATTGATTTGAGTTCTTGAGTTTGTTTTCAGTAAACAAAAAATTGTGTTAAGGAGGTTCTGTCCAAGCAAATTCAAACGTTAGGTTATGTTTAGTGTTTGGCGGGATTGGGGAAAAAGATACGAGAATTTAAAATCTGATAAAATGATCAAATGTTGTGGTCTTTACTGCTTGAACTTAAAAGTTTAAATGAATAAGTACAATTACGGTAACGCAAGGCCACGTATGAATTTAATTACTAACCAAAACTAGACTCTATTTGGCTGCAAAGTTTTGATACATCAACCCTGTATAGTTCAAACTTAAAGCTGTCTTATAATCTCTGAAATATATTGATATTTACTACAACAAAAAGGCCACTGAAAATTATTTGTTCTACGTCAGTGAACCACAGAAGACCGTCTACAGCATTGTCCATTAGTTGAACTCAATCAATCATCAATCTACTGGGACGTTAGTGTCTAACCAAACAGAAGAACGGGAATGTCTCTTGCTGGTAAGAAGAAAAAAAAGGTCCGAATTTGATTCCTTTATAAAAGGCTCCCAACAGGATATTTATCGGCTACATGACAATAAAGAGAAGCTATTTTCGCAAAGAAATATGGTCAATAAAAAATCATTGTTTCTTAGCAAAAATTTCTATACGATGGTCATAAATTTCATTTTTAAATAGTTTTTCTTTCTAATTTTCTTTTCTTAAAAAGTCATTGGACGCATATGGTCTTCATAGCCATACTTTACACCATTTCGAATTGAATACTATGCGGCTTTATATGCTTGTGTTTTCACTTTTTCACAGTAACCGTCAAAAGGCCATTAGATTAATGTTTTCAATGTGTGTAAAAACGTTCTTTTCTTTATTATTGTTTGGTTTTATTGTTGTTGGGCCAACAAACTTTTTCCCAAGTAAAGTTGATTGTTCATTAAAGAAATACCCGTTCTTGGTAAAAACATTTGTTTTCCAATGCCACATACACATTCACATATACTTTTCCATTGTTTTCTTTTATACTTGAAAAGTTCTTCCGTTTTTCTTCATTTCCACGATTTCACAGTGTGATGTATGCATGTATGTGTGTGATGTTTTTTGCTACTTTCTTCTTAGTTGATGGTGGCACTGAATGAGGAGCCCTAATATTATGAGTCTGTCCTTGCAGCTGTCTTTGGCTGTTTTTTCTTGCCTGACAACACTGATGATGGATTCAAGTTTAGGTTTCCTTACGGTGTGGGTGGGCGGTTCGTTGTTTGACGTTGAAAAACTCCTTCCACAGCGTATACCATAAAAAGAAAGGAAATGGTTTTTAATTCCATTTCACTGTTTATATACTTGAGAGGACGATAATGATGATGATGATAATGATAATGGGTACTCCTAGTTATGTATTGTGTATACAAACAAAAAAAAAACAAACAATCTTTAACATCTTACCGATACATACACTGGCTCCCTCCCTCGTCATTTTCCCCTGGGACGTATAAGTTATTGTTGTTTTTAAGTTTAAGTGAAAACAAGTTTTTTCCTTTTATGGGCTGCGTATTGAAGGATCTCAAATTAAATGAAGTCTGTTAATGAATGCTTTTTCTTTTTTTTTTAGAAAGGAATTGGCCAAGATAAAAATCTTCTTTGTTTCAATATCTTTAACAGCCAATTCAATTGAAAGTTTTAAACAAAAATTTAATTTTTTTGTGTGGCAGGAAATATTAAATTTTGTTACAATTCTAGGGAAAAATGGGTGGGGAAATGCCATGAATTTCGATAACTACAAAAACTACGACTACGTAGTGTGATGACTTCCTAGGCTCAAGTTCCAGAACATTTTTTTTTTTCAAATTTTTTCAATTTTTTTTACCCTGTCCATCATTCATCATCTGTTTTTTGTTTCGAAACTTTTATTATTTGATCCTAATTATGAACAACAGCAGCAACAACAATAAAAAGAGATATAATTGAACATCAAATTCCAGATGTCTTCCATTTTCATAATTTTTAACAAAACATAACAAAGCATTCATTTCCTTTTACTCCCCCACCACTTGTGTCACCCTCCCATTTAAAATACATGCCACAAAGGGAACTGAAACTTATCAAGTTATACGAGCATGAATATATTTTCAAAACTGGCTTCATCATCTGTTAAGAAACTCTTCTACTGATGCTCTCTCTCTCTTCATATTTATTTGCAAATACTTTCTAAGAAATAATTCCGCATGTTTTTTTTTTGTTCACAAAAGTCCTGTGTGTGTTTAACAATTAAAGTGGAGTGTGTATAAACAACATTAGAAAGAGCATAAGTACAGTGGGACTGAAGTTAGTATTTGCATATGTGAAAATTTAATTTTTTTCTACTAAAAATTTTAGTTTCTCGTTTCGCAACATCAGCTACTCACAGTTACTTACTTCTTGAAATATGCTTTTAAAGATATCACAAGCTTTGTCGTCCTATTGTAACAGTCGGCTGTTAAAAATATTTCATCTGAAGGGTCATTTAGTATTTACGAGGATTATCGATCGTTAAAAAGCCGAAGAATGTGTAAAAATAGTTCAAATTTATTACAAAAATGATGATTACGCGGTAAGTAGGGCCATCGTAATCGACCTATTGTTGAAGGAATTGATAAATTTATGAAGAAATGTTCTGGAAACGTTGCAGATGTAATCTGGTCATAGCATTATCGTTATGGAAACTGCGTCTTTCATTTACGTGAAATAATCCTTGAAGGTTAGATGGCAAATAGTCATTTAACGCCCTAAACAGATGTTTCATTCATACATACATACATACATAATTGGTCATTAGAACCCTTCAGTCAGGATTACGACCTAGTTTCTTATACCACTTATGTTGTGTGTGTTAATTTTATACATAAGCGCCGGGAGTCGGCGTGGTATAGTACGTAGTGTGTTTTGGGTCATTAGGCGAAAGCCAGGGTTCGAGCCCCAGGCCACACACCAAAACAAAATACAAAAAGTAATACTCTGAGAGTAAACAAAATTGCCATGAAAAGTTTCTCAAAAATCTGTCGTTCGGAGTCGACTTTAGACTGTAGGCCCCGCCACTCATGTATAAAATTAACACTCACAATATAAGTGGTGTCAGAAACTAGGTCGTACTCCTGACTGAAGGGTTGTATCGACCAATTATGTACTTATGTATGTGGCGGGACCTACAGATATTTGAGTGGTACAGAGTTTTTGCCAGAAATCTGCTGAGAGGAAGAACGAATTTCGTTTGGTTGGAGTTGTCCGACCTAAGGTCTGAACCGTGGCCTCACATATAATAAGCCAGCACGCTACCTACTAGTCTACGGCAAAACCCAAAATATTTAGAAAATCAGTCGCTATGTATGGGATACAGTGGGGCTTTATAATGATTAATAGTGATCAACTTGGAACCTCCTTGACCTCGTCCTTACCATGTTCCAAAACAAACGTTTTTCGCAACGTCAGTTATTAAGGAAATTCGTCCCATAGTTTCAAAATGAACGAGTTTTTGTTGACAATTATTTTGCAAACGACCCCATTGTTCGTTGATTCAATACAAAAAACAACAACAATAAAAGCAATAAAAAAGAGAAGTAGAAGAAAGAGAAATGAAAACAAAGTTTTGCAACAATAAAAACAATAACAAAAAATGGCATGAAAAATCAAACGAAAGTAAACGAGTGAGGGAAATGAAAAGAAAACAACGAATGACTGAAACCCGAACCATAGAATACAGCATACAGTTAAGAATGTAAAAACAGCAACAATAAAGAAAACAACAAAAAAAAATTGCAAAAATAAAACAATATGAACCTAAATTGGTCACCCCATACATATGAGGTGGGCAAATAGAAACAAAAAAAAAAAACATTTTTTCAAAATAAAGTTGATGATGAGAGCAGGCAAGTAATGCATGTTTTGTGTTGTTGTTGTTGTCGTTATCATTATTATTTTTATTATCATTGAGAATGAAGATTTACCATCAAGTGTGTGATGCTGTACCCTGTAAATGTAATAAAATTATGGATAAAAAACGTGTGCAAATGAAATACATATGCTGGCATATGGTAACCAAACACTAATACATATACACATACATACACGTATGATTGTGTATTGCACAAGTATACACTTATTAACTCATAAACGAACGCACAATTCACCAAATTCTCTATATTCACTCAGCACTTGAACAACATCCATTGGCAGTGTATCAAGAACAGTGGGATAAAGGTTGGTTAATACTTACAAATAAAAAAATTATTGTTAGACACAGTAGCGAAGTGGTGAGCTTAGACTTGCACTGCAATTGACAAATGAAAAGAAACGAGAGGTATAATCAGGTCAGGCCTAAGGTGTAGCGGGTTATAGCCCTAGGAGGATAGGCCTGCCATCTGCTGTTGACATTGGGCTGTCGTATTGAGTGTTATGAAAAATTTTTCTTTCCATTGTCGTCCTACTGTTTTTCCTAGAGCTGTTGTTGGCTGGCTCTCCTATAATGTTCGTTATTTTTTTACCACTCTGAAAAGTCCGATGTATGTAGCTCTGGGCAAACTATTTAGTGGGCAAAGCAATTTGAAAAGATTGTTTAGCTTCATCTGTATTAGAACCTGAAATGCTAGAAGGCATAGCTGTCCTAGATTATTATACGAACATTTTATTTCCTTCTAAAAATTTTTTCGTTTTAAACCCAAATTTTTACTAAATGTCCCACTGTACACTGGCAACAAATACTACAAAGATTTCTTTATGAAAGTTGAACAATAACAACAACACAATTTTAAAGCAGTAGCAAATTTCGTGCAACAACACTGAACAACATAACAGAGAAATAAATTCAAAAAGCGAAGCAAAGAATAAATAAATAAATGCCCGGGTATGTTTAGGTAAAAAGTTTAAAAGTACAGGCTTAAGGTATGCGACAACAACAACAACTACTCCCAAAAAAAGCAGCATCAACAAGAAACCAAAAAAAAACAAATCAACAACATCTACTGTACAGATGGTATAGAGTAAGAGGGTGATTTTAGGTAGAGGACTACGTAAAGAATGTACGAAATTTTTTAATCCAAAAACCAATAACATCACCAACCACCCTACACATATACTATATATTGTATATACATACATATACAACTGGCTACTACACTCATACCCTTTGTTTTCTGTAAGGATTTAGTGAAAATATAAATTGTGACAGTAGACGTCCTACTTCTCGCATCCCTCAACCATCCAAAGGGTCATTTTTGTATCCGAAAGAAAAATAAACGGTATAATGGGGTGTTTGTATATTTTATACACAGACTCTCTTTTTTATTGCCACTCTCTCTCTCTCTCTCTCTCTCTCTCTCTCTGTGCTTATATTTTAATTGTTGCTTTTGTATTTGTGTAGTGTGTGTGTGTGTGTGTTTTCGTTTCACTGTATTACGTGTAGCACAACACATCCATCCATACTGTTGATGGTAAGGTTAAGGATGCTGTTGTACTCTTATATTGGGTGGTGGGTGACTTGTGTATATGTGAGACATGGAGAGAGGAAGAGGAATGTGAACGTGTATGGAATATAAACGTATAATTTTTGAGTTTGGCCCGTAAGCCAACAATGTATAAAACCACCACACAGTGGTTTGGATGCCAAATTACGTTTACGTATATTAAGGGAAAATTGCTTGGACTTTCATAATATTTTACTAGGATTTAAAAATTGGGAGGTTCTACCTTCTGTTTACCTATGTAGTAATGCTTGGGGTAAGTAAAAAAAGGTAAAAAAAGTTTCTCAAAAATCTATCGTTCGGTGTCGACTTTAAACTGTAGGTCCCGCCACTTATGTATAAAATTTAACACACACAACATAATTGGTGTGAGAAGCTAGGTCGTAATCCTGACTGAAGGGTTATAATAACCAAATTATGTATGTATATGTAGGACTTTGTTGTTGTCGATGAAAGAACAAAGACCTTCGATAGCTTCGTCAGGCAACTAAGTATACCCACAAATTCTTCTCAGCCTCTTTAGACGATTGCGCTAAGCTTTAGCTTTTGCTTTCGGTTGATAAGATTTGTACATTCTTCCTGGTATTTCGCTTGGCATGTCTCTATATTAAAAATAAGGCCCTGAATCGTCCTTATCATGGTCTGCCTAACCTTTAAGCATTCCTTAGTGTGGTGTAATCACCAGTGGTTTGAACTAGTTCTTTCGGTTTTTCTCTTTCTAGGCGTGTTAGCATCACATGGACTTTTAAGGAAGTTTAGCAAAACAATAGCTGTTCGCACCACTGTTAGCCATCTAAAGCATCTGTAGCATCGTTATTAGTGAGACCATGTGTATGTCTGTATGTGTGTCTGAACAATACCTATTTACCTTTTCTCATAATGAACTCTAACATGCACTCACTCATTCACAAAAACTCTACAAATACTTGCCACAACTTTTTGAGAGAACTTTATTTTGCTAGTATAGGTGAATGTACGCCAGCATACCTACAAATATCTTCTACTTTAGGGTGAAAATTATAATTGTTAACTCAATTTGAGTGTACAATTCATTTCCAATATAAGTTATTTTCTTATGATTTGAAATGTCTTCTTTGGTTTCACTTGAGCTTTAAGACCAACCGTTTACCCTGGATATTTTACAACGTTACATTCAGTATATATGGGTGTATTTAGTGTTATTTGTTGTAATTTCAACTTTTACTTCTTTTTCTGCTTTTAATTCTTCCTGTTGCAGCTTCTTTTTCTATTTCATTTTCGTTATTAAAGGCCTTGTAAACGCAAAAGCCTGCTCGTTACAACCGGACGAGGGTGTTGTGTGTGTGTCACAGGAAGCAGCAAGTGCCGTGCTTATAGGTTTTCATTTTATAAGCCTGTATTAGTATTACATTGAAAGCTCTTTTTCATTTCTTTACATTGCTTTCCTTTCTTTATTTCTTTTTTTATTGTAATTTGTTACCTAAAGGTAATTTAATGTCATGTTTATATATTCTTCTGCTACTTCGTTTGCTTCTTTGGTTTCTTACCCTTCGATTTGCACTCTTCATATACTTGTGCACTTTCCTCCTCTTATTTTAGATAAAAATGAGGTTTTCGTAACCTACATTTTATAAATTACCTTCTTCTTTTTTTATTGTTATTGTTGTTGTTGTTGCTTTACATAGACCATCATTTCTTCAACGAGTTTTTTTTTTTTTTTTTTAGAAAAAATCCAACTTAGAAGTTATATTTCTATGCAAGGCTGTTACCACCAACAATTTTTCATTGGATACCTTGAGGAAACTTAGAAAAAATTAAAAAAAACTTTTTATGAGCATACTTATAGGGAAACACAGATGTAGATGTATGGTATTGCCTATCAATAGGCGTTAAAAAGCTTCTTTGAAGTGTTGCTGCGTAAAATGAAATTGTTTTGGTTCAATAATTACCACACAGGTGTAGAAAGTAATTGAACGAAATTAAATACATGTAATGTGGTCTTGTATTTGATGTTTGCCAAGAATTAATTGTATCATAGGTATATGCACCTTCATTTGAAGAAGCTCTTTAACATGATCATCGTGATTTTATGGCAATTTTTTAAACAATTCAAATGCATCCTTTTTATAAAATGTCGACATGTTATATTATATCTTTTGTCCAACGCTTTTATTGTTGAAATCAAATCTCTTTTTTTCACAGGTTCCATGAATGTCATCTTATGACCCAATCTTGTCGTCATAGAGTCTGTATCCTGAGTATGTGTACCCTGACTCTACAGTGCCTTTCCAAAAGACAGTTTACTAACTTCAGGTTATTTCTAGGCAGTTAGATGCATGGCTCAGATCTTCTGTTATAGTTTGACAATTGCTTAAAATCCACTTGGATTTGGAAGATTCTATGACTCTCTTTATTTTCTCTTTTGTTGAGGATACTTATTCAAATATCCTCAGCCTGCTTTCCTCGCAAGTTCTCCCACATGATATGTAACCCTGCGTCGGATAACCTTATTTTCTACCTTTTGCTTCAGTTCTAACGATAGTACCGTATTGTCTTTGATTTAACCTTACAAAAGCCGAGTTCCGGAATGGTGGCTTGACTGTGAGATAGTATTGCTATGTTCTGTCTTTTGTTTTTATTCCGTTGCAATGGTCCTTAGAGTAAAACTTTAAATAACTCAATCCGTAAGAACCCTTAAATACTTAAAAAATGGGAAGCTCCACCGCATTTACTTCTTTCAATGTTGTTCGTTGCTATATTAGGTTAGGTAAGGTGACGGATCCTTCTTCTAGGGCTTCTTCCTACTTAGCATTTAGACTTACTGTGATACCACAATCTATATTCAAATCTAGGATCAAACATTTCCTAGATGAAATCACCCAGAGTCCAAAATAAAAGTTCCAATTGTACTTTCAAGGATATCAGCAAGGTCAAGAACCTTCATTTTTTTAACAGTGCACTGACAAATTCTTCTTTAGTGACCACAAGCTCCTGCAGAAATCATTTGCCGTATGACAAGTCTTTCGCGAGAATCGCTATTGTGAGACGAAGAGTAAGATGCCATAGTTTTGACTTAGTTTGGCTTATGAGAAGCGATTTTTCTTTCGACTTCTTAGCAGTCTTCTGACAAAACTATTGAGTGTAAATAAAATTGCAATAAAAAGTTTCTCAGATCTATCATACGGATCGGTAAACTGGAGGATCATGGATAAATTTAATACACACAACATAAGAAGCGTGAGAAGCTAGGTCGTAATGACGACTGAAAGGTTGTAATGACCAATTATGTATGTATGTGTGTGTATATGTGACTTTATCGCTCTTTATCGTATTTGGTTGGCTCTTGTAATTATAGAGAATCATACAATTTCGTAAAATGCTGTTTTTCTGACAAAAACGGACTCTATTTTGGACACAAAGGTCTGAATAAAGTTTACTATTGTTAAATCCATCCAACCATCAGCTTTACATAACTATGGATTCGAAAAGTGAAACTCAATTCAAAAGATTAAAGATTTAAAATTAATACGTTGTTAAGTTTAAAATAAATTTTGTTCCATATTTTGTTACAACAAAAGGGCCATTACAATAATATTTCCTGTTCGATAAAGCCTTTAGCCTTTGCGAACATAAAATTCATTCTATTTAAACGCTTTGTAATGTAATATATGTATTGTGTTCTACGCATATAACACGATATCAGTAGCCAATTATTGTAGGCTCTATATTTCCTCTTCTTTTTCATTATTTTTTGTTTTTTTTTTTTTGTTTAAAGTGTGAATTTAAGGTCAATGTAGCAAAAATTTAAAATAAAATATGAGTAAAAGGCAAAAAAAAAAAAATTAAAATAATGAAACGGAACGGAATATAAAAAAATCTATAGATTTCCTTTTTACATACACACACTACCGCACACACACACACACAGAGAGAGAAAGAGAGAGAGATAGGGAGAGATACATATGTACGTACTCACTTTATGCCTGAGAGCACTTGTGTAACAATTGTAAAAAGGATAATGAGTGAAAATTGTTTTAAATTTGTAAATGTTGTTTTTGTTGCTTTTGTTTTTTTCATTGAAAAGAAAAAGAAGAAATTTTACAATAAAAAGCTCAAACAGGTCCCGGGCTAAGCTAAAAACCGGCCCGGGTAAAAATTTATAATAAAAACAGAAACAAAAATGAGAGAAAAAGAAAAATAATAATGTACAGGACAGAAATGCCGGTTGCCATAGAAATATGGTACAAAAGATGCAAAAGATAAATACAGCAACAGCTTTGCTTTGCTATGCTATGCCTTGCTGCTAGTAACTATACTATACACAGGCATATGAAAATCTTTGGTGTATATAGAGAAATACATGCATACATATGCACACCACACATTTAAGTGATGGAGTGAGCACGCATTTATTCAAAAGAGAAAAAAATCAAAAAGGAAAAAAAAAAACAAAAACAAAAACAAAACACATGGGGAACAAGATGCTGGCAAGAGGACAAATGAGTGAGAGTATAACTGTTAGGGTATTAGGTGTAGGAGAATTAGCATAAAAGGAGAGAGTGAGTGTAAATGAGTTTGCAATTGTGAGAGAGAGTAAAAGTTTATTTTAAAAACATTTATACATACATATGTATATACACAGGCGATCATACACAAAGGATGCTGGCTGTGTGAATTTTGTGTATAACAAAAATACTCTTTTTCTAAATATTGATGTACATGAGAACGAGAGGGTGTATATAACACAAAATACATCTATGCGAGAGTATGGGTGTTAGTGTTTTGAGTATAAAGAAAATTGGTTTTAACTTGGCATGTGTTGTTTGTTGTTTTTTGCATAAGGGTTTGTAGATGTGGCGAGATTTACTGGGATGCTGTGCCGTGCTATAGTTTAACAGTATGTGTGCGCCTTTTTATATACTTTATTAATTTCTCTGGTATATATGAGTTAATTTGTGAATGTCGTAGTGCCGCCATTTGAAATTACCGAAATTGGGGTTCGCTACAACAAACGTTATTCGTAGTAGACGTTTAGGCGTCAACTAGTGCGCTTGGTGCGCTTAAATATAACGGCTGTGCGCCGTCGAGGACGTCATACATATAACCAGTATCGTTTCTTATACCTGACATCACAACAGCATCTCTATTTTTCTTCTTTTTTTTTTTGCTACACACTATAAAAAAAAAGTTTAACAAAGAAAATATAAAAAAATATGGAAAATTAAGTGTAAAATAAAAGAAAAAAATTATCACAAATTGAAAAGAATAAAATGGAAAATAATACACACACAGTATAAAATACAATCAAAAATAAAGAAAATTAAAAATTATCACAGAAAGGAAAGTTAAAAAATCAGCTTTTGGGTGGAAACTAAAAGAAGGCAACAACAACGAAAACTGGAAAATAATATAGAAAATTGCCCATCTTTGGACGAGACAAAGAAATTAAATTTTTCAATTTTCAAAACCCAACGAAGCTTTGTCTACAAAACTATTTCCAAAAAAAAATAAAGTAAAATAAAAGCATAGTTTTAGGTGATGGCTACAGCATAGATTATAGCATAGTAAAATAAAATAATTAAATCAGGCAGGACATTTAATTTGAATTTATAATTAAATTGTTTAAAGTTGCGGTTGCCTTTTTCTTTCGCTTCCAATAAAAGCTGATTTTCTTTCTTAATGACTATGAAACTTAATAACTAATCAAATCATAAATATTTTTATATAAAAATCGTTCAAGTGTCTAATATTAAAACTACGCTGATTGCTGTTGTTGAAAGTTGTGTAATGTTTAAAAAAGAAATTTCAATTCAACAAAAATGTATTTTTCTTTAACGTTAAAAATTATTTTTTTCATACGTTTGACTGGGTATGTAATCGATGTTGTAATGCAGTATAATTGTAAAATATATTCGGTGTTGTGCTTGTAGTGTTTGGTGTCTATATGTGTAATTTTTTTTCTTAAATGTATATTAGCAAAACTTATATAATTTTTTTTTAAAACTAAACTTTTTCACAAATAAAATCATATCAATTTTACACTAAAACACTTTTAAATACTAAACAAATCTAATTTTTATCATTAATTTTTCTTCTCTTTAAACATTTTATGTAACATACTTTTAGGAGGCTATACCTTGATGATTTTTAAATTATACTTAAGTATACTAAGTTTCATTGACATTTGTGACATTCATTTGCATACATTGGGGAATAATAGAATAATAGAAGTTTGCAACTAATTTTAAGCAAAATTGTAACACATTTTTTGTTGATAAAAATTACAATTTTAGGAAATAATTGACAGGACAACTTTACAGAAGGAATAGGGATTTTATTTGAATTATTTTTGATTTGATATGATAAGGCCAAGCTATCATTATAATATATTGTTGATTACAGAACTATAGTAAGATATTATGAAGCTTAGATAATCCACGAGTGAATATAAAATGTGGGAGGCCATAATTATTGTCCGGAAAGATTTCTATACCTTTAGAATTTAAAGCTATGGAATATTGGCAATCGATTAAATTAAAATATTTTAAGTTAAAATTTGCACTGATTTAGGAAACTCTGGATATAGTCTAGTAGGTAGTGTGTTGCCTTATTTCAAGCTCCAGGGTTCAAGCCTTAGGTTAGGCATCTTCGAATCTCCAATCAATAATTGGGTAATCAATTGATATCACAGATATACAAGGGACTTTTATGTCTTATTTCTTTCAATTAGTTTCAGATTTTTAATGAATTTATTTATTTAATTTTTGCTTCTATTAACTAAATACAGTTAAATACAATGGTTTTCTAATTTCCGACGGGTATTTAAGTGTTTACTACATACTTTTAGGGTCTGTCCTTTGGGAGCATTTTGCTCTTTCAACTTTTGATGGACAATATCTTTAAATATACATAATTCGTGTGGCATACTTTTGGGTTAAGTATTTTTTAGGCGCTTATGAAAAGAATATTTAATTTCGAATAGTAATATATTGTTTTTTTTGACCCTGATAATAAAGCTATTCTAAAATATTAAAAACATATGTATTAAAGAATAGTTTAAGGTGTATATGAGGCTATTATTTGAATTTATTTTTATAAAACTAGCTTTGCCGTCATTCGATATCAATGTTAATACTTTAAGGCATTACTAAATTACATTTTTTTCTTATAAATATGTGAAATATATTGCAAGGCGTAATTTTACAAAGCCTGATTATTGTTATTTGTCTACTCTATGACTTAGTTACTATATACATATTTGTAATGTTCTAGCTTTTATTTAAATAACATTTAAAATTTTTAACTAGATTTTCTTATAATTCTTCCACGTTAAGAAATGTATATCTTAGTTCAGTAATTAGAATAAATTAACGAAAATAGATTAATGAAATTAAAGAAAGTCAATACAGTCTTTATTTTGAGGTCCTTAAACTAAACTCAACGACGCTTATACAAAAATATTAAACGCAATGCAATAGCATTTGATTACAAAAGTTAAACTTAACTGTTAGTTATGTTAGTTAGAATGACAGTAAAATCTTAAATATTGGTTGGCTTAGGGAAAGAGGCCTAGTTTTAGGTAAAGGGTAACAAATCAATAATTCTTATATTCTACTAATAACTATACTATGAATTCAAACACGTCTCCGTATTTGATGGTACGGTGAAATAATGTAGAACTGCTCCACTTATTTTTTCGTTATTAGGCTATAAAACTTATCACTTATTAAACTCATTTATCTAATTTTAAAACGAATCGGTATATATAAATTGTTTTAATTATTAACTGCTATACCGACGCTGATTATCTGAAGATATAAACTGTCATTTTAGAAGTGTTTTAAGATGGAACGTCCACATGATACTTCAAGCTGTAATGCAGATGTTTTGAAAATACAATTTCTACTCTGACAAACTAGTACTGATAGAGTGACCTATACTAGTAGAGTACACATTTAATTATTCACTTATTTCAAATTTACTTCGTCTTATGAAATTAAGATTTGAAAACCATATGAAGGTGAAGAAACAAGTCCCCTTGCTGATTCTTTAATGCAGGCAATTACCCGAGTGATGCAAAATATAGTTTAGCAATCTAGATTATCTTTGAGAAATTATACTTACAGTCGTTTAAAAAAAAACATATGACCTAAGTTTCAGTTTCTTCATGAAGCTCTCATTAACTGAGACCTACACTCAAGGGATGTCACCTAGTATTTTTGAAATTTAGTTACACAAGTTGGAAAAGTAGGAGTTGTATTCCAAAAATTGATGTTTTTGTCATTAGACCAGAGTCTCTTATATCAGCAGCTCTTAATGAGAAAAATAAATACATGGTATTGAGGATTTTAGCCTTTAAACCATCAAGGTACACAATTTATTTAATGACACATTTCTTATTTTATTTTTATAGCATATTTCCGGGTTTTAAAGGGGTTTTAAAGGTGCGTTTCTTTGAAGAAATCTGTATGAAGTTATTCGGTGAAGTATTTTATTGCAGAATACCTAACCTGGTGCAATATAAAGACCCATAATATACGTGCATATTTTTAGGCGTTTACGATATTGAAAATAATCCAAGTATGTTTTTTAAGTATACCTTAACAAACCAGACCTGTGAAAGTAGACGGACTAGGCGCGTAGTCACGCAAAATAATTACATTCTTGTCATTTAGTCAAAATTTGATTACAAGCGTTTTTATTTTTATTTCATTGCATACTTTTAGGTGTATTATTACAGAAATGGCGTGGTATTATTTTTTTTAAATAAAATTATTTTTAAAGTTATTCGGTAAAGGATATTATGATAAGATAATTAGCTTGTAATAATTTGAAAATGTAACATATTTTAGGGGCATATTTATATCGAAAAGTTTACATAGCAGCTTATTTCAGTATGATTTAAAGGTGATACTTCTGTAAATACTGTGCAGAGAGTCAAAATATTTTCTTAATATTTTCGCAACATGGGCAAATAATCATTAATTTTTCCTTTTTTGTCTGGTAAATCAGGAGGATAAAATTTTTTAAAATATGTTGCATATTTTTAGGAATTCTAATTAAGATTGTGAATATATGTAATTAATTGAAAGTTTTAATTATATTTATAATTTAATCCAGGGAAATTAGGAGAATTTTTTAAATTAAGAAGCAAACGT
Organism: Sarcophaga subvicina; assembly: GCA_936449025.2. Taxonomy (NCBI): domain Eukaryota; kingdom Metazoa; phylum Arthropoda; class Insecta; order Diptera; family Sarcophagidae; genus Sarcophaga; species Sarcophaga subvicina. The sequence continues at coordinate 100,536,159 of OW388082.2, read as the reverse complement.
TAAAAGTCATTAATTTGAAACCCCCCTTGAAGAAGTTAATAAAACGCACACGTACTATCAACCACACACAGACAGTTGTAATAAATAATTCAAATACATTGCAAGAAAAGAGAAATTGAGATTGAGAAAGCATGGCAATAAAAAAAAATATTAAAACCGTATGCTTTTATGCAGTGAATCAAAGTAAAGAATTTTACTTAAGTGAGACCGTGTGTTTAAAATAAATAAGAAAGAAACAAAGAAAATGAAAAAAAAGATGAGAAAAAGAGAATTTATGAAGAAAGTGAGATGAGAAAAATTTCTACACACTGTTACAATACACAGACACACCCACATTCACACACAAACTTACGCAAAATACACGCATTAAATTACAATATCAGAAGCAATGTGAAGGCATTATGACCATACCGCCATACAATTTACAATATTTTGTTCACATACATATGAAATGTTTCGATTTATTTTTTTTTGTTTTTTTTGCAACTGTATGTGTAATAGTATAAGTGCTTTAGATGCTGTATATAAAATTATAAAAGAAAAAGATCCAAAAAAATATAACAAAAATAACAACAACAACAATAAAGTTATATGTATTGTATATAAAAATCTAACTTACGAAGCAGCCATCGAGAGTCATGCGTCGTCGTAAACGAAGTCAAGGACCGCACCCAAAATCAAATACATAAGCAATATGTCTTTATTTGTGTGTGTGTGAGAGCTTGTTGTCAATGTATTTGTGAAATATAGCATATTTAAGCTGCTACATTGTGTAGGTGTATGAATATAAATGTTCTTTTGTAGATGTATTCATAAAAAATTATGTATATATGTGTGCTTGTGTATGTGTTGGTTTCGTTTTTGTTTTTTTGTAATAATAAATCAGTAAAATGTGTATTTGAGTGAAAATGGCTACAAAAAGCAAAACAAAATAAGTAAAAAAGAAATCTTGTCAAAACTACAACAAATATAATAAAAACTTACGTTTTTAATGGCTTCAACTCTACTATAACTGTAAAAAATGATAATAAAAAAAACCTTAACAACAACAACAACAATCAAAAAATACAACAATGTTTCACAATCAATGTAATAAAAAATTGAGAGCCATAAATTTTTAAGAATTACAAACAGATGGCCTGATGCTGCTGTCACAGCTACTGCATGTGTTTTTGGCTTGTGTTTATGCTTGTGTGCTGTGTTTGTGCTCTTCGCCAATCTCAACACTGTATTACACAAAGTGAGTGTAATTTGTTCGTTTGTATACGTATATTTTATAACTTTCATTTAAACAAACATGTGTATGTATATGTAAAAACAAAAACAACAACAACACCAATCACGTATTCATCTTTATAGCATTTTTTTGCAAGAGAACAATAAAAACCACAACTTTTACTATAAAAAAGCAAATTCATGTAATAAAACACTCTACATTCACCTAAACCCACACACACAGACAGTGAGAGAGAGAGCAATTTTATTTTACTAGATTTTTCTTGTGGCCATTTTTATTTTATAACAGTTTTACTTATTTACACTGCTTCACTTTTAAAACCTAGCCTTTACACACCCATACATTTACGTTGTCATACACTCACTTACCATTCACTCGGAGAGCTGATTTGCACTTGAATCTTTTGTTTTAAATATTGTCCCCCCGTTCCGTATTATTTTCTCTTCGTTCTGTTTTTTTTTTGTTGCCTTCTTTCTTTTCAGTTCAATTTTACTCTCAATTTTTATATTTTCTACAGGCATAAAGAGGTATTATTACAGGGGCAAGTTTTTTCTTTCCATTTATCATCGCTTTGAAAGACACTGAACTGACTTTTTCATTATTTTTTCTTGATTACGTTTTTTTTCTGCTTCTGTTTTTTTTTTTGTTCATCATGTCTGTGACAGGTTTCCTTTGTTTGCTTCATGTTATAAAAAATGTCTGGCTTTTATTATATTTTGTTGTGTGTACTGAATGAGGGTTAATGTTTTAATAAATTATTCAGCCACTTAAAAAAATCTGATGACGAGGCTGTAATGCTTTTCAAAAACCAAGTTGACAGAATAAAAGTGAAATAATTTTAATTTTAAGTCACACGGATTTAAAGGGCTTGAATTTATGTTTTCAAAAAAAAAAAAAAAAGTGTAAAGTGTTCTTATATAAGTTTCATTGATTTGTATAAAATATTAAAGCTTCTGAGATCTATAATAACAAAGTATTAGAGCCAAATTTCAAGTTTATGCACAAATTGGTGCATAGTTTAAGGCTAAACAGCCCTATAATTTGGATCCAAAGCATATTTTAAGGTGCTATTCGCATATATGGCAAACAATGAGTAATTATTGCAATCTGTAGCATATTTTAGGGCGTTGCTCTTTGTGCTTTTTTAAAATGAAATAATTTCCAAGCGACAAAGCGAACTAAACAATTATTAATATGAGGATAATATTCTTTATTATTTACTTAACTACAAACATACATATATGTATACAGCCAGGATTACGACCTAGCTTCTAACACCGTTTATGATGTGTGTGTTAATTTTATACATGAGTGGCGGGACCTACAGTCTAAAGTCGGCTACTAGCGACAGGTTTTTGAAATAGTTATTCATGGCAATTTTATTTACTCTCAGAGTTTTTGCCATAAGTCTGTTGAGGTTTTTTCGAGATGTTTAAACTGCAGCTTGAACCGTGGCCTTACGTCTAAGAAGACAATACGTTACCTCCTAAACTACCCCGACTTAACTAACTTACTTGATTAGCCACTAAAAGCCTAAACTACTGCAACTTAACTAACTTACTTGGTTAGTCATTAAAAGGCTTTAGTCAGAAGTAAAATTTTGCTTCTCACAACGCTTATGTTATGTGTGTTAATAAATGGTGGGATCTAAAGTTTAATATTTCATCATCTCTACGTATTTCTAACATGGAAACGATGACATTTTTAATAATTTCCTTCAATTCTTTCGACCCAGTAGTATAGAATATGTATGGCGCTTCCTCTAACCTTATTTCGATTGACATCTAGATATTCCACCCCTAACATATTTTATACACGTACATATATAACATACATAATTGGTCATTACAACCCTTCAGTCAGTTTCTCACACAACTTATGTTGTGTGTGTTAATTTTATACATGAGTGGCGGGACCTACAGTTTGAAGTCGACTCCGAACGACAAATTTTTTGAGAAATTTTTCATGGCAATTTTATTTTACTCTCAGAGTTTTTGTCAGAAATCTGCTGAGAGAAAGTCGCCGAAGAAATACTTTTTGTATTTTGTTTTGATGTCTGGCCTTTTATCCGATATAAAATATCCGATATAAAATATCGGATAAAAATCAGTGAATTTTAGTTGGATTTCTATCCTACCTATATATGTACGTTTAAAGCTTTCGGTTTAACAACACAATGTCATATTACTAACACTCTCAGGCCAACAATTTAACAACATTCTGCAATGCTTCTTTAGTGATACAGATCATATCCCACTTGCAAATGGCAGTATTGACTTAATGTTGCTATTAAGCATTCAAATCTTAAGCATAGCACGTTAAACACTCCTTATGTATAATAAGGTCGTGCAAAAGGTCCTGAGAGAAACAACCTATTTTCGAAATGAAGGAGCCAAAGTACATAAAAGTCTCTACGTATTCAATGAGATCATCGGATAGCATATGGTAAACTGTTCTTCTTATATATTCTCATTGGATACAACAACAAATACTTCACATTGGCCTATTCTTGACGTAACATTATGCAGAATTGAATTAAATATTTAAAGAGATAACACGTAGTCCTGCATGAAATACTACAGCAAACGTACATATAATCGAGTTGGTTGCTTCTGTAGGACATGGCAGTTAGTTTCGGTGTAAACGTAATTTTTTTACTCCTTTTGTTTCTCAAAGCAGGAGGTGCTGTTCCAAGTTTTTTCCGTTAAACAGGTGATTTGGAAATATTGTAACGAGCCAAATGGGTTTGAAGTGTGAAAACATAAAGGGGGATTGGAATTGGTTTTAATCGTAAGGAACTTATTGAACCCTACTCTAACCATCCTATCATGAAATCATGTAATTTTTAAAAAACTTTGATGAACATTATTTTGTCTTCTTCTCCCGTATTTCAAAACGGTTTACTCAAGTTTAGAGTCAAGCAATTAAATCATTGATGATGCCGTGATACCTATTAAGTGCTTTTTTTTTCTCTAAAATACCGTGAAATCTTAGTACCATCTAGACAAAGTGCATGAATACTGAATAAAGTGCTAAATTTCATTCAATAGATTGGTTCGCTATTATCATAGGAATATTGGCTGTCATGTTCATCCATCGTTTTAAATTTTCCCTTAAGATTTTTATTACAAAATTTCTTAACTATTTATTGAATTTAACTTCTTCGTTGAAATTATAATTCTGTACAGTTTTTGCCTTCTACTTTGACACACTATTCTCATATTCTACTCATTTGATTTGTAATAAAGACAAGAGTACACGGTAAATAGTTGACATTGTCATCAGTTGTGATGTGTGGTATTGAAACGTCAACAAAATATACGTTGTGTCAGCATTTCCATTTAATAATATTTTAAATATTGATTTTCCTCGACACTCTGTTATAGTTTTTCTTTTTTTCGATTATAAAACATTTACATGCTGATGCTATGTATTGTCATCAATTTTAAGATGCCGTACAACCAGTAGCGGCCGTTGAATTCACTTAAGGGAGGGAGGATAATTTTAAATAAAACAAGAAAATTTAAAACGAAGAATGTTTTTCTTTTCGAATCAATACATGAATGACCTGTTATTAGATGTTTTTATACTTTGCATATTAATACGTTAAATAGCCTTCAACAGAAAAGTTTTATAGAACCTCATTAGCATTATCTCATCCCGGTATATTTGGCTTGTAGTTAACAACAACACTACGTCACTATATCCTGCTAGTTTTATTAGTTGTCTTTAGATTTTGTTGCTCTATTTCTATTTTTTCAAAGTCTGAAAATCTCTCCGTATTTTTAAGCGCCGATTACTTCAAGCATATTAATCCGAAACTCCAGTTTTTTGAAACATTTCAAATGAAGCAGTAGTACCCAACTTCCAATGCCCGATTTAATATGGGATTCGCTGTACTTTTAATATAAAGTCGCCGTAGTCTAGTAGGTAGAGTGTTGGCTTTTTAGACGTAAGGCCATGGTTCATACCCCATGTCAGACATCAAAACGAAATACGAAAAATATTTCTTCAGCGACTTCCTCTCAGTAGATTTCTGGAAAAAACTCTGAGAGTAAATAAAATTTCCATGAAAAGTTTCTCAAAAATCTGTCGTTCGGAGTCGATTTTAAACTGTAGGTCCCGCCACTCATGTATAAAAATTGAAGCACACACCATAAGTGGTGTGAGAAACTAAGTCGTAATCCTGACTAAAGGATTTTAATGACCAACCATGTATGTATGTATGTTATGTAAGTATGTATGTACGTAAGTCGGTTAGTGTGTGAAGGCAGTTTTTTGAAAAGGTAGTTCGTAATCCTGTTTATGATCCGGTATTCAAATTTATTGAACAGCATCCAATTACTTTATGCGACTTTCAGTATCAATTTGGTTGAACTGCAAATAATGTTAATAGCCAATTATGACCTTGTGTGTATAAAGTAGCCTGTGGAGTAAATCATAATTCATGCATATCACGAGATCCACCTCCTTCAGTTTCACTACTAATTTCACCCATTTAGCTTAATTGTGCAGATGCCAACTAGATTAACTGAATCCTTGTATCTCCCGAGTTGCAAACGAGGTAGAGTAGTCTAGCTAGGATAAGATATGCTGCTTTTTGAAATTGCACTGAGAGGGTTTTTTTTATTCAACGTGCTATACGACGCCAATTACACATTTGTTAGAGTGTAACTTCCAATCAATTCTTTACTTTTTTGTTTAAATTCGAATTCTTTTCAAGAATTAGTTTCCATACCTTCTATACGAAGAATATTGTGGAGGAAGCGTTTTCTTTTTGACTTCGAATACACAAGAAATACTCTGCTTTTAAAAATTCTTACATCTCTCTGGAGAAAAGGAATTTAAAATTTTGTTTGAAAATTGTTTGCAATTTTAAAAGAAAAATCTCCCCCAATTTCCTTATATCTTTACAACGCACCTGATAACACAGATTCATATATGTATGTACTGTGTTATATATACACTGTGTATATGTATGTGTATATAAATATAAAATTTTATTGATTTTCCATTTTTAAATGGAATTTATGGAAAAATAAAAAGAGAAGAAGAAGAAAATAAACAATTGGGGCAGAATAATAATAAAAAATAAAAAAAAATAGCTTCAGCAACAGCAGCCTTTATTTCTATGGTTCATTGAGCAAACTAACGAGGTTATATTATAATAATAACCTCACATTCATGAATATAATATTTTATATTTTTACACATGCTTACATACTACATTATGTATGTATTGTATGTATATAAGCTCCACTTTTATACATAAAAGCAAAAAGAAGGCTAAAAATGTTTCATAAACGTTGAGATTTTTATATTTTGTTCGTTGTTTTTTGTTGTTGTTTTTTTTTGCAAAAAAATATTCCATAAAGTTTAAGGAAACATGTTACAGCATGTTTGTAATACAATATTATGTGTGTTGTTATATGGCCAAATACAAAGAAGATGAAGAAGAAAAATATAAGTAAATGAAAATATTCTTGCAAAATGTAATGAAAAGGGCTTAAGTCACGTTTTTTGTAAAATGGTTTTATTGTTATTGTTGTTGCTTTTACAATGTTATAACTTTTTTATGCACAGATTTTCTTGTTAAGGATATGACTTATATTTCAGTTATAATATCGATAAACGTGTGATACCACTGGCAGTGTAGTATTGCGATGAAAGACTTACAATGATTTTACCTCTCTGTTCTTCAGAAAAATAGTAAAATTTAATGAGATTTTTATGTGTCATTATGTGTCAAAAATTTCTACAAGAATTAGAAAATTTTTGCAACAAAAAAAAAAACAACAGAAAAACATCTGAAGCTTTGTGTTATTTGCAGATGATTTACAAAAAGTTGAATTCAGTTTCTTTAAAAGAACATTTTTATTGCGATTCATAAGTCTTTTCACTGTTATGAAAAATAATGTATTTCTGGTGCTTAAACCTGGTTTTGATCCTACTCTTTAGAACATATATTTTGACCACTCAATGGTTCGAATAACATTGACTGACTTACTGCCTTAGCAGTCCAAAAGTCGGTTTTTTTCTCAACAAATAAATCCGCTGGTTTTTCGATTATTTTCAGTCGTTCGATTATGACTACTTGTAAGAAATTAGGAAGAGCATTACAGATGTATTGTCCATCATTGCAATACATACACCGACTAGAATCTGGCTTCTGCTAGAGAAATGGTGGCGAATAATCCGAACTTGTCTATTCAACGATGTTCTGAACCAATTGGCGTATTTTGCATTTGGTTTTACATACATACATACATTATTGGTCATTACAACCCTTCAGTCAGGATTACGACCTAGCTTCTCAAACCTCTTATGTTGTGCGGGTTAATTTTATACATGAGTGGTGGGACATACAGTTTAAAGTCGACTCCGAACGACAGGTTTTTGAACAACTTTTTATGGCAATTTTATTTACTCTCAGAGTTTTTGCCAGAAATCTGCTGAGAGAAAGCCGTCGAAGAAATATTTTTTTTTTTGTATTTTATTTTGATGTCTGGCCTGGGGCTCGAACCCTGGCTTTTCTTCTAATAAGCCAACACACTACCTACTAGACCACGGCGACTTCTGGAAGTAACCGCTGATTGGGAAATGATTTTCATCACTGAAGAACTGTTTTCTTTTTTTTTTGCAATTTTATTCGTTGAAAGCCATTTGTTCTAGTACATAGTCAGCATCATTTAAGCTGTTGAAAGTGGTCAACGGATTTGAAATGGTGCTTGTGTTTCCATCTACATATACGGTAATTTATTTCCTTGTTTTAGTTTTTTGAAAAAGCAGATCTATTGTCGCAGGTTTTAGGATGATATAGTTGCCATCTCTCGTTGCCTGGAATAAACAACGATTGTGTATGTTATACTGGATGAAGCGCCTTATTAAGCCCTAGCTTAAGTAGCCTTGGAATCCCAGTAGCCTTGGAATACTCGTACCGTTAAACAATATTTTGCTTTTTTTTAGTAACAGTTTTCGATAATTCGATAAATTTTCATATAATTCTTCAAATCAATGTTTAATTGCTTTAATCCAAACGAAAATTTTATAAACTCATAAAAGAAATATTCACTTCCTTTAATAATTAAATATATATATTATAAAAAAATATTCTTCCTTTGAATTCATTATTTTCTCCCTTGTCATTACTAGAATTGTTGTAGTTCCAGTTGTTGTTATTTTATTAAATTGTTTATAATTTCATGCCTAAAATCAATCAGTTTCATTCACAGCATCTGTCGCACTGTACGACTCTATAAAACACAACAAAACAAAACAGCTGATGATTATTAGAGACCAACAATAGCAAAAGAAAAAAAAATTCAAACTCTATTTTGCTTTTGCCAGGTAGCCTTGACATTCTAATAAAGGACACAGTTTGCGATCACAACAATGCCTTAAAAAAGCAGAAAAAAAATATAAAAAAGGATCATTTGGCTGTTCGTGTACAATCTGCTCTCATAAAAATTGCTCTCACAAAACTCTATGCACACATACAAGGCAATCGCAATCACAAATACACTGGTTAATGACCTTTCATAATGAAATCAGAGAAGGTTATCCTGAGCCAAGCATTTATTTGAGCGGGTAAGAAAGAAAAAATAAATAAAAACAACAACAACAAAAAATAATGTGTCACGGGACAAATCACTGCTTTCCCGCTGTTTACCTTCTGATATCGTTTTTTTTTGCTTTTATTTGGCTTCTATTTGATTAGAAAAGGTAAATCAGCTGCTCAGCTGCGTTTTCAAATGATCACAGTTGAATTCGTACTAAACATTTGGCTTTCTAATGCAAAAACTTCATAAGTTTGTGCTGATTTTTGTGTGTTTAATGGAATAAAAATACAAAACAACTGTAATTATTGAATAATTCGCCGTAAAACTTTCAATAGGGTATTCAAGTATTTCGATAAATGAGGGATAATTAAGGAAACAGAAAATAGAACTTTTGTACCTAACATATCGTGTGTAAAATCTAGTCCCAGTAATATAATCCACGTAGAATTTAAGATTACTTAAAAATATAAAAAAGCATCTGCATTTTTGTGGTAAAGTTTTTAAAAAAATTTCTTTCGATCCTGTTTTCGGTTGGTTTTTTATAGCCAAGCAAGTCTTCTGAACTCGAAAATAAATGGTAGCCAGATGATGGAAGATCCGGACAGTACTTATGTACTTAATTATTTGGTTTTTTGTAACCAAGCAAGTCTTCTGAACTGACTTTGATAAACAGATTTTTGAGAGACTTTTCATTGCATTTTTATTTAAATTTTTTTTAAATTTTGTTTGTTCGAGATGTCTGGACTGGGGTTTAAGCCTACTACTAGACCGTGCTGTGACTATGGTTGCATCAAAATTTCCCAGGCAAATGCAAAATTCCATTTTTTTAGTAACCGACACCGTTCTTCTCCCATCTTCGCAATATTTCTTTGCATAGTTTCACTTCCATTAATCAAGTTTTCCTATTTAAGCAAATAATTGTTCTACTGTAACAGATTCTAGAATGTTAGGGTTGCCCACTATTGTTACCGAGAAGCAACGTGTTCTGTAGAAATGTATTGGGTTGTTGCATTAGCTATAGAGTACATTGGAAGTCGCCGTAGTCTAGTAGTTAGTGTGTTGGCTTGTCAGACGCAAAGCCAGGGTTCGAGCCCCAGGGCAGACATCAAAACAAAATACAAAAAAAGTATTTCTTCGCCGACTTTCTCTCAGCAGATTTTTGGCAAATACTCTGAGAGAAAAATTAAATTGCCATGAAAAGTTTCTTAAAAATCTGTCGCTCGGAGTCGACTTTAAACTGCAGGTCCCACCACTCATGTATAAAATTAACGCACACGACATAAGGGGTGTGAGAAACTAGGTCGTAATCCTGACTGAAGCGTTGAAATGACCAATTATGTATGTATGTTTTAAGTAACTCCCTTTTCTCCCTCTTCACAATATTTCTTTCCTTAGTTTCACTTCCATTAATCAAGTTTTCCTAATTAAGCAAATAATTGGTCTAGTGTAACAGTTTATAGAATGTTAGGGTTGCCCACTATCGTTACCAAGAAGCAACGTTTTCTGTAGAAATGTATTGGGTTGTTGCATTAGCTATAGGGTACATTGATTCTTACTTTTATACAGGAGGTTGCAAAAACTGTTATTCGTTGGTGGATATTCTCTCTTCTAGAGGTTAGAGTTCAATGAACACATCAGATGGGCCATTAGAGAACCTGAATTTTTTGAATTCTAGAACCGTTGAGAAGAAAATCTGAATGGCATGGGTTGTAGCCCAACAGTTTAGAAATAAATTTATATTTGAAAAAAAAATATTGGTACCTTTTGAATGTTTATTTAACAAATATTTGATCTGATGAAAAGACCTAATGGAACACAAATATTGATGCCAATACTATAATTTGAAAGCTAATTTTTCGAAACGTTGAAGGAATTGAAATCGAAAAATTTGCTATCGAAGCTGAAGGTTGATTACTTTATATTTATTATATAGTATCCTTTCAGGCATTAATGTATGTGTGTTTCTGTAGTTTTTTCTTTACCTGGTAATAAGTATGAGCACGCCTTTGGCCGTAATCCAACAAAAACCTTCTGCTTGCCCTCATTAGGTATGGTTTAGCTATTGTTCTTTACATTACCTAATTTTTAGGAAATTCTTCTTAAGAAATTTTAGTTTACGAAAAAACAGAACGGCCAGTAAAACTGAGATTTTATTTTAAAACTTAAAATCCTTATCCCTAGAATACCTAGCCTTTATGTATCTTTTCTTTATGTTATCTATCATGCTACTCGCTACTTTGTTTGTGTTACGAATGGCAAGCGGTATTAAGATCAACATTTGGTTTGTTACCGTGTCCGCGTAAACATGGCCGTTGACGTAGTCGCACAAAGAAAATATAACGCTATAATTAGCCAAAAAGCTCACTTGAGCACGCATAGCGGCCCGTTGTGATGCCACAGGTGAACGCAGCCTCTGTACTGACCAAGTTCCTCCGATCCAAGTAGGGGGGAGTTGGTCAGCGCAAGGGCTGCTCATTTTCAAAAAGCACGACTACCCCACGCTGGAAAACAAGCCAGAAAGTTTGATAAACGAGGCTATGTCTTTGATATCAATGGACGATAGCTCCGTTAAGCTGACAAGGGTTGGATAGCCAAATAACCTATATCTGCACACCGCAGGGGATGGGCATCAGCAGAGGAATTGGATGACAGTCTCCTCCTCCTCGGCGGATCTGTATAAACGGCAGAAGTCGTTAAATTGGAGTCGCTTCTTTCCGCGTGTCTAACCATAACACAGTGGCTTGTAAGCATGGCCGCTGTGATCGAGATGATATTACGGCCAAGTCCAAGTAGCTGGTGGCGAAATTGCTCTTTCTGGAAAATTCTCAAGCAATAAAGCCAAAATCGGTCGCATTATGTGGCTTGTGGCATTATCTTGTCGAAACCACATACCGTTCAATTCATAGTCTTCCATTGCATGCGAAAAAGGCGATTATTATACGATACGGTAATGGTTCTATCACTGTCCAAGAACAACTTCATATTTTATCGCTAAAGAAAGCCCGCTATTCCAGCATTTGTCTGATCAGCCGTCTTTCATTAAAGTATGATTTTGTGTTATAATGGATGAAGGCGGAAATCTGAACGTAAAACATGTCATAATAAGCCGTAAAACACACCCGATTGCTGAGAACGCAGTGGAATCAACACATTCGAGTTATACGCCACATTCTCTCTAACAATGTTGGATGATCAGTGGTTATGGGCATTTAAAAGAAGCATAGGCTGTACAACTGATAAATACATTATTTGCATGCATACGTACATTCATACATAAATACATACATAATTGGTCATTACAATCTTTTAGTCAGGATTATGGACTTAGTTTCTTACTCCACTTATGTTGTGTGTGTTAATTTTACATATGAGTGGTGGGAGCTACCGTTTAAAGTCGACTCCGAACGACAGTTTTTTGAGAAACTTCTCATGGCAATTTCATTTACTCTAAGAGTTTTTGCCAGAAATCTGTTGAGAGGACGCCGAAGAAATATTTTTAAAATGTTCGTTTTGTTGATGATGTCCAACCTAAAGTTTGAAACGAGGCCTCTCTAGAACAACTGCATGCTTACATACATACGTTTTAAAACAGCGTAGTGGTCAAGGCATTTGTCGATTAGACTTCATTAGTGTTTTTGTGTTAATTAGTGTTGTTGTCATCGATATATAGAGCATCTTTCTGCACTCTCCATTGAGAATTTATTGAAAATAAATTAAAAATTTTTCTATTTTTTAAATCTTAATTATGCAGGTATTTGTCGTCATTAAAGATTTATTTTGAAATTCTTAGAAATTTTAACAAATTTAGAAAATACCGGCTTAAATAAGACTCTGATACGTTTTGGGATATTTTGCTGGATTTGTGAGTGAACCTACAATATATTTTGGTGGCATTTATTACCTACAACTATAACAGTTTACAGAGTAAAATTTTCTATAACAAAAAGGATATTTCTTAAGTATTTTCTTTTTGTAGTTTTTCCAAAAAAAAAAACTATAAAAGAAAAACAACAATATTGAGATTTATTTGTAAATGTCAATAATGCAAAAACAAAAACAAGATAAGTAAATAAATAAAATCGACAAACAACAAAAGACATGTTCAATCCGTAATACAAATACTAAACAATAACAAATATACCTTTGAAAGGACAATAGAGAGCAAAACAATAGAGAGAGAGAGAAAGAGCGAAAAAAGAAAATAAATCTTTGGTGGTGGTGGCAGCTGCTGCACCCTGTTACGATTAAAACAAAACAGGATTTATGCACACAAAAATTAAAAAAAAAATAAATTTTTATTTACCTAAAAAGGACCAAAAGACAGACATACATTGATTCGCAAAATTCATACCCACTTACATATACGAGTATACACACACGGGTTAAAAATTTAGAGAAAACAAGAGTGAATCACGTTACATGAAAAGAGTTTAAAGCATACAATTGAGAGCAGGATCTTTCGAAAGAAAACATCCCTTAAAGGTAAGAATTTGAAGAATGTATTACAATATTAAGAGAGCTACGGGAGCCTTAATCCATAAAAAGGATCTCTACGTCTCTGGTTTTATGGTCATGCACAGCAGCATTTAATAACAGTATGATCGCGAAAGCGCATGGAATAACAACGTTCATCATGATTTAAAAAACAAAAATTTTTTTTGGGATTTTAAAAAGTGTTTTAAAGTTAAAAGAAAAAAAATGCAAAAGAAAAAAAATTTATTTACAAAATCCTTGTATAATAAAAAAAGTGTAAAAAAATACTCCTTAAAAAAGCTTAAAGCTACGAAAAGTGTTACAGCGTGTGTTGTGTTCATCGTTATACGTTTTTCTCCTGGTATCCACTGTAGGCCTCTATGTATTTTGATCATAAGGCACGCGGTGAATGCCAAGAGCGAACGGAATTCAACTTTAACTTTAAAAAATAAAAATTATGATTGCATGGATTAATCATATAAACAATTACTACTGTTCTTGAAGGTAAAGGATATTATAAATATAAAAAAATGTTCCAGCAACTGGAATATAATCAAGAAATTTGTTGTGTCGATAGTTTTACGGGTCATAATATACTGGACATATTTTTTATATATGGATTTTATAGACAGTAATTAAATTTTTCTTGTTTGAGAAATGGATTTGGGTGATTACCACCAATCTCTAGCGACAAAAATAAAAAAATAAATATTAAAATATAATCTATTAATGCAATATTGTATATTCTTTTGTTTTATGGTTCTCTACGAGTGTTTCAAAATACAAATTTTCCAGCGTTAATCAAATTTTTCTTCAAAAAAAAAAAATTGTGTTTGCATTACCGTACTCACTAAAAATCCTTGTCTTTATGTCTTTAATCTCTCGATATCTACGAGTCGTAATTTTACCTTTATACGTGTATTGGTATATTGGATACAGTGTTAACGAGCTTATGCTTATTAAGCCATTCTCTTGTAATTTAAGTAGCAAAGGGAATTAATCGAAATTTTTCAAAAAATTGTTTTTGCATTACCGTATGCACTAAGAATCCTTGTTTTATAAACTAAATGTTCTTAAAATATGAATCAAAAAAGTATACATACTTGTGTTGGTACATTACCTAGTCTAGTAGACGAAGGGACTGATTTTCTAGAGCAGAACTCACATTCGTTGTAGCCTAAGAGGTAGTGTGTTGCTTTATAAGACATGAGGGTACGGTTCAAACGTCAGGTCAGATATCTTCAACAAAAAATATTTCTTTGTAGACTTCCTCTCAGCAGATTATTTGCAAACAAAATTACAATGAAAAATTTTCTCAAAAATCTGTCGCTCGGAGTTGATTTTAAACTGTAGGTCCCAACCAGTGTTGCCAGTAATTTTTTTAAAAACTTTTTATTTCTGGGAAAAAAACTTTTTTTTATCAAAAAAAAAACTTGATTTCTACAAAAGTATCAACATTTTTAAAGGAAACACCGGAGAATGGCGTCCTCTATTGGGGTTTCTTTGCTACCCGGGACGAGTAAAATACACAATATTTTATATAAAAATTTAAATATTTCGTGTTATTGTTGAATTTATTGAAATTTTGAATTTTTCAAAAAAACTTGTTTTGTTAGAAAACAATTTTAACGAAAACTTTTTCGCATTTCAAAAAACTTGGAAAAAAAGGGAAAACTTGGCAAATGGCAACGCTGGTCCCAACACTCATGTATAAAATTAACACACACACTTTGAGTGGTATGAGAAGTTTGGTCATAATCCTGACTGAAGGATTGTAATCACCAATTATGTATGTAAAACTCGTACACAAGAGCTCTCAAAAGAATGTACTGGATAACATAGCGATTAACGTTTTGGAAACTTTCAAGTGTTTGAAAGCTTACAATATATAGGTATTACGCTATCTATTTTACATGTTTATTCTCTACTCTTTTCAGTTTTAAAACTACTTAGAAAGTAGTTAGTTTTACTACACGATAATCATAATCTAATCATAGCTCTTTGAAATATAGGAAAAATGGTTTGCCATTGATTTGCTTACAGCAGTTTTCTGGCCAGAGCTCTGGGAGTAGCTGATTGCTACAAGAACTGTCATTTTTTTCAGTCTGTTTTTTTTTTTTTTGGAATCGACGTTTAACTGTAGGTCTCCCCAATCATTAATAATATAAAGGCATACAGCATGGATGATGTGAGAAGATAGGTCGCAATCCTAACTAAATGGTTGTAATGGCCATTACTTGGATTCAAAGATTGCCTGCAATCGCTTGTTACGTTTCCATCATTTTGAAAATGCTATTTCCCTGACAACACATACATAATTGGTCATTACAACCCTTCAGTCACCAAAAAAATATTCAACTGGAAATAATCATCTTAAGAAAACTCGTATTTACAAACCTTCAGTCAGGATTACGACCTAGTTTCTCACACTGTTTATGGTGTGTGTTTTAATTTTATACATGAGACTCCGAATGACAGATTTTTGAGAAACTTTTCATGGCAATTTTATTTTTACTCTCAGACTTTTTGCCAGAAATCTGCTGAGAGAAAGTCGCCGAAGAAATACTTTTTGTATTTTTGTTTTGATGTCTGGCCTGGGGCTCGAACCCTGGTTTTACGTCTAATAAACCAAACACACTACCTACTAGACTAGGGCGACTTTTTGCTGATAACGCCTAAAATATTACCGTAACCAATTATGTTTCTTTTGCAGATTTATTTATCCCTTCATGTACTTTTTGTTGTTGTTGTTGTTGTGTAATTTTTCTTTACATAGTCTGCTGTACAGTGTTTCGTAATTGTAAGGTCTACTTGTTTATTTTCGTTTTAATGAAGTAAAAGTAAATATTTTATTACAAATGATTTCTGCAAAAGCTTTTGGGTCTGAGGAGGAAGAAAGACCGTCATTCTTTCAAGTGTCAAGTGCCCTGCTCTTGTTGCAATGACATCTTTTTGACACCTTTAACCCAACTCTCTAATATAAAGAATGCCGAAAGTGAAAGATTTATTTTGGATTTGAATTGATTTCCTCTAGGGAAGGATTGATTCCCGGTTTGGCTTAAATACTGGCTTAAGTAGAATTCTTTCGTTACCTTACCTGGAATGAGCGTTAGAAGCCAATAAATGTATATAATAGTGGACTTTTTCTAAAAGTGTTTGAGTTGATATTATTATGATTAACCTTTAATTTTGCAGTAAAGTTCCGATTTTTATATTAATCTTCCCGCACTGGAATACAAAGACCTGCCTTTTAAAATATGTATTAAGACCCTTCAGTGGCCTATAATCGAATGCTATCTGATGAATTCTACGCGTACGCTATCTAAGTAGCAATATTACAATATATTACGTTGTGCTCACTCTATCCGTTTGAGATTTGAGTCATGCATTAGACTCTCCAGAAATAATTTAAGGTTGGTAACCAGCCTTTTGACAGGACAGATTCAGAATGCAATTACTTCGCAAGCTCGATATATACATTCCGTAGAGAGGAAAATGCATCAACGGAATACATTTCTGATATCAGTGGGGTTCTAATACTTTTCAGGAAGAAACACCCAGGTGCCTATAAGCAGTTAAGCGATGAATTTAAATTGTTAACGCAGAGAAGAATTCTGGAATTTATAAAAACAATTGTTTTGAAGAAGACATTACAGTAATTCTTCGATTTACGGCGCTTCGATTAACGTTGTTTCGACTTACGTCGTCAAATATTTTGTTCCCTCTAACTTCAATTGTCGCCTTTTTTGGAACCAACTGCGACGTATGTAAATCGAGGGATTACTGTATAGGGATACCCTGTAAAGTTTAAAGGAGAGTACAATAGATCTTAAGGTCGCAGTATAAAGTCACAACTTCAGACAATAACAGTAACAGTACGTGGCCTGCTCTCTACACTTACTCACATATGTTATAGTTGTTGACGATGGTTTTGAAAATTACGTTACAAAACAAATACAATACGCTTGTAGAAGGTGATTGTTTCTGCTATCCGGATAGCATACTAGACAAGTGTGGTGGCTCTAAATGTTGTATCACTAGGCTCTTAAATAAAGAATATGCCTCAATGAAACCAGTCTGGAACTCACACCAAATGCCATAACGAACGAAGATGAAGATAATACCAATTACAATCATTGCTTAATCACTGCTTAAATGTAATCAAATTGAACTATTTTAAAAGGGGATCATTGCGGCGATATGCATACATACATAATTAGATCATTCAGGTCATTCAGTCAGGATTACGGCCTAGATCCTCAGCTCACTTATGTTATGCGTGCCAATTAAATCCATAGGTAGAGGGACCTACAGTTTAAAGTCGACTTCGAACGACAGATTTTTTTGAGAAACATTTCAGGGCAATTCTTATTTACTCTCAGAGTTATTGGCAGAAACTGGCTATGAGGAAGTTGCAGAAGAAATATTTTTTTTATATTTCGTTTTGACTAAGATATCTGACCTGGGGTTTATTAGCGTGGCCACACGTCTAATAAACCAACACACTACGGCGATATGAATGGGATGAAAAGAAAATGTCATTGTCAAAACGAAGATATAAACCCTGTATTGTCGATATGTAAGGTTATGCTGACTGTATAGTGGGATTGTAACAGAATTATCTCCAATGACCTGCCCTACAATTCAATGAAATGATTCATTCTTAGCTTTAAAGCTTGGCCAAAGGGTAAAGTATTTTTGTGAAGCATTGCGTTAAGAATATTTGACCTTAAGTTTGTAGCAGAAGAATTGTTATAGTTTAGCATAATATTTCCAGGTTAGTTGCAGTAAGTTATCAAAAATTGACTGAACTTGGCTGGAAAGCACGGAGTAACCAGTGTTGACAATTATGACATTTGAAAAACGCAGCACCTTATCCAGTATAAATTTTATGTCTGGTAGAAAAAACAAGCTTTTAGAGACATAACTACAACATGTCATTCTAAAGCACTTACCATACAATAAAGCTAAGGTCTCGTGGATGAGAATATTTGGTTTTGTCAACTTTAGCTTGAAAATTTTTAGCCCCATTGTTAACGTATCGAGCAATCTTAAGTTTCTTTCTCTTGCAATCAAATTGAGTCATTGCATGTGTTGCTGCTCGCTTCGCTGCTTTTATAAAATCTTTCTTATATAATCTGTTATACAGTGTTTCATAATTCTAAAGTCAACTTGTTTATTTTCTTTTTAAACAAACAAAAATAAATATTTTATTACAAATGACTTCTGCAGGAGCTGTGGATTTGAAGAGGAGGAAGAACTGATTTTTCTTCCAAATGTCTGTCACTTCCTGACATCTTTAAGCGAACACTCTAATATACGATTGCTGCAATAGCAGGATTTATTTTGGACTTTGTGCTGGTTCGGCTCGTACCTCAGCTTGCGTCACTGTTATGGCGTTGTTTGCGTAGCTGCTCGGCGTCAGACCTACAATTTTTATGAAACTTTTCATGACTACTTTAGTTTACCATCAGAGTTTTTGCCAGAACACTCCTGATAGCAAGTCGCCAAAAAAAATGTTTTTCATGTTTCGTTTTGTTCGAGAATTCTGACCTGGGGTTTGAACCGTAGGTTCAGTTCTAATAAACTAACCTACTAGACTACGGCAGCTACATGTTTGCATACATTCAAATTAAACCCATGTAATAGTGGTCCAGGCATTTGTCGATTTTACTTCATTGGCCTTCTTGTTCTGATATCTCGTCGATATCTGTCTCATCTAAACATGCGACCTACCAAATTATGGTGACTTTTTAATGTTTCTTCCTACTTTGAAATACGATAGGACTGTGACGATACATCTTTTCGATTTAAGTCACCAATTTGTATTTCTTTGTTGCGTTGTTTCAACGCAGACTTTAGCAGGTTATTGATCGTACAATGGTTCAATTCGACCTCCGGGTACTGTACTTGTCTTAGTTGACAAGTACACGTCCTCTAACCTTGATCTGCTGAAATAATATGATATGATGATATGGTTGCCATCAGTCGTTTTCCAGACAAAGCGGTCTCAGAAAATGCATCGTGGTTTGGTAGTTCTGTTGAAAATTGCTGAATGTGTTCAACTTTGTTTCAAGAGAAGTGAAGTTTGAGGGTCACGTGTCTTCTGAGTATAATATTTGCTGAAAGAAAGAAGCCCTGAACTTAAGTTTTATTTACGTGTAGTACGCCATGCCTACTCTCATTTCTATATCATGGGAACCGTATTTATATCCAGAATTTTCGAAAAATCGTTGAGGACCTTTGATTGAACCAATCTGGTTATTGTTCCACCGTATTGTGGGCGTCATTACATTTTTGATTTTAGCAATGTCGGTACAGTGTGTTCTTTTTTCGTGTTTTATTTCTCAATTTTCATATACGCAGTACACTGTTACAGTTTCTCTACATGCACGTATCCTATGACCTGAAGTTTTAATGATTTTTTCTGATGATGGAAAATTTAGTTGTTCCCTGAACAAAAACTACTTTTTTGTTTCCCAGAATAATGAATTTCTTGAACACGAACTGAAATCCCAAAACCATTAAATTCAAAACGAACAACAACAGAAACAACCAAATTTTGCATCCAAAAAATCATGTGGCTAAGGTTGAGGTGCTTGCATAGCAGCCACCCACCCATTTTCCATTTTAAATCTAAATTTTGTTGTGTTTAGCGTCAATTCAAAAGCGATAGTTAGGAAAGCTGGCAGGATGTTTGCTAGTCAGTCCGCCAGTCACTTACAGCTTAACAATGTGGTTTATGGTTTAGGCAGCGCAAAATTCTATAAAATTGCTTTGAAGTGGTGTGTGCGGTTTTAACAGTAAACCCCAAACCCTACAATTTAACAGCGGGCGCAGAATGAAATCTTTTAAAAGGAAGAAATTTTTTGTCGTTTTATTTTTTGGTGGTTGGGAGATAAATGACATGGTGTGGTGTTGGTTTTGCGATGCAAACATTTAGCAGAACTTAAAAGCTACAGGAAAAGTGGAAAGAAAAAGAAAAAAGAACGAAAATATTTTTACATGTAAAGTTTTATGGAAATGTGATGAACGCAGATACTTCCACTGGCAACACATAATGGTTTACGTTAAGCGCCCAAAATGCACAATCAGAGAGAGAGAGAGAGGGGATGGATGGTATGGATGTGAAGCTGTTTACAATGGAGAAGGGTTACAAAGTGCAAATGTCACATCTCAGTGGACGTTTTTTCTCTTCTTTTTTTGCTGGCAAAGAATAGTAAAAAGAAAACAAATTAAATATTTACAGAAGGTAGTGGCCGTTTAAGTGAGCACCTACATTAGAGTGTGCTTTTGGAAACCATCAGTTAAACATGGAACCATACGGATCAAATCATATAGATTTAGGTACTAAAACTTAATTTTATAATGGCTGCGTGGGAGGGCTTACAAAAATTCTATTCAAACTCAAGAAATACGCTCTCCATAGTGGTTGGAGCCATTACAGGTCATTCCATTGTCCAGTTATAGGAAATTCCGCCTTAGAGTACATTCCATACGACTTTTGCAGGAGATTTAGAAACCGAGGAAGACGAGGAAACTTTTCTTTACCTATTGGTTACAAAACCAGCACTTTATCGGGCATATTTTGGTTTCTACGTTGAATACGTTCGAACTGATCGATTAAAAATGGTTAGCAGGACAAGACAAGGAAAAATGGACAACTGTGGTATGACAATTATAGCATAAGTGGCTTAGGTGTGTCTATAATAGTATCTGCTTGAGTTACAAGCATCATCTACCTATTATCTTGCTATGTAGACCATTTCTTACTTACTTACTTAATTGGCCATAACAACCCGATTAACGGATTTCGGCCTGCCGCAACACATCCTTCCAGGCGCCTCTGCTTCTTGCGCGCCTACGCCAGTTGGTCACACTAATCGATGACAGGGCTTCCTCAATTTGGTCCTTCAAACGGATACAAGGTCGTCATCTTCGCCGACTTCCGCAGATCCTCGCATTAAATACCCGCCTCGCAGGAGCATCCTCCTCCATTCAAACGACATGGCCGAGCCAGCGCAGCCGCTGAATATTAATACGCTGTACAACGTCCATGTCGTTGAGGAGCTCATACAGCTCACTGTTGTATCGGATGCGGAAATCATTGCCAACTCCTGCTGGACCGAAGATCTTACGTAGTACTTTTCTCTCGAACACTCTCAAGGCTGCTGCATCAGTACTTAATAGGGCCCATGCCTCTGCGCCATAAAGAATCACGGGTAGGATGAGCGTCTTCTAGAGTGTTAGGTTTGTCGTACGAGAGAGGTCTCTGCTACACAATTGCCTATTGAGACCATAGTAGCACCTGTTGGTAACGACGGAGCCAAGATAAATAAATTTCTTGACTGTATCAAAAGTATAGTTATCGGCAGTAATTTGAGAATCAACACGCCGCACGTCTCTACTTGTCGATAACATATACTTTGTTTTGCCCTCATTTGCTGCCAAACCCAAATTAGTAGACTCGCGTTCAGTAGCACTAAAGGCAGAAGTAACATCTCGCTTAGTACGCCCTATGACCATTTCATTTGATTTACAGTAGTTCTGAAACTGGGTGGGTTATTCGTGCAGTACTCTGCGTTTTGTGACTTACCAGAAAGCTATAAATGGACTGACTTACATTGAAGTTTTTGTTATATTGCGCGATTAGTGGTTAATCCCTCTTGAAAATCTTTAGGGATTAAATACGATGGAATGACAAGTAGACGTTGGTGTGGCTCAAGCATAAACCAAAGGCCTTTTCTTGGCTTTAAAACAGGAGCTTGCAAGAATATATAACCGATTTGAATAGCGTTTGTGTTTAGATTATAATCACGAAAATTAATTTTTTTATTTGTTTAAAATCATTAAGAAAATTACATGCCTGCCATCAGCGTGTAGGGTGTACAAAAGTAAATTTAAGAAAACCTGAAAATTTTATGGAAATATTATGAAAATTAGAAATGACAGGCCATAATGACAACTTAAAAGGGACAGTTTTTTTCCAGGTTTTTCTTTTTTAATACGAAACTAAAATAAATTTATTTTTCTTTTTAGGAAGCAGCCACAACCAATTTTTTGTCGTTTTTGACAAGAATTAATTTTATAAAGAATTTGACAATTTAATGGCCAGAAATTATAGGTCAGGCATAATTTGGTTAAAAGCAAAAAATGTTTTTAAAATAATTAGAACCACAAATAAAAATTAGAACCACAATTGAAATGAAGGAAATCATAATCGGTGAAATAATATTTATTTTTTATTATAAAAATTAATTTTTATTAGTTGGTCTCGTTGTGAAGCACTTCAGTCTTCTGATTACATTCAGGGGACAGTTAAGGCGACGCTAAGAATTAGATATATGATTGGGAGCTACGTAAAACTAGGATAGTATATGACAGTTATATCCTTAGCGTTTTGCTTAGTTAGATTTGTACATTTTCTATTATAAACTGATGATATGCAAGAATACATTGTCCTCTACAATATCTCATTAAACCTGGGTATTTATTGAAAGAGCGGAAATATCGGAATTGATAATTAAAACTTACCAAAAAAATATTCAACTGGAGATAAACATCTTAAGAAAACTCGTTAATTGGTCTTTACAACCCTTCCAGTCAGTATTACGTCCTTGCTTCTCACACAACTTATGTTGTATGTGTTAATTTTGCACGTGAGTGGCGGGATCTATAGTTTAAAGTTACCTCTGAATGAAAGATTTTTGAGAAGTATTTTCAGAATAATTTCGTTTACTTTCAGAGTTTTTTCAGAAATCTGCTCGCCGAAGAAATATTTTTTATATTTCAGGGTTGTCTGGCCTGGTGTTTGAACCAAGCCCTCAGGTCTAATAGGCTAACACTACCTACTACAAGACCACGGCGATTTAAACTACCATGTAATTATTCTTGAACTCATTTTACATGTAAATAATTTGAGGAGTGCCGATAAGTTGCTCGTTCATAACGCGACCTGGTTGAAATCTACATTTATAGTAACAGCTTCAAGGGTAATAAATATTTCACTGTGGATGTCCGCCAAGAAAATCAAAAAAGATCTGTCCATCACAAACATATATTAGGTAGGTAAGTAGGTCGAGGTGGCTGTCAATCCAAGAAAATTGGATGGACACACTTAGGCCGCATTGGGCCCATTGTGTTACCACAGTTATCCGCTATCCCCTAGTCTCGAAAACACTCGGTGCTCCTGATGAAGCGATTTAAGCTGCCAATGACAGTTCTTCCAGGTCATCCATGTATTGCAGGTACTGCTTTCCCCTTTGGCAAAGAGCCGGGCATGTACCCAGGAGGTGAGGGACAGTCTCCTTCTCTTGCTCATCTCTGCAGCTTCTGCAGAAATCGTTAGCAAGGTGCCCCAGTCCAATGAGTCTCGCATGCGTACCCATAATGCAATGCCCCGTAATGACACCGACAACCACACTGAGCGCTCCTCTTTGGAGTTTAAGTAGACTCATTGTGCGCCCCTCATCCAGCCTTGGCCAGATTTTACGAGCCGTTCTACCCATGTCCGAGGCCTCCCACCTGTCGTTGACGGAATCTACGATCGCATTATCAATTATGAGCCTGATGGTCCTCATAGGAATGCCCAGATTCGTGAACTCATCGGAAAGTTCAATGGTAGTGCCTCGCCTGTCATGTTCATCAGCTCTGCAGTTACCCGGAATGCCACTGTGCCCCGGAATACCACTGTGCCCCGGTACCCATACACTATGGATGTCATATCGTTCCGCCATCCCGTCGAAATATCTGCGACAATTGTACATCATCTTGTAGTTCATCACGTTAAAACTTAGAGTGCTGATAGCCGCCTGGCTATCAAAAAGTATGGTGACGTTCCGCTTGGAGACCCTTCCGTCCCCAATAATTCTCGCCGCTGCCTGTATTGCCACCACCTCCGCCTGAAAGATGCTGCAATGGTCTGGCAGTCTTATAGACTGGGCTATTCCATTCGGTTCCGAAAAAATTCCACTGCCCACAGCTCCGTTCAGCTTCGAAGCGTCGGTAAGATTTGTACAGAGTCCCTTACTGGGTGGGTCACACCACCCTTCCAGACCTTTTTGTCAGGGACCGATGTCCTCGTGAAGTCGTACCGCGGTATCATGTAGTCACTGCACCCGACAGCTCCAACTTTCCTCAGGATCTTTGCGTGGCCGATACCCGAGTCATGCCACTGTCCAGCCGTCCAGAGACGTTTACTTATTTTAGCACAAACTAATATTACTTTATGACCTAGTTTATCGCACTAATCATGTTGTGTGTATAAATTTGAACCATAGTGCCGCAATCAACAACTTAACATCGATTCTGGACGGCAAAATTTCCTTCCTCTTGCCTTCTTTTCTAAGGCAATTAGTTACCTCCTTTTTTTTTAAGAAGTCTTAGTTGCAATCAAGTCACGCTATCAAGCTACCACTAGCTTACACGCTTATCTTCTTTTTGTTTTTAGAATTAAGGGCAGAATATAAGTGAAAAGTTTTCAAATAATGAATCTGGGTTGGTACCCCAGAGAGCATAGCATCAACAGCGAACATAAAAAAGCTTATAAATACATACATAACATAATTAGTCATTACAACCCTTCAGTCAGGATTACGACCTAGTTTCTTACACCACTTATGTTGTGTGTGTTAATTTTATACATGAGTGGCGGGACCTACAGTTTAAAGTCGACTCCGAACGACAGATTTTTGAGAAACTTTTCACGGCAATTTTATGAAGTCACAGAGTTTTTGCCAGAAATCTGCTGAGGCAGTCGCCTAAGAAATACTTTTTGTATTTGGTCTTGATGTCTGGCCTGGGGCACGAACCCTAACTTTATATCTAATAAGCCAACACACTACCTACTAGACTACGGCGACTTTTATAGCTCATACAACTGATTTAAAGAGGAACATTCCAAATAATGGGGGACCAAAGCCACTGATTTGAATAATAATATCAAGGACCCAAACAAAGATATTCTTATCCAATATAATACAATGAAAAAATTGTGGTCAATGTTGGGTCAATAGGCGATTAGACTCATACGCGTTTTTAGAACAACATACAGTAATCCCTCGATTTACGTCGCAGTTGGTTCCAAAAAAAGGCGACGTAAATCGAAACGACGTAAATCGAATTTCATATTGCTCACACTACAAAGTAGTATGTTTTTAACAAGTAACTTAAAAAGTTACAGTAATCCCTCGATTTACGAATATTTCCAAAAATAGGCGACGTAAATCGAATGACAACGCAAACAACGGAACAAAAAATTTGACGACGTAAATTGAAACAACGTTAATCGAGGCGACGTAAATCGAAGGGTTACTGTACTATAAAGCGACACCTGTAACAGCGTAAAAAAATTCACAAAGTTTTCGTTCGACGTTTTGAAGACCTAGGAGAAGCCACAGCTAGACTTTATTCAAACTTACTTGATGTAAGTATAACGTTTTATATGAATTTTTGATTCAGAGATTTGTTTTGAAAACTTTATAAAGCAAGAGCGTAGTCCTAACAATCAGTAACCGTGATAGTAAACCAAATTTGTCACCATATTTTATAATATTTTTTAATTAAACTAAAAGCTTTTAATTTCCATTAAACAGCCCTTTAACAGCAAAAAAAAAATGAAACGTTTAAAAATAATATCGCAAACGTTGCACTTCTTAATTTAACTGTTCGGCCATTTGGACATTTTCTTTGTCCATTTTGCAGACAGCAGCCGCTGTAATAAAAACCATCCGCAATATTATTATACCATCTCTATATTATTATTATTATGGTCTTTTAAGTATTTTCTCTCCTTGTTTTTTTCGTCGATGTTTTCGTTTTTTTTCCAATCTAAAGTAACATTTTTATTGGAATTCCTGGTTTATGCTGGCATACAAACATGCCAAACTGATAAATTCTGTAAAATTCAAACCATTAATGCACGATATGCAGCCATGAATAAATTATTTCCATTTCAATTTTCATTCTAAAACAACAACAACAACAATGACAGCTGCAATTGCAACAACTATATTTGCGTACAGATCTATTTACTATTATTGCACACGTCGAGCATTTACTTGGATCTGGATCTGTTAGTGGATCTGGAGCAATTCAAAACAATTGTTTGAATAAATAAATGTAATGCTTGGCTGGCTACATGTGTGTGTGTGTTGTGTTTGTGTGTGTGTGTGTAATTTTCCAATAAGCATTAAAGGACCAAAAAAGAAAGAAAAATAAAAAGAAAATTTGCATGATTTGAAAAGAAAAATTTTATAAAAAACGGAAGAAAGAAAAAAAAGTTGAACAAAAACAAGAACAAAAAATATTTATTGTACGCAAAATGCCTGAATGAGCAGCAGTTCCAGTACCAGTACCACTACCACTACCTCCTCTACCAACACCAGCACTAGCACCATCAGATGAATTGAAGAAATAAAGGAAAATAAAGAAAATGAAACGAAGAATGTTTAGGCAAGAAAATTTATGCATCATCAGCATTTCATTTATTTGTAATATTTTTACAATTGTCCTACACGTAGAAGGAAAATCTTTCAATGTTCTTACGCATTATATACTATACATTACAGACAACATTTTACAAGAAAGAGACACAAATCGAGGACGTGTAGAATAGCATAACAAATCTAGAAAGCTAAGATACAGTGATTGAAAGAGTTAAGAAAATCGAATTGAAGTCGCCGTAGTGTGTTGGCTTATTAGACGTAAAACCAGAGTTCGAGCCCCAGGCCAGACATCAAGACAAAATACAAAAAAGTATTTCTTCGGCGACTTCCTCTCAGCAGATTTCTGACAATAACTCGGAGAGTAAATAAAATTGCCATGAAAAAGTTTCTCAAAAATCTGTCGTTCCGAGTCGACTTCAAGCTGTAGGTTCCAGCACTCATGTATAAATTTAACACACACAACATAAGTGGTGTGGAAAACTAGGACGTTGTACAGTCTCAATTCGACCTCCGGGTACTGTACATGTCTTAATTGATACGTCCTCTAACTTAACCTAACCTAAGAAATCGAAAATTTCAAATTGAAATCATTAAGGGAGAAACACAACTTTAAACACACAGCAAAGGTAAGATAGCGTAGCGTAGTGGTTAAATTTCTTGAATGAAAACTCCAGCAATACCGACTAAAGCTGTGGTTTTGGAACCACCATTAGCTTTGTAACCTAAAGTGGATAACATCCAGCGACTAAAATCATAAAAGGATATGACACATCCATCGAGAAACAAGTTGGTCACAATCAGAGATTTTTTGATAGGTAAGATAGGTAAGAAGAAGTATTATGCCTTAGTTATGCGGGATATTAGAAATGCATGTAACTCACCACGCTGGAAGTAAATCATACCGAAACTTCGGAGACTAAGAGTTCTAAATTCCATATTATGGAACTATTTCTCAGAGAGAAATTTTTATTTTAGTACCGATGAAGATCAAGACATATATACTGCTCATGCATGGTATAATGGATCATTTATCTTTAAATTAAACAAAGTGTGTGTAAGATTCCATTGGCAATTGATGCTAGTACATGTGCAATACATACATCAGTCGTTACAACCCTTCAGTAAGGATTACGACCTCGCTTTTCACACCACTTGTGTTGTGTGTATTAATTTTATACAGGAGTACGAGAACGAACGACAGATTTTTGAGAAACTTTTCATGGCAATTTTATGAAGTCACATATTTTTTTGCCAGAAATCTTCTGACAGGCAGTCGCCGAAGAAATATTCTTTAATATTTCGTTTCTCTGGCGATGATTGATATGGGGTTTGAAACGTGACCTCACGTGTAATAAACCAACACACAACCTACTAGACTATAATGAAAATGACCACCTCGGTTTCTCTAAGAAAATTAGCTCGATTGCATGAGTTATGTTGAATTTGATTAGTGGGCCGTGATTTGTGGCTTATTCGCATGCACCTACTACTTACGAAAGCAACCCCACTAGAAAAGTCAACGGGATTAAATCGCATGATGTCGGTGGAAGGTTCACCTCTCCTCCATCTGAGATGATCATGCTCTCAAATCGCTCATATAGAAAATTCAATGTGGCATTAGGTGTGTATCAGGTAGCACCGTCCTATTGAAAACACATGACGTTGAGATTAACCGATTCAGTCCAAAAGATGGGTGCCCTGTTAGTCTAGTGGGTAGTGTGCTAGACTATTAGCGTGAGGGACCAGAGACTCTGGTCTGTTACACTACACTGAGCATATAGTCAAGTTACTCAGCTCGTATATAATTAGAAGATAACTTGTAATTGTATTGTAATTAATAAATAATTATTATGCGCTTATAGTGCTCGCCGTTGACTGTGATGGCTTAGCCAATGTTGTTCTTAAAGAAATATGGATCGATTATGCCGTTAGTAAAAAATCTACACTTTTTCAGAATGTGTTGACCATACGATCTATTGCAGTCTCCTCACACTCTTTAGGGTATTAGGAAATTGTTCCTTATAAGCCTCAGTTAAGAAGCCTCAGGTTGCTGCTCGCTGTCAACAATGACAATTCCCTGCCCAGCATCTGACATATATTCAGGTGTTTCCTTCTAGGCTGCAGAATAGATTAGATTATTTCTTGATTGTCTAATGCGTGTATTAGATCTCCTCTCAATGTAATTTCCTAACAAAAGTTTTGATTGCCTCAAACCTAGTTGGTTTGAGAAGAGTCTTTGCCTCTCTTTATCTTCCATTTCGTTAAGCATACTTTTCCAAATATATTCGAAAATTTTAAACATTTTCATAAAACTTTTATCACGTAACTTGTAGTTTTATGTAAGAAATAATACTGTATAAATAGTTTGGGCCTAGCTGTCATACTTTCAGAGCAGCCCATATATCCTTTTTTGAGATTTTTAAAAATTTAATTTTTTGTTCGCCTAAAAGGTAGGAAAATTAAAGAAAACATATTTAAATAATGATGCTTATGTTTTTATGTTCCTTTTTGGTATATTTTCAACTCAAATTAAAGTTTTTTTTAGCAAGAGAATTCAAAAACTTTTCAGTTTTATTGTGGAAAATGAAAATTACCTCCAGCGATTTTAATTGGAATTTGATACTTAATGATGGAATACTTACAGTGATTGTTAGGGAAATTAATTTAAGGATATTTATATATATATATCAAGCTTCATAAAGAGATTTACGGAGTAATGCTTGGTATTGATTTATGTTTTCTTTCCTTTTGTTTTTTTTATCACCTTTTCAAATCATATTTAATTTTGTCGCTGTAGGTTAGTAACTAATTGAATTTGATGGTCGTTATTAATTTCGTGGTCCAC
This sequence comes from Sarcophaga subvicina, assembly GCA_936449025.2. Classification (NCBI taxonomy): domain Eukaryota; kingdom Metazoa; phylum Arthropoda; class Insecta; order Diptera; family Sarcophagidae; genus Sarcophaga; species Sarcophaga subvicina. The sequence continues at coordinate 100,506,600 of OW388082.2, read as the reverse complement.
CGAAGGCGAATTGGCAGTTTTAGATTCAAGTACATGCGTAGCAACTACTTATAGCAGTATTTGGGGAAACCCGTATCCGGGAAACCAGAGAGGAATCAAAGAGAGAAAATTCTTATTGACATAATCGATGTTCTATTGCAACGGGTAACTTTTTTACCTCACATGACGTTGACAACAAAAATTTCTAACGAATCACAAGAATGGTTTGTACCATCAGGTCCATCAGGTCAGCCAGCCCTCAACTGAGAGTATTACTGATGCGAGTGACAATAAGCTGTTCTATCTAAGCAATTGGAAAATTATAAATCGCCACAAAGCAGGGTGCTAGACGTCAAATTATTACCATTTAGAAAGTAATGAAACCAAGTAGACATAAAGTGTTTGATTTTTATGTAAAAAACCATGCCAATGTCCATACATACATAATTGGTCATTACAACCATTCAGTCAGGATTACAACCTAGTTTCTCACACCATTTATGTTGTGTGTGTTAATTTTATACATGAGTGGTGGGACCTACAGTTTAAAGTCGACTCCGAACGGCAGATTTTTCAGAAACTTTTCATGGCAATTTTATTTACTCTCTAGATCACGGCGACTTGCCATGCCAATGTACATTATGTCAAATAATTTTGGCGCAAATTTCATAAAAGTGATAATAAAATGTAATAATAGTAAATAAATAAAGTTTTTATAAAATGAATTAAATATTAAAATTTTTCATGAAAATCTATCAATAATCATGACAATTCCATGTACTACAAGTATGTATCAAAAGTGATACATTAGCTAGAATTATGAAGTTTTGTTAATGCTCGATCTACGGTTAAGAGAGTATGCAGCTTCCAGATGATTCCAATAATTTTTGTTAATAAGTATCGTTGCGAAGCACTTTCCAATAGGGTCAATTGGTTCTGTTCAGGGAGTAAAGGACTTAAAAAATTGTTTTTTACTTGAATTTTCTTAAACTTTTTCTTCAGTGTACTTCAATTGTGTTTGTGTCTCTTGTCTTCCTGTCTCTTGTGTACATATTTTTATGCATTTTTATTATATTGAAAATGGTAACAGTATTTTCTCAAAGTATTTTCTTTTTTCCTCCGTTTTTCATTTCATTTAATTTTTTTTTTGCTCGCATATAAGAAAAGAAAATTGAAAATTCTCAGTATCCATAAAAAGTAACAACAATTGCGAATCAGTTGTAGTAGTAGAAGCAGCAGCAAAAAAAAAAAAAAACAAACGTAAGAAAAATAGGAAAATTTATTATGCGTTGCCATGTTTTCCATCACACACATACAATATTAAATGTGTGTGACTTTCTCGTTTGTAGGAAAATGAAATGAAATTCACTATTTGCACAGATCCAATGACAATAACAACTACTACAACAACAACTACTACTGCATTATCATTTTTTAATATTAAATTTCTTAAATGAAATCAAAAACAGAAAAAAGGAAACAAAATTTAAAAAAAAAAAGTTTTTGAAATATTTGTTAATAATGTTGCAGAGGAGTTACATTTTTTTTCTTTTTCTTCATCATTTAGGAAGAAAACTTAATTCGACTCTAGGGTTTAAGAGGAAATTCAAAATTGGATTTTGAATTTGAAAATTTATTTAAAAAAGAAGAAAAAATTCTGTGTTGGATTTTAAAACAACAAATAAACTTCTTGTAATAGTTGCTGTTTTGAGTAGGTGTAGGTACTTTTCATTGTTATTTCATCTTTCCAAATAATAAGTCATCAAAAGAAATGTGTTTGGAAGATAATTTATCGTTGGATTCAAATCTCTGATGTAGTCACTCGGTGCTAAATTGGAAAAATTGCGAACATAGGCAAGCAATTCGTAGCCACTTGATGCTAAATCCATAGAATAAGGTAGATGAAAAAACAACTCGTAGTTTAATTCACGAGTTTTCATTATTATTGCATGAAATTGACTTTTTTCCAACTACTCGGCAAATTACGAAGTAGTTTGCGTTCAATGGCATTAAGGTATTGGCACTTTCTCGATGGATTACTTGATGGATTTGCCTTCTACGGGTATTGAATTCGGAATCGCTTAGGTTTGTAACAGAGCTTCTTAACGACTAGACCATGCCACTTTTGGATGACTTCCTGTTCATTTTCCCTTATTTTTGCCTCTATACGTGAGATCAGTAATAGGTACAGGGTTTACCCAATTTCGCAACGACAATTTCTTTCTTTCGTTTGTTTTTAAAAGTCGATATCCGATATACATACATACATACATAATTGGCCATTACAATCCTTCAGTCAGGATTACGACATAGTTCCTCACACCACTTATGTTGTGTGTTTTAATTTTATTCATGAGTGGGAACTACAGTTTAAAGTCGACTCCGAACGACAGATTTTTGAAAAGCTTTTCATGGCAATTTTATTTACTTTTATTTACAGAAAACTGCTGAGAGTAAGTCTCCGAAGAAATACTTTTTTTGTATTTTGTTTTGATTTCTGGCTTGGGGCTCGAACCCTGGCTTTACGTCTAATAAGCCAACACACTACCTACTAGACTACGGCGATATCCGATATCCTATACTAAATTAACTACACTTGGTGAATCTTTAAGACGATCCATTTTATGCACCAGATATGCTTCAGGATATGCACAAAAGGTCTTTAGTTTAAGCTTCTTTGGAGAGGGACACTCACTAAGAAAGTTGTACCGATTCCTGCTCTTGACAACGTCTGCAATTGCCACGACATAGGCAAGCCATTCCAGCTTACGCTAAAATATACGAGGGCCAGTAATTACTTTCATTTGAAGTATTATCGATTCACCCCTAAGAGTTAAGTGAGTCTTTATCTTTCCATTGAGAGACAAAAACAATGGATTTTTGAATTTCTGCAAGTGGTTCTATTGATGACTGAAGTCGCCGTGGTGTAGTAGGTAGTGTGTTGGCTTACTATTCGTAAAAGCCCGGGTTCGTATCCCAGGTCAGACATCAAAAATGAAATATGAAAAAAAAATATTTCTTCGGCGACTTCCTCTCGGCAGATTTCTGGCAAAAACTCTGAGAGTAAAATAAACTGCCATGAAAAAGTTTCTCAAAATTCTGTCGTTCGGAGTCGACGTTAAACTGTAGGTCCCGCCACTCACGTATAAAATTAACGCACACAACATGAGTGGTGTGAGAAGCTAGGCCGTAATCCTGACTGAAGGGTTGTAATGGCCAATTATGTATGTATGTACGTCTATTGATGACATCAACCCACGTAATTTTTTTCTTGCTCAATGCCCATCCATCTATAAAACTCGACTGCATAACTAAACCTGATGTATGCATCCCTATATCAGGACCCCCAGGACGACTCCCACTTCGTACAGTTTTTATCATTCGGATGCCCGATTTAGAATTCCATATCAGTTCGATGTTGTTGGTAAAGATAAGCTTCGCTCTTACTACAGGAGTTGAGAATTCCATGCTGTTAGATATCCCCAGCTAATCCTTCGGATGCCGATATTTTATTTATTTATTAATTACAACACAATTACAAATTGTATTCCAATTATATACGAGCGGTGTAGTGTCACATAGAGTCTCTGGTGTGAATCGAACCCACGACCCTCACGCTAATAGTCTAGCACACCACCCACTAGGCTACCAGGGCACCCTCCCATATTTCAATTCCATATTAGTTCGATGTTATCGGCTATCCTAGACCAGTGACTAAATGGAGCTGAGAAAACACTTCGCTTTTACTACTCCTCTCAACTCCAATGAGAATGCAATGCCGTTAGATATAGTCAGCCCAAAATTTGGAATTTAAATTCGTGGAAAACACTGTTATTATCCAGCAATCTAAGAGAGATGGAAATGACAACTCCATCAGAATAAATAGCTGATCACGGATCCTTCTCTGTCTTTGAGCCAACAGCAAAGAGTGACATTAATTCCTTTCAGAATGGATTTGGAAGAGTAATTTTTTCTGGAAGGAATTTTAATTCTAAGAGCTGAGTAAGACCCACATATTTCCCATAGGATGCTGTCGTGATCAATGTAAGAGTGCGTTAGTTCCCTGATCTCCTAAGTTTTGGTGTCGAATACGCAAAGATCCGTTAGTTAGACTGAACTGAGGAATGCAACTAATGGATTCGATAATGATAAGACAAGGTTCATACGTACATACATACTTGGTCATTACAACTCTTCAGTTAGGATTACGACCTAGCTTCTCACACCACTCATGTTGTGTGTGTTAATTTTATACATATAAACTGTAGGTCCAGTTTAAAGTCGACTCCGAACGACAGATTTTTGAGAAACTTTTCATGGCAATTTTATTTCGCTTTTCTTCTCAGAATTCTGCTGAGAGGAAGTCGCCGCAGGAATATTTCTTCATATTTCGTTCTGTTGGAAGTGCCTGACCTAGGGGTTTGAACCGCGAACACTCTACCTAATAGGCTATGGCGACATAGGCATTTTGTTTACATATTATGTGTGATATTTTATACGAAGCTTTTGGATTGCTGTGGGTAAAGCCTTTCACAAATATCTTCTGCCGCTTAGATGTCTATATACATACATAATTGGTCATCACAAGTCTTAAGTCAGGATTACGACCTAGTTTCTCACACCACTTATGTTGTGTCTGTTAATTTTTATGCATGAGTGATGGGACCTACAGTTTAAAGTCGGCTCCGAACGACATATTTTTGAGAAACTTTTCATGGCAATTTTATTTACTCTCAGAGTTTTTGCCAGACATCTGCTGAGAGTAAGTCGTTTTATTAAGTAAGTTTTATTTTGATGTCTGGCCTGGGGCTCGAACCCTGGCTTTTCGTCTAATAAGCCAACACCCTACCTACTAGACCACGGCGAATTCATGTCATGTCTAGATGCCTAGATAATGGAGTGAAATCCGGATCTAGAATGTTTCTTCTTCGTAATGTTTCTGACCCTTTCAGCTGTAAGAACCATAATGTCAGTTGAATAGATAAAATATATGGAATAGAGGATTTTAAGCTAAAGACAGAAGATAATTAAGAAAATTAAGAAATTGAGTTGGAATTTATGCTAAATTCTTCTAGAAGGATTATTATGAGCTGATTATAGCTACGATTATATTGTTCATTATTTTTAAGCACTTCAAAACTCAAATGAATTTGCAAATTAATGTTTTCCTAGTCAATAGAAAGACATATTACCAATCATCATTACAACCACATCTCGGTTTACAAAAATTACGCTCTTAAAGCAATTTTTAAATTCTTTTGTAAGAATAAATTGCTTTATTGTTCCTAGAAAACAAATTAATTTCCCATTTGAAAGCATACGAATTTCATTACATATAAATTACGATACGTTACACATGCATTCTTACATTCTCATCTCACATATCGTTTGAAGTATGGAAAAAACAGAAAAAGAAGGCAATAAAAGCGTTTCTCAATTATTTGACACCTATTTTTAGAACGAAAAATAAAAAACAGAAACGAAATCAAAATTGCCAAAACTTGTTCGTACGTAAAACTCATTAAAAACAAGTTAAAATTGCTTTTAAAAATCGTTGTAATTTTAATGCTTACTTCCCCTCTCCCTTGGGGATCTCTTTGTTCAGCACTTTAACCTTTTTTTTGATCATATTTTCATTTGATATGAAAAAAATAATCAAAAATAAACGAATGAAAAAAAATTTAAAAAACCATGCGAGTTTTAAGCCATAAAATAGAGTATAAAACGAGTCATTATTATATGCGACATTAAAAATAAAAGGAACAGAAAAAAACAGACGGAAAATATTTTAAAATATAAATTCATGCACTACCACTACGTACATAACTAAATACACAGATATGTTCGTTCACACATACATACATATCTGCATTTATAGATACCGTTATCAACATATTAACGTTGTAAGTGTGTGCGTTTGAATGTATCTGCATTTGTACACACAATAAGAGACACTTAATAGCAATGGAAACAACGAAAATAACAAATTTAATTAATTATAGACTTTAGTTTTCTCTTTCTTTTTTGCTACACATTTTTTATTATCGTTTCTCTTTTTCTATTTTTTTTTCTTTTTTAAAATAAACCGAAAAAGAAAAACACACACACACACAAACAAAGAAGTTTCATTTTGCCTGAGAAGATACAAAATCATGTTGTAGGTGGTGCAATTTAAAATGTAACAAAAATCGTTAGAGTTGGAAACCTTGAGGTAACCGACTGTAACCATCACTACCATCATGAACACATTTAGCGAAAGTGAACTAACGGCATTAGTTTTTTGGCTTTCTCTTCTCACATAATATACATGGCTAATGGCTAGTAATACCAAAAGCCTGTTGACAATGTCCAAATTCTGCTGGAGTGGAATATTACTCCGGCACTTAACCTTCATAGGAAAAGAGTTGTCAACTGAGTTGAATTTCAATTGATTTCTCCAAGACTTCGAATGGTGGTTAGAGATGAAAAGCAGTTAGAATAGAAATATTGAGAAGCTGTCCAGCGCTGGAAGCTCTGTTGTGGACGAGTCTAACATTAGGGGATTTTGTTCTTAAGGCCACAACTTGATATCTCCTTAACTGTGCTCTTATCCGAACCAGTAGACTCTATGATTTTGGAAAATACTCCGTAACGAGACAACAAACAAAGCAAAAGTGAATGGAATGGAACGGAAGCTTAAAAAAGGTACTATTTTGTGATATACAGATGGCTGCGTAATAGATGTGAAACAAGAGTACGACTTTTTAATTCCATGGGAAAAAAGGCGAGGGTATCATTTTTGCTGGGGCCCAAGTCATGAGGGAATTATTTTGTAATGAGCAAGCAGATGAGTCGCCGTAGTCTAATAGGTAGTGTTTTGGCTTATTAGACGTAAGGCCAGGGTTCAAACCCAAGGTCAGACATCAAAACGAAATATGAAAAAAAATATTTCTTCGGCGACTTCCTCTCAGCAGGTTTCTGGAAAAAACTCTGAGAGTAAATATAATTGCTTTGAAAAGTTTCTCAAAAATCTGCCGTTCGGAGAAGACTTCAAACTGTAGGTCCCGCCACTCATGTATAAAATTAACACACACAACATGAGTGATGTGAGAAGCTAGGCCGTAACCTGACTGAAGGGTTGTAATGACTAATTATGCATGTAAGCAGATGCGTTTGCGAGCATGGAAGTTTTCACTTGTTTGATCCGTCCAGAGCTCGAACGGATGTTTGGAAAGGGAGGCTCCAAAAAAGGGAAGATTAAGAAAGGCAAAGACTCTCCTCAAAGCAAGCGTGTTTTCCTTTCTATGCCAGTTAAAGTTTGAAACAAAATACTTTAATGCCGGATAATTGAATCTGTTCAGGACAGCTAAATCTAAGATTGTCTCTTGCACTACCTAAGTAGTAAGTAGATTGAAATAATGGCTATAAGTGTTTACCCTGTACGAATTCAGGTACCAGAGTATATCAAATGGTGATATGCGGCCATTAGGTCACTACAGTGATTAGATGTGTATGCCACACATCTGATATGGTCTACGAATCGATGTCTCAGAATGAGATAAAGACACATTCGAAGGTTAATTTGAATGTCTAGGCAAGCTGAATGGGCTAAGAAACCCTCTGTGGTTTCCAATATTATTATTCACATCCGCGATGCCCAATGTTTCACTGCATGATTTTTAATCGACTTTCCAAGGTAGGTAGAATTTTAAATAAATTTCAATTCTGCCACGTATTAAAGTATTTACAGTAGTAGAGAGAAAAGAAAAATAGAAAAATAATGACAAATAGATAAAAAAAGCAAAAGCAACAACAACAACAACACCACTACTATACACAAATATATTCTTATACACTTCAAATACCATCAGAATATTATTTAGATTTTGAATTTTTGTATTGTTGTTGTTGTTGCTTCTGTTGTAGATGTTAGATGTACGTACGTACCATTGCTGTTGCTTTAAATGATATACAGTGGGACACACTTAAAACGAATGAATTCGATTGAGATATTTCAGTTCAATTTGAAAATTTTTAACATTGGCTTACTCGTCTGAACTGAAGTTGTTTGTAAAATGTCCTCAAAGTTTGGTTTCTTCCCCCTCCTTGAACCGAAGGAACTTGGTCAGTGCAGAGGCTGCGTGCACCTGTAGCATCACAACGGGCCGCTATGCGTGCTCAAGTGAGCTTTTTGGTAAATTAAAGCTACCACGCTAACCCAACATAACCTTGGTTTCTTTTCAAAATGTTTTGGTGCCCATTTACCAATGTAAAATCCTATTTATTAAGTCGAATTAAATTTAGTCCCATATACACAACATAATTGGTCATTACAACCCTTTAGTCAGGATTACGATGTAGTTGCTCACACCACTTATGATGTAGGCGTTAATTTTTATACATGAGTGGTTGGAGTGGCATGCGTTTAAAGTCGACTCCGAGCGACAGATTTTTGAGAAACTTTTCAAGGCAATTATATTTACTCTCAGAGTTTTTGCCAGAAATCTGCTGCGAGGAAGTCGCCGAAAAAATGTTTTATCATATATCGTTTAGTTGGAGATGTCTGGCCTGGGGTTTGATAATAAGTCGAATAAGCCAACACACTACCTACTACACCACGGCGACTAGACCCATATACATATAGTTCGTTAACTCATTGTAGTCAGTAGCTGATGAAAATTTCTGAAAGTAACCCTCAATTTAAAACATGTATCTACAAAACTAAACTAGAATTTAAAATCTCAATCCCAAACGTTCTTAAACTGTGGCATTCATCATTTAAATGTACACTTGCTGAACGACTTTGGAATCAAAGCAATTCTATTCGTATCAGGTCGCAGTTTCGTGAATATCACTACATAACAACCATAAATATCAGCAATACAATCTGTTTCAAATACAGCAACAAGCCACAAACGTAAAATATTGAGTATTGTTGGCTTGGACTTCCCAACTGACAGCAGGATGTCTGAACATGCTTTGGATCCCGGTCGTATATAAAATTTTAAATTACCCATTAAACTGTTCACTTAAGGAGTCATTTATGAATAATAAAGGCAGGCGAAGAGTTAGTTCAAGCGAAGAGTTAGTTCAATAAAGCGACCACTAGACTCTTAGCGGATGTGTAAAACACATTGAGGATTGTTCAAGGATGTCAGATGCCTCTGGAGAAGCGAATAACCCGATTAAAGCTTATCCTCAGGTGGATTCCTGGACATGGAACATTGAAGGTAACAAAGCTGGTACAACAGATAATTTCAGGGAATTTTTTTGAGGTTTGCACTACTCTACAGAAGTAAGGAAAAATAAAAAGAAAGGTGGTAAAAATAACTCATTGTATAGACACTAGAAAATCGGATTCTTCATGGATATAAGGAGGACACTATTTGCTTTATATAAGCCTAGAAACAGTTTAAGAGCAATTCACAGCGATCTTAGTGGAACAGCAATACCTAGTAATATATGGCGAATGATACAGCGACTTCTATCGGCGAACCGATCTAGGCACAGAATGGCTGATTAACGCTAACCACGAACATCAGCGTCACAAGTGAAGTTTAATAGTACATAAGTGAGCTTAGTTTAAGGCTACACTACACCTACTGTGCAGTAAAGCCATGCCTACGAAACATTTGGCTCCACTGTATAATGTTGCTGTTGCTGTTGTCGTTGTGGCTCAAACATTAATACATGCACAAAACATGTTGTTCTTGTTGCTGCTGCTGTTGCTGGTAATGGAAGAGTTGTTTGTTTGCGCGTATACAGTTATACATACGCTTGTGTATGCGAATATGTATGTATGTATGTACGGGAATGAGTGTGAGAGATTCATAGAGTGAGATAGAGAGAGAGAGAGTGAGAGTAAGTATTGGTTTTGTTGTGGATGAAAGCATAAAATTGGCAACAGTGCAATTTTTTTGCCTTTAAACAGAATCCTGGCAGCCATGTTGAATATAAATTTTTTTCGTTGTTGTTGCTATTTTAACGTTTTACTCCAAAAACAGCAAACTAAAAAGAAAAACAAAAAAAAAATTGTTTTTATTTATTTTGCTGCTCTTGTATTTGTTTCTGTTTTTTCCTTTTGTATTTTATATTCTCTCTCTCTTTCTCTCTCTCTCTCTCTCTGTTTAAGCAGTGGGAGTATGGTAAAGGCATGGTAAGAAAGTTAATAAAAGTTTCTGTTTTTAAAGAGAGAAATTATTTCGATTTAAAATATCATACAAGGCTGGTAGCAGCAATTCTGTGACTTAAAATTTTTGGGTGTGTTGGCCATAAAAATGTTGCAATTTTTTTGAATTCTTTTTGTTTTTTTTGGCGACCAAAAAAGTAAGACAAAGAATAGAAGGCGTTAAGGAATTGATTTTTTTGTAATAAATTGAAATTGTTGATCAATTTTGTTTTATTCGTTGAAAGGAAATTCTCTCCAAAATTCAATTTTTCTGTTATGTAGAGAATTTAAATTGTTTTTGGAACAATACTCGAGGAAAAAAATTTTTTTAGAAAAATTACGATTCTAGCCTGAACTGGTTGGTCATTTTGCATGAGCAGCACGTTTAGCATCAGCTCTAGCAACAATAACAAAACTACGTGAGTGTAAATGTATATAATAACAGACCCATCATTATCATCACTAAGATGGCAAAAACAATAATAACAACAACAACAACATCGTCATTATAAAAAAGTAAACGTAGAAGCTGTGGCAGCAAAGCAACAGCAACCGGTAAAAGCACTCAAGGATACTCAAGTATCCCCAATGCGTATAAAAATAACAACAGCAGCAATAACAACAGCAGGAAAAAAATGGAAAAAACAACCACAAATACACCAGCAAAGGCAATATTTTTACTACAACTAAATTCTATAGAGAATCACACGAACACATACATACACTAAACACATACTCCTAAATACACACTAACACATTTGGATATGCTCTTTATCTTTGTATTTGGCATAAAAACACATGAGTTCTGAGAAAAATCTCTTAAATTTTAACACACATACACACACATATACTTACAAATGCAAAGAAAATAAGAGAACATAATACTCACACATGTACACACACATCCGAATAATTATAAAGACGATGCTGGACAGTGTTTTTAAACAGTGCAAATGGCAATGAAAATGATAGCAGTTCATATATGAGTATAAGGTGTAGTAAAAAGAAATCTATGGGTCATCCTGCATATGGCTTCAATCTGTTTTTTTCTTTTGATTTGTAAGTGACTTTGGATCCTGATGGATGATGCTGGAAATGTATAATTTTGTAATGAACTTCTCTCTGTGAATTTAAAAACGGAACACAGAAGGTGAAGAGTAGTTCTTGAAGCCCGGGCAGGAAATGAAAGAAGGTGACAGATTTCGCAAACTTCTGGCAAATATTATGTGTACTATATCGAATGAGGAGACTCTTAGAGTACTTCTTGAAATATATTTTTCGGTTTAGTGAGAGCGTAATTGTGACTATCATCGTTTGGAGACATCTACTTTAATTTGAATGTAGAGTTGCCGTAGTCTAGTGGGTATTGTGTTGGCTCATTAGACGTGAGGCCACGGGTCAAAACGAAAATATGAAAAAATATTTCTGCGGCGACTTCTTCTCAGCAGATTCTGGCAAAAACTCTGGGAGTGAATAAAATAGTCATGATCTATCGTTCGGAAACGAGTTTAAACTATAGATACCGTTAATCATATATAAAATTAACACACACAACGTAAGTGGTATGAGAAGCTAGGTCGTGATCCTGACTGAGGAGTTACGATGACCAATTATGTACGTATGTAGACACACTGCAGTCGTCAAAATGTAAACGAAAGTATAGGGTTATCCATTTCGTGGTTTCAAAAGGAAACGTAAATAAACGCATATAAAATATTTTTTTCATGATGTTTCTTTTTCATTGTAAAGTTTGAACGTTGACATTATGTGTGAAACACTACATCATTTAAATGACCTCCACGCGAAGTGCTGCAAGTATTGAATCATTTGAGGTAATTTTCGACCACTTTTTGACACATATTGGGCGGTATCTCAGCCATAACTTGACGAATGTTGGTATTTAAGTGCGCAAGAGTTGAAGGTTTATCTGCATAAACACGGTCTTTCGCGTAGCCCCACAAAAAAAGTCTAATGGTGTCAAATCGCATGATTTTGGTGGCCAGTTGATATCGCCACGACGAGAAATTACGCGGCCAGGAAATGTCTCTTGCAATAAAGCCATATTCGCTCGAGGTGTGTGGCATGTGGATTGCCATCGTCGTTTTCGAAGAAGTAAGTTCCAATCACACCTTCGGACCAAAGAGCGCACCAAACAGTTACTTTTTCTGGATAGAATGGCCTCTCTTTCAATTACTTGAGGATTCTCAGAACCCCAAATACGACAATTTTGTTTATTAATATACCCACCGAATGTGAAATGTGCTTCATCGCTGAAGAAAACTTTGTTCGATATGTGGCTGTGGCAGAATCACCATTTTTGGAGTAGGTTTTGATAATTTTTATGCGATCCATTTTCGTCAATGTCAGACTTTCAACTGAAAAGAAAAAAATTGGTTTCACAACTTAGTTTGACAGCTGTCGAATTCCAGTCCCATACTTTTGAAACCATGAAATATTTAACCTTATATTTCTAGAGGAACCCAATATATGTATGTATTTAAACAACATTAATAAACAAACACGTGCAGTTTTTGTTTCACTGTGCAATACGGATTGCTGAGTGTTTATAGAAAAGGAAGAAATTCCCAAAACATCACAATCAACATGATTATCATCATGAGCGTCGTCATTATCATCATCAGCATCATCATGCACATCGTTATCATCGTTAGTAGCGTTGTTTTTGTTCATGTCGTTGTGGCTACAATAATGAAACAACAACAAAAAAACATTAAATTCATGTATTCTCTGGTCGTATGATAACTTTAACACAAGTTGCCTGCCATCAACTTTTATTCAAAGAGAAATGCAAAAATAAAAACACAAATACACTTAACACACATATACATATACAAACACAAATACACATCTCTATATATAGTTACACAAACAAACAGGTATTGGCACATGTACATGAATATGTGTACTCTTAAGCTTTTAACATCACCCACATAAAGAAACAGAAACGCCAAACGTACTAACATACAAACACACATTACTCCCATTATTAAGTATACTTTCTGTGTATATGTAGGTGTGTGTATATGTGTGGTAGTATATCCTGTGTATGTATTTGTTATTCCCAGTTGCACACATTAGCAGAGTTTGTTTATGTATTGGAAATTCTTTGCACAATTGTGAGCATCCGTTTTTGCCTTTTTTTCCTTCTTCTTTTTCTTTCTTGTTCCTACTGTGGCTGTGTTCTCTTTAAATACAAATAAATTTAAAAAAAGAGAAAACAGTTTAAACTTGTGTGTTTGAGTTTGTGTAAGTTTTGTACAAATTACACTCAAAGAGTACTGTTTTTGTATGCATAAAGAGAAAATAAATTATTTTTTAGCATCTCTTGGGAGAGTAAAAGTGTTTTTCAGGGTATATTGAGTGAGTTTTTTTTTCAATGAATTTAAGATGTGGGTGTTATAGGCTGTCATTGGCACAGTGGGTTTAAAGCTTAATGAAAGTGAACCACAGTTTGTAAAATATTTACATACGTCGCCTACTTACATTATCATTTGTAGGTTTCTATAGAATTCTATAGATTTCTAATATTATATCGCTTCTGCAGAGGTTCAAACAAATGATAAACTAAACATGCAAGATCCAAGTTATAATGTGAATGCGTCCAAACTATCTAGTTATTCACCCTCAGTTTCTGCAGGATTATAAAAATGTAGGTAATCTGGCTTTTTCATGAGACAACATGTTTCTGTTGACCAATTTTGTCCGTAGCCCTCCACACTGGTCAGAATCACGGTATCTCCTTTCATGATGTCAATCCTTTTTCACAATTTATTGTCTTACGTGATCAAATCTTCATCAACCGTAATCAGCAGAGCATCGCAAATGAAAATTCGTTCTTTTAAATTTAAATTTTTATATGTTGGGTCTTCCAACATGGACTTTTGAATTTGACAGTTGATAACGGCCATCTTCTTGAAGCTACATCTGTCAAATTACTTACTTTACTTACTTAGTTGGCCATAACAACCCGTTTAACGGATTTCGGCCTGCCGCAACACATCCTTCCAGGCGCCTCTGCTTCTTGCGCGTCTACTCCAGTTGGTCATATCAATCGATGACAGGGCTTCCTCGATTTGGTCGTTCCAACGGATACAAGGTCGTCCTCTTCGCCGACTTCCGCAGATGCCCGCATCAAATACCCGTCTCGCAGGAGCATTCTCCTACATTCGAACGACATGCCCGAGCCAGCGCAGCCGCTGGATATTAATACGCTGTACAACGTCCATGTCGTTGAGGAGCTCATACAGTTCACTGTTGGATCGGATACGGAAATCATCGCCAACTCGCACTGGACCGAAGATCTTACGTAGGACTTTTCTCTCGAACACTCTCAAGGCTGTTGCATCAGTCCATGCCTCTGCGGCATAAAGAAGCACGGGTAGGATAAGTGTCTTGTAGAGTGTTAGTTTTGTCGCACGAGAGAGGTCTCTGCTACTCAATTGCCTATTGAGACCATAGTAGCACCTGTTGGCAAGAGTCATCCTGCGCTTGATCTCCAGACTGACATCATTTTTGGTAGTAACGGCGGATAATAAATTCCTTGACTGTTTCAAAAGTTTAGTTATCGGCCGTAATCTGAGAATCAATACGCCGCGCGTCTCTACTTGTCGATAACATATACTTTGTTTTGCCCTCATTTACTGCCATACCCATCTTGTAATTAATTCAGTCTGTTTTGTCAAATCAGTATTGTTGGATAGATACGGACTATAGACAACGACATGTAAACGTCTAAACAAATTTGTCAAATTTGTTACGATACCACCTCACATGGGATTCAAATGCAGCACGAAAAAGTCACTGTTTGGTGTGGATTCGGTCCATATTTATTTGCGAACGATGTTGGTCAGACATCAATATCAACGGGGAGCACAATGGGTCGTTGATTAACAATTTCTTTAACGACATTTTGGTTGATTTTAGATGCCACATGGGTTATTCTCCGCAACTTGTTTGAGAGCTTGGTCATCTTCCGTGGAGAAGGTGTGTATAGGTAACCGAGATTCCGCGATTTGAATTGAATTTGTATTGTATTTGAACCCTTTAGACTTTTTCTTGTCTTTCTTAATGTATGTACGAATAAATCACTAAGCGCAGCGATCCGCAAAGCATATGCTATAGAACCTATGGCATCAGTCGTATTCAGCCTGTTTTATGTGTCCAAAATTATGAAGAATTTGACACATTCGTTTCGCCCAGAAAAGTCGTGGCGAATTTTGGAACGACGTTATATTCCACACGTAATGGCTTCAATAGACCTATGAAACGAATTAAAACCTTCGATGACATCCTTCACACACATATACATACACATATAATTGGTCATTACAACTCTTCAGCCAGGATTACAACCTAGCTTCTCCAACCACTTATGTTGTGTGTGTTAATTTTATACATGAGTGGTGGAACCTACGGTTTAAGTCGACTTCGAACGACAGAATTTTAAAAAACTTTTTCATGGCAATTTTATTTACTCTCACTTTGAAAGAGAAAGACAAAACATACACTTTTAAGGTTAATTTAGTATTTTAGGTGACGTAGTTAAAGTTAGCGCATACAAATCAAAGGAATCCAGATTCAAATCCATCCAGTAAGGTCTCTAACACTTTAAAGAAGAAGAAAACAGCAACAAGAATTATTGTACGCAAATCAGAAGGACCGACATCTTGAGAAAAAGTTAGATTCGCTACTATAGGGATAGCATTGTTTTTAGGTAGCGGTAAAGTTTGTAACCCTTTCATCATAGGACGTGCTGCAGTTAGGGAGCTACTTACCGGTTTATCTTTGAAAACATGATCGATGAATCTTGTCTCGTGTTTCTATGTCTACGATTCCGCCTTTCTTTAGTCTTTAAGTTGCCATTTTAATAGAAAGATAGAAAAAAATTAAGGAAATTAAGTGAAGATCACATATTTTGTTTAAAATCATTTCAAACTTCTTTATTACATACTCTTCTACAAATATCATATCTAGAAATAGAAAATCTCTTATGTATGTTACAATTTCCTGTTTCAAGGACTTTGACATTCTACTGATAAAGCAATAAATTATTGTTATTGCGTCGTCTTGAACACATTCATCATCATTTGCCATTTGAATTCAATTCATTTCGTTTCGTTTTTGCTTTTGTTTTTGTCTTTCATTTTGCCCCATCTAAATCAATAAAATCCAGCTACTTTTGTAATATTTTTAAGCTTTTTGTTTTAAATAAAAAAAAAACAAAAACGAATACTTTTCGTAGTATTTTTGTTTTTATTGTGTTATGTTGTTTTTATTGTGTTATGGAGTAACAATTTTAACTCAAAAATTACTAAACTTTACATTGCAAAAAAGCTTTTTTTGTTAAAATATCCAATGGAAGTTAAATCTCGTTTTTCTTTTTATTTTTAAAAATGAACTCAATTGCGAGCTTTAAATTCCAGTTCTTTGTGTGGTAACATTTAAAACGACTTTTGAGCCTGGAGTCTAAAATTACATGGTCTGTGGTTTTATAGCAAATCGATACGGCCACTCTAATGTGTAACTTTCGGAAAGCGGTCTTTAACTACAGGGATTACAGGGCTTTACAATATGATTTCCCTAGAAAGGTTAAAATGTCTATACCAGGCAATAAAAAAACTATAAATTGAAGAATATTTTTGGGGTCAGTACGCATACGGAGTCACTTAGCATAAAGGCTGTAGAACACCTCAATCCTAGATTCTTCGTTGCTCTAACCAATGCTGTGGTACTACTTACGCTCAAATACTGGGTGTATACCACGACCATTAGATTCCATTTACATCTCATCGAATATTGTCAAGAAAGATTATTATCGAGAGGAGAGAGTCAGATGCTACACGGTTATCCTCGTATGGGTTCATAAACACCACGAGAACGTTAAAAGTAACAACAAACAAATCAACGATATTCAAAAGGCAACAGGAAAATTCAATTGAATTTATAGATAAGCTTGTCATTTCTCTACAGAAGCTCAAACAAATACTCTTCACATACATTTCGTTTAAAAGAAAGTCATGCTAAAGGGCAATGGCATTATGAACATTCCTGCAGGGATACTAGATAAATCTGGCCCGATATGGATATATGCATACATACATACAAAATTGGCCATTATAACCCTTCAGTCAGGATTACGGCCTAGCTTCTCACACCACACATGTTGTGTGTGTTAATTTTATACATGAGTGGTGGACCTGCAGTTTAAAGTCGACTCCGAACCCCAGATTGTTGAGAAACTTTTCATGGCAATTTTATTTACTCTCAGAGTTGTTGCCGGAAATCTGCGTAGAGGAAGTCGCTGATGAAATATTTTTTGTATTTTATTTTAATGTCTGGCCTGGGGCTCGAACCCTGGCTTTACGTCTAATAAGCCAACACACTATCTACTAGACTACGGCGACTTCTTATACCGAGGACGCTGACTGATAATATCGACAATGACTTCTGCAGAAGTTGTTACATTGAGAACGTAGAAGAGACCTTCTCTGTCATGCTCTGGCTCTGGGGAACCTAAGCAAGAAAGAACTCTTGGCTATTTTTAACAAAGCATGTCTAGCCATGTAGTCTAGTATTAGCTAACTAGACGTGAGGCCACGGTTCTAACCCCAGGTCAGACATCTTCAACATAATGAAATAGGTAAAAATATTTCTGTGGATACTTCTTTCAGCAGATTTCCGGCAAAGAACTCTGAGAGTAAATAAAAAAATTGCCATGAAAAGTTTCTCAAAAAAAATTTGTCGTTCGGAGTCAACTTTAAACTGTAGGTGCCTTTGCTATTGTATGAAAATAGTACAAACAACATAAGTGGCGTAAGAAGTTAGGTCGTGATCCTGACTAAAGGATTGTAATGTCCAATTATATGTGTATATATGTCTAGCTAGTGGCGACTTGAAATATATTGACACCTTCATAATGCCATTGGAATGGCTGAGATACATATGTCAATCAAGAGATATAATTTTCTGGTGGCCATATAGGATGCAAATATGTGATGTTCTGACGACGGGCAATTTCACCCAAGCTTAATTGGATCCAAGGGGCCGCTATTCATATGAGTATTTTATGTGATCAGTTTCAATTCAGATCAAGTGAAGGACCAGCAAGGACCACCCCATCCGGCGAGCCACAGCCCGGCAAAACGCGACCATACCAGCGACGCAGGTTATCTGACCACACTGGCTTTGCCTGTTTAGTTTTTAAGCAGCTTTAGCACATCTTTCTTTTTTTGATAACGTAGCAATACCAGCGCACGCAGATCTCTCACATTATAAAATGGCGCCCAACGTGGGGCCCGAGAGCGCACGCATCTCACAATATAAAATGGAGCCCAACGTGGGGCCCGAGAGCGCACGCATTTCACATTATAAAATGTAAATAAATTTTAAATTTCTGTTTTGCCCAAAAACCTTCACTTATTTTTCAAATACTTCTGTAATACAATTGTAACATGTGTTCGTCGTTGTTAAATATAAAGAAATCGCGCGTTGGTTAATAAAAACTAAAGAATTTGTTTGATTTTTAAAGACAAACTCCTCTATTGAGCAATTATATGGAAGAGATCAAAATAGTTTGTCAAACTTATTAAAAAATTCTCATTTCGTTTTTATTTTTTAATGCCGATATTCTAACCACTTTCCACATTCTGTTTTGGAAAACATTTTAACCAACAATTAATTGCTTTCATAAGAGCAATTATTTTCAAAATTCTTTTCAAACTTTATCTACCCTGCAGCTCAAAAACTGCTAAGAACTCGATTGGCATCTTTAAATTCTTTGCTAGATGTGGAGTTTTTGTTTTTGTTTTTGTTTTATTAAAATCTACAAGTCTCTTCAGTGTTAAATGCTTAGCAATTAGAAATACTCTTTTGCTAATGATTATATTTAAGAACTACATACTATACATATATACATATACTCGTACATCCATGCTAGTATTCTACACGTAAAGTATACTAAAAAAAGAAGAGTTTTTTCTTCTTCATCTTAAAAGTTTAATATCCTGCAACAATGTAGAGGACTAATGCTGTTGTTGATGCTACTTTAATACCACACCATACACAGAACTTGCTTGCCTCACTGCTGCTAACAAAAACCATGTATTTGTTCTCCTATTGCTGTTATCTGAACTCCAGGAGAAACGCCAAACTGCCAAAAATATTTTTATATTTTGAACCTTCACTCCCCCATTTAACCACTGTTTGAGTTGAGGGGGCAACGATTGCAATGTTTGAGAGGGAATTGTTTGGCTGGCAAAAAGTATATGAACCCGGGTTTTTTTTTGTGTTCAACAATAAGCCGAAATTTTTTTCTTTTTCTTTTCTTTTTTTTGTATTATTTTGTTAGTTTTCTTATTGCTGTTGCTCACTAAGCAGCCATATACGATAACAAAGTTGCAACAATTTTACTTTTAGAAATTCCCTTTTTTTGGTTCACCAGTGGGTGGTTTACAACAAAACTATGTACGTGCGGCTATAGAAAGTGTACAAAAGAAAAGAAAAGAGAAGCAAAAAAAAAAAAATGGGAAAACTTTTTAATGACCGGCTTTTCCTGTAATATTTTATTTTGTAAAGTCAACGAGAGCAGCACCAGCAAAATTAATAGCTTTTATTTTTAATTTAGGCACTAAGTGTTAAGCAAATAATTTTGCAAAATAGAAACGCTTTAAAATCAAAATTAAATTTTCATGCTTTTGTTTGAAAATTTAATACAAAGGCTTGAATCATATTCAATCGAGTACACAAGCCTTTGTCACTTTTCAGAAAAAATCCCTGTTGGTTTTTCGCTGAAATGCATGGCCAATTGATTTATCAATCGCAGCTAAAGATTGATACATTTTGATTGATACAGCTAATATTGCCAGGTCCAGTGCAGACCTAAAAGCATCTTAAACAAGTGCAATTAATAATTGGATGGTCGTCTTGTAATTATTATATTGAAACACAACAGTTCCTCTCTCTTCAAATTCTGTCGCTTGCATCTGATTGTTGTAAGCATTACATGTCCGTTCATAATGTCTGTTCAAAGCTTACTCTTCAAATTTTTTCTTCAAGCAAGTTTCGAAAAAAAAAACGTTGTTTTCTTGCAAAAGCAGGCTTTGGATTTCTGTTTCAGACTCCTTCCCATAATTTTCACAGATTAAAGACCGATCACTCCAATATCGTTTCTTTGATTCATATGAAATCCACCTATTGTTCGTCTTTGAGCATGTAACCCTAAGTCAATCCAAACCATATTGTGGTTGGTGTTAACTTGATCTGTTACACTATTAAACTCCGTACAGCAGTCTTGATAATATACAAAAGAAAAGACTTACATACGTAAGATATTCTGTCTAGTACGAGTTCACGATGATATAAGCTCCTCATTGACGTGTGCGTTATGCAGCGCATTAACAACCAGCGGCTGCGATGACACGGCCATTCGTTCGGCTGGGATAGGATGTTCCAGAGATACGCGTATTTGATGCGAGGATTAGGGCAAAAACGGCCTTGTCTGTCCTTGGTAGAAGCAAATTGCCATCGATTCGAAGTCGCCGTAGTCTAGTAGGTAGTGTGTTGGCTTATTAGACGTAAAGCCAGGGTTCGAGCCCCAGGCCAGACATCAAAACAAAATACAAAAAGTATTTCTTCGACGACTTTCTCTCAGCAGATTTCTGGCAAAAACTCTGAGAGTAAAAATAAAATTGCCATGAAAAGTTTCTCAAAAATCTGTCGTTCGGAGTTGACTTTAAACTGTAGGTCCCAACACTCATGTATAAAATTAACACACACAACATGAGTGGTGTGAGAAACTAGGTCGTAATCCTGACTAAAGGGTTGTAATGACCAATTATGTATGTATGTTTGTATTGTCATCGATTGGTGCGTGCAACTGGCGAAGGCGAGAAAGAAGCAAAGACGCCTGGAAGAATGTGTTAATGCAGGCTGAAATCCGATAAAGGGATTGTTAATGGCCAATTAAGTGACTAAGTAAAGGCAAGTAAGTTTTCCACGCACACACTATCCGAAAACAATTCGATGTTGACATGAAGATTTCTTAAACGGAATTCAGTAAACCACCATTGGGTGTGATATTCACTGACAGTGTTTTCAAAGTAGATTTTTATCATAATTTTTTCCTTTTCACTGCTACCATTGATAATTTTCTGTTTATCCCCCTGTCAATCATGAACTTAGGATTCAACTTCAATTCAGTTTAGCGTTTAGTATCATTCATCTCCTACATTGCAGTGCTATACAGCTTGTCCTCAAGTTCTTCATCGAATTCACCTCTTCAAACTAGAATGTGAAGGATGTAGTTTTGAATACGTATGTATATATTGCACACATAATGCAGACATAATGATCTGTAAGACCCTTTAAGAGTTTATTAAAGATTTTTTATATCTAATTCCACAGCGACGTGCCTCAATTAGGCATTTGTTAATTTTGGTCTTGGCCAATAAATTTTTTAATTTATTCCATTATGTCCTTCTGATGGATATTGATCACCACCTTCTCTTTCATTAAATTCTTGTCGAAGGTTCCAATCAATATTCTCTGAGCCTCCGCTTGCCAAAGATATCTGATATTTCGTCTTTTTCGTGCCTGGCATATCCTAGCACTCTTGTAAGATAAATTAAATTCTAAATACATAAATAAGTTCTGGACATAACTTCTTGAAGTCGCCGTAGTCTAGTAGATAGTGCGTTGGATTATTAGACGTAAAGCCAGGGTTCGAGCACCAGGCCAAACATCAAAACAGAATACAAAAAGTATTTCTTCGGCGATTTCCACTCAGCAGATTTGTGGCAAAAACTCTGAGAGTAAAAAAAATTGCCATGAAAAAGTTTCTCAAAAAAATCTGTCGTTCGGAGTCGACTTTAAACTGTAGATCCCACCACGCATGTATAAAGTTAACACATACAACATAAGTGCTGTAAGAAACTAGGACGTTGTACAATGGGTCAACTCGACCTCCGGGTACTGTACTTGTCTTAATTGACAAGTACACGTCCTCTAACCTAACCTAACTTCTTAGAGCTTCGAGAACAGATTTACTGTTTAAAAGTATATGTATTCTTACTCCCATGTATTTCTTGTGAATTGGATTCAAGTATTACGAATATTTCCGTCAGAAAGTTTATGTTGTTCTGCTAAACGTGCTTTAGGTTCCATATTACTACATTCACCCCTGAAAGTAGGCAATACGATTTACGAAAATGTAACACCAGTTCATACAATAAAAATATCGCAAAGAAGGCACACATAGCGTATGAGTAATATTTTGAAAATGTTTACTACTCATACGCTGAGATGTTTGTTTGTATCTTGAATGTTTTTAAGGAAATTTTTAAAATAAAATTTCTTGTTAAAACTTTTATTGCAAATATTACTTAAAAAAAAATGAAATCAAATGTAATACTTTAAATCGGATTTCATTACGTTTTAAAGCTTAACAGCCAAAATTGCATTTAAACATTACACTGTGGGCCAATGGTGTGAAATTTTGAAACGGATTATTTAAAATTACATGATAATTTTTTTTTAGATTTCAAAACCCAAACTGTTAAAACACAGTTGATAAAGGTCCCATAGCTCTAGTCCGCAAGCATGCAAGAAAGTGCTATAATCGGTAACATTGGTGAAGCAATACCAAAAAAAACAAATTCAGAAAGAAAAAGTGCAGTTAAATCCTGAAGCTACAGAATAATACAATAATTATGTTATGTTATAGCATAATTTAGTTAAGTTAGGTTAAATTGGCAGCCGACTAAAAAAGCATATCTATTCCGTCATACACCTTTGGTTAGATCACTTCTATCAGCAAGTTCTGGGTGCTTAAGAATCTTTCGTCTCAGGTTTATAAATGCCGGGACAATGACAGAGAATATGTTCTGTTGTCGTGTCTTTTTCCTCATCATTACAGCTTATATAGGAGACGTTGTGAGACATTTCGAGCATTCTGACATGAGCATCTAGAGGCATGTGCTAAGTTATATCTGACATATCTTCTATGGGGTTCCTATCCCGTAGTCTAAGTCCATTGTAATTAATTTTTTTATATATTTTGCAAGATAACTGCTGAGAGGGTTTTTTCCCCAAGATGTTAATGCTGAGGTTTGAACTGGGAGCTTTCGCGTAATAAACGAATACACTACCAACGAGCCTATGGCGGCTGGATTCTGAGATTAAAATTTCTTATAGGCTCCAGTGATTTACAGTCAGAGGTCATGACTACTTTGAAATCAGCGCAAAACTTGTTGAGCGGCGGGATTTGCCCTTCAAATCTCTTAATTTACTTTAATAAATATAGTTTTAACGTCTGTTCATGTCTGTGAAGGCCAAGGATTACTCAGGGAAATTTCGAATCTTTCGAAGATGACTCTTATATGTGTTCCAGTGTATAGAAATGTCGTTGCAACTTACATTGCTGACGAGCTGGCCAAGGCCATTACGGATTTTACAATCTCCGACATGTTACTGGGCATAGATAAGCCGATTGTCGCATTTAAATAGAATATTGTTTCACGGAAACTCTGCATAACACGTACATATGAATGAAAAGAGGATCAACTCAGTTGAGGAGGAGAAGATTGTCGTCTCATGTGTGAGTGCACTACGTTTTGTGACAAAAAGATGTAGGTTTTTGAATTCACACTTTCTGAAATCCTTTATCGAGCTCTCTAACATAATAATTGCTGGGAAATGTATTTTGAACTGCGATTAGTTTCCTCTAGGGAATGTTTGATCCCCGGGTTCAATATTGATTATGGCATCACAATGGATCTAAATGCATGCATAAATAGGACTTCTTTCGCCTCTTTACCTAGTCTAATCTACCGTACCGATTTCGATTTGCATACAGGCTTTGTGATATGACTGATTGGCTGTCTAAAGCACTTGGATTTATTATATTATTTTGAGGTTAAATTAGATTTTTAAATTCACGTTTTCTCCCGAACCATTGTGTATATTTTAAACGATTATTTCGTTTTATGTATGAGCGCATTAGAGAAAAGTTTTACTCGATTTCCTAATGCGATATTTTTCCTTTTCTTTTGGCAAACTAGAGAAAGAAGAAAACAAACTTCTTACAAACTTATTAAGTTTCTCTTGCTACTTGCAACATATTGTGTGTCGTTAAATATTTGTACATTCTTTGCAACGATGATTGTTTGCATGTAGTATGGGGAAGGTATGCCAAAAGGCATATATCTAACAAACATCATTTTTAGATAAGAAAACCAGTCATCAGAATAAAATTATTCAATGAAAGCGTAGAAGAATTTTAAGAAGTTGTTTGGAATTCATATGATTCTGATTGGTTAACTTCATCCAGCATAAAATTTTTCTTATTTCACAGGAAAGAAAAACTAAAAATTTTATTTCATTTCAAACAAAATGTATTGCATTCGGAATGCTAATGGATGGATGGATGGATGGATGGTTGAAAGAAGTGAATGAAGCAGTGGAATGAAATAGAATGAAGAATTATTTATAGAGAAGGTAATAACAACTTTGTTTGGAATTAAATAACATTATTACGCTCTCTCTCTTTCTCTCTCTCGTATATTTTCCTTTTTTTATAACAACAACAAAATACAAAAATACAAATGTTTCATAAGCAGCTTTTAATAATAGTCTTACGTACTGCGTTCACTACTTGGCGTATGCCATACAATAGAAAAAAAATTATAATTTCCCCAAAAGCTTAAAAATGCAAAAAGAAATATTCCAACAATTAATTTCTAAACTGTAATGGTTTTCAAACTCTCTTCACAATCAACTTCTTAATGCAAATTTATGTTCGTTCTACTCGTACACACTCGTACGTTGTAGTACGTTGTAATGAAATTTGTATGCCTATTTGGTTAACTTAAGCGCAGATTTTCTTTAATGATGAATTGCTTCTATTAAATCTTAAATGAGTTGTTTTTGCCAAAGGCAGGCACCGCCTTTAAGGTAGCAAATCTTATAATTAATATTAGAAGAGATAACCAAAGAAAAAGACATTTTGCTTTGGCAATTGGTTGGGAAAGTAAGTAAAACAGAGCAAAGCAAAGCAAACGTAACGAAAGCAATAAAATTATTATTTTCTATCAAACAGTGTTGTTTGCGAGTGTGTGCCTGTGAGAGAGAAAGAGTGTTTGTGTGTTCTGCTTGAATTGCGTGTGTAATAAATAATTTAAATTATTTGTGTCCCTTTTATCTTTTTAATAGACCCACAACCACACACAGAGAAATATAACATAAGTACGTGCAACTAGATATATACACGCATATGTACATATATATTCACAATAATGTTACACGCAAATGCTAAAAGTATAGCTAATGGCTATAATTTATTATAAAATAGTATAAAATTTATATACAGTGGCTGTAATAATTATAAATACAATTGAAATCTTTATTATTGGAGTTCCGATTACGTTATCAGCTCTCGAAGCATTAATGAATTTATTTCAAATGACCTTTCACAAAATTTTTGATGAACTACAAGCATACATTTTTCTGTAATACAGTACCAAAGTTATTCTTTCGAGAAGCTGTTAAATACAAACTTTTTAAGCTTATTTGCTCTTTTTTCTTTGATGCACTCTTGCATTTGTACTGTACCATTTAACATAACGATAAAAAAGTTGGCTTCAGTCTCTTCATACAGGCTGAAAATTACAGTCATGTGGCCAATTTAACACACGGTTACCATCCTACTCCAGGCCATTTTCGACTGTGTATACTCCAGCCTTATACGCCGTAGTAAAGTAGGTAGTGTTTTGGCTTATTAGACGTGAGACCACGGATCAAACCCCAGACATTTCCAACAAAACGAAATTGTAAGAAAATATTTCTTCAGCGACTTCCTCTCAGCAGATATTTGGCAAAAACTTTGAGAATAAATACAAAATTACCATGATGAAGTTTCTCAAAATCCTGTCATTTGGAGTCGACTTTAAACGATAGATCCCATTACTCATCTATAGAAATTAACACACACAATAAAAGTGGCGTGAGAAGCTAGGTCGTAATCCTGACTGAAGTGTTGTAATGACCAGTTATGTATGTATGCATGAAGACTCCAGGCTTTCTGTTCCTTATTCGGTAATGTTTTCTCCATCATATGAGTCTCTTTATCTTCTCTTTCTTTGGGCATACCTTTCCAAACATCCACTTGATAGGAGCTCATCAACGTCCATTTCCTCTCCGTAGGTTAGGTTAGGTTAGTACAGTACCCGGAGGTCGAATTGACCCATTGTACAACGTTCTACTTTCTCACACCACTTATGTTGTGTGTGTTAATTTTATACATGAGTGGTGGAACCTACAGTTTAAAAGTCGACTCCGAACGACAGATTTTTTGAGAAACTTTTCATGGCAATTTTATTTACTCTCAGAGTTGTTGCCATAAGTCTGCTGACAGGAAGTCGCCGAAGAAATACTTTTTGTATTTTGTTTTGATGTATGGCCTGGAGCCAACACATTACCTACTAGACTACGGCGACTTCAATGTAATGTTATAATGTTATCTCCATCATTAATGTCTCTTCATCTTCTCTTTCGTTAAGCATAGCTTTCTAAACATCAGCCTCACTTGTTATAAGTGCTCTGGCCCCATAAATGTCCTTTTTCTCTTTTCGTAAGCTTGTCTGTTTGTTCTTTGCCGAATAATCCCACATGCCCCGGAACCCAGCAGAGGTTAATACTATTTTGCCTACCAAGTTGTTACAACTTGCCCAGACAGTTCCATACTATCTTCGGATTAACCTCAGATGTACCGAACGCTCCAATGATGGGCTGATTGTAAGATAGTATTGATATGTCCTGTCTTTCGATGGCATAAAATGCTGCTTAGAACATACCTGCAAGTTCCTCCATATGCTAGGAATATTTCGTTCTTAAACCAAAAAATGTTTCTGCTGTCCTAAAATCCGCTCTTGACCCATCTGTATACTACAAAATGCCCCGTAGTTTTAAAGCGTATGTGGTATCCAGATTACATCATTCATTGTCTCTTTGCATTGATTGTTTCTGTCCAGTGAGGGAGCTCTAAGTCAATCGATTCCTTAGGAATTGTAATTTCTTTATGAATTTCATGTTGGACTTTTCTCTCTTTCACCTATCCATGGACTCAAAAGCTTTGGTCGCCGCGTAAAGTGGCACCACGTCCAGTGGCACTATGTCCAGTGGCACCACGTCCAGTGACACCACGTCTAGTGGCACCACGTCCAGTGGCACCACGTCCAGTGGCACCACGTCTAGTGTCACTGTATGGCAGTTTCGAATTGCCCTTGTTATGCTCAGTGCATCTTTTCCCACTCCATATGAGCTGCTATTCTATCTGCTTAGACAATTACCCCATACCTTACAATATGTCTACATCTTGTGCATAATTTCTGGATTTCATTTCCAGTATTTCTCTGCAAGCCTTCTGCATACCACTATGGCGTGTCTGGCCTTTCCTTAAATGTTTTCTATATGAGCCTTCCATGCCAATACTGGGTACTAAGTATAAAGGCAAGGTCTTTAACACCCATTCCTGCTTCCGGAAGGATGTTGCCACCACACCACAAAGGAAAATATTCCAGAAGTGGCATCGGTAGGCGGGTAAATTGCTAAATTGTGTATGAAACCATTTTAACGATCATAACATCGCATAGGGAACATGGCTTATAAGTGAGTCACTAATAAGCTTGGCTGGGGCAAGGATCCCATTTGCTGGGCTTAGAAGTTCATTTCCAATTTACAGTTGTGAACTGGTGATGAAACAGTCTTTAGTGATAATATGGGTTTTTATTTGTAATATTGATGCCTGCACATACTGAAGTTAAATTCTCCTTGTGCTTATAATTATTTCATGCACTGTACAGATAAATCTAACAGTGTTATGGGTGAGAAAGTAAATTTATTTGTTTACACGTGTAGAGTTGTTTTATTTTAAAATAATTTTTTTTCTGTCGTTTTTCTTTTTATTTTTTTTAATTCCATGGTTTTGTTTTACGATCTCACATTCGAGTGCCTGTAAATGCAAGTACATGCAGCAGCATACGAGTACATATTTATTATCTACTGCATGTGTATGTGTACGTGTGTGAGCGTGTGTTGCCATATTAATTTGTAGTTATACTCCTGTAGGAGTGGGCTTGCCTGTGTGTATTTAAATAAACGTTAACGTAACTACAATTTAAAACCTTGCGTGTGTGTATTTGCTCTTGTATTTCTAAAGTTCTTCCTATTTGCAATCATATACACATTTGTGTATATGCATGTGCATGTGTGTTAGTAACGTTATTGATTTGTATCATCATTATTTATCATTTAAAAATTCATTTCATGGAAATTTATATTCAACACTCTCTCTACTCCTCTATTTTGTATTCTTCGTTCGTTTTCATAGAAAATATTTTTTGTGTGGATTTGTTTGTATGCCTCCTGTGTGTTATTTTCGAGATCATTCAGGTAGACTGAGTATTTATTTTATTTGTTGTTTTTGTTGGTTATTTTTTAAATACAAATAAATACGTATTTGTATTTATATTCGAATACAAAGGTATTTTCAATAAAAATATTTGTACTTACAAATACAGATACATACATATACATGCATGCATATGCATACATATGTATATACATAAATACACTTTTAATGGCATTTAATAATTGTTGTTTTGGCTGTCAGGCATAAATATGTAGTCCTGAAATAAATTTTATTGAAAAATACCCCTTTTTTGTTGTTGTTGTTTTCTAGCAAATAATTGGATTTTATTTCATATTTATTTTATGTTTTTTGTTTTTGTTTATCTTTATATACAAAATATAACCTGTTTTGTTTAAAATTTTTCAAATAGTTTTCGGTAATATTATTATTAAAGGGTTTTTAAGCTTTTTTTTTAAATAATTGCTTTAAAAATTGATTTTCCAAATTGTAATCATTTTATTTTAAAACTCCATTTTATTTTAACTAAATGGAGTGTTTACTTTAGAAACGTTTTATGAGGAACAAAAGGCCTACAATTGTTTCATTAAATGCTAGAAAATTAAAATTTAAATTTCGATTTACGTTCAATAAAAAGGTTTTATGTACTCTATTGACTTCAATGATTTTTATAATGACGAGCATTAAAGTAGTTAGATGGTCAAGTAGTTCTTCTAAACATCTAGAGGAGCATTGTAGTCCAAATAGTTTATGCTTTCGCCATAAACTACAGACCTAACACTTTAGTCTATAGAGACCTAGCTTTAGTCGCCGTAGTATAGTAGGTAGTGTGTTGGCTTATTAGATGTAAAGCCAGGGTTCGAGCCCCAGGCCAGACATGAAGACAAAATACAAAAAGTATTTATTCGGCGACTTCCTCTCAGCAGATTTCTGGGAATAACTTTGAGAGTAAATAAAATTGCCATGAAAAAGTTTCTCAAAAATCTGTCTCCACTCATGTATAAAATGAACACACACAACATAAGTGGTGTGAGAAACTAGGACGTTGTACAATGGGTCAATTCGACCTCCGTACTGTATTTTTCTTAATTGACAAGTACACGTCCTCTAACCTAACCTAACCTAGCTTTAGAGGAAAAAATAAATCCAATACCGATCATATAATCAGTTTATTATTTATTTATGCCTAGTCTTTATAGATTAAAAAAAAAAAAAACAATTAAAACGCTAATTGGCCATTTTCTGCATGTTAATTCACAACCAAAATCTAGATACTCTTTGAAAAGCACAGTAAGTAAATAGGTGCAATGCGATACACGGCTATAAGCTATCACTGTGCTTGTTTAATGCGTTCTTAAACGATTCATAATTTTAAATTGGAATAAAATAAAGTGTATTTATGAGGTATCACACAAACATACATAATTGGTCATTACAATCCTTCAGTATTCAGGATTACGACCTTGCTTCTCACACAACTTATGTTGTGTGTATTACTATTATACATGAGTGTTGGGGCCTACAGCTTAAAGTCGACTTTAAACGACAGATTTTTTTGAGAAACTTTTAATTGTAATTCTAAAGGGTCCGCCAAATAACTTTTTTTTTGAAAATGCTTTAAAAAGAAAACTACTGAATATTTTCTCAAATTTCTTTTTTTATTTGAAAGTACAATCCTTCCGGTTAATAATGGAAAATAATTTCATTCAAATGTCTGCCTCGACTGGCCATGCAGTAGCCTACACGATCGGTCAAATTTTTAAGCACATTATCAATTGTGTGCAGCTGTATTCACCAATGGCTTCACGAATATTGTCCTTTAAAGCGTCAATTGTCTCTGGCTTGTCGGCGTAACACTTATCTTTGACGGCACTCCAAAAATAATAGTCCAACGGTGTCAAATCGCAGCTCCGAGGTGGCCAAACGACATCAGCTTTGCGACTGATAATGCGATCTTCAAAAACAGAGCGCTGTTGAAACCAAATGTTGAAACCAAATGTTGCCAATATCCTCCTCTTCAATTTTTGTGAACAAAAATTCGTTCAACATGGCCCGATAACGACCGCCTTTGACTGCAACGGCCACTCCTTGCTCATTTTCGAAGAAAAATGGCCCAATTATGCCTCTGGACCAAAATCCGCACCAAACAGTGACTCGTTTTGAGTGCGTCGGCATTTCAATGTATGCTTGCGGGTTTTCTGTGCTCCAAATGCGACAATTTTGTTTCTTTACATACTCGCCAAGATCAAAATGAGCTTCATCTGAAAATATGATTTTTTTTTGCCAAAATCGGCATCTTTTGGTATAGCTGTAGTTTGTGGCTTATTCTCATATACCTGCTACTTAAGAAAATCATCACCACGTGAAATGATCATACCTTCCAATGGCTCGTGAAGAATACCGAATGTGGCATGGGCTTTGTGGCAAGCAGAGCCATTTAAACCAGTCCGTTGGTGTCCACATCAACCAATTCAAGTCAAATACTTAACAGCGATGGCCTGGCCAACGTCTTTCTCAAAGAAATATGGACCGATGATGCCTCCATCCCAAAACCCACACCAAACAATGAGTTCTTCAGCATGCATTGGAAAGTCGTGGGTGTCATGTGGTTTGCTATTTGCCTGTATACGTAAAACCTCTTCTAGGAAGAGGCCACTTCGCTGAAGATGGCTTTCTATCGGACAATTTTGTTTTGTGTTGTTGAATGCTGCATCCGTCCATATTGCTTTGACAAAACACACAAAACACTTATGGCATATAATTTGACAGATTTAGCTTCAATAACATGAAAGACCTGATATTACTTTACATTCTTACTTATTTAATTGGTCACTAAAACTTTTTAGTCAAGATTACAAACTAGTTTCTAACACCACCCATGTAGTGTTAATTTTATGCACTTAAAGTCGATTCCTAACGACAGATTTTTGAGAAACTTTTCATGGCAATTTTTATTCGAAATGTCTGAGCTGCGGTTTGAACTACGGTCTGGCGTTGCATAAGCCAACACATTGCCTACTAGGCTACGATGTCTTTCTTCATTATTGCAATTTTTTATATTTCAAGACCCATATGGTTAAAAAATTAACCGTCATTCTATCCGTTACACAATGGCTGGAAAACTAGGAGTGTCGTATACAGTAGTGTTAATGCCAACAAACATTCATCAACAAAATGTGTGAAACAAATTCTGCAGTTTTTCTGCTTCAACATATTATCGAACGTTGTGGTTAAAGCAACCAAATACCTATCGATTGTGAAATATAGAAGAGAAAGTGGGACTTTACTGGTCATATTATAAGACGCAGAAAAAATGACATGTTTTGCAATATCATTTAATGTAACCCGTAATAAACTATAGGCAAACAAAAACCGGCCCATTATTAAGCAGATTTTCTGAACATCTATCACTTTCAATTATTAGCCGACGAGACATACTAAAACATTTTAATTAAAAGGCAAATAAAAGAAACGTCATTAAAAAATTAACCCAAGGAATGCAATTTAAAACTTAATTTCAATTAAAGTTTCATTGTTTGACTGCTTTGCTTTGAATAAAAAAAAGAGAAAAACAATAAAACCAACGTTGTAGGTCTTAAGCCACATTAAATCAGTTTTGTACACAAAAAAGATCTATGAAAACTTATTAAAATTGATGAGTGACAGTTTCTAATTACTGGTTTCATTAGATCCTGTTTCTATTATTTCGACTTTCAGCATGACGCTAACATTGCGTTATCTTGCCAACCCTAGGTACAGTACTGTGCTGGTTTATATTGTTAAAACTAAAGTAAAGAAAGACGCTTTTTTTGGTGGTGGTTGTAATAAGAATTTAAATTGGAATTATTAAAATAACTTTCTAACGGGACACGATTACAAATGAAAAATAAAAAATAGAAAAAAATGCAAATGTTTAGCAATAACAAAGAGGAAAAACATTAGAAATGTTACATCACATACCCTAAAAGATAAAAAGGGTTTCGTAATGTCCGGGAGAAAACGAAAAAAAAAATGGAAATTTTTCAAACATAAGCAAGCAAACATTCCCCTGGGGTTTATAAAGAAAATAAATCTTTTTCATTCTTTCCTTCTTCTTTTTGAAATAAAATGAAATAATGACTTTGACAAATCTAAGTGTACTGTGTGTCTGTCTGTTTGTCTGTCCCACAAAAGTGCCATTAATCATGCCTTAAATTATAGCAACAGCAAGAAATATACTTTACCTTCATACCCTTGTTTAGCAAACGAACTGACTGACCTGAAATTATTGCCTCGAGTATGTTTAAAGCAACATTTGCAGTTTTATTCATAATCATTTAATTTAACTGGAAACGGAAGTTCACTTTAACTGATAGCTACTACAACTACACAAGAATAATATAAAGAATATGGGGGTGTATCACACACACACACGCAATCAGCAGTTTATCACGCATCATCTGTGTTTATCAATCTACTCTCATAGTCTGATTTCTTGTTTTACTTTCTCTTACCCCTCACCAGTACATTTACGAAAATAAATTCATGACAATTTATTATTTATCCTCATCATCCAACGGCTTATTTATTGTTTTTATTCGATTTTCTTATTATTGCTTTGTTTTGCAATAAAAAGAATGTAGAAACTGAGAATAAATAATGTTTGATAAAGAATTTGCCGAATTTACACTTTTTCTTGTCTTTTAATTTTTTTCTGTTTTCCATGAATTTGATTCCATATCCGTTTTCTCCCTCTCTATCTTATAAATGTATGCGTACGCTCGTGTTTTACAGGAATTATTTTCTATTGAAAACTTTTCTTTCCCTCTTTTTTTTATGACTCATGTTGCCATTCAATCAACACCATTGGCACGTAATAATTTTTCGTATATGAATTGTTACTGAAAATCTATTTTATTCTCTCGCTTTTATTCAATCGCTTATCTTCTATTCGCCTAAATTAATTTGAATTCATAAAATGTTTGAATATTTTGTGGCATATTTATTGCAACACAGTGTTACAATAGAAAAATGTGTTGAAAGATCTTTCAACAGTTTTAAAAATTGCTGAAGCGTTTATGTTCTACTCTGAAGTCGCCGTAGTCTAGTAGGTAGTGTGTTGGCTTATTAGACGCAAAAGCCTGGGTTCGGGCCCCAGGCCAGTCATCAAAGACAAAATACAAAAAGTATTTTTTCGGCGACTTTCTCTCAGTAGATTTCTGGCAAAAACTCTGAGAGTAAATAAAAATTGCCATGAAAAGTTTCTCAATAAATAAAAATCTGTCGTTCGGAGTCGACTTTAAACTGTAGGCCCCACCACTCATGTATACAATTAACACACACAACATAAGTGGCGTGAGAAACTAAGACGTTGTACAATGGGTCAATTCGACTTCCGGGTACTGTACTTGTCTTAATTGACAAGTACACGTCCTCTAACCTAACCTAACCTAACCTTCTGTTCTACTCTAAGGGTTTATGACTTCCAATGTAATATTCGTCGCACATTTGTTGTGTTTTCTTTGCTAGGTCAGCTCAATTTGGCAGGACTTGTCTCGGACTCCTTTCATTTAACTCAACTTTTGTCGAGAGATTATCGAATACATTGCTAGATGATGCCTTAGCCAAATCCCATTGAATAATGGGTTTGTGAAATTCTCAACTTAATAGTATTTTAAATTAGAGACCTCTGGAGTCACACTGCACACCCTCCTTATGTTAGAACTCTTTGCCAGGAATGCTGGTTTAAGTCCATATGAGCAAAAGCTCTAGTAGGTAGTGTGTTAGCTTATTAGACGCAAGGCCACGATGTAAACCTCGAGGCAGACATCTTGAACAAAATATGCAAAAAAAAAAAAATAGTGGGCGACTTCCTCTTACCATTTTTCTGGCAAAAACTCTGAGAGTACAAAAAAATTGCCATGAAAAGTTTTTTAAAAATTTGTCGTTCGGAGACAATTCAAAACTGTAGGTCTCGCTACTCATGTTGAGAATAAGCACACACAACATAAGTGGTGTGAGAAACTAGGCCACAATCCTGACTGAAGGATGTCTATTTAACAATTAAAATAAAATCTCGTCAACGTTTACATACATAATTTGGCCATTACAACCCTTTAGTCCGGATTACGACCTAGCTTCTCACACCACTTATGTGGTGTGTATTAATTGTATACACCAGTGGTGCGACCTACAGTTTAAATTCGATTACCAACGACAGATTTTTGAGAAACTTTCATGGCAATTTTTTTTTTACTCTCAGAGTTTTTGCCAGAAATCTGCTGAGATGAAGTCGCCAAGGAAATATTTTTTCATGTCTGACCTGGGGTTTGAACTCGGACCTTACGTCTAATAAGCCAACACACTACCTACTAGACTACGGCGACTTCCTCGTCAGCGTCTATAAAAACTAAAGAAGTAAAGCTGCTATAAATGTACTAATTAAAGGAGACTTCTGAGGCATTATTTATGCCTTGAAAGAAAAACGAACACAAAGAAAAGTCCTATAAAAACAAATGCTGAATCAAAAATTCAAAATTGAAACTGAAACAGAAAAATTGCATTAAAAATCATCAAAAAATTTCTTTTTGACTATCGAGCACAACAAGAAGAGCAAGAGACAGAAAACAAGAATTGAAAATGCAAATTAAGGGCCTCCGGTTAACATTTATGACAAACAAAACCCAGTTCCAGCTATTGTTGTTCATTTCGAATCAAAAATGACATCAACATTCAACATTCAACATCAGCAACGTACTTGTGCTCATCATGTGTCTCACAATTGTTGTCATCGTAATGCTGAGGAGTGTGAAGCGTTAAGGGGTAATATGTATCAACGGATGTACAGTTTTTTGCTTTCAAACAAATCCATTCGATTCGTTATTTCAATGTATGCATGTGTTGGTGTGTATATGTGATGATAAACAAAACGTACAAATACGTTGCATTTCAATGATACAATACGATACGATACGATTTGATTCGAACTAAAATGAAATGAAATTTCGTTATGCAAATTAGCCTGAAACGAAATCGTAAAAACACAAACACAAACGGCATGAAATGAACACAGAATTGAAGAAATTACAAAAAAGAAAATCTAAAATGGCAGATGAAAGGGAAGAGGAAAAGGTTAGCAGAGAGATAAAGAGAATCAACATAAAGGTTAACTAACGCACACCAACGTACATATGTACATGCAAACGTACATAGAGAAAGCGCCTTAATATGGTATTTGTTTTCCCGAGAAATGCTTTTCTTTGGTGAATTCAAAAAATCTATAATTCTTGGGTATGTTTGCGGGTTTTTTTCGAAACAGGCAACTTGTTAAATAGGCCGCATTTCATATATATTTGAAAAGAAAAAATTAATTTTGTAATCGAAAGAGTTTGAGATGGCTGAAGTTTTTATCATGTAGCTAAGATTAGTCTAGGTTAAGTTGCGGAGAAAGGTTCCACTTAGGCCAGCGCTTATATCTATTATGGTACTATAATTTATTTATTTCGGGACTTTAAAAGTATATCGGATTTATCTTTCTGATACCACATTAAGTTTCTCAGGATAAATGTACGTTGTTTTTGAGTATAGGAAAGAAGCCTGTAATACAGCCCCCAGAAACTGCTTAAAATTGTGGACATATTCTCTCCATATTGCTGAAGCAGCAATTATTGCACAAGAACTATGCGCAATGAAGATGAAAGTAAAACAGCATAGGAGATGAGAAAAGACTTCTAACAGTCTGTGACCTTTTAATAGAACCCAAATGAAGGTAGACATACAAATCGAAGTTACTAAACGATCAATAAAGACTTTATCCAGATTGTAGGCCAGCAATTATGGTGGTAGAATTTGTTTTTACCACATTGATCGAACTGTCCAAATTAATGTGAAAGTGAGGAAATGCAGAAAACAATTGAATTCGTAATTGACACTGAATTGTCAGATGGTCTTTATTGAAAAAGCTATTAAAACGAGCTCAATGAACAGCTCTACGTGAGAGAAAGTCACTAATGGATGTACAGCCCGGAGGGAGACCACTTTGCTAGTGTGATGGGGGACAGTAAAATATGAAGCATGATGATATACGAAATCACAAATGCTTGTCGAAGATACATAAATGCATAATTGGTCAGTACAACCCTTTACGACCTTTCTTTTTATGTTGTGTATGCTAGTTTGATACATAAGTGGTAGGACCTACAGTTTAAAGTCGTTTCCGAACAACAGATTTTTGAGAAAATTTTCGTGATAATTTTTTATTTACTCGCAGAGTTTTTGCCAGAAATCTGTTGAGAGAAAGTCGCTAAAAAATAATTTTTTAAAATTTCGTTTTGTTGAAGATAGGTCAGATATCTATTTAAACCGTGGCCTCGCTTCTAATGAGCCAACACGCAACCTACTAAAGTACGTGCTCATATGGATTTAAGTTCAGTGTGTCGGTAAAACTACGTTTTATTGGCGAAGAGTTCTACTATAAGGAGAGTGTGCACTCGTTTACTTATCCCTGACTGCAGTAATTCGCTAAATTAAATCCCAATCCCATATTTTAGCGGGACTTGTTGTCTTAAGGATTAATTTCCTAAGGATGATGATCGTTTATATCCATGCTGCTGAGGTCTGTTCAAGAATGGTTTCTTCTATTACATAACGAGAGGGAAAGAGAGACGAAAAGAAGTTTTATTTAAAAATCAGCCGAAGAAAATTGCTTTTTTACTACAAAAGGCAAGCTAACCACATACCTTTACAGCTGAGTCTTGTAAATTCCTGGAGTAAAAGTAGGTTGAAGTATACAATAAAATGTTTATGCGAAGATATTGACTTCGAGTAGTAATTCCTTTGCTACCGAACTGGTTAGGTTAGAGGACGTGTACTTGTCAATTAAAATAAGTACAGTACCCGGAGGTCGAATTGACCCATTGTACCGGTTGGTCGATTGGTACTTTTTTATTTATGCTGTCATGATGTGATTAAGAAGATTAAATATGTTTCCTTCAATTGCTTTGATTTTGATACTGACAAAAAGTATGTTCAAAGACATCTGGAAGCATCATCATTTGCTTTGAAGTAAGCGGCAGAGCGCAGTTTTTTTTTCATTTACAGCTGTGAAGAGCTTATGGGGCCAGAGTGCAAAATAAATAACCTACTCATTCGCCATCCTTCAAAGCAATGCCATCAATATTCCTGTATTGTATCGGATATATTTGAGTTTTAGAGATACGTGCAAAGGAGAGACTTGCATTATAGAGCACAAAGTATTCAGACTAAATCGATCCTTAATTCCTTATTTAAATATTTTTCACATGCATAAAATATGCATGCATGCGCGCAACTTACAACAATGTTTGTGTTAATTTATGCTACAACGATATAAATATGTACAGATACCAACATACCAACTTACATACATAATTAGCATGTGCAAATCAGTTAAAAAATTAAATGCAGATAAATTATAAAACTACAAAATTGTTTTAATAAAATGGCAGAAAAAAATACATCAAAAATATATAAAAGAGGGGGAGACCAAAGTAGAAGAGCCATGGAAAAAATTAAAAAATAACCATCGTTATACAGCTGCTGGTGGTATATTAGAAGGCACGCTTGCTTGTCTATGCAGAGGGAGAGAAGGCAGGATAGAGGACAAGAAAAAAAAATTATTCCAAC
Source organism: Sarcophaga subvicina (assembly GCA_936449025.2). Taxonomy (NCBI): domain Eukaryota; kingdom Metazoa; phylum Arthropoda; class Insecta; order Diptera; family Sarcophagidae; genus Sarcophaga; species Sarcophaga subvicina. Next base: position 100,468,393 of record OW388082.2, on the reverse strand, counting down.
AAATTTATGCAAATCACGTCAACGCCCGATATATAATTATGCAAATGAAAATGAAAGAATAGCTGCAAAAAGCAACAACAGATTAAAGAACTGTATGGGAACTGCATAAAAAACAAAAAACAGCAGAGATCGTCCGTATATCTCCAGCTGACTATAAACTGATAACGAAAACTATTTTTATTAAAAAAAAGAAGTCCAATAAAAATATGCCAGATTGTGAAAGGACAGGCAGGCAGGGATGGCAGGCTGGCAGGCAGGCAGACAAACGATAGACATGGTTTGGGCTGGAAACAATGAAAATTGATGAAGAAATTAAATCAATGTGCAACTAACAATTACATAAACATACATATACACACACGTACGTACGTACGTACATACAATTACAATCAAAATTAAAGTCACAAATGGCATTGCAGAAAAGAAAGGACGAGGGGTACTGGTGGTGATGGTGGTGGATAATAGAACAAAAATTTTAAATCTAATGATGAGCATGATAACACACACAGAAAAAATGGTTGTATTTCATTGGGAATACAACTGTGCTCTATTATTTAGTTGTACAGGGTATTGCAAGTATAGATTTCTTTTTCGAATTCTTGCCTCAGAGACAAAGAACGCACAAAAGAATGCTTGTTGAATATCGTCAGAGACATTAGGCATTCTTCAATGGTCCTAGCAATAATTCAACTAAAGAAATACGATTTTCAGGAGCAAGGCAGGTCACAAATAGGCAATGCAGAAAATTCCATCGTAGAACAGAGATCACGTTATAATGTTGTTGTAATGAAGCATTAAAGTTGGTTACACTTTATCCTCACTTGCATCCTGTCTTTTATATGCTGGAGAAGCAATAGTTATCTACGAAATTAATCACTCTCTACTGCTTTCTTTGACACTTGAAATATATAATGGCTTCGATGAGCCAAGAACGTTTGACTTTCAAGCATAATAAACATCGTCCCAAGTTTTAAATCCTGGCTTGAGAGGGATTTTAGAATTTCGCTGTCGTCAATATCTGTTCCATCAAAAGTTTTTCTGAAATAAATCGCTAGCATGACACGATTGAAGATTCAAAAGAGAAAATAAAAGTAGCACAATCCCCACCACATCCGATAGCGTGGTGTAGTGTTTAAAATGCTGTACTACAAATGCAAGTATCCTGGGTTTGAGCACAGAAGAAGATACAAAGAGGCTTTAGAGGCTTCTAGAAAACTTTATTCCTTTCCAAGTTATCCACGAAAAATGTTTCCAAAACACAAAGAGAATGGCAACAACAATGTTATAGGGCGGTCTGGCAACTACTGTTCCTGTACACTGTACCTAACACAACTACTCAAAAACTTTTCCAAACTAGCGTCATTTCTAGGCAACACTATCATCTTAGGACATGTTACGGTAGATCAACGAGAAAAACCTGGCTTTTACAACCCTTCAGTCAGGATTACGACTATGATTCTACAGATTTTTGAGAAATATTTTCATGGCGGCATGAAGTCACCGTAGTCTAGTAGGTAGTGTGCTGGCTTATTAGACGTAAAGCCAGGGTTCGAGCCCCTGGCCAGACATCAAAGCAAAATATAAAAAGTATTTCTTCGGCGACTTCCTCTCCCCAGATAAATAAAATTGCCATGAAAAGTTTCTCAAAAATCTGTCGTTCGGAGTCGACTTTAAACTGTGGGTCCCGCCACTCAAGTATAAAATTAACACACACAACATAAGTGGTGTAAGAAACTAGGTCGTAATCCTGACTGAAGGGTTGTAATGACCAATTATGTATGTATGTATGTATTTTCATGGCGTAGTTTTTGCCAGAACTCCCGGAAGAAATATTTTGTATATGTCGTTTTGTTCGATAAGTCGGAACTTGGGCTTAAACTATGGCCTCAAGGCTAATAAGCCAATACACCTACTACTACTACAAAATACCTACTAGACTCGGCGACTTCAAATAAATGACATCACCAGTCCAAAATTAGCAACACCTAGTAACTTGAAAAGATCTTTACTTGTTTAAATATGAGTTTGAATAGGAAAATTCTTACCTTTATTCAATTTCTTTCGTAAAATTTACCAGGCGATTGGGAAATGTTTTATTTTCATCAATATTGTTATGTTAGGTCTGAGTGGTAGCTCTGATTTCACAAAGCTCACTTGAGCACGCATAGCGGTCCATTGTGATGCCACGGGTTATCGCAGTCCCTGTACTGACCAAGTTCCACCAAAATCAGCAAAGAGGAAGAAGTTGGTCAGCGCAAGGGCTGCCCATCAAAAGTACGACTACCCGGAAAACCAGCCAGAAAGTTTGATGAACGAAGCTATATCCTTGATATCAATAGATGATAGCTCCGTCAAGCTGATAAGTAATGGAGAGCAAAATAACATATATATCTGCACCTCGCAAGAGATGGGCATTGACAGAGAAAGTGGGTAACAGTTTCCTCTTACTCAGGGGATCTGCATTCACGGTAGTAGTCGTTAAAAGGGAGCCTCATTCTCTACCCATAACGCAATGACCTGTAAGCACGGCCACTGTGGTTGAGATGACGTCACGACCAAGACCAAGTAATTGGTTGGTACGCCTTCTAACCATCAAGAGCCAGGTGAGTCTAGCGGTGGAGCAGGACTCCTCATTGACCCAGGATAGGTTGGCGTCCCGAGAGAATTTCCGCGCAATGTCCAACTTGACCGAGGCAAGTGGCATACCCAGTTCAATTGAAGAGGATTCCGGAAGGAACGCACCAGCTCCGGCGAGCTCATCGGGCCTACAGTTACCCGGAATGTTACTGTGCCCGGGAACCCATACCAGTGAGACACTGGTGGAGCGCCCAGAAAGAAGGCCGAGACAGCGGCGACATTCCCTAACGATCCTAGAGTTATTCACGAAACACGATAGAGATCTTATCGCGGCCTGACTATCAGAAAAGACCGAGACGCGAGTGAAAGGAGCACCGTTGACGAGGATCCATTGAGCGGTCCGTTAAATTGCTGTCATCTCCGCCTGAAACACGCTGCAGTCGTCCGGCAGACGGAGAGAAATGTTCAGGTCCAGTTTCCCAGAGTAGACACCGCTTCCAACCAAAATCAAGTAGAAAGTCCGGCTAATATCAATAAATCAAATTTCCAAAGAAACCCATTCTATAACGACCCTGTATTTGTGAGAGTACGTGTGTATGTATCCTGAATCCTTAGAGCTGAAAACGGTCGAAGGGGTGGTTTGAGGAGTACTTATTCAAGATATGCTTTAATAATGTGAATTATGAATTCTCTAAACAAAAAAAAAACAAAAAATTACAATAACAATGCTAATGCAATGAAAGTAGTATAAAAAAGAGAAAAGGAAAAAAAGAAACATAAAAAGCGAATGGAAAAAGGTCATGAAGTAAAATCCCAAAAGAATTATTAAATTTTTCATGCCATTCATTGTATGTTATTTTAGAATCTCTATTCTTTACTGCTTTCTCTCGCTCTCTTGTTACTATGCCGTGTACTGGTGCTATACGATGAGTCTCATGTACATAGAATGAAGGGGTGTCGATCGGGTGCATTTTAGAAATCACAGAATTTATAATAGTTTTTAGGAAAGCATTTTTACACAATTTATTGGCAATGTGTGTGTGTAAGGAATCTGAGAAAAAAATTCTGAACAATAAAGCAAGAGTTTATGTAAGCCAAGGCAAAACCATTAAACTTTCTACACACGCATCGCATGAAAGCAAAGTTGTGTAACAATTTTTGAAAATGATTTGGTTTTTCAATAAATACTTTAGGAAAACTGTTGTAAAAAGATAGGACGACAAATGTAGATTCTAGACAACAAAAATTCTGTTGTTTTCAAAATGAATTTTCCTCCAAAGTGCTGCTATTTTCCTTCCTTCATCTTGAGTATCATTTATTTGGTAAATGTCTGGTTACCATCATTTTAATCTGCCCCCTGTGGAATGAATTTGCAAGATTATAAAGATATTTGAAGAGGCTGCAAACATTACAGATGTGGTCAGCCATGCTCTTTATCACACGGTACGCTCTGTTGCGGAAATTGTGGCAGATAATTTAATTTTGTCGATTCCAGAGCGTTTTTAGCAATTGAAGCTATCTTGCGCCTATTTAGGATGTATTTTGCATGAGTCTACTAAGATGGGTTTGGCAGTAAATGAGGGCAAAACAAAGCATATGTCAAGTAGAGACGTGTGGCGTATTGATTACTGCCGATAACTATACTTTTGATACAGTCAAGGAATTCATTTATCTTGGCTCCGCCGTTACCACCAAAAATGATGTCAGTCTGGAGATCAAGTGCAGGATCACTCTTGCCAACAGGTGCTACTATGGTCTCAATAGGCAATTGAGTAGCAGAGACCTCTCTCGTACGACAAAACTAATACTCTACAAGACGCTCATGCTCCCCTTGATTCTTTATGGCGCAGAGGCATGTACCCTATTAAGCACTGATGCAGCAGCCTTGAGAGTATTCGAAAGAAAAGTACTGCGTAAGATCTTTGGTCCAGTACGAGTTGGCGATGATTTCCGCATCCGATCGAACAGTGAGCTGTATGAGCTCCTCAACGACATAGATGTTGTGCAGCGTATTAACATCCAGCGGCTGTGCTGGCTCGGCCACGTCGTTGGAATGGAGGAGGATGAATCGGAGATACGGGTATTTGATGCGGGGATCTGCGGAAGTCGGCGAAGAGGACGACCTTGTATCCGTTGGAAGGACCAAATCGAGAAAGCCCTGTCATAGATTGGTGTGACCAACTGGCGTAGGCGCGCAAGAAGTAGAGGTGCCTGGAAGGATGTGCTGCGGCAGGCCGAAATCCGTTAATCGGGTTGTTATGGCCAATTAAAAATAAATAAATAATAATGTGTTGGATTAGACATGAGGCCTCGGTTGAAACCCCCGGGGCAGTCATCTCCAGCAAAACGAAATATAAAAAAAAATTTCTTCACCGACTTCCTCTTCTCGTAAAAACTCTGAGAGTAAATAGAATTGCCATGACAAAGTTTCTCAAAAATCTGTCGTTCGGAGTCGACTTTAAATTGTACGTTCCGCCACTCATGTATAAAATTAACACACGCAACATAAGTGGTGTGAGAAGCTAGGTTGTAATCCTGAACTGAAGGGTTGTGTTGATCGACTATGTATGTATGCATGTTTGCACAATCATCCATACTTCTGAAGACTATGAACTAGACAGTATTTGGTTGCAACAAGATGATGTCCTAAGTCTCTCAACACAAACGATTTTGAATTTTTTTTGTTTTTTTTTTTGCATTGGAAGTTTCCAGTTGCTTGATCAGATTGTATCCCAACGTAGGAATAAGTTATCGCCTTGATATCGTAAGACACATTGACACATTGACTGCTGCAAGCAAATCGGAGATGCTCGTGTAAATCGCATTATATTTCGTACGTAATGGCAAGCTCTCACCCTGCAGTGTAGTATTTAATTTTACTTTTGAAGCCAAAGTGTTGAAGAATTATCCTATATTGCCTTTATAATATTGATGCTGCTATTTATCTGCCCATTACTGTACTATTGATATTGCTGCACAAATCGTAGTGAATTAAACGAAACTATAATGACAGATATTTTGAAAACATCTGACATCATTCAACTAAGCAATGCTTGCAAACGAATACACTCACATAGGAACTGAAACAAAAAGCAATCGGATCCCTCCAAAACCAGCGAAAATCAAATGAAATAGAAGAACGTACACGCATTTGTTCAGGCTCAAATACGCACACAAGGCAGAGAATCAATTTTTATTTTTCAATCAAAAACCGTTTTTGGAAGAACAATAGCCGCCACAAATTTTTGTTCACTTCATCTGCTAGAAGGTATTTTTCATTCTCATTTTCATTTTTATTCGTTTCAATCGTTTCTATTTTTAAAAATAATTGCCAAGTTTTTCTTCTCTTTTCTTTGCTTCACTAAACGATGCATGAATCGCAAGCTGCTTTGTAAAAATTTTGTTTGTAATTTTGGGGGGAGAAATCAAATGGAAAAGCTGTGGAAATGGACAAAAGAAAAATCTGTAAATGAGGAAATTAATTGTAAAGAAACCATCTGGCAGCCGCTTAGACAGCCTATGCATGTATGGATTTGAAAAGAAAAATTTGTTCATTTTAATTTAGCAACACGAGAAATGTTAAACAAGCAATTGATTTCGTGTTAGTGTCAGTAACAGCAGTGGCAGCAGTAGTAGTACTAGTAGCGGGTAAATTTTAATTCATTTTTTTCCTTTTCTTTTCTTTCCTTTTATTTCATTTGATTTATTGGATATAATTTATGCTCAATCTTTAGTTGTAGTTCAGTCTTTCGAATTTGAATCAATTCGAATTTCGTTTTCCCCTTTTGCACTGTGAAGAAATATTCAAGCGAACTGTATAGGGCTTAAGGATATAACGCTTTTCAGTTTTAATCGATTAATTATTATGTTTCTCGTCAGATTTGACATCAAAGTTTTTGGAAATAAAAGGTAGTCAGGCGGTGTGTTGGATTATTATACGTGAGGTCACCGTTCGTACCCCAGGTCAGACATCAAAACGAAATATTTTTTTTTTTTTTTATAATTCATTTATTTACAATCTGTTTTTACAACAATAAGCAAATTTTATAATCTTATTTTAACTTAACCTAGTCTGGATCTTTATCCAGTAAAATATCTACAAATTAAATAAATTGTAGGAGATTATTTTCTGTAAGGTAAATCTAATATATGAAACCTTGTATGTCTATTGACTTCTTCGGTTTCATCTAACAAGCATATTGCTAAAGGATTACTATGAGTACTGAGTCTGTCTAAGTATCTAGAAGTATGTTTGTTTATCTCATCTTTAACTGTTGGAATCTGTAAGTCTTTGTGAATATTGTTATTTGTTATGAACCAAGGAGCGTTTGCTATTAATCTTAGTATTTTAGATTGGTATCTTTGAAGGATTTCAATATTTGAATTACTAGCGGTGCCCCAAAGCTGTATTCCGTAAGTCCAAACAGGTTTAAAAAAAAAAGAACGAAATATGAAAAGTATTTCTTCGGCGAATTCCTCTCAGCAGATTTCTGGAAAAAACTCTGAGGCTAAATAGGTTAGGTTATGTAGAGGACGTGTACCTGTCAGTCAAGACAAGTACAGTACCCGGAGGTCGGATTGACCCATTGTATAACGTCCTAAAGAAGGGAAGGGTAGTATAGGGGATAGGATGAAAGGAGGAATCACACAGACCAGACACAACAAAAGGATGGGAGAGCGCGACTACACCCATGAAGTCCTAGCACCTCTCAACCAGCCTAAGCCACTAATGAATCTGTGGAGAGCCTTGATGTCGGCTCTCGACACCAAATTCAAGCTCCCAAAGAAGGCCCTACCAAGGGTCCGCAATCTCAATCTACCAAGGGCTGGCAGTTACAGAGGAGGTGTTCGATAGTCTCCAACTCCTCCTCATCGCAACACGCCCTGAAATAGTCCGGTTGGAATCTGTTCCAGATCCCCGTCAGTGACCTAATCTCGCAGTGCCCCGTGATAAAACCGACAAACAGCCTTAAGCAGGCCTTATGCAAGCCCAGCAACTAACCTGTTCTATTACTGTCTACAGCAGGCCATAAACACCTAGAAACAAAACAAACCGGTTCGTTCCCCCAACGCCTCTGCTCTTTCTCCATGACCCATCCATTGATGAGGCCATAGAGGTGGCAGACTGGGGAGTCAGGACCAACCATCAAATCGCCCCCTGAAAGCGAACCTAGCCTAGCGAGGGCATCCGCTGTCTCATTGCCCAGTATTCCGCTATGTCCCGGAACCCAGCATAGACGAATACGGTCCGGTCCAAAAGTCCTCAACGACTCCTTACACTAGCGAACAAGCCGTGATTTGCACCAGACCGACACAATGATACTAAGGGCAGCCTGACTGATCATGTAAGATTCGGAATCCGAAGCTGGGCCACCAACTAAGGCCCCAATAGCTTAAAAAGACTAAATAAAAATGCCATGAAAAGTTTCTCAAAAATCTGTCATTCTACGGGTTATAGGTTTCCATGATTCCATGATTTCTAAGAAGAGCATTCTTGTTTTTTATTATTGTCGTGAATACGTATTGCGATCTATTATACTGCCTCGAACTTTATAGGGTATTCCAATAACGTCTCTTCCTATTGCTCTGACAAACTTCTGGAGCATTTTGCTCCCTATCAAAAAAGACAATTCCCTGTTCAGCATCTGAACATCTCCCGGGATTTACTAGGGCGTTTCTGGCTCCAAGAATGGAGCTTATCAACACGGAATCTAAACATTGGGTTCGATATGAAACCCTTTCACAACAAATGTACTCTTAGTTTAGAGTGTCCGTCATGAAACCTCAGGTTATTCCCAAATGCATATTTCCCACCATCTCTTATTGTAATTTCTTATAGGAAGGCTAGATTCGTCTGAAGCCTGTTTAGTCTGAGTATACCTTTTCAAATACCGGGTACCATTCCATAGTAACATTTTGGCCTTATTAATGGCCAATCAATCCTCTCCTCACAAGCTCATCTGCCTGCTTATTGCCGTGAATTCCCAAATAACCTATGATCCTGTTCAAGGTAACTCTATTTTTACTACTTTCAGCTTCCTCAGACAGTTCCATACTATCTTCGATTTAACCTAATGGGACCTAAGTGCTCGAATTGCTTGTCCTTTGTAACTTCTATTCAAATTGAATTGGGCACATTTTTCGATGGGATAGACTTTCGCTTGAAAAATATCAGTGGATTTATTCATTGGAACCAAAAAATCTCGCCCCTATGCCCGGATTTCTTGTTGGCCCATCTATATACGACAAAATTCTCCCTCATCTAAAAGATGATGTAATTTTTTGGGTGATTTCTTGCTTTTACTTAACCCTAGAGTCTACTATTTTTGTCCAAAGGGACAGCAAAGGAGGGAGCTGTCAATAACTCAATTCATTAAGTCACGAAATTCCCTAATGTATGTTATGTAAGACTTGTCTGCCATTATCCCCATCATAGTAGCCTGAGCTACCATGTGTAGCGTAAATAAATTAAACAGACCTTCCAGCGCTGTTGTAGAACAGGTTTTCATTGCCCCTTCTATACTAAGAACCGCTAGTCTCTGTACCTTGTTAAACTACATTTGAGCTGTCTTCAGATTTGTTCTCTCTGCCCAATTGGTCTAAGCATACTGGCGTACATCCAATGCATTATTGTTGAGTTACATATTCAGGATTTCCCTACAAGCCTTCTACATATCATTATGGCATGTCTATGACTATTGCCACAGTCCTTTTCCTATTCAAGCAATATTTTACATCATATTTTACCTCATCGCCATCTAAGCACAATTATAATAAGCTTTACCTTACCCACTACATACATACATACATGCCGAGTTAAATGTGTAAAACTAGCAGTTGGTGTTCGCTCATATAAAATATCATTTAATCCCATTACCCATTAATAAAACCGGTTATCCAATGCAGCTGCACTTTCTCAAATCAATTCAATTCAACGTCACTGAATCCGAAAATCTCGTCATTTAAACTACAAAACCAAACGGCAAATAGAAATTGCAGATGGCAGAGGGGAGGAAAGGAAAAAAATAGAAAAAAAAATTGTTGGCATGTGCCATTTGTGGCATTGTTCCAGTAAAACAAATGTTCACATAAAAAGGAAGAACCGAGACAGAGAGAGAGAATCTACACCCATTCATAAATACTATACTCGGTACACTACTAGACATAGTGTAACGCATAAAACTTTCAAAATTCATATTAAAACTATGGAAAGAGAGAGAAATATAATGGCAAATCAGCAAGCTGTGATTCAATCGTTCATTCATTTAATCATTCTCTCATTCAGTTGTGCTGAATGCCAAAAAATAATAGAGCTCAAGAGAACAGTTTCATCATCATCATCATCCCTTAACAAGGCAACAAACGTAGCAAAGGGAACAAATGTTATCAACGGATAAGAGACACAATTTTTCATGTGACACACAAACACATACAACAGCAAAAGCAACAAAAGCAACAAAAGATTTGAATTTGATTACATTCGGGGCAAAATGAAAACGACATCAGTAACGCGATCGTAAAACGATTAGATTCAGTTACAATATCAAAAAATGAAAGAAACATTGGTTCTTTGCAATTAAGCATTCAACAACGAATTAAATGTGCCCTATAAAGGCATACGAAATTGATAGGGATAAGTGTGGTAGCATGTTGACCCTATAATATAGTATATTATCGGTAAATTATTATTAATGTTCCAGTAAAGAGGCACACGGCCTATTCTACTTAGCTGTCATCTAAAGGGTCCGCCAAATAATTTTTTTTTGAAAATGCTTTAAAAAAAACTACTGAATATTTTATCAAATTTCTTTTTTTATTTGAAAGTAGAATCCTTCTGGTTAATAATGGAAAATAATTTCATTCAAATGGCTGCCTCGGCTAGCCATGCAGTAGCCTACACCAGAAGATGCCGATTTTTTCAATCAAAAAAATCATCTTTTCAGATGAAGCTCATTTTGATCTTGGCGGGTATGTAAACAAGCAAAATTGTCGCATTTGGGGCACAGAAAACACGCACGCATACATTGAAAAGCGGACGCACCCAAAACGAGTCACTGTTTGGTGCGGATTTTGGCCCAGAGGCATAATTGGGCCATTTTTCTTCGAAAATGAGCAAGGAGTGGCCGTTGCAATCAATGGCGATCGTTATCGGGCCATGTTGAACGAATTTTTGTTCACAAAAATTTAAGAGGAGGATATTGGTAACATTTGGTTTCAACAGGACGGCACTACGTGCCACACAGCCGAAGCTACACTAGATGTTTTGCGCCCTGTTTTTGAAGATCGCATTATCAGCCGCAGAGCTGCTGTAGGGTGCCGTCAAAGATAAGTGTTACGCCGACAAGCCAGAGACAATTGACGCTTTAAAGGACAATATTCGTGAAGCCATTGGTGAAATACAGCTGCACACAATCGCTAATGTGCTTAAAAATTGGACCGATCGTGTAGGCTACTGCATGGCCAGCCGAGGCAGCCATTTGAATGAAATTATTTTCCACTATTAATCGGAAGGATTGTACTTTCAAATAAAAAAAGAAATTTGAGAAAAGATTCAGTAGTTTTTTTAAAGCATTTTCAAAAAAAAAAAGTTATTTGGCGGACCCTTTACAACGAGCTGTGAACGTATTGAAGTCCTAGGAGAAGTGTTTAAACCTATCTTTCCCGACTTGATCATGGCAGTTTAAGGTCCACAAAGGATCCTTAATTCCAGTCCGCTACCTGCTGAAACCGATATAATAGCGAGCCAATTGACGAACCCGATGACTGCCTTTAGCTTTCAACAGCAGCACGATTTAAGCTCTGGAATGTAGTTTCCTTAAGAGAGCCAACTTAACTAGCTCTTCCATGCAAGGAAATCGTAAATTACAAACTGTTTCTATAGGAATAAGCGGGGCCAGATGTCCAAACTTATTTGAATATCGAAGGAAACTGAATGAATGAATCTCGTCTGTTTAGGGAAATCGCCATACCAGCCCCACTCTAGTAGAGTTCCAGTTCTTCTTTCTTTCTGGCTGTAGGTGATGAGTGAAATGGACAATGATTAAGACCAACCTTGTCAATTCCTAAGAACATAATATTTGCTACGGACAACCCGAACGCAAAGGTCAGGCATTGGATCAAATATCAGAAAGGAAAAAATAGAACGCGAACATAAAAAAGTCGAAAACCCGTATCAAAGACAACGAGCAACGCATGTTAAGGTTAAGGAATTTGAATGATAAATGAAGCGGGATTAAGGGTTTTGCTAGAAAAGCTCAAGCAATCTCAGAGTCACAGAAAAGCCACGATTTGTAAGAAATTGCAAAACAATTAAAGAATATTTGTCTCCACCAAGTTCTCAAAATAACTGAACAGTGAACTGAAACTGTGGGGTGGACTGCATGGAAATGCTATCTCAACTCAAATAAGTAGGACATACTCACCAAAAATAATCCCCACTTTATAAATCGCCTGGAATCCATAATATGCGTTGGATATGGAACCGGGCCCATACATGTGATCATAAGTTGATCATCTTGGCGATAAACTCATAGAGGGTGGGAGCGCTAATGAAAGAATGTCTAATTAAGTGCAGAAACTGGTTATGCATACTCTCCTGAGCTTGGTGAACAAAGTAATTGGCAATGCACCCACCCAACAAATAATATACCTTCCAAAATGCATTTTCTCTTTATTGTTTCACAGAAAGAAAAAAACGGTGCAGTGGGGATCTTCATTATACCTCCTATTAATGCATTGCTTTTTAGAAGGCATTCGGTACTCTAATCTGTCCTGCCATAAGGAAAGCACTAAGCTGCAGGAAAATGCAGCGGTGACCTTAGGACCTCAGTGACCTTAGGAAAATCTCGACATTTGTCAATCAAAGATTGTGACAATTCATAACTTTGGACAAAAGTCGTTAAGATTTTAAATGATATCAAGACTGGAAAACGGAATTGGCGATGAACAGATTGACAGAAGTCCTGATCCAAGGACAGGGATCAGCCAACAAAAATAGTGTTGCTGTTTCAGTTAAAAAAACAGAAATTTACAAAGTTACTGATTTATAAAACCACCCTCGTAAATATACACGTATTACTTAGAGTCTGTTTACGAATCCTGGTGTAAATACCTTACCGTTACAAATCACTGCAAAAAGTTTAAAAATTCTTTCGAAACATTTTAAATGTTACATTCGCCAACAAGAACGGCAGCTTTAACAAAATGTTGTAACAAAGAACATCAAATAAAATAAGAAGAATGAAAGAAATTTGAATCATTCGAAGATTAAAAAACATTCCCGCTTTCATACTTCATTCTTGTAAATTCCCAACGATTCCAGTTGAGTGAATTTACTTGTGGTGCTAAATGGATTTTATTTGTGTTAGTATACTGTGGTAGCATTTATAGTTTGTGTGTTTGTTGGCAGTTGTGTATCATTGATTTATAACCAACACGTACATACCATCCAATGATATCCGATACAAATAACACATACAACAACAATACAAAATTTATCATGAAAACATTTATTGTGGCAACGACGGACGATTCATTATCAAAGTACGAATGTATTATGGTTTGTTTTTGTAGTGACAGACAGGCTGGCAGGCAGGCAGGCAAACACACAGCCAGTTCGTTATGAAAACAATCAGAAGAGCAATCTTTGAGTCACTTAACGGTAACCTACAGTTATCGTTATAATCCGTAATGAAAAACTGAAGAAGATTAACGCCACCACAGCACTGCTGTTGGAAGTAGTCCATGTAGAGTATACAATAATATTTTGTAGTCAGGATGAGGAAATGCCTTTATTTTGGTGTAGAATTTTTTGGAGCTGAAAGCAGTATCTAAGAGAGAATAGAAAATAATGATGAAACATCTTTGAATTACCATTACATGAGCACTACAATGCGATTCAAGCGAAGGTCGTCGTGTTGACTTTGAAAGCGGGCAATGCTTGTTGGGTAGAGAAACTTTCCCTGAAAACCTCTAGACCTCTAGTCCCTAATGAATGTACTTATTTTCAACGTCCGTCCTTGTCCATAAACGCCGAGGATATCTCATGGAAATTTCCAATCGTTTAAAGGCATTCCGGGACATAGGGATATCCTTGGAAATTGCATTGCTGAAAAGCTGGACAGGAACGCTTAATATCGTTGATAGTGCAATATTGCTAGACTCTACAGGACACGTATTTGATAAGAAAACGACCGAATCGCTAGTAACCTTAAATTGCATGACCATCTGTCGCACAATACCGATTTTCAACAGCCTTTCGGGAGCCATATCGGAGGCATTTGACCTCCGGCAATTGACTTCTGGTGAGATTCTTCTGAATTGCATTCGGAATGCTCTCCAATTTTTCCAGATTTCGACAGAGTTTTGCACGAAAGTGTGAAATGCTATTGGAAAGTTATATTATCGACAGAAGAAAAACTTCGGTCATGTCATTGATCAGTCTTACTTCCAATTCCGACTTTAAAAATAAATTTGCTTTTATTAGCACACATAAGAGTGCAGCCCTTGCGCTAACCAACTTCTTCCTCTTTCCTGATATTGGTGGAACTTGGTCAGGACAGGGACTGTGTTCACCCGTGGCATCACAACGGGCCGCTATGCGTGCTCAAGTGAGCTTTGTGATATCAGAGCTACCATTCCGACCTAAACCTAAACCTAGCACGCATACTCACTCACGAAGTTTTTGGGTACCGATAGGAAAATATTTTGAAGGTAATGTAAGCCGCTAGTAGTTCTTTATTTAATCATGTTTTCCGAACCCTGAGTTTAATGTTTATAATAAAAAAAAAATTATGATTGTTGTTGTTGTTATTGAGCGAATGGCAAAGACTATTAAAAACAAAAAGTGAATAAACGAACACAAAAAAGAATCGCATTAAAAACCGAATCGGTTTATAACAATGCGAAAAAATACTTAATAACACACAAACAAACATACACTCACACATACTCGCAAGAATTATACACTTAAAATTATTGAGAGGACTGAATCAATAAAAGAGTCTAACAAGTTCGAGATTATTGGGTAATAGCACTCTATTAGAAAATATATTCAGTGAGAAAAAATATCCTTCGGTTTCGTTTGGTAGCGTAGTGCATTCAAGAGAAAAAAGCGGACCTTATGATGGATTTGAAGGGATATTCTAACCCATAACAGATTTTCATTGAGGTCACTCAACTGTTGAGCTTGACATGACTTGACCTGAGTTCCCTTGCATTAATATACGTTTCAGATGGCCTACTGATAGTGATCATTGCAATATCTTCACTTTCAGAGAATCTGTATATTCCATGACGGGCAAAAATATTCCGCTAAAGTTCTTGATTATGAGCCTGTTGACTGCTATACAGAGTGTGGTGTCCTCTTTAAAAATAATTCCATTAAATTCTAAAACAATGAAGTATGTGAGTTACTTGTGAAGGACTATCACAGTAACTCAGTGAATTTGGAAAGATAAAGAAGACCAGACCAGTCGCCGTAGTCTAGTAGGCAGTGTGTTGGCTTATTAGACGTGAGGCCACAGTGCAAAGTCCAGGTCAGACATCAAAACGAAATATGAAAAAATTATTCTTCGTTGACTTCCTCTCAGCAGATTGCTGGTAAAAACTCTGGGAATAAATAAAAATTGCCAAGAAATATTTCTCAAAAATCTGTCGTTCGGTGTCGACTTTAAACTGTAGCTCCCTCCACTCATGTATAAAATTAACACACACAACATAAGTGGTGTGAGCAAATGGAGAATCAGTGTGTGTAAGTGTTTCTAAACTGAAGCTGCTATGGACTCCGCATTCATAAAACGAAAGTTTGTTGTTTGTTTAGTAAACTCACACTTTGAAAACCCTGTACATGTTACTCAAACGCTTACAAACATAAATACTGAATATTAAATACAACAAAACAAAAAAAAATGATTTTTAAACAAATAAACACAAATAAAGTGAATAAAACAAAAACTAATACACACATACATACATACACTCTGCTTAAGGACAGAAGAAGAGAACAAAGCATAGAAATAAAAAACACAAAAAGTAGAAGTAGAAGAATAAATACGAACGAAGAAATCATGTAAAAATCAGATTTCAGGATGCCACAAAACAGTGGTCGTAATAGTGGTGGCTTTTGTGTGTTTAGCTGTTAATGTTTGAGTGAGCGTAAGTGGTGCGTACAAGTAGGTGAGACAGTTTGTGTGTATGTGTGTTTGTTTGTTGAAGTAAATTTATAGAATTTATCACAGTATTGCCAACATAGCGGTTTTGGTAGAGCTTTGAGCGATTTTACTTTTTAAATTTCGTGATTTTTTAAAATTTGTTTGCAAAAGTTTTCCACTAATTTTGAAAGTGTTACGTGCTGTTGAATTAAAATAATATTCACATTAATTTTATAAACATTAATTTAATTTAGGGTACGGAATGGAGCGAATACACTATCTTATCAAAACCTTTACATTCAATTGTTTTTTACAAAGTAACTCCTCCTATCACTTATTATATCTTTAATTTCTTCTGAAGCGGGCTTGGCTGTATAGACATGATCTTTAACATAGCCCCACAAAAAATAGTCTAAAGGCGTTAAATCGCACGATCTAGGCGGCCAATTGACCGGTCCCGAACGTGAAATAAAATGTTCACCGAACTCGCCTCTCAATAAGTCCATTGTTACGCGTGCTGTGTGGCATGTGGCACCGTCTTGTTGAAACCACATGTCATGCAAGTCAAGCTCTTGCATTTTCGGCAAAATAAAGTTGGATATCATCTCACGGTAGCGCTCACCATTCACAGTTACGTTACGATTCCAAGCATCTTTGAAGAAGTACGGTCCAATGATGCCACCAGCCCATAAACCGCACCAAACTGTTACTTTTTCTGGATGCATTGGTAGCTTTTGCAATGCTTCTACCTGATCTTCACTCCAAAATCGACAATTCTGCTTATTTACGTATCTATTGAGCCAAAAATGAGCTTCGTCGCTGAACGCTGAAGCGCGCGATGAATTTTCTTAACAGAGCACGCATTTTAATAATAAAATTCAATGATTTGCAAGCGTTGTTCATTTGTAAGACGATTTATGGTTATATTATAGACCAAACTGAAGATGTTTGACAGTGAAACAAAACACGAAACATGCGTGAGCTGTTTAAACCAGTGTTGCCAAGATTATAGCCATTAGTAAAGATTTTACGAATCATTATAGCTGCGTTTTGGATATAACAGGAATGAGAATATTCGCAAGGATTTAAACGTTCGCACTGTTAAGAAATTACTTGCGACTTGAGGGACCTTTATGCATTAGAGCAGAAAAATAACAACCCAAGACATTTTTGGAATTCTTATATTGGGTATAATAGAGAGGAGCTTTGTTCTTTCTAATAGGTGGCGCTTCTTGAAATTCGTACGAAGTCAGCTGTTGATCAGACAGCTTCCGGAATGCATTAGTTTTTAAAATTCTAAAACCACGTTCAAAATATTTCTGGAATCTCGAGGTTGTTGTTTGAATAACGTCCATGTCGTTGAGGAACTTGTTATTGATTCGGGTGAGGAATCATCGCCATGTCGCTCTCGAAGATCTTTCGTATAACTTTTGTCACGAATACTTCAAAGGTAGCTATGTACACCAACGTGTAACAGCGTCTGTGCTTGCAGGCCATAGAGACATATGGAGAGGATGAGGGACTTGTCGAGTATTAGTTTCAGCGCAGAGAAACCGTAGTAACACCTGTTGGTCTCCAGACTGACGCTATTTTCCTCGGTAATAGTGGAACAAAGGTCAATAAAATCCTTGACAAAGTCGAAGGAATAGTTCTTGGTCGTAAGCTGGGATCTTTTGTAATCGCTTTGGCCACATTTACTGCCAGATCCTCTTTGCAGAATCCCTTTCTATAGGAATTTCTATTTTAATTATCCAGAAGCTATGCCATCTGGAACTGCTTAAATAAGGCTAGTAATTTACAATTTCTGAAGAATACTCTGCCAGGCGGTAAAGAGCATAGCATAGCATAGACAAATCACAGCAGCATGGAAGAAAATCTACGATCTGCACCTACAGAAGTTTATTTACCTTAAGGCTTGATGAGTCGCAAGACAGATTCATACGAAAGCATTTCATTACAGTTATTATCTGGAATCATAGCGAACAATGAATATAAAATTGAACGTTTTTATTTCAAATACAATATTTCTTCACGTCAATGCTGTTTTCAAAAAATTTCCAAGTTGACATCACTTATGATGATGGCTGGTGTATTTTTTATTTTTTTCGGATTTCTTTTATTTGCCAACATTTACCACACAATAGCAGTGTTTGTGTTGTTGACATTGTATGAAGACCATGTCAACACAACTAAAAACTAAAGCTACCGCAGTACCAACACACATACACATGCATACATTCATAACGCTGCGGCTGGTTGTTAAAAGCTACTATTGCTACTGCTGTTGCTGCTTTTGCTATTGAGTTGGTGGTAAAATTGAACGCTTTAATATTAAGTGTCGCCGGTGTTAATGTATCCCATTGTTGTAATCATTTGTTAAAAACGAAAGGACAACAAGGAATACAACTTCGGAGTGTGAGATGGTAATGGTGTGGTGATGGTGGTGGTGGTGGTGTTGATAGAAAAAACGAATTTTTATGGCAAAAACAAAAATTATTAAAAACGTAGAACAGCAGCAGCATCCATAACAGGCAGAAGAATAGTTCAACCAGAATATATGAGAGTGTAAATAATCCTGTGGTTTTTTCTATTGTAAATAATTAATTGGTGAATAACAAATGAAAAGCAATAAATAAATAAAAACAAAATAAAGAAAGAAATACAAAATAAAATCAACAAAAAAAAATAAAAAAGTGAAAGTGAAGTAAAGTTAAGTGCCAAGTAAATAAATTATTAACAAATAAATACGAAAATATTAGAAATCGAATTGTGGAGTTGCAACAATTTAAAAGGAATATAAAATTTACTGAAAGTGTTTTTTTATTCAGCAGCCCGAAAAGGCAGGGGCCAGTAGTAGTTATAAAAGGTAAATTAATAATAATAAACAGTGGAACAAAAAATTAAATTTAAATTATTAAGAAAATTATGAATATTTTTTTTAATTATATTTTCTCTTCGTTTATGCTCATCTGCTCATTTGCTCATCTTATCAACCACTATGTTTTACTCGCTTGCTTTTTGTACCTTATTCGTATACTATGACGCCATCTGTTAAAAAATCAAGTGATTTTTTTAGTTCAGCTATTCATCAACAGATGAGGCTTTATGTATACATCTGTTTGCATTTACTGTTAAACAACTTTAGCAAACAGTGTTGCCATGTTTTGTTTAAATAAATCATTGATATTTCATATTTGATAACACACTTCTACACTTTGGTTACCAAGGATCTAACTAATACAGTATATAACTTCATCAGTGTACCTTTAGCTCTGTTCATACTTGTTTAATATTTATTCTGGCAACTTCTAGACTCTCACTGTGAATTTGTTATTACCACTTTGTATGCCGTGTTGTTGTAGTTTGATATTTTACAGTATATAACTTCAACAGTGTACCTTAAGCTCTGTTCGTACTTCCTTAATATTTGGTGTGGCAACTTCTAGAATCTTACTATGGATTTGTTATTACCACTTTGTATGCCTTTCTTGTTGAAGTTTGATATATAACAGTACATATGTACCTTCAACAGTGTACCTTAAGCTCTGTTCGTACTTCCTTAATTTTTGGTGGGGCAACTTTTAATACGTCTTGTGGATATTTTGTCTGACTTTGTTAATGTAGTTTGATTGAAATTTCTTTGTTGCTTCATTATTAATTGGTTTGAGACACTTGAGCATGCGTATGATGTGGTGGTTAGGGTCGTAGAGAAGTTTTAAAAGACTTCAGTATGGAGTTTATTTGCCTCACGAGAATTTTGTGCTACTGTCAGGCTTTACTGTGGAGTTAGGAACTCGTCCTAAAAGTCAGATATCTTGGGAACGATAAAGAAAGCAGTCAATTCATACTATGCAGTCAAGAGTGCTAATAAAAGGTCCGCCAAATAACTTTTTCTTTTGAAAATGCTTTAAAAAAACTACTCAATATTTTCTCAAATTTATTTTTTTATTTGAAAGTACAATCCTTCCGGTTAATAATAGAAAATAATTTCATTCAAATGGCTGCCTCGGCTGGCCATGCAGTAGCCTACACCAGAAGATACCGATTTTGGCAAAAAAATCATATTTTCAGATGAAGCTCATTTTGATCTTGGCGGGTATATAAACTAGCAAAATTGTCGCATTTGGGGCGCAGAAAGCCCGCACGAATACATTAAAAAGCCGACGCACCTAAAACGAGTCACTGTTTCGTGCGGATTTTGGTCCGCACCAAATTGTTATCGGGCCATGTTGAACGAATCTTTGTTCACAAAAATTGAAGAGGAGGATATTGGCAACATTTGGTTTCAACAGGACGGCGCTACGCGCCCTGTTTTTGAAGATCGCATTATCAGTCGCAGAGCTGATATCGTTTGGCCTCCTCGGAGCTGCGATTTGACACCGTTGGACTATTATTTGTGGGGTGCCGTCAAAGATAAGTGTTACGCCGACAAGCCAGTGACAATTGACGCTTTAAAGGACAATATTCATGAAGCCATTGGTGAAATACAGCTGCACACGACCGATAACCGGATTATTAACCGGAAGAATTGTACTTTCAAATAAAAAAGAAATTTGAGAAAATATTAATGTAGTTTTTTTAAAGCATTTAAAAAAAAAGTTATTTGGTGGACCCTTTAGTAGGAGTTAGAAACGGCACCTAACAGCACTTCATTGCTCTTGTCGGTTTACACTATACTACGCAGTATGGTAGGTAGTTGGAGGAAAAAGTTGCTGGGTAAAACGCAAACATGTGTCTCTTTGTGTGTATCGAGTGTCTTTGGGCGTACTCCCTAGACTTCGTTGGTAATTGTTTTAGGGGTACTTCTCGTGTCTTTGGTTGTGAAGGGTTTAACGGCAAGCAGTTTTTGAGATTAACTGAAGGAGGTCTTGTTAGAAAAGGAAAGTTTAGTGATGCCAGGGTTTTCATGGTTTTCAATCAATGGCCTGACGATCATGTGATCATTATATATACATAGATGGCTCAAAAACTGACCCATGCACTGTTGTGGAAGTCTATTCTAAGGATGGAGTAAAACCTAGTTATGGGCTCCCTTGTGTGTATAAAGTAATCCAGATTGATATGTTCTACTATGTCAGCGAAACTGGTCTGGGAGCGGATTGCTTTGGGTTGATAGGGTAGCTATTTATGTGGATAGTCTGGCTGAGTTAAAGGTTCTAATTCATTATAATGTATCTTTAAGGTTGATCTCTGTGTGCAGGGACTTTCTCACAATAGTCTTGGGAAAACTAAATATGGCACCGCGCTGTGTTCCGCAGTATTGGTGAGGAATAGAGCGGTGAAATGCGTATATCTGGTGAAGTGGTTTTGTCTCCTGGGACACTTTATTTGGACTGAATAATCCGATCAGACAGAAATGGAGCAATTATTGCCGTTGTAGACGAGATTGTAACAAAGCCCTTCAAGAACGGAACGGGTATTGAATCTGGGTGTGAAATCCGTACATACATGATAGGTTTTCTATAAAGGCAATATGCTTTGATGGCAAGGATAATTTTAATACCCCTTCTTTCTGTAGGGTTTGTTGTAGTGTGAGGGAGCTTTAAATTGGCGCCCAAACTTATGTCTCTATCCTAATGGGCAAAGTGAAGTTGCCTGATCTTTGCTGACCTGAGCAGAAAAAGAGAGAGAATAATAAATTATCGAAAACCTATTTAATTTTATGTGAAATTATATGCTTTCAGAATTAAACTCCTGTTTTTTGCAGCCTTTAAAAATGGATCATCCCAATTTACCTTTTGGCTTTGCACTGCCAGGCCATACACACCCACCCATACCGCCGACAGCTAATATGTTGGGTGCACATACTGCTGGTCATCCTGGTCCAACGTCAAGTCCACCACAAAGTGTGCCAGGACGAAGAACACCATTGGGATCTGTGGGCTTGGGTGGTTTTTATGCTCAAAGTTTAGGCATGTTGCCGCCTGGTGATGAAAATAAACCCGACTCGGGAGCCAGTGCAGCAATGGAGAAAACAAGTCCCGGTCTTATGATGGCACCCTCGTCCAGTAATAATGCATCGGGGCCAATGTCGTCAATTGGTATGGGTTCCGGTAGTGGTGCAAGTGCTGGTGGTGGTAGTAGTGGTGGTGGTGGTGGCAAACAAAAGAATCGTCAAGGCAAGACTGTGAGATTAAATATTAATGCGAGGTAAGGGTCCTTTATTTTGTTATTTAAGAATTTTTTAATTTATTTTGATTTCTTTGAAATATAGAGAACGTCGTCGCATGCACGATTTAAATGATGCCTTGGATGAGCTGCGCAATGTGATACCATATGCTCATTCGCCTTCGGTAAGAAAACTTTCCAAAATTGCTACACTTTTACTGGCTAAAAATTATATTCTAATGCAACAGAATGCTATCGAGGAATTAAGAAGGTCAGTACATTGTTTGTTAATAAATTGTGAATGAAATATTTATTGTTTTCATTTCCTTTCTAGACTTCTAGCCTACATTCAAAGTACTACCGGGGCTGCACCTTTAGATTTGGCTTCGTTTCCTGCTGCCGCAAAACTTCAAGCTCTGCTACAGAGTGCGGGTAATGAATTTAATGATCCACCTGGTAGCAGTAGTTAAAACTGAATCGTTTCTTTAAAGGATTTTATAAGGTTAACTTTAGAATTTAGTATGTCTTGTATGTATTATTTGTTACAAAACAAAAGGGGAAGGATATTTAGGGGCCTATGATCAGGTTACTTGGCTAGGGAATATTATAAAATTTTTACCGGAAGTGGAATAGAAATTTCAGGTTGAGGCCGGTGTTTAGATGTCTATTTTATAAAGGCTCTTCGTCTGCTTACAGAAGAGTATAAAATGGCTATTCACTGAAAGTTGGGTATGTAATTCTATTGATTGCTTAGTTTGTCTTCGTGATGAGAGCTGTGTTTCAAGATTTCATTGATTCTTTGGCACATCGGAATTTGTTTTAGTGATTTTAGTTACTCTCGTACAGCATGTACATTCATGGCTAATTAGAGAAAAGGTCATGCAATTTATTAACAAGAATTCCTTCGTTAACTGCATTATTCACATGCTTATTGCGTTGCGGCTTCTACATTAGATTTCCTCCAGCCAATATCTTCTAATCGAAGTCGCTGTAGTCTAGTACGTAGATTGGGATTATTAGATGTGAAGCCGTGTTTCACACCCAGGTTGGAATATTGCCTTGGCGACATCTTATCAGTCTTCTGACAAAAACTCTGAGTTTAAAATAAAATTGCATTGAAAAGTTTCTCAAAAAAATCGGTCGTTCGGAGTCGACTTTAAACTATAGGTCCCGTTATTCATGTATAAAATTAACACATATAGCATGGGTGGTATGAGAAACTAGGTCATAAACCTCACTAATGGATTATAATGACCAATGATGTAGTAAGCAATGGCTTCCAATCATTTCCGCAAAGGTAGAGGGAGTAAATGGCTAATATGCCAAAATAGCGTATACGTATGTGACTCAGACGAAGTCGCCGTGGTGTAGTAGGTAGTGTGTTGGGTTTTTAGATGAAAAGCCAGGATTCGAGCCCCAGGCCAGACATCAAAATAAAACACAAAAAGTATTTCTTCGGCGACTTAATCTGAGCAGATGTCTGACAAAAACTCAAAGAGTAAATAAAATTGCCATGAAAAGTTTCTCAAAAATCTGTCGTTTGGAGTAGACTTTAAACTGTAGGTCTCGCCACTCATGTATAAAATTAACACACATAACATAAGTGGTGTGAGAAACTAGGTCGTAATCTTGACTGAAGGGTTGTAACGACCAATTATGTATGTATGTATGTGACTCGGACAAGTAGTTAGGAATTCTGAAATTGAGCAAAAGCAGTGCCGCCTGATTGCGTTGGATGACAGCCTCATCATGAGGAATTTTCAAAATTCAATTGCAATCCTACTATTCACGTTAAAGTGATTTCTGTCTCTTACAAGCTATGTAAAGTCACTCTCAAGCAGGCTCTCCTGAAGCTTTACAATATACTTTAAAGAACAGCCGCATCCCTGCTTCCTACAGACGGCACATGTTTAGAATTGTGTGAAATGTATCACGTCTTCTCCACCCGTAGATTGTCTGTAGGTTAGGATTGAGTGAACCCCAAGTACTTTATCTATGATTGAATACAACGGGTAATTTCTCTAACGGCTTAGACTTTAAAAATTTGAAAATATACGGGAATTTGCAAAAATTTAATGAAATTGTTATTGGAACGAATGCCACATACTTTTTAAAGATTATTTCATGAAGCTGCAGAATGGTGTGGCGCTGTATTGTCAAAATTGCTTCTAAACTAAATCAAAATCTTACAATAGCTGGCAGTAATGTTACGATTTTCATTGCTCTGGAAGAAGTACAGTCTGATGAAGTCGGTAGTCTAGAAATTGTACCAAAACTCAAATATTTCACAATGGATTGATAGCTCTGCCTCTTTCTGCTCTTTATTCCAACTTTGTTTGTTCTTTGGATACTTTCATTTGACATTGAAAAATCAAATCAGAAAAAAGGTCACTCTAAATAAGATAAGGAATGAAGTAAAAGAAGTGCTAAAAATTCAAGAATTCCCTCAAAGAGATTTGTGTCTGTCCCCGAATGAATTGAATCATTTACAAAGAGATTATTTTCTAATTTAGAACATTTCAAGTCTTATTCTAAGGCGTGCGTATCATGTCTAAATATAAATTAATTACAGAACAAACGGCTTCTCTAACCACGCTTCGCTTTATTTAATTTGAGAGATAAGACTTGCAGACACAAATTTCAATACAGTGTCTTTCATTCATGGAGAGCTAGACTGTGAAAATAAAAGCTTTTTTTCAAAAATAAAAACGAAATCAATAAACTTTGTATAAAACAAGAAAAATTCATTTGAACTTGAGTTCAAATCAAAAACTAATTAAATTCAATAAATAACACGAAATTTTTCTTTTTTTTTTAATAATTCGTAATTAAAATTATAGGACTTCCCATTAAAAAATAGATTGTTATCGCCTGCAAACAAACTTCTGATACATTTAGAAAGTGAAATTGCATCAGATTGTTTTCGTTTTTCAATGGAAATTATTTCTTCTTTTTTATAATTTAACGTGAATTAAATAATGAATGACATTCAGATTAAAATCACTTGTTATATGACACTCTGGATAGCCTTTTTGTATTTTTTTTTTGTGAATTAAATTTTGTGAAACAGCCAGAAGGTTTAAACTTGATTTTAAGTTTTGAATTATAATCTGCAACAGTCAGAC
The DNA here is from genome assembly GCA_936449025.2 of Sarcophaga subvicina. Lineage (NCBI taxonomy): Eukaryota > Metazoa > Arthropoda > Insecta > Diptera > Sarcophagidae > Sarcophaga > Sarcophaga subvicina. The sequence continues at coordinate 100,443,432 of OW388082.2, read as the reverse complement.
GATTTTGTTTTCAAAGCAACTTTTGAATTACAATCTTCAACTTTATAATTCATTACAAAAACCTACGGACAGTATGTATCTCTTGTACATCACAAGCAGGGTGACTGATTAATAATTCGAATATACCCACATAAGGGTCTCAGTGTGGTAGCTACCGAAACACATATTGCTGAATATTATTTAATTAATGACTTTCAAGTATAAGTACTTATATATGAATACATTATAAACATACATAATTGGTCATTACAAACCTTTAGTCACGATTACGACATAGTTTCGCATACCACTTATGTTGTGTATGTAATTTTATACATGAGTGGCGGGACCTACAGTTTAAAATCGATTCAGAAATACAGACCATCAGAGATTTTTTTTGCCAGAAATCCGCTGAGATGAAGACGCTGAAAAAATATTTCTTCAGTTTCGTTTTGCTATAGATGTCTTCACGTCTAATAAACCAACACCCTACCTATTAGACCACGGCGACTCCTTCTCTTAATGAAATGCTTCCTATCTCTGAAACGTTTTGAGATATTATCGAATATCATATTCGCTTTGCTTTGCCTATTGCTGCCATTATTTGTGAACTATAAGAGCGATCAAAGTTCGCCGTAGACTAGTAGGTAGTGTGTTGGCTCATTAGACGTAAAGTCAGGGTTAGAGCCCCAGGTCAGACATCAAAACAAAATAAAAAAAGTATTTTTCGGCGACTTCCTCTCAGCAGTTTTCTGGCAAAAAGTCTGAGAGTAAATAAAAATTGCCATGAAAAGTTTCTCAAAAATCTGTCGTTCGAAGTCGACTTTAAACTGTAGGTCCCACCACTCATGTATAAAATTAGCACACACAACATAAGTGGTGTGAGAAACTAGGTCGTTGTATAATGGGTCAATTCGGCCTCCGGTACTGTACTTGTCTTAATTGACAAGTACACGTGCTCTAACCTAACCTAATCTAACCTAATTTTTGAATTGCAATCCTCCTATCTCTTGTACATCTTACGTATGATTACACAAGCAGCGTGACTGATTAATAATTCGAATATACCCACATAAGGGTCTCAATCTCGGAGCTACCGAAACATATATTGCTAAATATTATTCAATTAATGCCTTTAAAATATAAGTACTTCTACATAAATACGTTACAAACATACATAATTGGACATTACAAACCTTCATTTACGATTACAACCTAGTTTCTCATACCACTTGTGTTGTGTGTGTAATTTTATACATGAGTGGCGGTACCTACAGTTTAAAGTCGACTCCGAACGACAGATTTTAGAGAAACTTTTTCATGGCAATTTTATTTACTCTCAGAGTTTTTGCAAGAAATCTGCTGAGAGGAAGTCGCCGAAGAAATACTTTTTGTTTATTGTCTTTGATGTCTGGCCTGGGGCTCGAACCCTGGCTTTACGTCTAATAAGCCAACACACTACATACCAGTCTACGGCAACTGCCAAATTTATGATTTATAAAACAGACTGAATAAAAGTCAAATAATGATGCAATGAGATCATCGTCATCAATAAACAAAGTTCAGAAGACCCTATTGGAAGTCCCGAATATTGAACAATCGAAATACGGCCCTTAAAAATACTGAAATGCTCATGTTTAACATCTTACATAACAATCGTTCTGTGGCAAAAAGACGCGAAAAATTAGTTGTCACTGGAATTGTAAATTCGTTTTATTCGTATTAAATTTCTTTATACGGAAATGTAAGTTTAAAATTTAAAATTTTTTTTTATCTGGTCTCACACAGTTTTTCCCTTTTACTGCAGACACACTATGACATGGTAATATTTTTTTTTCATTTATAAAATAATAAAATTATTGATATTCACAGAAGCAGCAATTTTATGTAATTTTTAACTAAAATATTGAATTTTGATCATAAAAATCTAGTCCGTTTAATAATTTATTTTATAAAGTGTAAGTGATATTTTTTAAAATCTAGAATTATGATAACGACAAAACCAAACAGCCAAAGCAAAACTTATATATATTTTGAATCATTTCATTTAATTAGTAATTAAGTTATACAATAAAAAAATTAATTAATTAATTATTATTGGGAATAACAAACAAAAAAAGAAAAAAAAACGAACACAAGCAATATATAGTCAATAAAAGAATTATTAACAAAAAGAGTCAAAGAGAAAAAAAATTTTAATTGTAATTGGGGGATTTACATTAAATAAGAACGATAATATTATTACACCGGCTAAACAATCTTATCGGAATGTGCTATACCGTCTACACTACTACATATACAATACAATACAATACACAGCCAGTACTTATGCTAGATAGATAGGTTAAAGTGGATATCAAGCCAAGAGGATAGAGTCGCTTAGGCTACATGTGGGCTATAAAGATATCACAGTGTCTCATTTTTTACTTAGGCTACCAATACTGTCCTTAACAAACCAGTAAGATTCTTTGCATAATAAAAGTCTTGAAAGCTTGCATACGCTGACGACATTGACATCATAGGGCGTACCAAGCGATATGTTACTGCTGCCTTTAGTGCTATTGAACGAGAGTCTACTAAGATGGGTCTGGCAGTAAATGAGGGCAAAACAAAGTATATGTTATCGACAAGTACAGACGAGCGGTGTATTGATTCTCAGATTACTGCCGATAACTATACTTTTGATACAGTCAAGGTATTTATTTATCTTCCGTTACCGTTTATCCGTTACCACCAAAAATGATGTCAGTCTGGAGATCAGTCGCAGGATCACACTTACCAACAGGTGCTACTATGGTCTCAATAGGCAATTGAGTAGCAGTGACCTCTCTCGTACGACAAAACTAATACTCTACAAGACGCTCGTTCTACCCGTGTTTCTTTATGGCGCAGAGGCATGTTAAGCACTGATGCAGCAGCCTTGAGAATGTTCGACAGAAAAGTACTGCGTAAGATCTTCGGTCCAGTTCGAGTTGGTGATGATTTCCGCATCCGATCCAACAGTGAGCTGTATGAGCTCCTCAACGACATAGACGTTGTGCAGCGTATTAATATCCAGCGGCTGCGCTGGCTCCGGCGAGACAGGTATTTGATGCGGAGAGGACGACCTTGTATCCGTTGGAAGGACCAAATCGAGGAAGCCCTGTCATCGATTGGTGTGACCAACTGACGTAGGCGCGGAAGAAGCAGAGTCGCCTGGATGGATGTGTAGTACTTATGCTAGATAGATAGGTTAAAGTGGATATCAAGCCAAGAGGATAGAGTCGCTTAGGCTACATGTGGTCTATAAAGATATCACAGTGTCTCATTTTTTACTTAGGCTACCAAGACTGTCCTTAACAAACCAGTAAGATTCTTTGCATAATAAAAGTCTTGAAAGCTTGCATACGCTGACGACATTGACATCATAGGGCGTACCAAGCGATATGTTACTGCTGCCTTTAGTGCTATTGGAATTGATCAGGCGCGTCAATTTATTTTCATATTGCTTTAATAATAACTCATATTACTTTAGTAATAACTGTTTTAACCATTTTCTTGAGTGACCAATATTCGCTGCGTGCCATTATCCAGATTAATTCGGCCCTTACATTAGAAGAAAGTGTTAAGAAGTGAAGAGTTTCCCACAAACCCAGCATATGTAGGTCAAAAGAGGTCTGATAATTGCTGCATCGATCCAATGAGTCGTTCTATATCCAAGACTCTATTCTTCTTCAGAACACTTTCTTACAAGCATAGCGCAGCTGCTATATGGAAAGCATTGAGTAATAAAAGTGTACCCCAGAAAATAGTCAAAATAATAAAAGCTATGTACGAGAACGCAGACCTCTCAGTTCTTCACAACGGCAACATCAGTCAACCGTTTCAAACAAACGCTGGAGTCAAGCAAGGATGCCCACTATCACCTCATCATGAGCGAAGTCTGTTCAAAGAGAAGAAGAAAAACATGGAGTCTCTCACGCCAACTCGAGGATTTGGATTATGCAGATGATACTTGTCTACTCTCTCTCTCGTCGATAGCTTCTGCTATCTAGGCAGTTTTATGACAACAAACGGCGGCGCAGAAACAGACTCAATAGAGCGACAGCAGCATTCGGGCGACTGCACTCCGTATGGAGAAGTGGATATATATCAAGGCATACCAAGCTAAGAATATTCAACGCTTGTGTAAAGTCAACGTTACTATATAGTAGCGAAACTTGGCTTATATCTACTACCATCACGCAAAAGCTTCATTTATTCATCAATAAATGCCTAAGAATCATGTGTAGAATATTCTGGCCCAAGACCATCAGCAACGCAGATCTCTGGACTGTCACAGAGGAGGAATCCATACAGAAGCAGATCAAAAAGAAAAAGTGGGGGTGGATTGGCCATAGATTGAGAAAGAAGCCCGACAGTATTACAAGAATGGCGCTGGAGTGGAATCCCCAGGGCTCAAGAAACCGTGGCAGACCAAAAAGCACCTGAAGACGCACGGTCCTACAAGAACTAAGGCTTAATGACCTGACATGGAAGGCACAAAAACAACGGCGTAGGATCGTGTCAGATGGAGATGCTTTGTGGAAGCCTAGGGGGATAAGGAAAAAAATTGCGAAAAGTAGAAAATTTGGCTAATGGAGAGCATTCGTCGATGAGCGCTTCTTCACTATTAGTGCTGTTATGATATAAAGTCTAATTAGAATGGTATTGAAATTGGGCATACATTGCGGAATAGGGCAGAGGTTTGATGGATTTTTGACAATCCAATTAAAACCATATACTAACTAGTAGCCGTAAATAGATTCGTTCTTGACTAAAGTTTTCTTATTTCAATTTCAGTTCATTAAAATTCTAAAAACTACGACGTAAAAAGTGCAAGTCTCTCTCTTTTTTTTTTTTGAATTCGATCTTGACCTATTTCTGATGAAATAATACAAGTTTTTTAAAAAATAAATATTTAAAAAAATCATGAATATTATTAGAATTTACAAGTGCGCTGATAATGATTTGTCCAAAAATTTTAGTTGCCTTCAAAGAAATGTCTCGTCTCAAATAAAAAAAAAAATGATTAAAATGGACTTTGAAACAATTCGTATTCGAATACACACTAAATATTGTATGCATGCAGAACAATACATATACCTGGTGTATACATACATATGTACACTGAGCGCTAAAAGTGAGTAAACACCACTGAAAGAATTCATTTTCTTAGGATAGCGAGAAAAGTAAATGAGAATAGTCGAATAAATTTCCAAAAATAAAAACGTTTATTTATTCCTTATAAAATGTTAAAACAAAAACAACAATTCATGATAAAAGAAATTTTTTATGCTTAAGAACAAAACTGTTTTATACTTAAGAACAAAAGTGTCGACTCATTATGGCGCTCAGTGTATAAATGGCATGCATATTAAAAAGTACTTTTTGGTTTACGATGATGAGTATAAATAATTTCAAATATACTCTCTACACTATGATGTTTCGTAATGATAGTTTAGTATCCAATTAAAAAAATTGCATCGTTCTGTTTTTGTTTCTATTTTTTTTTATTTGCATATATAACATTTAAAGATTTTCCCGCATCAGTTTTGTATCTATTTAAAGATTCAGTAGAATAACTAGCTACATTTGTAGCATTTTTGCAGGAAATAGAGCTGAACATACATACATATCATTGTTCAATATCATCATCATCATAATTGATATCAATTTTCCAATGGGTGTCAATAAGTTATTCGGTAGGTTGAGTAGATTCATCGTGAATTGAATTGAAATCATGAAATATGAGATCTTCATGTAAGTGCCAGTAAAGTGAAGTTATTTAGTCAAGACAAGTTTTGTGGTTACCTTGGGAGTAAGCTTCAGCGACATAATTGTATAAAAAATATGCTTCTGTAACCAGTTTTATCAATATAGATTGAGTTACATAAATTTAGAAAAAATTTTCTTGTATTATTGTGCAAATATAAGACAAACTTTATGCTAGGAAATAATTTATTTAATAACTTGTTATTCGTTTGTGGCTAATATTGCCAAACTTTTTAAGCTGTAGCTGCAAAACGGAATACTGGTTTACAACTATTATGCTTAATTTCTCTCTTATACATTCTCATTTATTTTAGTTTATACGGTGATTGAAAATATGTTCTTTAAAGACCAATTAGATTAGGTTCTAGTGCTTCCTGTATTCAATTGTTCTTCAAAATTTTGATAAATAAATATAAGAAATTAATTTTTAATACCCACGCAACAATAAACCAAGAATTTCTAATACAGTTACTTACTTACTTCCTTTCTGACTTACTTAAGGTGGCTTTACAATCTGTTGCCGGTCTGTGTTCGGTCTGTGCTCGTAGAACCAAGGGTTCTTTTACCGTCCATACACTCTTGTAAAGCTGATGATCTCGCAGTTTGTTCAAAGTAGCATTCTTAGGAATTCAAACAAAATGTTTTGCTTGTTTTTGATGATCAATTCTATTAATGAATGAGCGAATTTGTTGTCCTATATTAGCATAAGTTAGTTCCATGTGGATCATACCTGGTTATAATCTGTTGGCTAATGGGTAAGGAACTCTTCCTGCAAAAATTGTTTCTGTCATTTACACAAATAACGTGGAGAGATAACTAAAACTGTTAGATATTCGACAATTTTCGGGTAAAAAATTATGTATTCGTTTTGGGTGCAGTAATGGTACTATGTACGTAGTCTAGTAGTTTGTGTGTTGATTTGTTAGACGTAAAGCCAGGGTTCGAGCCCCAGGCCAGACATCAAAAACAACATACAAAAAGTATTTCAGTAGATTTCGGGCAAAAACTCTGAAAGCAAATAAAATTGCCGTGAAGAGTTTTTCAAAAAAACTGTCGTTCGGAGTCGACTTTAAACTGTAGGTCCCGTTACCCATGCATAAAATTAACACACACAACATAAGTGGTGCGAGAAACTAGGGCTGTTAATCCTGGACGAAGTATTGTAATGACCAATTATGTTATGCAATGGCACTCGGATACAATCCCAAACATGCTAGGTTCAATGCATTTTCCATTAGATTCATTCACGTGTGGAGTCAAATTTCCCAACCACTGTTTTCCAAATACTTTTTAACTGGTTTTACAACAAGAAGATCATGGATGAAGATCATGGATGAAATACTCATCTATTATACTTCAAGTGCGGTTATAAAAATTCACATTATGGCCTCTGAATAAAGTCAAGCTTTAGCAAGTTGTGAAATGCAATTGCATATCTGTTTTCCTATTGGGGGTAGTTGTGAACACTTGCATATTTTTTAAAATAAAAACGATCGCTATAAAAATTGCGGCTTTGGTGACAGCCTTATCAAGATACCAGGACGAAAAATATTAACTTTATTAATGAAGCCTTAGTTGAGGGTCTGTGCTCCAGTAGCCGAGCGTTGTATAATAAAACATTAGAGCTTCATGTCTAGTCACATACCTCAGAAGGTTTTTTTTCGTTTGCTTGCTTGAAACGAAACAATTATGTTCGGTAGAGGTCCACTGTAGTCATCTAATTTGATTTCACATTCAAAGTCTCGCGGCCCCTATTCATGTTTAGTGGCTATCTATATCTTCACTCTTTTTCTCTATGATCTCAGCCGAATCATAATCATCATATCAGGATAAACTTCGGTGAACAATCGATGTGCTTTAGTTATACTTTTTTCTTTTTGTTTCCATAAAATTCTTTATTTTTAAAGAAATTTTTATTGAGTCTTCAATGCTTCGTTAAATGAGAACGACTATGTATCCTTAAAAATATCACACAAACTCTAATAAGTTCTAAAATATGCACCAAACGTTGTACATCCAGCATTCTTAAGTTTTTAAATTTTTTAATAACATGATTTAGGTACTGTTCATTGTAAGTCGCCGTAGTATAGTGGATAGTGTGTTGGCTTATTAAACGTAAAGCCAGGGTTCCAGCCCCAGGCCAGATATCAAAACAAAATACAAAAAGTATTTCTTCGGCGACTTCCTCTCAGCAGATTTCTGGCAAAAACTCTGAGACTAAATAAAAATGCCATGAAAAGTTTAACAAAAATCTGTCATTCGGAGTCAACTTTAAACTGTAGGTCCAGCCCCTCATAAATAAAATTAACACACAGTGTAAGTAAGTAGTATGAGGAACTGGGACGTAATCCTGACTGATCAATTATGTTCCCTAATGACCAATTATGTTATGTATGTCATGTAAAAAAGGAAACAAAAAATAGGTATCGAAATCTAGGCAGTTTATGAGCGTAGATGGGCTCAAACATAAGCTCAAACATCTCAACAAAAAAAGGCAAAAGCTCTGTGAGTTAAAAGATTCTCAAATCTGTTGTTTGTAGCCTACATTAATTCTAACTCCTGCTACTTATGTATAAGACGAATGTGTGAGAAGCTAGGGCCCAATTTTGGTCAGAGCAATGTACTGACTATTAAAAAATAAAAGTAGAATTGCAAAACTACGTGCTTTAACTATCTATATGATGATCATGATTCTGATGATTTCCTATTAAAAAATGTTGCAATTATTGCCGTATATGATTGAAATTTATAAAAGAAAAATAAGACGTATTTTTAAGTAAATATTTGTTAAAACTTTGTGTTACAAAAATTATTTTCCAGACGATATTGCGCAATAAACGAATAGGAATTCAAAATATGCCATAGAATGATTGACGTCTTATTGACAGTTGGGGTAAAAAAATATTAAATTCTCAAAGAGAAAATGATTTCTTGTATGCATATGTATACACAGAGATAATTTATATTAGATTTGTAGATTTAATCAATTCTTTTTGGAAGATAGGAGGCATTGTTACTTTAATTTAATAATAATAATGAAAAGCTTTTTATTTATTTATTTTATTTTTTGCTAATATTCAATCAATATAATGCCGTGAAAAATAATAAAAAAAGATTGTCAACAATCTGCTTTTAATTGGCCGGTATATTGAACCCAAATATGATATGCGCTGCTCTTGATAATCTGATCAATAACAGCAATAATAACACCCGTAATCAATAAAAATCATTATCATCTGAAGGAAAATAATGAAATTTATTTTGAGTCATAGTAAAATCAAAACAAAAAAAAAAAAACAAAAAAATGAAGGAAACTGATCACGTTTATGTTACAAATAATAAACAAGAATCGTGTGTTTTACTATCAACAACGATAATACGAGTAAAAATATAAGATTAGGCGCGTGTGAATTCGTGGAGGCAAACAAAACAAAAATATTTACGGATTAAAAAAAAAAAACGAAATTTTATTGAAAATAAAAATACGTCACATGCAATTAAAAAAAAAAATTTAAATTACGTGCCAGTTGAAAGTGAAATAAACTCATTTATTTCGTTTTAAAATTTTCATTGAAATTTTAATACTTTTACTGATAATCACTTAAACACACTTAAATACACTTCATAATACGTAATAATAAGCTTAAGACGACTGATTAACATTATAAGTGTCAACAATTGAACAGATTCATGATGTACTACACCTCAATGCATTTAAGAGAATATTGCCGTATTAGAAGCAGAAATAATTGTTGGCTGTCTTAACTTCGAAAATAAAAACAGTGAGTGCCCGGTAAGCTGCACAGTTGCATATTAATTTTTAACTTGAATTTCAAAAATAAAAGATATCAGATTTTTAAATTAAATTGCCTGGTATTTTAAAGCAAAAATATTTTTGAAATCATTTGCTAAGAAAACTTTAAAAATTTGAAATTTGGTATGCATTCTGCGACATATTATTGCCATACGGGGGAATATTCTTAATTGATTTTATACTCCGAAGTCGCCATAGTCTAGTAGGTAGTGTGTTGGCTTATTAGACGTAAAACCAGAGTTCAAACCCCAGGTCAGGCATCAAAAAGAAATACAAAAAAGTATTCCTTCGGCGACTTCCTCTCAGCAGATTTCTGGCAAAAACTCTGAGAGTAAATAAAATTGCCATGAAAAGTTTCTTAAAAATCTGTCGTTCGGAGTCGACTTTAAACTGTAGGTCCCGCCACTCATGTATAAAATTAACACGCACAACATAAGTGGTGTGAGAAACTAGATCGTAATCCTGACTCAATGTTATGTTATGTATACTCCCTGTGGTCTTGGTTGGCTTCTGGTTGAATTATTAGCATTTTTTTAGCTAAAGTGAAGCCTCTTATTTTTTTATTCTCAAAAAAAAAACCTGAAAAATAGTTTGTTCCAGTTGGATTGCTAAGATTTTTATTAAATTAATTTAATTACTACAGCAGTGTACGTATGTATGTACGTCAATGAGTTTAATGTTGGCAAATTGTTATCAGTATGTTTGCAAACATAATCAGCACACAGCATAAATCGGTCTAAAATTCACAATTTTTTTCAATTCTGAAAAATATTAAGTGACACTCATCTATAAGAACGATGTCATTTCTAAACTCAGTAAAGTGGTTCATTCACTTTCCGATAATTTTACGAGGCCGTTTTCGATCGTTGATATTAAAGGGCGGCTTATCACAACATATTTCTGTGAAAGTGGAAAATCAGTTTTTCGGCTAAGTTGTGAATAAAATACGGGTTTTTTAATAAAAAAAAATATAAAAAATTTATTTTATTTGAGCTCTTTTGAGCAATTGAGCTCTACAAACTTTGTGTGATTTTAGTAAATTTTTTTAATGATTTCATAAAACACACTTGTTTGTGAGATTCATTTCATTTCAGAAGTTAAATGTTTGTTCGCATAGCCATTGCTTCAGATTTGAAAGAAATAGTCACTCAAAGCTTAATTCTGAGAATAGGGTTTATGAGTAGAAATACGTAGTGCAAGTCACGGATTTTTGCCATGCCACTTTTGCATTGTCCTTATATACCGATTTTAAAAACCAGTTCTACTTACTTACCTAATTGATCACTACAAGCCTTTAGTCAGGACTACAACCTAACTTCTCACATCACTTATGTTTTGTGTTAATTTTTATTTATTAGTAGTGAGACCTACTGTTTAATGTCGATTCTGAACGACAGATTTTAGAAACTTTTTATGGCAACTTTATTTTCTCTCAGAGTTTTTGCCAGAAGATTAATGACAGGAAATGGACGAAAGAAATATTTTTCATATTTTGTTTTGTTTGAAATGTCTGAACCACAGGATCGCGTCTAACACAACAACACACTGCCTGCTACGCTACAATGAAGAAACAATCACTAGGGCTTTATTGGCTGACGAACGCATGGGCATTATTTCATTTCGGCCAAAGCCTAAGGTGTGTCTAAACTTCTCAAACACTTCGAATATCAGCGGCCTATGGCTTCCACAATTGTCTCCTCCTTTTATGCTGACATATTTGATGATGCCGTTCGATGTCTACAATTAAAATTCTCTGTCTCGCAGAGGCATGGACCCTATTAAGTACTGATGAAGCGGCCTTGAGAGTGTTCGAGAGAAAAGTCCTACGTAAGATCTTCGGTCCTGTGCGAGTTGCCGATGATTTCCGTATCCGATCCAAAAGTGAGCTGTATGAGCTCATCAACGATATAGAAGTTGTACTGCGTATTAATATCCAACGGCTGCGCTGGCTCGGCCATGTCGTTCGAATGGAGGAGGATGCTTCGGCGAGACGGGTATTTGATGCGGGAATCTGCGGAAGTCGGCGAAGAGGACGACCTTTTATCCGTTGGAAGGACCAAATCGAGGAAGCCCTGTCATCGATTAGTGTGACCGACTGACGTAGGCACGCAAGAAGCAGAGGCGCCTGGAAGAATGTGTTGCGGCAGGCCGAAATCCGTTAAACGGGTTGTTAATGGTCAATTAAGTAAGAAAGTAAGTCTAGAACCTAATATACAAACAGTTGTGTTCTTCTGGAATGCATTAATGCCTATAATTCATTCTTATCGTCACAGAATCTCTATGTTGGGCTTTATTGGCTGACAAACGCACTTTTGCGTGCATGGGCGTTATGTCATCGTGGCGTCCATGGTGTGACTGAACTCCTCAAACACTTCGAAGCCTATGGCTTCCGCAATTTCTCACAATCCCTGATCACTCCTCAACTTTTTTGTCCGAACAAAATTTGTATGGTATACCTATAACGTCTGCTCCTTTTATGCTGACATATTTAATGATGCTGCTCGATGTCTACAATTACTATTCGCTATCTAGAACCTGATATCTAAGCAGTTTTGTTCTTCTGGGATGCATTAATGCCCACTAGTTCCAAGAATGTGTTCCTTTAAGTCATTCTAATCGTCACAGAATCTCCATGTTGGCTCTAGGCAGCCATCATTCTCAATAAGCATTCTTTAAATCTACAGTGGCTGTCAAAACATCGTTTACCAACCAAAGGTTATTCGTGGATAATCTGATGTATGAATCCGATCTCCTCTTATTGTAATTTTCCAACAAAAATTTTTATGGCATCAAATCCACGTATTATGGGAAAAGTCTTTGGCTCTCTTTGTCTTCCCTTATGTTGAGCGCACTTTTTCAAACATCCGAGCCTTATCTTGGTCATCAAAAAAAAAAGAAAAAAAAACACCAAATGTTAGCAGCAAGACATACAGCAAATTGTTATCCATACTAAGTCAGCACATTTTTTTATATGAAAGCATTTTTGCTTTTGTGTCATAAAATATTACTTTTTCCCAGAACATGTAACACAGATTAAATTTCGAAAAAGCGCTGACACCTTTAAGCTATAAAAATATGTTCCTTCCAATATCATCATCATTTCTGGGGTAAATTCTTTTCCGCTACCGCAATATAAACCGGAATAATTAAAAATTGATTTCCTGGCAACAGAAATTGAAGTCACATACTGCTGCCAACGGCACTTTAAAGTACACAAACAACGCGCTGTTAAAAATCTTACTGAAATTTGATAATAACAACAACAAAAATTTTTTCGTTCAAATTTTTTTTTTTTTTGCCAATTTCTTATCTATTATGGCGTTATTCTTTTAAATAGCTCATCAGCATAAGCATACTTTCTAAGAACTCATTTGTTTAAACTATACGAGTACAAACAAAATATTAACAAAATATTATGACAACAAAAAACTCTGTGGTTTTTGTAATAAAGGAAATACAACAACAGAAGCAACAGCTTGATACTCACTCATATTGTATATGAGATGAGTACGCATATTAAAATGAAAAGTGAATTGATGACAGATCAACTCATATCGCATTACATGAAATGAAAATGAAGCCACGTTTTGTTTCATTTTTTTTTGTTTGTTTTTGTTTTGTGGGTTTCTAAAGAATGCGATTCTCTCGCTTATCGCAAAATTCTAGTGAAAAAAAGATAATTTTTCAATTCACACACTCTTTTATATACATTTGGCGTCTATATTTAGATTCTCTATTGACAAATGATTTATGAATGTAAGCTTAAGACATCGTCTCAATAATTATTTTTAATCGGTTTTACGTTTTACAACTGATAGTGATTACAACCAAACAAAAAAAATCATAAAAAAAATTATTCATCTAAGAGGATGGTGTGCCTCTCTGCGGCTGCTTAAGAGAGAAGAGAGTGAGAGAATGAATGATTATTAAAAAATTATTTACAAGAAATTAAAGATCACACGTTATCGAGCTAAAGAAGCGCGTGTAAAATTTATTTAAAACGTGAATAGGCTTGAGAGAGGTCACAGAGATCAAAATTGAAATTGTCAGAAACAAATACTGGATTAAACTAGTAGGTATAGTAAAAAGTTATTCATTATTCCTGTAATTAATGGTTTAAAAATCAAATCAAATAAAAAAAATTGAAGTCGATGTAGTTTTGTTATGAAGTCGCCGTGGTCTAGTAGGTAGTGTGTTGGCTTATTAGACGAAAAGCTAGAGTTCGAGCCCCAGGCCAGACATCAAAAGAAAATACAAAAAGTATTTCTTCGGCGACTTCCTCTCAGCAGTCTCATGGCAAAAACTCTGAGAGTAAATAAAATTGACATGAAAAGTTCTCAAAGATCTGTCGTTCGGAGTCGACTTTAAACTGTAGGTCCCGCCACTCATGTATAAAATTAACGCACACAACATAAGTGGTGTGAGAAACTAGGTCGTAATCCTGACTGAAGGGTTGTAATGACCAATTACGTACGTACGTAGCTTTGTTATGGTTTAACAGTTGGATTCGCTGACTTTCTCTCAGCAAACACTCTTCTGGCAGTAAATCTGAGAGTAAATAAAAATTCCCATCAAAAACTTGACATTCGCAGTCGGCATTAAACTATAGATCCCGCCATTCAAACATTCATGGATAAAATTAACATACACAACATAGGTGGCGTGAGAAGCTAGGTTGTACTCCTGCCTAAAGGGCTGTAATGATCAAATAAGTACATAAGTAGCTTAGTGTGTTAGTACGTGTAGTGGCGAGAAGTCGCCATAGCGTAGTAGTCAGTGTGTTGGCTTATTAGACGTGAGGCTACGGTTCAGACATCTCCAACAAAACGAAATATGAAAAAATATTTCTTTGGTGACTTTCTCTCAGCAGATTTCTGACAAAAACTATGAGGGTAAAAAAAAATTGCCATGAAAAGTTTCTCAAAAAATATATCTTTCGGAATCGACTTTAAGCTGTAGTTACCGCCACTCATACAAGAAATAAACACACACAACATAAGTAATGTGAGAAGCTAGGTCGTAATCTTGACTGACGGGTTGTAACCACCAACTACGCATATGGTCGCGGTAAGTAACCCACGAAGGGTTACGCCTTGATCGTCAGCAAAGCTTATATACAAGCATTTAAACTGAAAGCGATACTTTATAGTCGCTCAATAGAATTTAAATGTGGTTGTTGAACCTCAAACTGATGCAATAAAATTTCAATATTTCACCGCCTAAAAAAATCTGAGAAACTAATCTTAGCTTCCTAAAGAAATTATTTTTACTTCCCACTAGCGGCGATAGATTATTTCATAACATCTAAGCGTCTCTCCTCTCATGGGAAGTAATGAAAACGCCAGCCACAGCAAGTGAGACTGCCTGTTAGAAGTAACGCACGAACGATTGTATTTCAATTTCAATTTCAGTTTCAATTTCAGTTTCGTAAATCAAAAGAGCAATAAAAACGAATGTGAATTCGTAAAACGATTACCATTAAAAATGAATTACCCGAGAGATATATGTATGTACATATGTATGTGAACATTATTATCTGAAAATCTCTTAAGTAAAGTAAAGCTTGAAAAATATAAAAACATTACAGATAATGTACGAGAACAGCATTGATTCACTAGAATTCATAGAAGACAGTTGAAATATTCGTAAAGCGTTTTAAAAAAAAAAGTGAAACCATATTAAGAAAATATTTTAAAAAGAAGCATAAAATACAAGATTTAAAGATTACACGACCGTTTGCAATTAAAAGTGGCGCTCTAATTACTATAAAAAGCCTGTTTAATTAACTCAAGTTCATATAAAAAAATACGGTGATAAGAAAAAAAAAAATTAATTAAACGTGTTTTAATAATTAAAAATAAATAACAAAAAAAATTGAATTAAGCGTGCTTGTTTATTTTCCGCTTAACCATGACCACCTCTATTACGAGTTTATTACAAGCTTTACGCATTGTACCCCCTGCAACACAACAACCGAAACAACAGCCTCCCTTGAAAGTTCTAACAGCACAAAAAGCCTCTCTGCCGGTAATACCTTTAGAAGCTGTGGCCAAACATGACGATTACAGCGATTGTTGGGTGGTTATCTACGATCGTGTTTATGATGTTACCAGCTTTTTACAAGATCATCCTGGCGGTTCGGATGTTATAATGGATTATGCTGGTCGTGATGCCACATTGGCTTTTCATGGCACTGGCCATTCCCGTGATGCCATCGAACAAATGCGTGACTATTTGATTGGTGAATTGCCAGAAAAAGAGAAAATATTTCGTTGTGCCACAGGCCAGGTTATAAAGACGGGTATACCGGAATAAAATCTGGCTGGATAATTAAAAAAAAATAAAAACTTAAGCTTAAGCTATTTTCTAAGCTTATCTTAATTTTTTTTTAATTCTATTCTAAGACTATCAAACAAGACTATTATGGTATGGCGTCCAGTTCCATAGTATTTTTTTATTGCATTTCTTACCATTTCTTTCCTGTTAAGTTACTAAGTCACGTTATTTATTTGAATCATATTTCATAGAGACTTCTTCTTCTTATTACCATATAAGTACGCAATTTTAAGGTGATTTTAATTTGTATTTTATTTTTAAAACATATTCTTTTTAAGCTTTTTGTATGTACTTATGTACTTACCGCACGCATTTATTTTTTGTTTTTAAAATTTTAAAATTTTTAATTTTAAAGATTTTTTATTTTAAATTAAAATAATTTATAATGCTTTATTGTATTATTGTAATAAATTTTTATTTATTAAATAATTATACAAATCAATGTGTCTGTCTGTCTGTCTATCTGTCTCACTTGTCATGCACTCATTCGAAACAAATCAAGATTATGTTACAGCACTTGCTATCGATCTCGCAAGTAATACAATATTTATGTGCTAAATACGCTACAAAAAGGCACCAAGAAAAATAATTTAAACAAAAGGTTTGTAACAGAAAAAAATGTTTTAACAATACATTAGCTTTACATGCATAGTTGGTCATTACAATGCTTTAGTCACGATTACGATATAGTTTCTTACACTGCTTATGTTATGTGCGTATGAATTTTAGACATGAGTGACGTAACCTACAGTTTAAAGTCGATTCCGAACGATAGATTTTTGTGTAACTTTTCATGGCAGTTTTATTTTACTCTCAGAGTTTTTGTCAGAAATCTGCCGAGAGGAAGTCGCCGAAGAATTACTTTTTGTATTGTTTGGGTGTCTGGCCTGGGGCTCGAACCTTGGCTTTACGTCTAATAAGCCAACACACTACCTACTAGACTACGGCGACTTCAAACATTCATAAGATATTCATAGACTTACTTGCTCATGCTCTTATAAAAAAAGTATTCAACATGAACTGTAAAGTGTATACCAGCAACGACGAGAGAAATACTCTATAAAAAGGAAAAAATTGTTTTTAAACTTATCCAGAACCCCTAAGGTGGTAACCCATCTAAAAACGAATACGTAGTAGTAGTTCGACTTCATAACTAAACAAACTGTATTCTACAGGATTGCGATGTAATGCACACATGAACCATTAAACACGGCTTGACCAGAATCAAGAGAATGATTGCAATTATAGAAACAAGTGCTTATGAAACTACAGCATTTAAGTCATTATCCACAATCCTTAATTGGTTAAAATCAGGCACATTAGCGAAACAAGTTTATGTACCCTGCTGTGCGCTAAAAGGTCAACGAAGTATTGAAGGTGCAGTCATGCCAAAGTCGGAATAAAGCGGGTTCTTTATATTTCTAGAGTAAGCGAACACTTTAATTAAGGCTGTCTAAGAATGCCAAGGATTTGTTGCAAAATAATTGTAATGAGAGGTGCAAAGTGAATGTCTTCTTCGTGGTGTACCCCGGATGACGATTAATGGTCTACATTGTCTTTTTGGTCCACGAATATACCTAGTAGAGCTTGTGATTGTAGTTGTACTGGAACTAGTAGCAAAGAAATTGAACGTAAACGGAACCATGTCGTCATATAGTGATGCTCTGATAAATTTCATGATACTGCTCGGCGTTAACAAGAGTAATTCCCTGTCTAGTTCCTTTTAGACTGTATTAGTACGAATTATTCTCCTCATAATAACTATCAACGTAATTAGTTGAAGTTGCCGTGCTACTAGACCACGGTTGGCTTATTAGACGAAAAGCCAGGGTTCGAGCCCCAGGCCATAGATCAAAATAAAATACAAAAAGTATTTCTTCGGCGACTTCCTCTCAGCAGATTTCTGGCAAAAAATCTCAGAGTAAATAAAATTGCCGTGAAAAGTTTCTCAAAAAATCTGTCGTTCTGAAACGACTTTAAACTGTAGGTCCCACCACCCATGCATAAAATTAACCCACACAACATAAGTGGTGTGAGAAATTAGGACGTTGTACAATGGGTCAATTCGACCTCCGGGTACTGTACTTGCCGTAATTGACAAGTACACGTCCTCTAACTTAATCTAACCTAACCTAACCTAGGTGTAGCACTAACCATCAACAGTGGCCGAAATGCGTGACACAAAAAACAGTTTTATGTTCGCTTTTCTTGGTGAATTGGTTTACCCGGCATCAGTTGACATTAAAGGCATATTTTCTAAGCTTGTTGGAAATTTTTAATTACATACATACACATACATAATTGGCCATTATAGTCCTTCAGCAAGGATTACACCCAGCTTCTCTTATCACTTATGTTGTATGTGTTAATTTTATACATGAGTGGCGGGACCTACAGATTTTTGACAAACTTTTCATGGTAATTTTATTTATTCCCAGAATTTTTACTTGAAATCTGCTGAGAGGAAGTCACCGAATGAAATATAATTTTTTCATATTTCGTTTTGTTGGAGATGTCTGACCTTTGGTTTGAACCAAGGCCTCATGTCTAATAAGCCAACAAACTACCTACCAGACTACGGCTACATTTTAATTGCCCGAGATTAATTAAAGCCACGTTAGCTAATTAACTTACTAGCAGTTGCACTGTTTCACTATTCTTACAAAAATATACTTGAATAAGCTTAGCATTTCGGTATTAGATTTGTCAGACGATCTGTTGATCCCATCACATTGAGATGGTTTGCGAAATTATCTCTGCGACTAGACACGCAATTAATCTTCCCCCATAACTCATAAAGGTGTGTGACCTATTCGCACTTTGAGGACAGAAATCTTTTTAATTAATTTTCTTATGAAATAACAAAAAAAAAAAAGAACAATGTGTCTGCATCCGTACATGATTGCGTAGAGTGATTGTGGAAAATTATTTTTAAATTTTTGTGACAATTTGAAATTTTTTAATTGCCTAATAAATCATAAAATGGCTGTCAAAGCCAAGATAATGCGGTAGAAAAGCAAGCAAGTCATTGTTTGCACGTAAAATCAAGGCCATTTTCTTTAACAAAAAAATCCTATAAAATATTCAAGAATTTATTTAAATGGCAGTGGCTTGCCATACCACTGTACATTAGATTGTAAAATTGAATTGAAGCTTGAATTCCATTTGCTGGTAATAACCAGTAGCATGAATGATTTTTCTGCTTCAGTTTTTTTTTCTTTTTCTTTTTCTATTCCATTTTCATTTCAATTCCATTAAAATATGACACCAATAGCGATAAAGTTTATAAAAATATTGAAATATTGCAAGTGATTTCGAAAAAAAGAAAAAAAAAGTCTTGTAAACGTTTATGAGTTTATGATGAGTACTCTAACGACGCAATAAAATTCTCAAGTATTTCTTGCAAAACCTTTGACAACGTGTTTCTTTTTGTTCTTATTTTATTTTTTATTATTAAAATTAAAACAATAAAATGCCTCATAAGATGATGACTTTATTTTAATATTCCCATCTATCAGACAGACATGCAAGCCATAATAGCAACATAATTTATGGTTTTATTGGCCGTTAAGAAAAAAAATTCAATTTTTTCTTTTATTTCTTTGGGACGCTATTATCAATGAAGACAAAAAAGAAAAAATTCTATGAGTTTAAAACGTCATAATTAAATTGATTAAATATTTAATTGAAATGATTAAATATACGAACGTAAATAAGAAAAGAAATTTCTATTCACTCAGGAGTCATTCCAGTATTAGGAAACAGAGCTTTATATAAATGGGGACAAGATATCAGAAGCAGTGTTCCACATGGCTATATTTAAATTGAACTTTCTCTGCAATGTCTTGTGCGATCAATTAATCCATCGAAAGAAAAAAAAAAATTTGAAAATGCTGCTAAAAAAGTAAAATAGCTTTGCTTAGCATTACAATCATATCTGCCTTGTGTTCGACTGTAGAAAATGTTATTAAGCTCTTCTAAATATTTTACTAACATTGGTTGAGTATAACTGCCAGAAGCTTTTTTACCGGGCATGCGTTTAAAAAAGGGGCACAACTTTACTTGTTGACAGCTGTTGCTTTGTTGCTTCATAGCGAATGTAAAAAGAAAACGAATAAAAAGAAAATTAGCAAAAAAATTCACGAATAAAAAGGAATTTATACAATAAAATGGCACCCAAATTTTTTAACAGTACAATATATCACTGAGGTAAATTGCTTTAAACTCTCCTATATTTCATAAGAATCAATGTTATGTGTATGTATATCAGGATTATTTATTATTTGAATTGATAAGGTACTTCAGTACTACGACCATACGATCAATTGTACTCCCTTATAGGTTGTCCTTACAACGTGTGTTCCAAACATATAGCATAGTAAACTATTCGGTGTCAAAAATGCCAGTTTGCCTCAGCATCTGGTATGTAATTAGCTGTTTGATTCTGTGGTGAATTAATGCCCTATAGATTCCAAGAACGTATTCCGATAATTCATTTTCACCGTCACATAATCTACATGTTGAGCTGGACACAGCCGCCATTCTGAATAAATGTGTCCTGGATCTACAGTGCCCTCAAAAACCGGGTATTATTCTCAGGTTATTTCTTGATAGTCTGATACATGACTCTTATCCTTTATCATATACTTTTATCGTAACATCACGACATAAGTTTCGATTGATTCAAATCCACTTTGTTTGAGAAGTGTCTTTGCTTCTCTTTATCTTTCCTTTTGTTAAGCTTCAATTTCCAAAAATCTGCCCCCCACCCACGGTAGAGTTTTGGCGTCATCAATGGTATGGAAGTTCCCCTTCTCTTAAACTTGTTTGTCGTAAATTATCATCTAACCTGTCACACAGCAGAGGGTAACCATATTCCGTCAGAGGGCCTAACCATGTACTGTTTAATTTAGCTTCTTTGGACAGTCCCATACTAACTTCGATTTAAGAGACGAATGCTCAATTGGTTGCCTGACTGCCAGATAGTATAACTACGTCCAGCCTTTTGTATTTCTTATCCTAGTTAAATTGAACAAAGCATACTGAATATTGCATACTGGAACCAAAAACTCCCGCTCTTGTTCCAAGATCCGTGTTGCGAGGCGCTTCCCAAAATCATTCAGTCTAATGGTTCTGTGCAAAGGTCAGTTAAGGAGGGAGCTGTCATCTGATAGATTCCTTAGGCGATGAAATCCCCTAATGCATGTGCAGCGGACTTAAATCTAACCGAGAATTCAGCGCTGCTGCAGTACAGGTTCTCATTGCCCCTGTTATACTAACAAACGCAAGTATCTGTATCTGGTTTAATTCCAATTGAGTGATTTCGTTCGTTCTGTTTGTCCAGACAATTGCTTCATTGGTCTAACAATTATGGTATACATCCAGTGCATAATTTCTAGGTTTCATCCCCAGGATTTCCCTGCAAGCTTTTTGCATACAATTATGGTATGTCTGGCCTCTCTTGAGATGCTTTCTTATAAGTCCTTCGTGACAATTTACTATCCAGTGTTTACCTAGATATTTGACCTCCATTTTATGTAATATTATCT
The DNA here is from genome assembly GCA_936449025.2 of Sarcophaga subvicina. Classification (NCBI taxonomy): domain Eukaryota; kingdom Metazoa; phylum Arthropoda; class Insecta; order Diptera; family Sarcophagidae; genus Sarcophaga; species Sarcophaga subvicina. The sequence continues at coordinate 100,421,961 of OW388082.2, read as the reverse complement.
CACCCAGGAGTCGAACATTCTTCCATTTAAGAAGTCTTCTTCTTGAAAATGGTACTATTGTGGTCTTGCCTGGGTTTATTCTTAGGCCCACTGTCACGCACTAAGAACTTACAGTCTAAAGACCTCTTTGAATGATGTCCCAGAAAGTCTCTTCAAATTTGCTTCTAACCACCAAAACTATAACGTCCCATATCATTAGCGGTCAATATCTGTCTGTTATTGTCATTGTCAGAACGCAAATTGCTGTACCTTTACGGTATAACGCACTGTTGCTTTTCATTACAATGCTAAACAAAAAAAAAGCTTGATTACACTGGACAAGTTAACATTCACGTAAACATCCCTGCTGCTTTTTTGCAAATGAAAATTTGTTTTCATCGAAAACCTCGTGATACAACACACAGTGAGTGCGTATTGCGATTGTAGTTATAATTCTACCTCAGAAGCTTAAACAACAGGCGATAATAGCAATAAAAAAGCATTCAAAGGGAATAATAAAAATCAGAAAAATATCTCTAAAACATATACAGAAAATTACAATACAAAATAAAAAGATAAATTGTTGAGGGAAAGGGAACAGAGAAGGGAATAACAAAAAAATCAAAATAATATTTGTTTATAACACGATAATAATTAAGAAAAAAAAAATAAAAACTAGATAAATTCTGTTTGTAATACACATATACACCCAAAAACACACACACATACATGCACACATAAACAAAAATTATTGCAAATTATTATTATTCCGCTGAAACATAAAATAAATGAGAGTGTGTGTGTTGTTTTTTGTGTGGCAATGACTTTGAAAATGATAAATTGAGTTGGAAATGACATGAATTTGTAACATATTGTTGAGATTTTGAGTAGCAGCAGCTGCAGTAATAATAAATTATTATTGAATTACTTACAACACCAGACAACATAAATACAACAAAAATTATTAAAAATTAATAAAAAAATAAAATAAATAAATTTATTGAAAAAGGGTAAGTAAGCAAGATTGCATTTCATTTCATTTCATTTAATAAATTGAATGTTCTCTCTTTCTCTATCTCCCCCCTACAACCACCCTTAAAATAGGCAATAAGTTTATGTTTGCGTACAAAGTAAACCTAAGGCAAATAGTAACCTAATAGCAGCTGTATGTGTGTCTCTGTAGTGGTACTGTATAGACGTCAAATCTCTGGAGTCATCTACTGATGGAGTAATTTTCTTTCGTAAATTATTTACATTCTTACCTTTGGGGTATTTGAGCCTTGAAAATTGCCCATATAAACAGATGAAATCTTTAATTGATTAGAATTGTTATGAAACAATCTTTTTACACAATTTATACTCACAGCTGGTGCAGTGAATGGTTTTGATTTCAAACAATTTTTCTCTTTTCATTAATCAATGGCAGACTGGTTAAACATATGTTTACGAACAACTTAATTTCTTTATGGTTTTAAAGGCATTTAAATAAAAAAAATATCCTTGAAATAATGGAAAAAATATAAAAGAACTTAATTTTGTGTAGGCTACTGTTTAAACCTGAAATTTATAGAAAATAATAGAGTATCGCTTGAAATGAGTGGGAGATTATAATTATTTTTCATTGTGATAAGGTTTCTTAGCACTGCTACCATATGATCTATTGTACTGGCCTCAAACTTTTAAGGGTTTCCTTATAACGCCTCTATCAAGCCTATTGCTCTCACAAATTTCAGGATGTTGCTCATAACTACCGAAGACAATTCCATGCCTAGCAGTTGTTATACAATCTGGTGTTTCTTACTGGGATGCATTAATGCTTTACAGGTTTTGTTTCGAGAATTCATTCTTATCATGACAGACAACCTATACTCTCAATAAATATACCCTGTATACTGTAGACTCAGTGCCCTAAAATTATGCCGGTTATAAACCTCAGATTATTTCTTGTGTGTCTGATGCATGACTTAGGTCTCCTCTTTTGTAGTTTCCGTACAATAGTTTTGATTGCCTCCTGCCCACTTGGTTTGAGGAAAGTCTTTGCCTCTACTTATTATCCCTTTCGTTGAGTATCCCTTTCCGTTCCCATTCCGCAGAAAGGTATCAAACTATTTGATGTCGTGAAAGCTCCCCTCTTTGCTAGCTCGTCCGCTTGCTCATAAGAGCCGAGTGATAGACTGTAGGCCTCGCTGTCAAATAGTATTGCTAAGTCCCGTCTTGTGTACTTTTTATCCAAGTTGAATTGAGCACTTCCGTCGTTAGCGAAGGCTAGAAAGCTACCCTCTTTGCTAGCTCGCCCGTTTGCTCATAAGAGCCGAGTGATAAACTGTAGGCCTCGCTGTTAAATTGTATTCTAAGTCCCGTCTTGTGTACTTTTTATCCAAGAAGACTACTGTTTAGAAGATACCCTCGAATTTTCCAATTGGCTTGAAATATTTCATTCTGGGACTAAAAACTCTTACATCTGTTCCAAAATCCGTTCTTGTTACTTCTGTATACCAGAAAATAGTCCCTCTTTTAAGAGAGTATGCAGCCTAGAGATTATTCCATTAATTTTTGTTACTAAGTCTCGTTGCGAAACAGTTCCTAAAGTCTTAGAGTCTATTGGTTCTACCCTGGGGATAGCTAAGAAAGGATTTGTCAGCCAATCTATTCCTTAGGCCCTGAAACCCCTAAGGAATTCCATATTAGACTTGTCTCCCATCAACCACTCAATAGTCTAACAAATCTTCCAGTGCCGCTCTTCTCATTGCCTCTGTTATACCAACTTAGCCTAGAGTCTTGAGATAGTGCAAATCCAATAAAGTTGTTTTCAGATTCATTCTATCTGCCCAGACAATTGCCCCATAAGCACCCTATTGATCTGACCATCCTAATATACATGCAAAGTGTAAGATAATTGAGCAAGTTTGAGCTACGAAAATTGTTTATGAGACAGATGGGGTTAAGAATTTTTTCGTTGAGTATAATAAACCGTTTGGCTGTGAAAGCGCAACCACTACATGTACCTGAAACCCGTATCAATCTGTAGCTCACCCTGAAGCGGAATTAAAAATTCGTTCAAAACATCGTTATCAACACAAGACTGTATTTTTAAAGGGGATCTTGTAGGTGATATTTCCTGATGATAATTCCTACAACACCGTAATACTGCCAAATACAATAATTCTTCATATTTTGTTTACGTCTTTGATTAATTAATAAAGAAAAAAGATTCTGTTTGAAAATCAATGATTTGAATAAGTACTTTAACCCTTTCATGCCCGAATTTTTTGGGCCAGAGCTAAAATTTTTTAAGGACATGTGTTTGTTAGTCATGGCCTAAATATGAAGTGATATTAAATTCAGATTCCTACGTATTCTGGTTTTACACGTTTTTAACCAAGCTTGTTTGCAAAAAAAAATCTTTTAAAAAAATTAAAAATTACGGAATTTATGAACAAAAATGTACAATGTTGCCTATAGGCAACATCGGGCATGAAAGGGTTAAGGAATCAAAATATGGAATCAAATTGAATTTCCAATTTTTCTTTGGTTATTTTGAACGCTGCTCTTGTAAGTTTTAATGAATATTTGGAACCATAGAAATTTTATTTACGATTTACGATTAACATTCAGGTGATATAGCCTACTCATGTATTATCGGCCCCAGGAAACAGGGGGTAGTGTTCAAAGATATTAGAGTGTATTTCTATTGCAGGGCAATATATCTGTACGATTAGAGTTCTAGAAAAAGTGAATAACGAACGAATTCTCTCTGTTATACGATCCACTGTCCTAACGAGCACGAACGATTGTACTCTACGTAAGAGATGTGCACTACATTAAAAGCACTACGTTCGAAGCAAAGCGATAAAAAATATTTCTTAGGCGACTTCCTCTCAGCAGATTTCTGGCAAAAATTCTGGGAGTAAAATAAAATTGCTCTGAAAAGTTTGTCAAAAATCTGTAGGTCCCGCGACTCATTTATGAAATTAACATACACAACGTAAGTGGTCGTAATCCTGACTGAAGGGTTGTGATGATCATTTATGTATGCATGTATAGCGATAAAACAGTGAAACACAAGTCAAATGACTAGTTAGCGGTAAGGAAAATATGCTTCTAGGCGCAAACCCATACATAAGACCTGTATTCCATTTTAGAGATAAGGAGTGCAAATGAAATGAAGATTTTCGGGCACTCGACCAACTGAAACTTCAAAAAATATGCTTAAACGTGGACGACTCAGGAAAGACTTCGAGGCACGAGATCATACACAAGAGCTATTTATCAGATTAAGGACAAAGTGATTATTTCTTGTGTCGAAACCGGGAGAAATGGAAAAAATATTTGACAACAACGATGAAATTATTTAACAAACATATCTGTTTGGTGGCCTCGTTAAATTTGATTATTTGCAAGCCATAAACAATTGGAAGAAATATTCGTGTCGAGCCAAAACAGATGATGTTGTAAAATAAAATGATTTTTTTACCCCAAAGCCAAAATGTCTTTAAAAAGTTACGGATTAACTGACACACTCTTTTAACAAATATGTTCTTCATATGTTCTCTACACACTGAGGAAAGAACGAGGGAATAATTGTAAAATGTTTCCTAAAGGCAAACAAAGTCTATGAACTGAAATGAGGAAAATGTTGGAGATGAAGTATTAAAATTTAATATCTTTAGCCAACGTAAAGCAAAATTAAAAAGAGAGGGTACTTTAACACATACGAATATTGTGTTAAGGGAGCCCTTTTCATTTTATTAGCAGTAACTGCATGCAACAAATATTTTTTAAATTTTAATTTTACCAAAAATGTTGGTTACGATATTAAACTGTGTGGCATATTTCATGAAAAACTATAAATCACCAAGAAGAACAAAAAAAAACATTCGAATGCATTTAAACTAAACACAATAAAGAAAGCAACCAGTGGCATTGGCTTTTGGCCATATTTTGTTATAAAATTTTAAAATTTTTAGTCTGCTCACCAAGCCATATGCTGATCAAATCAAACGGCGTTTTGCAATGTGTTTTCGAGTAGGGAAAAAGGAGTATCGTTTAAACGACCGTTTGTTTTTTATTACATGCATACGTACATACTTGGTCACTACAACCCTTCAAACAGGATTACGACCTAGCTGCTCACATCACTTAAGTTGTGTGTGTTAATGGCTGTACCTACGGTTTAAAGTCGACTCTGAACGACAGATTTTTGAAAAACTTTTCATGGCAATTTTTTTACCCTCAGAGTTTTTGCTTGAAATCTGCTGAGAGGAAGTCGCAGAAGCAATATTTTTTATATTTCGATGTTGTTTAACAGCCTAAAGTCTCTGGTGGTAATCTAACCCACAAATGCAAGATAAGTTTGGGAACACTGGAGTTCTCTGTGCTCATGACAAAGCCTTAGATGCAGGAGATTTTGTTTTAATTGACTTCGTGATAAAACTCTTTTAAGGTGGTGGTATCACAATAATTTCGCATATGGATTCTTTTCGAATCTAAGATTATCGCTAAACAATGTAATTCTTGGAATTGTATTCAGGTTGAAATAATTTCCATAAGAACAACTCAATGGAAAAATATATTAGAAGGCCAAGTGTCTCTAATGGAAATGTATTCAACGGGTACTTGCATTTGGCTTCCTAAGCACAGGCATAATGAAGGAAACAACATTGTTGCTACACCAACAAGTTCGATACAATTCAGAAAAAAGTTTGAATCCTTCTACGTAATATAGACTTGCAAGCCTATCCTTTAGAAAATGGAGGTTTGTTTTAAGGGAAGAAGGTAGAGAAAAATTCCATTATTGCCTAATGCTAAGTACCAATGTGGAAGCGAAGACCTAGTAGATCGCCTGGTTAAGAAAGCTGGTCTGACGTTTACTATGTAAGCTTTGTCCTCCTTGCATGATTTTTGCATAAATTTCTTAGCGGACGGGAAGTCACTTGACGCGTCACCGCCTAGCATAACCGCGAACTCGCATGAGAATACTGTGAACCTTATTGCTGACGTCCTTAAAGGACCTGCTTGAATTTTGAGTAAACATAACCTAAGTCGCTGATGCGATTCTATTAACTTACATGTACTATTTGACAATCTGTCTAATGAATAACTGACATATAGAAATGCCAGAAGTGCTAGGTACTATGTAACATTAAAGGTAATGTTGTCTTTGTGTTCGGCAATGACTCGAACATAGGTAAGGGAAGACCAATTCAACTATAGTTGAGTAATGTTTCCTATCATGTAATCGTCGTAGTCTAGAAGGTGGTGTGTTGGCTTGTTAGACGTAAGGCCACGGTTCAATTTCCAAGTCAGACATCTCCAAAAAAAAAAAAAAACGAAATAAAAAAGAGTATTTCTTCAGCGACTTCCTCTCAGCAGATTTCTGACAATGAACTCTGAGAGTATATAAAAATTACCATGAAAAGTTTCTCAAAAATCTGTCATTCGCAATCGACTTTAATCTGTAGGTACCGCCACTCATGTCAAAAATGAACACACACAACATAAATGGTGGGAGAAGCTAGGTCGCAACCCTGGCTAAAGGACTAATTATGTATGTATGTATGTGTAACCCAACCCTATCTTATTTGTCAAAGGAAATTGGCCTGAGATTTGATGATCATAAAATGATAAGGAAATGTGTTTCGAATAATCTTGGCGGTAGCTGGTGTAATGCTACTGTAGGATAAGAACTCTAACGCAGTAGGAATGTCCATTAAAGCTGTCGACAGTAAAACAGCTTGTATGAGAAATAGTGAATAATGGCAACTAAGATGTTGAACACATTGATGTGTTTTCCGTGCAATATGGTGCCAGAGATTGAGGTGATTTGGCTCACTAAGAACTCTTTGTAAACACCTCTTAATTAGAAACAAATTAAATTTAGAATGTGCTTCTCGTAATTGCAAAAGGCAGCGCTCTAAAGCATCCATAATATTACCTTTTTTTTGGATTTAAATTTGAATTAAATTTGCTTCGAATACCATCACATTTAAAGAATACTTTTAATTTAATTTTCTTCTCTTATTGTTTACCTCTAATGAAATAATGGTAAACCCTCTCAAGGATATAAAAAAACGTATTTCATTGTGTTGGTTTTTTAATGGATTCTAAATCCAAACAAATACAAACCATTTTTTATGTTTAAGACAATCAAATCATACTAGTATGTGTGTATTTGGTTATGTATGTATGTATGTGTAGACATACTAATATTGTTTCATCCTGCTGCCTGTGTTTTCCACAGGTTGTTCTTCAAGTGTAAATTTTATACGAGAATATGAATTCGCAAAAAATGTCGGTCCTTGAGTTGTTTATTTAACACTTGTTGTTCGACATGAAACAGCGAAATAAATTCCACTGACAACGTAACGCATATCGGGGGATTATTTTGTCTGTTTGCTCTTGTGATGTGGCCTACACTCCTTAGTTGTTTTTTTTTTTTGTATTTGTTGCCATGCTTTTGGTTTGGAAATGAAGAAGCATGAGTTGGATATAGGAGGAGAAGGGTGTCAGTGTCAGCGGTTAACAATATGAAATCGAAAGGATAATGAAACCATAAATATATCTGTACGCGTATCCTTAGAATTCGACTGGCCTCTGGCCATAAATGTTTTTATTTATTTATTTATTTATTTACTTGCTTAGCATGTAACATTTTCTTTTCTTTTATTAGTTTGTTTTTCTTGTTGTGTTTTCTTTCCTTTTATTTATTCTTAAAATGTTACGCATAATACATTAGAATTAATATTTAAAAAATTTATTCTTGAATATAATTTTTTAAAAAATTTTTATTAAAAATTTTCCATTTTCTTTAAAACGAAATTTGCATGGAAAATTTGTTGCATTTCATTGTTTTAAAATATTTCTAATACAGAACAAACACGCCATTATAATGGAAAATAATGTTTTTCTTTCATTCATTTTTTGCATATTTTTCCATTTTTAAGACTTTAAAAGACACTCCATCCATGCCCCTTACTCGCATATTTCTTATGGCAGTGATGGTAACCCCTTTGGTACGGATTTAATTACTTGTGAAATTTTAAAAACAAGCGCGCGGAAAAAGTTCGCTAAAGAAAGAAAATTAATGCAAACGATGGAAGTAAAGAAAATAAAGTGAAGAAAAGAGCAATTTTTGCATAAAATATTGGTTTTTTTTTAATTTTTTAATTTGCATTTCATATGCATGGGGAAATTTTAACATACATACATAACTGGTCATTACAATCCTTTAGCCAGGATTACGACCTAGATTCTCACACCACTTATGTTGTGTGCGTTAATTTTTATACATGAGTGGTGGGACTTACAGTTTAAAGTCATCTCCGAACGACATATTTTTGAGAAACTTTTCAAAGCAATTTTATTTTCCCTCAGAGTTTTTGCCAGAAATCAGCTGAGAGGAAGTCGCCGAAGAAATATTTTTTCATATTTCTTTTAGTTGCAGATGTCTGACCTGGGGTTTGTACCGCGGCCTCACGTGTAATAAGCCAGCACACTACATACTAGACCACGGCGACTTTAATTTTACCAGTCTTTTAGTCTAGTAGGTAGTGTGTTGGCTTATTAGACGCAAAAGCCTGGGTTCGAGCCCCAGCCCAGACATCAAGACAAAATACAAAAAGTATTTCTTCGGCGACTTCCTCTTAGCAGATTTCTGATAAAAACTCTGAGAGTAAATAAAATTGCCAAGAAGAACTTCTCAAAAATCTGTCGTTCGGAGTCGTCTTTAAACTGTAGGTCCCAACATTCATGTATAAAATTAACACACACATCATAAGTGGTGTGAGAAACTAGGACGTTGTACAATGGGTCAATTCGACCTCCGGGTACTGTACTTGTCCTAATTGACAAGTACACGTCCTCTAATCTAACCTAACACTGCATATTTATTAACAAACTTTTGGTTTTTCTAGCCAAGTAGGTGATTGATGTATTGAAACAGGTCCCACCACTCCATATTTGTTGAGTTGTTCTGTGAGAAATCACTGTGAAAAACTTTGCTCATTGACTTCTACTCTCTCTTAAGAGGTGGCGGTCATGCCAGATGTTTATTGTCCCTAAATAATCTCCTTCTCAAGGGTCTGAAGGCTGAAGTCTCTTAATTATTTAAAATTCGAAAAATTGTTTGTCTTCAGCTATAATCCCGCCTGAGGTTCTCCTGCTTGTATCATGCTCTTTAACCACTACTTTCCTACAAAAAGAATTGAGAAAAAACCTTTGACCTTTCCTTCAAACAGTTCTACTACTATTAAACTCTGTTCTATGTTAAGCAGTCCTATACCTTATATTCCTTAGTTTTCTTAACTTACTGAATTGTTGATTACAACAGGATTACAACCTAGCCCTTCACATCACTCATGTTTTGTATGTTATATTTTATCCATGAGTGACGGAACCAATAGTTTAATATCGACTCCGAATGACAGGTTTATGAGAAACTTTTCAAGACAATTTTATTTTATTCTCAAAGCTTTGGCCAGAAGATTGCTGACTTTCTATCAAAAGCCCCCGAAAGACAAGTTTTTTCTTTTTGTTAGAACCAAGGGCTCACTTCTAATAAGCCAACACACTGCTTACTAGAGTACGATTTTTGAATTATAATGCTGGGATTATGCTACTATTCTCGAAATACAAAATCATTTAATTAACCGCCTCTGGAATGTTTGCAGAAGTCAATTTTTTTGAGATAGTTTTCGAATAATTTTCCGTATATTTCGGATCGTTTTTCAGCAATAACTTCACGAATGTTGGATATAAATTCTGCAACGTCAAGAGATTATCATCATAGGAATGGTCTTTAATGTATCTCCACAAAAAGAAAAATTCGATCTGCTTCAAATCACATTGTTTTTGGAAACTACTCATGAAATAAAACCAAAATTTGTTCTGCCATGAAGCACCTGGGACTATATTGTTGAAAATATCGTCCAGTTTATAACCTACAATTGCTCCGTTTTAATTTACGTCAAAGGATCTTTCAGGGTTTTACTTACTTAATTGGTCATTATAATCCTTTAGTCAGTATTACATCCTAGCTGCTCACACCACCAATGTTGTGTATGTTAATTTTATCCATATGCCGCAGAACCTATTGCTTAACGTCGACTCCGAACGACAGATTGGAGAAACTTTTCAAAGCAACTTTATTAGAGTTTTTGAGAGAAGACTGCTGGAAGAAAGTCGTCGATACAAATATGTGTTCATATTTCGTTTAGTCGAGTTGACTGAGCTGGCGCTTGAACCACAGAAACGCGTCTAATTGGCTAAGACAGGATAATTTTCTAAACCCACGACTCATCATCAGTATAAGGCCGATGGATAGTAATGAATTTTGGGCATATGGTGAGGACATCGAACTCTTTTTATGCCTTTGCCCAAGTTTTTTAAGCTTGAGATTCTAAAATTTCAGGAAGATACAATACCAGACGCATGCCGGATCTCACAGAAGTGGACTGGAAGAAGCTACGGATGTTGGTACAAAGTACTGCCTTCCTGTACAATATATGGCAGTTATACCTTAATAGACAACGCATTGCTAGCTTAGATGAATGCTGATAGGCATGAGACATGGAGCCCCTCTGCTTGGTCCAATCCCCTTTACACAATCTACCTAAGTACTTACAATATAAATATGTAAGCATTCATTGGTTGAATTGCCAATAAATCTTGTTTTTGGTTTTCTTTTCGTCAGCATGATGTTGATGACAACGAATGTCTACCACATTATCTGACCTGTAGCCAGTACCGTGTTTTTGGTTTAAACACTTAACTGGCACCTAGTTTTGTCCTCTATTTAATGCCAATGTATGCATAATAATAGTGGGCAAAAATATGTTTTCACTCTCTTAACAATCAATTGATTTTCATGATGAAACATTAGACGGACTGAAGTCTTCCTTATTTTACGCACACTTATTTCCTATTCGACTGCCTGTAATTGTTTATCTTTTTCAATAAATATTAAGCTGTGGTTCCCTCGCTTTAATAAACATAAAAATAAAACGTTTGAATTCATTATATCTGCGATATCTTATTACAAATCTTATTATATCGTAATGGTGAAGATATATTTAAACACCTAAACGTGTGAGAGTTAATATAAGATGATGAAAATTTATTATCATTTACACTTTAATGATGATAAAAACTGTTGCAGATTAACACGTTTCTTCGTTTCATTTCGTTTCCTTAGTGTCCTTATAAGTAAACATGTGAGTGGTTGGTTCACATTTTCCAACAGCAAGCTTAGAGAGAAGAAAAAAAATTTTGTGTATGTGTTGTCAGACAGTTGCCGCATAAGAGAGTCTCCAATATAAATAAAACGATTTTTTTTCTAAAATGAAACGCTAAGGCACTGTCACATGCACAAGTTTACTGATGATTGCCTGTGGATTGGAGCAATGGTTCCTAACAGGTGCATTTAATGGCACATTTAAATGTATGTACATAAACGGTCCGCCAATATAAATTTGAAAATGCTTTAAAAAAAAACTACTGAATATTTTCTCAAATTTCTTTTTTTATTTGAAAGTACAATCCTTCCGGTTAATAATGGAAAATAATTTCATTCAAATGGCTGCCTCGGCTGGCCATGCAGTAGCCTACACTAGAAGATGCCGATTTTGGCAAAAAAATCATCTTTTCAGATGAAGCTCATTTTGATCTTGGCGGGTATATAAACAAGCAAAATTGTCGCATTTGGGGCACAAAAAACGCGCACGCATACATTGAAAAGTCGATGCACCCAAAACGAGTCACTGTTTGGTGCGGATTTTGGTCCAGAGTCATAATTGGGCCATTTTTCTTCGGAAATGAGCAAGGAGTGGCCGTTACAGTCAATGGCGATCGATATCGGGCCATGTTGAACGAAATTTTGTTCACAAAAATTGAAGAGGAGGATATTGGCAACATTTGGTTTCAACAGAACGGCGCTACGTGCCACACAGTCGAAGCTACACTCGATGTTTGGCGCCCTGATTTTGAAGATCGCATTATCAGCCGCAGAGCTGTTGGCCACCTCGGAGCTGGGATTTCTCACCGTTGGACTATTATTTGTAAGATGCCGTCAAAGATAAGTGTTACGCCGGCAAGCCAGAGACAATTGACGCTTTAATAGACAATATTCGTGAAGCCATTGGTGAAATACAGCTGCACACAATCGAAAATGTGCTTAAAATTTGGACCGATCGTGTAGGCTACTGCATGTCCAGTCGAGGCAGCCATTTGAATGAAATTATTTTCCATTATTAACCGGAAGGATTGTACTTTCAAATAAAAAAAGAAATTTGAGAAAATATTCAGTAGTTTTTTTTTTAAAGCATTTTCAAAAAGAAAGTTATTTGGCGGACCCTTTAGTTGGTCTTTACAACCGCTTAGTCAGGATTACGATCTAGTTTCTCACACCACTTATGTTGTCTGTGCTAATTTTGTAAATGAGTGGCGGGACTTACGACTCCGAACGGCAGATTTTTGCGAAACTTTTCATTGCAATTTTTATTTATTTTCAGTGTTTTTGCCAGAAATTTGCTGAAAGAAACTTCCCAAAGAAATATTTTTTCATAATTCGTTTTGTTGAAGATGTCTAACCTGAGATTAGAACCATGGCCTCACGTCTAATAAGCCAACGCATTACATACTAGACTACAGCAACTGTAGTGGAATTGGTCTTCCCTTACCTATACTCGAGTCTTCGCTGTAAACAGAGACAACATTATCCTTGATGATACAGTCGGCAATCCTAGCATTTCTGTAGGCCGATATTCATTAGACAGTTCGTCAAATAGTACTATAATAGAATCTCTTCTCGAGATTAATACATCAATACAGTGCCATTGTTTATGTCATTGTCAGTCGCACTGAGTTCAAATTGATTTTGCTGTGCGCTTGCTATTGTAAATGGCTTGTGGCGCTGATAGTAGAAGTATGCCTAGATTAGCATCTTTTGTAAATTTCAATGTTTTCCTTATTAAAAAATAGGCTTTTTTTTTTAACTTTGTACCGGTTGGACACAAAGGATTTCTTATCTAATACTAATGAAATTTCCTTAAAGTATCCTTTCCAAAGCGAGATAACCTCTCTTGGCAGTAGCATTCAAAATTTGTAGACACTCTTTGGCTAGCAAAGTGTCTGCTGCAAAGTAGTCATTATTGGTACAATAGCGGGAATTGTCCTTTTTTAGAACTACAAGTACACAAATGCATAATTATACTTTAACATATACAAACATACGTACCTATACATATGTACATATGTTCACATACACAAGTTAATAATAATGTTGTGTTGTCTTGTGCGTGTGTGTGTTTTTGTCTACTAATGATACATTTTTCTAACTGGCATTTTCATTTCTTTATCATTGAAGTTGACAGTTTATTAACCCATTGTGAGCGCAGTGAAAGAGAGAGAGAGAGAGAGAGAGAGAATAATGTATATCTTTTCAATGGTTAATTACAGTGTTTCTTTCTATGGAAACGTTACAATACAATGAAAGAATTGCAAAAAAGAATTGAAAATAATTGCAATTATTGTTGATGGGAAACAATTGCAAATGGCTTTGAAAGAAAAATGAAATAAATTTTAATGGAACGGAATTAAAAAAAAGAAAATGGTAGAAAAGAGAATTAAAATTTTAGTTTTATAAATATTGTAAAATGGCATTGTAGCTATACATAGAATAAATGCATTGCAGAGATCTAAGTCTGCAGGAAGTAAATTTAGGCCACAGGTCCTGCAAAAGTTATTCGAGTAAATGACGAATCTCTCGGCATGTCTTCCAATATGGAATAAGCTAAAGGGTTCAAAAATAGTGCAATGGATGGCCATGTGAGACTATTAGTCCATTTCTTTCGCCAAACCGTCCAGTAGAGTCTAGTAATGCTTTTTGAGCCCTCATGTTGCCAACTGATTTTAACCAGAGCAATCGGAAAACCTAGGCATGCCCTGTTACATTTAGGAAGTTGTGAACTCTAGTCAGTTCATCTTCCTACGCCTTGAAATCCTTTGTAGCAATTGAAGACATAAATCTGATCTTGATAGATACCCCCAGGTAGCCTTATGACAAGCAAATGATTGCAAAGGAGTTTCAGCCGGCTATATTAATAGCGTCGTTCAGGACAAAATCGCATAAGAAGGATATAAGAGCGGCTTAATTTATTACTGACTTCCTAAAATAAAAAATATGTTAAAAAAAATTTGTCGAGCTTATATAGGGCCTTTCATATATAGAAATATAACTTCTTCTTGTGAAGCTACATACATACATAAATAATTGGTCATTACAACCCTTCAGCCAGGATTACGACCTAGCTTCTCACACCACTTATTTTGTTTATGTTAATTTTTATACATGAGTGGTGGGACCTACAGCTTAAAGTCAACTCCGAACGAACAATTTTTGAGAAAGTTTTCAAGGCAATTTTATTTTCCTCCAGCATTTCTGCCAGAAATCTGCTGAGAGGAAGACGCCGAAGGAATATTTTTTCTTATTTAATTTTTTTGGTCCGACCAACGTAGGGTACCAATACACCACTTACTAGACCACGACAACTTGTTGAAGCTACGTCTGTCAAATTAGTTTATTTAGTCTCTTTTACCAAATCACCGATGATCACAGAAAAGGATGTGTGTTCTTTGAATGGGTTCTGAAGCAGTTGACTCTAACTATTGTCGAATAATCATCTTTACTGATGAGGCTCATTTCTGGATGAATGAGTGCTTGAACAGACAAAATTGTCCAATTTGGGACAACACCAATACACATTACATGCAAGAGCGTCTAATGTATCCTGAAAAAGTCACTGTCAGCGGTTCATATTTCTTTGAGAACGACGGTGGTGCCTCACTATACTATAAGTTAATTTTTACCAATTTTTTTTTTGGTTTGAATTGGATGATCTTGACATCAACGGCATGTGATTTCAGTGATAATTTAATCCTTCGAGTCAAATCTCTTTCCATCGAGCCATTTATTGCAAATAAGAAGTAGCCGCACGGGACATAACGCTTAGAACAGGTCATCTGAAGGCGCAATTCATTGCCAAATCCATGAATTTTTACAATCGAAATTTCAATTGTCCTTGCGGAAGGCAAACTTTTTATTGATCATATGCGATCGTTTTTTTCTTTAAATTTTAATAAATTGTCACAAATTCGGCAGTGATTGTTTTATCCTTTTAAGAAGGAAAATTTACTGCGTACATCCCAAAGACTTGGTAAACACATATAGAGAGGAAAGCTTTGGAAAGACATAACCTGAGGCAATTGTCTATGGCCCTAGTCCCTAGTGATGCGTAACAAGAACTCATATGAACCAAAGAAAGGTTCCCAAGGGGTTGTTATCCACCTCAAAGATCATGCAACAGCAGGTTTCTACTTCGGCCGATGAGTCGCCATCCTCAACACCCACCTCACCCACGGGCAGTTTAAAATCGAATACATTGTCCATGTCATCGTGTAACTCGGTACCTATTGCGCGTTCCGATAAATATGTTGTTTTGGTCATAAACCCCACCAGACCCAAGGTTTCATCGATGAATGCTAAACTGGATCACACTGAAATCGATATGGCTTTGTATAGAATGGTAAGACATAACGTGAGGTAATTGTCTATGGCCCTAGTACCTACTGATATTGATTTACAAAACTATCTCGTCCCACTTTGGAATCTCTTCCGCCTTAGTAGCACACAGTTGTAGTCGATCTAAGTTTCATCCAGGGTTACGAAACGACATAAACACTTGTCCGTATTGCTGTCAAATAACGCCAAATACTACTGCGAATTAGTTACACGAATGCGTTTGGGGTGGATTATGTGGATGACTTTCTGATACACAAGATATCACTCAACATTTAAACCTCAGAGCCATGTGAAATATCATGTCGTGAATTCTTTCAATTGTTAAGGATGTTGAGACCTTAACCGTTCTTGTATTTCTCTTAAGGAAACAAAAATGAATAACATATCTTTCCTGAGCTTTGTTGCTTTCATGCCATCCAGGGGGTTAGTTGGTTAGTTTGTAAACATAGACTTCCAATGTACTTATCTTACCCTTGCCTACCTTTATGGGTTAAACACTCTTAATGACATGCACAATTAACCTCACTTTGGACGTTGTTGAATGTTTAGTTTAAAATTTGTTCTCTTTTTTCCTTTTAAAGATTAAGTGAATGTATTTAAAGGCCAAAAAATAGAAAAAACCAAAAACTTTTATTTGTTCAAATGATACACTTGGCATGCCAGCACGAAAATGATGAAGATGACTACTGGACACTGAGTGTTGAGTGAAAATGAATCTGAAACGGACTACTTGTTCTTTTAATAGAAGGCCAGATTGTTTGTGTACAAAGTTCATAAAAATGTCATGTCAACAGCTTGTAACCTTCAACTTGATTTCATCGCATCAGATTTGCTTGTTTTCGTTGTAACCAAATTGTTTGCATTTGACATTTGACCACTGAAATGTGAGCCTTAAGGCTTAAATACAGATTTTTTGTAATTAAAAGATCAAACTGAACTGATGATGATGAGGATTAATGTTTTGTTTTTATTGTTGAAATTTTTTTAATTAAATTTTTAACTGCAGAATAAATATGATGAACTGTTGTTTTAAGGTTAAAATTTCAATGTTGTATACGTTGTTAAACAATTAATTTGCCATTAATGATGGCGGTTGTAATAGTTTCATGACATCTTTATGTCTTTTTTTTATTCTTTAATTAATTTTTAATTATTTTTAGTGTGTACATATATAAGCTTTTTGTTGTTTTTCATTTACGTTTCAATGAAAGTTTTATTATTATTGTGTCATAAATTGTGATGTCAGTTGGCATACATACTGAAACCGTCCCCCACAGTATGATAAACGCTGGCTCATAAATCATAGTTACACGGCCTCCGCCCCTAAGGAATATTGAACTGTTGCTCTATGAAATGTTTTTTCTCTTGTTTGTTAGTTTCTACACAAACAGAGAGAGACACAAGCATTTAATCAAATATTTTTATTTTTTCCAACACAGGTGTAAGTCATAATGGCACGTGCTGTCAATAAACATCATCACATCATAATAAATAAAAAACAAATTTTTTTGCTTCTAACTCTTGACAGCGTTGCTGCTGCTGCTGCTGTTTTTATCATTAATCTTTAGAAATATTTATGAATTATTTGTTGTTGTTATTGTTGTTGTTTGTGTTTTATGTTCGTCTGTCCAAAATTCAGTCATCAGCCGTTACAAAGGAAATGTTAAACTATTCGGTTGTATGATTGGAGTACAGAAATTCTTTGAAATTGTTTTTGTAGTTGACTAATGATGTTGGACAAGTTATAAACAAACATATTTTTCACCAAAGATTTTATCATTGAGTCAGATATGCAAACAAACTAAGAACGATTTGCAAACAATTTGAATGCCTGAATACATTTTTGAATGGATTTTCACCCAAAACAAGTAATAGTTTATGCAATCAATGCATAGAGATTTGTCAATTAGGTTGAGTGATAAAATTAGAGGAGCCTTCATTCAATGGAAATTTATGCACAACACATTTTAAATGGAGATTTAATTTGCCGAAATTGTTCTGTTAAACAAAAAAGCGGCAAGCAATAAAGAAGGAGTTAAGAAGACAAATTATTTTCCTTGAATTTCCTATTTTATTTGTTTTTATTTCACAAAAATCCATGAACATTCATAGCCTAGGTTAGACATCAAGTGTTGGAAGAAGCTTTTAGAATTGGTTTCGAATTATAATCCTCATAGCCATGCAAATTTTAATAGTTTGCGTAGTCTACTAAGTAAAATTGAAATTTCGTTGGCAAATATTCATGAAGTCGGCAATGAATTGCGTTTTTAGGCGACCTGTTCTAAGAGTTAAGACCCGTGTGACTGCTTCCAATAAATGGCTCGACGGAAAGAGATTTGAATCCAAGAATTAAATCATCACTCAAAAAACCAACCTATGGTACTTGCCGTTGGTAAAGCACCATCGACGTTATCAAAGATATATGAACCGCTGACAGTGACTTTTTCAGTATACATCAGATGCTTTTGAATGTCATGTGTATTGGGGTTGTTCCAAATTGGACAATTTTGTCTGTTCAAGTACCCATTCATCCAGAAATGGGCCTCATCGGTAAAGATGATTATTCGACGTAAGTTAGGGTCAACTGCTTCAGAACCCAATCAAAGAACAAACATCCTTTTCTGTGATCGTCCAAGGTGATTTGGTAAAAGAGACTAAATAAACTAATTTGACAGACGTAGCGTCAACAAGTCGTCGTAGTCTAGTAGGTAGTGCATTGGCTACCTATGTACGTTGGTCAGACAGCTCCAATAAAATTAAATAAGAAAAAATATTCCTTCGGCGTCTTCTTCTCAGCGGATTTCTGGAAAAAACTCTGAAAGTAAAATAAAATTGCCATGAAAATGTTCTCAAAAACCTGTCGTTCCTAATCGAATTTAAACTGTAGGTCCCGCCACTCATGTATAAAATTAACACACACAGCATAAGTAATGTGAGAAGCTAGGTCGTAATCCTGACTGAAGGGTTGTAGTGACCAATTGTTTATATATGTATGTCCATGCCAATATACATATATACAGTGGTGGCCTTATAATTAGAAACGACTTAGCAACATGTATGTTTGTTAATTTGTTTTACAGTTTTCACTGTGTACCTGCGATCAAAGGCTTTGTTTGGAGGACGCCTTACATACGTTTTTCCATCAGATTGGTACAAATTAAACTTAGATTCGTCACTCACTCTAGAGAACTCTGTTCCAGAAACATCATTTCTAATTATAAGGCCACCACTGTATGTACACGCAAATTTTATTTGAGCAAAAGAAACGGCTTTGGAATATTTCCGCAGAAATGGCTCGAAAAGAAAACGAGAGACACCCACCTCTCTATATTTTCGTATAGTTAAGCGCCTTTTTAAGCTCCTGAATCAATAACGTATACTTTGCAAATAGTTATCATCAAGAAACTTCAGATGAACTAATAAAGTCATCTCACAACAATAAATACCTATGTACGTTGGGTATTTTAATACAAAAATGCCTACAAAGGAATCTTTTCCTATTCCTCGATCATACAGGACATTGACAGATTAAGTGAAAACTCTTTACATCGAAGACTCTTGTGTCAAACAGGCCTTACACAATGACCGAAAATTACTTCAAACTACAACACTTTGATCGCCTGTGAAAATACGGGTGCACTTCTTGTGATCTATCATGTCATGCGCTACTTATCTCTACTTATCGGCGGAGAAGGTATCATACAATTAATGTGATCGGTATTTAAAATCTTTGCAATCAGCTGTACATAATGTATTTCATTTATTCTTCGAGTTTTTTGCCGAAGAAATATTTTTTCAAATTTCATTTTGCTAAAGATGTCTTTATTGGGGCTTGAACCGCGGCCTCATGTCTAATAGGCCAACACACTACCTACTAGACCACGGCGACGGCTACAAAAACTGTTCTCTGGTTATTCAGCCCTGCGTACAATTTGTGCAACAATACTAAACCCAAGCAAAGTTATGGAGTGATATGCACCAACTACTCTACTCTTCGTGAGCTTCCTTCAAAAAAGGGCACTCTTGACGGTTAGTTTTAATTTTCACTTTAATTGAAACGAAGCAATGAAGTAAAAAGATGAGATGGCAATATGCCTTGTAATGTCCTATAGTCCTTAAACAAAAGATATGGCTGTCCTAACCTATTGTAGCTGAAGATAAAAATGGAAAATTTCTAATCTGAATTTGACACGATGAGTCTCATCAAGTAATTGCTGTATTGCCAGTACATCAAGCCTTCGTAAATAAAGGGTCCGCCAAATAACTTTTTTTTTTGAAAATGCTTTAAAAAAACTACTGAATATTTTTTAAAATTTTTGTTTTTATTTGAAAGTACAAGTTAATAACGGAAAATAATTTCATTCAAATGGCTGCCTCGGCTGGCCATGTAGTAGCCTACACTAGAAGATGCCGATTTAGGCAAAAAAAAAAAATCATCTTTTCAGATGAAGCTCATTTTGATCTTAGCGGCTATGTAAACAAGCAAAATTGTCGCATTTAGGTCCGACGCACCCAAAACGAGTCACTGTTTGGTGCGGATTTTGGTCCAGAGGCATAATTGGGTAATTTTTCTTCGAAAATGAGCAAGGTGTGGCCGTTGCAGTCAATGGCGATCGTTATCGGGCCATGTTGAACGAATTTTTGTTTACAGAAATTGAAGAGGAAGATATTGGCAACATTTGGTTTCAACAGGACGGCGCTACGTGACACACAGCCGAAGCTACACTTGATTTTTGCGCCCTGTTTTTGAAGATCGCATTATCAGCCGCAGAGCTGATGTCGTTTAGCCACCTCGGAGCTGCGATTCGACACCGTTTTGACTATTATTTGTGGGGTGCCGTCAAAGATAAGTGTTACGCCCACAAGCCAGAGGAAATTGACGCTTTAAATGACAATATTCGTGAAGCCATTGGTGAAATACAGCTGCACACAATTGATAATGTGCTTAAAAATTGGACCGATCATGTAGGCTGCTGCATGGCCAGTCGAGGCAGCCATTTGAATGAAATTATTTTCCATTATTAACCGGAAGGATTGTACTTTCAAAAAAAAAAAAAAAAATTTGAGAAAATATTCAGTAGTTTTTTTTTAAAGCATTTTCAAAAAGAAAAAGTTATTTGGCGGACCCTTTACATACTGTTTATCGCTGAGTATTTACACAAGCCTTTAAAAGGATTAAAATCTTGAAATTTTTTTAATAAATTTTTCCCCACCAAACCATTTTCTTTGTTTGTGAAGAAGTAGTTTCCGTTTGAGATTTTTAATTGTCACAAATCCTGTAATCCTTTAATCCTTTAATAATGAAAAATTAATTTTTTTTTTCGCTTAAATCAAACGTATCTCATCAAGTTTTCCATTTCAATTCCACTATAAGGGAACAGGCATAATTAAAAAAACAGAATTCCCTTTGAACAATGAATAGCAACAACTCAGCAAAAATAGCAACAACATTCTAAAATTAACAAATGAAATGGGAGAGAGAGGGAGAGCGCTTTACTGCTTTTAGGATCAATAAAAGGGAATATGAAAACCATTTTAGCACAAGAACAAAGGATGTGGGTTTAACGAAAAATTTTCAATCTGTACAACAAAAGCCCCCTAAATACCAGCATTTATGCTTAGCCTGGGTGGCTGGCTAGTTGGCTGGCACACATATCAACGAATGAATGAACATTTAAAATTTCAAAGCGAGTGAGTGAATGGCGTTCGCAAATATTTACCACTAAAGCACGATTTTTTGTTATGAAAAGGATGGGAGTGTAGTTACAGTGGGCCAAGGATGTGTTTTCAATTCTTAAATCATAAATTTTGTTGTACAACATAACTGTGTCTTGACTTAGTGTAGACTTGAATCTATTTTTGTATCAAGTCTAGTTACACACCTTTTTTGAAATCCACAATTCATTTTTCTCATTTAATTTGCTTTTCATTTATTACAGTTTCATTAATTCGTTCAAAACCTATTGCACTTCGCCATGGATATTGTTATACGCGAAGAAGACATTTCCCTAGCCCAGGTTGGCATATATGCTTCACTTTCCTTTCTAGTGGTTTCAGTGGTGGGTTTGGGATTTTATGCCACTTGTTCGCGTCGTTATCGTTTGAATTGGTTCGAAAAGAATCTCTTGGAATCGGCCAACAACAAGGATGAAGAAGCTGATTGCCGAGATGCTTTAGTGGCTACTGCTTCTGGCTACAATGTGGACAATATAAGCGAATGCTCTCGCTCTATAGGTAAAGGTAATGCCACGCCCACCTCTATTAATACAGAAGATCCTGCCTTCTGGGTACCACCGCCCTCCACCTCAAAGACCATACAACAGCAGGTTTCTACTTCGGCCGATGAGTCGCCACCCTCGACACCCACCTCACCCACGGGCAGCTTAAAATCGAATACATTGTCCATGTCATCGTGTAACTCGGTACCTATTGCACGTTCCGATAAACATGTGGTTTTGGCCATGAACCCCACCAGACCCAAGGTATCATCGATGAATGCCAAATTGGATCACACTAAAATCGATATGGCTTTGTACAGAACGGTAAGCGTACGGCTTAAGAGTAATAAAAGTAACGTTTCGTGTTATTCTTGCTCTCTCTTTTTAGAATTCCTTACAAAAGGGCTCCAATCAAAGTGAGGACCTAAAGGGCAGCATTCATGTCAGTATTGTTTATGATCCTCATGCTGGCATCTTATCGGTTCTACTGATTGAGGTAAGTTTGATATTGAATTTGATGTTTTTTTTATTAGTTGTGGAACATTATTTTCTTTTCAGGCACAAAATCTCCAACCCCGTGGTTTTAGTGGTACTGCAGATCCCTATGCTAAGATTCGTTTATTGCCTGAGAAGAAAAATTTCTGGCAAACTCGTATACACAAGAAGACATTAAATCCAGGTTCGTAGGCATAACAACCAGTTCATCAAATATGCTCCAGTTAAACACAAATTAAAGTTAAACATACTCTTTGAGACGGAAGGGTATTTATTATTCGAGGGTTCTTTCTAGATATTACGAATCAGGACCCAAATCTCTTCGCATTATAATTATCCAGCAAAAGCTAAGATTGTCTCAAATCGGTCTGAATCTGAGAATCCATTTTTTTGATACTAAGACTTTTAATGTAGGGTTTAACGAGCGCTTTTGATTTGGATCCCAAGGGTCAACTCAGACTCTTTACTCTGCTCTGACTGACCTTTAAACTAAAAATTCAAAAAAATTTTTGATTTCATTTCAGTTTTCGATGAAGATTTCGTTTTTGAAGAAAGTCCCAATGCGATCGAAAAACGTACCATTGAAATATTACTCTACGATTTTGATGCCTATTCACGGCATGTATGTATAGGGGGCGCTCAAATACCTTTAGCCAATTTGGATTTGACTAAAAAAGAGAAATTTTGGACTCCCTTGGGCTCATGTGCTGAGCAGGTAAGCCTAACTATTAGACTTCAAATCATAGAAAATTTAAATCAAAATTTCTATAATCTAGGATATGAAAGTGGACCTGGGTGATGTAATGATTACTTTGGCCTACCTACCCTCGGCTGAACGTTTAACGGTGGTGGTAATAAAGGCTAGAAATTTAAGAATTGTAGATGATTCACGTAACTCATCGGATCCCTATATCAAGGTGACTTTAATGCTGTCGGGTAAGAAGAATAAAAAACGTAAAACAGCGGTAGTGCGTAACAACATTAATCCCGTATACAATGAGGCTTTGACGTTTGATGTGAATAAAGAGGCTTTAAAAAATGCCACCATAGAACTGCAAGTAGTGCATGATGGCCTATTGGGTAGGTTAAATGGTAAAAAAATAATGATTTTTTATGTAAAAAAAATTATTGTTTTCCTAGGTTCAAATGAAATTTTGGGCAGAGCTCTAATTGGTTCTGGTCCGGATGTACGTCCTGATGAGAAAATCTTTTTCGAGGAAATGTTCCGTTCCAAAAATGCCACAGCACAATGGGTACCCCTACAGGATGCCAATCATGGTCGTAATAATAGTGGTAATTAAAAAGGGGTAGCTCTTAACAATATTATAGTGGTGGTTGTCTGTACTAGAAAAAAAGGTTTCTACACTAACTAAAGGAAAAAAACATAGAATTCGAAAATCTATACTCTTTTTGTACGAAAAAGACTTAGTTTGAGAGGCTTTATTAGAAGCCGATAAATAAAATGTTAAGTTAACATTATGTACACTTAAATTTGTTACATACTAGCTAGGTTAACAGAAGCTGTTAGCCAAAGGCATAATTGGTTTATACTCTTTTGAACATTTTGTAGAACTTAAATTTGTTAATCAAATTTAAAACCAAAAAAAATTAATAATAAATAAAGGATTTTGCAGGGAAATTTAATTAATAAATTTAATTAAAAATCAATTAAAAATTTAATTGAAATTAAAATCGTAATCAATTTAATCTTCAACTTGAATAACAATTATTAACTGTGCTTTACAATCGGAAAACGTATAAATAATTGGAAATTTATTATGTTTTTTGCTATTGATGTTTATGAACACGATTACTTAATTAATAAATATAACAACTATTTATTAAACGTATTATGGTAACATTAGTGTTTTTATGTAGTAAAATTAGCAACAAAAAAAATTATAAGAAAAGTAAGAATTTGTCTTAATGTCCATAAGTACCTAAATATAGTAAAACTTTTGAAAACTTAAAGAATAAAAGAAAAAAAAACACAAAATTGAACAGTATTTTGCCAGTATCAGCTGAAAATAAGGCGTGTAATGAATAGATTTTTTTTAAAAATGAAAATTGTTTTAATAATTAAACAAATATTTGCCAGTACTTAAGTATATCGAAATAATAATGTTAATTTGCTATACTAATGTATTTAAAATAAATAAATTTATAAACATATAAACATTAATTAATTGAACATGGATGAGTCAGAGAAACTCATCTATAAAATACCAAGAAAATATTCATATACAATACACGATACACAATACATTGAATACATTGAATGCATTATAATGTATTCTGTCATATAATAAATTATTTAAATGTTAATTATAATATTAAAATTAAAACAAATAAGAATTATTTAAATATATAAACTCGTATAAAAAAACTAATCAGTAGTAGTCTTATTGTTGTAAAGGATAACAACTGCTTCATAAGTCATGCATAGTTTATAAGGAGTCTTTGTGGTGTTGTGACTAATGCATGATCATCATCCCCAAAAATGGACCGCAACAATAATAGTTGCAGACAGATCAGGCAAATGAAGCAAATTTTTCATGAAAAGTTTCTCAAAAATCTGTTGTTCGGAATCGACTTTAAGCTGTAGGTCCCGCCAACAATGTATAAAATTAACACACACAACATCAGTGGTGTCAGAAGATAGGTCGTAGTCCTGACTAAAGGATTGTAATGTTCAAATATGTATGTTATGTATGTATCACCTACAAGACTACGGCGACTTCAAAGCACTTATAACACGACACTGGCCTCTGAGAATTCTTCAGAATGAATTTCGCAGAAGCTGTAATGTAACAAGAAATTGGAAAGAATTTGCAAAAAATAATTCACAATCATCGATAGCCACTTGTCAGTAAGGTCAGTGAATTGAACTGGAAACAATACCTGGCTAACTATAAATCGTAAATGTGTTCAAGGATTTTATGCTTCTACAGGAGTTTAGGTGTATTCTTGCTATATGCTTCGATAGAATGATAGATATGATTGGATAGAAAGTGCAATCTCAGATAACCTCAAAAGGCCTTAAGTAAAGTTCCTTTACTGAGTTCAAATTCCTTAAGGATAATCGTTGCCAGGAGGACTTCATGAGTTGTATACCATAAACGATCCTATCCTTATGGTCTACGACCATAGGGGATTGAATTGCTTGGTATTATGTTATATCGGAAGGAAAACCAAAATTGGATGAATCGTCTTGATAAACCAACACACTCTGTACGTTTAATAACAAGGTATGAGGACAACATATATCTCTAACGGTGCTCTAATTAGAGAATATAAGTTTTGTTTTGGAAGTCGTCGTGGTCTAGTAGGTAGTGTGTTGGCTTATTAGACGAAAAGCCAGGGTTCGAGCCCCAGGCGAGACATCAAAACAAAATACAAAAAGTATTTTTTCGGCGATTTCCTCTCAACAGTTTTCTGTCAAAAAACTCAGAGTAAAATAAAATTGAAATGAAAATTTTCTCAAAAATCTGTCGTTCGGATTCGACTTTAAACTGTAGGTCCCACCACTCATGTATAAAATTAACACACACAACATAAGTGGCGTGAGAAACTAGGTCGTAATCCTGACTGAAGGGTTGTAATGACCAACTATGTATGTATGTATGTAAGTTTTGTTTTGAACAGTTGACCCTCTCTTGTAGATTCTGAATCTTGTTAATGGGACGACTTCATTCTGAATTTAGAATGTTGTCAAGTGTTTGCATGAAACTGAATTATTTTCCTTTCCTTATAAACTATGACAGAAAATTTCCCCAAAGTTAGATTAAAAAGTTAAAAAGTATGCAGCCCTTGCGCTGACCAGCTTCTTCCTGGTTTGGAGGAACTTGATCAGTACAGGGACTGCGTTCACTTGTGGCATCACAACGGGCAGCTATGCGTGCTTAAGTGAGCTACCACTCTGACCTAACCTAACCCAGATTAAAGAGTAAAAACTAGATGCAAATGAATGTATATTTCCCTACAACTGTCACAAATTGTGTCAAATTGTGGTAATTTAATCGTCATCTTGCTTTATCAACCATTTATCTCGATTTCTACCTGTTTTTGCTTTCTACCTTATCTGCCGTTACTTTTGACACGGTGAACATTAAACGGCTTAAAACAATAGCTGGATTCAATTGTCTTTTCTTTTTTATTCCTTGGCCTGTCTTTATTGCATTTAATGGTGTATTGCGGTGTGGTAGGGTGTGGCGTGTTGCTTCTTCATTTTGAAAATGTTGTACTTGTTTAACATCAAATTGTGGATAAAGTGCTAAAATTGAAAGGCAACTCGAGCGAAGTTTTATTCAATTTTAACAATCGGTAAGTGTGCAGCAAAGTTCACAAGCTATCTAAACGGTACAACCATTTTTCTTGCTATTTTCTTTTAAAAAGAAAAAAAAATTGTTGCCTTCAAAAGTCATGAAACCTTTGGCCAAAACCAGTCAAGGACACTTTCATATCTTACACACACACATACGATATAAATAAAGTGGTTGTGGTGGTAGATAGCTACCGAAAGGAAAGCATAACAAAGAAAGCAAAAAAATAAAAGAAAAGCACCCCACAACCACCAACTGACAATTATAAAGACTCGCAGAGACAAAAGGCAGCCGTAACGATAGACTAAAAGTGCAACAACTTTGACTTGCAACAAAAGCCACCCAGTCAGCCATACGAACAAAGCAAATGAAAAACAAAACAAAAAAAAATGCTATCAAGGAACCATCCAACAGGGAAGATTAAAAAGAAACTCAGCAAAGAAAGGCAAAATACCATGCCAAGAAAAAGAAAAGAAAAGAAAAAGCACAAAACGTATCAGCACTTATCTAAACTGAGTGAACAACGAAAATTCTATTAAAACCCTTCGATAACTCAGCCACGCCAATACACATCAAGCTAAACTAGATCTCTTACCAGAGCAGCTCCCTGCTACTCCCCCTCTTTATGCTCTCATTGTCAAGGCAAACAATCAATTGCTTTTAGTTTTATCTTCGATACTCCTTTAGCTGACTTTCGTTTGCTAAGCAGCAGGAAAGCCTGGTTGGTGATAAAATAGTCGTGATTGGGTTATGCTGCATGCAACTTAAAAAGGGGCAAAGAAGCTTGTGTGCGTAGATAGCAGTCTGTTGTTCATATAAAAATTACTGTCACGGTTGTACCACCAGCATTTATCGTCAGTAAAATTGTCTTAAACAGTAAATTGCACCATTTATCGGTAGCCTTAACGTTGTCCATTTTCCCCTTGTTAGTTCTTACTGTGTGAGAAGATATTTGATTTGAATACGTTTTTACTTAAAGGGTTGAAAATGTTGTATTTTAAGTGGGTCATGTTTTGCATTATTATTGAGATTGTTTTGATAAGTTAAAGTTATTTTTTAACGCAAAATCAATGCCTCTTTTAATAAATTCTTGCTATGGAAAGGCATGTGTTTTGCTATATGAATGTATGTAATGTGATAAGAAATGTCATAAAGGAGCTTGAAATAACGCAGCAATGCTTATAAAGTATTCTAAACATCATTGTATGTGGCATTGATTAACGAGTCTTTGTTGTCTTCTTAAAAATTGCTATATCTCCGTCACTTTTTAGTGTTGTAGTGCACTTTAGGTGACAGATCGTCCTTGAAGGACAATGTTCCACTTAGGCTATCGGTTAGGCCCATTGGGATACTACGATTCAACCCGGCATCGAATATTCTCTAAACGAAACTAACCTAACTCAAGAATGAATTCTGCTATATCACTTCTCTTTACCTTTCTTTATATAGGCAAGGTTGACAGTGCAGAGAAGGACACTGACAAAACAGACTCTTGTAACGTTGCTAGTGTACATGCTACCACAAAAAGTTGAGTCTCTCTGTAAAACTAGCGGAGTGTACCTAGTATTAATGAGGCAATTGAAGAACATATTGTTACGTTTTTACCTTTTAAAAACGTTTAAAATATGAGCTCGTTGATTGCAAATAAAATAAAAATAAATTTTGGGTTTTGTTTTAATTAAATTCTTTATCCTTCGCACAGTTCTGTGTGCCACTGTTCACAACTTGATGTAAACAACAACAATTCCTTTGTTTGTTATTCCTCTTTGCACTCTTTTGCATAAACAATAACAACTACTGGTTAATTCTTCGACAGATCTTTGTAACAGAGATCTCCAAACCACAATTACTCTCTTCAAACACACCGCGTCTTCACACAAGACTGACTGAACTTTTACTGACTCAGTTGCCTGCTTTGCCTTGCCTTTTATATGGCAACGTAAACAGTCTGATGAATGTTGTTTATGAAGGCGAATATTCATGGCTTCGCCTTCTCGAGATCTCTTTATATGTAAACATCGTTGTTTCCTTATTGCTGTTTGTGTATTTAGTTTACATTTATTGTTGTTTTTGTTGGTATATTTTTGTTTACTGGTTTATCATTTTTTTATGCTGGTGTTTATTTTTATATTACGCAGTGCGATAATTTGTAAACAAGTTCATTGTTTTTATTTTTGTAGCTTCTGTTTATAATTTTAATAATAAACGATGTAAAAGCAAAATACCAGTATATAAATTTTTTCCATTTTCCTAACTATATGTGACGTACCGGATTTTGATATAGATATTAGAGGTCACGCTTGAACTGACAAGATTTAGTCTATTAAACCAATAAACTATCTACTGCTCTATGGTGGTCCACCACACTAAGGATTCTAGTCAGGTTTAACGCATATATTCATCATATCGGGCCAGATCTCTATGGTCTATTTAAACCTATGGGGAGTTTTTTAAACGATCATTCGACTCCATGTGCATTTTCCCAGCTTTTCCAAATTTTTATTCTCTAATCCACAATTCTTTATGTTTTCCTTGTTTTTTTTTCGCTCAGTCATTGTCACTTCATTTTCCCTTTTAACTGTGTTGTACAACTATTTTTGGTGGCATCTGGTTGCCAAGCATTCGAAAGTTGTCATTGTCAATCAAAATATGCGGCAGTAAGGTGGGGTTGGATATGTGAAAAGAAAAAAAAACTCTTGAATTGCAATTGCATGACTTTAACAATTTCATTCATTAATCTTAATACACGTACTTGCAACATTCTGTCTCGTATTTGTAAAGACTTTTTTTTACTATCGAAAGTGTGTTTGATTTTTGTTCAGTTTGAAATTCTTCTGTGATATTGAAACGAATAGTTTTTGAGATTGTATTTCAATATACCAAGCGTAACTTAAAAGGCTTTAACAATTGCTAGAGATGGTGGCGCTTTAAATCGTGCGTTTCTGGGGCTATTTCTGCAACCCTTAAATTGTGGTATTTTCTAGTTTGCAAACTATAGTGCAAAATGTTATCCTCAAAAAGTTAATTTTGTGAAATGCTGAACTTACGACCTGTAATCGGTTTGAATAATTAAAATGCCTTTTAAACGGTATTAAAACATTTGGCATGTTCAACATATTGCACCACGTAAATTGTATACTCTCTGTTTCTCTCCCTATTTTTGCTTTTTTTAATTTGCTCTCCTTATATAGAAGGTTTTTCTTTAAAATGCAACATCATCAGAAAGTTGCACCACGCATATATGAAAACATGCAACCATACGCACCAACCAGCCAATTTGAACGCTCATATAAATGTGTTACAAAAAGCCATGCATACTCGTGCACATATACACTTACAATGTTAAATTCTTGCATACACATACAGAAAAAAAGAAAAACAAAGGAGAGGGAAAATATTGTATTTCAGGATATACAGAGAAACTAAAACAAAAGGGAGATCCGTAATGAAAACAGAACAAAAGCTAAAGACTAACTAAAAACGAAAAAAAATAGAGTTGTGGGGGAAAAACAAAAATGTGCCAACATGACTGTACAATAACAACAATAACAACAACAACAATTAAACATCATCAACACTATAGTCATCAGTAAACATTATCCACACTACCACTACAGATGGATGGATGAATGGCTAGATGGACGTACCATCACCATCACCACCACCATTATCACCACTAACGGAGTAACGAGCTGACCACTAGAGAACAGCAGCTGTTCATTCAAATTTCAGCTGCAGCTGATTGTCATGTGGTAAAGGCATCACAATATAAATACATACATATACCTTGGCAATCGATGTATTCACATACACACGTAACAGATACATACTTGGAATTCCGCGATTAATTGGAACCTTCATTAATAGGAGGTCATTATTAAATAGAGCGTTTACTTGAAAATGATATTTTATTGGATCATAGAACCATCAATTGAAAGATATTGAGTGGAACAGTTCAATTGAAAAAAACTACCGTAAAAAATCTGAAATCTAAATATAGATAAATAAATCGTATACATTTACGAGGGTAGATCAATAAGTTCACGGCTTTTTGAATGAAATTCAGATTTTCGAATACAATTAAAGCAAAAAAATTTGATGATATGTTCGAAATTGATTTGTATGTGAGATGAATTTATTTTTGGAGTCAAACTTATTTTTTCAGGTTTTGAAAAAGGAAATAGTCACTCCAGGAAAAGGCTGGATGAGGGAACAAATCGTAGCCAAAAACTTTTTGCCGTTGAAACTAATATTGGTAACCTGTCTTGCCTTGTCCTGGTACAAAAAATTACTTGTCAAAATGCTGCGTATTTTTTAAATTTTTATTGGCATATACGCTATCAAATTGGTCGTCATGATTCTATTGATATATTGACGATCTTTAGCAGCGATTCGCTTCGAAAAAGCCTATATTCTGACTGCTATTTGTTTTCTAGTGCATTGTGGTGGAGTTTTTCAAGAACTTTTTTATATTGTGGTTTAACAACGCCAAATACTTCTGCTTTGTTGACATACAATTACGCATGTATACTCTGCGAAACTGCTCTACCCATTCTACAGACTTACTTCCAGTCTACATTATAACGATAGTGATGCATAGTCAAATAGTATGACTGCGTCCCGATCAATATGCCTTCAGTCAGAATTGAATTGAGTACATCTGTCGATGGCAAAATATTTGCAGGTTGTATTAAGGCCTCCAAATACTCTGTCTGAACCTGAACACCCACACTCCTGTATCGCATATCATAGAAAGGTCTCTCCTTCTTTCAAGAGAGCATATTGCTTTCAGATTATCTCATTCACTTATGTTACTTGGCCTCATTGCAAAGGACTTTTAAAAAGCAAAACTTCCCTGCTGGTACCGATCAGGAAGCAGTTAAGGTGGCAGTTAGTACCAATCCTATCCATCAGGCCACAATGTTCCTGATTCATTGGAAATTCGATTTGTCTTCAATTGCCCTAAATAAAGTTCCTATTGGTCTGGAGGTAATGTACTTAAGTGCAATTGTGGCTCTAGCTCAGCTTAGTTAGTTTGAAAATACTTTCGAAATCCTTCTCTTGGAAGATGTGATGCATGTGTTGTTTTATATTAATCTCCATTCCTTTGTCCTTCACAATCGTATTCAAATTCAATTCAACAGATCATTTAGTATGCCAGTCTCTAGTTTATTTAACTCACATTTGTCCTACCTATCTATACAATGTTTTCATACGTCATTATTTCGGCATTTTCCAAGGTATACAGGTCTCCCTCGTATAACGCGGTACTTTTACAACGTGTTTTCGATATAACGCGATTTAAAAAAACAGTTTCATTATAACGCGAAATTTCGACTTGTATAACGCGGAATTGAAAATGGTAATGCTTTCTATTTTTGCCTTACACAGTTTGTCATACATTCCTGGGAATTACAATTTTGTACTGTTAATACTAGATAATGCCCCAGGACATCCAAAAGACTTGAATTATCCTAAAGTAAAAATAACTTTTCTACCACCTAATACAACGTCTATCATTCAACCGTTAGACCAAGGTTTATGCCTTTATACGTTCAAAGCGTATTATATTCGGCACACATTTCAACATTTTCTTAATATAATGGATTCTAATGCTAGCATGACGGTTACAGAATTGTATTTTTAATTTTAAACTGTATTAAAATAGTAGCAGCGTCTATTACAGAATTAAAACAGTCTACTTTAAACGGATCTTGGAAAAAGCTGTGGCCGGAGGGTGTTTTAAAAGATAGGGTGGTACCACCATTGAATTTTGAAATTAGCCGGATATTAAATGTGGGCCACTGTTTTAGTGGAGAAGGTTTTGATTATATGACCGAAGATGATATTAATGAAATAATAAATAAAGCTGAAGATTTTAACGAAGAAGAGTTGATTCTATTAGCAACTGGATCTCAAACTGCTTCAAATATCGCACATGAAAATGAAGACATTGATTCTGAGGAAGATATCTGTGAATCAATTCCAAATTTCACCCTAAAGCGCATACGAGAGGGCTTTAATTTGGCTGAGAGATTGAAATCTTTTTTTTTTCAGATAATGATCCGTCAATGGAGAGATCAAGCAAATTCAAGAGGTAAATAGAGATGAATCTAGCGCCTTATTACGAAATCGAAAAACAGTTAGAAAAAAGCAAACAAAGGCTGATAACTGATTTCACAATCGCACAATCACTGGAAGAACGTCCAACGAAATTTTTTTATCAAATGACGAAAACTTTGCCGAGGAAATTTCTTCTGATGAAGTTATACGCCGAAAGCGCTCACTATTTCGACGTAATAATATTATGGTGATGAATTGTGATTTTGAGTTGTAAACGTACATACATCTTTAATTTAGTACCTATTTTGTTTTGGAAAAAGCTTATTGGAACATAACCTCAAATTTATATGAAAGCTAAGTCTTCTATAACGCGAATTACATAACGCGGAATTTTCCTGGAACGTAACCACCGCGTTATACAAGGGACACCTGTACATATGATTTACCTGCAAGCAGTCCTTAACCCCACTTGTCACACTTAATACGATAACCTGCTAGGTTTCCACAAAGAATTTTTTCCATGGTAACCACAGTTAATGTGACCTTATTGTCCTTGGACATGAGACACTACCCCAATAACCTGCTTAGCTGTGAAAACTTTACAAAAAAAGTAAGAAAAAAATATAAGATGATGGGGGATATGCTTAGGGAAAGCCTCGTGTACATTAAAAAGGAACAAAAAGAACATATCTTATCTCTCGTCTGTCTTATAAGTTTATTTAAAACTTTAAGTCAATTCCAAATCAAAACTTTAAATCGTACAAGAATATGAATTCCAAATAAAATATTTTTTTTGGCAAAAAGTCAAAAGATGTTGTCCCTCGATAAGCATGGAAATAAATATTTTGAAAAAGTGTTCATCTAACTAAGAACAGTAGGTAGGTGTGCAAATAAATGTTTAAATTTATTTACTTGCGTATGTGTATGTGTACATATAGAGTACTAGTGTACATAAATTTATCAAAATTCCCCGAGTATAATTATCTATTGGCATCACGTGCTGTTTCCTGTTTAAAACATTTACTCGGTGTAGCATCAAAGACGATATCAGCCCACATACGAAGACAGAACAATCAACAACCAACAAACCAAACGAACCGACTCCAATGATTTGCCATCAGATTATTTGATATCTCACAGGCATAAACGACTGAATGCCTTGGCATTGTGGTGATGGCATATATGTATGCGAATAACTATCTGTGTGAGTATCTGTTTAAGTGCCATAACAATTGTATTAAATATTAGCAACTATCTACACATACTTGTACAACAAATACATTTTAATCTAACACACATACACATGCACATACATATGCACTTGCATATCACTGTCACTATCACATGTTTTTAGAAGTAATAATAATAATAATAATAGAAATGAGTATGTATGTGTTTGAGGCAGTCATTTTACTTCAGTTTTATTCCATTTACACGAGTACATAGTACAGTATCGGTATAGTGCAGAAGCATAAGTGTAGTAGCTGCAATTGTGTTAGTGTCTAAAGGAAGTCTATAAGGATGTTTAAAGACAATATCATTGGCGGTAACATTACATTGTCACATTTGTGTCAAGTCAGTGCCAAGAGAATTTCAATACAGAAAACACATATGCATTGGCATACATTCATACCTACTTGTGTATGCAACAATTGAGATTTTTTGTTCCACCATTTTAACCCACACACATACAGCTACACACATACATTCACATATATGTTTAAATATTGCGTTTTATATGTCAAACTATGTACGTTTATTTAATTGAGAGGGGAGGTTAATATCTGTTAAAGAAACACTTATTAAGTGTATGCATTTTAAGGATATTATAGTTTAAAGTATAAGGATGGCAATGATTGCAATTTTGTATATGCAGGTAGAAATAGTGGAAATAAAATCTTTCAAATTGGTTTTATGCAAAGACGAGAAGAAATATTTTAACTGTGAAATTACTTGTCGGTTTTGATAGAAAAATAATTTGATTTTAAATGGCTTTCTGCTGTGGGTTATACGATTTAAAACATTTTACCTTAAGGACTTGTACTGAAATTAAATTGGAAATACAAGGACAGGGTAAGGAATCAATAAGCGTACACTTATAACAACGATTTCATTAGCTATCGACCCAAAATAATTTTCTATTGCTCTGTGATAGAGGAAATGTAACCACAGGAGCACAAGGTCGTCCTCTTCGCCGACTTCCGCAGATCCCCGCATCAAATATCCGTCTCGCCGGAGCATCCTCCTCCATTCGAACGACATGGCCGAGCCAGCGTAGCCGCTGGATGTTAATACGCTGCACAACGTCTATGTCGTTGAGGAGCTCATACAGTTCACTACTCGATCGAATGCGGAAATCATCGCCAACTCATACTGGACCGCAGATCTTACGCAGTACTTTTCTCTCGAATACTCTCAAGGCTGCTGCATCGGTGCTTAATAGGGCCCATGCCTCTGCGCCATAAAGAAGCACGGGTAGGTTGAGCGTCTTGTAGAGTATTAGTTTTGTCGTACGAAAGAGGTCTCTGCTACTCAATTGCGTATTGAGACCATAGTAGCACCTGTTGGCAAGAGTGATCCTGCGCTTGATCTCCAGACTGGCCTCATTTTTGGTGGTAACGGCGGAGCCAAGATAGATGAATTCCTTGGCCGTATCAAAAGTATCGGCCGTAATCTGAGAATCAATACGCCTCACGTCTCTACTTGTCGATAACATATACTTTGAAGTTGAAAACTATCTGCCGAAAATAATGGGAAAAATTAACTCCTTATGACGAGCGAATTGGGGGAGTACAAATTTACTTATTCTGGCAGAATTGTGCCGGTCACCGTGCAGCTAAACTGTTTCTAATTTGTAACACGGCTTTCCCGAAGTAAAGCAAATTTAAGTTTCTTAAAGGGATACTTCAAGAGCTAGTACATATTGAGGTATCACTTGAAGTATATTTCCCTGCTAGTGTTGTTCTAAACTCACAGGGCAAGGACATTTCACTGATCTTAGCTCTTTTTTCAAAATCTGCAAAATACAACAGAGGCTTTCGCATATTAAAGTGTATTAAAGCACTGGAAGTTGTCGTAGTCTAGTAGATAGTGTGTTGGCATGTTAGATATAAGGCCACGGTTAAAACCACAGGCCATGCATCTCGATCAAATCAAAATATGAAAAATATTTCTTCGGCGAATATTGCTCAAGAGATTTCTGGCAAAAACTCTGACAGTAAATAAAATAGTCATGAAAAGTTTCTCAAAAAATCTGTCGTTATTAATCGACTTTAAACTGTAGGTCCCACCAATCATGTATAAAATTAACACACACGTAATCCTGACTGATGAGTTTTAATGTATGGGTTTGTCTCGTATTTCACAGAGAACTACCGGACTATAGATCTTGTAGATTGGAAGTGTCACTTTAGCTAATCCGATGCAAAAGGAAAAAAATTTAAGAAATGCTACTCTATTCTCCTGGAAGTCGCCGTAGTCTAATAGGTAGTGCGTTGGCTTATTAGAGGGGTTCGAGCCCGACATCAAAGACAAAATACAAAAAAAAAATATTTTTCAGCGACTTCCTCTCAGCAGTTTTCAGGCCAAACTCTGAGAGTAAATAAAATTGCCATGAAAAAGTTTCTCAAAAATCTGTCGTTCGGAGTCGACTTTAAACTGTAGATAAGTGGTGTGAGAAACTAGGACTTTGTACAATGGGTCAATTCGACCTCCGGGTACTGTACTTGTCTTAATTGACAAGTACACGTCCTCTAACCTAACCTAACCTAACCTACTCTATTCTCCTTACTTTCTCGTTTGCATTAAGCTTAGTAAATCTGAAATACAAATGAAAACTTTAAATTGTTTTTCTTTCAAAGGAAAACTTATGAAAATTTCAATTTATTTCAATGTCCGCCCCCCAGATGTTATTATTTCTCCCTTATTTACAAGAGAATTTTCCCTTTAGAAGCAACTATTAGGTGAGGCATTAGTATGACTATGTTCCTAAGGGTTGCAGTTGTTAAATTAAATTTTAAAAATTCTTGGTTTTTGTTTTGTTGTTGTTGATCTGTATTAATACTCAAAATTGTTTTATTTTCTTCAAATTTATTGCATAAACAAGCAATTATTCTAAAAGGTTAATTAGTTTGCATGAACTATAATTGCCTGTTAGTGAGTATGGTGTTCCTTCCCCCTTTCTCTTTCCTATTGTTTTAATAGACTTTCGTATTTGAGGAAGGGAGTGAATGAAACTTCGTTTACGTTGCCAGAATTTAATGCGATTTATGCAATTTTGATTTCATTTGAAAACTTTTCCTTTCTTTATTTTCATTTTTTCCATATTAAGTTGGTTTTTGGGGTTTTCATTTGTTTGCCTTCTTTTTTTTTCTTTCTTCGAATTTGGGGATGATTTTCCCTTTCTTATGATTGAATTATTTATGAGTTTTTTGCATTTTGCATTTGCATACATAAGTAGAGAAATAAGTGATAAAAGGGAGTATGCACGAGTGTGTTGTTTTTTGTGTGTGTTAATAATTTAATTAAAAACAGATTTTTGTCATAAATTTTAATGCAAAGATTTGTGTGAAAATTTCGTAAATTTTTGGTATGATTTTTTTTGTTGTTGTTGGTTTTTGTCACCTAAACAATGTGGTGAAGTCACCACATATTTGCGGATGAAACCGAAAATTGCATTTTATTATGTGAGTAATGAAATGCAGGTCACACAGTAATTAAATTGAAAGTGAAGAAATTCTATTAAAATTTCTACTTAAATTATTTGAATTTAAAGTTTGAAACAAAGTCTTATAGACATTGAAATGCCATTGTTCTAAAGGAGAATTGACTTGTATGTTTATATTTAGATTTATAGCACTATAATTGATATGCGTATTGCATTTTGACTTGCATTTGAAACATCGTTTGTGGCAGATCCATATTGGATAAGACCATCGGATTTGTAATGCATTTTATAGTTAAAATAGCGACGTACACCTTCTTTTCTTTCACGGTCATTTTTTAAACAATTTCTCCAGTGTCTACCGTACATGCTTACTCAATTGGTCATTAAAAAGATTTATTCAGGATTACAACTTAGTTTCTCACATCACCCATATTGTGTGTGTTAATTTCAAGAAACCGGCAGTTTAACTTTGACTCTTTATGTCAGAGTTGAGAAGCTTTTTTAATTGTTAACTCTTGTACCTTTCGCCTAAAAATACATTTTTTTCAGAGGTTGTTAGACCGTTAACGATCTCTAATTAGTAATCCAAGCTGGCTTATTACATGTAAGCCGTGGTATAAACGGCAGCCCAAACATATTGACTACATCTCAGCAGATTTCTGGGAAAAATTCTGACGATAAAATAAAATTGCCCTAAAAAGTTTTTCAAAATTCTGTCGTTCGGAATCGACTTTAGACTGTAGGTGTCGCTACTCATGAATAAAATTAACACACAACATGAGTGGCGTGAGAAGCTAGGTTGTAATCTTGAGTGTAGAGTTGTTATGACCAATTAAGTAAGTATGTATCACATACATTGCATTCTACAATATCTACACTAAAACAGAATCTTGAGAAATCCTTTTGTAGTGCCGCGTGTCGTATGTCGTTTCATTGTATTGTCTTGCCTCGATAAGCAAAGTTCCTCACCACTGCTCTTAACACAACACTCCAATTCATTTTTACGGGCAACAACGGATGAAACTCATATTGCTGAATGATTCAGGAAATCAATGAAATTTTGCTTTACTGCGCCATAACTTTAAAGAATCGTATCAGCCTGATAAAATAAATGTGAAGCCTTTGCAAGATGTGCTTACAAATGTGAGGTCGCCGTAGTCTAGTCGGTAGTATGTTGGCTTATTAGACAGAAGGCCGCGGTTCAAACTCCAAGACAGACATCACAACGAAAATATGAAAAATATTTCTTCGGCGACTTCATCTCAGCAGATTTCTGCCCGAAACTCTGCGATTAAATAAAAATGCTATGAAAAGTTGCTGAAAAATCTGTAG
Organism: Sarcophaga subvicina; assembly: GCA_936449025.2. NCBI lineage: Eukaryota > Metazoa > Arthropoda > Insecta > Diptera > Sarcophagidae > Sarcophaga > Sarcophaga subvicina. Next base: position 100,383,312 of record OW388082.2, on the reverse strand, counting down.
TTCGTAGTCGACTTTAAAATGTAGGTCCCACCACATGTATAAAATTAACGCACACAACATAAGTGGTGTGAGAAGCTGACTGATGGGTTGTAATGACCAACGTGCTTAAAAATATTGTTTCTGCACCAACTGCGGATGTCTGCTATTCTAAATTAATGACTCAAAATTTGTTAACCTTGTATTAATTATACTGAAACCTTATTTAAAGAAAAGTTTTTGATGTTCACAGAAGTGGTCTACAGTCCTGTGATAATTATTGCTTGAGAACTTTATGGTATTTCTAGTGGTAATCCTTGACAAGTGACCTGCTAGTTAGTATCGGCAAAAAAGATTTCAATTATAAAGTAACTTATATTATCTCAGCTAGATGCAATTACATCTTTATCTCTGAAGATGGAAGAAAGGCCCAAATGTTTTGATAACGATCGGAAAGAAATAATAAATTTTTATTAGAAGCATAAATATAAAATGTTCCAGACTGTACAATTAGCAACATACCAGGTTCAATTTTATGGCGCCCTAGAAATGAATTTTGGGATTGCCAAAGAGCTATAAAACAGAAATTCTGAACTCAAAAGCAATCGCAAAACTATCTCATGTACTTATAACGTTGGTATATCTGTCAGCTAATTGTGTATACTTTTTAATTTCAGCATTAAAAAAATAAATTTCATTGATTCCATAAATCTTTATTAATCTCACAGAAAAACATACATATTTATTATAATAAAATTGTGATTTGAACTGACATTCGCGTTTTAAATCCATAAAATTAAGTTTTGATTTCCTCTACTGATGCCTCTTAAATAAATAATTAATACCTTAAATCATTTAGAAAATACTTTAATAGCTTTAATATCATACATTCATACGTACAGACATACATACATACGTGCATATTGTATTTAAACAATTTAAGCTGAATCATATTATATTTCCACTCCTAAATCATCATCAATTTTTTATATTCCAACAACGCTTATAAAAAAAATAGAAAAGCGAAAGAGATTTCCTATATTTTTACACAAAATCTACTATAAATTTATGGCAGTCATATAAATTAAGATTTGGCATTGGGCCAACAACAAAAAACCTGGAAAATATTCTAGTCATAGTATGTTGAAAAGTGTGACAAACAAAAAAAATCGGTTACCTATTACCGATACTACAAGGGCTTGTCTTGCCACACATGTATTATTAACATGCAACATATAACTGAACACAGATGGGAATATTTAAATACTCATACACGTACATAGACAAACATTGAATTTAATGTAAATATTAGAATGTATACACGTATGTATGTATGTAGGCATGTGTACATATATCTATAGAGGATGGAATATATTTTGAACAACACTTTTAAATGATACTCGTAGTTATAGCCGTACTCGTACATAACGAAATTAATGAGTCATCCAGAAAGAGAAGTTATTTTCAATTATTGGAAGCTTGTCCCCACTCATTCCCCATTAAATTTGGCTTCACTTGCTATGCAGTTGTAGTTTAATAGGTAGTGTGTTGGCTTAATAGGCGTAAGGCCTCGGTTCAAACCCCAGGTCAGACATCAAGACGAAAATATGAAAAAATATTTCTGCGGTGGCTTCCTCTCAGCAAATTTCTGGCAAAAAATCTGAGAGTTATAGAAATTGCCATGAAAAATTTCTCAAACATTTCTCGTTCGGATTACTCTCAGAGTTTTTGCCAGAAATTTGCTGAGAGGAAGTCGCCGAAGAAACACTTTTTGTATTTTATTTTGGTGTCTGGCCTGGGGCTAGAACCCTGGCTTTTCGTTTAATAAGCCAACACACTAGCTACTAGACCACGGCGACTTCGACTCCCACCACTCATGTATAAAATTATTACACACAACATAAGTGGTGTAAGAAACTAGGTGGTAATCCTGACTGAAGAGTTGTAATGAACAATTATTTATGTATGCTATGCATTCAATTGCATCAAAATTGTTCGTGCCACTTTACTTACTTGGTCATTACAACCTTTTAGCCTGGACTACAACAGCTTCGCTCACCACGTATGTTGTTTGTGTTAATTTTATCCAACCAGACCTACAGTTTAAAGTCGACTCCGACCGAGAAACTTTTCATTGAAATTTTTTTTACTCCCACTAGTTTTGACAGAAGACTGCTGTAAGGAAGTTGCCGAAAGAAATAATTTTTAAAATGTCTTTCTTCTTTGAGATATTTGAGCTATGGGTTGAACAAAGGGCTCTCGTCTAATAAGCCAACACACTACCTACTAGACTACGGCGTATTGTGCCACCTTAGCTTTCATAATATAGCACCCTGTACTATAGTGTCCTAGGTTCCTATGCTTAAATACATCCATCAGAGCGTACATTCATGATTTCTTTTCCTTTTTTTTTGCCAAGGATGTCATATTCATTGGAAAAAACAAGGACTAATTTTTCGCAGATCTAATCTGGGAGATATCAAGCCTGCTCTTTCTTTATAGTACAATCGACTTATTTTGTTTGTTATTTTCAGAATTATTTTCTCAATTCGCCTGTGTTTGTATTTAGTTTTAGGTGGATCTACATTTCCTGTGTTAAATAGTATGACATCAACAGAGTTAAAATGTACTTCTCGTAGTACATAAACAGCGCTCTGAAGGGAATATTATTGCAAATATAATTTCAAATCATTGTCAAATGGTGCCAATCTTCCAAAAATTTCTTTTTGCCATACCATCTGAGGATATTTCAATATTATAAGTAAGCAGATACACATCTAAGAAGGTTTTCTGAGACTGAATACTGTCCATTCTGTTCTGGAAATGCACTTTTAGTTTTGATCCCTAAATTTCTTTTGCGATCTCTATATTATGATGGATTTCGAAAGCTTTATTACTTCCATAACACATTTTTTTGAAACACCATGTACAAAACATGCATGTGACCATGGCTATGCACCCATATTATATGCAGCTATTCATTCATTCATTCCTTCATTCATTCATTCAATACCATGTAACAGACACAAAATATACATGGAAGTACAGAAAAAAGACAGATGTGACAACTGTCGACACGTTTTGTGCAGGAAGAACATGTAAAAACTCATTCAACAAAAACAAGAATTTATTGTATTGTAATTGAGGAGTGTGCACAAAACAATTTTGTATTTGTTACAGAGACACAAAAAGAAAAATATAGAGTTGTTCCCTATTAATTAAGTGTGCTTTTAATTGCAATATTAAAAAGTTTTATAAATAACATCTAACAAGCTTAGTTGGCAACACTCCACATTCAGTGGTGGTAAGGAGCGCTGTTCCCAAATTATAAAAAATTTTTTCCAATTTTTATGGGAACATTAGACCAAAATAAACATTCAGGTAATGTTGCTGTGAAAGGTTTGTACTTGCAAAACAAGGCTTGAAATATTAAAAGTCTACTAAGATATGAATTTTGACATTCCTAATGCAGCCATAGGAACACATAAAATTAATTAACATGTTTTCTTAGTTTCCTGGAACAATATTGTGGGTTCCTGAATAAATTTCCATTAAAAACAATATTTTCTTTTTTATCTACAAAAGCATATTTAATCTAAGAAAGAGTGTCCGTTTCATTTTGAAATCCAAAACATTGTTATTCAATTTTTTTTTTTGTGCACACTCCTCCATAATGCATCGTGGAAATACTAATAGTAAACGTACGTTAAATTTTTGTCATAAAATGCATAGTGATAGATAGCTTTTATAACAAAACATATACTCGTACAATGAGTGCACCATCATACATGCATATGTGTTTAACTAAAAAATTCTATTAAACACACATACTCACTAATGCAATCACATAAATAGACACATATGATGGATTCACACACATACATACACTTACCCGAAAACAAACTGTCATTGTATGATCTCTGTTAGCCATTGCTGTGGAATATGTACGAGAGAAATCAAAATAATTTAGTACGACTACGTACGGAGTTGATATATCAAATGAATCCTATCATTTACTCACTCGTACATGCACACATCTACTTGGACATAAATATAATGCATATGTATTCATAGACACGTACTTGTATATGCACTAACACACTGACATCGTTATTCATTTCTCATACTCTTTTATACTGGTCGTTGTTTTTTCATTTTTTTTTTGTGTTTTGCAACAAACGCTCTTTTATTTTGTATTTGAGATTCCGTTACATTGAAAGAAATCCTTCACAATTCGTTTTTCTCTTTTTATTACAACTACAAAGAGGCCTATTTAGCTGACTTATTAAGCTAATGAGTGCGTTTATTAGTTGAATTTTTTTTATTTTTATTTTTAATTTTTATCACCTTTTAGGTAAAGACAAATACAATGTAAGATACAATAGGTAAGGCAGGTGCAGTCGGCTATGCAAGACCATATGATTCAGATTATTTTTGTAATTATTGGTTAGCAATTAATGGTATTGCGTAGACTATATGGATGTCCAAATTAACAGTTGCTAAGATCTGGAAATAATCATAGCTTTTGTGGTGTAGTTGCCACTTTAATGAATTAAATTTAAGTTTTGTTTTCTTGTCTAAAAATTAATTTAAATACATACATACGTACACATACATAATTGGCCTTCAGAAGGCTTCAGTCAGGATTACGGCCTAGCTTTTCACACCACTTATGTTGTATGTGTTAATTTTATACAAGAGTGGCAGGACCTACAGAACAACAGATTTTTGAGAAAATTTTCATGGCAATTTTATTTACTCTCAGAGTATTTCCCAGAAATCTGCTGAGAGGAAGTCGCCGAAGAAATACTTTTTGCATTCTGTTTCGATGTCTGGCCCGGGGCTCGAACCCTGACTTTACGTTTAATAAGCCAACACAGACTAGGCGACTTCATTGAAATACACGATATTATTCGACGCACCTTTCGATTCATTAGGATAAGTCTTGCAGTATGTTTTCTGCATAGCTCTCTGCGGCATGATTAAATTCAGCTTCCTTAGCGAACAGAACGAGAAATTATTCTTGTTGAACACGCAGTGGTAACACGACGATGTGCGGACGTTGTTGTTGGATGATTTCGGCGTACCTGAGTACTTACTACGGTCAACAAGTATTTATTTCAGTCATACTTCACTACGAAACAGAAAGAGGTGTTAGATAACACAGAATCAAAGGCGGCATCCTACAGGTCAGTCTATTTGGAGAATATTTTGGAATGCAATGTACGATTGAATATTGAGGCTTAAGCGCCGATTAGCCAAACGTCCACGGAACGTAACGAAACAAAATTACATTAGGGTTTAATAATCGCTCTTATTGCTTTTACATACATACATAATTGGTCATTACAATCCTTCAGTCAGGATTACGAACTAGTTTCTTATTGCTTTTGGAATTCTAAAAATTAACATACTTTCCGTTAGATTCCGCGGACGTTTGGCTAACCGGGGCTTTATAATCGACCGTGCGTCAATTCTGGGCTATGTATATGATTCGCTACAAACGAAAAGAAACGGCTTGAGATTCTAGAAGAATATTACTGACGAATGCTAAGCACGGAAACGGTTATGATAAGTGCGCCAGGATGTAGGCAGCAGATGAAACTATGTGTGGTTTGATACGTGATAATATTACAGGAGTTAATAAAGTAGTTTGGAGCAGTGTTCGATTCGAAATTGAGCTTCAAACGGTAGTTGACAACAGATAATGTTGAGGCTGAAAAGATAAATTGCGCACTCGCGAGATTTATGCCAAATACTGTTTGCATTCGAGGTGGAAAAGACGGCTTCTGTCCGTCGCACTATATGTAACACCAATATGGGAATATGCTATATTCGTCTGTACACGGTAGATAATATAGATTCCTATACACTCTGCAAATAAGGCTTGCTCGCATACGAGATAATGTCCGAAGAAAAAAATTGCTTTAATGTCCTGATAGATATTCAGGCAAAAACTTTTGCCGGCTTTATAATATACAAGGTATAGCACCGTCTCGGGATCAAAAATCAGAGAAGAACTCATAATCTTCTATAAAGTGCCAGCAAAGGTGGACAACGAGTCACACCGGTGTAAACAAATTTGCTTAATTTAACTTCACTTTATTTGGTCCTTTAGCAAGGATTAAATTCATGCTGATTAAATTCATGCTGTAAAGCCTGCAGTTTAAAGACGATTCCGAATAACAGATTATTTGAAACTTTTCGTGGCAATTTTATGAAGTCACAGAGTTCTTGCCAGAAGACTGCTGAGAGGAACTCGCCGAAAGAAATATTTTTTCAGATTTCGTTTTGTTTGAGTTGTCTGAGTCTGGTTTTGAACTACGGAATCTTGTCTAATCAGCCCTAAACACTACCAATTAGACTACAACGACTTTAAATAATCAAAAAACAGAAACAGTATTCAAGACATTCTTCTCTTTTAGTGTAACATCGTCATAGATGATTCAAAAAAAAAAATGAAATTTACAACACTCTCTCACAAACACACACATGCATGTATCAATTCGTATCAGTACAAAACGTGCTCATATCCACTATAATCATAGGTGAGAATGTATGCATCGAACTGTATGTGTTTGTAAGTATTTGAGTGTGTGCATATTAACGCAAATCTGAATGTGTATGCGTGCGTGTGCATTGTTTTAAATAGAAGCGATATTGGCTGCATTTTTCATAAAATGCTAGAAATTACACAACAACACACAAGCGAAATATAGAAACATACGAAGAGAATATAAATTTAAATCTATTCGTTGTTTTTGCAACAAAAAAAAAAGGAAGAGAAGAGAATAAAAAACTGAATCATAAATGTACGTGTAATATGAACTAAACAGGAAGCGGATATATTGATGTTGTTTAATATTTTTCTTCCTTAACCGTGATTTTTTTTGTTTCATGCTATTCTTTATGATTATTTTTTTGTGAATGCCATGATGGAGATACATAAATACATAAATACTTATAAAATATTAAGTTTTGTTTCAAAACTAAAGATGAAACAGGTGCTGAAAATAAATAAAATCGCATAATAACGTGGGCAAACAGTACGTAACTGAAATATTCAAATTAAATAACAACAGAAATAAATTTCGAATGGCATAGTACTTATGTGAATATGCAGGTTTAAAATGCATATAAATTAATGGGGTTTATAAACACATCTTTAATAGAGAAAAACTTTTAAGTGCCAAAACTTGTCATTAATCGTGGAATAAATTGTGAGATATTTGGACATGAAACGGTTGTTAAATTGGGCAATGAAGGCAAATATCTAAACCGACCATCATTTTCTAAACCTATTTAACGTGGTAGCTGTAGTCAAGTTGGAAATTAGACGGGAGTTCAAAGTTCATGAAAAAAATCCGTAGAGAAATATTTCCTTCGATCAAATTGCAACAACCTTTTGGCATAAACTCACAGAGTAAATTAGTTCTTATAAAAAAGTTACTTAAATCTATCGTTTAATATTTCATAAATTTTTGGGAAACTAAGTCACACTCATGCACATATGAGTACCATCATTACCATGGATATGAAGTGTAATTTACATTGCCCGGTATAAGGTTGAGTTCTTGTGTGGAAAGCCGTGTATCCATTGCTTTTCAACATCTTACTCTTACAACAGGGACTTTCGAACTTTGCCAGTTGATAGTGGCCATATTGCTGAAGCTACAACTGTTAAATTAGTTGTCATTTATACTGTCTGTATAGACATATCATCGTGGGCGGACCATAGGCTACGACAAGCAAATGGCAATTCACTCTAATTTTCATCAATAAATTATGGTGCGATGAGATTCATTTCTGAATGAATGGGTAAGCGAACAAACAGAATTGTTTTGAAAGTTTCCTGCTCACATGAGATCCAAGAGTGCCCAAAAAAACTTCGAAAAAGTCACTGTTTGGTGTAGATTTTAGGCTGCTGTCTTTATCGGTTATATTTCTTGGAAAACGACAGTGGCCACGTCATCACTGTCAGCGGTTATTTTGGTCTGAATTTGATGATCTGGACATCAACAATATGTGGTTCCAATAGGGCCGGGCTATGTGCCACACAGCTCATGCCACATTAGATATTCTCATTCCTTCGTTAATTGGCCATAACAACCAGTTTAACGGATTTCGGCCTGCCGCAACACATCATTCCAGGCGCCTCTGCTTCGTGCGCGCCTACGCCAGTTGGTCAGACCAATCGATGACAGGACTTCCTAGATTTGGTCCTTCTAACGGATGCAAGGTCGTCCTCTTCGCCGACTTCCGCAGATTCCCGCATTAAATACCCGTCTCGCTGGAGCATCCTCCTCCATTCGAACGACATGGACGAGTCACCGCAGCCGCTAGATATTAATACGCTGTACAACGTCTATGTCGTTGAAGAGCTCATACAGCTCACTGTTGTATCGGATACGGAAATCATCGCCAACTCGCACTGGACCGAAGATCTTACGTAGGACTTCTCTCTCGAACACTCTCAAGGCCGCTGCATCAGTTCTTAATAGGGTCCATGCCTCTGCGCCATAAAGAAGCACGGGTAGGATGAGTGTCTTGTAAAGTGTTAGTTTTGTCGCACGAGAGAGGTCTCTGCTATTCAATTGCCTATTGAGACCATAGTAGCACCTGTTGGCAAGAGTGATCCTGCGCTTGATCTCCGGACTGACATCATTTCTGGTGGTAACGGCGGAGCCAAGATAAATAAATTCCTTGACTGTTTCAAAAGTATAGTTATCGGCCGTAATCTGAGAATCAATACGCCGCACGTCTCTACTTGACGATAACATATACTTTGTTTTGCCCTCATTTACTGCCAAACCCATCTTAGTAGACTCCCGTGCAATAGCACTAAAGGCAGCAGTAACATCTCGCTTGGTACGCCCTATGATGTCAACGTCGTCAGCGTACGCAAGCAACTGGACACTTTTTTGAAAAATAGTGCAATTGCGATGCACTCCCGCCTTTCGCAGAACACTCTCCATGACGAAGTTGAAGAGGTCGCATGATAGATACTTTGACTTTGACGACGTTAAACTTTTTTCGGGTTTTCTTAAGTCACAAGTGTATCCGTTTAAGTCACAAACCCCTATAGTTCTCCAAGCCAACACAATCCATGTTACCGATCAAATTCATTCTGATTTAAGTGCCCGACTCATGGAAAATTGGACATTTCAGATGTGCTCCTGCTAGATAAGCCGTGGCAGATATTTTGAGGATGTCCATACATAATTAAAGAATTTCCATATAAATTTAAAAATAGGAAGGGCTTAGTGAAGGACTTTTTATAACACGGGTATTACGTGGGACCTTCAAGACAATCCCAATGATATTTGATACCTCACAGTGCCGGTGGTACCATATTTCATATTTCACTCCTAGTGAAATTTGGATATCAAATGGATTTCAATTTTTTTTAATGATTTCCATTTGAAAAAGATTACAAACCTGGAAACCCATGCTGTTATATGCCACTTTATCCAGCCTCACTAATTACAATTTCGATGCTTATTTCGCATTTATTTTATTACAGTGTTGTTACACGCATGTTGGGTGTTAAAACTGTTTAAATAATTCACTCCTGAAATTCAATGGAATTTACTCTGCACGTGATAATTATTGTTAACGATTGATTTATGGTTAGGCGGTTGGTTGATTGCAGCGAAAATGTTTTTCTTTTTTAGATTGGAAAATATTTTTAAAACCTACAACAGCATGTTTAGTTATTTGCATCAGTTTACACAGATTAAGTTGTATTTAAAAGCGATATTTTATTCGTTAAAATTTTAATGTAAATTTAAATTGTTTAAAATGTTGCAAATTGTTGTTGTTTACATGTGTGTATCGACGAATGTGCTAATTATGTAGCACCATGCCATACTCTATTATGTTCCTGGGGTTTGTTACCACAATAACACATATATAGGCACCTCCACACAGCCATATAACGGTATATTTATCAACAATTATTTGCTTATTTCTACACAAATACTCAAACAAATTCAAACTCAAACTTGTCCCCCTTCATACTCCTGTGTGTGTGGGTGTGTGTGTTTATATTTTCAATCATTAGGCTGCTAAAAGACGATGGTTTTTGTGGTATTCACTGTCTTTGGTATTGGTGTTGGTATTGCTAATAATGATGATGATTGTTTATGTATTGGTTTCAGCCAAAATTTATAGAAATAATGGATTTGTTGTTGGCCAATAAATATACTCTCTTGTGACAGATTTTACCCATGAAGCGTTTATATATTGTTCGTACACATGTAGCCCGGGTTTTCAAACATATTTTGTGGTTGAAATCTTATGCTGCAAGTGGATCAGTTAATATTTTAACAAATTGTCGCCATGTGCTGATTTTAGATAAACTTTTTGAATTATTATCCTTCAGTTAGAGAACAGAAATAAGGTGGAACTGCAGAGTAAGGAAAAGAATGAACGAAATTCGTTATTAATGTTGGTTTAAATCTTAAAGGAAATGATGGATGTTTCTGCAAGGCTACTGAGTAGAGGGTTATTTTTTTTAATTCAACAGAACAGCATAGAGGTGTCGCAAACTATATTCGTCGTCTTATAAATCAAATTTCAGTGTCATGTATGCGATGGTATTTAAAATGTAATGGACAGAGTATTTTGTAAAAGGAAAATTAATCAGGGTTTTTTAACTGAACAAGTGATTGGTCTACTGATATAGGTTCTAGGATAATAGGGTTGCCATCTATCATTTTGTAGCAATAACGACCGCAGAAAGTGGGAGTTATTGTGTTGGGTCCTGGTTGTACTGATTCTCAAGACACAGTTTAACCTTTGTATAATGCTTGTTGTTAATGTTAATCTCTCTAATAAATTAGAGTTGAATAGAATTCATGAATGAATTATTTGAAAGGGAATTTCAATTTTCCTTTTTTTGAAAGCCATATTGGACATTTCTACCCTCTTCTCTGATTCGAAAATTTTGTCTTTTCTTACCTATATTTTATAGGCGGTTCGTTAACCAAAAAATCTCTGTCTACTTCAATGGAAAGGACGTCAATATGGTTTGTTTTCCTACCGTACATACATACATACACACATACGTAATAGGCCATTACAACCCTTCAGTCAGGATTACGTCCTAGCTTCTCACACTTTTATACGTGAGTGGCGGGACCTACAGTTTAATGTCAACTCCGAACGACAGATTTTTGAGAAACTTTTTCTTGGCAGAGTTTTTGCCAGAAATCTGAAGAAATATTTTTTTCATATTTTGTTTTGATGTCCGACCTGAGATACGAACCCGGGCTTTACGTCTAATAAGCCAACACACTACCTACTAGATTACTGCGACTTTTCCCACCATTGAATTTAAATAAGACAAAGGATACGCCATCGAAATTTTTTATTCCTTTGAAAGACTTTTGATGCCTTTTTGTGTGGAATATAACATCAATTGAATAACTGCCACAGCATCTCTGACTGGAGGGCATTCAAAATTTCTAATTTTCCATAACTTTGGTGCATAAATCGGGCTGAATTTAACCGATGAGCACCTGTAAGAAAAATCGACAAGAAAAAGTCTAATGGAGTCAAAACTCACGACTTATGTGGCCAGTTCACATAACCTCCACATGAATGGAACATGACCTCAAAACGCTTGTGCGGAATATTCAGTAGGGCATGAGCTGTGTGTCGCGTAGCACCGCTTTTTGGAAACCACATGTCATTGATAGCCCAATCATTAAATTTAGGCTAAAAGAAGTTGATAATCATCGGCCTATAGCGCTCGCCGTTGAGAGTGATGGCTTGGCCAACGTCGTATTAATTCGTTAAGAAATCAGTCTCATCGCTGATGATGAAAATTGATTTTTCAATGAAAAATGGGATCAGAGCCACACAGTCACAATTATTGCATTATGGCAAAACATAATGAACAAATGAGAACTAATTTGACAGAAGTGAAGTTGCCGTAGTCTAGTAGGTAGTGTTTTAGCTTATTAGACGTAAGGCCACTGTTCAAACCGCTGGTCAGACATCAAAATGAAATATGAAAAAATATTTCTTCAGCGACAGCAGATTTCTGGCAAAAACTATGAGAGTAAATAAGATTGCCATGAAAAGTTTCTCAAAAATCTGTCGTTCGGACTTTAATCTGTAGTCATGTATAAAATTAACACACACAACATGAGTGGTGTGAGAAGCTAGGTCGTAATACTGACTGAAGGGTTGTAAGGGACAATTATGTATGTATGTAATTTGACAGATAAACCTTCTACAAGATAGCCGTTATCTAACGGGGAACTTAGGAAGTCTCTTTTGGAACACCCTACTCATATTTTTAATAGTTCCTAGACATTATTATATCACCGCACCGGCCGTTTGACTAAAAATGGAGGTGGAGTAAAAGCAAAAAATAAAAAATCCAAACTTCTTAATAAAATAAAATGCCAATGAATTCCAATCGCTATTCACTGCCCGTCTCTGATGCTAATGTCATAAGTACAGGAAACTTTATATGCTCCAATGTCATGAGTTTATTTTAAAAACTTCAAGGTTGACAAAATGCCGAATGTGTAACTGGCTGTGAAGAAAATTTAAAAATTTTATTCAAATAACAAATACAAACACAACAATTTTATCTGTAGTTATTTAATAAAAACACCAGATAAGCTTGACAAGTCTTTGGTTACAATTTAAATTGTTTCAAATTTTACTGGGAGAGAGAGAAAAAATGCTTTTTAAACAACAGTGAGTGACAATAAAGAATTGTTTGCAGTAAATCCGATGACATTAAGGCTTACATACATAAGTACACATTTTGAGAAAAAAGTTATTGAATTCAAGTTCAACAATTAAATCAAAAGTATGGCGTTTTGATCAAAAACGTTTTGAAATTATTCATCATTATAGGACATCAGCGTTTTCTAAGCGAATTAATTCCGTTTTGCAGATTTCTATGGAATTTATACCAAGAGTTGTGCAGAGATCAAGGAAAATGGTTATCTGAAATTGAAAGGTTCGGGCTATTTGGTGGATGCATTATAACATTTTAATCAAACTCAATCAGTTTCTGCTGAGCAATGAGGGAACACAATATCTTTTCTGTGATTTAATACTGAATGTTTTAAATGAATTGTTGGCAGGGGAGACCACAGTCAAGCATTTGATCAACTGTAACTTAGCATTTTTTGGTGTCAATACTGGTCAGCTTGGGTTAAGTTTTACCTTTACTTTCATCTAATCGCTATTGCCCTACTGGAAGGCATTCCATAGACTTGGTACGTCTTTAATGACTTCTGCAGGAACTGTGAGTTTGAGGAGGAGGAAGAAACTATCTTGCACCTCATATATCACTATCTGACTCTTGTCCTGCAGAAGCTAAGTGTTTTGACTTCTCGTTTTATCAGAGTTTGACTGAACTCTCCAAAACAAGGATTGGTGCAGTACCAAGATTTATTATTGATTTGTGTTAGACATCGGAAATGTTTGATCCCCGTGTTCAGGGTGGATATAATCTCTGGCCTAAGTTGGACTTTACACATACATAACATACATAATTGGTCATTACAACCCTTCAGTCAGGATTACGACCTAGTTTCTCACATCACTTATGTTGTGTGTATTAATTTTATACATGAGTTGTGGGCCTTACAGTTTAAAGTCGACTCCGGACGACAGATTTTTGAGAAACTTTTCATGGCAGTTTTTGCCAGAAATCTGCTGAGAGGAAGTCGTCGAAGAAATTGTTTTTGCATTTTGTCTTGATGTCTGGCCTGGGACTTGAACCCAGGCTTCACGTTTAATAAGCCAACAAACTACCTACTAGACTACGGCGACTTCATAATTTGGGCTTTAGCTTTCAAAAAGCATCCAGCACGTAAGGTTATCCTATTTTAATAAAAGTATTAAATAAACCGATAAAAAAAAACAGACACAAAAGAACCCTTTCAGTGATATTATTATTCCCTAAAACTTAAGCACTGTAACGTCCTTCATTGTTCATAATTTTCCACATAAAAAAGAAATGCAACACAAATGAAGAAAAGACGTGATAAAAAAAACACTGAAAAACAATACAAATGTGACCACATATAAATGAAATAAAAGGGCAGATAAAAAATGCAAAAAAAGACACACAAAAAAATAATAAAAACAAGATCCACACCAGAAGATATCAAATATCACACACACACACACATGCGAAAACAAATTCTGAAATTCCTGGACAGATTCATAATTTTATTTCGTTATCTTTTAAATTTTGTATGAAATGAAATAAAAAACAGAATGAAATAGAATACAATTTACAGCACAAAATATAACATGTATGTATGTGTGTATGGTGGCGGTACAAGGACATTATATTACAACTCATAATACATGTCCATATGCAGTTACAACACCAACACCAGCCCATAGTTACCATACAATAAAACTGGGAGAAAGACAGAGAGAGAGAGAGAGAGAGCGAGCGAACAAGTATAATTTCCGTTGGAGTGTATCTCGCTTGAATGTTTTGTTGTGCTATTGGCCACTACAGCAAACAAATAGACAAACAAACAAAAAAAAAAAAAAAACGACAACGACAATATCAATGTTCGTCTGTATATCCGCAAGTATTTTGTAAGTGTGACATGTAAGCTTACAATCAAACACATACTTATACTGGTACACTCTCAGTTACATAGTCAACTACAGTTGATAGCGTTAGATTAGAAATTATTTCTTACAATTTTTATTTGCCCGCAGACAAGATATGACAGCGGACATCGTTGTTTTACTTCTGTGCAATTATAAATTGGGGAATGAACCTCCCGTTAGGGAGAAATGGCAGTTCTGCACTCTAGCACATATCACTGATAATAGGAATCATTTTCTAGAGTTCTTCTCAAAGCATTCTATACTGATCGTATTGGAGAATATCTTGAAATCAATTTAACCGTAGATCTTGCATGTTAATTTTTTTAAGATTTCAAAGATTTTGTGAAGTTTTATCGTGAATAATACAATGTTTATGGTTTTTGAGAAAGAATTGAAAGTTAAGTGTGGAACGAAAGTCAAAAGATTGAATTTTCTATTCTTTATATGTTCTTGATATTGATTGAAGTAGTCGTAGTCTAGTATGTAGCGTGTTACATTATTAGACGTCAGACCAAAGTTCAAACCTCAAGCCAGACATTTCCAATTTATAACGAAAGGTTGTAATGAACGATTATATATTAATTATATATGTAATATTCCTGCTGCTAAAGACTTTGAAGAAGAAGAAAATAGACGCTCGCCTTATAAACTGAAGAAAGTATTGGCAGCAACAAACATAACAACAGGATGTTTATCGCCAAAGATGGTACTACTTGGATCAGAACAAACTGCCTTTAGTAGTTTGGGATGAAAATTTATTACCAATTTTCACGCAGATTGCTAGCAGCTGTTTCCTGAAATGTTGTAGAGTCTTTCTTACTGCTCTTCTCATATTTATTTCACGTGACAGACAAACATTAGAAAAATGCGTTTCGTCCCATGTTTTATTACAAATAATAATACTTCGGTCAACTACGTACGTATGGGATAACAGAATCATTCGCTTTGATAATGATATATTTACACCTATTACGCCTTTTCGAAAAATGAGCTGAAAGTCTTGCAACCTTTAATAATCATGCTTGAAAGCTTTTTTGAAATTCGAATGAAAAGGATTTTTTTCTAAAAAAAAATTTATATTTGTCTTAATTTTTTGTTAGAAAATTTTAACCATTTCCATAAAACCTTTATGACACAACTTGTAGTTTTATGTAAGAAATAATACTGTATAAATAGTTTGCGATTAGCTATCATACTTTCAGAGCAGCCCATATATCCTTTTTTAAAATTTTTTAAAAGTTTAATTTTTTGTTCGCCTAAAAGGTAAGAAAATTAAAGAAAATATATTTAAATAATGATGCTTATGTTTTTATGTTCCTTTTTGGTACATTTTCATCTCAAATTAAAGTTTTTTTTAGCCACAGAATTCAAAAACTTTTTAGTTTTATTGTGGAAAATGAAAATTACCTCCAGCGATTTTAATTGAAATTTGATACTTAACTGGAAACTTTTTTACCTCACATGACTTTGACAAATATTTCTAACGAAATATAACAATGGTACCATCAGGGTTCAGCCAGCCCTCAACTGAGAGTGTTACTGATGCGAGTGCCAATAAGTTGTCCTATCTAAGCAATTGGTAACTTATAAATCGCCACAAAGCATGGTGCTAGACGTCAAATTATTACCATTTAGAAAGAAATATAACCAAGCTGAAATGAAGTGCTTGATTTTTATGTAAAAAACCATGCCAGTGTACTCATGTCAAAAATTTTGGCGCAAATTTCATAAAATGAATTAAAATATTAAAATTTTTCAAAAAATCTATCAATAATCGTGACAATTTCAAGTACTTACTACAAGTATGCATCAAAAGTGATACATAAGCTAGAATTATGAAGTTTTTTAAGGCTTGACCTACGGTTAAATACATACAGATTAGTATGCCGTTGTATAGATTCGAATTGTTTGGAAATATTACTGTTCATCTCGTGGGCTATTCTCTAATTTACTTTGTCTACTAGGCTTGTAGAAAAAAGGTTGATGGACATAGCAATAAGTTCTCGGACATGGGCTAACCCACAGCAGCAGCTGTATCTAAATCTACGGATTCCTGGTGTAAGTCCCTTGACAGTCTGAATATTTTGTAAGCAATACCTTCTACAAAGGAAAATTTTACGCCTCTTTCCGGGGCACCTTCATTGCTACTGGAAAATAGTTCAAATAATGCTTCTCACACCATTTATGTTGTGTGTGTTAATTTTATACATGAGTGGTGGGACCTACAGTTTAAAGTTGACTCCGGACGACAGATTTTTGAGATTTTGGCAATTTTATTTACTCTCAGACTTTTTGGCAGAAATCTGCCGAGAGGAAGTCGCCGAAGAAATACTTTTTTTTTTTGGTTTTTTTTCTTGATGTCTGGCCTGGGGCCTACTTGACTACGGCTCTTGGGTTGACAAACTCTTCCATCTAAGAAACATACTCGGAAGTCAAATACACAACAACATCTTAAAAAATTTTGTATTTGTTTTGCGACAGATTTCAAAAACTTAGTTAAATTAGCAGTCCATCTAATTGCCATGTAAAAGCTGCAATGATTTGATAGGCCACGATAACGATAACTTGAATCTAATGATTGACTCCAACTTTCTTTTGCTGTCGCATAAATTATAACTTCCGAATCGAATTGAAATATTTCTTATACCCAGATTTGCAAGCACCAGTCCATAGTTTTATCTGAACCTACCATTACTAATTAGCTTACACCAGCTGTATTTCTACATAAATATCGCATATTTATGTCCACAGTCATATAAATAAAACGGAATTCATAAACAAAAACCACAACATATTTGTATGTATACGTATGTATAGATATGAGTGTTTGTGTGTGTGTGTGAAATGTTTTTTTTTATTAAAATTTACAAAAATATGTGAATACGTGAATGAAAATAAAAATAAAAATAAAACGCAAGAAATTGAACATTTTCATGCAAAAAATATTCAAGAAAATATGAAACAAATGCAATAACATTTCGTAGGACAACTCTTTCGTACATAATATGCTACACGATGTGCAATTGGTGGCAGTTTAAAGCCAGAGTAGCAATATTATCCAGTAACTGTTACTGTAACTGTTTTTTCTATGAATTTTGGGGGAACAGTTTTTGTTTTTTTTATTAAAAATGGAAATTTTTCGTTAATAAAAACGGACATAAAAAAACCAACAATAAGAGAGCATAGCAGGACCATGAAATTGAAAAGAGGACAGAACGCTGCACGGTTTAGGTGGTAAGTGTTGGGTGCAATGTTAAATCGGGGACCTTCTCAAGCCAAGTATTATGGTCTGTATAGGATACAGGGGTAGTAAAAAATAAAACTATAGAACCAATTAAAAAATGAAAGAGCTTCAGCAAGAGTGTCATTGTGTAATTGTTAGAAATTGACTCAGAATCCAAGTGATTTTCAAGAGTTTTTATTTTAAACTTTTCTTCAGCTGACCTTAGCATGAAATGCATGAAATATTTTTTATTTCTGTTTCTATTAAATAAAAATATTTCATAACAATGCCTAGAGGAATATCTTCGATTCCCAATATTCCAATCTAAGAATTTTTATAATACCACTGTAACTATCTCTTCTGGTATTTTATTTTATTGCCACAATTTTATCATGGAATTTTTAGATTTCATCTTTAGCTTTCAGATTTTACACGCAAGGAGACTGATACATAATTGAACACCAGGAAAAAAATCTTTTCATTCATTTGTTGCCTGACATGAAAAGAAATTTATCGAAAAATGAAATGAAAATGAAAAAAAAAAATTTTATGGAAAAAGGAAATTCAACGAAATTCTCTGGTGAAAAGGGTGTTTTCAGAGAATGTGGAAATTTGTTTTTATTTCACTTCAAATGCTAAGAATTTAAATAATAACACTGATGTTAGCTTGTTCGATTTGAGCATTGGCCTCCTATACAGGAAATACTCATCCTTTTCATAATCTACTTGGAAGATATTTTTATTAACTTTCCACTCGCAGCCTTTTTTGCTAGACCCTGTCATTATAGCCGGCAACAAAAGATCAATGCCTTACGAAAGATATTCAAATGAATTGATACTCTTTTTTATTATTGTTGTTGGTTACTTTGGCTCTGGTTACTTTAACTTGAGTAGCATCTATGACGATTCGTTTGGTTACAAATGTTCAAAACCGCAGAACTAACTGAATACGAGGGCAGTTCAAATACAAGTTTTTGTACAAATGATTTGCATTTTATATTTCAACATGGTTTTGTTGTCCAAGGTTACTTCAATTTTAATTATTTTTGGAACAGCAAGATCTGTCTAGGACATCAAATTAAGTTTCTTGCTGTGAGTCAAACCTTTCTCCACTGAGGTATTTCTTTAGGTTTGAAAGCAATCTACTGGTAGTCAAATTAATGGATTTTTGTCATCGAAACTGCCTAAATATTGAGTTCTTGAAGAAAAGCTGTTGATTTTCTTTCCAATAATCATTAAATAAACCCAAAATGTTCGTTTAATGATAGCCACGGAGTGTTTTGCACTTTTAATTACTGCCTTATCTCTGAAATATATAGTTAGAGTCGTCCATTTGCCCTAGTCTTACAACCATCCAGAGCTTCGTATGGAACCACTTAGACTCCAATTCCAGACAGATTATATAGATCATTGGCGTGGTAGACACCAAAGTGGTTTTTTTTCTTTCAAAATACCACTGGGAATGTATTCAATAGGTGAAGAACAGTTTCCTGCACTCCATCGTCTTTACAACATTTGCAGAATTAGTAAGTAGTAATGACTACTAAGTGCAGTAATGACTTTAACCACCATAATAGAAGTCGCCGTAGTCTAGTAGGTAGTGTTTTGGCGTATTAGACGTAAAGCCAGGGTTCGAGCCAACAGGCCAGACATCAAGACAAAATACAAAAAGTATTCTTTCGGCGACTTTCTCTCAGCAGATTTCTGACAAAAACTCTGAGATTAAATAAAATTGCCATGAAAAGTTTCTCAAAAATCTGTCGTTCGGAGTCGACTTTAAACTGTAGGTCCCACCACTTTTGTAAAAAATTAACACACACAGTGGTGTGAGAAATTAGGACGTTGTACAATGGGTCAATTCGACCTCCGGGTACTGTACTTGTCTTAATTGACAAGTACACATCCTCTAACCTAACCTAACCTAATCTTAACCACCATCCTAAGCATGCTATATTTTAGCTTCAGTAGGCTTTTCCT
Source organism: Sarcophaga subvicina (assembly GCA_936449025.2). Lineage (NCBI taxonomy): Eukaryota > Metazoa > Arthropoda > Insecta > Diptera > Sarcophagidae > Sarcophaga > Sarcophaga subvicina. The sequence goes on along the minus strand of OW388082.2, from coordinate 100,363,526 downwards.
GCGATCTCAATGTAACTTCCTCCGGATTTGCTGAGCTATTTTGCCCGTATCTAAAACCAGCTACGTAGTGGTGACAGAAACAATAATGGTCTTATAGGTCCCCTGGCTAGCTTATCCGTTCTGCAATGGCCCATGCTACTACTATGTATATCCTGATACCCAAGTGATTTGAATATAGTACTGCCCGGCCTTCTTATTGAGGTATTCGCAATAGCAATAAACCATAAAGGCATTAGAATCCAGTGGTCTGTCCGATAACATCCTTTCTAGAAATATTATCATCCTTTATAAGTCTTACCGTATGGCTGACAGTTCCACCTACAAGACGTCACAGTTATTTGGTAGAGTTACGGACTTAGCTCAGACTCCCACAATTTCATCCAATTTCAAACCATCCTTGAAAATTTTCCTCGACAAGTCATATAATATGGTATCACGTAGTCAGTATTCGGGAGAGTTCGAAATTCCATTAGAATCTTCAAGTGACCGATACCTGGACCCTGGTATTTTCCAGTCGCCCAAAGACGCTTGAAATCGCCGTAGTCTAGTAGGTAGTTATTAGACGTAAAGCCCGGGTTCGTATCCCAGGTCAGACATCAAAACGAAATATGGATAAAAAAATATTTCTTCGGCTACTTCCTCTCAGCAGATTTCTGGCAAAAACTCTGAGTGTAATAAACCTGCCATGAAAAAGTTTCTCCAAAAATCTGTCGCTCGGAGTCGACGTTAAACTGTAGGTCCTGCCACTCATGTATCAAATTAACGCACACAACTTGAGTGGTGTGAGAAGCTAGGCCGTAATCCTGACTGAAGGGTTGTAATGGCCAATTATGTAAGTTTGTAAGGACGCTGGTTTCTTTAGCGGCTGAGCTCGTGTGCTATTGGTTCAGCGAAGGGAGCCGTAATAATAATTCAGCACAAATGTAGATGTTGTACACAAGTCACTAGCAATAATAATGCAGGCAGATCCTTGTATTCGTAGTATTACTTACGTACTTAATTTGTCATTACAACAATTTAGTTAGGCTAACGACCTAGCGTCTCATACCAGCCATGTCATGTGTACTAACTTCATACATGAGTGGGGGGAGCTACAATTTAAAGTCAAGCCTGAACGACAGATTTTTAAGAAACTTTTATTTTACTCTCAGTGTTCTTGCTAGAAGACTGTGAAGAGGAAGAATATTTTTTTTTATATTACGAAAATAGATTCCACTACAGTGAATAAATGTCCGTGATACCATTTTTCTATTATAAGCGTAATGCTACGCTTACTACACTCTCCCTAGTCTTTGTACATAACCAATCTTTATAAATTAAAAGGTTTGAAAGCCTTTTTTTAATATTTTCCTTTCTGCCTTATGTACCTATAAAGCCATCCTCGTATTAGTTTCGATTTTTCTATGGCCCTACATAAATTCGTATGAAAATTTTTATAGATTTTGCTGATAAATTTTTTCATCTCTTCTTCGTATTCTTGGTCCTCTTCGCCACAAAAAGTCTTCAGCAAGCGGCTAAACGTTATTGGGCCAAAGAAGAAGTAACATTGTACACCAAAAATAAATTTTTAAAAAAGTAAAGAAAGGCAAAAGAAATGAAATAAAATTCGTTTAGTTGTGGGACTATTTTTTTTTTTATTTTTTTTTGGTTCAAAATATGAATAAATTTGTGAAAATTCTTCAAAGTTCTCGAGCGATGTTCTTGTTGTTGTTGTTGTTACCGCAATTTGAAACATAAACGACAGTCGGTCGTTTTGTTAGTGTTTGAACCTGATGTTACACAGATTCTCTCTCTATTTCTAATATTTTTATTTCTATTTCGTTTTAATTTTTTTTTGTTCTTTGGGGTACTTTTTCTATTTTTTTGTTGTTGCTGTTGTTGTTGTTACCGCTGCAGGGATATTATTGCAATTTTTCATTAAAATGGATTTTACGACTTTGGAAAATATTATGCAAATTTTTTTCACTCACTTTAACTCACCCCACCGCCTCCCATTCACATTTTATTATTTCATAATCTATTCATATTCCATTCGGAGACCAAGTATTTGTTGCCATTTGTATAGAAATCATCATCATCATCGTCGTCGTCGTCATATACAGAAGGATTCTTATAATTTTGCCTCAAGTGTTGAATTAAAAGTGGGTGTCCAAGAGGCAGACAAAAAAGTGAGCAAGTGAGAGAGAGCCACATTTAGAAACTGGTAATATTGGCGTGGCTTATAAATAGTAGTCACCAATAACAACAAACAAAATGTTGTACACAATAGTGTTGTTAGTAGTAACAGTCACAAGGATTTGAATTTTTTTCTTTTTTTTTGTCATATTTTGCTTTAAAGCAAAAAAAAAAAAAAAAAAATTCTTTTATTGTATATCGCCACAAATAAACATTATTTATGCAAATTAATCCATATTGAATTTAATTCTTTTTTGTCTTTTAATTTTTTTGCTTTTTTGCTCGTATTATTCATAGACCAATAGAAGTCATTATGAGTTGCTGCTAAAAGTTTTATTGACCGAGTTTTTCGGGGGCATCAGTTTAAATAATTCTTTATTTATTTTAAATATTTAGAAGAAGACCTTAATTTCAAATGCAAATGATAGTTTAAAGATCATATCATAACTTGATATGTTGTGGTGAAGTAATTACAGCGACGATATTAAAATTCACAATATTGTCAGTACTGGACTGTAGTCAGCTGTGTAAAGTATGGCGGAAGCGTATTACAAATCCAACATGGACTTTCGAAATTTGCTTGTTAATAACGACCATTCTGTTGAAGATAAATCTATAAAATTAATTGTCATTTATTCAGTCTGGTATGCTAAATCGTCATGGTCGGATGTAGTAGCATTGAACAACACTTGGAAGTAATAAAATGGTTTAAAGAAAATGGGCATTATATGACGCACGCTTGAACCATTTTACGATCGTTATTCGTTAGCAATGGCATATGTGAGGAGTATGGCTGCATTAGATCAGTAGAAATAGAATCAATATTCGCGCGTTGACGAATTGCAACATCTGACGAAAACATAGCAGTTGTCCCTCAAAACCGAGACAATCGATTTCGCTTCGCTTATAAGAAATTGGGCCTGTATTTACACAAAGTTTGACTCATCCAGGACCACGTGCCATAAAAAATGATGTGGGCTCTGAATGCACTGTGTTGTAGTTTGCAACTGACTCTAATTTTCATAGAAAAATTATCTTCAATGATAAGATCCATTTTTAGATTAATTGCCAAGTGACCAAAAAAAAAATTAACGTAACTTGAGAAATACCCATCTACTTGAGGTCCAAGAGCGTCCCTATGCATTCCAAAAAGTCACTGTTTGGTGTAGATATTGGGACAACAACGTTAGCATGGTAATAAATGACAATGGGGAGTACTAAAGTGCGATGATTGCTGATCTCTTTAATGTTCTGGGCACTGAAAAAATCTGGTTTCATCCTGATGAATAGATGGATTGCGATTTATGTGTATGGTCTTCTCATGAAGAAGAGTTGAGAACTGGTCAACAAAATTGTGGAGTTTTCTTAAGTCGCGGATGTATGCAAATAAATCACAAATCACAGCAGTCCCTAACGCCAACATAACCCGTGCTATTGGTTAAATTCAGCCTGATTTATGCGAGTAAACCACAAACCACGGCATTCTGATTTATGCCCAAGAATAGTATGAATATTTGTAGTGACAGACAAATGTATTCTTTCCATACAGTTTGAACAGTTGAATGGTACGCTTCTTATCTTTTGGCCATGTGAGTCCAGCAATGAAATGAAAAGAATAATGAGTCAATAAATACTCTTGCTTCAATCTAAGTTAATTCCAGATGTGTATTGATATTCACTGGGGATGTTCCTGCTTCTAATTCATCAACTACACCGTTATCCGAGACGTCCTTGTGACCCGCAAAACATATCAATACAACACAGAACCACCATGAAAGTCGATCGTGGCATATGCCAACCAGTTTAGACTTAAAGGTTGTGCATGAAGTTGAGATAATCTAGTAGGTAGTGCATTGGCTCATTAGAAGAGAGCCCGTGGTTCAAATTCTGGCTCAGATATCTCGAACAAAAACTTAATATAAAAAATATATTTCTTCGACGACTTCTTCATACCAGACTTATGGCAAACACTCTGAAAATAAATAAAATTTAAATGAAAATTTTCTCAAAAATTTGTCGTTCGGAATCCACTTTAAACTGTACGTAACGACACTCATGTATACAATTAAGAAGCTAGGTCATAATCCTGACTGAAGGATTGTAATGACCAATTATGTATGTATATATTGTCCTTGTAAACAGTAATACATATCAAAAAAACACAAAACTGCGGCGAAAGTTGTTCAAGAGAGTTTAGTTTAGACTTGAAGGTTGTACACAATCTGCTGGTCGCTTAGTTGAAAGATAAAATAAAAAGACTAGTACTAAAAGATAGGTTAGGTTAGGTTAGAGGACGTGTACTTGTCAATTAAGACAGTACCCGGAGGTCGAATTGACCCATTGTACAACGTCCTAGTTTCTCACACCACTTATGTTGTGTGTGTTAATTTTATACATGAGTGGTCGACTCCGAACGACAGATTTTTGAGAAACTTTTTCATGGCAATTTTTTTTTTCTCTCAGAGATTTTGCCCGAAATCTACTGAGAGAAAGTCGCCGAAGAAATACTTTTTGTATTTTGTTTTGATGTCTGGCTAGGGCTCGAACCCAGGCATTACGTCTAATAAGCCAACACACACACACATTCTGATTTAATGTCGGGGTCTGATTATCTCTGCCTGAAATACACTACATTTGCTTAAATATAAATAAACTGCCTGATGGTTAAAGCTTTATTGAAATATGGAGTGTTTGTATGTCCTCATAAACTGAGTTTTTTTGTTGCATTTATTTAGGGCACCGTGGGCATCTATTCTGAATTGCAAATGAAAAAATTCAAATATTTTACATTTAAAACCTCCATTGTGTGTAAAATTAATTCACGGTATAATAATTCATGAAAAATTTAATTTTCATTTGAACCCCCTATTAATTTTGTTTTTAAATGGAGGAATTTTTTTCAAATGTTATATGCATAGTATGCATGTACTGAAATTTAATAGAGCACTAAATTATTATTTATTTAGGATTTAAAACAAAAATATCTCACCCTCGGCATTAAAATATTTCAACAAATTGTGGTTTCCACTCCAATTTGAATTAAAAATTTTACATTCGTCAGATTTTGTTTTTTGCTACTCTTTAATCATTAAAGATGAATGAATGAAAATGACATTTAAGGCTTTTTTAAAGGATATATCGTATAAAAACAATATAAAAAAGGAAACAAAATTGAAATATCTATTTTTGGACATACATACCTTACTTGCAAAATGTGTGCCTTTTGTTTCTTCTGCTGATGAATTCTGATTTTCCATTTTTTGTTTTGGAGACTGTATTCAAGGTGTGTTTAAAACAATCGCATTCATTTGCGCAGCAAGATATTGTCTGGTTGTTTTGGTTTTCAATTTTTAACACAAATGCCGGAATGTGTTGAAAAACCATGTGAGTAAGGAAGGAAATAAAACAAAGCAGACATAAAGAAAGTCTAATAAAAGGCATAGAAAACGAAAGTGTTTTAACGAAAATATTGCAGCTTTTGAAGAATATTTTATACGGTTTAAATTTGATATTAAATGTTTATTTATATAAGTTAGTTAAGGTCAAAAATATATACCAAACTTAATGGTATGTTATTTGCATCAACTGTGCTCTGTTATGGCAACAGATCCTTTGTTTTACTTCAACCATAATCAAGACTTGCTCTGAATATTAATGATGTTCTCGAACAAGATCTGGTGTATCGAATTTGTTAATAGTGATGGGTCAGATGTCATTACAGCAGTGGGTTCATTATTATTGTGTCTTAGTACCGATATTGAATGAATGTCTACTAAAAGAGGAAATTTTCAAAAGAGTTCATAAATTATTATATTCGGCGATCATATCGAAATAATGGTATAGTAAACAGGGCTGTCACAAAGTCTCTCTCTTCATCTTCTTAATACTCGTTTCAGTATCATTAATCAAATTTTTTCCAGCTAAGAGAACTTGTTTAAATCCATTAAAACCTCTAGCGGCTATGGGAATGCGGTGGAAGTTTACGCAGCCGCTTCTAAATTTCTGCCTCCCTGACTACGATATATACATAACATACATAATTGGTCATTACAACCTACCAACCACTTATGTATGTGGTGTGTGTCAATTTTATACATGAGTGGCGGGACCTACAGTTTAAAGTCGACATCGACCGATAGATTTTTGAGATACTTTTCATGGCAATTTTATTTACTCTCAGAGTTTTTGCCAGAAATCTCGTTTTGTTCAAAATATCTGATAGACGAGGCCTCATGTCTAATAAGCCATGAGTAAGGCGCTTACTAGGTCTAGGTAGGTTGGATGGCTAGCTTTGATTACCACTTCATTCATTTCATTGAGCACTCATAGTTGCCCGTTTTGACGTTATAGATGAGCCCAGTCCCTGTACAGGTCAAATTCCATCAAACTCATTGAAGAATTTTGTCACAAGGGAAGCTTCTACTACTAACGTTTTTATCTTCTCTTTCTAGCGCAACTTTCTGATCTTAACAGGTTGGTTTTAGCCCCGATACCAATATTATCCTGACTCATTGTGTAACCACAGAACTTTCTTATACAGGAGACTAACATACATACATAATTGGTCATTACAACCCTTCAGTCAGGATTACGACCTAGTTTCTCAGGAGACTAACACTTGGTATTAATTCTCATGTGTAATTATGTCCCTTATACTGTCCATAGAAAATTTATTTGTTGCCGACAAATCTTGGGTCTCGAATTAATCTTTCTTCTTTCCTGAACTCACTTGACCTGAATTGAATAAGGAGACAACTAATAAACTCTTTAAACTGGATTTTTGGCATTTCTCCATCACTTAATCCATACACACGGGTCATTGCCTAACGGATAGGCAGGCGAAGTGACTTTGTTTACCCGCAAATGACTATTGCAGAGATCACAGATCGGTTGGGGAGGAAGACTTTATTGTTCATTTCGTGTACCAGTATTCGTCTCTGATATCGATTCAAATCGATCACTAGTTTTATGAAATTCAGATTGATTTTCGAGGCGATAATAAGATAATGACAAATTGTGATGCTAGTTATCGAAGGCAATTAATTAGGCGATTAACTCAGATGCATCACTACAAGTGGCATCACAATAAGCTGCTTTGTGGGAAAACTAAATATAGAATGACCTATAAAAGTCCTTGAAACCTAAAATAATTGTATGTGCAAACGAGCATTTCAGATGATATTATTTTGCCTGATTGAATTTCAATTTACACACAGTAACTGACGAAATAATTTGAATTTAAACAGACGTTAAATCGCTTTTCATACAATATGCTCTCTCTCTGTCCCTCTCTCTCTCTCTCTTACTCTTTTCATACAATTTTTATTCTTTTCAATTTTCGATTACAATGCAGTTTTAATGTTGAAATCAATTTCTCACTTTCGCTACCCACTTGCAAATAAATTGAAAAATCAAGAACTGATTCATTCATCTCGCGCTTAACGAGCAATTCCATAAAAATATTAAAAGAGGAAAGAGAATCTTAAGAGTGAAGCAAACAGAAAATGACAGCAAGACAGACAGACGAGCAGAAATAACAGAATAAAAAAAAAAATTCTTTAAAAATGGCAGAGCAATACAGGAAACGAGGTCTGAAATATACAACAACAACAGCAACACTAACAACATCAATAAATACATGTTAACAAGCGCGCGTGTGTGTATATTTGTAAGCATTTGTTTCCCTTTGATTTGCAAGATGAGTTTCTTTCTTTCGTTCTTTTATATTTGTAGTCACCATGCTCACTGCAGAATTGCGAATGTGAGAAGATGAGAATGAGAATGTTTAGTTTCCTTTAGGAAGAGTCATTGTTATCAATTCCATACTCACACTCACACACTTGCATATTTATTAGCAGCAACTTGTTTATGCATTGCATACCAATGTTTACATTCATATGTGTGAGAGAGAGTGAGAGAGGGTATGGGAAAGTAAAGCCTGTTCGAGTACTCATACATTATAAGTGTGTATTAGTATATGCATGTGTGCATGTGAATAATTTCATGTAATTGTTGTACGTGCGGTTTACTTAAGGTATGAGTGTATGAATGCTTGCGTGTTTCCATTTGTTTATCTGTGTTTACCTTAAGGCTTTTAAACTTTTTTTTGTTATGTTTCCTTGGAAATCAACAGAAAACCACGAACAAAAGAGTTGAAATAAATTATTCTTTAAAGGTATAAACAGACGATATTTGGATTGAAAATAAGAGCTGCTGTTTCCAACAAGCTAAAATAATTTATTTGACTATTATGATACTGTTTCGTAAGATGTGTTTTTGAGATTTTCTCTGAAAATTCCTGAATTTACTTAGACAGCTTGGCTGCGATTAAGTCCCTAACAATATAGTTTCAATGTCCACGCTTGCCGAATGCCGAAGAATTTTCAGGGAAATTTTCGGATCTTAAATGGGTTCCGAAATAAAGAGATATCATTGGAAATTGAATTACAGTGCCTAGGTACTCCGATTGCTTTAGTTAAATTGGAAATCCGGTGAATTTTAGGGGAAAGCTCAATCTAGCTGGTAGTAGGAGGGTACAATGTTATTAGACTCTGGTGGACACATATGGATAAGACGATGAGCGACTCACTTCTATCTTTAAATCGCAAATTGGGATTCTTACAGGCCATCATTCTTTTGGTAGGCAAAACCAAAGGCTTGACATTCCGGCAAATGTCTTCTGCATGACGGGGTCTGAGGGGAGGAAGGAACTGCCTTTCACCTCATATGTCATTGTCCGACTCTTTGTATAAAAAGTCGGTCATTGTCAAAACGTAAGAGTTTACTCAGATTATCCGTAGAATACGCTCCTAGGTACATTTTTCTCCTACGACATAGACTAGGAAATGACCTCAATAAGAGAAAAATAATCTCTTATCTTCTTCCTTATTTCTGCAGATTCTGCAATAATCATTTGCAAGGTGTACAATATCATTCCGCCTCTCAAGCGTGCTCGTAATGAAATGCTAATGATGTCGACAATCATACTGAGCGTGGTCTTTGAAGCGTAAACAGGCTTATTGTGCATCAGATTTTCTGCGTCTCTCTGCCTATGCAAGAAGTCGCCTTGATCGCTCGATCAATTATACGCTTGCAGTTTCATTGATATACCAATTGGAGAGTTCCATTGCTGTGCAGCACTTGGCCAGTTCATTTGCTCCTTCAGTCACGTATCATGTTACTAAGACCTGGTACCGATATGATATGGGTCCTATATACATACATACATACATACATACGTAATTGGTCATTATAACCCTTCAGTCAGGACTACGACCTAGTTTCTCACACCACTTATGTTGGGTACATTAATTTTATACATGAGTGGCGGGACCTACAGTTTTTAATGTCGATTCCGAACGACAGATTTTTGAGAAACTGTTCATGGCAATTTTTATTTACTCCCAGAAATCTGCTGAGAGAAAGTCGGCGAAGAAATACTTTTTGTATTTGGTTTTGATATCTGGCCTGGGCTTTACGTCTAATAAGCCAACACATTACCTACTAGACTACGTCGACTATGGATTCCATATATTATATTTATATATTTCCATATATTTAGATTAAATTGAACTGTAATTGTTTCCGACCTTAATGCGAATTCGGTTGCTCATTGCTTTGATGTGAGAGCTACCTATTACTTAGATTTAGATTCAGATTTTGAAGAACAAAGCGTTTATCGATCATTCAGGTTAAATTGTTCTTATCGACAAGGAATTTTTATACGTCAGAACTGAAACCACATTATCGAGTAGGAAATCAGTTGTCTACATTACTGGTATTTAAATCTGGGACTGCCAATATAGAAGTACTTGTGTTTGTTCGACTTATCTCCGTCCCTACTTAAATATGTTTTAAAGGATTTTTCCAGTTCCTCTTTTGGGAGCATATTGCTCAAACAAAGCATTTCTGTCTGCTGTAAATATTAAGGCTTCCAAAACAAACGGGAGAACTTTCTTAAAAGTCGGTGAAAAGAAAAAACACATTACATTTGTCACAAGTTATTTGGAAGATTAGTCACCACACTATCTGTCCATTGCGTCAGTATGCCCTGAACTACCCTTTTAATTATCACCAGTACTGGGGTGTTTCTGTTATATTTCAGCACAGCGAAGCATCACTGGATTTCATGTCAAAATTTGCCTATGATTTCTATTGAACACGTATAGTTATGTGAAAAAATAAGCAGCAACCTGGTAGTCTGGAGGGTAGAGCATACATACATACATTATTGATCGTTAGAATCAATCAATCAATCCATCAGTCAGGAGTACGACCTAGCTTTTCACAACACTTATGTTGTGTGCGTTTAAATTTAACTCCGGAAATGTCTGACCTGGGGTCTGAACCGTGCCTTAATTTCTAATAGGCCACCACGCTACCTACTTGACTACAGGGGCTATATAGAATACTAATACATTAATATAAGCATCGTAGTAAGCTTTGATTCCAACAATAGTCTGTCGTGTTACACTTATTGTCTTATTATTTAATATGTTGGTAATAATTGTCATACAATTATAATTGCATTGTAATAAGTAAGTAAATATTTATCAAGAAAATTATTTACAATTGTATTGAAATATTTCACTTACTTTCTAATACGATAAACCAATAAACACTTGCAAATCTTTTCAGAATTTTTATATAAAAAAAAACATAAAACACCCTGAAAGCATCACGTAAATCCCTATATTGAATTGGAATAATTCCATTTTAAATTATATTGTTATTCGTTTCGCTTAAATTTTTATTTCATTACTTTACCTCGCATGCAGATGCTAATGTTGTGATGAATTGTCAACATGCTTAAGCCCTAAAACTGTTGAACATTTTGATAAAACTTGTTTTTCTTCTTTACATACAAAATACAAAATCTGTAATACAATGAAGCCTTATGCCATAGAAAATAATTAAATTTCAGCCGCCATTAAAAGCTGTAAAAGGATTTTTTTTCAAAAACCCACTTCAAAGGCTACTCCTGAAACCATTAATGCGCGGCTATAGAAAATCAAATAAATTCTAAAGAAATCCTTTTTTTTGATATATTTCTGGTTTGAATTTGAATTCTTCTTTTCCCCCCCCCCTTGCCCTTCATTTGAATGCTGCATTTAAATGTTGTTTATAAACGTTTATTGGTTTATTTATGATAATTTTATTTTTTGTATTGAACTTTCCTTTACTCTTTTTTTGTAGTTGTTGTTGTTGTTGTTAATTTGCATTTTATGAACATAATCAATATCAACAGCTTCAACTTGGCTGTCATCATGCTGCTTAACACATACGATTTTATCCTTTCACAAGACGACACAGAGAAAAAAAAACTGGAATTGACAAAAGCACACTCGCACACACACACACGCACACTCCAGCATACACAAAAGCACTTAAGGACCTCTACTGTGCCATAACGCTTAGGCCTGTTGGATTGAGAAAAAAAAAAAAAAAGAAAAAATAGGAGAGGATGGAGAAAGTTAAAAAATAAAATAAAATGATGAATGGAAAATAAATTTTATTATGAAATTAAAAATAAGCATAAAAGAGAGAGAGAGAGAGAGAGCGAGGGAGAAAGAGAGAAGTAACGGAACAAAAAATATGAGAAATGTTTGTGATGTAAATGTACCTGTAGTATGTTGCTTCGCGTAGAGGACTTTCTTTTCATATTCACAGTTGCAAGAGGGTTAGGGTTGCGCTGAAAAGTTTTTTTTTGTCAATATGATTACACACAGCTGGTAACAACTAATTAGAAATGCTTATCCTAAGTACAGGGTTTTATAAATGAAAGTACGAACTATTTCCTCTTGGAAGACATCTGTCTGGGCCTCATGTCAGACTTAAAGTCGCCGAGGTGTAGTAGCTAGTGTGTAGGCTTATTAGACGAAAATATTTCTTCGGCGACTTCCTCTCACCAGATCTCTGACAAAAACTTTAAAAGCAAAATAAAATTGCCATGAAAAGTTTCTTAAAAACCTATCGTTCGTAGTCGACTTTAAACGATAGGTCCCGCCACTCAGGTATAAAATTAACACACACAACACAAGTAGTGTGAGAAGCTAGGTCGTAATTCAGACTGAAGTTTGTAATGACCAATTATGTATGCGTCATGTCAGACTCCAACAGATTAGTAAGTTCAACTGGCTGTAGAAGGATGAGAGCTTTTCTCTTGTATGTTCTGACACGTTTCATTCTATTCCTTATCTCTCCTGCGACTTTAGCAAAACTCAAATCACAAAGACTAATTCGTTTCACTTGATCGACCAGAATACAGTGTCAAGTTAAAATTGCGATAGCCTCACATTATATGGACTTTTGAAGTTGGAATAGATTTTACAGGCAATTTAAGAAGCTGCTTATAAGCTTTAATGGAATCGAATACCTCATTATCAAATTTGATTCGGCCCTTCAAACACTTCAATTAACACAATCTGCAATTGCCCGGAAATTTTTCCTTGACATGGTACTCGTATAATGTTAATGCTGCCTTGTGACTATCAAGCATCCAGATAGTCATCTGCCTGTCCGAAAGACTGCTAATATCTTTCCGGGGAACATTGCTCTTTCCAGTAATCGTATTAGAAACCTGCAGACGGATGCTGCAACGATAGCCTTATCGAATCGATTTTGTTTATCAATCTGGTCTGATCAGTTCATAGGTGCGTTACATGTTAAAATATTTTTATTTTAAAATTTCAAGTAGGCGAGGTGCCACGCCCACATATCCATTTAAAAATGAATGTTTGTTTGTATGTACCTTATAGAATCGTAAAATATGCATTTGATCGTGTTATGATCTTTCGCAAAGTTGTTGCGCATGAGCCGACGAAGGTTTCTAAGTTAGTATGACCAATTTCCGACAGGGGGCGCCACTGAAAATTACTCAAAATGAATGACAAGCAATTGGTCGACCTACACCTCAAGCACAAAAGAAAAGAGCATTACGAGCCTCAGAATCAGACGAGCACTGAGACTGGAAAATCTTCGAGTATATGCCGCTGAGACCCGTTCGCTTGAACCACTTGAACAACGAGAAGTGGGATTAGAAACTGGTCGAATGTATACTACTCAGGCCCGTTCATCTGAATCATCAGGACAACGGGAAACAAAATCAATAAAATGATTCAAAATTAATTGGACATTTGTGTAATGTCTTTCCTTTAAATTTCTTTTAGCTGGTGGCGCAGCAACACGCGCATGGTACAGCTTTGCAAAACCAGTCTTAATGTTGCTGGAAAAGTGGGATTCCCTTTGGTTTTGCGTTTTGTAGGTCAAGGAGAAATGATATTGGTTCCCACCGATCTCCTTTGCCTCTGTAGTATACCATCTTTTCTGAAAGATGGAAGCAAACCTGTTGTTAGGTGTCTTAAAATAAGGACTACCTTCAAAATTAACATAATTTCGCGCCTCTTTTTGTCAGTTGCCAATAAGAACTGTCAGAGCTGCCTTAGGTGCAGTGATGATTTTTTTTATAATTCTCAGGCCATGATGGTCACTTTAATTCTTCTTTTTCCCACTACAATCAGGTCGAGCCCATGCATTTCATATGCCAACATCCTCAATTTCACTTTTAGTATTGACGTGCATTGTCAACAAATAAGCTAAGATTTCTCTAGAAATTCCTACATTTTCTTTTATTCGATTTACTAGCCCACTGCTGTTCTGCTTTCCTGGCTTATGTTCATATGATGGGCACCACCCCTAACCATATGGTTGTTATGTCGCAACCTGCAAGATGCCTTAAAGCTATTTTCGCTTTTCAGTTTGAAAGCAAAAGAAAGAAAGAAAAAACTGAATAAAAAAAATGAAAAATCCTGGGTTCACGTTAATATTTCCTTTCACATTGAAATTGTGTTTCCCTCCGCTATCTGTGTGGGTATGTGCCTATGGTGTTGGCAGACATTTATTGAGTTGTCCCTGTCGTGGTGAACGTCAATGGCACTTCTTTAAGTTGCGGCTATTGTATGTACACGCTGCCACCAAGGCGTACCTGATGAACAGAAACTTATTTTCCATAAATAAAGAATTGCTTTTTTCTCTCTCTCTTCAGCCGAAACTTAATTAAGAAAATATTCGCCTTTATTTACAAGTACTTCGAGACAGAGAATCGTTTATTATTCCAGTTTTAATGTACGAGTATTTGTTGGAGGCACCTTGACTTGATGATAGTAAGGGTAAGTTAATGTATTTGTTTGTGTTTCTTTCTCTCAAAAACGAATTTTTTGAACTTAAAATCTTAATCGCAGCTGAGGAGAATTGATAGAAATATTAAAAATTGTTGTTTTGGGAATAAACGTGAGTTGCTGTAATTCAAGAATAAACTGTCTGGGTTAAGCCTCCAAAAGGATTTGCGAGTTCGATAATAGAAAGGATTTCTAGAGCTATCTGAAATGGTATAATAATACGCATTGTGGCGATTTCAAAGCAAAAATGATTCTGAAGGATCAGTTTTTGAGGGAAGAGCTCACTCAAGGCACCGACGGAAGACATGCAACACCCTAAGACAATATTTATAAGAAGACAATGTTACTTTAAGAAAGCATAAGACTAGGTTGGTAAATTTGGATTGATTTTAAATGATCTGTTTACAAACGGCATGAAAAATATGTATTACTTGACGAATGGAAAACGGCGAACTGCGAGAATTAATGTCTTCTGTACCTTTTTGTCTCCTTCAAACCAAATTTAAAACAGTATCTGCCGCTAAAGAGGCAAACGGACATAATCTATGATTGAAATGTAGCCAGAAATCAAAAAGAAAATGCAGAAAAAACTTGTTTTGTAACACTTTGGAGACGGGACATAGCGATACTATTTGATAGTCAGATCGCCCTTAGCACTGGGTTCTTATGAGGTTAAATTGAAGATAGTGTGGGACTGTCTGTCGGGAAAAGAGGTTGCCCTCTGCTGGGTCCCAGATGATGTGGAAATATCTGGGAATGATCAAGCCATAGAGCTTGCGAATAGGTGGGAGGAGCTTTCACGCATCAGAACCTTTTTGTGAATTGGGAACGCATGGTTGGGAAACTATACTTAAAGAAAATAAAGATAAAGAGAAGCAAAGAATCTTGTTAGCAGTAGTAGTCGCCGTAGTCTAGTTGGTAGTGTGTTGGCTTATTAGACATGAAGTCACGGTTTAAAACGCCAGGTCGGACATCTCCAACAAAACGAAATTCGAAAAAAAAATATTTCTCCGGCGACTACTTCTCATCAGATTTCTGGCAAAAACTCTGTGAGTAAATAAAATTGCCATGAAAAGTTTCTCAAAAATATGTCGCCGGAATCAACTTTAAACTGCAAGTCTCTTCAATCATGTATAAAATTAACACACACAACATAAGTGGTGTTGATGATGGTTTGCGGCAATCAATACTTTTGTTGGAAAATTACAATAAATTACAGACTAATCTGAGGTTTTTTCGACAGAACACTGTAGAGTACACTTATTCAGAATGGGGATTGTCTTGAGCCCAACCTGTCGATTCTATAACAATAAGAATGAATCATCAGAAATTAAGGAACGAGTGGGGCATCAAAGCCTCCCAGAAATAAAAACATCTGGGTGTGCTAGGCAGGAATTGTAACAATAGCATCCTGAGATAATAATACCCTGGCTATTCTTTGTCTGAATCATTCTCTTAACAAGGAACACTTGTTTTTGGTTACATTCCCCACTAAACCTTCAGCTGGTTCGCCAGGCAAATTTTATGAATAGATCGGATATAAACACTAACAAGGCAGTGGTATTTGAATCTTCATTTTATGCCCCATGGAAAAAAATCGCCTTCCGTCTGGATTATGACCTAGTTTCTCACATCACTGATATTGTCTGTGTTAATTTTATACATGAGTGGCAGGACCCACAATTTAAAGTCGGATCTGAAGGACTGCTTTTTTCTAAAACTTTTTCATGGCAATTTTTTATTTGCTCTCAGAGTTTTTGTTAGAAATCTGCTGAGAGACAGTCGCCGAAGAAATATTTTTTAATATTTCGTTTTGTTGGAGATGTCCGACCTGGCGTTTTAAAGAGTGGCCTCATGTCTAAAAGCCAACACATCTACCTATTAGAATACGACCTTTTTATTCCGCATGATAGAAAAGATCGCCTTTTTTTGGCTGCGAAGATAGTGATCTTCAGTAACTTTTAAGGCACGCGTGACAGTTTTGTATACAGTTGCACATTGGTGAGATTTTAAATAGCTGATCTTTCGTTGGAGTGCTGGCAGATAGCCTTATCTTTAGTTGTGAACAAAATGGTTAGGTTAGGTTAGGTTGATGTGGTAGAAAAGCTCAATAAAGCACACATTGCGGCCCTTTGTGATGCCACAGGAGGGTTTTAAATTTTTTTTATTTAATTTTTAACGCTTACTGAATCCTTTAATGCGGCAACAATGCTTTGAATATAATTTAAGAAATCTCTGATATTTCTCTTCTTTTTTTTGCACTGTTTTGACATTTCACATACATACATAACATACATAATTGGCCATTACAACCCTTCAGTCAGGATTACGGCCTAGCTTCTCACACCACTCATGTTGTGTGCGTTAATTTTATACGTGAGTGGCGGGACCTACAATTTAACGTCGACTCCGAACGACAGAATTTTTGAGAAACTTTTCATGGCAGGTTTATTTTACTCTCAGAGTTTTTGCCAGAAATCTGCTGAGAGGAAGTCGCCGAAGAAATATTTTTTTTTTTTTATATTTCATTTTTGATGTCTGACCTGGGATACGAACCCGGGCTTTACGAATAGTAAGCCAACACACTACCTACTACACCACGGCGACTTCCCTGACATTTCACATACGTACATATTTTCCTATGCCACTGACAGATTTTCTGATTATTCGTCTGCATTAAATAGAATGTCAAGTGTGCCTACAATTTTTTGTACCCATTCACCCAAATTTTATTTATTTTTCCAATTTATGGTGTCGTTCAGAATACATGAAAAAAGAAGAATCAACGACTGGCATTAATAATATTTGTTCTAGATTTTAAACAAAATGGAAAAACTCTTAAAAATATTTGAGTGAAATTATGGGGAAACATGCCATATGTGTATGCATGTGTTAGCCAAACAAATTCACATAAAATAAGTGCAAAAATATAATATTTTTTCAAAAAGAAAACTTCTTCACTTGTTGGATTTGAGTTTGCAGAGAAAGATTTTGTACTTCTTCTACTTGTTATTCACAAAAAAGTACGCATAATTCGAACATAATTTTTGTGCCACTTTCGCTTTCTTACTTAATGTATTGACTTGAATTTTCTTTTCGTTTTTTTTTCTTTCTACGAATTTATTTTATCATTCACCATACAATACACGTTCGATTTAAAACTGAAAGTCTCTTTGGAGGTTGGTGATGGTGCTGTTTCACAATTTATTTCAGTTGAATAAATAATTTTTCTGATATTATTTGGTTGTTCGAATTTATTGCCGATACAGATAATTCACCAAAAAAAAAGAAGAAGAAAAGAAAAGCGAAAGTAAAAGAATATTTTATTAAAGGATTCCAACATGTAATCTCAAGTGTAAATTCAAGTGGTATCTGGTTCGTATTATTAAATAAGTCGCGTATTTGTTATTTGATTGGGTAATTGTATTCCTTTGGGAGGCGACATTCAAACATACACCAAGACTGTCTGTCAATCTGATAGGACTTCATAAACACGTTTTTTTCGATGTCTAGGTTACTCACACATGATTTGTTTAATATTTCGGTTGGCATAACATTTAACGCGATTACTGTTACACTCTACATAAAGACACTACGGGAATGCTGTCGCCATTTTGTCTGACAATATAGAAATCAAAGACTTTGGATAGGACAAACCAAGCTTTGGAACTTAAAAGTGTTGATTTTAGACTTGCGATCCAAATTTACTTAATTTTTGCCATAAGAAACTATGTGTGAGCGTCTCTCATGATCTTTAAAATCATGATTAAAAAGTCATCCGAAATTCTACAAAAAAGTCTCGAGATGTGGTTTTTACTATCACCTTGCTTTTGAAGGCTTTAAGTAGTAGAAATTTAAAGGAAGTGCTGATATCATTTCATCCTCCTGACAACGTTGCTCTGGAGCAATTTTGGTAAATTTCAACTGTCCACAATAGGTGAGGTGGAGACGGGTTTTACGTTATCATTCACTTTTTGAAGAAGTATAATACACTCATACAACCCTTCAGTCAGGATTACGACCTAGTTTCTTACACCTAGTTTCTTACACCACTTATGCATGAGTGGCGGGACCTACAGTTTAAAGTCGACTCCGAACGACAGATTTTTGAGAAACTTTTCATGGCAATTTTATTTACTCTCAGAGTTTTTGCCAGAAATCTGCTGAGAGGAAGTTGCCGAAGAAATACTTTTTGTATTTTATTTTGATGTCTGGCCTGGGGTTCGAACCCTGGCTTTACGTCTAATAAGCCAACACACTACCTACTAGACTACGGTTATGTCCACGTCGTGGTTAGGTTTCTAAAAAACATGACACAAATTGAAACGACTCAAAGCGAGGTATGGGCGTACATATTAACTGCAAGCTGACGAATGCTTACAGAATCTAAGCCACAAAGTGTTCATGCTGGCAAGTTCCAATGTCCTCATTTACTGGACAGATTTGTCGAGAAAACTTTATGGAGTTATGTACGTTATGGACGTAATTATCGTAGTCTTCACTAATGTTCTGCAGTATTTGAGTATTCGGTATCGCTATTAATGTAAAGATTATCAGTGCCCAAGACAAGATAAAATTTCTTGGCCTCTCATACGTAGAGTGTAAGGAATTTTATAAAATCTCTACAGATATATCTGAGAGCTGTCTTTATTTAACTAACCGGCAATATGGTATAATTATGTTCTCGATATGTTGTTTATATTGAAACCGAGTTGGATCTGATATAGCACAGCCTGAAGACGACAATTATTAGTCTTCATTACTTCAGTTTTAAATTGATGGATACCAGTTGGCATTTGCTAGCGCTAAGATAATTAATCGGGACTTCTAATGCCCCAACTTCTAAATGCAGCGCTAAAATAATTAGAAAAATACCTAAGAATAGAAACCTGACCGAATGCAGAAATTAGAGCATTTCCCCCTGATTTTTTTATTAATTTTGCTCCTCCATCGCTAGGCCGCCTGGAACGCTATGCAGTGTAAAGGTATTTCGGTGGGGATAATTGTTTGATTCGGGATTTGTATAGGCATTCCTCAAGGGTCACACTAAAACAATCTGGACAGCTAATTTAGCGGATTTAGATAAGGCTATGCCTTATCTTCTCGGCTTGTTATATGATATGTGTAAGTGTTTTGAAGAAGTTTTAAGAAGACGCCGTAGTCTAGTAGGTAGTGTGTTGGCTTGTTAGACGAAAAGCCAGGGTTCGAGCACCAGGCCAGACATCAAAATAAAATACAAAAAGTATTTCTTCGGCGACTTCCTCTCAGCAGATTTCTGGCAAAAACTCTGAGAGTAAATAAAATTGCCATGAAAAGTTTCTCAAAAATCTGTCACTCATGTATACAATTAACACACACAACATAAGTGGTGTGAGAAACTAGGTTGTAATCCTGACTGAAGGGTTGTAATGACCAATTATGTATGTATGTATGTAAGCGTTACCTTCTCTGCTTTTTTTATGGTATATGTAAGCGTTTTGAAAATGTTGATCTGAGATTCATTTCTTTGCAAATAACACAAACCTACACGTTAACATTGCAATCATCTATATGCTATGTCTGAATACCATCCATAAGACATTATTAAGATGATGTAGGACTCTAAAGTAATTTACTTTGTTACTATCTGGCTTGTCTTGCCTTCTCCATAAATCTTTTTAATTTCACTTAAGAACCAAACTCCACTTTCTCTCATTCAAATATACTTTCCATGCTGTTATATTAATGTGAACCTTGAAACAAGGTATCCAATGATTATCGAACGCTGTAGTCATAGCTGCCAGATTTGACGATTTATCGTCATTTTGACGATTTTGAGCACCAAAAATATTATATTGACGATTTGACGATTTATGCCATTATTTTGATTGATTTTAAAAAATTAATAATTTACATCATATTCATTTAATGCCACTTTGAGCTTTGCATTTACTTTGCAATTGTTACTACAATTGTTTTCAAACCTAGCATAACCCATGTCATTAATAAAACTTGGCCTGATATCATAGAAAATTAGACGTTTTGAATGCGATCCACCCAGACAAAAGTCTGTCATGGTCTTTTAAACGATTTTATTTTCCACACATAATTGCTATTTCAAATGAACAAAAAAATATCAGTGAATCCAACATACACTTTCCTTTTTTTTTGAACTACAAAGAAAGCGTTAAGAAATGAGATATTATAGCTTTGTGAATGAATATTCATTAGATTGGAAGATGGATAGTCATACGCAGCATAATCACTTCTGACATGAGACCATTAGACCCGCTGGTCCATTTAAAAGTTTATATTTAAAAATGCAATAAAACAAAAACGGTTTGATATTTTGCAAAATTAATTTTTTTGTTGTAAAGACGTTCAAGATACAGACTATGAGGATACAGGTCATGATGTATTACCTACTAGAATCCTTATAGCTTAGAATTGCATAGAATCGAAAGATCATGTAGCTTAATTCCAAATTAATGGGGTATACTTTCTTTTTAATTGTATTTGAACAATATTACTCATACGCAACATATTACATGTACTGGAAAAGTTACCCTGAAAAGTATGCAATAAAAAACTACGATTTTGTCATGTATGAAACTAATGGAGTTAAATATCACTCATACGTCACATATGTTCTCTGCATTATGAATTCTACATACATACATACATATTAAATATGAGCATAATATGTGAGTTAGCGATCAAAAAGTATAAATTTAACAATGTAATAAAACAAAAATAGTTAAAAATTTTGAAAAATTTATAGTTTTGTTGTGAACTACAACTGCTCCGGTTGAAAATGGATTTTTATTTCATTTATATGGCTGCCGCGGTTGGCCTCACAATCATAGCTCCCAGATTTATGCCCCGAATTTGGTGACTTTTAAAAATTAAAAATTTGCATCATATTCTTTACTTTAGTTTTTATAAACTTTTAATTTGTTTATTTATTTTTTCTGACGATTTTTTTGACGATTTTAATAAATGTCTTTGACAATTTTGACGATTTTTGCTCAAATATTTGACGATTTAGTGCCTCATTTATCTGGCAGCTATGGCTGTAGTCCATACTTCAGACCACAATGTTTATACCCACTAATTTACACTACCTTTATACTCTCCTTAGAATTGAAAACGAATAAAAATGATGCTGGTACTTTTATAACTTGCTCAATAATAACTTCAGAAAAATTAATTTTCTTTACATAATTTCTACTTTTCTAATCTTTATTTGGCATATCAAATTATACATCGTACATCATACGTTTTTTATTATCGTTTATTTATCTCCTATAAATCATTATATTGAGAATACAATAATTAGATTTGCGAATTAAAGAGATATGATTACGCCAGTAAAAAAAGAAATAATTTGATTATTAAAAAAAATAATAAACCTAAGATTGGTGTGTAATTAGACATACATTTTATTGATTTTTAAGGGAGATACTTTAAAGAGAATTTTATCAAAAGAATATTGAATTACTTTCTTTCTACCTGATATGTAGAATTAAAAAGAATATACAGAAATTTGCAAATGAGATTCCGGTGGCAAATTTGTATTAAAATCAAATAAAATTTTATTACTGCTAGAATGTGTGTTTTGGTGTTTTACTAGAATAACTCATTAATTAAAAAAAAGATGCGATAGAACGGAACTTTTTATTAATTTGATTATAATTATTCCTTTTGGCTGTTTTAAGGAACGTCAGGCTATCACAAAGCATTTACTCCATGTGCTTATTCTGCCTTAAGTTTTTCATGAGCTTTGTTTCATTTTTATTAATAGAGTTTCTCCATCTAAGCAAGTTATTAGCTATTGTAGCAGGCTAGGCTGGTAGGACTGCCATAGGTCATTATCTTCGGGTGTTAAAAATTGCTTTTGAATTGATTTTTACGTAGTATATTTACATCTAGTAGCAACACATTAAGTAATTTGCATTCACAACTGTTTGCACTTCATAGCATACATTCTTGATCATACAACACGACCATTACAACACCATGATTCTTGAGGTTGCTAAAGGAAAGTTTCCATCTATTGCTATTCATTCGAATGATGCTCCTGATTTATATTTTGCTGCAGGTGTCTTCGACTTCTTCTGACTGCACCTTTGATTGTTAAGCACAGCGTGCAGTTTTTTATGCAATCGGTGACCACCTACCTACTGGTATCCAAATCATTAGAAACTCTTTTTTCCAAAGACTTGTTAACTCATTTGTGACCTTATTCTTCTTAAAGAACTGTTCGATTATTACTTTCTGCTTTTTGCGCTTCCCGAACTGCATTTTGAACACCTCGTTAATCAGTTTTAAAACTTTACGAAAGGGCATTCAGCTGTTATCTCGTTGTTGTCAGCCTTTTTTGCCAATATGATCTTGACAGTATGCGATTAATTCTCCGTGCTATTAAGTAGTGTCCACAGATTTCTACTTTAGTTAGCCGGACTTCAATGATTGACTGTGATGACTTGCTTGCTGCTTGATTACTCTCTCTTAGTGAATACTGATCCCTTTCATGATACTTTTATAGTTGCTTAGGTAAAGATCGCCCTTTTCCGTTTCACATATTTCTTATCGCCTCTTTTATGTCTTTTGCTGTCCTTCGTGTGTCATTAATGTGATCTGTTTCCATTGTGAAGTCGCCGCAGTCTAGTAGGTAGTGTGTTGTCTTATTAGACGTAGGGCCACGATTCAAACCAGAGATCAGCAATGAATCGCTTTTTCGCTACTCATAAGTACTCATGAAATTTTGAGTATGAGTGAGTCAACAGTATTGAAATCCAACTACTCTGATTCATTCTTACGCACTACAACATTGATTTATAAGTACAAGTTGCAATGAGTATGAGTACAACCTTGACATCAAATTAATAGCATTCGAACTACGTTTGATTCATACGTCTACTCATTCAGATTCGCAAATTTAGAAAAATATTTATAATACTCATAAATGATTCGAGTTATTCGAAGCATTCGTCAAAATGTACAGTTTTAGTTATTGTTGCGTTTACAAAGAAAGAAGAAAGACACATAAACAAAAAAGACAAAGACAGCAAGCAGAGCAAACACACAACCTCCATGTGAGTATTATAGTATTCGTACGCGAATTATACTTATTTTGTGATTTGTATATACGATGAGTCATGGAGAGTCGAAATCAATAACATCATGCGTATTGTTAAGTACGACTACCATGAGTATTTCGGACTTTCAGTATGAGTAGTATGAGTATGACATTAAAATAAGTATGTATGCGTATAAGTATCAGAAATTATAAGTATGATTTGAATCTATTCATTGTTTTGAATACTCATTGCTGACCTCTGGTTCAAACCCCAGGTCATATATCAAAACGAAATATGAGAAAATATTTCTTCGGCGATTTCCTCTCAGCAGATTTCTGGCAAAAACTCTGAGGGTAAATAAAAAATTGCAATGTAAAGTTTCTCAAGAATCTGTCGTTCGGAGTCGACTTTAAATTGTAGGTCTCGCCGCTCATGTATAAAATTAACACACACAACATGAGTGGTGTGAGAAGCTAGGCCGTAATCCTGACTGTAGGGCAGGGTGTTTTGTATATATGATTCCATCGCGACGACCTATATATTACACATTTTGAATGTCTGCGGTTTTCCAGGCGATTTCTTGGGCTATTTCGACAGCTGCTGTTCAATAATTTTTGTCTGTGCTAGACACAGCCATTCCCTGCATTTATACCACATTTATTCTATCTCTCATTTGTTCTTTTACTGTTATTGTAATTTTTGATGCCGTAACTTATTGTAGTTTTTTTTATTATAGTTCAAACAGTGTTGTCAACTCTCACTACCTCCCAGGCGAATGAAAACATTTCTAATTTTCTACCACATATTTCTACCATTTTTACTACAGTAAGACCCCGCTTAACGCGGGGGATACGTTACAATAAGTTTCAACGCTAAACGAAACAGTGATAAACGAGGCAACTTATAAAACAACTGTGACGCAGGAAAAATATAGGTTCGTACTGTGATTGCGACTTCGGAAAATACAGTTGGAATCTTTATTCTGGACAGACTATTAAAAGAGCATTGAAAAAGATACTTAGTATACACCGTGTGCGATTTAGGAGAATCCCAATACTACAGCGTAATACTGAAACAGCGTTAATCGGAGCAGCGTTAAGCGAGGGGAAACTGAATTATTTTAAGTGCATATCTCTCAAAATTTAATTCAATATGCGTTTATAATTTCAGACTTTATAACGTTTCTGGTTTCCAACATTTTAATTCATTTTCTTCTTATTCCTTCAATTCAAAAAAAAGGGAATTTTAAATTCTTTTCGCAATTATCATGATGAATTCATTAAACAAGACCTGCCTGCAACACCAATGGAAGAGGCTCAATTTTTATGGATGTAAAATTTTAGACATAAATAGCCTGGTTTTTACATTTCATATGCCATCGCTCAATAGACGAATTGATGCATGACGCCTAATGCCCATATGAACATATATACAATAACGAACGCGCTGTTCGTTTCCACAAACTGACTTTTAACTGGACCTGAAAAGGGCAACGCAGCTGGGGAAGAGAGAATTTAAAACAACAAATTCATAAGCTTCTAGCTAAATGCTTTGCATATTCAATAACAACATTCAAAATATGTATCTGCGGTATAAAGGCTTATAGCAATGAAGCCTACATACAGGGTGCTTGCATGTGGGCTTTCTAATTTGACTTTTAGGAACAACCTACACTTTTTGAAACTACACTCTTTCGGTGCTCATATATGTACACAATTTTGGGAGGCTATGCTATGGATTTTGTTTTGGCATCTTTTACCTCAGTTATGAATAGCGTATACATTAAATGCATCCACCAAACTGGCATTTAAGGCATCGCGTCATCAATAGCATCAACAGCATCATAATCATCACCTGTCATATGCTCAAGTTTTAATATGTTCCAGGTGTAGGTGTTGCATGTAGGGCGTATGTTAGGAGTCTGATTATCAAAATGTTCAGGTATTTTTGGTTTTGATAAGAGGCTTGAAATTTATTTTTAGAAATTCATACACAATCAATGAATAGACAGACAGTCGGTTAGAGGAATAAACACATATGTACCTATGCGGCAACATTTGAAAGGCAATTAACGGTATGAGTATGGAATAACGGTAAATAAAATATTATTGTTTCCCTTTGTTGTACTGTTTTGCAACCGCCTCTCATAATGAGATGTTAATGACTGATGAGTGTGTGTGTATTGCAAAAATTGTTTCAAACATTCAAAAATCGAAGGAATGTGCACAGGTATTGATGTGTTGGTGTTTTGTTTGCAAACATTATAATGAATAAATATCCTGTGGTAGAATTATGGTGTGGGTTTGGCGAGACTTGTTATTTCGTTGGAGAATAACAGTTTTACAGTAAAATTTTGAAAATTTTTAATGTTGTGTTGAGAAATTTGTAAACTTTTTTGATGATATTTTAAAGTTGAATTTAAATCGATTAAAACTATCACCATCGTCAGCACAAAAGACTTCGGAACTTCCATGTGTCATTACTTCGCAAATGATTAGTGCACCTGGCGAACCTTGTAAGACGGCCTTACTGGTTTCGTAGTTGTGATGGTCTAGGTTCTCTCTCGCAGTTAAAAAGAAAATTTGATGAAACTCTCAGCAATATTTCTATTTCAAACGTAAATTTAAACAAAACACAAACAAAACTATTGAAACCTTGCCCTTTATGCCTGATTTTTCGTACAATATGTGTGTTACCGAGAGTAACAACCTGACAAATGTTGGTTTTCAATTGCTCCACCGTTAGGAGATTATTCACGTAGACGTGGCCTTTCACGTTGCCCTCAAACATAGTCAAATCGTTAGCCATTGGACGTTGACATAATCTGAAACTATCATTTCGGGGAATTTTTCATGTAACAGACATAAAATCGTCTGTGACTCATGGCACCGTTTTGTTGAAACTACATACGGTAGCGGTTTTTCCAGCGTCATTTTAGAAAGAATTCGTCCAAATGACAATTGTAGACTTCTTACTTACTTAATTGGCCCTTAACAACCCGATTAACGGATTTTGGCCTGCCGCAACATATCCTTCCAGGCGCCTCTGCTTCTTGCGCTTCTACGCCAGTTGGTCACACCAATCGATGACTTTCTCGATTTGGTCCTTCCAACGGATACAAGGTCGTTCTCTTCGCCGACTTCCGCAGATCCCCGCATCAAATATCCGTCGCGCGGGAGCGTCCTCCTCCATTCGAACAACATGGCCGAGCCAGCGCAGCTGCTGGATATTAGTACGCTGCACAACGTCTATGTCGTTGAGGGGCTCATACAGCTCAATGTTGGATCGGATGTGGAAATCATCGCCAGCCCGCACTGGACCGAAGATCTTACATAGAACTTTTCTCTCGATTGTACAATGGGTCAATTCGACCTCCGGGTACTGTACATGTCTTAATTGATAAGTACACGTCCTCTAACCTTTCTCTCGAACACTCTCAAGGCTGCTGCATTAGTGCTTAATAGGGTCCATGCCTCTGCACCATAAAGAATCACGGGTAGGATGAGCGTTTTGTGGAGTGTTAGTTTTGTCGTACAAGAGAGGTCTCTGCCTATTGAGACCATAGTAGCACCTGTTGGCAAGGGTGATCCGGCGTTTGATCTCCAGACTGACATCATTTTTGGTGGTAACGGCGGAGCCAAGATAAATAAGTGCCTTGACTGTATCAAAAGTATAGTTATCGGCCGTAATCTGAGAATCAATATGCCTCACGTCTCTACTTGTCGATAACATATACTTTGTTTTGCTCTCATTTATTGCCAGACCCATCTTAGTAGACTACTATGTCCAAAAAACTGAAATTTTTACGGATGCAAGGTCTTTTTGTACAGCCATTTCGGAGTTCTGTGTGTCCCTTATTCGAGCATTTTATTTGCGAATAAGGAATGAATTTTATGGCTGAAGAAATTTTTCTTGTGAATTGGAAATTTTCGACAACCTTCAATTGTTTACTAAGCTATTTGTTTTTCAATTTTCAACTTGTCTTCTACAAAGTGAAAACCTGTTTCGGAGGAACTGTTGAAGTAACTTTAGACGTTCTAGAGTTGTTGAGTTTTAATTTTTCTTTTAATTTCCTATTTAGGGCAGTCTTGTCTAAATGCATATAAAATGCACATTTGCTGCACAACACAATTTTATGAATTTCTGAATTAAAAATTAAAAACTCATATTATAACACATAGCAAATGCTTTTTTTAAAATTGCAAACATACATACAAACACACACGTATGGTATATACATACATACATACAGATACAGACTGAATAGTAAATGATCATCTATTTACCACAGTTACAAATTATTTCAGAAAAAAAAAATAATTTGGGGTTCTCTACTGACACACACAATCAAAAACTCATATAAGTGTGAGCATTACAAATAGAAATTGTTATCCTGTTTATCCTGTGTATAATAAGTATGTAAGTGTGTAGAAGTGTTGTGTGTTGTGAAAAATAGTTGGGGTTTTTATATAGTTTGTGGCTTCTGATAGCAGCAAAGTAGCTACATTAGGGAAGTGAATACTTTCAGTTTAGTTGGTAACTTTGTAATTTAAATCTATAGCAGAATCTAGAATGATATGGTTGCCATCTGTCACTGTCGAGAAATAATTGTAATGGTTGCGAAAGCTTGATCGTTGACTTGTATTATTTTTTCCTTTTCTTTCTCTTCTTCCTCTTCTTCAGTGAAAGTGAATCGCTGAAGAAACATGATCTTTTTAAAGATGCGGTGCAAAACGTGCTACAATACTGGTGATTTAAATTTTTTCACATTTTGAGCAATACAAGGCGATTGTAGTCATCAAAACCGGGCAACTGTGTAAGGAAGCGGTGCAAATGTCAGGATGTGCATAGTTCTAGTGTACGAATATATCGCGTGGCGCATATGGATAATCCAATTGTCAATTGTCAATTCCACGGCGTTTTGAGCAATTGGGCCCATCTTATGGCGAATATTAGATTTGGTTTTGCTTTTCCATGCATATAACCTACAATTCATGTAACAACTAAAGCCTTCTGACCATTCACAAGGACGTAATGATATGATAATTGGATGCTGGATCAACAGATTTTAAATGCTGATATTCGAACGAAATTTTCTTCAGCGATCAAGCTTAATTGCGCTCAGTGTAGTAGTAGGTGTCATTACCGGGCATTGCTGTATGGGTATGTATGCGAGGCGCATTGGTCTTGGACACCTTGCTAACGACTTCTGCAGAAGCTGCAGAGATGAGGAGGAAGAGGAGAATGTCCCTCATCTGCTGGGTACATGCCCGGCTCTTTGCCAAAGGAGAATGAAGTACTTGGATGATCTGGAGGAACTATCAGGGATTGACATTGGCAGCCTGAATCGTTTAGTCAGGAGCTCCGAATGGTTTCGAGACTAGGGGATAACGAATGACTGTGGTAGCACAATGGGCCCAATGCGGCCTAAGTGAGTCTATCCAAAAATTTTTCTTGGATGGGCAGCCACCTACTACCTACCTACCTTAATTTTACTTCAGTTAACAAAATTATTGTTATTAGGCGTCGAGAAAACTAAGCAGTAATTGTGGAAAAGACTTTGAATCCAGATAAAGTGACTGATTGATGAGCATTACTGTCTGGAAATGTCTTTTGGTCTGAATTTTAGAACAATTCTGGATACAGGGCACAATAGTCGTAGAATAACAGATCTTTTTGACTTGGAATTGAAGAATTCAAAACTTTTTGAAAGTTTCATTTCGTCCTGGGTGTCCTTGTCGGCAACTAAAATTCAATTTGCAATGGCTATAGGCTCACTGTCTCTCCTTAACCTTTGTGTAGCGGCATAAAATATGTCTTTTACTATCGCATTATAATCCTGTATCCTGTTTCCCTTTTTGGTTTCTATTTCCTGTAAAATTACAACAACACTGGCAATAATTTTGCAATAAATTGCTCTTCTAATATCATTTTTTGTATCTATGTTGTTGTTGTTTCATTATTTTTTTGGTTTTTTTTGTTTTTATTTTTTATTTCGTTACATTTCAAAATAATAAATGAAAAGTATTATTTGCCAACAATCTGCAGCACTATTAGCAGCAACAACAAATGGAACAGCAGCAGCAGCGGCAAAAGCAACTAAAATAACAATTGCCAGTGCAACGAAACCAATTCATATCCTGCCATTTAACATTTACAAGAACAAAGGAGTGTTTAATATGAAATTGTTGTTGTTGATAAATTTTTACAATAAAAAAAAATAATTTTTATTTTTATTTCCATTTTCTATTTCTCTTTGTGTTTTTTTGTTTTTAAATATTTTCCAACGATTTCATTTCAGTTGTAAAATAAAATACGTTCAACACATTAAAACGTGGCATATTCGGTTAACACACAAAAAGTGTTGAAAAAATTTTCGTATGGAAAAAATGTAGATTCGTTAGAGATGTTATGAGAAGAGAGAGAGAGAGGTGTCTGAACCCAAGAATTCTATACCATTAAACTTGATGTCCTATGGTAGTGTCGTCCTTTATCTTACCTTCTGACAGTTCCGTCAGGGTTGTCAAGATTTGTGTTCCCAGTATTCTCGCTCTCGTTCTGTCAATATCCAGGCATTGGCAGATTACAAAGCAGGCGATATCATCTTTATATGAGGGAATGTCTCGGTGATAAATATGCCTTTTTACTATACAATGTTCTCTGAGGAATTAGGCCACGTAGACAATGTTCAGTTGGTATGGAAAAATGGAGCTGTTTCGATATCTATGATCTAAGATGCTGCCAGCTCAACTTAGATGTCAGACACATTACTCATGCACAATCTAATCTATTTAGGCTATACGAGGATCACAATAAGAATTTTCCAGTTCAGTAGACATTTTACGTCTGTAACATACTTACCGGGTGTTATGTCGAAGGACCCATATAAGGACACGGTAAAATAATCCCCATTTCCTGGAGAAATAGGTGGCATCCATGGAAGCATAACAAACATAAATGTGACTTAAAAAACAATTTTCGAAAGTGCTCTTGATGCTAAGGGTTAAACATACATATGTATGCATAATTGGCCATTACAACCCTTCAGTCAGGATTACAGCCTAGCTTCTCACACCACTCATGTTGTGTGTGTTAATTTTATATATGAGTGGCGGGACCTACAATTTAAAGTCGACTCTGAACGACAGATTTTTGAGAAACTTTTCAACGCAATTTTATTTACTCTCAGAGTTTTTGCCAGAAATCTGCTGAGAGGAAGTCGACGAAGAAATACTTTTTGTATTTTATTTTGATGTCTGGCCTGAGGCTCGAACCTTGGCTTTTCGTCTAATAAGCCAACACACTACCTACTAGACCACGGCGACTTCAGAGACTATGCGAGGATCACAATAAGCATTTTTCAGTTCAGTAGGCATTTTACGTCTGCAACATACTTATCGGATGTTATGTCGAGGGACCCATATAAGAAAACTGTAAACTAATCCCCATTTCCTGGAGAAATGTCGCCTATTTCGTGGAAGCATAACAAACATAAATGTGATTTACAAAACAATTTTCGAAAGTGCTCTTGGTGCTAAGGGTTAAATAGGTGCGAGATCTAGTGCTGCCTACGTACATACATACGTACAGGATTACGACCCAGCTTTTCACACCACTTATGTTGCGTTTGCTAATTTTATACACGAGTGTCATGACCCACAGTTGAAAGTTGACTGCGAACGAATTAATTTTGAGAAACTTATCAGGGCAATTTTATAAACCAGAAATCTGCTGAGAGTCAGTCGGCGATGAAATATATTTTTAGATTTCATTTCGTAAGCGATGTCTGAGCTGTGGTTTAAACCGTGGCCAAACGTGTAATAAGACAACACACTACCTACTAGATGAAGTCGCCGTAGTCTATAAGGTAATGTGTTGGTTTATTAGACGCAAAGCCTGTTCGTATCCAAGGTCAGGCATCAAAACGAAATAAAAAAAATATTTCTTCGGCGATTTCCTCTCAGCAGATTCCTGCCAAAAACTCTGAGAGTAAATAAACCTGCCATGAAAAAGTTTCTCAAAAATCTGTCGTTCGGAATCGACTTTAAACTGTAGGTCCCACCACTCATGTGTAGAATTAACACGCACAACATAAGTGGTATGCGAAGCTAGGCCGTAATCCTGACTGAAGGGTTGTAATGCCAATTATGTATGTATGTATGTACTACCTACTAGATTATGACGCTCACTGGGTTGTTAGTATTGAAGCTGCGTTTGAGGTACCTATACTGGTGATATTCTTCAATGCTGTGAATGAGTATAAAATATGAGCATCAATAAGGCGTTTCCTGCAAAATGAGCAGTTAAACAAGGATGCCTTCTCAATGTCCTCCGCTAAATGATAATCTAAGTGAAGCTTGTTCAGACAAAGGAAATTTGAAATTGTTAACTTGGATCATTAGGATAGCGTTTGTCTATTCTAACACAATATCTGCCGCAGTAAAGATCAGTGATTTGGAAAGATTTTGTACTAAGGGTACTAAAACTGTACTCAATAAAATGAAGCCAAACAGTTGAATACTTGTGGTAGTTCTGTTAGTATATCCACATTAACAGAAACATACCTAGGCAACAATATTTATAAAGTCAGAGTGGCATTCGATCAACTGGAATGGAACAAACTCGCACATACGCATGCGAGCAAAGGTTAGACTGTTCAATGTATGTGTATGATCTACCCAGTTGTTCGGCTACAAAACATGGTTAGAATCAAACACAATCACACAAAAATTATAGGCTCTAACAAACCAGTGCTGTATAGTCAAAATCAGGGTAATCTAGCGCAATACCATCAGCAAGGAGACTTCTGAAGCCAACTAAACCTCGTAAAGGAAGGTGAATTGGTCATGCTGTCAGCATGTAGTAAAACAAATATGTCGTTAGAATGAAATATTTTAGGCTCAAGCAGCCATGGCATCTACCAAAGAACTCTTGGAAATACGCCAAATCCAGAATAACTGGATATTACATGTGAAATGCCTTTTACCCCTACCCATTAAACTGGATAAGCATGTTTGCATATGTATTCATTATTAATAATTGTGTTGCATTTGCTTCACAGCTAAAATTATGCAAAAGTGTATGTGTCATGGTTGTTGTAATTACATATACATACATACATGTGTATATGTAAACAGAAAATGACATATAAAATAACAACAACGACGCCAACAATAACATGATCATCATAAATGTTATAATAATTGTAATTTTTGTGGTTTTTGATGTGGCTTTTTTTATTCGTATTCACACTTATGTTGGTCCTTTTTGTTGGTTACGAAATAAAAAAATAATCTTTTTTTAAATAAAAATCTTTTTTCCCTCTTTTATTTACATAAAGGGTTTTGTTGTTGTTGTGTAGCTGCATTTAGTATCTTATTTTATTTAAAATTAAAATGTAACAAGTTTTACCATTCCCGCCACCACTGCCACTGATTGGTTTTATGATGGAATTTTTGTGATTATTTTTTCGGATATGAAATCGCAAACAAATATACCCACTTAGCCATGTGTTGGGTTGGAAAAGAGCATAGAAAAACTACAATCCGTAAAGGTCTACTCTTTGGTAAGCTGTACTGTTTGGTTGACAATTAGGGAATCAATTTGAATTAGCTTTCGAAATCAACAACAGAATTTGAACTGTGTAGGGCAGACCCTTGAAAATAAATGGGTAATAATCAGTGTTTACAAGCAGCTTCAGGCTTAAGCCCGGGAAACCTTAAACATTTCCGAATAATTGCCTTGTGTAGAAGTATTTGGATAAGATGCAAAGATGTAACTCTTTAGCCACAACTGTTGTCGTTTGGATTTCTCTCAGGCTTCATTTGAAGGGAAGAAATCTTTGAGGTTGACGAGTGGCCTTGTTAGGACAGTGATGATTGGATACGTCAGGATTCTGTGATCTATTGACTCAAGCACATGGATTATGTGGTTGGCATGTGCGATTTCGTCAATCTGAACCCTGTAGGTTTTTTAGCTTGGCTTAGTGTAAATAATTTTCTTAGCGGTTGTACGATCGAAAAGCTAACTCGGAGATTTGAAGTAGATCTATATTGTAGACTATAGTGGTTTTCATTATGTGCCTTCAAGCAACTGATTCGCAGTATATCACATTCATACATACATAATTCGTTATCACAAACCTTTAGTCTAGCTTTTCACACCTCTTAAGCTGTATGTGTTAATTTTATACATGAGTGGCGGGATCTACAGTTTAAAGTCGATTACGAACGAAATAAAATTATTTTCATACTTCGAAATATTTTTTCATACTTGACAGGTAGAGAGTGATATTGCAGTTTCGGGTACTGTGATGCACCTGCAATTTAAAAAGACACGTTAGACCTCCTTTGGAAAATTTCTTCGGGCTGATTGGCAAATTGAAAACAACTTTTTATCATGGAACAGGGAAGTTTTTAGATTATTACAGCCCAGGCTGTTCTAGAAAGAAATGATAACTAGGGACTGGAAATCGATTCGGATTCTGGCACGTTTTTTGAGAGGATATTGTACCTTGAGAGGAAGGATTAGTTCTTTTTGACAGAGTTTCGTAAATAGCCTAGTTCCCGCTTTTCTTGCTGGCTTCAGCTGCTGTGTGGGATGATGCTGGTATTCTCTCTGTTTTTCTTCAATTCTCTTTTTTGCGTATAATTCTACTTCACTTTTGGATCTTAAAATACTAAAAACATCAGCATAAGTGCCACCTACGCTGCTACTGTAGTGTACAAAAAAGTATTGAAATCATAAAAAAAATCCAACAAAAACTAATAAAAATAAACTCTACAAATAGGAAAATAAAGATTTGAAGTAAAGTTTTCATTCTTTCTCTGTGTTTTCTATTATTTTATGTTAAAAATATCAAAAATTTTTGCTTTTTTACGAAATGATTCTTGTTTTTATTTTGAAATGTTTTTTTGTTTTGTTTTATTTTTTTTGTTCATTATTTTTATTTCGTTTAAAAAATTATAGTAAAAATATATTTTGACATGCATTCATGCATTCAAAAATTTTTAGATTCCTTTTTGTTTTGTTTTTTTGTGTGTGTTTTTTTATGATATGATATGTGTTCGTATGGAAAATAGTCCTTTAAGCATATTTTGTTATTATTTGTTGTAAATGGCAAATTAGAATAAAAAAAGAAAACTAAAATAATATTTAATATTGTTGTTGTTGTTATTGTTTATTATAATGGAGAATAATAAATTATCCATTAGTTATCAGAAATGTTATACAAAATATTTAACATTTTCAAATGCTAAACATTTGATTATTTTTTTTAATTTCTTTCGTCTTTTCTTTTTATTTTGCTTATTTGTTTATTTGGCCATGTAATCAATGCAATATTTTTAATCATTTTCTTTATTTTTTAAAATTTTTTTTAATTTATTTTCGATAAACAAATATGCACACAATTATTAAAATTAGAAAATGAAGCGAACAATAGTTTTTTATTTATTGAAAATATTTTTAATTAAAAATTTCATCAGCCAAAAATTCAGTGAAAGAAAAAATAAGTTTTTGACAAGAGAATGTTGCAATCGAGGCTGTTTAAAAAAGGGTAAATTATATAACCCCATCTCATATAGTTTCCTATCTAAGAAAGAAATCTTCTTCAATATGTAACAAATTCCGAGGCTTGTGTATTGAATTCTTGTGTTAAATCTGTTCTCCTATATGCATGAATGATGTGGAGTACACGATTTAGGCTCCCTCTCAAAATTTTGACAATCCTTTTGGCGTAATGTATACATACATAATTGGTCATTACAACCCTTCAGTCAGGATTACGACCTAGTTTCTCACACCACTTATGTTGTGTGTGTTAATTTTATACATGAGTGGCGGGACTTACAATTTAAATTCGATTACGAATAACAGGTTTTTGAGAACATTTTCGTGGCAATTTTTATTTACTCTCAGAGTTTTTGCCTGAAATCTGCTGAGAGGATGGCAGGCGTAATCCTAAGTGAGATATCGTGCAATACTTCAACATATCTTATGATAAGATTTTCCCGATTTTAAAGCCACATTTTCCATTTATATTTTAATAAAATTGTTTTCTCAAAAAACAATCTCGACTTTAAGAAAGAAATACTTAGCTTCTACTAAATATTAAAATTCTTTTGAGATACCCTGTATCTATAGTGGATAGTGGTTATTAAAATAGAACAACAATTAATCAATAATCGTTTTTCCAACAAACAAAACTGCTTTTCGATAAAAAAAAAAGTCAATCAATTAATGTTTGGCTGTCGATTAATTAATTTTAATTAAATGAACTTCCTTGGCTCTTGTTTATTACGTGTTATTGTCGTTGTTCCCAAAAGACTGCAACTAAATTATTCCTTCCTTCCTTCCTTCCTTTGCTTTCTTCCTTCATTTTGCCTATTAAGAACGAAAGACAATTGAAGAGATTAATTTTCTTACTCTATTTGCGTTTCATAATAAAAATGTTTAAGTGTCATTCACATTAACTGGGCAATATTATTAATAAAGAGGATGGCACTGATGATAACTACTGATGCTGTTCGAAATTCCTTTTTGTCACTTGCTGATGCTGTTGCTGGTGCTGCTGCTGCTGCTGCTGATGTGCCATATTTTTTTTCCTTCATTTACCATATTAACTTGGCTGGTAATGAGGTCAATGTTTGCTTTGCTTAATAAAAAAAAAACTGTGATACTTATGATACACTCTCAACTTTGCATAACGTCTACATACATACATACGAGTATGTATACCCTATGTAGACATACACATACTAGCGCGCAAATATTTCTTTAGTATGTTTGTTTGTTTCGTTATGACATTCTTAAGTCCTTTAGTTTTATTTCAATGTCCTTCTTACGCTCATATTTAAATTATTCGGGATATTTTCATGTTTCCATTCATAACCCTCACAATTTGGGGTTTTTAAGTGGAGAAACCACAAAATCAACATTCAGGAAAAGAAAAGTTCACTCACCATTCACTATTGCTGCTGCTATTGCTGTAGCTGTTGTTGTTGTCGTTGCTGCTTCAAAGAAGGACAAACAATTCAAGGAAAAGGACCAAAAAAAAACGAGATGGGAAAATATTGAAAGACATAAAGGCACACTTACTCACTTCCCTACTGCCACATGCATACTCACATACAGGAGAAAACCACCAGCAAAAGGATCGAACAAAGAAATAAATGCCAGAGTAAAGGAACACAAAAAAAACAAAAAGAAAGAAAGACGAACGAAAAAAATTTTAACAGCAAAGAAACATGAGGGAAACGAATTGTGTTGATGGGAAATTATGAAGGCGATGTGTAATGAATTATTCATGCATGCCATAGAGAAATAGCAACAACACCAATCAAAAGCGTTGGCATCGTCATCAGCAACTACTACAACGACAATAGCAACACTAACAACAACAATAACAACAACAACATCAACTATAACTACAAAAAGAAACTTTAACGGCTGTATTGTAACAACAACAAAGGAATTTTAAATTTGTTGTATTACAACAACAATTATTTCTCTTTTCTGTATGTAGGTTGCAGTGTAACTACGTACTGGGTGAAGTTGTGGTCTACTTGAAACGTCACCAACTATAACTCAATATCGATGACAGCAACGTTTATAGCAACTTCTGGACCCAAGACAACATACAACAGGCTGTGGCAATAAAACATGTTATTTAAGCAGCAAATAATTTTGTCGGTATCTGTCGTATAAAAAGTGTTTTACGTTCGTTATTTTATTGAAATTTTTTAATATTATCTCTGGGGGTACCTGTCATCAAGTTAGTTTTAAAGATCCTGAGACAGAAGTTCAAGATAAGAGTTACGAGATGAATCCTTTAAAATACTGCAGATATTGCAGTGATCTCTCACAGAACACTGTGTCTGCTTATCACCTTGAGTCGTTCTTTTGTTATCGCTTGTTTCAAGGAGTGGAATTGTGGTTAGAAGAGGTAAGAATAGATGAGGTTGTCAAGTGGATGCAGATCGATAATATTAATTATCTTCCAATCCCAGCAGCCAGTGAACATAATCTTGTTGGCTGCCAATTTAAATTAGTCTGCTAATCAAATGCTTGACGCTTTATGCTCAATTTTCTCATGTTAACATATGGCCCCTTCACCAAAGCTTATTTCAGTAGACAGGTCTCGAAAATGCTATCGGGTCCGCCATCTAACGTTTTTTTTTCAACTAGTGTTTATTTCGTGAATGGTATTATCACTTAACTCATGTCTGATTTCACAGATAATTAGTTTTATCCTTCCGCTGAACGAATATGGTTGATCAGGAGTTGAAGCCAATTGACCATCCAATGCGCTTTCGCTTCGCTAAAAAAATCATCTTTTCAGATGGAGCTCATTTTGATCTTGGCGGGTATGTAAACAAGCAAAATTGTCGCATTTGGGGCACAGAAAACCCGCACGCATACATCGAAAAGTCGACGCACCCAAAACGAGTCACTGTTTGGTGCGGATTTTGATCTAGAGGTATAATTGGGCCATTTTTCTTCGAAAGGAGTGGCCGTTACAGTCAATGACGATCGTTATCGGGCGATATTGAACCAATTTTTGTTCACAAAAATTTAAGAGGAGGATATTGGCAACATTTGTTTTCAACAGGACGGCGCTACGAGCCACACAGCTGAAGCTATACTCGATGTTTTGCCACCTGATTTTGAAGATCGCATTATCAGCCGCAGAGCTGATGTCGTTTGGCCACCTCGGAGCTGCGATTTGACCCTGTTGGACTATTATTTGTGGGGTGCCGTCAAAGATAAGTGTTACGCCGACAAGCCAGAGACAATTGGCGCTTTAAAGGACAATATTCGTGAAGCCATTGGTGAAATACAGCTGCACACAATCGATAATGTGCTTAAAAATTGGACCGATCGTGTAGGCTACTGCATGGCCAGCCGAGACAGCCATTTGAATGGAATTATTTTCCATTATTAACCGGAAGGATTGTACTTTCAAATAAAAAAAGAAATTTGAGAAAATATTCAGTAGTTTTTTTTTTAAAGCATTTTCAAAAAAAAAAGTTATTTGGCGGACCCTTTATATGAATGATGCTTACTACATGCAGTACGCTTTATTTATTATTTGGTATTATTTATGCTGGGCCAGCAGTTTCAAGCCTCTTTAAAGGATTTTTAATGAGGACTTTTTGAAGTCCTTGTGACGTCCTGTACCATTACCAAATTTTCCTGTGAGAATTATTTGAAGTAAATTTTTCTTGTCGCTTAATTGCTGTTTCTTTCTATTTATCTTTATTTCTCCCAACTTCCCTTTCCAGAATTTTTCTTCTTTTTCCTTATCCTTTTTTCTTCTTTTTTTTCTAGCGCGATACATTGGATCTAATAACCTCAGAGTGGAATTGTACTTGCCATCATGACAGTACACTTCGTAGCCTAACACAGTAAAGGGTTATCCATTGTTGGACTTCAAAAGTGAATTTAAATAAAACATACAAATTCAGGATTCACTATCTGTCAATTCATTCGAACCTTTTAAAGTAGTTTCATCCAATTTTCGCAAATTTTTAGCGGAGATAATAATACTCCAAAGTTGGGAGCCTAGGCCTTTTGATACGGTCTTTGCCTAAGTCTCACGAACAGCTTTGATGACTTCAAATTGCAAGATCGTGGTAGCAAATTGACGTTAACAAACTATGAAATGATTCTTTCTAGGAACTTCTAATTCAATAAAGCTAAAATCTATCGTAAATTCGCACTTTGAGACAAATCCTTGGAAAATATTATTCTTTGCCTGCCTGGTATGTCCAACTGTTATTCTGTAATCGTATCATTCACCAATTAATAGCAAGAAAAAAGTAAAAATAAGCTCAGGGACCTAAACTTTTATTAAGGCTTGTGAAGGTTCTTATATATTGCCGCAGATTTTCCAATATGCAAATATGGCATTGAAAAACGTATATTTCGCTGTAGTCTAGTAAGTAGTGTGTTGGCTTATTAGACGTGATGCCAAGGTTCAAACCTCAGGTCAGATATCAAAACGAAAGTATGAACAAATTATTTTCTCGGTAACCTCTCAGCACATTTCTGGCAAAAACTCTGTGCGTAAATAAAATTGCCATGAAAAGTTAACGCACACAACATGAGTGGTGTGAGAACCTAGGCCGTAATCCTGACTGATGGGTTGTAATGGCCATTTATGTATGTATGTAAAATCTGTCGTGTTGTGCGACTTTCATTGAAACCACATTCATAATCTTCAATTCCAGGTAAAAAGTCAGTTATAAAGGCACTGCGAAATGACTTTTACTGTCGAAAAAATACTGACCAATAACATCTTCAGGCCATAATATCAGTTTTTCTCAATGCACACTTAGACGAGAACTCGTGGTCCAAATCCTACTACTTCAGACATCTAGAACAGAGCAAAATATAAAAAATATATTTCCTCCCAGCAGTCTTCTGGCAATAACTCTGAAAGTGAATAAATGTGTCATGAAATCTCTCAAATCAGTTGTTCACAGTCGACGTTAGCAACTAAACTTTTGGAATAAAATCAATATACAAAGCATGGGTGATGTGAGAAGCTAATTTTTAATTTTGACTAAATGGGTTGTAATAACCAAATAAGTCAAGTAATTAATTTTTGGTGAACAGATTTGCCAGTTACTGTGGTTTATATAACACTTTCTATTGTAGAACTCTTTCGTAATGTGAAAATCACAACTCAATATTGTAGTTTAACTCCTACCAGCAGTGTGCCTGATGTTTAACAACAATAACATCAACACCAGGAAAATACAAAGTTAAAGTCGATTGTACAACAGCCTACACAATTCTATTATTTTTCTATTCTATAATGAAAGGCCAACCAGATTGGCTTACAAAATTGTATCTCTTTGTGTTGGCCTACGGAAGAATTCATTTGGAGTTTATTGTGCAGCAGTTTGAAACCAATATTCCCAAAATTTGGCTATGAACTGTAAATGTATTGTTATGACGAGTTCTACGGATTTTATGATTTTGGTATTCCTTTAAAATCCCACTAAAAAAACTAGTCGGGTAGTCCCGATGATTCGGTAAAATTTTTAAGTCCTTCGTTGACAATTAAAGACAAACAAGGTCTGCAGTGTACTTGAGGCGGTGTAGGGTATAAAAAAATTAACAGCTGTACTACCTGTAGACATGAGTGTTAAGGTGCTGGCATCAGTGTAATCAATGCACATCAATTGTCGTCAAATAGAAATTTCTTCAATGATTTTTTTTGCTTTTTCTTTTGTATTAGAAATGCTTCTAGTTCCTCCCATATCTATAGGAGTCCAGTGTTTAAGAGTAATTGTAGCATTGGGAATTTCATACTTACATACACACACGAATATTCTTCTGTAATTCTGTTATCATACACGGAACTCTGTAAAAACTATTCGATAACCAAAAAAAAAAATTAGAAACTTCAGATGTGTGAAATTCAAAAAACTTGTCCACAAAAAAAGGATAAAAAAGGAGTTAAAAGAAGAACCGTAGATAACCAGTAGACGACTAGCGACTGAACTGATACTCTATTGGCATTTAAATAAAATGCATTACCAGAACAGATATGGTGCCATCAAAAGGAATGTTTTAGTAGGGTAGGGTGTGTTAAAAGTGAAAGACAAAAAACGAAAAACATGTTCAAAGTTAATTAAGCGGTTTGAGAGCAAAAAGTATTGCATGATGAGTATGTTAAAATACAAAAAGAACAGAAATCTTGATAATGGTCCAGCAAGTAGCCATGGATGAAAAAGGAAAGCAAAAAAAGAGGAGGGAATAGAATACTGCTACATAATGGTTACAATGTTGTAGAAATTTTTTTCTTTCTGTTTCTGTGTTTTAATGTCGTATGTAAGAAAGTATGCATGTCCACATCACTATAAAGTCGACGGATGCAAGTTTATTTCCCGTGTATGATGATTTTCGTAGAGCAACGGAATGACAACAATTGGCAATTGGAATTGGAAGAATTGTTGATGAAACATAAAGGGGCCTCTAAATTCTTTACAGTTGATTTGGTATTGTGGGAAACAGAGTTCTTTGAAAGCCAAAGGTGTAAATATTTCGTTTGATTGAAACAAGGCTTACCAAAGGCTCCTATTTCTTGTGCTATAACTTCACGACTTAATTAGAACTTGGTTTAAAAATTTTGCACCGGAATTTTATTACCGATATATGCAGGAATTTGAAACTATAGAACGATAGGTTAGGTTAGAGGACGTGTACTTGTCAATTAAGACAAGTACAGTACACGGAGGTCGAATTGACCCATTGTACAACGTCCTGGTTTCGCACACCACTTATGCTGTGGTGGGACAGAGTCAGGGTCAGAGTTTTTGCCTGAAATCTGCTGAGAGGAAGTCGCCAAAGAAATATATTTTGTATTTTGTCTTGATGTCTGGCCTGGGGCTCGAACTCTCTAGACTACGGCAAGTTCTATAGAACGATAAGTTGGATGAAAATAAGTTTCCCAATGTTTTTTAAACATTGTCAGTTGCAATAGTGAAAAGTATCGTAAAAGAGTCAGTTGTGGAGACATATTTCAAGAAACCTTATGAATAACTTCCGGCTGGCCATTATTTACACCGTTTGCACCTACAGATAGCAAGTTATTCAAGTTACTTTAACGAGCCTAAAAACATCTTATGGTTCCAGTCGACCCTGTGATCATGGTCTTAATGTATTTATTTGTCGATTTCATTACATGGCAGTGTATGTTGGTTATATTATGCATATGTACTGCCATTTCTAAAGGTCTTGACCCTAAGTCATTTAATGGAGTGTCATACAATCAATATGAGAAAGTGAAAGTCTTAAGAGTAGCAAACATATTGTAGTAGATAATGATATAAGTACTGTGGTCATATAAACTATGGTACAGCCATCGACGGTATAGGGAAATCTTACGCCCTAACATTACTGAACATTAGACTACTGGTCGCTGACAAAAATAAGTACTCATGAAATTTTGAGTATGATTGAGTCAACAGTATTAAAATCCAACTACTCTGATTCATTCGTACTCAGTACAACATTGATTTATAAGTACAAGTTGCAATGAGTATGAGTACAACGTTGACATCAAACTCATTACATTCGAAATATGTTTGATTCCTACGCCTACTCACTCAGATTCACAAATTTAGAAAAATACTTATAATACTCGTAAATGATTCGAGTGATTCGAATCATTCGTCAAAACTGACAGTCTTAGTTGTTATTGCATTTACAAAGAAAGAAGAGACACATAAACAAAATATATACACACAACCTTCTTGTGAGTATGTAGTGTTCGTATGCGAATCATACTTATTTTGTGATTCGTGTATACGATGAGTCATGTAGAGTCGAAATCAATAACACCATGCGTATCGTTAAGTATGAGTACCATGAGTATTTCAAACTTTGAGTATGAGTAGTATGAGTATGACATTAAAATAAGTATGAATGCGTATAAGTATCAGAAATTATAAGTATGATTCGAATCTACTCATCGTTTTGAATACTCATTGCTGACCTCTGATCCAAATGTCTTCTTTTGCTATTTTGGCGTATGCAAAATTGGCGTATTAAAGAAATAGGAAATCATTCCTTTTCCTAAA
Organism: Sarcophaga subvicina; assembly: GCA_936449025.2. NCBI lineage: Eukaryota > Metazoa > Arthropoda > Insecta > Diptera > Sarcophagidae > Sarcophaga > Sarcophaga subvicina. Next base: position 100,320,518 of record OW388082.2, on the reverse strand, counting down.
GTTCCCTGTCAGAAAATGCCTAGTCCTACTTATTCTAGTGAAACAGTTTAATATATTCGTATTATAATATGACAGGCTAATCAGCATTTGGTTTCCTTTTGGGACGTAAACCCTTCTAAATTTATTCTGCCAATCCATCGAAAGGCTGTAGCGTCATCAGTGATACTGTAACCTCCCTCTCAGCTTATTCCAGACAGTGCCATACTAATTTTGAATTAAACTCAGGGCAGCAGAATTCTCGGTCGGCAGTTAGACTCTCAAATAGTATAGCTATGTCCTGTCCCGTAGTATACTAGGTAGTGTGTTGGCTTTTTTGACGTGAGGTGATGATTCAAACCCTAGATCAGAGATTTCTCAGCAGATTTCGAAAATTTCTCAAAAATCTATCGTTCGGAATCGACTTTAAATTGTAGGTCCCGCTACTCATATATAAAATTAACACACACAATATAAGTGGCGTGTGCAGCTTGGTTGTAATACTGACTGAAGTGTTGTAATGACTAATTATGTATGTATGTATTTGTATGTCATGCCCGCTGTACGATCTTTCCAAGTTGAATGCAACACATCTTTCGATGACATAAATTTTCTTTCGTAAATATCTACGAGTTCTAATTTTCTACGATATGGTGTACATATCGTCTCTCATTCAAGTTACTTACAAAAACGTTAATATGGGCTCTTTTGGTCGAGATGAAACAAGTTATGACATGATGGAAAGTATTTCTGTCCTTGACCAACATTTCGGAACAGCTTTCATCCCACGATCGGTTCCATAAAAAACGAAAAAGAAGAGACGTTGTCTATGGCCTTGGACAGATTATGAACTTTCTATCTCAACGATCTTCACAAAAAAAGGGGAAAAATAATGGAACGACATGAACAACTGAAAAACGGCATGGACGCATGAACAAGCAACGACAGTATGTCTTACGACAATTGCTGAATGAAGAGACTTCTTTATATGAGAATAAGATCAGGATCCTTTGACTGCTCTGCCATGCAGTTTTATGTCGTTACGTTCGTTGAATTATTAAAAACAATGTTAAGAAATTCGAATAAAACTGCATTAATTGAGTGCTAATAGAGGCAAATTTTATTTGAAATTTCTTGGGCGTTCTTCTATTAAGAATGCCGTACTTAAATTGCAACAAAAGAGTTCCTTTTTATTTCTTTTTTGGCTCCCTTTTTAATCATTTGCATTTAAAAGTTCATACCCGAAAAGCGGTTACTTTTGCATCAAACAATTTGCAATTCACATGAAATTATTCAGCATAGATACACTCAGATGCAAAGTACTGCAGCCCATTTGAAAAACAATAAATGAAGGCATTTTGAGGTTATTGTTGGGAACTTCCTTGTAGAATTTCCTTAACCCTGTTATGCAAATTATAGGCACAAGTACTCTACTGTATGGGTATATGTAAAGAATTGTGTATGTGTGGTGTTGGTGGGCATGTAAAACTTCAAATTCATCAAAAATATTTCAGTTGAATTCTTTGAATTTTTAGCTTTTATTTCTAATGGGCAAACAAATAATAGGGCCAGGAAAGAGGGCAAGAGAACAAGAGAACATAGCCACAACAAAAATCAGGATATTTGGCATACAAACAATGATAATGACAAACTTAACAGTGCGATTTAGATTCTTGTGTCCTGCATTAGTTCAGTCATAAGTCTGTTTGACTATTTGTTTGAGAGAATGTTTGTTTGTATGCTTGTTGGTTCGTTTGTTTGTTTGTTCCGTAATTTTGGTCCATAACTTTTTCTGTATACATATACGCTTGTGTGCGTTTATTTTTTTGGTGATAACTTTTCAAACAATATCAACTGATATGACTCTATTACAAATGATTGGATATGTATGTGTATGTGTGTGAGTGCGTATGTGCCAACACACACTCTCATACACTTTCATATTCAAACGATTGTGGTAAAATGTTCCTTGAGTTAGATTTGGTCAGTTTTTCTATTTATACGGGTAATTGTGTTGGATTGTGTGTAATTTTTGGGGTCGTATTCAACAACATGTTTATTGGTATTGAAATACACATACACTTACGTATACACACACATACACGACATAAACAATTATGTTCGCATGTATAATATTTGCATTCACACAGTTGTATTTGTGTGCGTGTGTTCAGTTATAAATGGAGATTAGGGTGGCCGTCATTTTTATGATTGCTTTTTATTGTTATTGGTCGTGATAAAAGTTAAAAAAATTATCACTTTTTGCCACCAATTCTCGGAGAGTGAAAATAGAAACTCGGGTATGGAAGGGTGGCCAGAGTGAGCAGTGTATGCGGATATAAAAGTTGCATGTATTGGGTGTATCACATACAAATGTTGCAATTAAAAAGCAAATCATTTTTATAATGCGCTTGACGATCAAATCACGAATCAGCCATGAACCAAATGGGCTATGCCGGATAAGCGTTTAGTAAATAAAAATAAGTAAAGAGTTGTGAAATTTGTAGTAGCATTAAAAAGCATGCCTCACTTGTGTAAAATAAAGCCTCGTTTTAATACCGGTGGTGAAGGCTAATCCAAACTTTGTTCTGAATACATCAATAGCAGGCCTGATTTGTCTCGGCCCTAAGTTTGTGTGTTCATTATCACATTATTCTTCTTTCTCTAAAGCGGAGGTACTCTCTATAGCCATCTGATCGCCATCATTTCTGTTAATTCGCTTACCCGAATCTGATTTATAGGTCCACCGATTATAGACCTTAGACCATATGCTCGGTATAGCGTAACAGATCAAGTAGTGGGAATCAAACCATGACCTTCTTGCCTTTAAAAGCACACTCCACAGTATTTTACTATGCTAACAGATTGCTAGTAAATTGACTGTTGGGTACGGACGCTTTCAGTCTATTACTGAACAGATTGAAAGACTCTGGTCATTAAGCATGATGGTGGCTAACCACACTTTTCAATAATGCGTAGGAAAGATAAAATTGATGAAAACGCCATGGAATCGACAAATTCGTTTTACCCGTCATACTTTCTCTAACAGAAAAGATTTTTTCCGGTGAGTAAGCTGTGATGATACATAGAATCAATCATGATCAATCAATATTGAATCACAGGATTGATCAGGATCAATCAATAATGAATCACAGGATTGTTCATGATCAATCAATGATGAATCACAGGATTGATCGTGATTGATGATTAATGATGAATCACAGGTTTGATTATGATTGATGATCAATGATGAATCACTGGATTGATCATGTTTGATATGTACTAAAGGGTCCGCCAAATAACTTTTTTTTGAAAATGCTTTAAAGCCAGAGACAATTGACGCTTTAAAGGACAATATTCTTGGAGCCATTGGTGAAATATAGCTGCACACAATCGATAATGTGCTTAAAAACTGGACCGATCGTCCATTTGAATGAAATTCTTTTCCATTATTAACCGGAAGGATTGTACTTTCAAATAAAAAAAGAAATTTGAGAAAATATTCAGTAGTTTTTTTAAAGCATTTTCAAAAAAAGAAAGTTTTTTGGCGGACTCTTTAGTTTCAATTTCTTTAAATTTCTTTCAATCTTGGCAATTCCTTAAACAATCGGTTGACTATGGTGATCATCTTCAAGCACTGACAGCATCCATCACATCTTAGAAGCTACAATTATTTATAAAGATATGTACCGCCTTAAAATAAATCATATAAGCAAACATATGAATACGAATAGATGCGGGTCCCCAACTTGAAAATACAAGTGCGTTTAGGATACACTTACAAATATACGAACTATGCATACACACACACATGCACTTGCACTTGGTTATTTGTATAAATTTTGGGAGAGTGTATGTGCATACTTGTGTATATTGTATGAAAGCCAGTGATTTTAAACCACTTAAAACACTTGCCTGTCAATTTATTTTGTGGGAAATGAGACATGTTTGTCACGGTCATCTTTTCAAATTGCTTGTGGCGAGGAGGAGCGGCAAGCGTAGTATTCTTTATGCATACACTTCTAACTCACAATTCAGTTTGACTGTCTTTGTTTTATTGTTTTGGTCCGATTCGGTGCAAATACAAAGGCACCTCCCCCCCATACCGATTCGGTAACACACTAGCAAAGATAACCCCATGCTTTTATACAATATTTTTCCATTCTCTATGTTGGTGTGTGAGTGTATCTATTTGTATCTGTGTATGCATGTATGCGGTATATGAATCATGTATCCTGTGTTTTGTTTTGTTGAAGTATTTGTGTATCAATGCATGTGTGAATGAGCAGAAAATTTCTTTTCTTTTGTTATTGTCCTCTGTGTATTTCGTTTCGTTCGTTTTGCAAATAAATTTCTTGCAAATTATGTGATTTATTTGCTTCCATTGCAATGCTTGTAGTTGCTGTTTTTTTATGTGTTAGTGTGTTCTTTTTTCGGGTGCTCATCAAATGACTCAATAAATTAAAGTGGCATAGAAAATAAAATTTCATCAGTTTCTATTAAAATGGCTTGTGTGTGTGTGTGTGTGCGAGGAAATTGCTGATAACAAATCAATAAACAGAAGAAAATATTTCAGTTTCTCTTGTTTTTGGTTTTTTTTTTGGAAATTTTTTGCAAATAATTCTAGATTTTACGAATTAATTGTGAAATGTACGAATTTATTTTTGATTTGGTTTTGTGATTTTAAAGATTAGGTTCCATTATTTGGTATACATACTTTACAACCCTTTAGTTAGGATCACGACCTCGGTTCTAGCACCACTTATGTTGTGTGTGTTAATTTTATACATGAATGGCGGGACCTACAGATTAAAGTCGACTTCGAACGACAAATTTTTGAGAAACTTTTCATGGTAATTTTATTTTGTCTCAGAGTTTTTGCCAGAAATCCGCTCAGGGGAAGTGGCCGAAGAAATATTTATTCGTATTTCGTTTTGTTGGAAATGTCTGACCTGGAGTTTGAACCGTGGCCTCAGGTCTAATAGGCCAACACACTACCTAGTAGACTAAGACGATTTAGCCGTATTTGGGGTACTCTCTTCCTTTGGAAGTTTTCCCTGTATTATATTGGGTTATCCATTTAGTGATGTCAAAACTGCTAGCTTAACAAAACTGCAGGTTTAAATATTCTTCACCTGAGGTATCATTAATTTAGGAAATGTTCGATAATAACGAATATGTAACGCCAGTAGTATGTTTATGCCGCTTCTCGACCAGTTTCTTCATACGAATTTGGGAGCATGCCTACGCTACAGTCGGTAGTTTAAGTTAGTTGATAGGTTTGTAACATATAGATTGGACGGATAGAATGAGTGTGTGTGAGTGTGTGTGTGTGTGTGTGTGTGTTAAAATTTGGGATCATGCCTGCTTCTTCTTGTTCCTTTTATTTGTATTACTTTACAAACGAATGATTGGACGGACAGAATGAGTGTGTGTGTCATTTTTAAAGTGTGTAGGTTCGTCTCGAGTCTGAGTTCATGATGCCGATGATCCGCGAGTGCGTGATGTAGGGTACCGTAAACTCATGTTGTTGACTTGTGCAATGTTATGCTTTTGTTTATTTTATTTTTTAATGTAAACAAATTTTAAAACGCTTGACTCATATTACAGTTTTTAATGTAAACAACTAAAGAGTTTTGGATGTGGTTTCGCTTAATTAATTTTTTTTGTTAGTGTGATATGTTTCCGTTATGTGTAGTCCTTTTCTTGTAGACATATTTTATAATAATCAAATGTAGGAGAATACATTTTTTTTGTTATAACAATAACAGTGCTTTGTTATAAACAATAACATCGCGAATCCTTATCATGTTTTGTATTCCTAAACATTAGTTCAACAAGAATTGTATCATATTACAGTTTTTAATATTAAGTTTAAAGAATTTTGAATGTGGTTTCGTTTAATTAATTTTTTTTTGTATGATTTAACGTTAAAGAAACAGAAATATAGTTGTACGTGTTCTTGTTGTTGTGCTATAAGTATATGTGCATAAGATCAATAAGAATATTTTGTATGATTTAATGCGATATATTTCCGTTATGTGTATGTGTGTGCGTGTGTGTTTCTTTTTTCTTATGGACCCATTTTATGATAATCGAATATAGGAGAATACATTTTTGTTACAAAAATAACAGTGCTTTGTTATAAACAATAACATCGCGAATCCTTATCATTTTTTTTGGTATTCTTAAGCATAAGTTCAATAAGAATATTTTTTAATGTAAACAAATTTTAAAATTCTTGACTCATATTACAGTTTTTAATATTAAGTTTAAAGAATTTTGAATGTGGTTTCGTTTAATTAATTTTTTTGTATGATTTAACGTTAAAGAAACAGAAATATAGTTGTACGTGTTGTTGTTGTTGTGTTTATAACAGCGCTTTGTTTTGAGCAGGATTTCTTTTCTTTCAGTTTTTTTTTGTCAGGTTTTAAATAAATAAAATTATATAATAAAGAGATTAATTAAAACAAATTAGATTTTTTTCCTAAGATATGTATATTTTATTTTCAGATTTTGTTACAGTTCACATATTTCTATTTCTCCTTTAAGCAAATCTATTGATCACTTAATTTTATCATTTCCTTTAACATATATGACAGAGTTGTTCCCTTTTAAATTTTATATATTTAGTTTTTACTGTTTAAAATAAATAAAATTATATATATAATAAAGAGATTAATTAAAACAAATTAGTTTTTTTTATTTCAATAGATTTTTCCCTATGATTTTTTAAGATGATTTTGTTATTGGTTGAAAGGTATCTTCTAATAAATAACTTCAACTATTTGACTCAGTTTAATAATTGTTCACTTGTCCTTTAGAGCAGCCCTTGTCTTTACAAGATCTTCTAACATTTTATTATGATGGTTAGAGGACGTGTACTTATCAATTAGGACAAGTACAGTACCCGGAGGTCGAATTGACCCATTGTACAACTTTTATTATGATAATTTTTAGACATTATAATAATTTTTGTATTGATTTTGATCTGCTTTATATCTGGTAACGATCTGCTTTGTATCTCGTAACGATCTGATTTGTATCTGCTCACATCTGATTTATACCTTATCATGATCTGCTTCATGTCTTATGTCTATGTATTCTGAATTTTAGTACGCTATATCGTGCTTTCTACAATCTGCATCCACTAAATTTATTCCTTTGTCTCCTTTTGCTAATCGTTTTTGAAGTTTTGTATCAGGTCCGCAGAACTGTTAACCAGTAATTCAACATTTTGAATTTTCAACAATTTGTTTATTATGTTGTTTACAAAACCTTTTCCAATCTTACGCTAATTAGGTTCATTTTTTTTTTTTTTGTTTTGATTGTAAATTATAACCATTTTGTTATTCATTAATTTCATACCCCTTCGTCTGAAACACTGAAACAGTGGCTAGCTAGTTATACCAGCTATACTAGCTATATCAGCTATACAAGCTGTACCAGCTATACATGCTATACCTCTATACCAGCTATATCAGCTGTACTAGCTATACCAGCTATATCAGCTGTACTAGCTATACCAGCTATACCAGCTGTATCAGCTATACTAGCTATATGAGCTTTACTAGCTATACCTCTATACCAGCTATACTAGCTATACTAGATATATCAGCTATACTAGCTATATAAGCTATGCAAGCTGAACTAGCTATATCAGCTATACTAGCTATATTAGCTATACTAGCTATACCAGCAATACTAGCTATACCAGCTATACTAGCTATATTAGCTATGCAAGCTGAACTAGCTATATCAGCTATACTAGCTATACCAGCTATACTAGCTATATAAGCTATGCAAGCTGAACTAACTATATCAGCTATACTAGCTATACCAGCTATACTAGCTATATAAGCTATGCAAGCTATACCAGCTATACTAGCTATACCAGCTATACTAGCTATATAAGCTATGCAAGCTGAACTAGCTATACTAGCTATACCAGCTATACCAGCAATACCAGCTATACCAGCTATACTAGCTATACCAGCTATACTAGCTATATAAGCTATGTAAGCTGAACTAGCTATATCAGCTATACTAGCTATACCAGCTATACTAGCTATACCAGCAATACTAGCTATACCAGCTATACTAGCTATATAAGCTATGCAAGCTGAACTAGCTATATCAGCTATACTAGCTATACCAGCTATACTAGCTATACCAGCAATACTAGCTACACCAGCTATACTAGCTATATAAGCTATGCAAGCTGAACTAACTATATCAGCTATACTAGCTATACCAGCTATACTAGCTATATAAGCTATGCAAGCTGAACTAACTATATCAGCTATACTAGCTATACCAGCTATACTAGCTATATAAGCTATGCAAGCTATACCAGCTATACTAGCTATACCAGCTATACTAGCTATATAAGCTATGCAAGCTGAACTAGCTATATCAGCTATACTAGCTATACCAGCTATACTAGCTATATAAGCTATGCAAGCTATACCAGCTATACTAGCTGTACCAGCTATACTAGCTATATAAGCTATGCAAGCTGAACTAGCTATATCAGCTATACTAGCTATACCAGCTATACCAGCAATACTAGCTATACCAGCTATACTAGCTATACAAGCTATACTAGCTATATAAGCTATGCAAGCTGAACTAGCTATATCAGCTATACTAGCTATACCAGCTATACCAGCTATACAAGCTGTACCAGCTATACATGCTATACCTCTATACCAGCTATATCAGCTATACTAGCTATACTAGATATATCAGCTATACTAGCTATATAAGCTATGCAAGCTGAACTAGCTATATCAGCTATACTAGCTATATTAGCTATACTAGCTATACCAGCAATACTAGCTATATAAGCTATGCAAGCTGAACTAGCTATATCAGCTATACTAGCTATACCAGCTATACCAGCAATACTAGCTATACCAGCTATACTAGCTATACCAGCTATACTAGCTATATAAGCTATGTAAGCTGAACTAGCTATATCAGCTATACTAGCTATACCAGCTATACTAGCTATACCAGCTATACTAGCTATATAAGCTATGCAAGCTGAACTAGCTATATCAGCTATACTAGCTATACCAGCTATACTAGCTATACCAGCAATACTAGCTACACCAGCTATACTAGCTATATAAGCTATGCAAGCTGAACTAACTATATCAGCTATACTAGCTATACCAGCTATACTAGCTATACCAGCTATACTAGCTATATAAGGTATGCAAGCTGAACTAGCTATATCAGCTATACTAGCTATACCAGCTATACTACCTATACCAGCAATACTAGCTATACCAGCAATACTAGCTATATAAGCTATGCAAGCTGAACTAGCTATATCAGCTATACTAGCTATACCAGCTATACTAGCTATACCAGCTATACTAGTTATATCAGCTATACTAGCTATACCAGCTCTATCAACTGTACTAGTTATACCAGCTATACTAGCTATACCGGCTATACCAGCTATACTAGCTATACCAGATATACTAGCTATACCAGCTATACTAGCTATACCAGATATACCAGCTATACCACCTATACTAGCTATACCAGCTATACTAGCTATACCTCTGTACCAGCCACAGTGATGTGAAAAATAACTTACATTATATTTAAAACCGAATAAAAACTCGAAAATTCTTTATTGTTTAAACGGCTTATTTTTTTTTCTTAAACGGTAGAAAAAAGATTAAAAACAAAATTATTGCTATTTCTATAATGTATTTTGATTTTTTTTTTTTGTGATTTTGTATGAGTGTATGTATTTATTTCTTAGTTACGATATTTTTGTTTTTATAATTATATCTATTAAAACTTTAACCAAATTTATTAATATGAGACATTTCTTTCACTATTCTAATAAATTATGTTAGATTCTTTAAGTTCTTCAATAATAGAGATTATTTCGTTTTGATGATTGTTGTAACCAACACCTTCCGATGAAAGAAGTAAACGTAGTCTGTCAACTAATTCATTAGGATCATCCCAATGTATATAATTTGATTTCAGATTATTTTGTAATTTTAGCATTAAACCACTGCCTTTTGTTAAAATGTTTGTTGTTGTTTCGAATAAATGTTTAATTATTCGTATATATTTGAAGGCTCGTGTTCCTTTCACTTGTTCATTAGGTTCATAGCGACGTTTATGTGCATTGGTGTGAATTAAAATCTCTTTATATTTTTTCAAATCATTTTTTGAATAATGGAGAGGTTTTTTATGAAATACTAGTTCAAATAATCCAGGCGTCATTTTCAATTTCATATTTCCTATCCGCATAGTATTATCTCTATTAAATATTAATTTTTCCTTGCCATATCTCCAACTTCCGTCTACATCTTGATTAAAACCATAAATTTGATCTATTTGCTTATTATTAATAAGTGATTGAATATTTTCAAATAATGAAGAGTTTTTCGTCAGCTTTAAACTTTGTTTTCTTTTCAAGTTTTTCAGACGTGTACTTGATACAGGTCTATTATGATCATAGTTTTTTTCATCATGATTGTCATCAGTTGTCATATTTTCATACTGAAAATCGTTATTATCACCATTTACATCATCATAATCATCGTCGTCATCGATAGTGTTGTCTATGTCCTTATGCTTATCTTCAAGTTTTCCGATGATTTCATTATCACCATTTACATCATAATAATCATCATCATCATCATCAATAGTGTTGTCTATGTCCTTATGTTTATTTTCAATTTTTCTAATGATTTCATTATCACCATTTACGTCATAATAATCATCATCATCATCAATAGTGTTATCTATATCCTTATGCTTATGTTCAAGTTTTCCGATGATTTTATTGTCACCATTTACATCATCATAATCATCGCCATCATCAATAGTGTTGTCTATATCCTTATGTTTATCTTTAAGTTTTCCGATGATTTTTTTAAGTGGTTTTGTTATTGGTTGAAAGGTATCTTCTAAAAAATTAACTCTATCTATTTGATTCAGTTTAATATTTTTTAACTTTTCCTTTAAAACAGCCCTTGTCTTTACAAGATCTTCCAACACTTTATTATGGTAATTTTTAGACATTATAATAATTTTTTTATTGAATTTGATCTGGTTATGATCTGCTCGCTATCTGATTTTGATCTGCTTTGTATCTGGTTACGATCTGCTTTATATCTGGTCACAAACTGCTTGATATCTGATCACGATCTGCTTTATATCTGCTTACGATCTAATTTATACCTGTTCACGATCTGCTTGGTGACTCGTGTCTATATCCTTTGATTTTGAGTACACTTTATCGTGCTTTCTACAAGCTGCATCCAATAAGCTATATCAACTATACTATCTATACCAGCTATACTAGCTATATCACCTATACTAGCTATATCAGCTATACTAGCTATATCAGCTGTACTAGCTATACTAGCTCTATCAGCTATACTAGCTATATCAGCTATACTAGCTATATCAGCTGTACTAGCTATACTAGCTCTATCAGCTATACTAGCTGTACTAGCTATACCAGCTATATTAGCTATATCAGCTATACTAGCTATATCAGCTATACTAGCTATATCAGCTATATCAGCTATACTAGCTCTATCAGCTATATCAGCTGTACTAGCTATACCAGCTATACTAGCTCTATCAGCTATATCAGCTGTACTAGCTATACCAGCTATACTAGCTATATCAGCTATACTAGCTATATCAGCTATACTAGCTATATCAGCTGTACTAGCTATACTAGCTCTATCAGCTATACTAGCTGTACTAGCTATACCAGCTATATTAGCTATATCAGCTATACTAGCTATATCACCTATACTAGCTATATCAGCTATATCAGCTATACTAGCTCTATCAGCTATATCAGCTGTACTAGCTATACCAGCTATACTAGCTCTATCAGCTATATCAGCTGTACTAGCTATACCAGCTATACTAGCTCTATCAGCTATACTAGCTATATCAGCTATACTAGCTATATCAGCTGTACTAGCTATACTAGCTCTATCAGCTATACTAGCTGTACTAGCTATACCAGCTATATTAGCTATATCAGCTATACTAGCTATATCACCTATACTAGCTATACTAGCTATATCAGCTATACTAGCTCTATCAGCTATATCAGCTGTACTAGCTATACCAGCTATACTAGCTATATCAGCTATACTAGCTATATCAGCTATACTAGCTATATCAGCTATACTAGCTATATCAGCTATACTAGCTATATCAGCTATACTAGCTATATCAGCTATACTAGCTATATCAGCTATACTAGCTATATCAGCTATACTAGCTATATCAGCTATACTAGCTATATCAGCTGTACTAGCTATATCAGCTATACTAGCTATATCAGCTATACTAGCTATATCAGCTATACTAGCTATATCAGCTATACTAGCTATATCAGCTATACTAGCTATATCAGCTGTACTAGCTATACTAGCTATATCAGCTGTACTAGCTCTATCAGCTATATCAGCTGTACTAGCTATACTAGCTATAGCAGCTATACAAGCTGTACCAGCTATACCTGCTGTACCAGCTATATAAGCTATATCAGCTATATCAGCTGTACTAGCTATACTAGCTATATCAGCTATATCAGCTGTACTAGCTATACTAGCTATATCAGCTATACTAGCTGTACTAGCTATACCAGCTATACTAGCTATATCAGCTATACTAGCTATATCAGCTGTACTAGCTATACTAGCTATATCAGCTATACTAGCTATACTAGCTATATCAGCTATACTAGCTGTACTAGCTATACCAGCTATACTAGCTATATCAGCTATACTAGCTATATCAGCTGTACTAGCTATACTAGCTATATCAGCTATACTAGCTATATCAGCTATACTAGCTATATCAGCTGTACTAGCTATACTAGCTATATCAGCTATACTAGCTATACCAGCTATACTAGCTATATCAGCTATACTAGCTATATCAGCTGTACTAGCTATACTAGCTATATCAGCTATACTAGCTATATCAGCTATACTAGCTATATCAGCTGTACTAGCTATACTAGCTATACCAGCTATACTAGCTATATCAGCTATACTAGCTATATCAGCTGTACTAGCTATACTAGCTATATCAGCTGTACTAGCTATACTAGCTATATCAGCTATACTAGCTGTACTAGCTATACCAGCTATACTAGCTATATCAGCTATACTAGCTATATCAGCTGTACTAGCTATACTAGCTATATCAGCTATACTAGCTATATCAGCTATACTAGCTATATCAGCTGTACTAGCTATACTAGCTATATCAGCTATACTAGCTATACCAGCTATACTAGCTATATCAGCTGTACCAGTATAGCTGATATAGCTAGTATAGCTAGTACAGCTGATATAGCTGATATAGCTAGTATAGCTAGTACAGCTGATATAGCTGATATAGCTTATATAGCTGGTACAGCAGGTATAGCTGGTACAGCTTGTATAGCTGCTATAGCTAGTATAGCTAGTACAGCTGATATAGCTGATATAGCTTATATAGCTGGTACAGCAGGTATAGCTGGTACAGCTTCTATAGCTGCTATAGCTAGTATAGCTAGTACAGCTGATATAGCTGATAGAGCTAGTATAGCTGATATAGCTAGTATAGGTGATATAGCTAGTATAGCTGGTATAGATAGTATAGTTGATATAGCTTATTGGATGCAGCTTGTAGAAAGCACGATAAAGTGTACTCAAAATCAAAGGATATAGACACGAGTCACCAAGCAGATCGTGAACAGGTATAAATTAGATCGTAAGCAGATATAAAGCAGATCGTGATCAGATATCAAGCAGTTTGTGACCAGATATAAAGCATACCAGATACAAAGCAGATCAAAATCAGATAGCGAGCAGATCATAACCAGATCAAATTCAATAAAAAAATTATTATAATGTCTAAAAATTACCATAATAAAGTGTTGGAAGATCTTGTAAAGACAAGGGCTGTTTTAAAGGAAAAGTTAAAAAATATTAAACTGAATCAAATAGATAGAGTTAATTTTTTAGAAGATACCTTTCAACCAATAACAAAACCACTTAAAAAAATCATCGGAAAACTTAAAGATAAACATAAGGATATAGACAACACTATTGATGATGGCGATGATTATGATGATGTAAATGGTGACAATAAAATCATCGGAAAACTTGAACATAAGCATAAGGATATAGATATGATGATGATGATGATGATTATTATGACGTAAATGGTGATAATGAAATCATTAGAAAAATTGAAAATAAACATAAGGACATAGACAACACTATTGATGATGATGATGATGATTATTATGATGTAAATGGTGATAATGAAATCATCGGAAAACTTGAAGATAAGCATAAGGACATAGACAACACTATTGATGATGATGATGATGATGATGATGTAAATGGTGATAATAACGATTTTCAGTATGAAAATATGACAACTGATGACAATCATGATGAAAAAAACTATGATCATAATAGACCTGTATCAAGTACACGTCTGAAAAACTTGAAAAGAAAACAAAGTTTAAAGCTGACGAAAAACTCTTCATTATTTGAAAATATTCAATCACTTATTAATAATAAGCAAATAGATCAAATTTATGGTTTTAATCAAGATGTAGACGGAAGTTGGAGATATGGCAAGGAAAAATTAATATTTAATAGAGATAATACTATGCGGATAGGAAATATGAAATTGAAAATGACGCCTGGATTATTTGAACTAGTATTTCATAAAAAACCTCTCCATTATTCAAAAAATGATTTGAAAAAATATAAAGAGATTTTAATTCACACCAATGCACATAAACGTCGCTATGAACCTAATGAACAAGTGAAAGGAACACGAGCCTTCAAATATATACGAATAATTAAACATTTATTCGAAACAACAACAAACATTTTAACAAAAGGCAGTGGTTTAATGCTAAAATTACAAAATAATCTGAAATCAAATTATATACATTGGGATGATCCTAATGAATTAGTTGACAGACTACGTTTACTTCTTTCATCGGAAGGTGTTGGTTACAACAATCATCAAAACGAAATAATCTCTATTATTGAAGAACTTAAAGAATCTAACATAATTTATTAGAATAGTGAAAGAAATGTCTCATATTAATAAATTTGGTTAAAGTTTTAATAGATATAATTATAAAAACAAAAATATCGTAACTAAGAAATAAATACATACACTCATACAAAATCACAAAAAAAAAAAATCAAAATACATTATAGAAATAGCAATAATTTTGTTTTTAATCTTTTTTCTACCGTTTAAGAAAAAAAAATAAGCCGTTTAAACAATAAAGAATTTTCGAGTTTTTATTCGGTTTTAAATATAATGTAAGTTATTTTTCACATCACTGTGGCTGGTACAGAGGTATAGCTAGTATAGCTGGTATAGCTAGTATAGCTGGTATAGCTGGTATATCTGGTATAGCTAGTATAGCTGGTATAGCTAGTATATCTGGTATAGCTAGTATAGCTGGTATAGCCGGTATAGCTAGTATAGCTGGTATAACTAGTACAGTTGATAGAGCTGGTATAGCTAGTATAGCTGATATAACTAGTATAGCTGGTATAGCTAGTATAGCTGGTATAGCTAGTATAGCTGATATAGCTAGTTCAGCTTGCATAGCTTATATAGCTAGTATTGCTGGTATAGCTAGTATTGCTGGTATAGGTAGTATAGCTGGTATAGCTAGTATAGCTGATATAGCTAGTTCAGCTTGCATACCTTATATAGCTAGTATAGCTGGTATAGCTAGTATAGCTGGTATAGCTAGTATAGCTGATATAGTTAGTTCAGCTTGCATAGCTTATATAGCTAGTATAGCTGGTGTAGCTAGTATTGCTGGTATAGCTAGTATAGCTGGTATAGCTAGTATAGCTGATATAGCTAGTTCAGCTTGCATAGCTTATATAGCTAGTATAGCTGGTATAGCTAGTATTGCTGGTATAGCTAGTATAGCTGGTATAGCTAGTATAGCTGATATAGCTAGTTCAGCTTACATAGCTTATATAGCTAGTATAGCTGGTATAGCTAGTATAGCTGGTATAGCTGGTATTGCTGGTATAGCTGGTATAGCTAGTATAGCTAGTTCAGCTTGCATAGCTTATATAGCTAGTATAGCTGGTATAGCTAGTATAGCTGGTATAGCTTGCATAGCTTATATAGCTAGTATAGCTGGTATAGCTAGTATAGCTGATATAGTTAGTTCAGCTTGCATAGCTTATATAGCTAGTATAGCTGGTATAGCTAGTATAGCTGATATAGCTAGTTCAGCTTGCATAGCTAATATAGCTAGTATAGCTGGTATAGCTAGTATTGCTGGTATAGCTAGTATAGCTAATATAGCTAGTATAGCTGATATAGCTAGTTCAGCTTGCATAGCTTATATAGCTAGTATAGCTGATATATCTAGTATAGCTAGTATAGCTGGTATAGAGGTATAGCTAGTAAAGCTCATATAGCTAGTATAGCTGATACAGCTGGTATAGCTGGTATAGCTAGTACAGCTGATATAGCTGGTATAGCTAGTACAGCTGATATAGCTGGTATAGAGGTATAGCATGTATAGCTGGTACAGCTTGTATAGCTGATATAGCTAGTATAGCTGGTATAACTAGCTAGCCACTGTTTCAGTGTTTCAGACGAAGGGGTATGAAATTAATGAATAACAAAATGGTTATAATTTACAATCAAAACAAAAAAAAAAAAAATGAACCTAATTAGCGTAAGATTGGAAAAGGTTTTGTAAACAACATAATAAACAAATTGTTGAAAATTCAAAATGTTGAATTACTGGTTAACAGTTCTGCGGACCTGATACAAAACTTCAAAAACGATTAGCAAAAGGAGACAAAGGAATAAATTTAGTGGATGCAGATTGTAGAAAGCACGATATAGCGTACTAAAATTCAGAATACATAGACATAAGACATGAAGCAGATCATGATAAGGTATAAATCAGATGTGAGCAGATACAAATCAGATCGTTACGAGATACAAAGCAGATCGTTACCAGATATAAAGCAGATCAAAATCAATACAAAAATTATTATAATGTCTAAAAATTATCATAATAAAAGTCGTACAATGGGTCAATTCGACCTCCGGGTACTGTACTTGTCCTAATTGATAAGTACACGTCCTCTAACCATCATAATAAAATGTTAGAAGATCTTGTAAAGACAAGGGCTGCTCTAAAGGACAAGTGAACAATTATTAAACTGAGTCAAATAGTTGAAGTTATTTATTAGAAGATACCTTTCAACCAATAACAAAATCATCTTAAAAAATCATAGGGAAAAATCTATTGAAATAAAAAAAACTAATTTGTTTTAATTAATCTCTTTATTATATATATAATTTTATTTATTTTAAACAGTAAAAACTAAATATATAAAATTTAAAAGGGAACAACTCTGTCATATATGTTAAAGGAAATGATAAAATTAAGTGATTAATAGATTTGCTTAAAGGAGAAATAGAAATATGTGAACTGTAACAAAATCTGAAAATAAAATATACATATCTTAGGAAAAAAATCTAATTTGTTTTAATTAATCTCTTTATTATATAATTTTATTTATTTAAAACCTGACAAAAAAAAACTGAAAGAAAAGAAATCCTGCTCAAAACAAAGCGCTGTTATAAACACAACAACAACAACACGTACAACTATATTTCTGTTTCTTTAACGTTAAATCATACAAAAAAATTAATTAAACGAAACCACATTCAAAATTCTTTAAACTTAATATTAAAAACTGTAATATGAGTCAAGAATTTTAAAATTTGTTTACATTAAAAAATATTCTTATTGAACTTATGCTTAAGAATACCAAAAAAAATGATAAGGATTCGCGATGTTATTGTTTATAACAAAGCACTGTTATTGTTATAACAAAAAAAATGTATTCTCCTACATTTGATTATTATAAAATATGTCTACAAGAAAAGGACTACACATAACGGAAACATATCACACTAACAAAAAAAATTAATTAAGCGAAACCACATCCAAAACTCTTTAGTTGTTTACATTAAAAACTGTAATATGAGTCAAGCGTTTTAAAATTTGTTTACATTAAAAAATAAAATAAACAAAAGCATAACATTGCACAAGTCAACAACATGAGTTTACGGTACCCTACATCACGCACTCGCGGATCATCGGCATCATGAACTCAGACTCGAGACGAACCTACACACTTTAAAAATGACACACACACTCATTCTGTCCGTCCAATCATTCGTTTGTAAAGTAATACAAATAAAAGGAACAAGAAGAAGCAGGCATGATCCCAAATTTTAACACACACACACACACACACACACACACACACTCATTCTATCCGTCCAATCTATATGTTACAAACCTATCAACTAACTTAAACTACCGACTGTAGCGTAGGCATGCTCCCAAATTCGTATGAAGAAACTGGTCGAGAAGCGGCATAAACATACTACTAACGCCTGTTAACTGAGGAATGGCGTAAAAATATGTGAAACATTACTAACAGTTTATGATGGTGGTCACTGTCGACTTTTTGTGTAAGGCATTAGTGAGATTATAAACAAAATTTAATGAAGTCGGAAGCATAACAACGAGGTCATTAGGAGAACATGTGGCGGGTAAATAGAATTTCTTG
Source organism: Sarcophaga subvicina (assembly GCA_936449025.2). Lineage (NCBI taxonomy): Eukaryota > Metazoa > Arthropoda > Insecta > Diptera > Sarcophagidae > Sarcophaga > Sarcophaga subvicina. The sequence continues at coordinate 100,301,865 of OW388082.2, read as the reverse complement.
AATTCGCGGCATTTTCAGCGACTTACATACACACATACATAATTGGTCATTACAACCCTTCAGTCAGGATTACGACCTAGTTTCTCACACCACTTATGTTATGTGTGTTAATTTTATACATGAGTGGTGGGATCTGCAGTTTAAAGTCGACTCCGAACGACAGATTTCTGAGAAATTTTTTTGGCAATTTTATTTACTCTCAGAGTTTTTGCCAGAAATCTGCTGAGAGGAAATCGCCGAAGAAGTACTTTTTTTCGTATTTTGTGTTGATGTCTGGCCTGGGGCTCGAACCTTGGCTTTACGTCTAATAAGCCAACACACTAGATACTAGACTTTCAGCGACTTAATTATGGCTTAATTTCAGCCTTTTTGGCATATTTTGTATTCGAATTTGCAATCCATTCACCGCGGATGTGTTGTTTAAGTGCTAGAGCAACACCCTTTCAATGTCGATTTTTGATTAATTATTCAGGCGATGTTTAATGGCTGAACTAGCGGAATTTACACTAGGAGAACGCCATTATATTGCATTCGAAAAAAGGGACTGTTTGATGTATATTATAGTCTAGATCTGGTATAATAAAATCATTTTTCTTTAATAGCTGCTCTATTACTAATGCTAGCTCCATGTGATAACCGTCTGGTACTGAAAATTAGAAAATTATAAACAGGACAGTATGTCGACTTCGTGTAACTACATGAATAGTTGCCATAGAAAGTAATTTTAAGTTTTAACCTCCAAAAACAAGCGATTCGATGTCATTCGACTTGTTTTTGTGAGACTACGCCATGGAAAAAAGTGATCGGAAACTACCTCAGAAGAATCGACTTCTGCAACCAATCCAGATGTGGGTCGTTGAAAAGACATTTTATTTCTTTCTTTACAACAAGGTTCAAGCATTATAATGAAATAATTTTTTTATATCAAAATCATCAGTCTCTCTTTGTTTCTTCCATTTTCAAGAAAGTGCCAGCTGATTAGATCTTAAAAAGAATTTAACATCGACCAGCGAGTGACTTCTCAGCAAACTATGGTTTTACTATAAATCTTCGTTTCAAGTGCTATGACGAAGAGCCTGTAAAAGTTTCAATTTCATCAGAAAAATTTGCAAATGAAAATAACCATTCATTCCACTCACAAAACTGATGACCATCAATTTGAAAATTTCCTACAAATCAAAAAAAAAAAAAACCGAGAAAATCGAAAAATCCTTAAGAAAGAAAGAAACAGCACAATACGAATCCAATAACATTTGTATCATTTTGTGTAAATTTGCATGAAACTTGTGACGTATTAAAAGTCAAATTATGTCAAGTTTTTGCCATAAGAATGAATGGATATTTTATATCATAAATAAGAACGGCAACAACAGCAACAACAACAACGACAACATTTCACAAATGCGAAAGTAAGAAAGACTACTTTGAAGAGATTTATTTTTTTTTCTCATTCTCTTTTCATTTTTTTTCTTTAAGTTTTCATTCCACATGTTGTTTTAAAAAGTGGGTGAAAGATAAAAAAACAAAAAAAAACAAACAGCGATGAAATACAAAATGAACAAAAAAAAATCATAAAATAACAGGGAATGTAAATAATAACAGAGATTTCTTAACATGCAAGAGAGAGCAGCAAAAAATTTTAAATAACATTCAGGATATAAGAGAACATCTTGGTTGCTGTTATAACCAAATGTAACAGGAATAGCATGCAGAGTATTAAACAAAATGTACCTTATGCTGTTGATTAACAGTGGTTTTTTAACAGGACCTGTTTATTTTAAAAGAGTAACTGTTTTAATGTTCAAGAGAATGTAGAAAATGATTAAGCATTAGAAGAGCTTGCAGTTATTAAACTGAAAAAGGTTGCAGGAGATTATCATTTTGTGCAGAAAGTGTTACATATTAAGAGTATGGCTTTTTTATGTTTGGATATCCTTTAAAAGGATAATATTCTTATCAATACTTTTCAGTAAGGTAGAGACCTTCCATAAATGATAGTCATCTTCAATACTGCTTTCTGATGATGATTTTTTAGTATTTCTTCGTATGAAGCTATAAGGGAATGATAAAATAAAGCGATGATTTCTTTTATTTCAATTCTTCTTCTTTTTTTTACAAATTTTGAATGTTTTTCGAGCATCGTATGTCTTATGGTATTCTTTTTTCAAGCTCGAGGCCTCAAAAGTTTTATTCTAATGCTCGGACATACGCCTAATAATACCTCCTACCCAATTTGGGTTTCTACTTTCGATTTTTTGTCACTATGGGTACCTTGATATCGCCGTAGCTAGTGTGCTGGGTTAATAGACAAAAGTCCATGGTCCAAACCACGGCTCAGACATCTCGAACACAACGAAGAATATATTTCTTTCTCTCTAATCTGAGGGTAAATATGAAATTTCTCAAATCTGTAGTTTGGAGTTGACATTAAACTGTAGGTCTCACCACTCATAAATAAAATTAACACGTACATCATAAGTGATGTGCGAAGCTAGGTTGTAATCCTGACTAAAGGGTTTTAATAACACAGCCCTGCAAATTTGGACTTTTTTTGTGCAAATAAGATGGCACCAGTTGTTTCCGAAGGCTAAACACGAATCTGGGTTCAAATTTGATTACAGATCTTCTTTCAGATTTAAAAAAATTCGAAATGGCGGATCCAATATGGCGGTCAAGTAAATCTAATTAATTTTTATAAACCGTATTGCATCCGCCATTTCGAATTTTTTAAATCTGAATGCAGATCTGTAATCAGCGACTCCAGAAACCCCAAATAACTAAGTAATAGACCCCTTCATCCGAAGTCATTTTCGAAACGTTTTGCGGACGCTGTATTGTTGCAAGGTTTAACTGTTTCATGGGTTCGGATTTGGAAATTAAAAGGTCATAATGACCCGTAAGAAATTGTGCCAATTGCTGAAAATTTCGCGGAATCGTCAAATTTGGATTATCTGCTACACTTTCTTTCATAAAAGCCATATTTCCCCTACTGGCCTTTATAATTTCGTAAATTTTTTGCAATGTAGGTTCATATGATTATAGTCCATCATGTTTTGCTTGTTCTAAAGTAAAGTATAATAATGGCCTCCCGATGTCTTATTTGCGTTTTGGGATAAATATTCCGTTTTTTTTTATTGTAGTCGCCGTAGTCTAGTAGGTAGTGTGTCGGCTTATTAGACGTATGGCCATGGTTGAAACCCCAGGTCAGACATCAAAACGAAAATATGAAAAAAAAATATTTCTTCGGCGACTTCCTTTTAGCAGCTTCGGGCAAAAACTCTGAGAGTAAATTAAAATTGCCATGAAGAGATTTTCAAAAATCTGTGGTTCGGATTCAACTTTAAACTATAGATCCCGCCACTCATGTAAAAAAATAACCCACCCAACATAAGCGGTGTGAGAAGCTAGGTCGTAATTCTGACTGAAGGGTTGTATATACATATGTTATGTATTCCGGCTTTTATTGGAAATAAATAACTAAAGCAGTATTAATAGTGTGTCTTTGCCTAACGCTCTCTGCAAAAATATATTGAATGCATTGGAAATCAAACTTTCTCCATAAGTACTATACATAGCGCCAGTTACTGCCTGGTACTCTTGTGATGTAAGGTTGTTGATGTTGTTCGCTTTTCGGAAGTTTGGTTACTTCAGAATACATATGTTATTTAAAAAGGGAAGCCACTTAAACAATTTTTAAAATTCTAATCAAAAAAATTAAAAAAAAATGTTTGCCTTCTACTGCATTCTATAATTGAAATGTAAGGCCATCAAGTCTACCATGCCAATTGTAATTCACTGTTAACGCCTTTGATTTTGAGCCCAATAAGGGCATGAGCTGCGATATTTATTTCAATATTAATCTGGTTAGTTTAAGGATATTCAGTTGAAATCCTATTACAAAAGAATTTTGAATGCTTAACAGCTGATATAGTCGCCGTAGTCTAGTAGGTAGGCATACTAGACATGAGGATACGGTTTAAGCCCCAGGTCAGACACCTCGGACTAAACGAAACATGAAAAATACTTCTTCGGCAACTTCCTTCCTCTCAGCAGATTTCTAGCAATAATTCAGAGAGGAAATAAAATTGCCATGAAAAGTTTCACAAAAAATCTGTCATTTGGAGTGGACTTTAAACTATAGGTCCTTCCGCTCAAGTATAAAATTAACGAACACAACTCAGGTGGTGTCAGAAGCAAGGACGTAATCCTGATTGGAGGAATGTAATGACCAATTATATATGTATGTATATATGTATGTATGTTAAGTACTGATCACAGACTTATTTAGATTAAAGGGATGCTTAATATAGTTTGGTACTCTTTTCTATAATCAGGATAGCCAGTTCCTTATACTTTCAGTGCCATAGTGTAGCAAATTAAATTGAACATAAAAATTTAACCTTTTAAGCTAAAAAATTTTATTAAATTCCTTTGAATTTGATTATGAGTGAAAAAAAAAATACTTTTTTTGCATTACAGTTGAATAACTTCACTGCACAATCTAGTGTTTCACAATAATTTTGCAAATTAACCATCCACTAGCATTGCAATGATTTCGTTTGAAATACGAAACAAATATTGTGTTTCAAAGTAAAATAAATTTCTAAGCAAATAATAAAGCTTTTGAAACTCATTATGAAAGCCAAAATTTTCCTACAAATCATTGAATTTCTAATAATAAGTCCTCTACGCCCCACACCAAACAGGTGGTAATAATTATACCGTGAGTTATAGTTACATAATATACAGGAATTCGAAAAAGTATAGAAAAAGAGAGAAGGAAAAAACTGCTTTCATTTATTCTAAACGGAAAAACCACAAAACCATCAACCAACTCTTCTAATATTTGGAATTTGAAACGTAGTGAAACAATAGAGATAAAAATTACAATAAAAACAAAAAATAACCAACCAAAGCAAATACAACAATAAAGAGAAATTGAAAGATATATTCCGATACGTACGTATCGTATATATATGTATACGTGAAGATATAGTATGTAGACGTGCATAGAAAATCATGGATTTTTTGATGGAATATTTTTCAATTATGTCTGGACAGAAATCGTGCAACATAAATACGAACGCAAATCAATTTAGCGCACTTGTCTATGCCTCCTCTTACACATCAGAAAAACCAAAAATCATCGACAAAAAAGTGAAAAAAATCATGAGAAATAGATGGAGAGAAGAAAAACTCAAATAGAACGTGGAAACCACATTTGTGAGGCAAATGTTAAGCCATAAATCACGTAACAACAATAATCGCAACAGCAATAATCACAATAGCTACAACAACAACAACAACAGCAATAGCGGCAACAACTAAAATGGTAAACTGCTACACCGAACAAAAATAATCAAGAAAAAATTGCTAAAGAATGAACAAAAATTATTTAACACAAGAGAGAAGGAGAGAGAGAGCAAGTAAAAAAACCTCTCACACACATACACACTCTCAACACTCCACTAATTTTTATTTAAAGCCTTATACAGTTACAAACTCTTTTTTTGTGATAAAACGAATGCGTGGTAAGCCTATACTTCTACTGCTGCTGCCAACTGTAAGTGTGTGTGCGAGTGTTTTTGAAATTTTTTATTGTTTTTTATGCAGGCAGTCAAGCGTCATCATCCTGCACGTAAAACGAATATGGAAAATCAATTACGAAAATTGCCTTTGAGATCCTTGGAGCAGCAGCAGTAGCAAATGGCCAGAGTATATTCTCTTAATGTTTATTTTTTTGTTGTTCTTTTTATTGTTCTTGTTGTTAACAAACATCTGATAAGATTTGTTACACGTTGATCTCTTAGTTGTTGATTAATGCATGGAGGTTTTATTAGATATGCTTCGTATAGCTTGTAAAGATTAATCTGTTCGCCAAGAAATGAAATTTTCATGGTCGTTAGAAGTTTTTTCTTCAATATTTTCAAGAAAACAAAAAACATGTCAACTATTAGCAGTCACGCCCTATAGTATGATATATTCTCCAACATAAAGTATAGTTTATGCACAGTGGGAAGACAGATAAAGAGATAACGTGCGTGTTCACTGAAGTATATTTTACAATAATAGGTGTCTTCGTGTAGTTCCCATCCCGCAAGGTTTCCAATCGAAACATCATCATAGTTTTTAGAGAACTTCAATAGGTTAATAAATTCCGCAAGAGGCTAAATGTAGTTGCAAGAGTTCCTTGCATCTAAATCCAATACACTTTCACTCAGGACGTTGACGATGTAGGCTATGACACACTGCAATCCTATTGCCTTAAACCTGCGCCAACATAACAATAACTCGATTCTCTGAATAAAACTTGTTTGGTAAGAAACAAATTTAAGGAATAATAACAGGTTTGGAGAGATGCTTTTGTGGTTGTAGACAAACGGCCTGATACCCCGAAAAAGTATAATAAAGGTGCAGCGTTAATATAATAACGATTGGATAATGCTAGCTTGCAATTAGCACAGTTAGAGTGCACAGGAAAATGCAACAAATGAAACTGAGTATTTGTGGCCAAGTGATAATTTCACAGGAGACAATACAGTTACTAAGGTTTGCACATAATTTGGCAATCGTTAGCGTTTTCCATGAGGAATAAATCAGGCTCCCTCGAATTAAATGGCACTACTCTGGGCAGTCGAAGTCGAATTCGCCGTGGTCTAGTAGGTAGTGCGTTGACTTATTAGATGTGAGGCCTCTGTTTAAACCCCAATTCAGGCATCTCCAACTGAACGAAATATGAAAAATATTTCTTCCTCTCAGCAGAATTCTGACAAAAATTCTGAGAGTAAATAGAATTGTCATGAAATGTTTCTCAAAAATCTATCGTTCGGAGTTGACTTTACACTGTAGGTCCCACCACTTATATATAAAAATTAACACACACAACATAAGTGGTGTGAGAAACTAGGACGTTATACAATGGGTCAATTCGACCGCCGGGTACTGTGCTAGTCTTAATTGACAAGTACACGTCCTCTAACCTAACCTAACCTAAAACATTATACATCCGATTGTGTGACTTAGATCCTCTAGTAAACACTTATAAATCGCCGTAGTCTAGTAGGTAATGTGTTCACTTATTAGACGTGAGGACGTGGTTCAAACCACATCCCAGACATCTCGAGCAAAACGTAATATGAAAAAATATTTCTACGGCGAGTACGCTTTAACAAATTTCTGGCAAAAACTCGTAGAGTAAATAAAATTCCCATGAAAATTTTCTCCAAAAAATCTGTCGTTCGAAGCCGACTTTAGACTGTAGGTCCCCCCACTCAGTGATAAATTTAACACACACAACATGGGTGATGGGACATACTAGGTTGTATCCCTGACCGATACACCAATTGCAGAAGTAAGTAAGTAAGTCAGTAAATACTTGAATAACATCCTCTGGAGGGTGTAAACCATTATCGTATAGGGATCTATTCTTTATCTTCGTTGTAAAACCATGTTTGAAAGCGCGTTCATGTATTGTTTAATCAATAGGTTAATACAGTGAAGTTGTGTCTGCCCCATTGTGTTGCGTATTTAAAATACTTCAGAAACTTCTTTCCATTGCTCGAGGCCGTAGTTAAATATACGATTCCCTATGAGGTTTAGTTCTTCTAATACTTGGGAGGAGTAATATCAACACAATTACAACCGGGAAAATACATGAGTATTAAGAAACGTAACGAATTCATTGCCTCGTTTTTTTTATTTGTGTCTTTACCGCGACTTTTAGGAAAGACGATTAGACAATAAATTTGTCTAATACACTTTCCTTTTAGTAGGTAAGTGTAATAAATTAAGTGATGAAATTTTAATAAAGTTTTTGAGGCTTAATGGGCCTCCTCTAGCTAATTAGACTTTGTCTTTTAAATTATTCTACAAATTTACTACCCTAGTCCGTCCATCAACAGTGTTTATTTCAAGCATATGTTCGTTATCATGAATTATAATAGGCGCTGTGCCAACAGAAATCAAAAATAGTGACAAAAAAAAGGAGAATCGTAACGGGCTAAAATATATTCTGTGTCTCTCTATCCTTTGCATTCAGTTTCATTTCTTCTCTCCAACCATTTGTAGCTATTTGTTGGCGAAATATTTTTTTTTTCGATTTTTTCGTTTTTCTGTGTTGGCACTACCAAATTTGTCTGACATTGTTTTTCATTTTATTTTCAAGCGTTGCTCCTGCTCTTGCTTTTGCTCTTCAATAACCAGAGAGGATGCAATTTTCAAAAAGTCATAGTCGTTATTGGTTAAATGGTGAGAAACTGTTATTCTATTTGCATTGTATTGCATTGCATTGCATTGCATGGTGGTGGTGGTGATGGTGTTAGCGTATGCGAATAATTTTGAATTTTAAACATTCAACATTCATTTTCAAAAATATTTTCTAATTTTGTTTTATAGTCCTTGTATTTGGTTTGAACTGCAATTTGTTTCGATTTCATTTCTATGTAAAGCAGTGGTTATGCTCAGACAATATTATTTATTTATTTAAACAAAATACCAGTGAATATCAAATGCAATCAGAAAATTACTGCAAAATTCTTAATGAAATGCCCCTCTTTTGCTTGAATCCTATGTGGTTGTCATCCATTTAGATGCGTTTATTTATGACATCTGGTTTGATAAATGCATTTTGGCCAACTGAAATTGTGATATTTTTAAATGTGAACAGAATGTTGCGTATAGAAAAAAAAAAAGAAATGATTATTGAAAACGTAATTAATTTATTAATGTATGCGTACTTTGACACATTCATACAATAAAATAATACATGTTGTATAGGCACATACATAGATATGTATCAAATAAATTATAAATAAAGGCATAAAATTATTTATGAGTAATGAGTTTCGAGTTATTCATGTCACTGATCAAAGCGGTGAAAGTGATATTAATTTCCGAATATAAAAAAAAATTTATTGAAATCGGACTGCAATTTACAGATTTCTAGGTTTACTTATGAAAGATTTTGAAATTAATTAAAATTGGTGGCCTTAGTGGTCAATAATGCAAATTTGATATATTGAAGGAATATTTAATACATATGGGAATGTTAATGTAGTCATGGCAGTATGTAAATACATTTTGACTCATCCTCTATGGGTTTTCAAAGTTACTTTAAATAAATCCCACATATTATTTCAGATTGTCTACAGTCACCGTATTCTAGTAGACAATGTGTTGGCTTATTAGACATGAGGCCACGATTCAAACCCACTGGTCAGACATCTACAACAAAACGAAAAATTAAAAAAGATTTCTTTATTTATATTTCTTCCTCTCAGCAGATTTCTGGCAAAAACTCTGAGGATAAATAAAAAATTGCTATGAAAAGCTTCTCAAAAATCTGTCATTCGAAGTCGACTTTAAACTGTAGGTTCCGTCACTCACGTATAAAATTAACACTCACAACATAGATGGTGTGGGAAACTAGGTTGTAGTTCTGACTAAAGGATTATAGTGACCAATTATGTATGTGTGTGTATTGGCTGTAACAGTCGGTCTTCTTTTTGTATTAGTTTCATGCTCTTTGTTACATTTCGTGCTGTCAAGCTTTTCTAGGTTAGGTTATTAAATGGCAGGTAATTACTATTATACGGCCATAGAACTATATATGCGGCTAACGGTAATTCCACAGTAGTGATGGATTTTAAAGTCAAACATCGATGTGTGCTGCCTTTCACTCACATATTTCCCTCTTCAGGATTCTGTTCGTTTTCGGTAAAAATAAATCTCTGCCCTTTGCTTGACTAATGCCCAGGGTTTCCTTCTGAAAAGCCTGTAGTCGTACATGTGCCAAGTATTTGTTCTTGTTGTCAAGGGGTAATTGGTCCTATTTTCAAAACTAGCAAAGTTTGACTCTTTTGCTTCAGTTAATATGCAGTGACATTTCTTAGACTACTTCGCTATAGTTTGATATAAAACTTAAATCACTTCTCATTGTACTCAACCAACAAAAGTTAAAATTGTCAACATCTCACCCTTCACCAATCGTATACTTTAAGGCCCCTTTTCCTACTCCATCTCAGCTCAACCTCATAGGAGCAGTGCGCATGGGTGGCAGCCTGACTGCCAGTTAAAATTTGCTATGTCTCGTCCTCTGTACTTCCTATCCAAATTGAATTGAACACATCTTTCGATCGTTTAAACTTTCGTTTCGAAACAACTCGAAAATTTCCTCGTGTTCTCTGGAGATGTACTGATCCTTGAGTATACCCCAGAATGGTCTCCCATTAAAAGAGTACGTAGCAACAAAATTATTCCTTTCACCATTATTACTCATTCCTATTTCGAAGCATTACCCAAAATCATAAAGTTAAATGGTACTGTCTAGATATGATATGAAGGAACTGTCAGTCATCCGATTTGTCAGGTCACGATGACCTCAGATTGATATCTTAATGTCTTTAACTTATCCAATTCCGACTCAGCTGTCTTCCGAGCATCGAACAAAAAGCATCGATATTGATAAATTGAAGCACATCGAATTGTTTCGATGTATCGATAAGTTATCGATAAGCATCACTACAAGTCATTTACGCAAAACTAAGAAGCAGTGAATCTTTCAGAACATAATGCCAGACAAACAGGACCTTCAAGGTCATACGAGCCTCACATGCCACACTTTTGCGTGCTGACGTATCCATTAAAAGAGAAAAAGTTTCATAGCTGAAGACAAAATGGAGAACAAAATTAACATTGAAAGCCTCTAGCGTGCAATCAGCATATCTGCGTTCTATCGGCTTTAATTGTTGAGTGAGTTGGATGGAAGTGCAACTCGAAAAGTAGAATACCTCATAACAACCCGTAGATATGCGTTATTTGCATTAGTATACGCGGAAATAAATTAAAATTAAAACGTTAGAGAGTGCCTCTTCAACTGCTGCGAATGCAATTATTTTGAAATGACGCTTTCTACTGATCGCATCTGTTCAAATGTCTCTTTAATCGTACCAATTTCTAGCACAATAGTTTGACAATGAAGACCGGATCACTGCTTAATGTTTTATGCAACACCGTTGTCGTGTTTTCTTAACTGCCTACATATGGGATAATGAGTTTTCAAGTGATTCGTATTCGTAAACACATGGGCTTCAATCAATAAACGGCACTTAAAAGCTGATACGATTAAAAAATGTGGGATTTGAAATCACTTAATGGTTCACCCGATATTTTAAATTGTTTTTTAAATTACAATCAATAAAAATCTGCAAAAACTTATTTAAGTATTTAACTTTTCACCCCCTAACTTTCCATAATGAAATGAATATCTTCTGGTCTTTATTACAACTTTCTCCCATTTTAAGTAAACATTTTATGGAATCAGGCCTTCAACATTGACTTCAACAGAATTTGTCAATAGTTATTAAAGAAGAGTACAAACGAAACCATATGAATGTAGAAAAACTAAATAAAATACTAACACATATAAGCCATGAGAACAACATGTCGAAGACAATCAGTATCATCAACAAAATAAACAAATAAACACAGAAACACAGAAACAAACAAACAACAATACCAGAAATAAACATGAAAGGATATTAAACGAAACCCAAAGGACTCTATTAGGGTAAAAAGAAAAATAAAAAATATTTGTAATGATATGAGACTAACAGGAGAGAAAAAGTTTTCTTTGTTGAAAATATAAATCTGATCAGAAAAATCAAGAAGTGCTACTTGAACTGTGTCTAGTGTTGCGCATCTGATTGCAATGATATGCCATACTTGAGTGTGGCAAGGGGGTTTCAAGGTTTTGTTTTAGGGCTGCAAGACTTTACTGTCACTCTCTGTATATCATATGGCCTCAGGTATGGATTTGTAGACGTTCGATGTCACTATTCAATCTTGCTGGTAGATGCCCGATGTCCCAGATGTCCCAGAACAGTTTGGTTTCATGGTAGAGACTCGCTTGAACTGAGGTAACGTGGAATTCCAAAGAACCTAATCTATCCTAAACTTGAGAGTATGTTCACATACATACATAATTGTTCATTACAACCCTTCAGTCAGGTTTACGACCTAGTTTCTCACACCACTTATGTTGTGTGTGTTAAATTTATGCATGAGTGGCGGGACCTACAGTTTTTAATGTCGATTCCGAACGACAGATTTTTGAGAAACTTATCATGACAATTTTTATTTACTATCAGCGTTTTTGCCAGAAATCTGTTGAGAGGAAGTCGCCGAAGAAATATTTTTTGTATTTTGTTTTGATGTTTGGCCTGGGGGCTCGAACCCTGGCTTTACGTCTAATAAGCCAACACACTACCTCCTAGACCACAGCGACTTCGCATACATAACATTATTGGCCATTACAGACCTACAGTCATGATTACGGCCTAGCTCCTCACACCTCTTATGTTGTGTGTGTGTTAATTTTATACATGAGGGGCGGGACCAACAGTTTAAAGTTGACTCCGAATGACAGATTTTTGAGCAACTTTTCATGGTAGTTTTATTTACTCTCAGGGTTTTTGCTAAAAATCTGCTGAGAACAAGTCGCCGAAGAAATATTTTTCATTTTTCATTTTGTTGGAGACGTCTAACCTGGGCTTTGAACCGTGGACTCAAGTCTAATAAGCCAACACACTATCTTCTTGACTACGTCGACTTCGGAAGTCTGATCGTACTGAATAGTATACCATCAGGCGATAAAGCTGTTTTTTATACTGACGATGGCGAAAATCCTTAGACTGCAGGGCGTTTTAATATCCATTGGGTATGTGGAAGTAAGTTTTCTTTTGGTCATATGCCAGCAACTCAACAATATATTCTCCGCCAAGCAAACCACAAAACATACATAACAACATTCCTGACCATCGAGTTACTGCAATGACGCTTAAAATTCGGATTGAAGAGAGCAATATAAACTCTTCAAAATATTCCAATTATCTTATCGGAGATCAAGAGTTGTAACGTTAATTAAAAGTCAAAAACACTTCATTTTCTAATCCCTTAAATTCTGTGATCATAAAAGGAAAAGGAAATCCATGATAAATTATATTCTATCAGTCCAAAAAGCAATAGAATTGTCACTAAAAAAAATATGCTGGCTTCAATCATACATTTAAAGTGTTAGATAGTGACAGGTAAAGTTATCGATTCAAACTAATAAACCTTCAACTTTTAATAATCCGAGGAACGTACCCTAAGAAGGCTATGTTTAGGGAATACATTTCCAAATTGATCACATAATTGATCCCCGAACAGCTACAAAACAGAATTCCCAAAGTAGCAAAAAAATCTTATCGTTCACTAGTAGCGATGACCACTTTCATTCATTCATTCATACTCGTACATGCCATGGTGTATCAGTATCAACATGACAATATTTGCAAGTGATTGTGTCATTGCAATGGAATACTTTTCTGGGGTGTATCCTGTATACACTAGAGAACGTGTCATTGTGTTGAGAACATTTGCAAATACAATAAATGGCTGACTAAGGTTGCATGCAAGTGTGTGTGCGTGTGTGTCTATGTAGGAATTTATACAATGTTTTGTATGAATTAGTATGGTGGGTAGGTGGTAGTGGTCAGTGATCGTTGTAGACAGCAATAAAGAGCATTAATCTTTCAATTGCAACCAACAATGCAACACCGAATGACCTGAATATAGTCTTGGTGATGTTTTCTAATTACAGATGAGAGCAAAAATATGTTCGTAAAATAAAATTTGTTATTCATTGAGATGCAGGCTTCGATGCCTAGTACTTGCAACGATATGGTAGGTAGAGATGGCTGTGTACTCAAAGAGTTTAAGTGAACACACTGAGGGAAACAAATAAAGTTCTTGCTGTACTAATTTTACGTCCACGGCTGTCTTAATATAACTCAAATTCAGAGCTGCATGTAGTAAAATGTCTTGTATAATTTTCCTGTTTTTTGTTCACAATTTTCCAACAACACCAACATCACTACCAACATGACTACTATACCACACTCTGTGTAGTATTTTCTTAGAATTTTATTTTTTTTAGTTTTTCTCTACAAAAATCTCTTGATTTTTTACTCTTTGCCATGGTGAAGTACAAGTACGAGTTTGAGTATGACTATGTGTATGAGTTCGGGTATGGGCATGTGTATCGTAATTGTTGTTTGAATTTAACTTCATGACTTTCGAATGTTCAATGTTCCTTAGTTCGTTTTGACAGGATTCTTCTCATTTTTCTTGGTTTAGTTTTTTCAATTTCTTTTTTTCTTCTATTTGTTCTTCTTCTTCCTCATTTTTTTCTATTTTTTCTTTCGATGCAGTAGATTTGTAAAACTAAAGTCTAGTTGTGACTGACTGGCTGGCTGGATTGCTTTGCCAGTTGGTGCATTTCATTTAGAAATGTTCATAAAAGTCTACACAGTTAGTGGTCTCTGGAAGTAATCGTTAAAGAAGTAATGAAGGAGAAAATATTTTTTCTTTTTCTTTTAAAACACAAAAGTAAACAACATACCATATATGTATGTATGTACATATATGAACTATTTAAGTATAATATTAATTATTTAACTGTTGAAAACATGAGAAGTTATTAATTTTATAAAAATAAAAATATGACACATGAATGGCATTTTAAAAGCATATTTGACAGCATCATTATGTAGCAGTAGTAGCAGTCAGTTCATAATGGATTTTTAAATATTAAAAATAAATATCAAATGGTTTTCTATTACCAACATCTACCACAATAAGTGAATAAGTGAAGGAAGGTCAAGGAAAATTTTATAAAATTTAAATTCTAGAGTCGAATATTCTTGCCATTTTCACATTCTAGAATTTACATTTAAAATTAAATTCTTAAACTTAAAAAATTCTGTTTTGCTATTTCACAATGTATTTCACATTTTTTTTGCTTTTCGAGGCGAGTTTCTTGCAAAAAATATCATCTATAAGGCCTGCAATAAAGGCGGCAGCTGGACAATTTATAACCAGGCATTCTGTAAATACTCCTAGGGATACATTTCTCTGACTTTCAAAAACCTATTCTTCATCTATGTTCGATTCAAACAAGGATATAAAGGTTATCTCTTTAAGAGTACATAACATACATAATTGGCCATTACAACCCTTCAGTCAGGATTACGGCCTAGAATCTCACACCATTCATGTTGTGTGTTAATTTTATACATGAGTGGCGTAACCTACAGTTTAAAGTCGACTCCGAACGACAGATTTTTGAGAAACTTTTCATGACAATTTTATTTTCTCTCCAGTTTTTGTCAGAAATCTGCTGAGAAGTCGCCGAAGAAATATTTTTTCATGTTTCGTTTTGATGTCTGACCTGTGGTTTGAACCCTGGCCTTTCGTCTAATAAGCCAACATACTACCTACTAGACTACGGCAGCTTCAAGAGTGCTATTTTAAAATATAATGGACACTCTTTTGCGCATGTAGAAATTAAAAACGAAGTGGTGTACGAAAGAACAATACGCTATAACTGTGGAAACTTATTACAATTACTAAGAAAGTTATGCTGAAATCTCCTGTCAAACATCAAAGAATATTCAGACGAGAAAGTGCATCCATTCGAAGAGTGGTCAAAAAATGTTAAGACTGTTATGAATACTTAGACTGCTGTGTCTCAATGTACCTACTGGCCTCTTGGAAATATTGCTGCTGTAAACAAGGATGTCATCGACACGAAAATATCAATTCGGCATGTTTCTCAAAAACTTAATACAACAATTTCATAAATCACTACGAACTTTTACAAAGGACCTGCAGTTTCATGCGTACAAATGTCAGCTTACTCGGATGCTCAAACTAGCAGACCATGGAATGTCTGAGCAATTCGTTCTATGGGGTAATAAAAACAGGCGATTGTCCTCACTTTTCTAATTTTTCGAAAAAAGCTTAGTGGCTTAGTAAATATACAAAATTGTTGCATTTGACAATCAGAAAATCCACATGTGTAGTCCTCGAAAAACAAGCATCTAACTGGTGCAGCTAAAAGTCTACATATGCCGCTGTATGTAGTCGCCTTTCCGGGTAATTTGTTTTTGTCTTCAAAACATTCTTAATTGTACCTGCCTTAAACAACCCTATAACACCTTTTTCAATTTTATAAAAATCGCATACACCACTGTATGTAAATTTTTTTCCTTGACTGTAGGTCCGGCTGCGATATAGTTTTTTTTTAAGATGAAGTCGACTTTGAACAGGATATGATAATGGACTTCTTGTCATTACAGCCCTTTAGTCAGGATTACAATATAGTTTCTTACACGACGCATGTTGTGTGTGTTAATTATTAGCATGCAGTGATGGGGTCGTATGCTGTTTCAATATGAAAACATACAACCATAATTTCTTGACAGCAGAAGAATCGTTGTAGCAAGCCGTCATAATAATAAGTAGTGTGCTGGTTTAATGAAGGCGAGGTGATGGTTTAAATCCCAACTTAGACATTGTATAGGATATCAATGATAATGCGCCCAAGTTTTTGAAGGATTACAGACAGGTGTTGCCTGAACACGTACCACCGCGTAAAGTTGTTGAAATATTGGCCACCGATGATGATGATCGCTCATAGAGTAATGGACCACCATTCCAATTCCGTTTCGATCCCAGTGATGATGATATTATACGAGCTTCGTTTAAAGTGGAACAGGATCAAAGTGAGTGAATAAAATTGAAAGAAAATATTTTTAATTATGACCTTAATGTGACATTGTGCAACAGACGTGATTGGATTCATTTATCATTTATTTTCATAATATTATGATTGAGAGCCCTATATAATCGCCAACGAATTGATTGATCTTCTGGTTTATCTTTTATTTCAAAACCCATCTAAGAAATCTTCCGTGAAGGCAAATATCATGGACCACTCAACGCTTTCTCTTGAGAAAGAGAAGGACTCAATTAGCAAAAGTTACTCGCCCTTACATCCAATACATATTCAAAGAAAAATAGGCAACGACAGACGAACTTGCTGTTATCGTACGACTCGTTTAGCTAAAAAATTTATAACATGTGTATAGCTGCTCAAACATTTTGGCATTCTCCCTTCTATGTTCGACTTTAAGGCATAGATTCAGTCTAATGCTTTCACAATTCCAGAAAAATGGTCTCCAAAAAGAAACAAATCACTTTAATAGCATAATTTGCCTATAATTTCACGTATTCCTGGAGTTTTTTTTTAACCAACTAATGATCCTCTTCAATCCCACATCTCATGTTCCACTAAGAAATAATTTCTTGGATAGAGCTAAGTACTGCAACTAAGTGCTTAAAGTAAGGTGAACCAAAAGTTTCAGCCTTTGTGATATATATCGGTGGCTTCAAAGGCTTCTAAAATCTTATAGACTGCCTGACCACAGCATATTTTTCCTGGTGGAGGTCATGACCATATTGAAAGTTCCCGATTAGCTTATGGGATTTTACCCTAAAACTCTTAACTTGCAGGGACAGCCTACGTGTTGACTGTACAATTTCTTAAGAAAATGTCGATTCATTCTGAAGTAACTCTTGAATAGATTGCGGAGCTCAGTGATTTTGACGGAAATAACATTGTTAATGAATTAATTAAAGTTAAAATAAGTCGCCGTAGTGTCTAGTAGGTAGTGTGTTGGCTTATCAGACGTGAGTCGTCTTGTAAGCGACCACCAGGCCAGGCATCTCCAACAAACCGAAAATATGAACAAATATTTCTTTCGGCGACTTCCTTTCAGCAGATTTCTGGCAAAAGCTTTGACAGTAAAATAAAATTGCCATGAAAAGTTTCTTATAAGTCTGTCGTTCATAATCAACTTGTAACTGTAGGCTACGCCACTCTTTAACACATGCTACTAAGAAGCCAGGTGTTAATCCTAACTAAAAGTCGCTTAAGTAGGTAAGTAAGTAAATAAATAGATGAGCCAACTCAGTAAATGCCCGCTTCTTTGTCAAAGATCAAAGACTTTTATTGCAGTCCCACACAACCTGACTCATTAAGCCTTCCTTTGGCTTTAAACAGCTTTTATAGTCTTTGATTTTAAGCACGCTGACGATTTAAAATTTTTAAATTTTCATTACACAATGCAAATAGCAGTCGTAGTTCCATATTTCAAATGAAGTTGTATCCTCAAGAAATAAAGTCTTTCAAGAACACAAACCTGTATGCGAATATCTCATCTTAAAATAACTGAGAAAAAGAAAAAACGCAGAAAAAATTCTTTATAGAATGAAAAAATAAAACAGAAAATAATAGAAACGAAACGAAACGAAAAAAAGAGATCAGAAAGCAAGAAAAGAATTTCAAAAAGAACATGTAAATTTGCAAAGATGACGACATCCTCTTGGGAATCTATTTTCCTTTCTTTCTTTCTTTCTTTTTTTTTACTTCTGTTTTAAATACCAAAAAAGGTTCTACTTACAGCTGGGATTTAAACAGTGTGAGTGCATTGTCCTTTATTGTATTTGTGCATAAGACTAATTTCCCCTCCTCATGGTCTTCTCTTTTTTGCTATTCCTTCTAAGGTTCGTACAATTTTTTTTTCTGAGAAATTTTACAATTTCAAGTATTTCTTGCCCTTCCTGGCTGGCTGGCGTTCATCGTTGTATTCTTGGCATAATTTATACTTTTGTAGTGTTTAACGTGTATAGTGTCTGCTTTTCTTTTATTTTCTATTCTCGTATTCGAAGTGTAGCAGAAGTCTTTTTGTTTTTCTCTCGTTTTTCTTGGCGTTTGTCGTTTTTTTCTTTCGCTTGTCTAATTTGTCTGGCGGCATGTCCTATGAATGTTGCTGCCGCTGAACAATGAATGCTCATGTTATTGTTGCAAATATTGTTTTTGTATAAAAAAAGAAAATTAAATGGAAAAGGAAAGAGGATCACATCGAAAATACCTTTAAGATTTATAAAAAAGAACACAGTATTTCAGCAGAAACTGAAATAGTGGAACAAAATACAAAAGAAAACAAAATTTTATTTAATTGAAACCTCAACCGAAATTAAGATACTAGACTAGACCTGTTGGCTGCCGTCTATAATAAGTGCAAGTAGCTATTTGTGTTGGCAATAGTTTAAACCAACACCATTAGCCATATGCGTTTATTACAAATAGTCTAGCCAAAGTGCCTGTTGTTGTTTGGGACATCTGCTTTAACTATGAAATGTATGCTTATCCAGCAGAATGATGAAGAAACTCTTCCTCCTCACTTTTTTTGGTACAATTGCTTCACCTATGAAATTTATGCTTATCCAGCAGAATGATGAAAAGTATTTCTCCTAATCAACCTATCAGTTATTTTGAAATACGTGGTCATTGCAACTCCTCAGTCAGGATTACGACCTAGCTTGTCATACCACTTTTGTTGTTTGTTAATTTTATTCATAAGTGTAGAGACCTACTATTTAAAGTTAACTCCGAAGTTTACACGATAGTTTTTTTTTACACTCAGAATTTTTGCCAAAAATTAGCTGAGAGGAAGTCGCCTAAAAATTGTTTGTTGCTAAAAATGAACACACATGTCATGGGTGGTGTGAAAAGCTAGGATGCAAACCTGACTAAAGTGGTGTAATGAGGAGTTAAGTAAGTTATATTATATGTCGAATTTATATCATCAGGTTGTTGTAATAAATAAGGCCGAAGAGCGTTATGCATGAGTGGCGGGACCTACAGTTTTTAGTTTTTTTGAGAAACTTTTCATAGCAATTTTATTTTTATTTATTTTCAGAGTTTTTGCTAGAAATCTGCTGAGAGGAAGTCGCCGAAGAAATATTTTTACATATTTCGTTTTGATGTCTGACCTGGGATTTGAACCGTGGCCTTGCCTCTGATAAGCCTCTACCTATTAGACTACTACAAATTATTACTGCCAGAAAGAACTTACTCGCTTTATTTCCCTGATTGTGAGGATGGTATGCACAGCTCTAGAGGTACTACTATTATAGCTGTTTAATGTGTTTATAATCATACCCTGAATTCACTTGACTTCTAGAGTCCTACATGTATATTTTCTCTCCAGACAGTCGAAAGCTTTGTCAAATCTATATCCTTTAGGTATACACTTGCAATAAATACGTTGAAGCATTAGAATGTGACCTTTGCATTGACTTTTGATCATGATCTATTAAACGTAATGGTCGTAGTGAGCTGTAGATTCTAAGTCACACACGTACATTACATACGCCATTACAACCCTTCAGTCAGGATTACGGCCTAGTTTCTCATACCACTCATGTTGTGTGCGTTAATTTCATACATGAGTGGCGGGTCCTACAGCTTCAAGTGGACTCCGAACGACAGATTTTTGAGAAACTTTTCACGGAAATTTTAAGACTCTAAATTACAAATTTCAATTTTACTGTAGCCAGTTTCCACGTCTAATGATCATTGTGTATATACGTCCAAATTTTTATAAGTGACTGGTAGCGTTACGTGCTTAATTGACAACCCTTCAGTCTTACGATTTAGCTTCCACTTTCACAGCACTTATATTGTGTGTGATAATATTATTCTTAAGTGGCGAGACCTACAGATTAAAGTCGACTCTGAACGACAGATTTTTTGAGAAACTTTTCATGGCAATTTTTATTTACTCTCAGAGTTTTTGTCAGAAATCTGCTGAGAGGAAGAAATATTTTTTCATAATTTGTTTTGTTGCAGACGCCTGATCTCTGTTTTGAACCGTGGTCTCACGTTTTATAAGCCAACAAACTACCTACTAGACTACAGCAACATCGTCTAGTAACCTTTCGTTGTATTTATCTGTTGGTTGGCAAGTTCTAGAACCTATATGTTGATTTGTTGTTGTATTTTGTTTACCAACATGGTGTTTCTATACAATTTTGTAATTCAATTCTGCAATTGTTAATGTCAATTGTCTGTTTTTCTCGTCCTCTATACTTTCTAGACTAATCAGAAATAATATTTTCGTTGAATGATTTTATTGTCTTGTAATATCAGTGTGGTTTAACCCACTGTTACCTAATGACCTCCGGCTTAAGAATATATAATTAGTTTGTCTTCTTTACTGTTTGTACTAAAATTTGCTGTCCTTTTTCTTTCATTTTTGCTGTTGTTGTTTTTGTAAAATCTTTAATTATTCGTATAATTATGTCGTGTATGCAGAACAATGAATGAGAACCGTATAATAATTATGCATAGTTATGGCAATAAAAACAGCAACAGCTACAACATAGAACTACAATTGCAACAATAACAATTACAATGAGTTACATTTTAAAATACACACAGACTGTCACAAACAAATAAATTTTTCATCATTAACATTTCCAACCTTCATTGCCATTGTTATCGGAAACTCAAAGAAAATTCATAAAAATCTACGTAATCGAGAAATATTCGAATGAAATGATGTTAACGAGCATAATTACGTAAATGGAATGTGAATGGAGAATGCTACCTATTGATCGGTGGTATGCATAATCGATAACAAAAACAAAAACAAAATCAATCATAACAAAATATGTGGTAATGTATGCTATGCTGTT
This sequence comes from Sarcophaga subvicina, assembly GCA_936449025.2. Lineage (NCBI taxonomy): Eukaryota > Metazoa > Arthropoda > Insecta > Diptera > Sarcophagidae > Sarcophaga > Sarcophaga subvicina. The sequence continues at coordinate 100,280,439 of OW388082.2, read as the reverse complement.
AAATGGTTTTCAAATAATTTCAAAAAATAATCAGGAATTGTTGTTGCAGATTGAAATTAAATGATGTGTAAAGGATATGAAAAGGATATGAATGAATTAATATGTGTGTAATATGAAAATAATTAAAATATCAAAACTATTTGCAATCTTTGTCAATCAAATGTAGAGACAAACATTTCATCTTTTACTCAGCTTTCAAAGAATTTCAATTATTGTCTGGCATAATTGTTGTTAAAGTGTTGCGGTTAAAATGTGTTTGTCATCTCTAATGGCAACAATAACAGATTTGTCTCGAATTCTAATCACTTTTATGCATAATTGTGTCATATTTTGAAAGCATTTTATATAAGATGTTAAGTTTAAATTGAGATACAGAATGAAATTAATTAAAACGAATCATAATCTCTGTTCATAATAAAGTCATTTCAAATTATATGTACAGTAATCCTTCGATTTACGTCGCCTCGATTAACGTTGTTTCGATTTACATCGTCAAATTTTGGGTTCCCTCTAACTTCAATTTGCGTCGTCATTCGATTTACGTCGCCTCTTTTTGGAACTAAATGCGACGTAAATCCAGGGATTACTGGAGCTTCTTCGAGTTCCTTGTTAAAAACATACTACTTTGTCGTATGAGCAATATATATATACCAACTGCGACGTAAATCGAGGGATTACTGTATGTCTTCATTTTTTTTGATTTTCTTTTAATTTGTCAAGAAGTGAGGAAGAATAAGCTATAATCATCTCATATATATACTCTTACATACCCTAACATTTCCTATCACCATCAGCTAAAACCAACAGCGGAAATCGTCCTCCGAAAAGTACAGATGCCGGAAAGATTTTGTGTTGAGCACATAAAAATGCTGTGAATTATTATTCGTATCCTATATAGACTGGTTTTGTAGAATGCATTAAGCAGCAAGGACATGCCGTCATATCCAGGTATATCGGTTTTCTCTTTTAATCCACTGTGCTATAGAAATTCTCGCATACCTCGAAATACATATGCTCGTATGGCAAAAGAATATCGTAACGTGAACTGGAACTCGGTAAAGATGTTGGAAAATGACTGCGTAATAGGGCATGAATATTCTAGTTTTCTTTTTTATTAATTAGTTCTCTGACCCAGTATTTATACTCAGATCATACATACATACATATATAAGTGGTCATTATAACCCTTTAGTCAGATTACAATCTAGCTTAAAATACGACCATTGTTGTGTGTTTTATTTTCATGCATAAGTGGCGGAATCTACAGTTTAAAGACGACTCCGAACGACAGGCTTCTGAGAAACTTTTCATGGCAATTTTCTTTGCTCTCCGAGCTTTTGAAAGAAATCTGCTTAGAGGACTTTTTTCGTTCGAAATGTCTAACATGGGGTATGAGTCGTGGCCTCACGGCCAGCACATTACCTACTAGACTACAGAAACTTACATATTTCTCACATAATGCTCAGTTCATTCTTCACCATTTTGTGCAAAATTCAAGAAACTGTTCATGCTGATCATATTCCTGGCTATTGACTTTAATCAACGCTATTCAAAAGCATTTTTCTCACTTAGCAAGTGGACAACATATCATGTATTTGAGGACACCTCATTAACAGTCTCGATGTTTTCCTCGCTTTATATCCTCCTCAATAAGAAATAAGAGATTTTGGTCTGATTTCTACTCTTCTAAGTACTCAACTAGCCTGATTGAAAGGAATTTTTTTCACGTACATTATTCTCAGTACGTAAGTCCCAGTTCTTCTGTGGACCTTCTCCAAGCAGAGTATTTGGAGACTGTTTAGTAAAAGCGAAGATGGAGAGAGGCAAAATCTTTTCTTAACCTAAAAAGCTTGAGACAATCTATAGTTTAGCTGGTTAATTACGACAGGAAGAGATTTGAGTTATACATCAGATTACGCTGCAGAAGGAGCAAATGGACAAGCCTTTAAAGAATACTTTTTTGAAATTGGGATCGCTTAAAGCCCTGTAGGTAGATTCTTTGAGTCCTTGAGTCTTTTAAAATGAGTCAGCAGAACAAATATTTGGAAGGAAATAACTGGAGACTTACCAAATAATAGGACGGTTGCTTACTTCACTGACATCGAGCAGCATTCTCTATGATTTGAGAAGATATTATAGAGATAACCTATGTATATAAGTCGCCGTACTCTAGTAGGTAGTGTGTTGGCATATTAGACGTAAAGCCAGGGTTCAAACCCCAGGTCAGACATCAAAACAAAATACAAAAAGTATTTCTTCGGCGACTTCCTCTCAGCAGATTTCTGGCAAAAACTCTGAGAGTAAATAAAATTACCATGAAAAAGGTTTCTCAAAAATTTGTCGTTCGGAGTCGACTTTAAACTGTAGGTCCCGCCACTCATTTATGAAAGTTACACACACAACATGAGTGGTGTGAGAAGCTAGGCCGTAATCCTGACTGAAGGGTTGTGATGACCAATTATGTATGTATGTGTGTATGTATGTATATAAAAATGAGTGGAGTACTTTAGATCATATGGACAAAGTACTCCAGTTCCTCTACAAAGTAAATACATATATTTCGAAAGAAAATGAAATACAACTGTAATGTAAGGGTCAGCTGGTTATGCACACCAATTACATGGCTGGAGAGCCACTGCAATATGATTTGTATTTCGGTGTTCTGTAGCTACAAGCAAGCAATACATATTCGATTATAACTGCTTGGTGGACACAAATGAAACGAAAAGATAACGGAATGACTTTTATTACGTGTGTCATAACAGAAAGATGAAATTATTAAATTTTGTTTAACTAGATATGACAACATTTACTGGTTTAACTATAAAGCAAGGAATTATTGTGTGTACATCTGTTAATCAGGGTATATTTAGGAGTTAAAAATAAATTAAATCTCTTCAAAATATAATGCAACAGACAGTGCAACTATTTTATAACATATATACATACATAATTGCTCATTACAACATTTCAGTCAGGATTACGACCTAGTTTCTCACACCACTCATGTTGTGTGTGTTACTTTCATAAATGAGTGGCGGGACCTACAGTTTAAAGTCGACTCCGATTGACAAATTTTTGAGAAACTTTTTTCATGGCAATATTTACTCTCAGAGTTTTTGCCAGAAAACTGCTGAGAGGAAGTCGCCGAAGGAATACATTTTGTATTTTGTTTTGATGTCTGGCCTGGTGCACGAACCTTGGCTTTACGTCTAACAAGACAACACACTACCTACTAGACTACGGAAACTTCTACTACTACTACTTTATAAGCGTAATTGAATATGCCTTCAGTCTACCAGTACTACACCACTAACATCACATGACGTATGAGTAATAAAAAAACTAAAAACCGAAAACGCAAATAATAATCATACGCCACCCAATCCCTGTGGACACAATTTACTTGTTTTTTATTCAGTAAAAATGCCTGCTGTTGCCTGCCAACCAATATTTTGGTCAAGTTTATTTTCGAAAACTGTTAAACAAAAGACTTGAAACCCAAAGGTCATATTAAAGAAAATAGAAAAAAACCAAAAAAGAAACCTTACGATAGTCTTTTATGCAATTTTTTACTCTTTTGAATTAAATAAACAAAAAAATTCGTTTCCCTTCTGTTTTGTTTAGATTTTTATGGCAACTAACATGATAAACTATAGAAAAAATTGAAATAAAAATGAAAATGAAATATGAAAACAAAAAAATAAAAAAGAAAAAAATTTTTATGAAATATAAACCGCTGCCCATGCCTCCCAATATGCCAACAAGCTGTTGGGTTTTAAACAACAGTTCATAGAAATTTCTGACAGCAAAAATGCGGGTAGTTTTACCTGTTACATACAAAAAACACAGAAAAAAGCAGAAAAACTAAGAGAAAGAGTAGTTAAGAGTGAATTTTGCTTTTGTTGTTTTTGATTTTTATATTTTATTACAGTTTTTGCTGTTGTTTTTTTTTTGTTGTTGCTATTTTACTTTCAGTAAAATAGGTTAGGGCACGTAGAAAAACTATGAAAAAAAACAGCAAGTGAACTGAGTTTTGAAATGAAAATTGCTCAACATGGAAAATCAAACAGCAAACAATGTCAGTAGAGTATATTTTCCTTTTTAAAACAAAAACAACAAAAAAAAAACAGAAAAGCTAAATAAATATAAGAGGGAGAGAGAGACAGAAATATTAGTTTGTAAAGGTATATGTATGTATATGTGTATTTGTGTAGAAAGTAAAAGTATGTGTGCGAATGAATCAATGATTTTAAACAAAAATACACACACACACACATATATATGCAATAAAGTACCTGAACATACAGCATTCAACATGCAAATATAAAATCTGCCTAAAGGCTTTCAATACTATTGCGCTTAATGCCATGTAACCGTATGTACATACATACATACATGTATAACCTTTTAGTAAATAAATATTCCATTTATAAAAAACAAAAAGAAGAAGAGAAATTTCTATAGGTTCATAACTCCAATAACATTCATTACATGTGCACATATTTTATAAGCCACGTCTACATATGACTTCATAACAATTTTGCAAATTTTCAGTTTTCAATCCTCTTCTATGCCAGAGATTATTTTAATATTTGAGCATGTATTCGTATTCGTGTTTTAAATAACCCTTTCCTTTTCCTTTACCACCGCATACATCCTGCATCTCGATGTGCATTTGTTTGGAAATCAAAATTTTATTAAAGAAATATTCGTTTAAACTTTACAAGAGTTATTGTTTTCTCATTCATATTTGATTCGTATACGGTATAATGGAAATTTTTGTTTTGATTTGATACGTTTTTAATGTAAGTAAATGCAATAAAAATGAAGTGCTTGAATAAAACAAGGACCAAATATGATTTACGTCAAATGTATGGTGGTTAAGGTTATGTTAGACGAGGCCTTCTTTAAAATTAAGCTTTAAATTAGGCCAGAGACTAGGACCTGATCATTAAACAATCCCTACAGGATATAATCCTTACTCTAAAATTAAACGCTTTTGCTTTGGTTGCTATTTCAGAGAGTTCATAAAAGCAAAAGCCAGGAATTGAATGATAGTTTCCTACTCTTCTACAGATTTTCAACTCCTGCAGAGGCCCATAATAGTCCAATGGATGGAGAAATAGTCCAATGGATGGCTATTGGATTCAAGGAAAGAAGATTATTAGTCTACTTCTGATACAGATCAATCCACTGGTAGCTAGCAGTACTGCACAGGCTTTCATGTTATCAACGAAATTAAAATTTTCATATCCCAGCTTGAGAGTACAGAGAGTTAACATCGAATGATCCGAAATTTTCCTAAGAAATTCACGACAGTCATGATTGAGCACAAATCTCCAGTGAACTGGACTGGTTAAGGACTAGTCAGAAACTTAATCACAACCTCGCTGTTCGAGTAAAACGAAGTATCAACCCAATAATATTTCATGGAAAAAACTGCAGTGATCAGATTCCCTATACATATGTGCATAAGATTCATAATTGGTCATTACAACCCTTCAGTCAGGATTACTACTTAGTTTCTCGCATCACTTATGTTGTGTGTGTTAATTTTATACATGAGTGGTGGGACCTAGAGTTTAAAGTCGACTCCGAACGACAAATTTTTGAGAAACTTTTCATGGCAGTTTCATTTATTCTCTGAGTTTTCGCCAGAAATCAGCTGAGAGGAAGTCGCCGAAGAAATACTTTTTATATTTCGTTTTGATGTCTGACCTGGCGTTTGAACCTTGTTTTTACGTCTAATAAGCCAACACATTACCTACTAGACAACGAAGACTTCAATCAGATTCCCTATTCGAAGTTTTAAACAGAACCCTGTATATATTTTATGTACCTTAATCAACATTGTCCAGTATTTTCGAAACGTCTCTGTAGAGCTCAAGAGCATTATGGAAGTCTCTAGTTGGAATCTTAAAAAAATATTTTTTATCGAGAAAATTCAGTCTCCATAATATTGGTATGACTTCCCAGTATTGAAGAATTTGTATTGGCGTTCGAAATTCGCATAGATCCCTGTTGGCCTTAGCGACCAATAGCACTTTCATCTTCAACACATCGCTTCTCGAAACTGCCCGTTAGTATTATTTCCAGGAGTTGCCAGCTCACTGAGTTGATCATAGATTTTCCCTGGAATTCTTTCCTCGCTATTCTTCTTTTTGTAGTGCTTCTTATAAAGCCTTTTATGCGATCTCAGTCTTCCACAGATAATAACATGAGATCTACAATCTTTGTGATCAGAAGCATTACCTGTATTGCTACTTTTATGCGTCTTTTCTCAAATCAGTGACAGATTTGTTGTAATTTGTTCTTCATACCATAAATCATACACACTGTGCTTGAAGCGATTCCTATTCTGTACTCAATTATTCTTTGAGTCTAAAATACTCTCTCAAACAGCCGATTACTATTCCTGGATAGTCTGATGAAATGCTTAAACCTCTTTCGACTGTAAATGTCTAACAAAAGTTTGAATGGCTTTTACTCCGACTTTATTTATCTTTTTTATAGTCGGGTAGACTCTTTCATGCTCATCTGCTCATTCCACAGATATGTATGTTCTAGGACCAGAAATTGCGTGGAAGTTATCCTCCGGCAAGTTTATCTGCCTGTTCATTGTCGTAAATATCCTGATGACAACAAAAGCTGTGTGACCAATCCAAAGCTAATTTAGGTTGACCAGACAATACCATATTAATTTCAATTCAAAGTTTGGGGAGTTAGGTTGTTGTACTGTATTGCTTTGTTACGTCCTCTGTATTTCCTGTCCCTGATGAAAATTTATATTTTCGTGCGGATATTACAAATGACAAGGAAGTATAGATGGCTAACCACTAACATACACAGAAAGCTTTAAGATATCAATTATATTAAGATATCCAATATCTGTTAAATGTGGTTTTGCATAAAGTTTTTTTGGGCGTGCTGACTAATTTCATGCAGTATGAGTAGACTAGTAGTATAAAAAAACCATGGCCAGAAGAAATTAATTGTTGTCCTCTATCCTAAACTATCTATTCCTAGCTGTCATTGCTTAGAAAAATGACATCTAGAGGACGTATTGGATTAGTCTACTAGGTTTAGTGGTGAGAAATCTTGTTCATTGAGTCCAACTCATTTCCAACTAAAGGAGTTTATGTTATGTTGATGTTATTTTCTCCTGCATGTATTACATGGAAGGAAACTGAAGTCTCTTAATTCTTAGAATATTGCTAAGATACCATTGAAAAAATTATTTATTCGCACCTAAATTTGAACATGGGATGCCTGAGTTTGTAGTCAAGCACTACTACTATAACTGCTACACCATACATCACCTGAAACTGTAAGGTTTAGAATAAACAAACTCATGCTTCAATCATATTTACTTACATATACATATATATACACAGGTATATACATACAAATATATGTTGTATGTGCATGTCTTAGCATGGCATGTGCATGTTTATAGGGAAGTTATGAACTTAAAGGTTACAAGTTTAACTATTCAGTTCACACATTTTTAATATACAAAACCTAGGAAATTTAATACAGTTTCAGTCAATTGAGAAGACATGTCATTGAAAGTGGAATACTTGTTCTCAAAATTAAAATTCAGTTCTGCTTTAAAAGACACTTTCACCTTCACTACACTTCACTGTAATATATTGTAATTACTACAGGTTTTTTTTCTTTCCTATATCGACACACAATATATCGTATTATACGGCCTAAAGCCTTATGGATTTATTGAATTATTTCTTGTAATTAAATTTAATATTAATTGATTGATATTTTGTAAGGCATTCCAATTAAGTATTCAAACCCTTCGAATGTAATTTGAAAGCCAAAGTAAAACAAAAGCTAAAAACTATTAAAAAAAACCCGAAAATTTCTTTACAATTTATTAAAAATCTTAACCTTTAGGCCTTAACAGGTAAGGATTTATTGCAAAGCTTTAATTGCTTAATTTTTTATATTTCTAAGCTTCTTTTTTGTGATACACTTTGAAATGAAATAGTTACACACATACACACGTTTTTTGTGTGTTAATGGCTTAACAAAAGGGTCACTGGTACTTTAAATACACAAAGAATACTGCCAAGCAACTTATGTACATATATGCAATATAGTTACACACTCATATTTACCTGTACATACATGCATACATCAACACTAACATATGCATACTTTAAGAGATATTTTGCTTAAAAGAATATTCATCACACACAACGGACACAAAAGGAAACAAAAGAGCAGCCTAAACCTTGGCATGCTTAAAAGCTATTATTTTCATACAGCAGATATTAGTTAATTAGAACTAAAAGTGTGGATATTAGTTTTGCCTTTAAGGTTTAAGGCTGTATAACATACTACTTCAAATGAATAACAATATAACAGTTTAAGTTTTTAAAAGGAAGGTTCATTCATTCTTATTCACAAAGTAACGTTATTGCGGGCTAAAGGTAGCGGTAAAGAAAACGGAAGAGAGCTGTGGAACTTTACAATTCTAAGAGGTATTGTGTATAGAATTTAGGCACTTAGAACTGACAGTTCTCTAAGGCCATAGTTGAACTTATTTGACTTTAAGTTGAACACGTCCGTGTTTCTGTGTTATTCACTCGAGGCTATCGACATTAAAATTCAACAGGACAGCTATCTGAAGATATCAAGCAGAAAATAGTATGTGAATCTATAAGTGTTCACTAGACCGGGGCAATAGACCCCATGTCATGTCAAAATTTAAGACAATGATGCGACAGCTGAGGTTGTCTAATAGGGTAGCTTCCACACAACTAATGTGGTCAGGACCTTTCAGATTGGCGGCTCAGTTTTGAAGGATCGACTTGGCGAAATTAATTTTACAAGCAAGACCAGAATGATATTTACTATAAACTTTTCTAGGTAATTATAGTTGTAAGAGATTTGAATATTGTATTAGACTAGTCGCCGTAGTCCAGTAAGTAGTGTGTTGGCTTATAAAATGTTAGGCCGCGGTTCAAACCCCAGGTCAGACATCTCCAACTAAATGAACAAAAATACGAAAAATATTTCTTCGCCGACTTCTTCTCAGCAGATTTCTGGCAAAATCCCTGGGAGTATGTAAAATTGCCATGAAAAGTTTCTCCAAAATCTGTCGTTCGCAGTCGACTTTAAACTGTAGATTTCGCTACTTCTGGATAAAATTAACACACACAAAATAAGTGGTGTGAGAAACTATGTCGTAATTCTGACTGAAGGGTTGTAAAGACAGATGTGCGTTACGTATGAGCCTATCCAGGAATAGTTTGACGGTTAGACGTATCAAGATCAGTACTTAGATTATGTAATATGGGAAATAAATCACTGGACAGTCCGCTGATGCTCCTTGAAATAAATAGGTTTGGTGGAAAACTAATAGAGAAAGCCTGTATAAATCGTTTGCCTCTATTATATTACAAAAAGAGAGCAGTAAACTATGCTCCTGCTTGTTTAGCAGAAACTTGATATTGGAACCGAAACCCAGCAAAGGAATAATAAGAAGATAATTATACGATAAGGAACAAATAGCAGTTAATCTGAAGCTTTTCATTTTAGCAATAACATGATATGCCGTGGTCTAGTAGGTAGTGCGTTGGCTTATTAGACGAAAAGCCAGGGTTCGAACCCCAGGCCAGACATCAAAATAAAATACAAAATGTATGTTTTCGGCGACTTCCTCTCAGCAGATTTCTGGCAAAAACTCTGAGCGTAAATAAAAAATAGCCATGAAAAGTGTCTCAAAAATCTGTCGTTCGGAGTCGACTTTAAACTGTAGGTACCGCCACTCATGTATAAAATTAACACACACAACATAAGTGTTGTGAGAAGTTAGGTCGTAATCCTGAGTGAAGGGTTGTAATGACCAATTATGTATGTATGTTTGATATGCTTACACCATGGTTTCTATAGCCTACTACCCCTTTGAACTTCTAGTACTTATCCCAAAGTCTACTAGAGGGACAACATAATCGAGAAGGTATTGATGACAATCACAGCAATGACACAGGTTATGTCAGAAATCTTGAAATCTATGAGCAATATTGAATCGTGGTGAAGGCCACTTTACTTTATGCCGTTTAGGTTTAGAGGAAGGTTGGAGACTCCAGTATCACTGAAGACTGGTAGAGTCATGTTGCGAAGGCAGTCAGCTGTTCTGATTAAAAATAAAATAAAAGACGGATATTGTTGGAAATAGCATTGCAGATGAACTGGTAATGGCTGATGCATAACTTCTGGCATATTACATGGCTTAAGAGTTTCGATTACCCTACTTAAACTGAGTGTTCGCCAGCCGTTATGAATATTTAACTTCGTTGGTAACATGACAGCACTTGCTGTATAGCTTGGTCCGAATCTATATCGGAATTGGGCTTATAATCCTACTTTCTTTTATAACATTCATTACATCGTGATATTTTAGTTCCCACAGGCCATTAGAATTAAAAAACCTACAATTTCCAATGTATTTTATTTCAAAGAAATAAAATAGAAATTCAACTCAAACCCCTGACGATTTGACGCTCACAATATATTTTGATTAACAATAATTAGAACAAATATGTGTATGCGTCACCTAAACCTGTTTCTAATTCGTAAATTACAACTGCACACAGTAATTTATATTCATGTATGTATATGTGAGTCCTTTTAAGAGAATTTTCAAACTAGCAATCGATAAAACAATACATGCGAAAAAAACTACACAGTATTTGACGTTCTATAGAAATTGTTTCAAACGATATACGCAACCATAAAACATGCATGCACACACACGCTTACAAAACCATTCATACATGCACTTAATAGAACCTATAAAGACTCTTAAAATTGTCAGTGAACTTTCAAAGATGTTTTGTGTTCGGACCATGTATGTTTACGTAAAAGAGAATATGTTCACATTTACAATGCGTGTACATGTGTGTGTGTGTGTGTATGCTGCGAAATGACAAGTCTCTATCGCTGATTACACTTAATTACACTCAAATATACTCACTTAAACACTTTCACATAATTCCCGACTACACTTTATACATACTATTGTACGAGTGGGAGTGTTGAATTCAGTCAATCTGTTTCCTGTATTAGCTCATATACACTCCTACACACACACACACATATACACATGGATATCCTGCTCTCTTTCACACCATGTTATTAGTGTTTATTAGTGAATGGTTGAGTAGTTTTTTGTTGCTTTGGCTACGTCTACGACTATGGCTATGGCTTTGGGTCTGTCTTTTGATTTCTGGTTGTATGTCTTGGCACAAGTCCTACGAAATTATCAACAAAATTTATGGCTGTTGTTCGTTCACATTTTTGCTATGAATTCTTGTGGACGCACTTCAATTTTAAATTGTTGTGCAGTGAAATTTGTTTTTTGAGGAAAAATTGTTTTTCAAATACTTTTCCCGCAAAATTACGTGAAACAAAAGCCAATTTGTTTAACAATTTTTTGTTACGTTTTGTTTTTGAACAACCAATTAAAGTTGAAAACTTTGTTACAGCAGCACTCATTGCCCTAAATTTTTGGATGGCATTATAAAAAGCTTAAAAAAATTTAATTTACAAGGTCAATAAAAATAATTAATTGGAATTACTTACAGGAAGTGAAGGAGTTTCTGTTGAAAGTTTTGTTCAGGCAGAGAATCGAAATTTACGAGAAGTGCGAAAAAGGAAGCAAACTAATGAATGGAGTAGCAACTACAGAACTAGGAGTGACATAACCATTGTCCTGCTAAATACCGATGTAAAGAAATATTTAGATGACCTATGTAATGGCAGTTATGATAGGTTTGATGGCTCGAAGTATTGTTGCCATGGTCGAATGATTGATCCTCTGACATATGAGTATACCCCGCTGAAGAATTTTAGGCTGCCAAAGGAGGATATAATCTGAATTAACTTGGCATTCTAAGTTCAATTAAATTAGAATCATTAGATGTAAACGTCAGTCAATCAGTATTCTATGCATCAGTTGCGCCCAAAGAATGAATTACGCAGTTATTTTTCTTATTTACAACCAACACTCAGGGGAGGGCATCTTATTAAATATTTTGTAATCATAATGATAGAAGTCGCCGTAGTCTAGTAGGTAGTGTATTGGCTTATTAGACGTAAAGCCAGGGTTCGAGCCCCAGGTCAGACATCAAAACGAAATATGAAAAATATTTCTTCGGCGATTTCCTTTTGTTTTGTTTTCCTGTAGTCTGGTCAGTGTCCCACAGCAAATATTATGAGGGCAACTCTTTTATTCAACTTCCTCCCTCCCTGGTTTATCAAACGATATATTGCAACACATTCTGTAGAAATCTATTTCTCATATATGCTTACAGTACTACCGCCTGTGAAGACTTCAAAACCCGAGAAATTGTATGTGGCAGTAAATATGCTCACACCAGATGCTGCTATGCCACGAATATCAATATAAAAGAGGTCTGTTCTCCTGCTACTGATGAAATCGTGCAAAAAAAGAGAACAACGATATGCACGCTTTAATGAGAGGAGATGGTAGATATAACCCATTTACGCCGTAGGTATGCCATTGTGATACCACAGTCATACATTGCCCACAGTACTGGAATCATCTAGAACTTCTGATGAAGCCATTAATGTCCATTTTCGATAGATCAGTACGATGGTATACAGTTCTAAAAATCAAATTATTTTCTACTTTCCCGGTGTAGCGTTGGGAATGTTGCCAAATGTTTTATCTTTCTCACCTGTAAAGCTGCCGCAAAAGTTGTTTGCCATTTGCGCCTAGCAAGAGTGCTCACAATGCAGTGTCCCGTAATGGCTTCAAACATCATGTAAGTACGGCCTCCACATACGCGTGGCAGGATTTTTGGGAGCGATAAAAGTTCCAATGTACCAAAGGAAGACTGACAAGGGAAGATAAACAACTAAGAAGAGTCATAAAAAGAACAAAAACCTGTTACTCCAAAAGGCTAATGAGGCCTATTATTTTACCCCCAAAGTCAACTCTACACGGCTATAAGTATAGAGTCGTGGACGACTAATATAACAACATGACTTACAAGAGGAGAGCTAATTGCAGCATTCGCTAAAATCAGATACAGGGAAAGGCCTAAACAATGTGGTGGCGTTGATATAGACTCCATATATGGTCTTTAAGATGCTTACCTGGCTGTGAGAATCTACGTAAGTACCTTAGGTAATGATTATCTCTGCAATTTGAACGCTTAAATTATTTCTGTGTTACAGAGATAGTAACGGATTTTCAAATTTAAAACAGCAAAGCTAAGAGACCGGTGTCTACATTGTTGGGGAACAAATTTCAGAATCGCAGCATGGATGGTATCTGTTATTCCAGCTTAATAATCATAATATTGAGCTGTGTTCTAGGTACCTAGTCGACAGATAATCAGTTTATAAATACAAGGAGATCATTTTTAGAGGCAACTATTATATTAAGAAACCTTAATGTCCGAGACCGTTGTAACTAGGGAGTTTCTCTAGTTATACTGAGCAAGGTTTAATACAAATAACTAAACTTAATTAATTTGAGGGTGCCCTGGTAGTCTAGTGGGTAGTGTGCTAGACTATTAGCGTGGGGGTCGTGGGTTCGATTCCCACCAGAGACTCTGGTCTGTCACACTACACTGAGCATATGGTCAAAATTACTCAGCTCGTATATAATTAGAATATAATTTGTAATTGTATTGTAATTAATAAATAATTAAATAAATAAATAAATAATTAATTTGAATGTAATAAAATTTAGATTGCCTAATTTTATTGGTTTGTAGATTACATACATACATACATAATTGGTCATTACAACCCTTCAGCAATGATTACGACCTTATTTCTTACACCACTTATGTTGTGTGCGTTAATTTTATACATGCGATGCGGGACCTACAGTTTAAAGGCGACTCCGAATGACAGATGTTTGAGAAACTTTTCATGGCAATTTTTTATTTATTCTCAGAGTTTTTGCCAGGAAATTGCTGAGAGGAAGTCGCCACAGAAATATTTTTTTTTCATATTTTTGTTTTGATATCTGACCTGGGGTTTAAACCGGGGCCTTACGTCTATTAAGCCAACACACTACCTATTAGACTACAGCCACTTCATATGTCGTTCTCTATCACACACTCAGTTTACTTTAAATTCTTGTAAAGCGTTGTTGGCAAACAACATTGGTTTGAAGCCTCAGAAAGGCAGCAATTTTATTCCTGAATTTGCATGAGCAATATTACCACTTGAATGCATTGAAGAATCTGTTGTTAATTTTTAATTACAATTCAACACCTCATAAATGCAAACAAATCCGATTAATTTTTTTTACTCTCTTTTTGCATTTAATGCAACACAAAGCATACCCATCGAACAATTTTCAAAAACATGTCTGTTCTCTAACATTTCCTAATGTTCGGTAATATAGAATAAAAATTCAAATTATGAACCCTTCTGTTTATTTTCCAACAGTTTTTATCTCATTTTTAAATACTTTTTATTGCCTTATTTCTTGTCTGTTTATTTTGTTAAAAAAAAGAAGAAAAAATCATGATTATTATGCTGGACTGCCCCAGTATCCAGGATACTAGGAATACTCATTATTGCATGTGTGTGCATAAATTGTTTAGTATTCCAGACAACAACTCCTGGCTAAACGAAATGAGAAAAACATTCATTTAAAGGAGAAAAAAAGGGAAAATTCTACAATCTCCATAAGACTTCATACAAATTAGTAAAAGAATATACAGGATAAGAGGTTAAATCTGTGAATAAAAAACAAAAACTAAAGGATCTGTTATTGGAATTTTTTCCTTTTGCATACATTTTCAACATATTGCATATGGATTTGCAATACAATTACGAGGGTCAGTTGAAATAATACTTTGCTTGCCAAGTGGGAACTTAAGTTGCGTATATCCAACCGATTTCGTACCAAACAGCTAAGAATTGTTGTCTGTTTTATTTTACTGATGCAAAATTCACTCTCAAGTGCAGTTCAATTGCAATTCGCTGTGATGTAGGGTAAGAGGGTAGGTTGGATAGTTGTCTAAATAGTTGGTATCACTTAAAATTTCCTTTAATTCCATTGACTAGGCCTACTGTGCTACAACATATTATGGAAGGAGTCGCTTATGGACGTCATTAGGAAGGCTTGTTTGGTCGTTCAAGAAGTATGCCGAAAGTTCCATTTCATTCGTGAATAAGCTGGACAGTGCCATATTTAGTGAAAGACAGTCTCTTGATGCTCCTCCCACAACATACATACACACATAATTGGCCAATCCAACTCTTCAGTCAGGATTACGACCTAGTTTCCCACACCATTTATGTTGTGTGCGTAGTTTAAAGTCGACTCCGAACGACAGATTTTTAAGAAACTTTTCATGGCAATTTTTATTTTCTCTCAGAGTTTTTGCCAGAATTCTGCTGAGAGGAAGTCGCCGAAAAAATATTTTTTTATACTTTCGTTTTGTTATCTGACCTGAGATTTGAACTGTGGCCTTATGTCTAAGAAGCCAACAGACTACCTACAAGACTGCGGCGACTACAGGTTAGGTTAGGTTAGAGGACGTGTACTCGTCAATTAAGACAAGTACAGTAATCGGAAGTCGAATTGACCGATTGTACAACGTCATAGTTTCTCACACTACTTATGTTGTGTGTGTTAATTTTATACATGAGTGGTGGGACCTACAGTTTAAAGTCGGCTCCGAACGATAGATTTTTGAGAAACTTTTTCATGGCAATTTTTTATTTACTCTCAGAGTTTTTGTCAGAAATCTGCCGAGAGGAAGTCGCCGAAGAAATACTTTTTGTATTTGGTTTTGAGGTCTGGCCTGGGGCTCGAACCCTGTCTTTTACGTCTAGTAAGTTAACACACTACCTACTAGACTACGGCGGCTTCAACGGCGACTACAGCTTCTGCAAAAATCGTGCGAAGGTGGGAAGCCTAATTGAAGGGTATGCTTGTCGAGACAAGTAAACTGTTTGGCCTGCTAGAATTTTTCGTGAAATTCTGCCATCAGTCGAGCAATTCGTCTCTTATACCCATGAAGTGTTAGCTAAGGAATGCAATTTAGTCTTAAATAGAAATCTTATTACTTACAATGAGACCCCACTGGTTGCAACACATAGCTTGTTGTTGAATTGAAATACCAGTACTGGCTAGTTTAGCCAAACCACAGTTTTTTTATTTGTCTCTAAACCCGGTATATATGTGACGGAAACTTAACAAAAATCTACCATTTGTTGCAGACGAATGGACAAATTTGTACAGTCATATGAGGTTTACATATGTATATGTCAGTCTGATTGACTTGGAAGTTAAATATAGTTTTATGTAAGTAAGTTGTTAGTAAGTAAGCTGACACTTTCGCCTGGTAGATACCTCAATGATATGGGATTTTGTATGAACATTTGATGCCCAAGAACTCGATGTAATGCTAGACACATATTGTCCAAAGGAACGTGTGGTATTGCAATCATATGTATATCCCACTTGTCTGCTTTTATTGTTTGTTTAAAAAATATTGATCTCTTCAATGCTTGTTTATTTTGATATGCTTGCGACCCTCGTTTATACACATTTATTTATTGTTTTTATATGAGAAAATGAACTCAGTTAGGAGTGGGTGTATTTGCATAATGTGTTGGTCTTTTGTATTCATTTTTATTAGCTTTTCTTGCAACAATGAGTTGCTGGACAACGTTTATTAACAAAACATATCTGGGGTGTAATACAATAGCTGTGCTAAGCTCATAATTTAAATAATTTAATGACTTCATTAAAAGCAATCCTGCTCTTATGCAATTTATGCTAATGAAACTCATAAAAGCAAATCGATTAGGTGAGACAACACTCTGTATTCGAATTTCGAAAATAATAGAAATGCATGAAGAAAAAGAATTTTTATCGAGTTTTTATATCTCAACGATATACTCTGAGATTTTTTTCTGATATTCGTTATGAACGATAAATTATATTAAATTGTCCATTTCAAATTGATTTTGATTTTATGAGATTCATTCAGTTATAAATTGAAATATTCTTCGTTGTACTCGTGCAATTTAATTTAATTTGATTAGAAAATTTTAACAGAAGAACTCACTGTATTAACCATAAATTTAATTGAACATCGAAGAAAAGCATAACGTCTGCCGTTGTTTAAAATAATCAAATAGAAAAAGAATATTTTTTTTATTGAGGAAGAATTTGTTTTTATTTTTAATAAATTTTTGAAATATTTTTAGATTTAAGCTTAAATGGTCGTCATAAACTCATATACAAATTGAAAAATTTTCATTTACTGCTCAATAAAAAAAGCAAATAAGAAAAGCAACAAATAAGAAAAGCAACATCAACAAATGTTATCCGTATTGTTATAGACTGGAACCCTATAAGTAGTAGAAGAAGCAACATAAGTATGGCTGTAAAAGCAGACGATACTGTAACCTGAACAATAGCAGCGATGCAGTTTCATTCTTGTCCACCAAACAATGACAAAATTGATGCAATTATGTAAAGCTGGTGGCCGTGTTCTAGTAGGTAGTGTTTTGGCTTATTAGACGTAAAGCCAGGGTTAAAACCCCAGGCCAGATATCAAAACAAAAATACAAAAAGCAGATTTCTGGCAAAAATTCTGAGAATAAATAAAAATTGCCATGAAAAGTTTTAAAAAAAAATCTGTCGTTCGGAGTCGACTTTAAACTGTAGGTCCCGCCACTAATGTATAAAAATTAACACACACAAAATAAGTGGTGTGAGAAACTAGGTCGTAATCCTAACTGAAGGGTTGTAATGACCAATTATGTATGTAACGTAAACTCATTACATTTGTGGGGCTATCCTTCTCCTCTCCTTATTAAACTCACTTCCATACATTTATTTTATTATTCGTTTTTTGTTTTCTTTTTCTTCTTCTTTTTTTTTTGCATACTTATTATCATTATCCTGTTAAGGGTCCTCTTATACACACTGTATATTTCCCAAATTTTTTCTTCTTTTTTTTCAATTTTTCTTTCTTATCAAAAATATATATTCTTTGTATTCTATGATGACATTATACTGCGTTTTTATATTTCATTTATTCTATTCGGTTATACTTGTTTTACAGAATTCCTTCCTTCTCTTTCCTATTAGTCTATTTAGTCTGTCCCTGCTGATGTACTTTAAAGCCCTAAAATGTTCAATGAGAATAAAAAAGCAGAGAATTTTTGTTTCTTTTCTGTTTTTGGTTCTTAACAACGTCTTTGATAAGCTCCCATGCTTGCTCGCTCCCCTTTCCACATGAATAGTAAAGTAATATTATTTTTTAATAATTTTTTAAAGATTTTCTGTTGTATATATTTTTGTTGCTTCTATTGTTTAATAGAAAAATAACATTTACATGCCACTTTAAAAAGCTTATACTCTGGGAACATTTTCTTCTTTTTCTGTTTTTTTGTAAATTTTCGTTTTGTTCCCTTTTTCTTATTTTACATATCAAAAGACGGTATGCTTTGTATTTAAGCCATTTAAAGCTGGCAGAATTAATATTTTTTTTAAAAATTTTTTTTATAAATAAAAAGGACAAGATTTTTTATAGGGAGCCAGCCACCTGAAATAGAGAGAAATAAAATATTTTATTGAACGACAAAAAAAACCTTGGGTTTTAAATGTGAAATGAATGGCTTTTTGTTATAAAAATTCTGAATTTATATTCTATTCTGCAATATTTTTTGCATATCTACAGGAAAACGAAACTGTTGGTTCAAGTGCTTTCACCTTTGCGAAATGGTATTGGTCACTGTGAAAATGATTTCTTTATGCTCTAAAGACGATTGATTTTTTCTATAATTCTGGGTAACTTCTATTTGAAGTTACTTTTGAAAATAATATCCATAACATGAACTGTGTACTCTAATACTTGGTTGTTTGGCTAATTGATCACATTTTTATACATTGCTCTTATCGGAAAGAATCTCCAGCTCTATCAGTCAAATATGGTTTCGACCGGAAACACTGTTTTTATACTAATGGGCTTAGACCAGGTTATTTATTTAATGGTTTCAAAACTTACTTACTTAATTGGTCATTACACTCCCTTAGTCAGGATTACAACCTTAATTCGCACATCATCCATGTTGGATGTTGTAATTTTATACATGATTTGCAGGACTTACAGTTTTACGTCAACTCCAAACGATCGATTTTTTGAGAAAATTTTCCTTAAAAGTAAAATTTTTTTATACACATTTCGTTATGGTCTCTACTTGATATGTTTAAGCTAGGTGATGAACCATGGGTGAGTCGAATAAGACAACACACTGCTTCCTACACTATGGCGACTTTAATGTGAATTCTACCGTATTACTAAGAGAATATACTGCAGATATCAGAGTCTATGGCTTCCTATCAACAATCTTCTGGCAAAAACTCTGGCAGCAAAAGTTTCTTAAAAATCTGTCGTTCGAGGTAGTGTGAGAAACTAGGTTATAATCTTGACTAAAGGCTTCTAATGATACAGCTATTTATGTATGTATGTATGTATTCAGCTATTCATCTACAATTCATTATCAAAAAATTTTAACCTTGGATCATAAAATATTGTAGCCCGTAAGAGATTCATACACGATACGGGGTCTGAATGTTTTTTCGTATACCAATAAGTGGTACTTACAAATCATTATCTATTATGCGACGTGAATCCGACGTTGAAAAGCAATCCATCACGTGTGAAATGGTGCTTTATCGCCACTATGGATGGATAACAGCAGATACCAAAAATACTACGACAAGCTCGGCCATCCAACCTAATCACTGCCGGTTATCCAGATAACCAGAGGAGAACAGTGGACAAACATCACATTGGCCGAAAAAGATTAAGAGGCTATACTTGAGCCGAAATAAAACCATCCCTGTTCCTCTTGAAGTCGCCGTAGTCTAGTAGGTAGTGTGTTGGCTTATTAGACGTAAGGCCACGGTTCAAACCCCAGCTCAGACATCAAAACGAAATATGGAAAACTATTTCTTTGGCGACTTCATCTCAGCAGATTTCTGGCAAAAACACTGAAAGTAAATAAAATTGCCATGAAAGGTTACTCAAAAATCTGTCGTTCGGACTTTATCGACTTTAAACTGTGGGTCCCGCCACTCATGTATAAAAAAAACGCACACAACATAAGTGGTGTGAGAAAGTAGGTCGTAATCCTGACTGAAGGGTTGTAATGGCCAATTATGTGTGTACGTATGTGTTCCTCTTGAGCCTATACATTGCTCCATCTGGCAACCGTTCTTTTATGAACTCTGAACGTCATTGCTCAACTACGCTTTCCGCGATTCACCGGAAAAGAAGAGCAGCTAGTTACTTAGGGTAAAATCCATACGACCTTCACTTATGTAGTAAAATAGATTGCGGAAGGACAGAAGAGGGGTATAGTATTTATGAACATTTCATTTGAATCTGTTTACATTGTAAGAGAAAAGTTTTTTCCATAGGAATACTGTTCTATACAACGATAGTTCGATTTTGAACGAATTTTTTCCGAAATGAACTTTCCAATCCTCTAACCAATTGTCCATAAAGGGATGCATTTTATGAAAAAGCCTAATAATATGCATACATATGCGATTTTGTGGAGAATACCCTTCGCATCTCAGCACATAGCTGACAATTTCATTCTATTCTATACATTTACATGTTGAGTATCATGTTGGAACAAAGTGGATGGGAGTGGCATTTTAATATCTTGTTCTAGAACTACTTTGCTTAGAATTTTAAGTGTCAGGAACCAACAGGGTTTTGTTTAACTATCAACAGGTCATCTTTAATTAAAAAATGTTGGGAAAATTCTAGGAAACTAATAAAAAAATTCATGGCCTTCAGATATTGCCTTCAAAAGCGAATTATTTTTCCTTTATTTTTTCATAAAAGATTTATCTCCTCTTCTATGCGACAAGAACTTATTCAAGTTGCAAATTAAAGATTTAAATTCAAATTCTTTCTTTCAATTTTCGTCCTTTCTAATCCTTTTTTCCATTCTCTATCATGAAATTCTTTACTCAAGTATTCTTTGCGTAAGCCTTGGTTTTTCAGTGTGAAAACTCTGTTCATTTTATTTTATTTTCATTTTATTCTTCCAGTAAAATGACCAAGAAACGAATTTTTTGTTTGTTTTTTGTGGAAAACAATTCCTATTAGAAAGTTTCATGACATGTTTTCGAAAGTTTGTCTCTTTGGAATACTTGAGAGCGAGAGAGAGACTGAGTATAAAACAATTGTTTTGAGTCAATTGTTGTTAAATCACTGGCAGGATAAAACAGATAAAATGCCCAAGATAACGTTTAAAATATTAAAGTTTTTAAACTGAACTCTAAAAAGAGGATTTGATTTGAACGCATTCAAGGAATATTTAAAATTGTTTTGAAAAATAAATGAAATGCAATAATCATACGCCGTAAATGTTAAGAGTTTTGTAAAGGAAATAAAGTCTTTAAAAATGTACAATGCCTTGGGCGAGATGTTAGTGTTTGGTAATGATTTTCAATATTTGTGCACAGTTTTGAAGAGAATTCAGACAATAGGAATGAAAAGCAAATCGTCAGGCAAATCATTTCAACAGACACAATCAGACAGAAGAACAAATAATCAATCATACACAGAAAACCAATCAGACGCTGTGAAAAAAGGAAAAAAAATGGAATGAAAGATAAAATAAAGAAAGGAAAATAAAGTTAAAGCGAATACAAGAATATGTTTTGTTGATGAAAATAAGTTCTTTATTATCTCAAATGCGACTTGTGGATAGTAGTGGAAGATAAAAACCACAAGGCCCGAGGTTGAAATATACGTGCAACTCATAGTGATATACAGGGTATCTGAATATACGTTTTGTATAGGTTTACACTACTACGTGAATGCCCTTGATACGTACTCTAGGCAGCCACTTTAGTAATTTGGTCTAGTAGATAGTGTATTGGCTTATTAGACGTGAGGATTCGGTTCAAATACCAGGTCAGGCATATCCAACTAAACGGAATATGAAAAAATATATCTTTGGCGACTTCCTCTCAGCAGATTTCTGGCAAAAACTCTGAGAGTAAATAAAAAATTGCCATGAAAAGTTTCTCAAAAAACAATCTGTCGTTTGGAGTCGAATTTAAACTGTAGGTCCAGCCACTCATGTATACAAATTAACGCACACAACGTAGGTGGTATGAGAAACTATGTCGCAATCCTGACTAAAGGGGTTTAATGACCAATTAATATGAATGTATGCATGAATCCAGAGTCTAGTTTACTAACTTATCATACCATTTACATTGTATGTGTGTTAATTTTTATATTAATTTTTGATCTGCAGTATAACATCTATTCCGTACAGATGCCTTCATCCAGTAAGCCAACACATACGGCATGAAATTTTATGATAGTTTTACTGGAAAGTCGTCAACTTCAACTCTGTTCAGTTGCTTGCGTAAACAGAAGACATTGATTAGGCGTATCAAACGAGATGTACCTGTCGTCTTTAGTTCTATTGAACAGACACTAAATGGGGGCAAAACGAAGTATATCTCGTTGAAAAGTAGAGATATGCTGTACATCGGATCCCATATTACAGCCGATAACTATAGTTTCTTCGCTTAAAGTGAATTTTTTTTGTTAGTCAGGAGACCAAAAACGAGATCACTGCTGCCAATAGGTTTTACTATGGATATACACAATTGAATATGAGAAACCTCTAACGTGTGACGAAACACACTGTTTTCGAATGTGCACGCTGGCAAACCATCGCTCTTCACTGACGTCGATAGTTGGGACGATCACGGCCGATCGGGGTTATGATCGCGAGTAGAGAAAATTGGACCTCAGTGGCGAATTACGTGTAGAGCATTCTAAGACTGAAGACGAGGGATATTGAGGCTGCGGAACATGTGGGCACGCCGGCATAGATGAAGCTGGCACACGTGTCAAGCGAAATTCAAAACAGGGACCTGGACGAAAGGAATAGTGGAGACACTTAGATGTCTCTTCAACTTTCAACACGCAAAGGGCCAAAGGGACTCCACTCCGAAGTAATACCACCGTAGTTCCGGACTGGGCACAACAAGTCCACGAGACGAGGGGGATTTGATGG
The DNA here is from genome assembly GCA_936449025.2 of Sarcophaga subvicina. NCBI lineage: Eukaryota > Metazoa > Arthropoda > Insecta > Diptera > Sarcophagidae > Sarcophaga > Sarcophaga subvicina. Next base: position 100,257,333 of record OW388082.2, on the reverse strand, counting down.
GTAAGGCCCCACACACTGAGGATGTGACGAGTTCCCCTATGGTGCGGTTAGGTCCATTTACCCCTCCTCGACGTAAAAAAAAACGTGAGACGAAATTAGTATTCTATGAGGATATAGCCGTGTGCCACAACTTTGTCTGTGTTCGAAAGACACAACAAGGAAGCAATGTCTTCGATTGTAGTGTTCGACTACCAAATGCTCGCGTAGAGTAGAAGTACCTGGAAGGTTGTGAAGGCCGAAATTCAATGTGCCATTTAGGTAAGTAAGTTTCCTGGAATATTCAAATCTAAAAGAGGTCGCATAAACTGCTGACACCACTGACATCATTTACATCTTCAGTATTTTTTCTTCAGTGTAGTCATCACGAGCGGTATTGCTTTACATTAAGCCCATACGATGACTTATGTTTACAACGACAACGCATCATGTGAGCTGACAGTCTATTACAAAGCGTCTTGCCTTTTTTTGATATTTTTCTGCTTTCTTTCTCTCTGCTTTCCAGTTAAGCACATCATTAATTTATTGTTCCAAGTTCTAGAATAATAGGGTTGCCATCGGTGGTCTGCGAAAATTTATTCAACATAAACTTACTAATTCAGTCTAGTATCACTTATAAATTCGCCATACTAAAACGCTTGTCTGTTCGGGACCTCCTAAATATTGAAATCCAACTGAATCCTAAACCATGTGTAATATTGAAATCCAACTGAAGCTGAGTATATTATTATAGGTATCAGACTGCTGGCTGAAAATGTAGCCGTAAAAAACTGTAGAGAGCATCGGTTTAACTTTTTTAAATAAGTCTTAAAACGGATTGCTTTTTAAAGATGTGACCTAACTCTGCCTTTAAAATAAGGTAAGATTTTGAAAACTTCTACCATAAAATTAAGAAAATCAAATTCAGTTTAAAAATCAAATTCTCAAAGATGCCTTTACCAAAAAGTGGTCACATTTTTTATGTAAATTGATTTTTTTTTATTTATTTCGATGTTTTTCTTTCGAATTTTTTTTTTTAATTTTTTTATTTTTGGTATTTTGGTTTTGAAACCATTTCTCATGAAACATTTTCAAAGTAAAATAACCGAAGAATTTTTGTTTAGTTTTGCAGTTTAAATGAGAGAATTTAGTGTCAAATTCAAGCATTGGCAAGCAAATAAAAGAAACTTTAAAGTTTGTTTTTCTATCACATTTCAAATCAAAATATTCCAATTTTTCAGGGAATTCGACAAAATAAAAAAGAACATAAGATTTCTTAAGAATACCTGAAAGTGTAGCAAAACAAGAACTGAAGCAAGAAAAAAATAGAAAAAGAAACCCACAAACGAAGACAGAAGTACGAGTAAAACAAAATTTAAGTTGAAAAATAAAGTTTTGCATTTTTATTAAAGAGGAAGAAAAAAACCGAACAAAACGAATTTTATATACCCTCCTTGGTAATATTGAAACTCGGAGTTTTCTTGGACATAAGGCAACTGCTAGACTATCCTCTGATAGAAACTGATGAATTGCGTGCAATTTTTTTTATATTGTTGGCAGCTTTCTGAAACAAAAAAAAAAATTCATTACGAAATTCAATATTCTTGCCAACAATATTAATTTCATCGGTCAAGGATGAACTGAGATTTTTCCATAAACTTCTAAACTTTCATAAAGACTTCCCAACATACAGCAAATCAAACTTATGAAGAAATATTTTCAAAATTTTTGTTTAAATTCTTTACAACGTTTGACAAACTTCATTGTAGCATGGCATTTTCCTCTGAAGCTGTACAAAATCTAAAGCAAACACATTCAAATTACCACAGGCAACTGAACTGTAAAGTAGAAGAAGAGGAAAGTTTATGTTCTTTTTACAGGTACATGCAGTGCTAACAAGGGCACATATGGTTTAACAAACAAACCGCAAGATTTTGTAACTAAAATCAGAGAAACAAACACATAATCAAACACATAAGCAAAGTTACAGAAACTTTAAAAAAATAATCACATGATATGACGTGGTGGCACAAACTAAAGCTGCACAAAAGTAAAAATTCACGTTTTGCCCACAGCAAAACTTTCTTACTTTTCTCTTCTCTGCTGCTGCTGCAGGCATTTGTAAACGCGAAAATAACAATGATTGTAGAAAAAGGAACAAAAACGAAAAAAAAAAAATGGAAATTCTAAGAAATACTTGAATCCATACTCGTATACCGACAGTTATAATCAGACTTGGATATGTAATCACGCAAATCGTAAGGTATATCGTAAGCACACACAGCAACAGAGACATGTGTGTATTAAGGTTATGACATTAAGAAGGATCTGCCAGGATACATGTTCGTTTTTGATTTTTTTTTGCCTTTTTTTCTTTCTTTTTTGTTTGCCTCTAATTTTGTTAGTTTGTTTGTGTTCTGTTGGCTGTTTCGTTTGTGCAACCAAAGAAATATAACTGCACCAATTACAACATACACTAACAGTACCTATAACGCTATCATAGGCAATTACAATGTGGCATAAGCATAAGCCATAAAGCGAGTGGAGCTGTTATAGAAAAAACGAAAAAAACATTGTAATGATACGGCAGCATAAAATCCAAATGTTGCCAAAACCAAAGTTATGTTTTATCGCTTTAATACTCAGCCAAATAAAGTGAAGGCTAACAAAAAACATAAATACTCTTACATACACATACACAATCATACTTATGACCATAATGACTCAGTACGGTGGCTTCTTTTTTGATTAGAGGGGATAGAAACCTTACGCAGGTTCTTGCTTGTTATTAGGTAAGTCGGATTCCCATAGAGTTACACTGACACCATAGCCAACTCCGGAACTAGCATATATTTTCCATCTACAAGAGATACAAGATTGTCTTTCAACTTACTTTTCTAGGGAGGAGAGTACTTAAAGCCGTAAATAAATTAATGAAAACCAAAGAAGTAAATAATGGCCTCTTTATTATGAAAGTTTTCAGATTGAATTCTCCTCTATTCCTTGACATCATCATCATGTGAAACACGCAGTCATAGTCATAGTCCCGTAATAAACAAAACCCACCAATTACTTAAAATTCAATGCGTAGTGCTTTTGCAATTGAGGTCTTCTCGATCATAAAGGGCTATTCATTTCCTGGTTTCAAAAGTATAGGACTGGAATACGACATCTGTCAAACTAAGTTGTGAAACCAATTTTTTTCCTTTCAGTTGAAAGTCTGACATTGACGAAAATGGATCGCTTAACTATCACACAACGCATAACAATTATCAAAATCTACTACAAAATTGGTGATTCTGCCACAACCACGTATCGTCCTTTAAGAGGAGATTATGGTTTACATAATCGTCCAACTATGCAAGCAATTGACAAATTTGTGAAGAAATTTGAAGAGACTGGAGTGGTTACAAATATTGAAAGGCATGCGCATCATCGTTTCGCTCGTTCCGCTGAAACTATCGCTATTGTAAGTGAAAGTGTTGCCGAGGACCCGAATGTGTCGATTCCTCGTCGTTCTCGGGATTTAGAACTGTCTTACGGCACATTATGGCGTATTTTGCATTTAGGTCTACACCTACATCCATATACAGTCCAGCTCACGCAACAACTGAAGCCAGCTGACCATTCATTCATTCGTAGATACGTGGAATGGGTGCTTGAACAACAGGCGGTGGACGGCAATTTTTCGAACAAAATTTTCTTCAGCGATGAAGCACATTTCACACTCGGTGGGTATATGATAACCGACTTTTTTTTGCATGCTATTGAAGAATACGACTTTGGGAATATGTGGTTTCAACAAGACGGTGCCACATGCCACACAACTCTAGCGAATACGGCTTTATTGCAAGAGACATTTCCTGGCCGCGTAATTTCTCGTCGTGTCGATATCAACTGGCCACCAAGATCATGCTATTTGACACCATTAGACTTTTTTGTGGGGCTACGCGAATGACTGTGTTTATGCAGATAAACCTTCAACTCGTGAGCACTTAAAAACCAACATTCGTCAAGTTATGGCTGAAAAAATTACCTCAAAATAATCAATGCTTGCAACACTTCGCGTGGAGGTCATTTAAATGATGTAGTGTTTCACACATAATGTCAACGTTAAAAAAAGAAATATCATGAAAAAAATATTTTATATGTGTTTTATTTACGTTTACTTTTGAAACCACGAAATGGATAACCCGTTATGTTTGCTGATTCTAATTAAGCAAAAAAACTTGGCTTTCCTTCTAGCTCTGATATCAAAGATCAGTTATTTCTGTATTGGTTTCTAAGACCTGTAACGATGATAGAATAGAAGTCGCCGTAGTCTAGTAGATACTGTGTTGGCTTATTAGACGTAAGGCCACAGTTCAAACCCCCTGGTCAGACATCAAAACGAAAATATGAAAAAATATTTCTTCGGCGACTTTCTCTCAGCAGATTTGTGGCAAAAACTCTGATAATAAATAAAAAATTCCTATGAAAAGTTTCCCAAAACATGTCGTTCGGAGTCGACTTTAAACTGTAGGTCCCTCCACTCATGCATAAAATTAACACACACAACATGAGTGGTGTGAGAAGCTAGGCTGTAATCCTGACTGAAGGGTTGTAATGGCCAATTATGTATGTTATGTATGTATGTAATGATGATGGAACTAAAAAAGCTGATGAACTTGCTGGTGAAGAAGTCTTATCTCAATGCATACTTCTAGTAAATTTGGCTATAGATAACACAAAAAATCGATAATCTTTTGAGGCAAGGAAAACTCCATTGACTGGATATTGAGAGGACACACTAATCACTAGAATCGTAGAGAAACCTTTATACACAGAAGACACAACAAACGTTTCTGTAGAAATTGCAGTAAAAACTGTAGTGATGTATTAGTGACACATCTGTTGTTGTGACATGGCAAAGGATAGTACAGGGCGTACCCATCTTTAATAATTTTGAGCAGCATTGCTGACATCAATCATGTTTCTTTTTATTTATTTTTTTTAAAGAATAACTGAATAAGGAACTAACCAAGGTTAATTATTTAAAAGATAGATTTGTTTCGACGAGTTTTCGTGTTCTCAAAAAAGTAAAACTACTTATAACAACCAGCCCATCAGAGGTAAATGGATTCCATCAAAACTTGAGACTATCTAGTTAAGGATATTAAAATGATTACATAATCGATATCTGAAACAAACATCACGGTCTACCATCAACGACAAAGTGGTTAAAATGTTACAACATTTTCAGATTGCAGAAATACTGTGTAAATCGAATCGAAACTAAATTTTAAAAGCCTTAGTATTTAAACCTTAATACCAGAACCAATTCATTGTTATTATGTCTCACCCAGGGTCAGGCATCTCCAATGAAACGAAAATATGAAAAAAAATTCTGCGGCGGCTTTCTCTCAGTAGATTTCTGGCAAAAACTATGAAAGTAAATAAAAAATTGGCATGAAAAGTTTCTCAAAAATCTATCATTCGGAGTCGACTTTAAACTGTAGGTCCCGCCAGTAATCCTGACTGAAGGGTTGTAATGACCAATTATGTGTGCATATGTATATCTCACGTTATTATATTTACACAGTTTCAGTACCCTTCGATTTATGTATGTGATCTATTATTCCTCTTGTCTAAAGTTCGATTACTATATCTTTCGCTTTATTACTGCGTACTTTAATAGAGGTAATGTCCCTCCTCCATCCAATATGGTGATTCTTTATGTACTTCTACGTCAATTTATCAATAACTTTACATTCATATAATATCCAGTGCAAGTTTCTAGCGGTCTAATGTAGGATTGCTCTGATGAGATAGTCACAGAATTTTGAATGACTTGTAAGAAGAGCAGTAAAAAGTTTCAAATCTAGCCAACGATGTATGAAAACCTCTTGAACTGACGGCTCTCTGCGAAATTTTTGGTATTCCAGGCTGTTGCTAAATTCACAGTCTTTGAATAGATGAGAACATAGCATTAAGCGGTGTTATACAATAGTGCTCCGCACTTATGTATATAAATAGGTGCGGTATGTACACTCAAAGAAAAAAGTCTACACACACCGCTGTATGCGACTTCTTCCCCGGTGGTTTTTAACAAATTGAAAAGGGTGTCATAGCGATGTTTAAGCCAGTTACAATTAAGAACATTTGAATACAAAAACGAATATAAAAAATATAGCGAAGAAATTATTAAAAAAATTAGGCAGAAAAAGTCTACATACAACGGTGTACAGCGGTATATGCAGACTTTTGTCTGTAACTGTATGTTCCCAAAACCACTGATCTTTATTTAATTGATTTAACATCCTATAAACATCGGATATTTCTACTTGAACTACACTGAGCCTTAAGTTTATCATCTTATGGATTGCCCGCCACTCATGTAAAAAATTAACACACACAACATAACTGGTATGAGAAACTAGGTCGTAATCCTGACTGAAGGGTTGTAATGACCAATTATGTATGTATGTATGGATTGCCAATATACTGCTGTAGGTCTCTATATTAAGATTACTATGTGATTCATCTGATTTTAAGTCATGCCCGATGACTAGGGTTCATTATAGATCAGGCTAGAAAAACCATTATCAGAAACAGACAATTTCTATTCTACATCACTAGAAATTGAACTATAATGTGCAGTACCAGTGTAGATGTTTTGCCGTAGGCCTATCTGGTTTACATGTCAGTAACATTCCGCCTCTAAAGGCAGGCATTTTAGATAACTTTGTTACATTAAGATCAATAGGTCGTTCAAAGTGCACAAAACGTATGCTTGTAGAAGTTTTGACGATGTAGTATTTTAAGAAAAATCAGTTTATTTAATAAGAATTTAAATTCTTGTCTGCTTCCATCCTCTTTAATCAATTCAATAAATCAATTTCAATATTTTTAGCCTCTTATTGTATCTCCTCTGTAACCTCCTCTGTCAATTTTTAATTGTCTTCTTACTTTTCGTTTTCTCAGTGCATTTTAAACATAATTTTCTGTTTTATTTTTCTCTCTTAAGCTAAATGACATAATTTTTCATTGACTTTTAAACTATTTTCTGCTCCTTCTTTGACAGCATTCTTTAGCACTTAAAAATCTGAGAATCTGTATTCAGTAAAATCTCTTCATTTTTTTTCTCATATTCTTGGCAACTATGCCAATCCGTATGTTTTTTTTTCCATTGATTTCGTACCAGACTATAGACTGCTAGCTGCCGTCCAATCAGCCAGACAAAAAACGAAAGCAGAAGGGACAATTGCAAATGTGCCAAATGCTACAAGTTTGTCGTCCTTATTAAAATCGTAGTCATTTTCCATTTAAAAGGAATATTTTTTTATTATAATAATCATTAGGACAATAAAGCGTAATAATGAATATGAAAAGCTAACTGGAAATAGCAAAAAAAGGAAAGAATAATAAAATCCATAGAAGAATAATTGATTTACTTGGCTGAGTTTAGAAACTAGTCTGTTGAAAAAAAATGTGTCAAAGGAAATAATTAATAAAGATTGCTAGAAATAGCAAGAAGGAAAGGTTACTAATAGAGGCTTTAAATCGGATAAAATTCCTTAAAGGATTTCAAGAAGTGCGAACAGCTTTATCAAAGAGTTATTTGTTTCACGATCTACAGACCTCAGAACGACAGATTTTTTGGGAAACTCACAGAATTTTTCTCAGACATCTGCTGAGAGGAATTCGCCGAAGAAATATTTTTTCCATTTTGTTGTTGTTGTTGTTGAGATGTCTGAGCTAGGGTTTAAACGTCGGCCTAACGTCCAAAAAGCCGATATACTACCTACTAGACCACGGCGTCTTCAATCGGAAAACGCTACACAATATTTCAGAAGCCTGTTGGACTTGTTAATACGAAGAATACAATCATTTGTTTTCCTTCTAAAAGCAGAATCTTTAATTCAATTCTTTCTCATATCGTGAACAAATTCGGTCTATTACCATATTATTTAACTTTTCACATCGTATGTTTGGATGTCGGGAGCATTTTAAACTCATAAATACATATTCAGAGACCTAGACAAGGTTAAAGACCTAGACTGGGTTTTATTTACTAAAAGTGCTGATGATATATGGTAAAGGCAATTCCTATCGCAATAATAAAGTCTACGCACATATGTGTAGGACAGGAATCTTACAAATGGTTCTACTGAAGTAGATCTTAGAATGATAGGGTTGCCATCTGTTGTTACATTGAAACATAATTCTTTGTAAAATGTATTAAGTTGTTATGTTTAGTGTAGCGGGAAGAGGGTACAATTCGTTTGAGCATAGAAGTTGTGGTGCCTGAAATTCTCTAACGATGTAGACAATATCCTATCTGAGAGATCAAAGGTCAAATCGATTTTTAGGTGGATTATTTACTTAATAACTTCATTGGCCATAACAACCCGTTTAACGGATTTCGGCCTGCCTCAACACATCCTTCCAGGCGCCTCTGCTTCGTGCGCGCCTACGCCAGTTGGTCACACCAATCGATGACAGGGCTTCCTCGATTTGGTCCGTCCAACGGATGCAAGGTCGTCCCCTTCGCCGACTTCCACAGATTCCTGCATCAAGTACCCGTCTCGCCGGAGCATCCTCCTCCATTCGAACGACGTGGCCGAGCCAGCACAGCCGCTGGATATTAATACGCTGTACAACGTCTATGTCGTTGAGGAGCTCATACAGCTCACTGTTGTATCGGATACGGAAATCATCGCCAACTCGCACTGGATCGAAGATCTTGCGTAGTACTTTTCTCTCGAACACTCTCAAGGCCGCTGCATCTGTACTTAATAGGGTCCATACCTCTGCGCCATAAAGAAGCACGGGGAGGATGAGCGTGTTGTAGAGTATTAGTTTTGTCGCACGAGAGAGGTCTCTGCTACTCAATTGCCTATTGAGACCATAGTAGCAGATGATCCTGCGCTTTATCTCCATACTGACATCATTTCTGGTGGTAACGGCGGAGCCAAGATAAATGAATTCCTTGACCGTATCAAGAGTATAGTTATCGGCCGTAATCTAAGAGGTGGATTATTTAGAGAGTTCAAAAACCATTATAAATGAAGGTAAACCTGATTGATTTCTAATGCTCAAAACTAGATAAGGAGAAGTGGAATTTGTTATTAATTTAATACATCTCAAATACATCTTCAAAGGAAGTTGGTTGCCCTAATGTTCACATATGCGTCACCTTTACTTTAAGAGTGTGCACGTAATTGGTGGTTTGATTGTGATCAGTTATAAATTTCTTGATTTTCTCTTTCAATTCCAATAAGGAAGGAATCAACGGTTTTCATCGAAGTGAAACAAATTTCCGAAAATTGTTGTCAACAAAGGATATGTTTTCCCATTAAAACTTAAGCAGTCTCAAAAATATCCAAATGCTGATACTAACACTCACTCACCCCACAAACGCTCTCATAATAAATCAATGGCCAGACAATTGGAAAATTTCAAAATCATGATAAATTATGGCAAAATTCGTAAGGAAATCTTAAATTCCCTAAATAGTTTAAAGATTTATACACCGCTATGTATGTATGTGTATGTGTACGCGTATGTTTGGGGTGTGTATATTGTGGGTGTGTATGTGTAAAGAAATTTATTACATCCAGTGTAATAAATAAAAATTTAATCATATTGCATGAAACATCTCTAACTATCAGCAGCAATAACAACAATAATAACAACAACAACAAACAAATTGCTGTCAACACCTGATAACTGACATCGTATTTTTTTTGTTTTGTTTTGTTTTCTTACTTCTCTGTTCAACATCTTTTCGATCAATACGAGTGACACAACCAGCAGCATATCATTGCCCCAACAGTAGTATCAGTAACAGCAGAAACAGAATGAAAACCACTGAAACCACAAAAACCACCCACAAATTTCGAAACAAACCCAATGCAACCAAAACGTATCGTATCGAACCAAACTCGAACTGAACTGATTCAAAAGGTAACCAAATGTATGACAATGTCTACAAAATGATAAACAAACTGCAGCAGCCAGTGGCGCGTCCCCTCTTGTGAATAATTCAAATAAAATTTTGTTTCCCTGCAACACAAATCATAGACATTCGGTTCGTATGTGCTTCTTATCCATTGAGCGTTTACTAGACATCACTGGCCGGTGGCAAGTGTTGTCAATGATCAAAAAATAAGCAAAAAAAAAAACATTTTTTTCATGATATTTCAACTTGTTACCCTAACGACTATGAGTACATATTCTCTTACAACTAAAAAAGACTTCAGGGGACAATTGCAAATTTTCCTTTTTAAATCCACACAGCCAGAGAAACATACAAAATTGAAAACATTTTGATTTCGAAGCGTACTACAGCCCACAAGCCGTTCTAACAACCATATCTGCTTGTTTGTTCGTTTGAGAAACATAGGGTGAGCAATTTAATTCGTAACCTTGCCATACCCAAAGCCACCCACACGACATTTATGGAATCAATTACAACATGATCAATTCTAAGCTCGCAGATTTTCGATGTAGTTGCCAACGTAGAGAGTTCACAGGAAATTTTAATGGTTGCACCATGTCCAATACAGTCGCTCTGAAGTTTTACTGAATGCTCTGTAATGTGCTTTCATGAGTTTGTTTTTAGCTCTGTGCTGCACGACTAGCAATAAGTCCATCATCGCAGCCCATATAGCCGACAATTGCGACTGAAAATGCTGCAATGCTCCAGTACAACCTTATCGCATAACTTTATCTGCCGGCTTTGAAAAGATGACCCCACTCACAGCTCCATGCGGTTTGATTATGCACTTACACCTGAATTTATGTTGTGAGACGTTTGTCTGACATCATTCCGAGACTAGTTAGTAGCTTTTCACACCTTTTTTTTTGCTGGCGAATTAAATTGAATAATATTGTCAGTCGGTCTTCAAGTACATGCCCCATTCGATGCCTCTTTCGCTGACATTCCACCACAGAAGCGTTTTAACTTTCATATGCGGTTCGGTCTCCAGTTTGTCTTCGTCGAATACACTTGTGAATTTCTAGGTTAAGTGGCAGTGAAACAAAATAAGAGAAGGTAAGTCGTAACCCTGATTGAAGGGTTGTAATGACCCATGTATTGTAGGTAAAACAGAATACTTTTGACGATCGCATTACATAAAGGGTCCGCCAAATAACTTCTTTTTTGAAAATGCTTAAAAAAAACTACTGAATATATTCTCAAATTTCTTTTTTTTATTTAATTTTTTATTCATTCAAATGGCTGCCGCGGCTGGCCATGCAGTAGCCTACACAAGATGTCAATTTTGGCAAAAAAAATCATCTTTTCAGATGAAGCTCATTTTGATCTTTTCGGGTATGTAAACAAACAAAATTGTCGCATTTGGGGCACAGAAAAACCGACGCACCCAAAACGAGTCACTGTTTGGTGCGGATTTTGGTCCAGAGGCATAATTGGGCCATTTTTCTTCGAAAATGAGCAAAGAGTGGCCGTTACAGTCAATGGCGATCGTTATCGGGCCATGTTGAACGAATTTTTGTTCACAAAAATTGAAGAGGAGGATATTGGCAACATTTGGTTTCAACAGGACGGCGCTACGTGTCACACAGCCGAAGCTACACTCGATGTTTTGCGCACTGTTTTTGAAGATCGCATTATCAGCCGCAGAGCTGATGTCGTTTGACCACCTCGAAGCTGCGATTTGACACCGTTGACTATTATTTGTGGGGTGCCGTCAAAGATAAGTGTTACGCCGACAAGCCAGAGACAATTGACGCTTTAAAGGACTATATTCGTGAAGCCATTGGTGAAATACAGCTGCACACAATCGATAATGTGCTTAAAAATTGGACCGATCGTGTAGGCTACTGCATGGCCAGCCAAGGTAGCCATTTGAATGAAATTATTTTCCATTATTAACCGGAAGGATTGTACTTTCAAGTAAAAAAGAAATTTGAGAAAATATTCTGTAGTTTTTTTTTAAAGGATTTTCAAAAAAAAAAAGTTATTTGGCCTTTACTACGTTTTGCATTGTTGTTGCTGCTGTATGCTGAGATCAAACAGATCGTATCATGCCAAAGGCAGCTCTTGTCTTATTATTATGAACTGCAATGTACTCATCAGCATCATCTTTTGTGTTTGCAGTAGCATTCCAATAAAAGAAGATATTTGATACTAGGCTTATCACCCTCAAATTTTTGAGCCATTAAGGAGCTGGATGAATCCGTATTCTGTCTCCTTCAATAGAAGTGCCTTTTTCACATTTACAAGCTTTGAAAAGGCTTGTGAATATGCTTGACCAAAGCAGATATCCTTTACTGGATGTCTATGTTTGAAATCAGCAAACAATTCACCTCAAAATAGTAAGAGAAATGGAATGAATTGATCATGAAATCATTAGAAATAATTGAAATCCAATGGTACGATTCTATAATCGTATTAATGTGATCGATTTCCACATCATCTCCATGAATTAAAACGCCAAAACGTTCATACTGAAATTCATATTTGATACTGGCTTTTAAAAACTAATACTTGCTGTAGCAAATACAATATAACATCTGTTTTTGTAATTGTTGTTATTGAAGTTGTTGTTATTGTTAATAGTAGCCGGGTGCTGCTGTCATTTATCATGTCATTCATTTGTAAATTATTACACACAATTTTGTAATTGCAATTTTATTTCTATACTCTATAAATTGTATATAAAAAAGCGAGACTGTATGAATAAAATATATATTCTCGCTCTCATTCTCTCTCTTACACATAGAGGCATAAGCACACACACATATTAATATATGCAGTTATGGATATAGGAAACAAAAAAAGAGAAATTTTGTCATCAAGTCTTGTGAATATGAATTTACATGTGTTGGCCATTGCTTTTATATTAAATACACATACATATTTACACGTACATACATATGTGTGTGTATGCTAAAAATCAGCCATGACTGGGATGGCCAATTGCATTTTTCGGTATATTATTGACAGTCCTCTTCGACAGGGTTAACTCTACACGACTTTAGGCGATGTTGAAGGCATCCTACTATTAATTTAAGTGCTGAAAAATAGAAATACAATCGGTTTAGCGGGATGATAGCGCTAACGGCGCAGTCTAGCATAAGCAATTATATTCTAGAAATGTCTAGTCGAAAGTGTTTTCCCATGAAGGAGGAAGGGAGCAGTTATTGACACAAAACCTTTGAGTGAAATAAAGGAAAATATAGCATACGATCGACTGCTAGCCAACACAAAAGCAAGAGGAACTCTCTTGGACTTTGAATACGGGTTTCAAAAGGTAAGTTCCACTGTAGAAGGCGTCACAATAGAAGGCAAGACGGGAATATGGTTGCAAGTGCTCCCCATGAAGAAGACATGGAGGAAACAGCCTTCTGTGTGTCGCCTAAGCACAATTAAAATGATAAATGCTATCCGATGAAATGGCATTGGTATTAGCAAGTACCGATAGACGTATTAACGAATGAAATGAGGTGAATCTAACTAACTCCACTATCTTTAAGACTCAAAACAAGCTATAAAAAGAGAGGAACGATAGGTTTCCTTATATAAATGACAGTCATTATGGAAAAGGAGTTAAAAGCTAAGGCGGACATTGAACATGCTTACATACTACATCCATAATTGGTCATTACAACCCTTCAGTCGGGTATACGACCTAGCTTCTCAAACTACTGGCATGTGTTAATTTTATCCATAAGTCGTGGGACCTACAGTTTAAAGTCGACTCCGACGGAAAATTTTTTTAGATGCTTTTCATGGCTATTTTTTATTTACTCCCGAAGAAATATTTTCTCATATTTTCGTTTTGTTGGAGATGTCTAAACTGGGGTTTGAACCGTGGCCTCAAGTCTAATGAGTTAACATGCTACGTACTAGACTGCGACGATTTCTATTTCGACTTCCAATTCGGTGAAAATTGAACATAATCTCTTAGATGGAGAGAAAACACTGTCAGTCGCATGTCTATCAGAGATCAGCAATGAATCGCTTTTTCGCTACTCATGAGTACTCATGAAATTTTGGGTATGAGTGAGTCAACAGTATTGAAATCCAACTACTCTGATGCATTCGTACTCAGTACAACATTGATTTATAAGTACAAGTTGCAATGAATATTAGTACAACGTTGACATCAAACTCATAACATTCGAATTATGTTTGATTCATACGTCTACTCATTCAGATTCATAAATTTAGAAAAATACTTATAATACTTATAAATGATTCGAGTGATTCGAATCATTCGTCAATATTTACGGTCTTAGTTGTTCTTGCATTTACAAAAAAAGAAGAAAGAAAAAGCCAAACACAAACTTCTAGTGAGTATTGTAGTGTTCGTACGCGAATCATACTTATTTTGTGATTCGTGTATACGATGAGTCATGGAGAGTCGAAAGCAATAACATCATGCGTATTGTAAAGTACGTGTACCATGAGTATTTCAAACTTTGAATATGAGTAGTATGAGTATGACATTAAAATAAGTATGAATGCGTATAAGTATCAGAAATTATAAGTATGATTCGAATCTACTCATCGTTTTGAATACTCATTGCTGACCTCTGATGTCTACATAAGCCACTTCTTGGCTGTTTGTAGTTTTATCGGAAGTACATGATGAATCCCCAACATGCCCCAAATGTATGGATCAAGATGAAAAAGGGAAATATAATTATTCAGCTGATTTTAACGATTTCTGTTGCATACGAAAATTGTTTTGGAACAAGTGCAGTAAGCATAGCGCTGAAGTTATGCTGGAACCCTTCACAAGACAATAACAAACGTTAGTCACACAGAGGGAGAATGGTTGACGGAAATGGAGGGTGAGTTTAGTACCAAAACGTCAGGGTTTGGGAATCGTACAGTCTTATTGGTTGTATAGACTCCCATCTCTGGTCATGCACAAAAAAAAAAATCCAGAAAACATGTGTATAAACGAACAGTTATTTGCCTAAATCATACATAGAATACATGATAAATTTACTAATACATATTTAAACACATGCACACACACACACACATACAAATATATTTATCCCAGCCAGCATTCATAAATCTACAATTTATCCACATATTACAACAATTTTCATTTTAGTTTTCATCGTATTTTTTATTTTCATTTTCATTTTTATTTCATATTTCGTTTTCTCGGTTTTTTCTCTTCCTTTTTTCTCTACAAAATATTAGAGAATAGAACTCAAATACGAATACATACATAGAAAAACACAGAGTTTTTTCTCTCGTTTTTTTGGATAGTTTTTAAAACATTTTGAGAGCTTTTACGAAAATACTAAAAGAATCATGTTTGCAAATCCATTTAGCAGGCTTGAAATATTTCAGTTTCAGTTGCAATTGCAGTTGTTTTTCCCAACATTGTATGTGAGGGTATGTATGTGTGTGTGAAATATATTTTTAATAAAATTTATGCAAACAAATTAAAAGTCCATAAAAAAAGCAAGAAAAAAATGCATGTTGCAGTGAAACTGAAATACAAACTGTTTTAAAATATGCAGCAGCAGTTCAAACAGCTACAACTGCAAATGGTTTAAATAACAACCAAAAATACGTCCTTTTTTCTCTCTATTCATTTTATTTGTTTGTTCTTGTTTTTGTTCAATTTTATGGCAAGAAAAACATATTTTTTTTGGTCAGAAATAAAACATATGCACAGGCGTATTTAAATTTTACGCAAGAGATTATTAATAAACCCCCCCAAAAGGAATCTATGGCAAGTGGGCGTGTGCATAAGAATGTTGTTAAACGTGGTTTATGTTGGACTTTATTTAGGCGGCTTTATTAAAATGAACAAAGTAAAGTAAACTACCAACGACAGCCATATCAGCGGCTTAAGAAATTACACCAGAGGGTAGGTTTTCTTGCAAAACAAAATTATATTCGAAGTCATAATGTAGCTGATCACAAGGGGTTTGCTACTTACAAACAATGATGCAGTCAGGCGAAGATGAAGAGAACATTTTAAAGAAATTATTAACAACAGCGCAGATAACAACGTTATAAACCATAAAACTCCTGCGAAAACAATTCAACTAGTCTACCGGAGAAGGACAAATGGGAGCAGACCACATCACTATTTTGTTTGGATTTACAAATATAATTTACCGGAGATTATTGGTTATCAAATAGAAACGTTAAACCTACAATTAATTTTCTGTCCTCTCATTCCACCAAGAATATGGTGAAGAACCGGGCTATTTGACAATGTATATAACAATTAGTCTGCACAGATGGCTCTGGATAGGTATCTCTCTACAAAAGACTGGACATTTCGGAGTTATAAAATCATCAAAATTTTGCAAGAGTTTTTCCAATGTAGATCTTCGTTATAGAACAAGCTGCAGAGAAAACAACCAAGACAAGTATTGCCACTGTAATATCAATGAAAACGAAGAAACTTGCTTGTAATGCGATTATCCTATCTCATACATAAAGCCCGTTTGGTATGAAAAAAATTTTCTGCTTTTTTCTATATTTTTTTTACCGAGCATACGTACATACATACATTGGTCATTACAACCCTTTAGTCAGGATAACGACCTAGTTTCACCCACCACTTATGTTGAGTGCGTTAATTTGTATACACATGAGTGGCGGGACCTACAGTTTAAAGTCGACTCCGAACGACAAATTTTTGAGAAACTTGTCATTGCAATTTTTATTTACTCTGAGAGTTTTTATCAGAAATCTGCTGAGAGGAAGTCGCCGAAGAAATATTTTTTCATATTTCGTTCAGTTGGAGATGCTTGACCTGGGGTTTGAACCGAGGCCTTACGTGTAATAAGCCAACACACTACCTATTGGATCACTGCGACCTATCTCGTCAGAGGTTATCAGAGGTTTTTATCTCGATATGTGAGGCCATGCAAAGCCTAAAAAGTTCAGGTGAAAATTTTAACAACTTGCTCCTTCACGATTAGGCAAAAACAAGACTGTAACCTTTATTAGTAAGACAGGTAAGAGTATCTCTAAGTCCTTGGATGTTTACATTTGGCACCGGATTCTGAACAAATCTCTGGCATTGACCAGTAAGAAGCTACAACATCTGGACACCTCATTATGTACTAACGAACATCAAAGACATGAAAGTAAAGAATATTATGAAGTTTGTAAATGCAACATGTTAGCTTATGTATGTAGTAGTATGTAACAGCTGACATGAAGATGTGTGGTTAGTTTGTTGTTCACAATTCCGTCCGGATCATTGGAAATCTAATACATCATAAGATAGTTGGCGAAGATGAGGTTTCAGAAGAAAATAAAAAAGATTATCAGACTGGTATTCGGTCGAAGCTGTGAATTCAGGCTGGGCATCAGTTTCAAGAAAGTCATAAGCAATATCAGACAAACTGTTACAACATATGGAAGCCTTTGTGACGGAAAGACGAGTTTTAGAAAATAATTTCAATTACCTTAATAGCCCACTATTATAGAGAAGGGAATTAATCGAATGGCCTCATGGTTGTGTTCATGTATACTTGTGTATATCCATGTGGGGAAGATGGAACTCTCTATCACGGGTTGTAACATATTGTGTAGAATTAAGCAGACCGGCTGAATGGTCTTAATTAGGCAGACGATATTTCTCTTTTAGGTAACAGCTAACAAGATATTGCTTTGAATTTACGTAGCTTAACGCTGGTAACGAAATCCGATGGGCTAAAGATTAATATTGTAAAGCGATATCTCCCCATACTAGATCCCAATAAGGCGTTTTGATTTGTCCTTGGAGCATCATATCTATACATGACAGATCGCGTGAGGATATGTTTAATCGAGTACAGAAAGCTGGCCAGTCATATATGGTCGTCAGAGATTCAGTTTTTATTTGGTTTTTGTTTTTTTCAGTCTTCAGTCATAAATTAAAATCTACATATTGCTACGATTGTGAAACTTCGAAACTTATGACGCTTTATTGGAAAAATTTTAGTGTTTGCGAGCCTTTGACTTTGCAATATTCTTCGAATGTTTTAGCGCGAGAACTATATCCAAATAGGGCACGTAAATAGCATTTTTTAAATGAAATAAGAAGACGTAAATGATTCTGGTATTGTCATATCCTCAGATGACATCCAAACGATACCACCAGTACTGAAAGAGATTGGAAACCGTAAGGGAACGCACATGCATGTATTCGACAGATTGACAGTAGAGGACAGTGAGGACAGTGAGTATTAGAGGAAACGAACTGATTGGAATAGAATAAAGAGACGTCCATACGAGGGTACTGTAGGTGCTATGAAATCCTATTTCTTAATTGCCATTCGATTTAAGAGGACAGAAAAAATTTCTATTTTATTTCAATTTCTCTCATTTGCTGTTGTTAGCTCTCTTGTTAAAGGTCAAATATTCTCTATCATGTCACATGTTCCTTTCACCTAAAGTACTGTAATAATATATTTATAGATTGATTGATAAGAAATTGGATTTTCGATAATTTATCATATTAAATATGCTGCTGACCCAGTTTCCCTACAAGTCAGGAATTACAAAAACAGCAAAGTGCCACACACACAACAACAGCATAAATTGACGAAAAATAAAACTGTGTGTGTGTCAACACAACCAAATAACCCAGATTTTCGTAAATCAAAACCAAAAATTGTTAAAAGGATACAGTAACATAGCAATAACAACAACAGCACTCTATACAAGGTAGTAGTAACAACAATAACAACCGCATGCATTTGGCTAAAAGAACACAAAATTATTTACTTTGTTATGTAAAGAATATTAATTTTCACATGAGGGACGACATTATAGCATGGGGCTGGCTATGAACAGCAGTATGCCACAGCAAAAGTATACTATTACAGGTGAGTGCATGTGTGTACGTGTGTGCATGTGTATAAGTAGATGTGTGGGTGCTTAGTGGTTTACAAATTTATCTTCTAAACAACTAAACTTCATACCTCTGTGCATCATGGGGGCCAATGAAAACTTGTGTGATTTTGTTGACATTGATATGCCCAACAACAACAACAACAGCAAGAGCAGTATTGTGGCATCTACTGCTTAGATTATGTCAATGACGTTGTAAAAATATTACGATAAACAAAACAGTAAAACTTAGTACCACCACAGTTGAAGATCTTAAGTTTAAATCTTAAACTATGATGTCAAATATGCTGCTAATGTTGCTGTTGTTTTTATTGCAAATTGTTTTGTTTGTTTTTCTCGTTAAAATTGTTTATGCAACAAAAAAAGGTAAATCTGTTGCAATTGCAACAAAAGAGTTGTTTGAACTTTTCTTTCACGTTCTATTCTACTTTGTTGCTGATTGCTGTTGACAAATGATAATAACCAGCTGGTGGCATTTTAAGAGTTCACAAGGTTTACTTTAAATCTTCTTACCTTCTGTTGTGCTTTTCGTTTTTTTAGTTGTTGTGCAAGATTTCTATCTATGTATTGTAAGGTGAATACAAAAGGGTCATGAAAACATATCCTGCGTAGACATATTGAGATCGTCATTCAGTAGTATGACTTGCACACATGATTGTCTTGGTATTTTTTGTGTTTGTTTTAATTTGTTTTTTACAGTTTTAAAGAAAAAATAAATTTGAGACAACAATAGGGTGGTAACTATTCTTTCTTGGCAGCAAATTGCATTCTGTCCCGAGTAGAAATCTACAAATACGACTAAAATTATAAGAAACTCGTTATCCGCATAAGGAATTGACTCACAACCGATCTGTTTTAAGAACAATTTGCAGCTCTTACTTACTTACTTACTTAATTGGCCATAACAACCCGATTAACGGATTTCGGCCTGCCGCAACGCATCCTTCCTCCTTCCTTCGCGCCTCTGCTTATTGCGCGCCTACGCCAGTTGGTCACACCAATCGATAACAGGGCTTCCTCGATTTGGTCCTTCCAACGGATACAAGGTCGTCCTCTTCGCCGATTTCCGCAAATATCCGCATCAAATACCCGTCTATGTCGTTTAGGAGCTCATACAGCTCATTGTTGGATCGGATGGGGAAATCATAGCCAACTCGTACTGGACCGAAGATCTCACACAGTACTTTTCTCTCGAATACTTTGAAGGCTGCTGCATCAGTACTTAATAGGGTCCATGCCTCTGCGCCATAAAGAATAACGGGTAGGATAAGCATCTTGTTGAGTATTAGTTTTGCCGTACGAGAGAGATCTCTGCTACTCAATTGCCTATTGAGACCATAGTAGCACCTGTTTGCAAGAGTGATCTCCAGACTGACATCATTTTTGGTGGTAACGACGGAGCCAAGATAAATAAATTCCTTGACTGTATCAAAAGTATATGTTATCGGCCTAATCTGAGATTTAATACGCCGCACGTCTCTACTTGACGATAACATACACTTTGTTTTTCCCTCATTTACTGCCTAACCCATCTTAGTAGACTCCCGTTCAATAGCACTAAAGCCAGCAGTAACATCTCGCTTGGTACGTCCAATGATGTCAATGTCGTCAGCGTATGCAAGCAACTGGACACTTTTTTGAAAAATAGTGCCATTGCGATGCACTCCTGCCTTTCGCTGAACACTCTCCATTAAGTTGAAGAGGTCGCATGATAAGGGGTCGCCTTGTCTGAAACCTCGCACGGTATCAAAAGGTTCGGAGAGAGTTCTGCATAGCCTTATCAGTTTCGCAGGTATACCGAGCTCAGAGATTGCGTCAAAAACACGATCCCTTATGCGGCTATCGAAGGCAGCCTTATAGTCGACAAAAAGATGGTGTGTTTCGACTTATTTTTCGTGAATCTTTTCCAGTATTTGGTGTAGTGTGAAGATCTGGTCGATGGTGGACTTGCCAGGTCTGAAGCCGCACTGATAAGGTCCAATCAGTGTTTTGACGAGTGGCTTCAGTCGTTCACACAATACGCCTGTAAGAACCTTATATGCTATAGGGAGAAGGTTTATACCCCTGTAGTTGGCGCATATAGTAGGGTCTCCCTTTTTCAGGCTCTTTCGCAATTCGCAGCTCTTTCATCACAAAATTCTATTGTAAAAAGGGGGTGTTCAGAGCCTGTCTATCCTTCATGTACTCAAGAGTGATATTCAGTATTCCATTACATCCTTTCTTGTTCAAACACTCGATGTGTCGTTTCACTCGATGTGTTCATTCCTGAAGATACTTCTTTGAATATGTCTTCTGTGCCAGTGACCTCTCTATTGTAAACATTATGGTACGCAAGGCGGCCTTAAGGGTGCTACTTTTACTGTATGAACGTAAACCGTTGGATATAAGATTACCATCCACCATCTGCCGTAAATACATATAAATGAGTTTCTACATGGTACTCAACAGGAAGGAGGAAATACTAACAGGATCTGGTGCAGCAGTTTTCTGCAGACCTCGGTACACTGTACACTATTCCGATGGCACATGATTCAATTGAAGATTACCAAGATATATATCCCTAGTCAGATTGATGTTTCCCAGCCGCAAATATCTCTTCAGTCCTTTCCATGAGCTGATGCTCCTTTCAAATTCTTCTAAAAACACTTGGTATTACCAATCCAGTGTAATGTAATATGTTTGGTCATCCTTCTCCTAATTCTTCTCATTTGTGATGTTCAGATATTTGTGCAGAGGCGTGCTTTATCGACAAACTCTACAGGATGTGTATTCTTTTGTAGATTTTGGGAATGGCATGTGCACTTACCATTGGAATTTTAGCCAGGTTTTCCAGAGTTTCTATGAGGAAAGGTTTATAGCCTACCTCCAGTTTAGCAATCTTCTTCTCATGAGTTGGACATTTTTGATTACAAATGTTTACCAGCCTCAGAATTTTATTGGAATCCTTAAAATTCATCGGCATCGGAACGCGGTTAGCTAGACCACGTTTTGCTCATGTACTTTATAGCTGGTTCCTACTGAAGTGCTTAACATTCCCTAGGTTCCAAACACTCTTTTGGTAAACTTCTTCATAACATTTGCAAATATATCCAGAATAAGCTCCAGTCCAGAAGTCGCCGTGGTCTAGTAGGTAGTGTGTTGGCTTATTAGAGGTGAGGCCTCGGTTCAAACTTCAGGTCAGGCATCTCCAACTCAATGAAATATGAAAAAAAATTTTTCGGCGACTTCTTTTCAGCAGATTTCTGGCATAAACTCTGAGAATAAAAAAATTGCCAGGAAGAGTTTCTCAAAAATCTGTCGCTCGTAGTCGATTTTAAGCTGTAGGTCCCACCACTCATGTATAAAAATTAACGCATACAAGTGGTGTGAAAAACTAGGTCGTAAAACTGACTAAAGGGTTGTAATGACCAATTGTGTTAAGTTATGTATGCATAAGCTCCAGTACAATGGCGTACTACTATTATCTGAGTCTGTCTTCCAGAAACTCTGACTGACTCTCTCGCAAAGTATTGCTTTTTTCCAATAACATATCTCATGACATAAATCCCTATCCATAAGAGGAATTTATAACAAATTTTCTGATCATTTATGGACTGATCTGAACGTCTACAAATTACATGACTTAACGGGAGTTCTGAAAATCCCATTCATTTTGTAAAACACGATGAATTTCCTCTCTAACAGTGACTAAAACCACAAAACTTGCCATCAGCTTTCACCCTATTACGTATGAACGTTGTTGATAAATGATCTTTTGGCTTAACAGGGAAGTTAATGATTATTACCGTTATTTTACTTTGTTTTCTTTTTTCCCCTTTTCAAAGCTACCTTATTACCACTTTAAGTATGTGTGAGTATGAATATCTAACTGTATAATATTGTATGTAATCATTTCCCACAAACATCACATCTAAAATGCTTTAAATCTTCAGCCATATTTACGGCATTTCCTTTATATTTAAAGTGTGTGTATGGGTATGTGTATGTGTATGTGTATGTGTATGTGTAAATCACTTGTTTTGCTGTTGAGCATTTTGTCAAAGGAAATTTGCTTATTTCCCTATCAACATTATTACACAAGTACTCACACATACATACATAAACTTGTATGTACTGCAAGAATTTATTTTACATCTGAGGTTACACATGACGTATGAGTAACATAAAAAGGCTGTTACTCATACACACAGTGTGTTGTTATGTATTGTGATACACATATGCAAGCATAATATACCCATACTGTGTAGATGTATAACCTTTTTTATTTATGTTTGTTATTGTTGTTATTGTTCTTCAACTTGTTTAGTGTCTGCTCCATTCTCAAGCTCGTCTATACAGTGCTTTTGTTTTTCAAACTCCAGCTTGTCTAAGAAATTACTTGCTGCAGTAAATTTTTTCCATATTGTTTATCAAGCGTCTTATTTTTATCGCTATTGTTTTTGTTTTTGTTTTTCTTGGTTTATGTTTTATTTCTTTCACTTCTTCTTCTTCGTATTTTTCTTGCATATTTACGTTTTTCTAATGCGCGTTATGACAGCTTTGCAAGTGAATATTAAAATATTTTGAAATATTTTCAAAGCACTTATGCTACAGAATTTATACAACAGATTTTGAATTGGCGATAGTTTCGAAACTCAAAAAAGAGCTGAGTACGTTGATCTGTTCCCAATGTCTATAATTGAGCTCTACTTTATCAAAGTTTCAACGGTAGAACAAATTTGAATGAGTTTTTACGCAATATGTTGCCTACTCTCTGGAAACTTTTGCATCAGCAGTGCTTGGGTTTTAGAAATCTCTCTTAGAAATATCGCAACTCAATGTTAGCGTAAATGGATGATCACATTGCATCACATTGTGCTTAAAAGGTAGCAGAGAAAAGGGAAGAAGAGTGTGAAAAATCGAGGTGCCTAAAAGTCCAAATGAAATCCAAAAATATACTGGAGGAGGGAGTATCAACCAATCGGATTTATGCAGGTATTTAATTCGGCAAACATGCCTCAGAAACATCATCATCAGTGCTCATCTGTCTGAACGAACCGTATAAACATCCGTCTGAAACGAACACTCGCCATAAATTGCCGGCTAAAGTTCTAGCATACCATGGAACCGTTAGGCAAAGTTGAATCAATTACTCAACGAGGTAATGAGCAGGCAAAAATAAAACCAGACGACAGGCATGCAAAAAGGCGAGCTTCTCAGTCTCTGACGGATATTTTGAAGAGTATACCCCTAGAAGAGGAAGATAAAGGGAGGTAAAGCCTCTTTCCAAACCAAGCAGCCAGTCTATACTTTCCTTAAAAAAATACAATAAGGAGACATTTGTGCCATGCATCAGCCTATTCAAAAATAACTTTCTGTTCATAACCGTTCTTTTGAAAGGGCGCTCAAAACTCAAAGTACGCATGTTTAAACCCAAAATCATTTCAATCTAATTACATACATCACATAATTAATCATTACAACCCTTTAGTCAGGATTACGACCTAGTTTCTCACACCACTTATATTGTGTGCGTTAATTTGTATACATGAGTAACGGGACCTACAGTTTAAAGTCGACTCCGAACCACAGATTTTTGAGAAACTTTTCATGGCAATTTTTTATTTACTCTCGAAATTTTTGCCAGAAATCTGCTGAGAGGAAGTCGCCGAAGAAATATTTTTTATATTTTCGTTTTGAAATCAGACCTGGAATTTGAACCGTGGCCTTATGTCTAAGAAGCCAACACCCTACCTACTAGACCACGGCAACTTCAACTAATTACGTTGATCTAATTACGTTGATAGTTATTATGAGGAGAATAATTCGTATTAATACAGTCTAAAAGGAAATAGATAGGGAATTGTCCTTGTTAAAGCCGAGCAGTATCCTGAAATTTGTCAGGACAATACTATGGCAACACTAGACAGGGAATTGCTCTTGTTAACGCCGAGCAGTACCATGAAATTTTTCAGCGCAATACTATAGCCTCACTATAGGACCACATGGTACCGTTTAGGTTCAATTTTTTTGTTACTAGTTCTAGTACAAGTACAATCACAAGCTCTACCCGATATATTCGTAGACTAAAGAGACCATGTAGACCATTAAACTTTCTCCGGGGTACACCACGAAGAGGAGATTCACTTTGTTCCTCTCATTACGATTATTTTGCAACAAATCCTTGGCATTCTTAGACAGCCTTGAATAAAGTGTTCGCTTACTCTAGAAATATAAAGACCCCGCTTTATTCCGACTGTGGCACGACTGTACCTTCAATACTTCGTTGTCCTTTTAGTGTTCAGCAGGGTACAGTAACTTGTTTTATCCAATATATCTGGGTTTAACCAATTAAGGATTGTGGATAATGACTTAAATGCTGTAGTTTCATAAGCATTTGTTTCTATAATTGAAATCATTCTCCTGATTCTCCTCCATGTTTAATGGTTCCTGTCTCTAAATCGCAATCCCATAGAATACGGTTTGTTTAGTTGTGAAATCGAACTCCTATTATTTGTTTTTAGATGGGTTAGTACCTTATAGGTTCTGTATAAGTTTATAAACATTTTTTGCCGTTTTCATAGAGTAAATCTCTCGTCGTTGCTGGCATACACTTTACAGTTCATGTTGATTTTTTTTATATAAGAGCATGTGCAAGTAAGTCTATGAATATCTTATGAATGTTTTGTTTATTTGTTTTATTGTGTACTTGTTGTTATTGTTAATTGTTTATCTGCGCAGCT
Organism: Sarcophaga subvicina; assembly: GCA_936449025.2. Lineage (NCBI taxonomy): Eukaryota > Metazoa > Arthropoda > Insecta > Diptera > Sarcophagidae > Sarcophaga > Sarcophaga subvicina. The sequence goes on along the minus strand of OW388082.2, from coordinate 100,231,794 downwards.
ATTGTGCATATACATACTTATACGTACGTATATAGGTGTGTGATAATAATTTCAGAATTGTGCTCAATAGGTACTCTCAGTCAACAGTGCTAATAAACTACAGGAACAATAAGCACAGCAGCATAAAGTTGCTTTTGTTCAATGCCACAAAGTGGCATTTAGAGAGGCCATTGATGATGATATGTATGTACTCACATGACATTTAAATAACAATTCCAAATGAAGGTGTAAAGAAAACCATGAATATTTAAACGGTGATGTTATAATGAAAATAAAGTTCAAGACATACGATACGAGGCATTTACATGATGATGATGAGTTATTAATGGGGGGAGTATTAAAGAGCAAAGTTTACTTATGTCTTATTTATTTACAAAGTTTTTAGTCTTATCAAACCACAACTATATTTGACAGATGTCTTGAGTACATTAACCGTGAATTAATTAATAATACGTAAATAGTTGCTGTTTTTATTATAAAATATTCAGTTTCAAAATGTTACTCTCTTTTTTGTTTTTCACATTAAAAAAATTTCTTTACAACGCACTATGTATGACAAGCGTGTCAAGTAAAGTTTTATAAATTATTTTACAATTTTACATAATCAACTACAAAAACAAAACTGATACAAAATAAAACTATTTTTCCCTGCGTTGCCAACTTGTAATTACTTTTTTAAATGTCAGTTAAAAACTAAAAAGGAAATAAAAAGAAAAAGAAACAAACTTTCTCATGAGTTATTTAGAAGAGTTTTTCTTTGCAAAATTTTCTACTTGAAATTATTTCCGGTATTAAAAACAAGAAATTGCCTGACATCCTGTTCGACAAATACTGCGTTAAACTACTGTTGCTGCTGCCGCTGCTCCTACTGCAGCTGTTCCTGTTTAATGGCATACTTTAGTTGCAAACAATTTTGTTTTCATTTCATATTTGCATTTGTATGTGTGTGTCATAATAAATTAACTGTGGCAATATGTTTTTATATGCAATTATTATATGCTGATAAGCTAATATTAGAAAATATGTGTGTATGCATGTTGCTTATGTGGCAACAACAAATTAATGTTAAATTTCCGTTACATACATACACATACAAAATTGGTCATTACAGCGTTTCACACCTCTTATCTTGTGTGTGTTAATTTTATACATGAGCAGCGGGAGCTACAGTTTAAACACGACTCCGAACGACAAATTCTTGGGAAACTTTTTCATGGCAATTTTTTATTTGCTCACACAGCTCAGTCTGTTATTGGAAAGTATGCCAATAAATACGGTTTCCTTTAAATAACTTTTGCAAATGCTCGGTATCTAAAGAATAGAAAGAAACAACATTTTACCTTAGTAATCGGCTGTTAACTTTAAGAACTCTTTGATCTCCGGTTTGGGTATTAACTGTGTAAAATCAAGTCTAAGTCCTTATCCTTTAAGAAGAGACCGCAATTTAAACCAAAGAAAAATTCTTGGATCGACTCGCTTAAACTGCATTGGGCCCATTGTGCTACCACAATTATCCGCTATCCCCTAGTCTCGAAACTACTCGGAGCTCCTGATGAAACGATTTAGGCAGCCAATGTCAATCCTTGACAATTCCTCCAGATCATCTATGTAGTAAGTACCCAAGTACTTCCTTCTCCTTTGGCAAAGAGACCGGCCTGTACCCAGCAGGTGAGGGACCTCCTCTTCTTCCTCATCTCTGCAGCTTCTGTAGAAGTCGTTAGCAAGGTGTCCAAGACCAATGCGCCTCGCATGCGTACCCATAATGCAATGCCACGTAATGACACCGACAACTACACTGAGCGCGCCTCTTTGGAGTTTAGGTAGACTAATTGTGCGCCCCTCATCCAGCCTTGGCTAGATTTTACGAGCCGTTCTACCCGTATCTGAGGCCGCCCACCTATCTTTGACGGAATCTACGATGGCATTATCAATTATGAGCTTGCAGGTCCTCATAGGGATGCCCAGATTCGAGAATTCATCGGAGAGCTCGATGGTCGTGCCACACCTGGCAAGTTCATCAGCCGGAATATCACTGTGCCCCGGTACCCATACTATGTGAATATCATATCGTTCCGCTACCTCGTCGAGATATCTGCAACAGCCGTACACCGTCTTGGAGTTCGTTACGTTAGAACTTAGAGCCTTGGCAGCCCGCTGGCTATCAGAAAGTATGGTGATGTTGCGCTTGGAGACTCTTGCGTTCCCAATTATTCTCGCCGCAGCCCGTATTACCACCGCCTGAAAGACACTGCAGTGGTCTGGCGCTCTTATAGGCTGAGCTATTCCAACCGATTTCGAAAAAATTCCACTGCCAACAGCTCCGTTCAGCTTCGAACCGACGAGTTTAAACCAAACTAATCTGTATTTTAAATCGCCGCAGTCTAGAACGTAGTGTGTTGGCTCATTAAATGTGAAGCCACGATTCAAAACGAAACACGAAAAAATATTTCGTCGACGACTCCCTCTCAGCAGATTTCTGGCAAAAACTCTGATTGTGAATAAAAATTGCCATGAGAAGCTTTTTAATAATCTGTCGTTCTGAGTGGACTTTAAACTGTAGGTGCTATCACTCATATATAAAATTAACATACACACAACGTAAATGATGTGAGAAGCCAGGTCATAATCCTGATTAAAGGGTGGTAAGGACCAATTATGTACGTATGTATGCAATCTGTAATTGTTTCAAAAAAGTATCAAAAAATGTTGCTCCAAAATGTGCATTATTTTTACTATGAATTGATCATGCATTCTGCAGTTATAAGTTATACGTGGGAACTTAAGACAATATTACACCGAAACTGTATACATTTTTCCCCCTGTAATATTTATACAGATTTTTTTCATCTCGTCTCTATGATTCTAAGCCTATTATTTAAAAACCAATTCGAATTTATTAATATTAATGAAATTTTTTTGTGAACAAACTCACCTCTACCCGAAAAGCAAACACTATCCCAAAACCAAACAGAGAAGAAAACTCCCAACTTCAATTACACGTTTTTACTAAATACACATCCGTATCCAAATACGAAATGAAATACTTCCGTAACGTATTCCTATCCTTGGGTTTTATATTTCCTCTCCACCTTTTTTTTTGTTGTTGCATTTTAATAAGGCTAAAACAAATGGAGTTGATTTCATCTGCAGTTTAATAATTTGGCAAAAGGCACACACACACATTTTAATATTCGATAAAATGATTTTTTCCTCCTCCTATTTGCCTCATGTTCTTTTTTTCTTATATTGGTTTAGACTTTGGTTAAAAAGCATACATACACGTTTACAAATACAATGATAGTGTCCTTAGCTAAAAAAACACAGGCAATGTGTATGCCGTGAATAAGTCAGTCCTGTTTAAACGGGTATAAAAACGAAATTTATTTGACTTTCGTTTATTCAACATATAAATAGACGCGCATTGCTAACAAACGCACGTAGAAATTAAACAACGTGCAACGAATTTCTAATTTCTTCCTTTTTTTCCAACCTTTTTAGGGAGAAAATTTCTTTAATTCAGCGTGCGAATGAAAGTAAACAAACAATTTTCGATTATTTGGTGATTATTTTTTGTGTGGATTTTATTTAAAACAAATTATTTTTACAAAGTTTAATGGAAGGTAAGGATATCTTTATCGTATTGTAGGTGGAAATCTAAAAATATTGCGCGAAATTATTATACAGTGCCGCTAAGCGGTCAGTGCTCTCCTTAGAAGTGCTCTTAGTCATCTTCTGTGATTCCCTGCCCAAGCAAAGTCATTTCAATTCCGCCAAGATCGAGGGTTTTGGTTTAGGAACCCTATGGCACATGCACTAAAAAATAGTTAACTCCTCCTCATTCTCATCCTCTGATCTATAGTTGATAAAAAAGACAATCGAATGGCCATGGCCTGTGAGAACTGCAGTATTGCGATTGATGAGCAATGGAACAATCAATGGCATCGCATTCAGATCAGTTCCAAAGAGCCTAGCAGATCTGCACGTGCAGGGACTATGTGGTCTGCATCTATATGAATAAATACATACATAATTGGCCATTAGAACCCTTCAGTCAGGATTATGACCTAGATTCTCACATCACTTATGTTGTTTGCATTAATTTTGCACGTGAGTGGTGGGCCCTACAGTTTAAAGTCGACTCCGAACAACAAATTTTTCAAAAACTTCTTATGGCAATTTTTTTTATTCTCTGACTTTTTGTCAGAAATTTGCTGAGAGGAAGTTGCCCATGAAATATTTTTTCATATTTCGGTTTGTCGCAGATTGCCGACCCGAGGCTTGAACCGAGGCTTTATGTCTAATATGCTAACACATTACCTACTAGAGACTTCTGTGAGGTCTGCATTTACTTTAGCCAATTCATCAGCAATGTAATCTCCAACGATATCCATATGTCCTGGAGCCCAGAGAATGTTCAGAAATTTCTCTGAAAAATATCCGCATCTCATGAATAGGAAAGGATGTAAACGTGAGGATCTTTACCACAATCTGGCTGCCCGAGTAAATTGAGAGATTTCCGGAGAAAATCTCATCTCTCCACAACCTTTGCGTCGCTTTCTATACAGTCTCAACCTCCACTTAGAATATAATACTGTGGTGCAGTGTAAACGAATGCTGACATCAGAACCCTTAATATATATTGGTATGGATACGTTGAGCCAGCAATTAAATGCATTAAGCATTAGTGCATCAATAGAAGATTAAAGAATAGCTAATTGAGTGAAACAAATAATGCCTTGTCTTTAAGTCTGCAACCAAATGACAACACTACCATAAACTAAAGCAGGGCACCATATTTTAAATCAATAGAAAGGATTTTAAATTGTATGAATTGTTCTTCAAATTGCTTCTGTTTCTGCATTGATTGTATTCTCCAGCTCCGTCACAATTTATTCCATTTTGTCTTCATGAATCTACTTCTCCTTTTTTTAAACAAAAGTTGCTCTTCTATTACACAAACTAACAGTTCGAAGTCCTTAAAATATGTACATATGTATGTCTTTCGAAGGTATAGGCTTAACACTAGTAGCGCCATCTAGGTATTAGCCTTCAAAGTTTCTATCCAACAAGAGACTGTTTGTAGAAAACAATCAAAAATTATAATTCTTTCAACATTAAATTTGTTGAATTTGTCCAAAACTTTATATTTTTTACGAAAACTTAACGACTATTTAGACTGATGATAGCCACACGAACTAAGTTTTTGGGGGCCAGTAAAGAAAATTCAAACACACTTTAAATGTGTTTATTTAAAAAATAAATAAAAAACATAAAAAACATGGAAACAACCTGCACGTCCTCGCATTAAATCAAGTTAAGAACTACCTGACCAAAAAACTGATCCAACTATTCAAATAAATGAACAACAAGAGCGTAGAGAAAGATGGAAAAAAACCTGTACCAAACCAACCCAAAAGAAAAACTTAAAAAATAACATAAAAAAACTATCGACTACAAACTACAGCATTAAACCGCAAAACCGAGTTTTCATCACACTTTTCATGGAACAATTTTTATTTTCTTTGGCGAGTTCTTTATTCGTTTATTCGTTTTCTTTTCCTTTCTTTTTTGTTTAATTTTCCATCATTTCATTGTATCTTTCTGTGGTATAATCTGTAAAATTAATAAAGTTTTCAACGTTTTTCTACGTTTTTTCTCTCTCTTTCTCTCTCTCTCTCTGTCTCTCCATAATTTGTTTATATTGCCCGTCATGTTTTCATTTCAATTCCTGTTCAAATTTTGTTTCTCTCAGTCCCCGTTTATTTTGCATAACAAACGAGTGCATGGGTGTGTGTTGGTTCTGATATTTTTTGTGTCTCTTTTTTGCTTATTTTCTTTCAGGTCCTTATTTTTAACGTTGTACGAGTATTATCCTGTTATATTTTGGTTTTTATTACTGACGCTTTCCTTTCTTTTCACGGCAAAAGTTTTGTAAAAAAATTTCAGGAGTTTTTTTTGCTGATTTTTTCCTTCTCCAAAAAGTATTTTAAAAAAGAACTTAAAATTGTTGATAATTTTATTTAATACTCCCAACAATATTGGTGGTTTACCGTAAATGCTATTAAAGTAGGTGGAAAAAAGTGGTGGAGTAAGAACTAATCCTTGCACTTTGTATTTCAATTGCACAAGATTTATGCACACTACACAATAGGTAGACAGAGAAATGCAAATAATTTGCATTGAAATTATCTTAAACGCTTTGGATGACGTAGTCTAACACGTTGTGTGATGACTTATTAGACGAGAGACCGTGGTGCTAACCCCAGCTCAGAACTCCCGAAGGAAAACTTTTTTTCGGCGATTTCCTCTCAGCAGATTTTTGTTCAAAAACTTTGAGAAAAAAATTGTCATGAAAACTTTTTAAAAAATCAGTCGTTCGAAGAGGGTATTAAATTAACACACATTACTATGTTGCAATCCTGACTAAAGCAAGTAATGCCTCCTTTAAATAGTCTATCAGTGTTTAAATTTCCTTCAATGCCTTAGGCAAAGATAACATTAAAATATCTCCACATATCATTAAGAGGTTCACGGCATCTTTTAGTCTGGATCGAGAAAGAATTACTTGGTTAGTCATAAGCATTCAAATATTTCTGTCGCATGCTTGGTAATATCTTAGACAGTTGTCAGCCCTGTACATACCAGAAACTTCTGTTTGGAGAATACTGTATTCTTGCACTAGGCAGGAGTATATTGTTCAATTTTCTAATGTAGAAATCTCCACCAACGACCGACGACCTAAAACGAATCATATAAAACTCAATACGATCCTCATCGTTTTGTGATAATTCTAGTTCTGTAAGTCAAATTCATTACCTAAACAGGAAAATAGAATGTGAACGCCTATGTATATTACTGGAGTATAAACTACTCTTTGCAAGAATAAAAGGATGACCACATGCACAATCAGACCATATCAGCCTCAGTCTTAACCCATATTGTGACATTTTTGCCAATAGGTAGCCATACAGAAGTATGGGCAGAATCATACATACATACGTAATTGGTCATTACAACCATTTAGTGAAGACTACGACCTAGCTTCTCACATCACTTATGTATGTTGTGAGTGTTTATTTTATACAAGAGTGGCAGGACCCACAGTTTAAAGTCGATTCCGAACGACAGATTTTTGAAAAATTTTTTCATTATTTATTCTCAGAGTTTTTGTCGGAACTCTGCTGAGAAGAAGTCGCCGAAGAAATATTTTTTCATATTTCGTTTTGATGGAGGTTTCTGAGCTGGGGTTTGAACCGCAGCCTCATGTCTAATAAGCCAATACACTACCTTCTAGACTACGGCGACTACATGGGCAGTATCACTGTGTCTAAAACCAGGACGAAAATTTATGGCTTACACTCCAGGTAGAATGCATTCCTTTCCTTCACACGTATATCGTGCATGAGAGCTTTTACTTCCTCTATTGGGTCCTCATACAGATATAAATTCCACAATGACAACAAAGTAATGCACTTCATTTTTATAGGACTGTTAAATAAAAGGACAGGACATAATAGGATTGCAACTACCACATAACGGACGAAGTGACCACCACACAGGAAACAATATTTAAAATGAAATTGATTTCAAGAAATAATACCTCTGTTGATCTGTTATGAAAGAGTGAACCATTTGCCTATAGCCTGCTATTGGTATTAATACTGTTCTCCTCTTATTCATCTACCGATCAACAACTTAGACAGACGTTTTTCGCATGTAAGATAAGTTTCTCCGCTTATCTACACATTACAGTATGACGTGTGAGAACAGATACAGTGTCAGGTCCACATTACACGCTAGTAGAGTCTTCTCTTCAATTTAAAACATTGAATGACTCCATAGTGTCAAGATATGCTACTTTTAACGTAGTGAGCAAACGCATGATTTCCCCTATGAACCCTCAAAAGTATTAAGGCAAGTAAGAGAAGATGGACATAATAACTCATATTATGAAATATTTTGTTTTTCTATTTTTTTCCTTCCACTTCCAGGTGACAGATTTAATGTCCGACAATTTCTCTCTCAATCTGTCTATCGGTGCAATAACCATAAAATTAATTTTTATTGTGAAAAATGAATGAAATGTTGGAGATTAAATATCAGAAAATAATAAATCCCTTCGCTTACTCTCACATACACACACACACACATACCACTAAAATATCTGTAAGTATGCATGTGATTGTATCACACACACTAGCCAATATACACAAAAAATTATTTTTTTTTTTAAGAAATCCATACAACCAGAAACAGTACGCGTATAAAGTCTTCAAATTTTTGCTGCATTTATTTCTCTCTCTCTCTCTCTCTCTCTCTATCAATTTAAAATTTGTTTATGGCAGCAAATCAACAACAATTTGTATGAAAGTAAAATATTTTTCCTTTCTTATGGATTTTTTTCTTTCATATCCTTACCTTCTATTTTTCTTATCATTTCCTTCCCTACCTTTCTAGTTTTGTTTTCTTTTCGCAAAAGAAAATTTCTGGAATTTCAAACATTTGAATACAATGCGTATAAAGAGAGTGAATAGAGAGGAATGGAATGGAATGAATGGAAATGGAAAAAATCTGCTGCAATTGTAGCGACTAAACAAATACAAGAAACGAATTAAGCACACAATAATGATGGTCGAATGGAGAAGAGACGGATGGATGGTTGCCTAGGGATATACATCCACACTGTGTATGTACGTTAAGCGTTTATACCTGATGAATGAATGAATGAATGAATGTTGGTTGGTATGTATGAATGAATGCATGAAAATATGACGTTTATGAATGCTGACGTTAATGTATGAGAGTTGAAAAATGGTATAAAAATGTATTACTGGGTCAATTTATAAAATTATACGTTAGAGTGAGTGTGTGTATGTGTGCATGATTTAGAGTACATGGCAACATAAGCTTCAAGGGCTACGTGAATAGTGACAAAAAGCAAAAAAGAAAAAAAGGAAAAATGAAATGAAATGTTTTAAATTAGAGTGGCTGGATATTAAACTGATTTATCTAAAGTGGTTGGGTAGTGCAGTGATTTAAGTGCTTCACTATAAATCGAAGCCATTAAATAAGAAGTTTCGAGTCTTGGATTCGGTGAATAATTATCCATTCGATTAGTCCATCTTTTTACTATTTTTTCAAAGAAATCGGCATAATTAAACGGCCTCATAAAAAGTGACCTGAAGATGTTAAATTGTAAGAACAAGGGGGCCAGTGAATAGGACCACTTTTGGAAAGAAGTTGTTATCAAATTGATTAGGCAATAAATCGATTATTTAGCACGCTGTGTGCCAAGTTATGTCATCTTGTTGGAATCAAATATCGTCGTAGTTTAATAAATTAAGGATATCCCTATAATTTCTCCAAGTCTATTGTCCTGACAAGCTTTACAATGCTCCTCGGTGTCAACAAGGGAACTTTCCTGTTTAAATTCTGGAATTTTGTGTTCTGATGATTAATTAAGCTGGAAATGATACCCATTTTTAGCAAGAGCACTTCGAGTCTATAGTGTTCTGTTAGAAGCTTTCTAACATCAGGTTAAACTTATACCTTTATGGGTTAACAAGAGCTTTCTCTTCTCTTCTATAATCTCTTTCGCCGAGTATACCCTTCCAAAACTCACCACTCCACACAAAAATTTATTGCTATGACAGTGGCGTGGAATATTCCTTCTCGCAAGTTTATCTATCTGATCATTGCAGTAAATTGCCACAAGATCTAGGGCTCAGCGGGTAAACCTATTGCCCCTATCTAGGTCTGACCGGAGACTTAATTCTGGTACCACGGGAGTCAGGAGCCCCTGGAACCTCGGTTCCAGCCTGGCTGTTGGTGCGGCCCCTTTTGGGTGCATCGTGGTGGCTGTGGTTTGGACCCAAATCGCGGGAAGAGTCTAGTCAGTAGGCTCGGTGTGGAGTTGCATTCTCAACCGGGTGCCGTGACCCAAAGATTGGAAGGAATTTTAGATAGGCTCCACTCCTAAACAAGGGGGAAGTCATGTCCAAATACATGGCCTCGAATTGGTACTCAGGCGTAGCAGTCTGCTACATCTGGGGGCGTTGGTAGACGCATTGTATTACACCCTGTGTGAAGAGCACCGTGGGATTAGCTCCACGCGGACAGGTACCCACGTTAAATCAATCGTCGTTGCCCCTATCTAGGTATCCCATGCAGTCATATACTATTTTCGATTCAAGGACGATATCTACGAATTTCTCTATGGGAACAACAACTCTCATACTTGTATCAATAGTTTTACTATCCAATATTTTATCCGTTTATTCGTATCCGTTTATCACATAGCAATCCTCCTTTTAAAAGATTATGTCTCGTTGTGGAATTATAAAGCCTACTGGTTCTATACACGGGACGTTTAAGGAGAGCTCTGTTAGCCAGTCGATTCATTGGGTCTATAAATGCCCTGAAAAGTCCCGTGTAAGACTTGATTCCCATTAACCTGACACATAGTCTGTAAAACTCTGATCTTCACTACAACATTGAAAGGACGTAAAACAAAGCCTAAGAGCTGCTGTAGATTAGATTTTCACTGTCTCTGTTATACTAGCATATGATGGCCCCTGTATTTTGTCCAACTCTAAACTGTACAGGGATTTGAACTGTTCTGCCACTGTTTTTTTGTCTGAAAAGTCATCTATCTGTGTAGAGCCTTGAACTCTCAGGATCTCGTCTAGTAAACCAATACCCAACAACCTACTAAATTATATCCACCAGCAGCTTAACTGTATACCAAAATATCACCCCCCCAGTTCAGATATCCCAGCTTTTCTCAAAACTAAATCCTTTACTAAGCAAAAGAAATCTTTTCTAAACAATTTCAAATACCCATACCTGCCACTCTATTACAATTTAACGAATGAGTGACTGGGATAAATAGAAATATGGGACTGGCTGAATAACAAGCATCTGACATACTTTGACATGCTACTGACTTTATAAGTCACATAACTGTTAAATCCCATAAGCAACGCATTACTTCTAGAAGTTGTAGCCATTATGACCGTGAGTAACTCGTTGAGTAATTTTATTTCATATGCCAGCCACTTCGTTTGTGTTTGTCAATGGAGTCAATGTGACTTCTTGTTTTTTCTGCGATATTTCGTTACATTCACGACGTGTTTGTTGAAATAAAAAAAACTTCGTCACGTTTTTTACAAACTATTAACAACTGAAGGTGGCTTTTAGCTGTTTTTAAATGCGATGCGAGTGTATGTGTTTATATGGGAGAGGGAAACAACATTTTTCTTATGAGCCTGTACATATACCATGGCATGCCATTACAGTAAATAATTGAAAAGTAACGTTTTCATATAATTGTATGACACACCTTTGAATTTCCTTTTAAATACACACACATTGAAAGATACTTGTACATGCCTTTCGGTAACCATAACACAGATTTCTAGCAGGTAAGTAAAGTAACAAACAAGCAGCTAAAAAATCTGCTGCCTTAACAAAAGATGCAATTACTGCACGCTTATATTTATTACTGGCAACAACGGCATAAAGACCGGACATGTTGCCTTTAATCTCGATTTCTTTTACTCTTTCTCTCTTTCTCTCTCTTCTCCTTCCTTATAAATAATAGTTAAAGGCCAGACCCTTTATATTTACCATTAAAAATTGTTGATTTCTTGCTGGTATCTCTCTCTCTCTCTCTGGCTGTTGGCTCCTTGCTGCCATTACATTTAAAGGAGCATTAAGTTGCTTATTTATGAGCACATTTCATATCGTCATTTGCTTTTGTTAAACAATTTGGACTGTTTTTCCGGGGTTTTGTGCGTTTTTTTCTTCGTATTCATTTTTGTTGTTCAACAATTTGATTAAAATGACTGCATTTACACGTGACTTCAGTTGTTACCTGAATTAACAGATTCTTGCAATCACTTAAACACGACTACAGTCCGTTGAGTGCAAGCACTTCAACGGTCGCCGTATTGAATTGGCTCATGAATTTGTAATCTTTTCCCAGGGGCTGTAAATAAATACAACAACAATAACATGATCAAATAATGCTGTTAACAAATAGTGTTTGCAGCGTTAGGAATTTTAAATGATAAACGCATTTAAGAATGAAAATAAAATGCAGAAAGTAATAATGAATACAAGACTCTTGAGCAATTCTCAATGTAAAGGAGTCATTTGGTCCGAATTGCACTTTAATGGTGCTGAAGCTCACTCATTGGTAATGCAGCTTGCTCAGAGCCTCACACCTCATCAGTATTTTGCTTTGGACAAACTGCTAATGTACCGCCAGTCAGACTTCTCAACCTAAAAACGATAATGTAATGGCAATATCTTCCGCAAATCATTTACAGACGTTAAATGATGCTAGTGATAGAAGCCTTTACAATCGGGCGATGAATAGTGCAGTAGTTCCAACGGATGTAGTTCCAATTGGAGTATTTCGATCACTACAGAATTCATAAACGTTACTGTATCGCTGAGATCGTCATACATTTGTAAACCGTTGCAACGATTTTAAGCACAATCCATGTATATTTCCCATACATACATAATTGGCCATTACAACCCTTCAGTCAGGATTACGCCCTAGCTTCTCACACCGTTCATGTTGTGTGTTGATTTTATACATGAGTGGCAGGATCCACAGTTTTGAAGTCGACTTCGAACGACAGATTTTTGAGAAACTTTTCATGGCAATTTTTATTTACTCTGAGAGTTTATGCCAGAAATCTGCTGAGAGGAAGTCACTGAAGAAATATTTTTCATATTTCGTTTTGATGTCGGACCTGGGGTTTGAACCGTGGCCTTACAACTACCAACTAGACTACGGCGACTTTCCCATATGCAAAGTAAATTAAAATATGAAAAAATATTTCTCAGCAGATTTCTGGCAAAAACTCTGAGAGTAAAATAAAATTGCCATGAAAAGTTTCTCAAAAATCTGTCGTTCGGAGTCGACGTTAAACTGTAGGCCCCGTCACTCATGTATAAAATTAACACACACAACATAAGTGAGTGTGTGAAACTAGGCCGTAATCCTGACTGAAGGGTTGTAATAATCAATTATGTATGTATGTTATGTATGTATGTGTTCTATCCTTTCTAAGCGGTACACGCTACTTGTAGGATTACTTGAAATAAATTTAGGAGAACGAAGCTTCTTTCTGTATGCTATGTTTTAATGTATTTGAAGTCATAAAAAATTTTCTTTTTTTTTTTTAATTCCAATCAATTCACCTGGTCAGAAACATCTTCACTTACAACTTCTTTTAAACTTCATGCTGCATAATTCATAAAAGCATTCTTACATTGGCTTTGATGTCATACATCACTTGGAATATTGTAAAGTGGAAGGATTTCCATTCCTCATTTCCTTTTGCTAACAATTTTCTTTCGTTTGCAAGGCGGCTTTACCTGTAATTAAAAGGAAAATGTTTCATAATACTGAAGAATAATACGTGCGTACTGATATGACAGTAGGCACTAGTAGATTACCCCTGTAATTCTTACATTTATTCATTTCGCATCAACTTAAATTGCAATATTCCATAAAACTTTTACTACAAATTAAAAAAAATTCACAAAGAAACAGTAAAACAACATGAAAAAAAATGAAAAGAAAGCAAATCCACTACCACTGGGCAAATGAACGGATAATACAGGTAATTGGCGAAACTTAATGTCTTCGAAGCCATTAACGTTTCTTTAATATAAAAAATAACAACAATTCATTGGGTTGTTGTTGTTGTTTGTTTCTTCATTATTTCTTACATTAACTCATTGAAAGACAACGACAACATCATCATTATCTGTGTCTTGCGCTGGAAAAGAACTCTACATGCCAATGATTTTCACATTTTCACAGTCATTTAAGAGCGTATTTAAGCAGAATTGTCATCTCCGTTCTAGCGGCCATTGGACGACGATGTTGTAAATCATTATAAATAATTTCCATTTCTTGTGCTTATTTAATGGCATAAATTATATGTGAAAATCCTCTCCTCTTCTTTTTGCTACAAAAAGAATACAAAGAAAATAAAAAAAAATAAATAAAAAGGAAGTAAAAGATACTCTCGTATATTAAAGATTAAATATGGCAATAAAGGAGGCAATGAAATATTATCAATAAAAAGGATATGCTGATTCATTTTAAATTTTAAAGGAGTTTTTTTTCTTGAAATTTTTTTTTACGAATTTCTACATGAAAGTTTAACTCGATGGAAACGTTCTTATGCCTTAAAATACTTAAAACGCCTCGGAATGTATGTATGTGTCGTCTATTAACATACCTTGTTTTTAGTTCATCAAATTGATGTTTGATCAATTCAGTAAACAATACGTTTATACTTCTTCATGTCTTTGCTTCAAAAGTTTTAAAATTTTCGGAATGCTTTCATCGAAACTTTCAAAAAACTATGACTTTAGGTAGAATACTGTCTTGCTTTTCAAACACAATCATTAGTAAACTTTAATAATTTTTTATAGTATACGGTCGTTAGAGTATTAGGACATCGAAGTTTTTTTTTGGCGTGTGAGGTAGGGTTCAAAATGCCTTCGCACTTACAGTGACCGTCATCAGCTGCGTCGATTGGGGCTTCCACTAAAACAATCCCTCCTTTTCTTCTGGGGATACTCCCTTCCCGTGACGACTATCTGCATTACTTCGGGAAGGGCCCAGATAGACGTCCTGTTAAGGGCCGTTGTCTACTCTTCCACGTCTGGGTACGCCATATTCGAAGCCAGCTTCATGCTATTGGCTCGTCTTCTCATGTATCATTCTGTTGTACTGTATCAAGATCGACCTTGTTCCTGTGGACTACACATTCTACATATCTTCTCATAGCGCTCCACTTCGTCTCGCTTTCGAGCATTGCGTCAACAATTTTGTCAGGGGTGAATTTGCCAATCTGTTCCATCAACACATTCTTCTCGTCTTGCCATTTGATGCAATGGAAGAATGTGCGTTCAGCGTTGTCACTCAGGATCATTCACCTTGGCCATGCGGTGTAGATATTGTTGGAAATAACCATGACCCGATAGAGACTGGGTCAGGAAGTAGTTAATTTCCCCAAAATTTCTCTGTGTCCAAGCTTCTATAGATGGAATAAGTCTAGCAGTCCATCTTCCCCTTGTTTCATCGCTCCATCCATGAGATCTGACATCTGCGGTACTAATGGCGAGGTTTTCGCTCTACGCTTTCCATAATCTTCCTCTCTCGAATGCCAGCAAGTCGACATCGAAGGATATTAGTCTGTTCTTCAGAACTATGCCGGGTAAAAGTAGTATAATTTCAGGTTACAATCTATGTTGACGAGTTCGAAGGGATATTTCTCATTTGTTAGCAAAGTCGGCCTATTATAGTAGATAGTGTGTTGGCTGATTAGACGAGGGTCAGTTTTCAACTCCTACCTCAGTCTGGCAATAACTCTGAGAGGAAAATTTAATTGTTAAGAATAGGCTCTCAAATCTGTCGACATAAAACAGTATGTCCCTACGTACACATAATTCGTCATTAGAAACCTTCAATCAGGATTACGACCTAGCTTTTCACACTACTTATGTTGCGTGTGTTAATTTTATACATGAGCGACGGGACTTACTGTCGATTCCTAATGACAGATTTTTGAGAATTAGAAATAGTTGTAGTCTAGTAGGTTGTGTGTTGGCTTATTAGATATGAGGCCATGGTCAAAACACCATGTCAGACATCTCCATCAAAACGAAATATAAAAAAATATATTTCATCCGCAGATTCTTCTCAACACATTTCTGGCAAAAACTCTGGGAGTAAATTAAAAATTGCTTTAAGAAGTTTCTCACACATTTGTGGGTGCCGACACTGGTAGATAAAAATTAACACACACACCGCTAGTTATGTAAGAGGCCAAGTGGTAATCCTGACTACTGCGATGACCAATTAATTAAGTAACGTGATATCTGTAGCATACTGGTGGCTTTGAGTATATGTACAGCGTTCAAATTTATTTCAGACAATGCACCACTTGTTTTACTGGTATGTGATACTGAACGATTTACACAAGTGATGGTGGTCTTACATACCGTTTTATTAATAGTAATGTACTTCAAACAGATGTATCATTAGGGCGTTTCGAGTTGCGCACTGGAGTCTTTCATAAACATACACAACACGTGTGGTGTGCGAAGCTAGGTTGTAATCTTTACTAAAGGGTTGCCATGACCATTTAAGTAAGTAAGATGCATCTTACAATATTACCAACGGCTTATAGCATACAATCCTAATAGTATGCGTTTTAGGAAGAAAAGTACCATTCGGTTTATAATAATCCGTTTCAGAGTTGAAAGATTTACCAAATTTGGAGTTTAAGTTGCAGCTTCGTTTAATGCCTAGTGTATTGGGGTTAGGTTTCTGGCGACATACCTTTCCTATTCAGGAATCCTTTGTTTCGCCTTACATTTTAACTAAGGTCTATCAGAAAACAAAGAGTCAATTAAAACTCACAACCTAATCATGTCTTCAAGCTCGAGTATGTATATTTGTTAATAGTGGGAGGATTTCCCTAGAAGGGCATCAAGTTTTTATGTTCTCTGAGTACATGTTGCACTAGAATTATTCATATAACCTGATACCTTAGATGAATACTTGGTCTGTCAAGAGCTGGATTGTTGTTTTCTCCAAAAGCTTTAACTACAGATATGATGAAATTTTCAGAAAACAAGGAGTAATATAATGTAATACGATAATTTGACACGAAAAAGAAACATTAATTTTAATGACTCATGTTTCTGTCTTTTACGAGCAATGATATCCCCAATTGGTTTATATAGAAGGGGTTTTAATTACAAGCAATTAATGTCGAATACAATTAATGTTCGAATACAAACTCATGTCGTATATTTAATTAGTTGGATTCACTTTATAAGCGTAATAAAATAATAAAAGCAGTTAGCTTTACATTAATAATTTTTAATGTTTTTAGAGAAATAAATAAATAAAAAATAATTTTTTAATACAATTTGCCTTTTCAGGTCCTACAGTGGCCATAAAAATTCAACACATTCATTTCCATAAAATAACCAAAAAAACAACAATAACCAACAAAAACTAGGGTAATAATAATAATTCCCTTGAATGCATTAAGCATAACCCCCGTATATATGTTATCCTTAATAATAATCCTTTAGATTTATATGTACAAAATGCCATAATGATGACCATTGCAAGCCAAAATACATTTCATTAATGTGTGGTAAATATAACCAACCTCTCACGCATATTCACACACGGAACCGTTGAACACATACGATCTCTTCCATGAGTATCATATCCGAAAAAGAGTGGAGAATTAAAAAAAAAGAAAACAAAAATAAAGAAACTTAATCAAGTAGAAATTTATGATATTAACATACAGACACACACACGCGATTATGTGTGTATTTGTATAAGCACACCCGCTAACACGCGTTTACTCTTTCTCTTTTACTTAAAAATTCAGTTTATGTGTAATAAAATATTTTAGTACTTTTACCCACATACACACACATAACACACACTCCCTCATACAGTTACATATTTACATTTGCCTTCTCATACATACACATGTGTGTGTGTGGAAATATCTCAAGAGAATATTCGAGTTATAAAAGAAAAGTGTACCACCGCTAATATTTTTATGTGTGTTACTCTCTATTTCTCTGTATTTCTACACTATTTTAGCCGCAGTATGAAGATTGTGGTGATGAAGTCTCAAATGTTAGTGTCAAGAAATACAGGCAAGCGAGTGAGAAAGAGAGCGAGAGAATGTGTAGGATTGTGTAAAAACACATTTATATGTATAATTTATTCATGTGGGTTGTTTGTAAATTAAAATTAATTCTTTTATTACTTTAAAACAACAATAAAGGAGACTACAATACACTCCATGTAATAATTGTAGGGCTCACCTACCATAAATATAATTTTTTCTTGCTGAAAATTGAATTTATCAAGTAAATCGTCTAGTGGTGAAGTAAGTTGTCTGCTTATTTACATAACTCCAGTACAACCTGTACTTAGAGAACCTAGAAACTTGATGCCCTGCTAGGGAAACCCTCCCACTACTGACAAATATACATAGTCCAGCTTGAAGACACGATTAGGTTGTGGGTCTTAATTGAAACTTTGTTTTCTGACAGACCTATAACATCCTTAGTTAAAATTCAGGGAGGAGCAAAGGATTCCTGAATAGGAACGGTATGTGGCCAGATACCTAACTCCAATACACTAGGCACTAAACGAAGCTGCAACTTAAAATCTAACTGGGATAATTATAAACCGAATGGTACTTTTTTTCCTAAATCGTATTATATTAGGATTGTATACTATAATACGTTGGTAATATTGTAAGATAACTCTTACTTACTTACTTGAATGGTCATGACAACCCTTTAGTAAGGATTACAACTTAGTTTCTCACGTCACATATGTATGTCGTGTGTGTTAGTTACATCCATAAGTGGCAGGACCTACATATATACATATATATGTGGTCATTACAACCCTTCAGTCAGGATTACGACCTAGTTTCTCACACCACTTATGTTGCATGTGTTAATTTTTTATACATGAGTGGCGGGACATACAGTTTAAAGTCGACTCCGAACGACAGATTTTTGAGAAACTTTTCATTTCAATTTTTATTTACTCGCAGAGTTTTTGCCAGAAGTCTGCTGAAAGTAAGTCGCCGAAGAAATACTTTTTGTATTTTATTTTGATGTCTAGCCTGGAGCTCGAACCCTGGCTTTCCGTCTAATAAGCCAACACACTACCTACTAGACCACGACGACTACAGTGGCAGGACCTACAATTTTTAATGTCGACCCCTAGCGACAGATTTTTGAGAAACTTTTTACGGCAATTTTATTTACTCTCAGAATTGCTGTCAGAAAACTGCTGAGAGCCAGTTAGCAACTGCCGCAATCAGTTTCGTTTTGTTCGAGCTGTGATTTGAACCAAGGGTTCTCGTCTAATAAGTCAACACACTACCTAATGGATTACGAGGACTACATACCCATATTTTTGAAGTCGTCGTAGTCTACTAGGTAGTGTGTTGGCTTATTAGACGTAAAGCCAGGGTTCGAGCCCCAGGCCAGGCATCAAGACATAATACAAAAAGTATTTCTTCGGCGACTTCCTCTCAGCAGATTTCTGACAAAAACGACCTCCGGGTACTGTCCTTGTCTTAATTGAAAAGTACTCGTCCTCTAACCTAACCTAACCTACCCATATGGACACATTTTCCCTCTTAAGAAATGGTCAGATTTTTGAATAATAAAACTTAATGAACAAAAATCTGTTCACACAACATTCAAGTTGCCAAGGCAACAGTATTTCGTTCAAATAAGCAATAAAGCAGTGCCTTAACAATTGCATATAAGGTATATACATTCCTCCTGATACTCGCTTGGCCTGGAATTATATGGGGTTCATCAAACTTACATCTCATATCAAGTTGTATTGCAAATTTCAAAAAAATATGGAGTTGTGCTGTCTGTCCACTTCTGAAGAACTGCTCTATAATATTTTACAGTGTAGTGGAACCATTTTTTTTAATATAAAGACTCGACAGCTTTATTCAACTTGAAATATTATTGAAAACCACACTAGATTTTTTTTGAGTGTATTTATGTTCACTTACAATACTTTAATCACATTTGAACAACGTAACCAGCATTTCCATAAGATTAAATATGTATGTATGTATGTGTGCGCATATGTATGGTGTTTGTGAGCATGTGTCTGTTTTATTAAGTGAATAAATGTAAGCGTATAAGAAAGTTTAAATGCTGCAAATACAACAAACAGAACAGAAAAAACAACAGAGTTGAGTTGAGTTGAGCGAATTAAAACAAACGAAAATTTTCATTAAGAATAACAACTAAATGTTATAAAATTGGTAAAACAACAACAGCAACAAAAAGACGAAAAAAACAACAATTAATAAAGCAATAGATAGGGCAACACGAATCAGAAATACTCTATAAGAACAAATAAATTCTAAAGTCTAAATTGCTATGTTTTTAACTGGATTTCACACGGACAAGTGTATTATGCTGCTGCCGATAACTGTCATATGGAAACCACTTGAAACTAAATTTATATGAGTGAAAACAAAAAAGTCAAAGCATTGCTTTAACTGATCATGTACTAATAATATTGGAATTATCTGTACCCACGTCCAGAACCAAAAAAAAAATATATTTCATCAGAGTGTTACAAACAGCCTGCGCAACATATCCCACCATTTGCGGTAGTTCACGGTATATAGCAATCCAATGCAAATACTTATACAGACCAACAGTGCCATGCAAATATTAAGCACACACACATGCATATACAATTTATTTTTGGTGCAATTGTATGGTTGTGCATAAATGAATACATTCGTACAACAATCGTACAGTAACGTGCAAATATGAGTTTGGTGACCTAATTTTTATCATATCCATCACACGAAATTGGCATAGTTTTGATAACTCGTGGGGAATTTTTCCCATTCCTGTTGCTCTGACAAACTGCAGATTATTGTACGGTTGAAGTCGCCGTGGTCTAGTAGGTAATGTGTTGGCTTATTAGACGTGAGGCAACGGTTCAAACCCCACGTGAGACATCAAAACGAAATATGAAAAATATTCGGCGACTTCTTCTCAGTAGATTTCTGGCAAAGATTCTGAGAGTAAATAAAATAAAATTGCCATGAAAACGTTTCTCAAAAATCTGTTGTTCGGCGTCAACTAAAAACTGTAGGTCCCGCCTGTATGAAATTAACACACACAACATAAGTGGTGTTAGAAACTAGGTCGTAAACTAGGTTGTGATGACCAATTATGTATGTTTGTATGGACTCATGTCAGTAAGGAGAACTCTCTGACGAATACTTAATACGCACTCAGATGTTTACTTCTGAGATGCATTAACGACGCACAGGTTCTAAGTATGAGTTCTTCTGACTCATTTTCGTTCTCACAGAAGCTACATATTGGGCTTGAGATGATTTCTTTTTCCAACATGTACCAGATCAGCAGGTTGGTTACGTCTTTGTAGTCTGATGGTTGCACAAATATCTTCTCATTGTAAATAATCAACAAAGTTTACATTTTCTTAAATCCATCTTTCCTTCCGCAGAAAATACGCTTTCAAACATCTCCCTTCCTGTCCACCCAAAGGTTCTGTCTCTATCAGCGGTGAGGACGTTCTCTCCTAGAAAATTTCCACATTATATAAGATCTAGCAAATGATTATCCTCTTTTGGCTGCTTGACTGATTTAGATTGCCCAGATAATGCCGTGTTATTGTCGACTTAACTTCATATGAGGCCAGTCCTCGGCTTGCGGCCTGAATGTCTCTTCTCAATCAAATTGATGAACATCTTTCGAAGGCTTTAACTGCCGCTTATTAGCTGCAAGTTTATCCATTGCTAGAGATCGAACATTGAACACTCGTATTCCGTTATATCCATCCTTAAACTAAGTAATGGGTCCCTTTATTAACACGTTGACTGCCACGTCACCCATATTCGGGTGACAATAAAGTTTCTGATCGGGCCGCGTCATCCGTATTGGGGTGACGCTTATTTGTCTACGACTAGGCTTGGCTTAA
Organism: Sarcophaga subvicina; assembly: GCA_936449025.2. NCBI lineage: Eukaryota > Metazoa > Arthropoda > Insecta > Diptera > Sarcophagidae > Sarcophaga > Sarcophaga subvicina. Next base: position 100,210,196 of record OW388082.2, on the reverse strand, counting down.
AGGACATTTCACTGTAAACAAGCGTGGCAGGCAACGTATTAAAAGAGTATGTAGCTTCCTAATTGCTCCGTCTTCTCTCATCCTGTAGTATCATTACTAAGCATTTCCCTAAATTATAGGGTGTATCAGTTATGTGTAGAAAACAGTTAAACAGGGAACTGCTAGCCCCTCGATTAGTCAGCTCAGGATGCCAACAGATTAAACACGTGCTAGACTTTTCTCCATAGTCTGCAAAGCTATTGGCCTCACTCACTTGTTTAATGGACTTAAATCTAACAATGTCTCCAGCCCCTTTGCAGGACACCTGCTTTTTTGCTTTGTTTTTTGTTTTGTCCTTCATGGTCGCTCTTCCAAATATGGACACACCATAACCATGTGTGTGTGTGACTTTTAACGAGAGAATAAATAATCACATGGCAAACACTTCGCTAAAAGTAAATTACATATTGGCTTAACAGGGTTTTAATAACTTAAACAAACGAATGTATATGTATCCAACAACAACAACAACATCAGCAATAAACCAAAGAATGAATGAACGAACGAATGAACAGGAATAAGCTATGCAATGTAACATTTCATAGGCAGTAGGCACTCCATTCGCAAATAAAGGCACATACATACTCAACACATTAAGCCGACAAAAGGTTGCTTAAATGCAAAGAGAGGTAATCAAGCAAATGCATTCGCTACACCACCGCTTGCCCCATTTGTGCTCCATTACATCCATTACTTTAATACAATGAGAATTTATTTATGGCTCATCCTTGTCAATTTATTGTGTGTATCATAAACCAATAACCCAAGCCAATGCCCCCCTGCCCTTTGTCATATTTCCGAAACAAAGATTCTTATAAAAGACGTTGAAAGAACGGCAAACGTAGAACAAAAGTTGTCTGCTGAGTTTAAGAAATTATTTTGTTACCAGTTTTTGGTAACAGAAAATGGTTGCATGTGCTTAAAAATCGATTTATTATACCTGAACGGATCATGTTAAAGGATTTGCTGAAGTTTTCTTCTGGTCTTATGCTTGTTCATAAAAAAAAGAAAAGAAACAAATCTTATCGTAGACTGCCTTAACAAAGGCTGGAAATAAATAAAACATTTTGCAGCATGAGTAAAAGAAAAACAAAAAATGGAAGACTTTGGGGCATCATCAAATACAAGAAAATCAAACTCCTTGGTAGCCATAAAATTGAACACACAGACATTTAAAATCCCATCTTCTGTTTACTTCAGAACTCAGCCAAGACGTAAACACAAATATAAACATATAAACACTCAACATATTTTCTTCTATCAAATAAAATTTATACATTTTATATGACCATAGGCCAAGACCTTGCCCCCTGAACATACATACGTTTTTCTTTTCTACGTTTGCTTACTGCGAGTATGATATTACTTTCACTGGTAGTATGAGAAGTAAGCAAATGAAAATATTGTGTTAGAGACTTTAAATTTTGTTTCTCTCGTCCTAGAACCACACCGTTCCTCTGAGATGACTGATAAGACTACTAAAGCTCACATGTGCAGTATAGTCGATAACCGATAAAAGTGACAATTGACGATACTGCTTTTATCAGCTGTTGCAGTTTTAATTTGTCGGGAATTCTTTTGCTCTTATGTGGCAAAAAAAAAAAACTGACGGCTATGGCCAACATTGTCTACCATATCCCACCCTATGCTAACCTTCGAATCCACTGACCCATCGACTTTTATGATGAAAGAGGAGTTTAAAAATCAGACAGATATGCAGGCTTATAGACTCTAAAGAACCAAGAATTAGACCAACATTCGCTCTCGTATACACTTTAAAGCCATCAGTGTAAGCAATATTATCTCAGCAGCATAGCTGACAGACTGTATCACACTGTCATACAGACAGACGCATATATTTCTTATAGCGACCATGATCACAGTGATATAATCCTTGAGTAGCTTGAGATAACATCTACTCAGTTGTTTACTGCAACCGATTTCTTAACAGCCCCCCTATCTCTCAGTGTCTAAAGATCGACTTAGTTGAGACCTTCCCAATTCAAGTATCCAGAAATGGCAAAAGAAGCTTTGTTTCGCAGGTAAGTTCAAAGCGGTAGTCAACTACATCGAAAGATTTGGTCAAATTAATAGGAGTTTAAAGGACGATGCTATCCAACAATGCCATCCAACAATTAGGCTGCCATCGGATTATTCAGCTCGTATTCCTTTAGAATTGTATGGAACTATCTGGTAAAACTAAATCAGTTAGGGAAAGATAATAGGATCACACTCTACTGGATACCAGGTTATGTCAGAATTTACGATAATGATCAGGAGGAAGAGCCCATGTGGATGGAAACTTTACCGTCGATGTTGGAGACAACAACTTTTTGTTTAGGAACAGATGTTTAAAAGTATAAACTCTTCGCAAAGGGATGTAGAAAGTGGCGGGTAGTTCTCTAAGTCCAAATGGGTTTAAGACAGTAGAACTTTTTGTTGGGTAGAAGAAGATTTGAGGCAGGCAGCCTGCGATTAGTAACCTTTTTTGCTTTCGATTGGTGGGCTTTAAACCCAAACAACAATTGTACAGAAAAGCATTCGCTTCGAGCTCAATATATAGATTCTGTGATCAGAAGAATAAATTATCAGAACACATATTTGAAATTTGTGCGGCATTAATTCATCTCAGAGGAAATCACGTGGTTAGTTATGGGAGCTTATTATAGGGACACCATATATGGATTAAGAGTGATATAATAGATCGTATGGTCACAATATTGTAGGAGCTCTATATGAAAATGATAATTAGTAAATCTGCGCCCGGATGAAAGAGAGTAGAGATCTTAAAAAAGTTGTGTAGAAGACGGAATAACATTTCCGATGTCTCTGTAAGTAATCCCAAGTATATATAGAGAATTAAACCGAAGGCTTAGTGAAGCCTAACTTAATCACTAACACAGCAAAATAGTTATGAGTCTTATTGAGATCCTGAGCATAAAATATTACAACTTCCGGAAACACAAAGACTAGTTTTGAGAAATTCTGGAAATTCTGAGTGGATAGGAAGTGAGTGAACGATGATATCTTAATGGTCGTAAATGCTATGAAACTAAATCTGTATTTGAAGTGGAATTGGAATTCGATCGACAACTACGTTATAGAGGTAATGAAGTAGTGAGTACTTTTGGCAGGATTCCCAAAAGGTTAGGAGTTTGGTTCTCTGGAGTTAGGTGTTTGAAAATAAGTTACTATAGAGGTAAGATTGTAAGAAATTAAATTCAAATGAAACACTCGCGTATCCATTCAATGACATACATAATTGGTCCCTAATTACAACCCTTCAGTCAGGAGTACGACCTGGTTTCTCACACCACTTATGTTATGTTTTTACATGAGTGGTGGTTGTGTCGACTCCGAACGACAGATTTTTGAGAAACTTTTCATGGCAGTTTTATTTACTCTCACGGTTTTTGCCAGAAATCTGCTGAGAGGAAGTCGGTGAATAAATATTTTTTCATACTTTCGTTTTGATGTCTAATAAGCCAACATACTACCTACTAGACTACGGCGACTACAACAGCAGTTAGGAGTTTGAAAATCAGCCACTATAGAGGTAAGACAGGGTGGAACATTAAGAAATTAAATTCAAATGAAACACTCGCGTACCAATTGACTGACCAATGCGATGAAAATGGCTTTAGAATCTATCCTCCTAAATATCCATCAACATTTTTCCAATCCAAAAATAACGTCTCATCTCATTTATGACCTAAAAACAGTGTTTAAATTATATTTCCGATAAAGAAAATATCGTAAATAGAATGCTGATAGACAAATAAATGTGTCAACATTTGACTTGTCACTCATGACATTACAGTAGTCGGGTTGCTTTCCGGCGGCAAATTTTTTGTTGCTCATAAAACATAATCTTTAAGATCCGCAAACACTTTTTTTGTTAATTCCAGTAAACATATTGAATATAAATAAATATGAAATTACCAGCACATACACCATATACATACAGTGGTGGCCTTATAATTTGAAACGACTTAGCAACATGTATATTTGTTAATTTGTTTTACAGTTTTCACTGTGTACCTGGCATCAAAGGTTTTGTTTGGAGGACGTCTTACATACGTTTTTCCATTAGATTGGCACAAATTAAACTTAGATTCGTCACTCCAGAGAACTCTGTTCCAGAAACATCGTTTCTAATTATAAGGCAACGACTGTATGTATGTATGTATATATGTCCGCATATGTGTACATATTTTTATAGCAAATCAAGTATTATTTTCTATGATTCTCTAGAGTTTAATGTTTATGGTGGTGACCTTTTATTTTATTTTTCTTTTACTTTATTTCACTGTTTTTTCCCTTTTTTTGTATTCTCTTCTTACATTTGTTGTTTATTTTATTTTTAATTTTTTTTTTGCTTGGTTTTATTTTGTTTTGTAATCCTTTTTATTTAGTTTGCAAAATCCTTAAATCATTTTGTGGTTTTGCTTCGTAAAAAAAGCAGAATTAAAACAACAACAACAGCAATAGCATAAGCAAACCAAAACCAACGAATGAATAGAAGAACACTGGAATACTGCAGAGAATATTAAACGAATCTACAGTTTTTCTATAAAAAAAAGAAATTTTACTAAAACGAATAGATACAGAGAGTCAGAGAGAGAGTAAGAGGAGAGAGAGGGAGAGAGAGAGAGATTAAATGAATATAAAATATTCAATTTCGTTTTCAATTCCAATTCAAAGTTTAAACTGTGTGGCAAATTGAATAACCGACAAACATGTTGTCTTTAAAGTTAAAGTGCTAGATTGGAAGGAGTTTTATATAGAAACACTAGTACGTTGTGATACCCAAAGGAATACTTAGAATAGGAAACCAATGTTAATTAGTAAATTAAAGAAGTTTCTTTAATTGAATGAAGAGATGCATTTCTTTGTAAGATCTGTTGCCTTCTACTCACACCATTATGTTCCTATGATAACCGATTATTTTAGTCTGTAATTAAAGCTTATGAACTGTATGTTATGTGGCTTAAGAATGTTCGATTGTGGCTTTATTGTATGAGAAACACATCTTGGCGACCTTAGCAGAACACATAATCCCCTAACACATTTAGAAACCTACATTCATTAACTTATCGTCGTTATACCGCCGGAAATGTGCGAAAAAGTTGTCTGTTAACCGTAGATCGTGCATTAAAAAACTTCTTAATTCTAGCTTATGTATCACTTTTGATACATACTTGTAGTAGATGGAATTGTCATGATTATTGATAGATTTTGTTAAAAAAAATTTAATATTTTAATTCATTTTAATAAAACTCTTTATTTACTATTATATTTTATTATCACTTTTATGAAATTTGCGCCAAAATTTTTGACATGAATGTGCATCATCTTATTGTCACTCGCATCAGTAACACCCTCAGTTGAGGGCTGACTGAAACTTGTACCATCAACTTATATTGTTATATTTCGTTAGAAATATTTGTCAACGTCAAAGGTAAAAAGGTTCCCGTTGCAATAGAACATCGTTTATGTCAATAACAATGCCCTTTCCTTGATTCCTCTCTGGTTCCTCGGATACGGGTTTCCCCAAATACTGCTGTAAGTAGTTGCTACGCACGTAGCATGTACTTGAATCTAAAACTGCCAATTCGACTTCGGTGGACCACGAAATTTATAACGACCATCAAATTCAATTAGTTACTAATCTACAGCGACAAAATTAAATATGAGTTGAAAAGGTGATAAAACAAAACAAAAGGAAAGAAAACATCTTCTCTTTATGAAGCTTGATTTATATAAATATCCATAAATTAGTTTCCCTAAAAATCACTGTAAGTATTCCATCATTAAGTATCAAATTTCTATTAAAATCGCTGGAGGTAATTTTCATTTTCCACAATTTACTTAAAAAGTTTTTGAATTCTGTTGCTAAAAAACTTTAATTTGAGATGAAAATATACCAAAAAGAAACATAAAAACATAAGCATCATTATTTAAATGTATTTTCTTTAATTTTCTTAATTTTTGGGCGAACAAAAAACTAAATTTTTAAAAATCTTAAAAAAAGGATATATGGGGTGCTCTGAAAGTATGGTAGCTAGTCGCAAACTATTTCCAGAGTATTATTTCCTACATAAAACTACAAGTTGTGTAATAAAAGTTTTATGAAAATGTTTAAAATTTTCTAACAAATAATTAAGATAAATACTTATATTTTTTTTTAGAAAAAAACCCTTTTATTTCGAATTTCAAAAAAGGCTTTAAGCATGATTATTAAAGGTTGGAAGACTTTCAGCTCATATTACGAAAAGGCGTAATAGGCGTAAATATATCATTATCAAAGCGAACGATTCTGTTATCTCATACGTACGTAATTGACCGAAATATTATCATCTGTAATAAAACATGGGACGAAACACATTTTTCTAACGTTTGTCTGTCAGGTGAGATAAATATGAGAAGAGCAGTAAGAAAGACTCTACAACATTTCAGGAAACAGCTGCTAGCAATCTGCGTGAAAATTGGTAATATTTTTTCATCCCAAACTACTAAAGGCAGTTTGTTCTGATCCAAGTAGTACCATCTTTGGCGATAAGCATCTTGTTGTCATGTTTGTTGCTGCCAATATTTTCTTCAGTTCATAAAACGAGCTTCTATTTTCTTCTTCTTCAAAGTCTTTAGCAGCTGGAATATTAAATATATAATTAATATATAATCGGTCATTACAATCTTTCGTTATAAATTGGAAATGTCTGTTTACACCTCAGAACCTCGGTCTGACGTCTAATAAGGTAACACGCTACATACTAGACTACGACTACTTCAATCAATATGAGGAACATATAAAGAATAGAAAATTCAATTTTTTCACTTTCGTCACACACTTACATAACTTTCAATTCCTTCTCAAAAAACAAAATCACAAAATCTTTGAAATCTTAATAAAATTACATACACGACACCAAAAATTTTTAGGAAAGTCGTATGTAACAAAAATGGTACATAAGCCAGAATTATGAAGTTTTTAAATTTTGTAACCCCTGTTTGAAATTTTCTTTTTTTATTTGGTTTAAAGTAATGGCAATAACAATATTAAGGAGTTATAAAAATATCAGGCATCTAACTTTTTCTAAATTAAAGTTATATCGTTATAAGAATTGAAATGTATCATTTTTGATACAAAGCTCTCAAAGCGGTTAAAAATGATCAACTCTTGTTGGACCAATCTTTTAGAAGAAATCAGCAGCATCAGTATTGATTTGGGTTGCATTATCTGAGAATGAAGCTCAACAAAAACGCTTTTCAATAAAAAAGATGTAAAATTAGTTGACGCAATGCAGTTAGAAAACGATCGATCAAAAAACATGTGGAGACTGCAGCCTAAAATGAAACTACGAAAGACGATAAGCATTACAGTGGGCGGAAAAAAAACAGCAATCAAGTTACACTTGTAGACTTAAGCCTGAAAATGAAAAGACTTACAATCAATTAAATCTGAATAGAACACACTTCTCCACGAGTCAATATTAAAACATCTTAGTGTGAAAAGATATTAAACAATGCCTAAGTAAACAGTGCCAGAGAATAATTTAAAATTTTCTTTATTCTATAAAGCTTACGATATTCATGGATTTTTAACAAAACGAACAAAAATCTTCTGCTGGAATTTGGAGAATGACATTTCGACGAGGGGTTTGAACCATGGCCTTATGTCTACCTACTACTTCATCTTCGATCTTATTTTTCTAAATATCCTGTGTGGCAGAGCTGCAATAAAGATTGAAATTTATTTTCATCTTAAAATAAAAGGAGATTATCATCATCGTATGCCAGTTTAAAATATCAATTTGTCCACATAAGAGAACAATTGAGCGTTTTTTATACCTTTTCGAATGACTTTTCCAAATCATAATATCAAATGTCATGAATTTCATTTGGATTTTTCTGCATTATTTTTATGGAATAAAAAAAAAACAAAATTTCTTATCTCTAGCCACTCATGTGATACGAATATCGGAATCATAACTCTTATAATACACAGCGATTGTAAGGTTGTATATAAGTTTTTAACACTTACATTTGTATGTATTGCATCCTTAAGCATTTATGCATAAAATATTATGTGTGAGTTATTTTTCATTTAAAATTCTTACTGTCCGTTGATGTAATATATTCCAATGAAAATTTATAGATTTCTTCTGTATGACATTTATGACTCATAAAGTATTTTATATGCATACATACATATGTATCAACATAGATATGTATGTATGTATGTTTTTCATGTTAAAGGAATATCACTTGGAAAATTATTACCTTTGCTATTGCATTCACATATGATATGTATGTTGAAAGGAAAGCAAAAAAATAAGGAAGAACCCTTTTTAATGGTTTTTGTGGTAACGAAAAAATCCCCGTACATATGTATGTATGTGCAGGAAAGAATGAAAGGAAATTGAAAAAAGAAAATGTGTTTCCTTTGCTTGTTTGTTTTGATTGAGTGCAAGCATGAAAAAAATAAAACGATAAAATCTTATTGCAAAAGAAACCATATGGCATGCGATTGTAAAAAATTAAAGGATTTTCTTCTGTATGGGTTTTCTTAAGAGAATTGCTTTCTTTCGTTTTTTTGTTTTGTTTCCTTTCAAGCAAATAAATATTTCAGCCTGTACATGTTCTATAAATATTGACAAATTTTTTACAAATTACTCTTGCTCGTATTATAGCATATGCTCGTGCTTGATTTTAAACAAATTGAATGGAGAGCAGAAAGGCAATGTTGTAAATAATAAACGTTTGAGATATTGATTAATGGAAGAAGTCATAATCATGGTATAGTGGAACTTCCAAATAGGATAATTAGAAATCTTGTAGATTTTGAATCTTTGAGGTAAAGGACTTTAGGATAAAACCTACATACGTTATTAGTCTTTATTACACTTTCATTAGGACTATGGCCTAGCTTCCCACACAAGCCATCAAGGTTATGTTCGTTAATTTTATCCATGAGTGGTGACATATGTAGCTTAATATGCACTCCGTTAGATTTCCTTGGCAATTAGTTACTCTCAGTGCTTTTATCAAAAGAGAAAGTCATCGTCCGAAATATTTTTTTTTCATTTTCCGGCTTCTAAAGTTATTAGAGCTGACGGTCAAACTCTCAATCGTGTAATGTTGTTAAGAGTAATAACTGATTGAAGTTTTCCTCACATCTTTTGAACGCGTTTAACCATATGAAGTCGCCGTAGCCTAGTGGGTTGTGTGTTAGCTTATTAGACATAAGGCCATGGTTGAAACCGCAGGTCAGAGTTCTCTATCAAAACGAAATAGAAAAATAATATATTTCTTAGGCGACTTCCTCTCAGTAGATTTCTGGCAAAAACTTTGAGAGGAAAATAAAATTGTCATGAAAAGTTTTTCTCGTCTTTAATGTGCAGGTTTCTCTACTCATGTATAAAATTAACTCACACTACATAAGTGGTGTGTGAAGCTAGGTTGTAATCCTGATTGAAGTGTTGTAATGAATAATTATGTATTCATGAATGTATTTTACGTTTTTACCTCCCTGTTACTGTTTAAAACCTGAACTCGTTGATTGCAAATAAAATAAAAATAAATTTGTGATTCGTTTTAATTAAAACTCTTTATTAATCGCAGAATTCTGCTTGCCTCTCTTATGTAAAGGACAACAATTGCTTTCTTTGTTATTCCTCTATTTATACGCTTTGCATAAACAATAACAATTACTAGCCAATAATTCGTTATTTGTAACGGAGATCTTCAAGCCACGATTACTCTCTTCAAATACACCGCGTCTTCACACATGACTGACTGTACTAACTCAGTCGCCTGCTTTCCCTTGCCTTTTATATGGCAAAGTAAACAGTCTGATGAATATTCTTCTTGAAATCTTTTTAAATGTAAACTTTGTTGTTTACTTTTATTATTTTAGTATTGTAGGCATACTTTTGTTTACTTGTTTACCATTTTTATGCTGTTATTTGTTGTTGTATTAAGCAGTACGATAATTTGTAAACAGATTTGTTTACTGCATTGTTTTATTTTTGTAGCTTTTGTTTATAATTTTAATGTTAAATGTAAAAGCAAATTCATTTTCGTGACAGTATGTATAATACTACGGTAGTCTAGAAGGTAGTGCTTTGGCTTATTAGACGTAAGGCCACGGTTCAATTCCCAGGACAAAATTCTAACGAAATTATGAAAAAAATATTTTTTCGGCGACTTCCTCTCACCAGATTACATACAAACATACATACATAATTGGCCATTACAAGCCTTCAGTGAGGATTACGGCCTAGCTTGTCATACCACTCATTCTGTGTGTTTATTTTATACATGAGTGGCGGGACCTACAGTTTAAAGTCGAATCCGAACGACCGATTTTTCAGAAACTTTTCATTGCAATTTTATTTACTCTCAGAGTTTTTGCCAGAAATCTGCTGAGACAAAGTCGCCGCAGAAATATTTTTTCATATTTCGTTTTGATGTCTGACCTGCGGTTTGAACCTAGTCCTTACGTCTAATAAGCCAACACACTACTTACTAGACTACGGCGAATTCAAATGCACACATTAAGCACAAGCATAGAGTGCTCACTAATCGGTATCTACCTAACATTTTGAAAACATGTTAGGCAAGGAGAATAATTAACGAATAATTTTCAAGAGCACCACAATAGGAGCTTATACACTAATAAAAAAAATTTAACTAAATCAGTCCCACACTTAGTAAGGCTTTTAAGAAATCTGGTAGGATCAAAAGTATAACGATGGTAAACATAAGTGGCAAGAAGCAGAAGAACACTAAAAATAAGAAGAATGAAGAAACACCATTCTAATACTTAAACATTCTATGTAAATAACTTATGTTTTTTGCCAGAATGCTTAAAAAAAATATTTTTCAAAAGATTAAACAAATTACATTTGAAAGCACACCGCAGCGTATGACTGTTATAGTGTTTTATGAAAACATTTTTTAAATTAAGTATACGTCAGGGTGGTCAATAATCATACACATACTACAGCTGGAATAAATCAATTTAAGCAGATTACTAGTAAAAACTCTGAGAGTAAAAAAAAAATGCCATGGAAAGTTTCTCAAAAAATCTGTCGTTCGGAGTCGACTTTAAACTGTAGGTCCCGCCTCTCATGTATAACATTAACACACAAAACATAAGTGGTGTTAGAAACTAGATCTATAATCCTGACTGAAGAGTTGTAATGACAAATTATGTATGTATGTACGCAAATACTGTTGCAATGTTACTTGAAAAAAAGTTCAACTTGTAATAAAAATTTTCTTCTTCTGCCTATGCTTGAAGTTTAAGTTCAAATGAAAAAAATCCTGCAGCTTCAGATGCTTAATCCTTTCTTAGACAAAACTTTCTAGCACTGTATTTAAATGAGTAACACAGTTTTACTTTCAAATAAAGTTTTTCCATTTATTGTTATATGTTTTGTATCAATTTTTTGATTTAAAAATTGTGTGTTTATTTCCTTTAACTACAAAATTTATTACAGATACACAATTTTCCAATACAACAGCATCATATAATCGTATGCAAATGTATGCTTTTCCTTTAACAAAAATTATTTGTATGTACATTAGGGTGGCACTTATTTTTGAAAAATGTTGAATTTGAAAAACAAAGTCCCCGTAAATTTCTTTTATTATAGATATACAGGGGCTTTGTTTTCCAAACTCAACATTTTCCTATATAAGTACCACCCTAATGTATGTACATATGCAGATGAGATATTCGAGAAACTTTAAACGGAAATCAACAAGAAAAGATCTTTAGCTTGAGATTTTATTTTTATTTCTTTGCGTTCTTTCCTTCTGTTGTTGATGAAATTTGTACATTTTCCTTTTTAAATAATTTTCTCGTTGTTGTGCAGTAACATATGCAGGATATGGTTGGAACTCATCGCATACATGTGCATAAAAGTTACTCGTTTTCCATTTAATGTTTATGGGGTATGAATCCATTTTATCCAAAGATATATCAGCTTAAACGAGTATGAAAGTTTTTATAACGATCAAGTTCGACTTGATGAGGTACTATTCAGTGAAATGTTGTGTTTTTTCAAACCCTAGACAGGAACCTAAATTTTATATATGCCTATCGAGAAATAGCACAGGAGACCTAAACAGCATACAATTTAAAGAAGCTCAGTGTTTGGAAGACCATCAGTTAATGCTACAAAATGGCATTGAAAATATTTTAAAATCGTTTTTATGGATGTTGGCAACGTAGCCTTGAGCTCTTCACAAATGATATCAAAATGATAACAAACTTAAACCGTCTAAATCCGCTAGGAGTGCTAGTAAGTAGTGTATTGAAAATATAACACGTAGTTCAAGCCCCAGCTCAGACATTTCGAAAGATGAAAATACATTTCTTCGGCGACTACCTCTCAGCAGTCTTCTGGCAAAAATAGCCATGAAAAGTTTTTCAAAAAAAATGTCGTTCGCAGTCGATTTTAAACTGTAGGTTTACAACATACTGGGTTGTATCAGAAGCTGGGTTGTAATCCTGACTAAAGACGAGAACTGTAATCGAAAAAGTTATATATGGAATCATCTCGTTTGCGTACTTATAACAATCGTCAGTTCGACTACATCATTTCCAATGAAGAGCTAACCTATTGGTCAAATCTGTTGACAACCTACAATCGCAGGCAGACTTCTATTTCTAGAATATTGCGCCGTCCCATTTACCATTTATTGCCTGACTAAATAAAACTGCTTTAGATAAATAATTTCCAGCTATCGATAAGTTTTATTGATATTAAAACCGACAGGTTAGGTTAGGTCTGAGTTTTAGCTCTGCTTTCACAAAGCTCACTTGAGCACGCATAGCGGCCCATTGTGATGCCAGGGGTGAACGCAGTCCCTGTACTGACCGAGTTCCACCAAAATCGGGGAAGAGGAAGAAGTTGGTAAGCGGAAGGGCTGCACATCAAAAGCACGACTACCCCATACTGGAAAACCAGCCAGAAAGTTTGATGAACGAAGCTATATCCTTGATATCAATAGATGATAGCTCCGTCAAGCTAACAAGGAATGGCAAGCCAAATAACCTATGTCTACACCGAGCAAGAGACGGGCACTGGCAAAGAAAGTGAACAACAGTCTCCTCTTCCTCAGTGGACCAGCATCCACGGCAGAAGTCGTTGAAAGGTAGCCTCATTCTCTCCGCGTGTCTACCCATAACGCAGTGACCTGTAAGCACGGCCACTATGGTTGAGATGACGTCACGACCAAGACCAAGTAATTGGTTGGTATGCCTACTATCCATCAAGGGCCATGTGAGTCTAGCTGTGGAGCAGGACTCCTCATTGACCCAGGATAGGTTGGCGTCCCGAGAGAATTTCTGCGCAATGTCCAACTTGACCGAGGCAAGTGGCATACCCAGTTCAATTGAAGAGGATTCCGGAAGGAGCGCACCAGCTCTGGCGAGCTCGGCGGTCCTACAGTTTCCCGGAATGTTACTGTGCCCGGGGACCCACACCAGTGAGACACTGGTGAAGCGCCCAGAAAGAAGGTCGAGGCAGCCGCGACATTCCTTAACGATCCTAGAGTTATTCACGAAACACGATAGAGATCTTATCGCGGCCTGACTATCAGAAAAGACCGAGACGCGAGTGAAAGGAGTACCGTTGACGAGGATCCATTGAGCGGCCCGGTAAATTGCCGTCACCTCCGCCTGAAACACGCTGCAGTAGTCCGGCAGACGGAGAGAAATGTTCAGGTTCAGTTTCCCAGAGTAGACACCGCTTCCAACCCCATTATCGAGTTTAGAGCCGTCGGTATATATATCCAGGACTTCCGGGGGGACAACCGTATTATGATTCCAGTCATCCCTACTCGGAATCAGAGAGTGGAAACCCCTATCGAGACAATATTCAGCAGGGATATAGTCGATGTTCACGGGGGCCACTGGATCAACCTCCAGAATAGTGGAGTGACAAGAAGGTACAATGTACCAACGAGACAGAGCATTAAGTCTAGTTGCAGCAAATTAAAACCGACAACTAGCTAATTAACCCTCTGGCATGTTATTTAAGCCAATTCATCCCTTTGAATAGGGAAGGCGGATAGAATTCTTCTGAGTCAAGTTAATTTGCGTCATGAGGAGTTCAAATTTCCCATCACCACCTTCTGCACTGTAGGGTACAAAATCACAAGATAAATACGAATATGAATACTAAGATATATTATAACCTACAGTGTTCGATATACCGTTATGGGTACACAATCATTTTCCAGTGATGTTCAATAGAACTTAATTTCGATATTTTACCCGTTTTTTAATTTCCCATAGTGTCTACCATATATTTACTGGTATTTATGGAATTACTACTGGAAATTGGTATTTGTTAGTTGCACAGAACATCAACGAATATAAAAAAGAAAAAAATACACAAAAAATACGAAATCAAGTCAAATCGTCTTTGCTTGCTTTTGTTGTCAAGGAAATTGCGAGTGTAAGTTGAGTAGTGAAACGTATTTCGATTTATTTTCGAACAAAATGGAGGTTAATAAACTGATAAAAATGGGGTTAAAGTAAATCGTTGCTAATGTCTTCGTGAATATTATTCATTTTTTTATATTATTTTGTGTTCATGAATGTTTATGAATTATTTGCTATTTTGTTAAGAGATTACGATATGTATGGAAAGATATTGGCTTTGATACATTAGTCGCGGTTTAGTATTTACACATGTTGATAATTCGTATGTAATTAGTAGCGTTACGAATAATTTAAAATGTGAACGAATTGATAAGAAAAAAGAGGCTTCATGAAAACATTTTAAAGTGAAGAAAACGCAATGAAATACCAAAGCCGCATATGCGTAACATCACATATACTATGTTGAACATACATAGAAGAAAAAACCCTCTAGACTGGGGAACATTAGCTTCCACTAACATAACATTCGCCTCCAAGCTTCTGCGATTAGTAAAGAAAAGTTTTTAATATTCAAGTCGTTGCAAAGTTTTTCCCCAGGCATTGAATATGCCAAAGGTTAGCTTCTCTAACTATCAGTTGTTCCTTTCAAATCGGTATGAGGAATTGACCCAAAAGGTTGGAAGATTCTGCCTGCCAGAATAAAGAATGAGTTCCATGAAGTGTCAGAAACTTGAAGAGAAATCTTAGTCCTAGCGACATCGACCACAATTCGAATTGTATGGGGCCTAGAAACGGGGTGTCTAGTGGATAGCTTGTCGGCTTATTGGGCGTGAGGCCACCATTCAATCCTAAGGTCAGAAATCTCCAACAAAGCGACACATGGAAAAATAATGCTTCGGCGACTTCCTCTCAGCAGATTTCTGGCAAAAACTCAAAGGGTACATAAAATTGCCATGAAATGTTTCTCAAAAATCTGACTTTCGAAGTCGGCTTTAAGTTGTATGTTTCACCACTCTTGTATACATTCATACATACATAATTGGCCATTACAACCCTTCAGTCAGGATTACGGCCTAGCTTCTCACACCACTCATGTTGTGTGCGTTAATTTTATACGTGAGTGGCGGGACCTACAGTTTAACGTCGACTCCGAACGACAGAATTTTGAGAAACTTTTTCATGGCAGTTTATTTTACTCTCAGAGTTTTTGCCAGCAATCTGCTGAGAGGAGGTCGCCGAAGAAATATTTTTTTTCATATTTCATTTTTGATGTCTGACCTGGGATACGAACCCGGGCTTTACGAATAGTAAGCCAACACACTACCTAGTACACCACGGCGACTTCACTCTTGTATACTAGGTCCTAATCCTGGCTGAAGGGTTGTAACAAATAATTATATATGTATGAATCGAGATGGCTTTTACATCATGGATAAGAAGATCGGATTCCAGGTTGAGGGTGATATTTATAGGGCTGTAAACTGGGTAAGGTATATGCGGCAGGTATATTCTTCTGCTATAAACTGCCAGGTAGCTTTTAAGGTCTCGAATAGAGTCAGCATGGTGTCCCTTTAGATCGATAAATTATAAGCACCTCTCTTTGAAACGTTCTGAGATAAAACGTGCCCCGGAGCGTAAAAAAGGTTAATGAATTGGCAAATACCGGCAGAAGACGAACACAAAGAACATGACACATACATGTTACAATTTTCTGTTGTAAATTTTAGATTTGGTTTACACTAGCAACCATGGTTACGACCAGATTTAACAATTTATCGTCATTTTGACGATTTTGAGCTCCAAAAATATCATATTGACGATTTGACGATTTATGCCCTTATTTTGATTGATTTTTAAAAATTAATAATTTACATCAAATTCTTTACTTTAGTATATTAAAAGCCCCCTTTAAACTTTGCATTTTCTTTGCAATTGTTACTAATCAAATTTTCCATCAACATATTCAGCAGGTATTTGAATCCTACTTTGTTTACCCTGTAATATTCCTGGAATCTGTAAAGGACACATGATTTAACGTCAAACATAAATATTTTAGATTTTTTAATATTTAATACGTTGGATATCATGCACAAGCGATTTGAATGCATGTTAATCTCACGTGGAGGTGACCTCAGCTAACTTGAGGAGTTTTCTTGAGTTGTAGTTGTATGCGAATAAGCCGCAAACTACAGCTGTTCTCAAACCTAACATAACCCATGTCATCAATAAAACTTGGCCTGATATCATGGAAAATTAGACGTTTTAAATGCGATCCACTCAGACAAAAGTCTGTCATGGACTTTTAAACGATGTTATATTGCACACATAATTTCTATTTCAAATGAATAAAAAATACCTGTGATATCCAACACACACTTTCCTTTATTTAAACTAGATAGGAAGCGTTTGGAAATGAGACTTTATAGCTTTGTGAATGAATATTCATTAGATTGGAAGATGGATAGTCACCGGCAGCATATTCACTTCTGACATGAGACCATTAGACCCGCTGGTCCATTTAAAAGTTTTTATTTAAAAATGCAATAAAACAAAAACGGTTTGATATTTTGCCAAATTAATTTTTTTGTAGTAAAGCTGTTCATGATACAGACTATGAAGAAACAGGTCATGATGTATTACCTACTAGAATATAGCCTAAATCTTAATTCCAAATTTATGGGGTATACTTTTTTTTAAATTATATTTGAACTATATTACTCATACGCACCAGATTACATGTACTGGAGTAGTTACCCGGAAAAGTATGCAATAAAAAACTTCGATTTTGTCATGTATGAAACTATTGGAATTAAATATAACTCATACGTCACATATGTTCTCTGCATATGAATTTTACATATTAAATATGAGAATAATGTTAGCAAATATAATGAGTTGGCAAAGTTTAAGTTTAAAATAGTTTGAAATTTTGATAAAGTTACTGTTTTGCTGTGAACTAAAACTGCTCTGGTTGGAAATGGATTATTATTTCATTTATATGGCTGCCGCGGATTTATGCCCTTATTTTGACGATTTTTAAAAATGAAAAATTTACATCATATTCTTTACTTGAGTACATTAAAAGCCACTTTAAGCTTTGTATTTACTTTGCAATTGTTACTTTTGGAAATTTATGTTAGTAAAAGCAAGGAGTAAATTATTATATTTTTAAATTACTTTCGAATACCTGTGATGATTTTTCTGTATTTTATTCCTTTTTAATCCCTTAAAAGCCAAAAAATTACAACTCCTAAATAACCTCGTAGTTGAGAATAATATATCACTTGTCGTTGCAGACTATTTTAAAAATTCTAGTATAGCTTCTAATATTGCCACCGGAAGAACAAAGGCAAAGGCGCCGTTATTTTTTTCTCGTACGACCAACACTCAGTGGATGGATGGCGTTGAGTTGGAACTACGTTATGAGAACAAGGAAAGAGAGAACATTGTTTATTGACACTAGGCTTGTATATTTTTATACCATAAGTAACAGGATAGACCTCTGCAGGAAATGAGTTGAGGGTCTTTTCACTGAAATGCAGTGTGCGAGACACTGGCCAATTGATCACATACGGATATGCTGGCCGAAAAAGGCGAGCTTTATGTAGGAATATATGATTTTCCGGAAAAAGTCCCCTTATTTCGTTCAAGCAAAACCATTTTATAGTAGTTATAGAACAGTGAAACACAAACCACATTGCAACGATGATCCAATGATTCCATGGAGTTGTATACACTACCGTTATTAACGAGACAATATGGCCTCTCCTGTACACCGTCGAGAAACCGCAAAATAGACGTTGAGGCACCAACCCATACATGAGAGTTGTATCCCATTCTCTGTCACTTATAAACGGTGTGAATAAGTAGCAAATTTGTTTTTTAAATAATTTTGATTTATTTATTTACATTTTCTGACGACTTTTTTACGATTTTAATAAACGTCTTTGATGATTTTGACGATTTTTTCTCAAATATTTGACAATTTGGTGCCTCATTTATCTGGCAGCTATGGTTACAACACTTTAATCATTATTACGATCTAGGTTCTCACACCCGTATGCTGTTTGTTTCAATTTTATACGTAAAGGGCGGGACCCAGAGTTATAGTCAACTCCGAACGACAGATTTTTGAGAAACTTTTCATGGCAATTTTATTTTACTCTCAGATTCTTTGATAGAAATCTTCTGTAAGGATGTCGTCAAAGAAATATTTTCTCATACTTCGTTTTTTAGAAATGTCTGACCTAAAGTTTAAACCGTGGCATCTAATAAGAAAACACACTACCTACTAGACTACGGTTATTACAAAGCAGGAACCATGGTGCAAGCTGTTAATTGAGATCCGTCTTGTGTTATGCCACAGCAAATGTGGCTACATTTTGATGATGGCATATTTAAATAGTATTCAGAGAGGCATTTTTTACCAACTGCTACAAAAACCCGATTAATCCAGATTCAACTCCAGGAAAAATTAACAATTTTAATAAAAGTTTTATGTATTTATAAAACTTAGAGACTGTACTTAATTTCAATTCTTTCAGAACAATCCGTCTAGAAAGCTCCAGGAATAAAAATAAACAAAATTCTTAAAGATTATGAGTTCTTAATAGTTGTGCGTAGTAGTAGTTGTGAGAACAAGTGATTTTATAATGTAAACAAATGCATAGGCATTGAGCCTTTAACATAATGGACAAAGATGAGTCTACTTCATGATTAAGTATCTTAACTTAATAACATTAATTTATTTATAGTTTCATGCCCGTCTCTTTCGTCAATTTTTATTCTTTTCACAAATAAACATAAGACTTCAAAAGTATTGAAAATTTTTAAAAGAATTCTTCTGACCAATAAAAAAAAAGTTTGTCTTTCTAAAAAGTACGTAATAAAGTTGTATTAAATTTATACAACATTAAATACTTTCTGAAAAAGGAATACAATCACAATAAAATTTTAGAAAACCAAAAATGTCTTCACAAATATTTTTTCTAAGAAAGAAATCTGTCATTGGAATTTTCGACAGAGACAAGATTTATTAACACAACAGAAGCAATAATTTATTTCGAATTTCGTATTTCAGTTCAGAATGAAACACAATATTAAGGGAGACAGACAGACAGCAATAAATATTTAAAAAGCGAAAAAATAAAACTATTTTGTTGACCAAAAAGTTTCTGCAAAAGTTTTGCAATAAAAAAGGAAACCGTAAATAATTGTGGACATGGTTAAATAATCAATTTAGATGACCTTTAACTTCATGGCAGAAAAAATTATTGGAAAGTTTTTTATCGCAGACGTAAAACAAAATACATGAGTTATTATATGCGTGGGTAGTTCAAGAATTCTATTCTGAATTTGTAAATAAAACAAAACAAAAAAATGGGAGAATTTATGGGTTTTGTTTACATACTTTACTTATCGTTTTGCAAGATATCTGGTTGGTGTTGCTTAACACATCGATTTCATACAGCAAATTTAAGCATGTATTTATGGAAGAAAGTCTACAGAACAAATAAAAATCACTGTTGAACATAGAGAATATGCGTATTACAGTAATCCCTCGATTTACGTCCCAGTTGGTTCCAAAAAAAGTGACGTAAATCGAAACGACGTAAATCGAATTTCATATTGCTCATACTACAAAGGAGTATGTTTTTAACAAGGAACATAAAAAAGTAGCAGTAATCCCTCGATTTACGTCGCGGTGGGTTCCAAAAAATGCGACGTAAATCGAATGATGACGCAAATTGATGTTAGAGGGAACAAAATATTTGACGACTTAAATCGAAACAACGTTAATCGAGGTGACGTAAATCGAAGGATTACTGTAAAGCCTTCTTTAACTCTTATAAGAGTAACGGCTCTTCCAATGTAGTATTTAAAAAAAATTGATCAAATGACATCAGCAGACTTGCGGGATTGCGTCATCAAATTTTACACATAAATTTCATATTACTTACTCACAATCCTTCAGACAGGATTACAACCTAAGTTAGGTTAGGCTTGTCATTGAGACAAGTACACTACCAAGTGGTCAAAATGACCCATTGTAGATACTTCTTAGAAGACAGAGAGGATGGTGAAGGAGATACGGAAATTGGAAAAGAAGTAGGGGTAAGGAAGGGAGAAAAAAAAATTTACCACATGTACACAAGAGAATGCGACTACAATCTTTATGTAGTAGAACTTCTCAACCAGCTCAACCTATTTATTAATCTATGGAAAGCCCTGATGTCCGCTCTCGACAGAGAAGCCAAACCTTCAAAAAATCCCCTCAACCTACTAATGGCTGGACAGTTGCAGATGAGGTGTTCATATTTTTCAACTCCTCCTCATCACATCATACCCTGTAATATTCCAGTTCGGATCTGTTCCAGATCTTTATTAGCGACCTAGTCTTGCAGTGCCCTGCAATGAAATTCAATAACTAAACTCAGGTTGGCATTATCAAAGCCCAGCAGTAAACCTGTTCTAACACTGTCTATAGCAGGACACAGACTTAATATTTCGATCTATCCCCCCACTCATTTACAATCTAGCTTCTCATAAAATTTCTGTGGGAGCATGTGTGTTATTTAAATCCATAAGTGGTGTGACACGACTCGACTCCATAAGACAGATTTTTGAGAAACTTTTCATGACAATTTTTAATTTTTTGCCAGAAGACTACTGAGAGGAAATCGTCGTAGGAATATTTGTTCTTATTTCGTTTTGTTCAAGACAAACAAGTCAGTAGTTGAACCATTGCATATATACATACATAATTGGCCAGTCAGTCAGGTTTACAGCCTAGCTTCTCACATCACTCATCTTGTGTGTGTTAATTTTATACATGATTGGCGGGATCTACAGTATAAAGTCGACTCCGAACGACAGATTTTTGAGAAATTTTTCATGGCAATTTTTTATTTACTCTCAGAGTTTTTGCCAGAAATCTGCTGAGAGGAAGTTGCCGAAGAAATACTTTTTGTATATTTCCTTTTGATGTCTGACCTGAGGCACGAACCCTGGCTTTATGTCTAATAAGCCAACACACTACCTACTAGACTACGGCGTCTTCAACACATTGTGTTTTGAGTTGAAAGGCTGGAAATTGAAATTTTGAAAAAAGTCTCCAAACTTACCTTTTAAACTGAATTGATAAATTAAAAGGCCCGTTTGATTTTAGTTTTGTTTAACATTTCATATGTGTTTTCTTCTTTTTATTATTTTTTTTAATATTTTCTTGCTTTTATTATTTCATTCACGTAGGCTTGTTTTATTTTTGTTTTGTTTATTTTTTTTCTTCATCATCATGTAAAGGACATACTAGGACATCATTTTTTTGTTTTTATTATTATAATAATTGTTTTTGTTTTTACACTTACATGACTAATAATTTGTTTTATTTTTATTTCATTATTTACGTTTAATTTTTAAATAAAACATACAAATACTGCTTTTTTTCGTCAATTATAATTAAGAATTTTATTTTACTTCTTAAATTTTATTGTGTGGTTTGTGTGTCTTAGTTTTATAATTTTACTGAATAAATGTGTCTTAAAAAAAATCGTTTAAATGTAATGGTTTTTGTTTTTTTGTTTATGATTTCTATAATTTATTTTAATTTTCAATTTAAAGTTTTCTTTTTTTTTTTGTTGTTTATAAACTATATATAAATTAGTTTAAAGTTTTGCAAATTATGCAATTTTCTTTTTTTGTTTCGTTTTTTTCCCATTTTATAATTAATGACTTAATGACACTTTTTTTTGTAATACTTTTTAATTTAATTTTTTTTACTACTTTTACGTGCTAAAATTTATTTACACTTGTTGGTTGTTTGTTTGTTTTTTTTTTAATACATAATTTTTTGCTTTCTTTATTTCTTTATTGTATAATTAATTATTTTTATTTTTTGTTTGTTTTTTTATTCATTAATAATAATAATATTTATATTTTATTTATAATATTTCAATGAATTGCACTAATTTCTTTCTGAAAAGGTTTCCTTTTTCTCTTTCTTCCTTTCTTTATTAATTAATTAGAAATCCTTTTCCCTATCTTTATGGTTTTTTATTCGTAGTTTTTTTTTATATTTTTTTTCTTGTCTTTATTGCTAGTTTTCGGTTTATTTCTCATCATCATTATCTGCTTTAATTATGCTCTAATTTAATAAGATTTGATTTTAAATTGAGTTTGAAATTAATTGTGAATTTTAATGTTTTTTTCTTTTAATTAAATTTTGAATTTTTTTCAGTTTTATTTCTAACAGAGTGTATGGTTTTTTGTATGGTTTTCTAGTTATTTTTTCGTTTTTTTATTTGTAATAATTATTTAAAATATTTGCATTTAAAAATCAATGTTTTTTAATGAATTGTTTGTTTTATAAATTTAATTTTATTTTAAATATGTTTTAAGTCTAATAGTTTTTCTTTCTATTTTCTTTAATTTTAATAACAAAATTGTTTTTTTTTATAAAATGATTCATGTTTTCTTTTTGCATGTATTAATCGTTAAAAAAATATGAAATTTTTAATAAAAAAAAACTTTAAGGTTATAAAAAGAAGTGTCTTTACAGCTCAGCTTAATATCTTAAAGAAATTTATGATATCATCAAACTAACAGCATTTGAAGAGTGTGTTTGGTATTGAGTCAATCAATGCAGACACCGCAAAAAGAATGTCTGTTTCAAATGAGCGTTGAAAAGATATGAAACGATCATGAAGTTCTGCATTAATGCATTTTGGTTTTTGGTTTCGATTATTGCAGACAACGCAAAAATAATGTCTGTTTCAATCGCGTGTTGAACAAGTTTCAATCGAACAGAATACTCGAAATTATCGGTTTGAATGCGGTGTATGATTTGATCAACAAAGTTTTCATACGATTATTGTTTCGATTGATTTGAAAATGAACAATCACAACGAATATTAATGCATATTTGCTTCGTTGAGTGAATGTATCATGTTTTTCGAGTACTCGTTAAATCATGATTGTTTTTCAATCACCGGTTGCAGTTCTCTGGTACATAAACAAACGACATAAAAATAATGGCCCCATTCATCACTACTCGTGGCAAAATAGTTCATGCATTAATTGTGAAAAAATCCTTTGTATTTAAGACCCCCTAAATCCAGTATTTATTGATTTGGAGAATACCGTAGCCTCTCGTAGCACTAAAATGGCTAGTCAGAAGTCTTTAAAATGCGTCAAGAGTTATGTTCGTTATATTACATGATGGTTCTTTATGATGATTTTTTTTTAAAGGATTAAAGATAGGATAGTGATAGACCTAGCCAATAACTTTTGCTCTTAAATATCATGTTATCGTAATAGGTTAGGTTAGGTTAGAGGACGTGTACTAATCAATTAAGACAAGTACAGTACCCGGAGTTCGAATTGACCCATTGTACAACGTCCTAGTTACTCACACCATTTATATTGTGTGTGTTAATTTTATACATGAGTGGTGGAACCTACAATTTAAAGTCGACTCCGAACGGCAGATTTTTGAGAAGCTTTTCATGGCAATTTTATTTACTCTCAGAGTTTTTGCCAGAAATCTGCTGAGAGGAAGTCGCCGAAGAAATACTTTTCGTATTTTGTCTTAATGTCTGGCCTGGGGCTCGAACCCTGGCTTTTCGTCTAACAAGCCAACACACTACCTACTAGACTTCGGCGACTTCAATTATATTCCTGTGAAGTCTTAAATCTAATTGTTGAAATA
Organism: Sarcophaga subvicina; assembly: GCA_936449025.2. Taxonomy (NCBI): domain Eukaryota; kingdom Metazoa; phylum Arthropoda; class Insecta; order Diptera; family Sarcophagidae; genus Sarcophaga; species Sarcophaga subvicina. Next base: position 100,186,047 of record OW388082.2, on the reverse strand, counting down.
GTTTTCCACTTGTAGATTTATTCTCTAACAAGTTGAGGTTACGGCATACAATTAAAGGATGTGAAGACCAACCTTTCCATTGATCATAGACGTTTGGACCACCAAAAAAAATATCGTTATATAATCGCATACTTTTGTAGAGACCAGACTTTTTCTGTTTCCCTTCGCTGACTCAAACATTTGGGACTCCAGAGTTGCTATCTCTTGCCTATCAAAAAAGTTACTCAATTACAAAATCGTAAACTTTGCAACGAGATATGTTAACAATCAGTTCCCATGTGATATTAACATTTTGTTGTATGATTACGAGTCAAGAAATTTAAATGTTAAGGACATGTAATTGCTTCAGATATGCGTGGTATTCTTTTAGACTCATAAGTTTTCAAACAGTGTAGAAAAACACAGAACAGAAGGAGTAGACCTAGACAGCTAGGCTAGGAGAATTTTGCGTTGGCGGATAGATTTAAGTAGAGAAAATTTGTTTAAGCCTAATGCCTCTTATAAGAACGAATAATATTGTATTGAAATCAGTTGATATTATAAGAAGTCGAGTTGAATGCTTCTTTCGAAAAGTTGTTTGTGTAAAGTAAAAAACAAAAAGAGTTCTGGTTCGGTAGGTAGGCAGGTTAGTGTTTCCAGGGAACCCAAAATTCACTGGAGCACGCAAAAAGAGTTCTAAGTACTCTGAAATTGTTCTGATGTCCATTATGAATTGCTTATAGATAGTGTTTAAGGAATAAGATTTTGTTCGTACACTCTATTCGAATATTCATGGTTCCAACTATTATCGTATAACATTCTTAACATGCTCTTTAGAGGGGTATAGAATAGTAAGATTTGATGCTTTCGATGATTTTTGGTTCAAGAAATTTTTGTATCTTAAAACTTTTTAAAAATTTAGAAAAGTTTTGAAATCTTGGGACTTCCAACAACAAGTCAACAGTGAGAAAATTGAGAAAACATACGACATACGATATGCTTGGCTAAAGCCCATTGTCACTCGGGTAGAAATTGGCATATAAAGGACAATTTGTAACCTGTATTTTTTTTTCTGTAGACCAGCATTGCCAGTAAATTTTTTTTAAAAACTTCTTATTTCGGGGAAAAAAAACTTTTTTTTTACAAAAAAACTTGTTTTCTACAAAGTACCAATATTTTTAAAAGAAGAAACGGAGCCCGGTACCCTATGTTGGTGTTTCCTTGTTGCTTTTGTCCTGGACTAAAAAATGCACAATATTTTATTTAAAAATGTAAATATTTCGTGTTATTATTATTGAAAACTTATTTTGATAGAAAACAAATTTAATGAAAACTTTTTCGAATTTAAAATAACATGGAAAAAAGGCATAACTTGGCAAATGGCAAAGCTGCTGTAGACTCACGCCCATTAAAGGCTGTCAGACACAAACTAATTATCACAATTTCTTTAAGTTTTGACATCAGTTAACTATCGAATGCCTCTTTTTAGCAAGAGAGGTCATAAACTTATTACACCCACCCTCGTATATTAAACAGTTGGCAATAGAAATGAGCATACTGATGCCTCAATTGAGGCCAGTGTTTAATCGATGGATATACGGATCGAAGCCGTAAAATTTTATTTGGAAACATTTATTATAAACACAGAGCTGGATCTGGAAGTCATAATTGTTATAGAATCGTTTGTATTGTGAAAACCATGGCCCAGTAATCTCAATATCTCAATCCAACCGGTTGTTGTGGAGCATGTGGATCACAACAGCGTAATGAGCTGGCTTGAGAGTCATAACTGTTAAAGAATCGTTTATATTGTTAATCGTTTATATTGTTATCTGAAAATCACAATCTACACAAGTGGTGTTAAAGATCTGGATCACAATATCGTAATGAGCTGGCTCAAGAAGACGTAACTGTTAAAGAATCGTTTGTATTTTGGAAACCCTGGCCCAGTTATCTGAAGATCTCAAACCAAACAAGTGCTGTGAAGCATCTGAGTCACAATATCGTAATGAGCTGGCTCAAGAAGCCGTAAATGTTAAAGAATCGTTTATATTGTTGAAACCATGATACAAGCGGATACAAGTGGTGTGGCGCATCTGGATCACAACATCGTAATGCACTTTGGAGAAGTAAAATTTTTTTAAAATTACTGGTATGTAACAATACCAAAAGCTAGGTTCGAACATCATGCTCTGAAAAATGTGTACGGAAAGAAAATCGGTCTTATTTTTAAATGGAGCCATAACAGCTTCACAACTTCAGTTTATTCTTAGGGTAGCTTGACGTTTTAAATGCGCTTAAAACTTGTCACAATTAGCGATGTATACTGTGTTATCAAAGTACATCTTTTTTGTTTGAATTTCTATCATAAATTTATTTAAAAAGTAAAACTTAAAAAAAAAAATGATTTTTTATTAATTGGGTGAAATGAACTGCAACTTTAACAAGTTTTATGAAGAAAATGTATGTATGTATGTTTGGGTGAGGTATGGTATCTCAAAAATCAAGTGTGTTACGTTTTTTATGATAATTTTAATTTATTTATTTTTTTATTTATAATTTTTTTATTATTTTTTTTTTTTATTTTGTTTTATAATGATGGAACGAAAACAGTCTTTGGGTATTCATTACATGTTTTTGTTTAATTTGTTTTTTTTTAATGTAAAATTTGAATTTATTATTCATTAAATGTATATATACCATCATATATATGTCTATATAATTATTTAATATCATTTTTTATTATTTTCCTTTTAATTTTTTTTCTTTTGTTTTAATAATAATAATTGCCTTATAAAAATGTGTGTTTTTTTCTGTTTTTGTTTTTACTCTTGTTTAATATAATAAATATTAAATTTTTTAATGTCAATGGAGTGATGAAGTTAATTTTATTTTTTGTTTTCTGTTTTTATTTTTAATGAAACCATAAATGAAAAAATAATTTACTTAACGTTGATTTAATTATTATGGTTTAAAACATAAACAAATGTATGGAAGGTGCTTCAAATTTATTCATTAGCTTTTTATTTTATTTTTTAATGTTTGTTTTTGTTATAATAAAATTCTGTTTTTTTGTTTAATAATGATTCTATTATTTTTATAACAGTTTTCAGTTTCAGTATCAGTTTTGTTTTGGTTTTTTTTATTAATAATAAACATATTTTTTGTTTAATAATGGGGATTCCCTAAATAACATATGGATTTGTAGGTTGGTTTTTTTTTCATGTCGATTGGTTGGTTTAATAAATATTGGACTAGATGGAAGCATGTTGTGTACGAAACAAAATTATCGATCGTTTGAAATCAGGTTAAAGGTTTCATTGGTTAAACTATTGTCCATGCAGGTATTGAACCTGAAACCTAACAAAACTATGGTTTTTATATGTATGTATTTAAAACAGAGTTACATTATTCTTTCACTATGGGCCGATATACGTATGTAATCAAAAATACGCAGACAATTTCTAATCATATAAGTCCTATTCCTTCAAAACTTCCACAAATACACGAATAAGGCAGACAGAGAATGCATAGATAGAGAATGATGTACATACTCTGGTATGAATATTTAAAGAATTTAAAGCCTATTTCGACATTATGAACACTTTCCTGTCAAGTGAACTTTGAAAGCAGAGCAATAAAAGCAAAACGAAGCTAAGGATTTAATTAGTGCAGTACTCCCACCCTTGCTGTTCAACGTAACCATTGACATAATAATGTAGACAGTTCTCAAGATTTTCATACGAAGACGATGTTAAACTCTAAGTATCGCCAATCATGTATAAAATTAACACATAGAACACCAGCAGTTTGGGAAACTAGGCAGTAATCATAACAAGCAAGGGTGTATGGCTGTAATCGGTACAGTTTCAAACTCTAGCTATAACTAGTAGATAACATATAATAGATAGCAGAGCTAGACTGCATAATATCAACTATAAACTGCAAACTTCCAGAAATTTTTAAATGCTTGTGGCATAGGAAGTCGTCGAAAGGAATATCCAAGCCATACTTGGCGTCCTCCTCTGCAGCACATAGGAAGTGCAGGTATAAACAAGTCTTAGAACGGGATGAAGCCCTCCGCATTAGATTAGAAAAGGAATGCAATGCAATCATTATGCGTTGGAAGGACTAAATCGAGGAAGCACTGTCATCGATTGGTGTGACCAACTGGCGTAGGCGAGCAAGAAGCAGAGCACCTGGAATGATGTGTTGCGGCAGGCCGAAATCCGTTATTCGGGTTGTTAGTGGCCAATTAAGTAAGTAAGTAAAGATCCTTGCGGTAACAACAGTAATTCTAATATGGAATGTACAGCGACACATAAACGAATGTGCGTTACTGTATTGGTCTCTCGGGAAAGTCCGGAATGACCACTCCAAACAGTGGTAAATGGATAAATGGAGTTGCACACCCCATGAACGACTTCACAAATATTTGTACTGATTGTTAGAACTTGGATGGAATGGGTGAATGCATCTTTTCGAGCAGGCATATTTAGATCACTATCGGACCATGGCAGCGTCTTTTAGGCTGAAGTTTTGGCTAAATTTTTTTACCATACTTTCTAGGGAGTGTATGACGATCTACCGATCTGTAGGATAACCCACAGCTACCGTCGAAGTAGAAACCTCACTGAAAACTTGGAAGCTCAGAATTTATAATACAACAATAGATTTCGTAAAGTGACTGGGGTGGCTTCAAATACGGGCAAGATAGGACAACAAAACTTGTCAAGGCTGAATAAAGGATTCATTTCGAGTCATTACTGTACATTAGGTTTTAGGTACTTGTTATTGTGATACGTATTGGTCCTATGGTTAGTGATTTCTACAGCTGTAGACATGAAGAAGGGAAGGACACTGCTCTTCGCATTATAATTACATGTCCAAAAGTATGTCTTAGTGGAAGAATTCACTTGGACTTCTGCTCTGCCGTTCATCTTACTTATCTGTAAGGGATAGACATTGGGAGTCTGAATGAATTGATCGGAAGTGTTTTATGTGTGTATATCCTCTTGGGTTGGGTCTTAACAAACCTCTTCTAGCTATTACAGACAAAAGCTTCAATATTTTAAGAAATATAACGAATTTATTGATTGTCCTTCCAGATTTAATTGTTGTCCTTCGAGTAGTAAGGTTTACTGTGAATATTCTTGCTTAAGACTTGCTTAAAGAATCTGCAAAGTCTGGTTAAGTGTCCGCCTCTTTTGGTAGACTAAACAGCGGCGACAGTATACCAATAAATTTATCCCTGTTGTCTGTGTGTGAGTAAAATGCAACTCCATTTTAAATGCAATTTAATGTTACAGGATATGTGTGCCTAGGGGGATGTTTTATGTGTGTAAATGGATTTTTTTTTTGTTTTTATGCAAAAGTTTAACTATTTTTTTGTTTTTGTTTTTTTTGTTTCAATAATATTGTATTATACAGCTGTTTGTTTAATGTCTTCTACAAGTTTTTAAATTTTAAAAATATTAATTTTTTTTACTATTCTTGTAACTCGTTTGTGTAATTTGTTTGTCTAGAACTCAATTCCTGTGTAGTTTGAAAAACTTTTTTTTTGTTACGAATGAAAATTAAAAAAAAATATATTAAAGAAAAATAAAAAAAAGAAGGAAAATCAAAATATTATGCTCTTTTAAAATCGTTGTTTTCATTTCTTTCATTTCTTTATCAAGTAGTTGTTTTGTTTTCTTATGTATAGCAAAAAAAATAAGTTTTTTTTAAATAAAAATTAAAAAAAATAAAATTTACAACTTAGAAAAATAGAAATTTAAATAACTTATTATACAAAATGTCTTAAATAAATATATGTATGTATATATGTATGTATACCATAAAAATTAAATATTAAATTAAGGAAAATTTACAATAAAAAATATGGTAAAAATATTTTTGTTTTTTTTCTTCTCTTTTTTATTTTGTTTAATAATATCAGTTGTTTTCTTGTTGTTGTTTGTTTTAAATGCTAGAAAACTTAAATTAAATGTTTTAAATAATTATCTGTGGTTGTTTTCATTATTTAAATGTTTTTTTTATTATATTTTTTTTTTTACTTATAAAGTATAGACTTTGGTTTTAATTTAATTCATTATCCGTTTTGTTTTTTATCCTTATGTGTAGCCTTTATAAATCTAAATTTTTTAGGTTTTCTTTTTTCGTTTTCTGCTTATTTTCTAGTGAAAAATTATTCTCTTGTTTTTTTTTCTTCTTCATTCGATTTTTTTTATTATTTCATGTTCAACTCTCTTCATATCCATTTCGTAAATTAAATGCTAAATGAGTGTGAGAGTGTAAAAGTGTGAGTGTACATTTGTGTATAAGTGTATGTATGTATATGATAAAAATGCTTTTCTTTTTTTTTGTAAAGGTATGTATTGATGTATTGATGAATTATAGATAAATGAATGTATGCATTACACGTACATGCAAGTACAAGTTCAAATACAAGTACAAGCATTGATGTACAGGGTATGTAGTATGTACGGTTGTTGTATTTATACAAATGTAATTGGATTTAGTTGAAATATGTATGTATGTAGTTTTTTTTCGTTTCATTTGTTTTGTTGTTGTTGTTTTTAATTTTTTTTATTTTTCTAATTTTTACTTTCCTTTTAGTCTGAAAACGACTTTAAATCTTTGGTAGTGATGGTTTCGTTTTAGTTTTACATTTTATTCTTTGTTTTTAGTTTTTAGTTTTTTTTCTTAAATTTTCAAAGTTTTAATTTCGTATTAATGTTGATTTTCTTTAGGATTTCATATCTTACTTCCTTCCATTCTTTGTATGTTTTGCTTGGCAATTTCTTTTTATCTTTTTTTTCTTTCCCCTTTTGTTTTTAATTAAATTTTCTTTGCCTTTTCTACGTATGTAATTTAAATTTCATTTGTTTAATTGTTTTTTTTAGGTTTTGCCATCTCTTTTTTCTCTCTTATATTTGGTTTTCTAAGAGTTTTAATTTTCCTTCTTGTCTTTGTATTGGCTGGTTTTAGTTATCGCTTACAATTCTAAGTCGGTAGTATGATTATTGGCTTCGGGGCCATACATATTGGCTAGTTTATCGAAACGTGGTCCCCAGGCTCCTAAGTAATCATATTCTTGGCATTCATCATCGGTGCCTAAATGGGGGGGAATAACAAAAATACACAAAATTATTACAAATCATTTTGAATCGATTTTAAAAAAATATTTTTTATATTCACAGTTTTGCTTTATTTTGTTTTGTTTGGCCAAAAAAGGCATTAACATTCAATTATTTTTAATAAAAAAAAAAAAAATAAAGCAAACCAGGTCTGTATCACTAAAAAAAATTCAATAACGACAGGAGTGTTTAACAAAGTTATCTGCTGACTTTATCTTACTTTTTATGTCCTTAATCTTAATCTGATCTATGCTGAAGATTCTATAGTATAAGTTCTAGTTCGGGTTGCTTCAATATTCTTAGAAGAAAACCTTGTTTAATAAGCCAGCATACGATGACTAAGGGGTAAAGACATGGAGAATATATTTTAATTCAATGTATTTGTGTAGCGAGAATAAAAGCGACATCCGATTTATACCATGAGACCCAAACGGAGTTTCTACAGTAGAACCAACCTATCCTTCTTACAAACTCCAAAATGGTCTTCAATATCAAATCTGAGTTATCGGACAGACACTCCAGCTAGAGTAAGCAGCAATCGCTTTCTACATATGCACATGCATTACGTACATAAATGGTCATTACAACCCTTCAGTCAGGATTACGAACTAACTTCTCACACCACTTACGTTGTATGTATTATTTTTATACGTGAGTGGTGGAACCTACAGTTTAAAATCGATTTCGAACGACCCCCTACCCACCATTTAATTCTCATCTCTACAGCTGCGACAGTAGTCTAAATTCTATGCCCATTAGCGCTGAGCATGATACTCATAATCATGATAAGCATGATACGGTAATCACAGACACAAGTAAGGCCTCATTGTGTATTTCATACTCAGTAGTGAACTTGTACATCAACTGCCAAAACTCAGGCGTCTGTTTTCAACTGCCATTCTACGTGGTATTATGCGAAAATTTGAGTTTGCATGCAAGCATGTTCTGACCAGAGGTCAGCAATAAGTATTCAAAACGATGAGTAAATTCGAATCACACTTATAATTTCTGATACTTATACGCATTCATACTTATTTTAATGTCATACTCATACTACTCATATTCAAAGTTTGAAATACTCATGGTACACGTACTTTACAATAAGCATGATGTTATTGCTTTCGACTCTCCATGACTCATCGTATACACGAATCACAAAATAAGTATGATTCGCGTACGAACACTATAATACTCACAAGAAGGTCTTGTGTTTGCTCTGCTTGGTGTCTTTGTCTTTTTTGTTTATGTGCTTTTCTTCTTTCTTTGTAAATGCAAGAACAACTAAGACTATAAATTTTGACGAATGATTCGAAACATTCTGAAGTGCTATTATATTGGCCTGTATTAATACCGAACTGTTCCTACCGATAAGCTTAATACTGCGAGATCATTGGGCCAACCATAATACACTTAGAAAGTGAAACTTTTCTTTCCTCCCTATGTTCGTAATTCATTACTAGGATAAAAGAAGACAGTACAAATGCTAAAAAAAGCCAGCATTTGCAATATGTTAGGTTAGGTTAGGTTAGAGGACGTGTACTTATCAATTAAGACAAGTATAGTACCCGGAGGTCGAATTGACCCATTGTACAACGTCCTAGTTTCTCACACCACTTATGTTGTGTGTGATAATTTTATACGTGAGTGGTGAAACCTACAGCTTAAAGTCGACTCCGAACAGCATTTGCAATACATATGGCAAAAAATTTATTAGAAATTCTGTGAGGTCAGAAGAATTGCATAAAAATGCTGAATAGTTTTTACATTTTTCACGCCGAGACGACTGCTGTAGTTTTCATTTCTCGGAAGTTCCAAGCACTCTAAAAGAAATATGACCTTTAATAGGTTCTGCAAGAAGTGCTACATCCCTAGATTGGAATTCATAAGAGCTTGTACGTTCACTTCCCGAAAATTTATCATCAGTGTGTTGTAGCTACGTTCATTAATTTGAAGAAAATTTTTTTGTAGAAAATATTTTCCTATTGTTGGTAAGTCTTCGGTATATTATAGCAATTTTGATAAGAGAGATAGCCCGTTACACCCTTAGAAAAATTATCGACCTTATGGTTGAGGAACAGTCCGAGGGGTTCTCATACAAATCTACCATACAGACAATGACAGCAAGTTGTGTATTCTCCTTTGCAGCCTAATATCGATTTTACTGTAGATATCATCATTATATTTCCGCCTATTGTGGTTCACAGACCATACATGCTTTTTGCATGCAATTTTCAAGCAATATGTAACTGGTAACAATCTTATTTCATTTCTTTTTTTTAAATTTAATTCCAACTCAACAAACTCTCCAGGAAAAATTAAATATTTTAATTGAAAAATGTATGTTTAAACGCCTTAAAATTTGCTTTATTTTTTTATTTCAAATTTTCCTCCTTAAACTGTGAATTCTTTTTTAATGCTTAATTGTAAAATATTTATAAAAATAAGAGAAATGCATTCAAAAGAAATTTACTTTAGAAAATTGTTTATAAAAAATATCTTTTATGCTCCATTTTAATTATTTTAAATTAGTTTAGTTTGTGTATGATTGATTTGATTACACCCAATATTCGGCTGTATTAGAGTGTAGTCTTAGGCGTAGGCCTGTAATTTGTAAATAAACAAACATTTAATTGTTTTTTTAATTAAATTAAATTTAACAATTAATTTCTTATAAAATATTTACATTTTGAATCTACTAACTATTATACTAAAAAAAATAAAAAAATATTTCTTTAAGCCTCGGATTATAATGAAGTGTGTTTTTAGGGGAATTGTGCATAAATTTGGTTTACTTTAGCCTTCACGTGTCACTGAAATTTTTCAAATATTTTGTGATCCTGTAGAGATTTTAAGGCGTCTTAACTTTGTCTAAGATTTTGCTTAAATTTTTTTTTGTTATTTATAAGAATTATAAATATCTGTAGGGACTTAAAAAGATATCTAGGAGTAAATAATAATGACTCTACACAACTTTTTAATAGAGGGTGTGAGCATTGAAAAAATGATTGACTGTGCATAAGGATAGTCTTGATAATTATTTGCCTAGCACTTAACCTTAATCTATGATAATTTGAAATTAGCTGACAAGCTTAATTTAATAAGCAAGAATTATATATCGAATGATTCTCTTTACAACTACTAATCTTAAGTTTTTTACATCAGTTGAATGCGATAATGGACGTGATCGTAATCCTGACTGAAGAGTTGTAATGACCAATTATGTACACTCGTGGACACACAATTAAGTCACTTATGCAACATTTTTCATTTTTGTAAAAATTAAAAAGGTTTAAGAAAAATGGAAACAAAAACAACTAATATTCGTTAATTCCATATGCTTAATAATTAATTAACAATAAAGACTTAAATAGTTCTTCATTATAAAAAATGTTTTGGTACGGAGTTGATATCAGACTTAAAATTTAAGTGGACACATAATTAAGTTATCGGCAAAAAAATATTGAAAATTTAATTTAATTGCTTTATTTTTCACCCAAACTATTTTGAACCTTTAATATTTCATGGGATACCCTTTTTGGCGTATTATTTCAGTACATCTTTGTGGCATTGAGTTGATTAAATTGCGACACTGCTCAGGACTAAGGTTATTCCATTCTGCCTGGATAAGCTGCCAAAGTGCATTTTTGCTGCTAGGTTTTTTGGCCGCAACTGCTCATTTTACGTTCCCCCAAAGATTTTCAATAGGGTTCAGATCGGGACTTTGAGCTGACCAATCAAGAACCCTTATATTTTCCCCAGCAAACCAAGCTTTAACTACCCGAGATGTATGCTTCGGGTCATTATCATGCTGAAATATCCACGCTAGTGCTAATTCGTTATCATAATCTTTAGTAAAATTGTTCTGTAGGATGTCTTCATACATTTCCCCAGTCATTTTCCCATCGATTCTTACCAGGGGACCAACGCCGGATGAGGTAAAACAACCCCAAACCATTACTGACGAACCTCCAGTCTTTACAGTTTTTTTGATGTACTTTGGGTATAATTGTGTATTGACAGGACGTCTTACATAGGGTCTGCCATCGTTTCTAAAGATATTAAACAATTCTAGTTTTAATTCTAACGGTACTTCAAATCTGTAAAAGTTTAAATCATTGAACAAATAACGTACAGTTATTTTTGCACTGAGAAAAATATATTGTATGAATAACCTAATTCTATGTCAAAACTTTCTCAAACGCAGCATTGTTCTTCGCGCAAAGTAGCTTCACAATTACTTTTACCAACTAAATTCAGCTTCCTTGCCATACCTTTTATTTTTCTCTTTATCCGGGAAGTACTCTTTGACTGGTTTAATAAACATACAGACATAATTGGTCATTACAACACTCCAGTTGGGATTACGATATTCTCATGTGTTGTATGTATTAATTTTATTCATAAGACAGTTTGAAAAACGACAAATTTTTTTTAAAACTTTTCATGCCAATTTTATTTACTCTCCTACTCTAGTAGGTAGTGTGTTGACTTATCAGACGTAAAGACCGGGATCGTATCCCAGGTCAGACATCAAAACGAAATATGAAAAAAAAAATATTTCTTCGGCGACTTCCTCTCAGCAGATTTCTGGCAAAAACTCTGAGAGTAAATAAAATTGCCATGAAAAAGTTTCTCAAAAATCAGTCGTTCGGAGTCGACGTTAAACTGTAGGTCACGCCACTTTATGCTCGATACTTAAGACGCCTGGTTTTTTTTTTGGACCAACACTCAGGAGATGACCCCTATTTATGCAGTGCATTGTAAAGGGAATACAGGATAGAGAGTTTGCAGGAGAAAGGAACGACGGGGTAGTGGGCGACAATTTTTTCAGAAGGAATAATTCCTGATTTTAGCAGCATCAATTGGCGATTTGTAGCTCTTATTGCTTTTTTTCGAAAAAAACCTTATCTACGTGAATAATTCCTTCAAATCTATTGACCAATTCACATGACTTTGTATCGTGAATGTTGTATTGAATACACTTGGTTGTTTGTGAACGCTCAATGCTACGCTGTATTGTGTATGTCATATTCTTTTTCATAATTTTTGGCATTCAAACAATTTGATAGCACAAAACCAACACAACTTATTGAAAACATATGAAAACATATACACATTTTTTTCATTCACATAATTTGATAGCATGAAACCAATACAACTTTTAAAAAACATATAAAAATTGTGTATAAGTGTACCGGATTTTTACATGAAAATTATCAACAACAACACTGTTGTATAGTCGTCCAACAATACAATGAATACAACGATACAACGGCTTGTGTGAATTGACCAAATATTCATCAAATTATGCGAGAAATATAGGTCCAAGTGTGTGAAAAAGCCTTCAGAAACTACCTCATAAGGATCGACTGCAGCAAACACACCTGTATCGACAATTTAAATGGCATTGAATGTCACGTATATAACGTTCACCTTTCCATGAAGCTTTATGATGAAGTAAAGGTTTCATCGAAATCCTAAAATAATTAAAAAATGAAAAACATTTTAAATTTTCGGAAAGGATTCGCTGCTATTTTGATACAATCGAAAATATATTTCTCATTATAACGGAAACGGCTGCAATAATTTTGTGGGTTACACTTCAGATTCAGAAGTTTTTTGGTTGTCCAATGAACTCATTGTAACAATCGATAGTCATATGGTGCCAGCTCTTCAGCCTATTCGGTGAATGCCGCAAAATTTTTCATCCAATAATTTGTAGTAATTTTTTGACTTGTCTTCAAAGATATCTTCAAACATGTGTATGGCTTGGCATTCCTCAGTTCGAACAATGTTTGAGCAGGAGAGGTCCGCATTGTAGCATCTAACTTACGATAATTTATTTCCAAGCCCACAAAACACCCGTGGATGCCATTTTTAGAGAGTCACAGGGTCTTGATCATAATTTAAACAAAAAAAAATTAACCTGCAACTCCGTTTTTAATTACCGTAATAATCCACTTTAAAATGATGGCATTAAGCTTGCAAATCTTATTCCCTTATGGATTTAATGATTCACAAAAAATCACAGAAAATTTTTATATGACTTCTTATGATCTAAGTAACTAAAATTCAATTGCCTATGAATGTGAACTTAGCTTTAATGAATTTCTAGATCAGGTTACTAAACGCTGATTTTACTAACTAAACTGATAACTACTGATCTGATTCTAATCATTACGAATATTGAGTGCAATATATTGATAAAATTTTCGTTTTTTTATATTTGGAAGCATAATATTTAAACTAAAACTAAAACTTTATTATTGCAATACGAAAATAGAAATAAAAAACAAGAACAGAATCACATACCTGATGCTAATGAGCTTAAGGAACCGGCAGTGCTGCCACCGCCTTCATAGGCATAATTACGTAAATCATCAAATGGTGGGGCATTAGGATCGCCATCTGCACGTTTTTTATGCTCTTCAATAAACATGCCCACATTGGGCTCTTGGCCTGGCATTAAAGTCATAACGGGATCTAAATTAAACAGGAAAAATAAAGAATTTTAATTTATAAATATTGTGTTTTAAATAAAAGTATTGGCCTTAAAACAAGAATAAAACATATGAAACAAATTAAAACAAAAAACCAAAAAAAATCATAAAATTGTGTGTGGTATACTTACACATGATGGGCATTTTCATGGTAGCCAGCTCGGGTGGCATGGGACCACCAATGGGTATTTGTAGTGGTGTTATATCGAATGCGGTCATATCATCTTCACCGCCACCCTCATCATCATAGTTAATGATATTTTCGCGTACATCATCATCTGGTCCAGGATATTTAATATGCGCCTCACGACGACGATTATACACAACAAATACCAACACCAAAACTATGTATGTATATTTGCCCAGTTCAACCATATAAATTCGCATAAAATTTATAATATTTTCATTTTATAAACAAAAACAAAAAAAAATATTAAAAAAATAAATTTTTTTTGGGTTTATTTGCCACCACAAGCACGTACGTGTGAATGGATGGTATAGGTTGTTAACAAAAAAATATTTTTTTTCCATATTTATGGAAAAAGTTTTGCAAAAATAAGAAAAAGAAGAAGAAGAACGAAAATATGAATTAATATTATTATGTAAATTTAGTAGAGAAACATTAAGCTTTTAGCCGCTGTACTAAAACTATTATATGGTAAGTATTAAATTTTGTATTTAAAAAAAAAAGAAAAAAACCACTTGCGCTTTATCATTATCGGCTTAGGGTTAAAGTTATGATGGTAATATTTTATTTAATTTTTATTTTTATATAACTTTGTTATATTATAAATAAAAGTGCTTATATGTACATGCAATGTTTATATTAAATAAATTTAAAATAAATACTTAAAATAACTCTCTTAAATCAAAAGTAGGCAATGTTTTCCTATTATTAGTATTTTTTAATAAGCCTATAAGTATGCTATGCTTTATGAATTTATGAAAGCCTAAAAGTAAATAAATATTTTTAAATGAAATAGTTCATGTAATCATATTATAATGAATAAAAAAAATGTTCATTGTTTACTACTTCATAAATAGATGAGGATTTATATTCATATTGTGTCTACAGTTTACGTTGTAGTTTAGTTGTGTGGTTCATAGAAATTGGTCTACTTTTTTAACTTTTCAACTACTTTATTTATTTATGTATTAATAAATTAATAATAAAATTAAATCTAAAGCCATATATATTTGTTGTAGTATAAACACCAGAGCTTCTTGTGGAAATCAATCCCAATAAGACTTAGGTTAACACTTTGATAAATCTACTCAAAGCATTCGAAAATTATTTGCAATAAATGGAAATTAAGGAATTTGAAAGAAAGCCTAAGAAAACCTCAAATGAAGCCTGTCGATATCGATATTGTTCAAGCGCCCATTTTACAATCAACGTAAGGTTCGGTTAGGTTAGGTTACAGGACGTGTACTTGTAAATTAAGACAAGCACAGTACCCGGAGGTCGAATTGACCCATTGTACAACGTCCTAGTTTCTCACACCACTTATGTTGTGTGTGTTAATTTTTTTATACATGAGTGGCGGGACCTACAGTTTAAAGTCGACTCCGAACGAGAGAAACTTTTGAGAAACTTTTCATAGTCTCCGAAAGAAATACTTTTTGTATTTCATCTTGATGTCTGGCCTGGGGCTTGAAACCTGGCTTTACGTCTAATAAGCCAACACATTACCTACTAGACTACGGCGGCTTCCAATCAACGTAAACGTGTTCGTGATAAAGCAATTCGTGCAGTTGTTAAATGTTTTTGCAGTAATTTTGTACATTGTCGATTCAAAACCAACAACAAGACTAAGTAATGACCATAGCGAAGAAAAGATTGTGCGAAGTTCTGAAGAAGACGCTGAAAAATCAATTCATCTTCATTCCAGTAGTTGGGCTGCCACTACGTAGAAAATTTTACGTAAGGATCTTAGCTCAGTTACAGCCCTTTAGTCAAGATTAGAACTTAGCTTCTCACACCATTTATGTTGTGTGTGTGAATTTCATTCATAAATGGCGGAACCTACAGTTTTTAGTCGAATCCGAACGATAGACTTTTTTTTGATAAACTTTTCAGAGTTTTTGCTAGAAATCTACGGAAAGAAAGACGATAAAAAATAATTTTTCGTATTTCGTTTCGTTCGAAATGTCTGACCCGTTTGAACCGTGGCCTCACGCCTAATAAGCCAACACACTACCTACTAGAAAAAGCGGACTTTAAGAATGTTTTACATGCCTACAGAATATAGCTCGTGCAAGAATTGAAACCTAATTACTCGTCGTTTAGTTGGCTTTTATCAGTTTTTTCGAACTTTGACAGTTGAGGATGGTCATCTGTCAAATTGGTTGTCATTTTTCTTTTTATCTCTCTTTTTTCAATCACCATAGACATTGGCCAGAATTTGATGATCTGCATATCAACAATATGTTATCAAATGATATTAATTTTCTTAATTTGAATCATTTTTATGATACAGGTCTTAAACTTAATAAGAACTTTATAAAACATTATTTTAGTTATCATTTATTGTGGTAAATTTTCTTTTTTACTGTAATTGCGCCATGTCTACAACCAGTTTAACTTTTTATCCTTTTCACTACCCTTAAAGTAGGCAACAAATTATTTGTTAACTTAAAATACCATTAACCCGGTTCATGGTATACGCTTTAAACTTTATTAAATTCTTCATTAATTTATGCGCAATTATTTATTAAACAGCTTATAAGCCTTTGCCGCTCATGGTGATATATAGTGTACGAGACGTGTGTCTATATATGATACAGCGCAACATTTTAAGTATATCCCTTTAAATATGCAATAAAATAATTAAACATTAATTCAATTTGTTGTTTGTCAGTACAAAATTATATTAAACAAGTTAAGAATATTCTCTATCCGTCAGTCCCGGCTGTTTATAGTTGTTTTAATTTTTTAATTGAGAAAAAAAGAAGAAAAATTGTTAACG
Organism: Sarcophaga subvicina; assembly: GCA_936449025.2. Classification (NCBI taxonomy): domain Eukaryota; kingdom Metazoa; phylum Arthropoda; class Insecta; order Diptera; family Sarcophagidae; genus Sarcophaga; species Sarcophaga subvicina. The sequence continues at coordinate 100,169,460 of OW388082.2, read as the reverse complement.
CGGTTGAAAAGTTTGTCATTTTAACAGAGCAGCACTTAAAATAAAAAATTCAATTAAAAATTATTGAAATGCAAAAGTAGAGAAATAAAAATGGTAAATAAAGTTTCTTGTTTTTATGTTTTTTGTTTTTAAATAAAACTGAAAGGGTGTCAGGTTTTTAGTATTACAGACTGATACTAAATGAGGACCACACATATGAGGTACAAGTTAGGACACCATAGGTAGGCGCAGTCGCTATTCTGACCGAATTTCACCAAACTCATCTAGGAAGTTGGCTAGCTTAGGGGCAGCACATGCAAATCTTGGTACAGTGAAATATAAATTTCAAGAATTTTTTCCAACACTTTCTACGTAAGACGTTAAATTTCTCTTCAATTTTAACTCACTTTAAATTCCTTGAAAATATTATTTTCTCACATTCACTGAAGCTTTAAAACAAAAATTCTTTCAATCATTACCATCATGCGTGAGCGTATTTGCCCTCTTGACGTTGTGTGCAACATTTTCTCCGCGATATTTATTTTTACTTCGAAAATAGCATTGTTGAACAAGTATTGAAGAAAAGTTTTTCATTTATTTTCTCATTTTGTATACGTTTTGTTATTGGAAAAATACACACATATGCCTGGACCATTATTACTATGGTTTTGCTTTCCTTTTTTTGGGATTTCTGCCTCATTATGTATGTCAAGAAAACGTATAATTTTCAATTTATACAGCCACAGTAAAAGTTTATTTTCTTTTTTTTTTTTTTGTACTTTTTTCCTTGCACGGCATGATGTTTTCATATAATTTTTCATATTGTTAAGCTTAAAACAGTTGAAAATTAATTAACGAAACTATGAATGGGTTTTCCTTTAAATTTTTCGTTATTATATGAATGCGAAGGACAAAAAAAAATAAAACAATTGCCTTACAAAAGTGTTAAAGTGGCAGAACGATGTTTCAGGCTGGCACTTTTATGTATTTCAATTAATGAACATTAAAGGACAACAACAACGCTTAACTGTATGTATGCTCCAACATATCCTGCGACCATACGTGGCAAAAAATTTACAATCATTGTTGTTGTTGCATATGCATGCATTGAGGCATAATTGCAGTATACTTTAAGGAGTCCTTTTGATTATTTTGCCATGTTTTCTGCAGCATACTTATTAAAATTAAAATGAGAAATCGTAAATAATTATATTATAACAGGAACGAGATCATTAAATGAAATTAAATTGAAATTTATTTTTAAGAGAAATGGGATTAATAAAATACACAAGAAAAGAAATGTACTTTTCAAGCGGCTTTACGCTTTATGAAGTACTTGCAATTTATTGCATACTTTATGGCATTCAAATAAATTTGAATAGAGTTCAACCTTTAAGAGATCTTTTAATCTAATAAACATGGACCAATGCAATGTTTGATCCCTCGATATTATTTTTAATTAATAGAGCAACTTTGGTGTATTTCAGCAATCTTTATACTGTAACTCCACTAACATTTTAATTGTCAATAAAAATTTTAATATATAAAACACATGGCGCACAATAAAGACAAAAATATAATAAAGACCTTGCCTACTTTGAGGCATTTTTAAAAATTAAAGCTGCTCTGGCAATGATACCATCCGAAGTGCTACTTTTTATTAAAAGGTTTGCTATTTACGAATATCAAGGTTTTAAAAACATTAGAACAATTAAAAATATTTTAAAGACATTACAGAATTATTATTTAGTAACTCTGTTGGCAATAAAAATTTAGACTTTTATATAGCAAAGCATCTAGGCTGGTATTTAAAATTTCATTGCATACTTTAAGGCGCTTTTAATGCTCATTATTAAGCAGTCGCATATAATAAATAACATTTAATAATAAACATTGCCTACTTTTAGGTTAAGCTAAGAAAAAACCTTTATTTAACTTACCAATTAATACAAATAAAATCAAATAGAATGTACAAAAAAAATATGTGTCTACTTACGTATCAATGTACTCGTGCATAAAACTAAAGCAATAATAAAATCACGTGATGGTGTCAATACACCCGATGCCAATAATTCCAATTCACAATGCATGCCGGTAAAGCCCATCGGGCATTGGCATTCATATTTTTTCGGTGGATGATAGTCACGGCAACGACCACCATTACGACAGGGAAATATTAGACATTCATTGTCATTGACACATGTTCTGCCCGATATTTTGAAACCAGCAGGACATCTGCATTTTAAATGAACGTAAACACACACACAAACATACATACATAGATATAAAAATATGAGTGTATGTATGTATATGAAATTGAATGGTTATTAAGGATATATTTTGTTATTCTTATTCTATTTTTCGTTGTTTTCCTTGTTTTCTTTTTATTGCTTTTCATTTTTCGTATACGTTTTAGCGTGGCTATTACAACAACAGCCAATGAATAACATGACGCCATGGTTATGGCATTGTGAAATAATGGCTACTCTTTTATAAATTTGCAAAAAAAAAAGAATTTTTTGAAATCTCTCTTTCGTTAAAATAGAAATCTTTAGCAACTACAAACCATGGTAAAGTAGGTATTATGTACCTTAAAGTATGCTAAGAAAAAATATACATATGTGATGTGGTTGGTAAATTTAAAGGATTTTTGGAAATCCTTCTAAATGAATAATAATTACCACGATTAGATTACGTTATAAAAATAATACATATAAATCCTACAAGGATACTAACTATAATCAATAGATTTGGTCCTATAAAAAAACATAATTTGGCTAAATTCTGAGCAAAATTATCAGGATACAGAGAATGACTTTTATTATAGAATGTGAAAACTCCTGTGAGAAAGGCGGATAAAAAAAAAATCTGTGAATCTGGAAGTCTGTTATCTTTATATTTTTCACCTGAAAAGTTTGCCCTGTATGAATATGCATCATTTAATCACCGAAGAATGCGTGAAAATAATTAAAATTAATTATAAACGTGATGAGCTTACAACGTTCTTATGGTCGACATAATTGACCTACTATGTGGGTTCCTACCGATCCTGACCTTGAGAATGCATCATTACAATGTGCACACTGTCGAAAATATCGTTTCTGCAACATAAATTATAGCGTATAACCCGAAGTTATCAATTCACAAGCTTTCGCAGTAATACAGCTTATAAAGTCCAACTCACGCAAGAATTAAAGCTGACAAGGCAGTAGATAGGCTACGCCTTAATATGCAAGACAATTAGACTTTCATGGCTAATTTATCGAATAAATTTGTTTACAGTCATGAAACCCATTTCCTACTTGATGGTTACATTAACGAGAAAAGTTATCGATATGGGGGTATTTAAACTCCCAAAAGTTATTGTAGAGATGGCTGTTTAGGGTACATTACGGTGTGCAGGTGTCTTTCAGCTTTATTTTTATGAAAAGGACCGTAGAGGAATTGTTACTGTTAATCCAGACATCCACTGTGGTATATGATTACAATAGGTTGGTGTAATTAGCCTCAAAGTGTATTATTTTATATGAGAAGTTTCGAGAAGAATTAATTTTACGGCCCAAATATGCAAAGAAGAAATCTACAACTACCTCGAAGGATCGATAACAACAATCAATCAGGAAGCGTTTGTTAAAAATGAATTTCATATATGACGGCAAGGACCAATCAAAGTTTAATTGAAATGACAGCTTTGTATGTGTTTATAAATTTACTTTGGAAAGCTATTCAGAAGTCGCCTGAGGCCTTCTGACCAGGCATTCCAGACTCAGAATATGCATCGCTTCTAGTTCCAAATGTTGTTTCTGTAATGAGGAAAATGGAAGGACACACCTCTTTGCTTATGAACAGATAGTATTCTGTGATGGAATAGCTTTGGGGTTTGAGGTTTAGTATTGTTCAGATTTAGTTAGATTACTAAATGAATGTAATTGGTTAGACTGAGATAACTCCTGTGCAAAGATTTTAAGTGATCCTTTCTCGCTTTGTGGCTAACAATTGACTGCCTGGCCTGTGAAATAAATGGTCCGCCCAATAATTTTTTTTTTAAATGCTGAAAAAAAGACTACTGAATATTTTCTCAAATTTCTTCTTTTATTTGAAAGTACAATCCTTCCGGTTAATAATGGAAAATAATTTCATTCAAATGGCTGCCCCGGCTGGCCATGCAGTAGCCTACACGATCGGTGCAATTTTTAAGCACATTATCGATTGTGTGCAGCCTTTTTTCACCAATGGCTTCACGAATATTGTCCTTTAAAGCGTCAATTGTCTCTGGCTTGTCGGCGTAACACTTATCTTTGACGGTGCCCCACAAATAATAGTCCAACGGTATCAAATCTCAGCTCCGAGGTGGCCAAACGACATCAGCTCTGCGGCTGATAATGCGATCTTCAAAAACAGGGCGCAAAACATCGATTGTAGCTTCGACTGTCTGGCACGTAGCGCCGTCCTGTTGAAACCAAATGTTGCCAATATCCTCCTCTTCAATTTTTGTGAACAAGAATTCGTTCATCATGGCCCGATAACGATCGCCATTGACTGTAACGGCCACTCCTTGCTCATTTTCGTAGAAAAATGGCCCAATTACGCCTCTGGACCAAAATCCGCACCAAACAGTGACTCGTTTTGGGTGCGTCGGCTTTTCAATGTATGCGTGCGGGTTTTCTGTCCTCCAAATGCGACAATTTTGCTTGTTTACATACCCGCCAAGATCAAAATCAGCTTCATCGGAAAAGATGTTTTTTTTTTGCTAAAATCGGCATCTTTTGGTGTAGGCTACTGCATGGCCAGCCGAGGCAGCCATTTGAATGAAATTATTTTCCATTATTAACCGGAAGGATTGTACTTTCAAATAAAAAAAGAAATTGATAAAATATTCAGTAGTTTAATTTTTTAAAGCATTTTCGAAAAAAAGTTATTTGGCGGACCCTTTACAATGGTTTTTCAAAGGAAAGTTAATACTGTCTCAAGTTCTAAGCAGGAAATTCTCTATGCTAACATCGCGCAACATCTTAAAAAATTGTCAGCGCAATAGAACTCGCAGAGATATTATAGAGTTAGGTTTCAGGGTAGTAAAATATATCATTTGATCTCAGCATTGTGGCCACTCTGCCAGATAATACCCCAATGCATACTTTGCACTTAAGCGTTATTTATTATCATTCAAAAAAAAAAAAATATGAAATGATGAACACCTTCCTGCCAATTGTTGTTGCATATGTATGCATTCAGGCATAATTGCAGTATACTTTAAGGAGTCTTTTGATTATTTTGCCATTTTTTTCTGCAGCATACTTATTAAAATGAAAATGAGAAATCGTAAATAATTTATTATAACAGAAACGAGATCATTAAATGAAATTAAATTGAAATTTATTTTTAAGAGAAATGGAGATTAATAAAATACACAATAAAACAGCTTTACGATTTAAAAATTAGCTTCAATTTATTGCATTCTTTATGGAGTTAACCCTTTAAGAAGCCTTTAAATCTATTAAACATGACCCAATGCAATGGTAGGGTCTTCAATATTATTTTCAATGAATGAGTAAGTAAGGAAATATAATTAATTTTATATCAATTCTAATCTCTAGATTTGAGATCTTCATTGCCTGAAAGTATGTTATGTATACAAAGAATTTTTGTTCATTGGAACCAATTCCATTTATAATAATGTTTCTTCCCATTTTACCTACCTTTTTAAGAAATTTTCAGCTGTTTAAAGTTTACATTTGTAATTTATATACACAATAAATGATTCAACTAATAAACTAAGGCACTATTTAATGGCTAAGAATTTTCAAATATTTTCAAAGGAATTTATACAACAGGAGCCACAAAATTTTTTATGAATATTTTCCAATAAATATTGTATATATTCCAGGCTATATACGTATGTACATAAGTATGTATAAATCTATGTATGGATATAAATTATATAATAATTCTTAAATACATAAATTATTTAACATTCATTCTACTACATCTATAAGAAAATGAAAATTAATGACAGTGTTTTGAAAATCCGTTGTTGTTTTTTTTTTTTGTTTATTTTTAAATGATTTTTCCAAATTATGAGGATTTTTTTGTAATGGAGAGAAACGAAAAAAATATATATTTTTTTTATATAAAATCATATTGGGTCACTCTATTTAATAAATGGCGCATGGCGGTCATGGCATTGAAAATGAATGATTGAAATGAATGAATGAATGCATGATTGAAAAAAGAAGAAGAAAAAATAAATATTTAAATTTAATTTAAAATTAAATTTCATGATGATAAATGATGTTAAAAATGTTCACTTTTTTTAGGGTGAGTATGGTACATACAAACTATCTATCTGAATGGTATGATATGGAGAGAGAACATGACATGCAAAAAATTTAACATTTTTTTTTAAATATTTTATTAATAAAATATAAATGTATGTATGTATGTATGCTATATATAGATAAATGTAAAATAGATATTGGCTGTAAAAACAAGAATAAAAATTTTGTATATTTTTCAAGGAAGTTTGGATGCATGAACGGATGCTTAATGATGATGATCGTGGGGGGAGAGGGCGCTTTAAATTTAGAATGAAGTTATGCGTATGATATGAGAGATGAAATGATTCAAATGATATTTGTGAATTTAATTGTTTGTCAATGATAACATAGCTAAAAGCTAATGGTGCAAATAATAAGAATGAATATGAAATAAAAGTTTATAGTTTTTGTTTATTTAAAAGCTAAGTTTTGCATTAAACATGAACAAATGATAGGAAACATTTATGAAAACTAAAAATGCAATACAAAAAAAAACTATTCTGAAAAATTACTAAGACAGAGAGAGAGAGAGAGAGTTAAGGGAATTCTATATCGACTTCTTAAAACGTGTTGTCCTAAAATACTTTCTAGTTTTAATAGTAATTAAACAAACAAAGGCGTTTTGGTTTCAGAAAAATTGTAATATAACTGAAAGCATATTTTTATGTATGTATATACACTCAGCCACAAAAGTATACATACGGTTAACAAACTCCAGAAATTTTTTAACCAATTCGTTTTCGTTGAAAATCTTTATAATTGTCTGACAACTTCTCTTCGATTTTAAGACGCTCTTTTGGTTCAGAAATTTGTGAAATTTGTTAATCGGCTGTATAATTTTGTGGGCCGGTGCAGGGCCACAATTCAGTTCAATTTCAGAAATTTTTTAACCAATCCAAAAGACCGTCTTAAAATCGAGAAAACTATAAAGATTTTCAACGAAAACGGATTGGTTAAAAAATTTCTGAATTTTGTTAACCATGTGTATACTTTAGTAACTGTGTTACATACACGCTACGGCCGATAATTTTATTATTTTATTAGAGTTTTACTTGAAAAGTGTCATCGATTTTTTCTCTTTCTTTGTTTTTTGACATGTCAAAGCTGAATTTCGAATTTTGGAGCTCGCATATAGTGGGTCAACACACAATATCTAGCATCCATTAAGTAAGGTTTTATTGTTTATAAAATTGTATAAAATTTTTTTAGGTCATCAGACAGGTGAACTTGTGAAAAAAAGCCGGGTTTCATCATTTTATTTCTGAATTTGTTGTGTAAAGCACAATATACACTTTGGCTGCCGTCCAAAATGTTAGTTGCTTTGCGTTTGAACAAAGTATAGTGTTTCATAAAGTCGCTGTACAAAACGTTTACAATGTATACTATTTCAAAACGTCGTCAATGTGTATTTTTAACGCAGTCAAAAAGCAATCAGGCTTCGGATTTATAGCTTATGCATTGTTTGGTTACTTTGCATATCTACATTATTTATATACTGTAGTAGAACTGCATACAAACTTTGTATTGATACATACACAAATACGATTGTCGAGCTCATCATAACAAATAATTGCGTGTGTCCTTGGAGTCCGCCAAGTCATTAGATATTTAGCTTTAGAAACAAGAAATAGTCACTTCATTGTGATAACAAGGCGGATGAGGACAATATAAGGCACAATTCATTGATTTTTTACCAAAATTCCCCCTAAATATCACGATAGTCTGTATCAAATGACGGTCAAACAAATTTTTACAGCATTTCACTAACTTACTGACAAGAGTAATGTCAGGTTAGGTTAGGTTAGAAGACGTGTACTTGTCAATTAAGACAAGTACAGTACCCGGAAGTCGAATGGACCCATTGTACAACGTTCTAGTTTCTCACACCACTTATGTTGTGTGTGTTAATTTTATACATGAGTGGCGGGACCTACAGTTTAAAGTCGACTTCGAACGACAGATTTTTTGAGAAACTTTTTCATGGCAATTTTATTTACTCTCAGAGATTTTGCCAGAAATCTGCTGAGAGGAAGTCGCCGAAGAAATACTTTTTGTATTTTGTTTTGATGTCTGGCCTGCGGCTCGAAACCTGGCTTTAAGCCAACACACTACCTACTAGACTATGACGACATCAGAATAATGTTGCTTTCTGCAAAATTCCATAAGTTGCGGGCTACGTTTCACATATATGTTCTCGGATTATATTTACTAGAAGTTTGCTGTCTATGTTTAAGTGAAAAACCATCTGAGAGCTTTGTTAGAAATATACATACATAGACATACATAGTCATGTCATTGTCAGGATTACGACCTAGCTTCTCACACCACTTATGTTGTGTGTTAATTTTAGCCATAAAGCCGACTCCGAACAACAAATGTTTGAAAAACTTTTCATGGCAATTTTATTTACGCCCAGAGTTTTTGCCAGAAATCCGCTGAGAAGAACTCGCCGGAGAAATAATTGTTTCAAACTTTCGTTCTAAGTCTGACCTAGGGTTTTGAGCTGCGACCTCACTTCTAATAAGCCAACACACTGCTTACTAGACTACAGCGAAATATACATTTTTCAATGCCATTTCTCCACATTGGAAAATCTACGCTAACATATAAGAAACCTTAATAAAGTTTAACGTCCCTGAGCTTATTCTTAATATTTCTTGCTAATAATTGGAGAATGATATGATTTCAGAATAATAGTTATACCAGACAGGTAAAGAGTAATATTTTCCAAGGATTTGTCTGAAACTGCGAATTTGCGAAATTGAATCAGAAATAAATTAAATATTCAGGATGAAATACTCGGAGCAATTATGACAAGAAGACAATGAAAAATGTAACAAAAATCATGGGACAATGTAAGGCCATAATCTAATGATTAAGAGTCGTATTTGAGAACTCCTAGTACGAAACATGATAAATTTAAATTTAAAATCCATCTTTAATTTAAAAATAAAAAAAAAATAAAAACGGGAACTCTGTAAACCTTCCGTTAATTCAATTTTACTGTTTTCATTTGAATTATTTCTTGTTCCATTTTGCAAATTTTTTTCTTTTTTTAAGGAAATTATTTATAAAAGCAAAATATGAAGTGTGTATTAAGGCTGTAAAATAAAAACCCTAGAATATATAATATTTTTTTAAAGCTAACCAAATAAAATGATGAGGTTTTACAACATATATCCTCAATGTAGAATTTTTCCTCCTCTCTCTCTCTCGCTCTCTCTATTATTTTAAACACCAAACATTAAATTTGTTTTTTTTTTGTTTGAATTTATGCTTAATTATGGGCGCAAGTAGTCTTTTTTTAAATTTCCTTTTACTTTAGAAAGAAAAGAAATGAAAAACCGAAAAAATATGAAAATTTGTTATCATTATGCTCACTTAGGATGATCAGCAAGCAAACTAATATTGCCGCTAAAGCGCCCATGCTCAATTTTAAGGTTTGTCCTTCCTGCACCAATTCACAATTTTCACCCCAGAAACCATCGGGACATATGCAACGATAGCGTAGTCGGGGTTCAAGATTTATACAAGTGGCCCCATTTAAGCAGGGTAAATCCAAGCATTCATTACGATCCATACAACCTTTAGCATCCGGTGACATGACACGTCCTTCGCCGCAACTATTTTTTAATGCAGTTGAGTGTGCGTGTTGTGACAACGTTATGCGTTATATTTGCGTTATGTTTACGTTACGTTTTTATTGAGAGAAATATAAATAAAAACGATAAGAACGACACAGTTTAGAATGTGCGTTGCGCATAAATGAGGAAAAAGAAATGTTAGTGATATTAACGATATTGATTTTGTTTTTTTGCTTTCTTAATTCTTTTAAAACTTTTTAAATAAAAATGAATTGAACTAAAGTATTCGAATATTTTTTTTACATAAAATATATGGACAAGTAAAGCTTAATATTTGTGATGAATAATAGAATCTTAGGCGTTAAAAAAGCTTAACCACATTACTTTTAAAAGAAAATTGTAACAACTCATTCATACATAATTGATCATTACAGACCTTTAGTCAGGATTACGACCTAGCTTCGGACTCCACATAATCAAGATTTTTGAGAAACTTTTCATGACAATGTTTACTCTTAGAGTTTTTGCCAGAATTCTGCTGAGAGCCAGTCCGCGACTTATTCTTCTTCTTTAAGGCAAAAATGTAAAACAGCCGTTGAAAAATTTATATTCCTTCTGCTGTTCAGGAAGTTTTATTACAAAAACCAGTACTTCTAAAATGGATATTGAAAACCTTGTATGACAATCTACTTCGGTATTACTGATCCGTGCAATCGTTAGGACAATCCTATTTTATGAATGCAAAACCTGAAATTACTGGGGCTTCCTAGGTAATGCCCCCGTAGAATAGTGTAGAGATACTTGGCAAATCTCATCTTAAATATATATGGACCAGAAGAAGGCAATAAGAAATGCAATGGAACCTGAATCGTCCATAGTTTAGAAACGCGAACCGCTAGACAACCACAATATAAGCTGATTGAAGCAGAAGTAAGCAAGACTATTGAAGTAGCCGTAGTCTAGCAGGTTTAAACCCTAGGTCAGACATCTCCAACAGAATATTAAACAAATATTTCAGTCCAGCATCTTACGGCAAAGTCGCCGTAGTCTAGTAGGTAGTGTGTTGGCTTACTAGATGTAAAGCCAAGGTTCGAGCCTCAGGTCAGACATCAAAACAAAACACAAAAACTATATCTTAGGTGACTTCCTCTCAGCAGATTTCTGGCAAAAACTCTGAGAGTAAATAAAATTGCCATGAAAAGTTTCTCAAAAATCTGTCGTTCGGAGTCGACTTTAAACTGCAGGTCCCCATACTCATGTATAAAATTAATACACACAACATAAGTGGTGTGAGAAACTAGGTCGTAATCCTGACTGTGGGGTTGTAATGACCAATTATGTATGTATATATCATAGTTTTAATCAACTTTTTAAACTGATCGATATTGATATAGAAATGGTCGAGTCTTATCTAAACATAGACACATAATAATAGTTTACATCAGTTTATTTGACAATACTCACAAGGATTGCATGAATTTAATGGTTTTATCCTCTGTATTTTGTAATTTTCTGTTACATTTACAAAATGAGCCTCTACTATGAATGAATTTAAGTGTGACACTTCGTAATAAAGCTGTGAATTTAGCAAAGCCTTGTACTTAAGTCATCAGACAATTCAAGTAGCCCAGTTTGGCTCACTACCAAAGTGATCATCTAGATGGCGAAAGTTGAGATCGATCTATACAAAGTTAGGTATTTAAATGGTGGATTTTTTTTTATAATTCTGGAATTTCTCTTTACTATCAAAATGATCATCGTAATGAAGAAAGTCTCGAAAATTGTCTTTTTCTTTTATAATTTAAGGGCCATTATTGCAACTTGCCGTTAAACTTGGGTTTATTTAAAGGTACCTTTAGCTAAAGGGAACTGTAAAGTTAAAAAAACTGCTCAATTATTAAGTTTTTTTAACGCAGTGACAACCACGGGCTTCGTTTCTTTGTTGTATATGCTCATTTTGTTTAAATTTGAATTTGCCATAATGAAAATAATATATAATATGGCAAGTTTAAACATAAAGTGACCTTTAAATGTAAGAGGTAGGATGATCCTCCCTTTAGCTTAACGATCACTTCTATCTTAGTGGGTACTCATGATAACGAAAAACTATTTATCTGCCCGTTAAAATCTTCATTTAATTAACGGCAAGTTGTAATAATGGCCCTAAATATATTACAAATTTTGTTTTTTAATTTTCATATAATTTATTAAATGCACTGCAGTTAAGCTCTTTTTTAATTTGAAAATATTAAATGATTTTGCTTTAAACCAAGTAATGAAGATGAATTTAAATAATTGAAAAGTTGGAAATTAAATTAAAACAATGAAATTTAATTGAAACAAAAATGTGCTTTCTCTGAATACTAAATATAAAATTGAAAACTCAAATATTTCTTTCTTTTTTTAAATCTTTTTTTATGTACAAATTGTGATTATTTTTTCAAAAATTTTTTTATTCTTTTAAGTTGTTTGTTTTTAAAATTTTGCTGTGGAAAATACTTGGTTTGTTAGAATGATGAAATGATTGTTTATGAAATGTGATTAAAATGATTTTAAAAGAAAAATATATTTTAATTAAATATTTGCTGATTTAGATGTGCGTGTGTGTGTTAAAAAAATGATTGATTGATCACATGAATTATGAATAATGATTTACATGGTTTACAATTTAGTTAAAAGAGTGAGTGATAAGCATGATGAATGATGAAAATGTGAAATAGTGTTGAAATTTTCCTCACTTACAATTTCTTTCAATTATTTTTTTTCTTTTTTATTTTAAATTCGAACATATTTTTATGAATAAAAAGGTCAATATTATACATATTTTTGTAACATTTAACTTTGAAGGTTTATTTTCAAATTTAGCAGCATATAAATATACAATATGATAAAAATATTATTTTATTGTTATATATTTTTTTTAAAAATTTTTACAAGAATTTTTTTTTAATATTTAAAATTTATTTCTTCTTTATTTTCATGGGGAACTATTAACTGATTCCTTTTTCTAAGAATATAGAGCTTTTAAATGAAATGAAACAAAATACAGATTAAGAGAGCCCAGTCCCTTATGCACCTCTACATTAGCACGCGCAAGTTTAATTTACTTGCCTGAATACCTGAAACGCTTGGTAGTGCCTGGTAATCATAGATCATTATCTTCCAGTCTTTCATATAGGCAATGTCCAAAACAGTCAATCTTTGCTAATCTCCCAGCGGCTGTATGAATCTCGCTTTATATGGGCGCTGTTTACAAAGCGCTTCTTGTAAAGGCTTTTATAATTGCCTAGCTACCCTTAGCAGTGGACAATAATGTATTCATGAACGTTAAAAATATGAATTTATAATTTCATTATCAATAAAAAATTTACACTGTGTGCTCTTGACGTCTTAATACCTTTAAGTATTCTCTAGACTTCCAATAAAACACGAGAACCTTTCTCTCTTCGAAGGAAGCGTTCGACAATTCAAAGCAACGTCCTCCACAACATTGCAGATTCAAGCAGAAGCAATCTTATGATCAACGTTCTGTTAGCGATAAGAACTACCTCATCACTCCAATGACCCTTTGAAGAGGGAAGGGAAACATTAGAGTGTTTCATTATCTCCCTAACAAATCTACTACTTTATAAGACTAATTAGCTAACCGAAAGGATCCAAATATTGTTTCTTCGGTCGGCAAAACCTGAAGCTAATTGTTTTATTCTCCACACACAAACACCCACTTCTATTCTCGACATTGGTTTGAATCGATCTGCAAAGGTCTTAGTTTGATTTCTATGGTCCTATTGGAAAATTCATTATCGAATAAGGGGAACAGGGTTTAATTAAGTTCTGCTATAAAGAAATATTTGCCATGTATTATACCAGACCACATTCACATCCTCGTAGTGGTAAGACTGCAGGTCGTCATCTTAACTGCCTTTTTGGCCAATAGGAAAACAAGTAGCCAGGTTGAGATTACTTTGTGTTTTTTTGAAGTTTTTCGAAGAATACTGGCATACTGTTTAATACACTGCAGTTCACAGTTTTTGTTTTAGCGACCGTAACCAATTAAGAAGTGCAGCCGTTGCGCTGATCAACTTCTCCCTCCTTGGTTCGGAGGAACGTGGGCAGTACAAAGACTGCGTTCACCTGTGGCGTCACAATGGGCCGCTATGCGTGCTCAAGTGAGCTTTTGGTATGTAAGCTACCACACTAACCTAACATAACCTAACCAATTAAGAAGACGGAAAATTAGTATCGAACGGATGATCACGTCGAAGAGCCACAATAAGCATCTTGGCCACGAATAGGACTAAAGTACTTTGCCCTATCAATCAGTTCAGGTGATAGATGCGTTAGCTTTTAATATGAAGAGTTGTAGTTGATACTTAATGCTGAAAAATCTTTGTTCAGCTTTGATCATTTCAACTCTGAAGATAATTCGAATTTTGTGTGCCTGTGTACGGCACAAAATTTTCTACAGTCAGAGACATAAGTATAACAATTTAAAACTTGAAAACAATTTAAGTGTTCACTGCAACATTAATGACCTTTTTTATAATGGAGATCACATTCAAATAAATTTTGTGGACTAAAAAAAATTTTTATGAGAGCCAACGTTGCCGGTACTTTTTTGCTATCATTTCTAGGAGTTAGTGGATTTGATAAAAAAATTTAACATACGTTAGCCAAAGTTCACGGCACTTCTTTGCTTTCATTTCTACAAAACCATCGATAATGAAAACATAAAAAAAGAATTATTTTCCTTTCAGTTATAATTGACTCTGATCTTTTTCAGTTTTATTTCAATTCGATGGTATTGAAAGCGTGAGCTAAGTTCAATGTATTTGACCTTTGCTGTATGGGAATAATCGCATTAACCTAACGCCGAAAAATTAAATCCTTTTCCCTAAAATTGCTTTGAATTTTATTTACAGCAACTTTAACTTGTTAAAACCTTAATTAATTATTTTTCTGTTGTTAAGAATTTGAAGGATGACTGTTAGTGTTGTTGAACAGTGTTATATTTCCATACAATTGAATATTTCAATAGGTGTACAGTGTTACCATCTTTTGAGTTTTCACTAACTTAAAATTAATTATTTTCTTTTTTTTTTTGCAAATTTATAAAATCAATTATTTCAATTCGTTTTGAAATTAAATGAAATTTAAATATTTTTTCTTTTTTGAATCAAATACAACAGAAGAAGAAACGAAAAACAAAAAACAAGATTTACACAATGATTATGCAGTTCCTTCTTTTTATCGTTCGTAGCTAAAAAGCCATTAAAAACGTATAATGAATCGAAAATGAAAAACAACCGAAAACAAGGATAAAAAGAAAACAAACTACACATACATATACAATGAATGATGATCAAAATGAACAGAAACAAAAGTAGAACAAAGTATCAGACTACAATTAAATGTCTGTCTGTCTGTCTGTCTGTCTGTGTGTGTGTTTTTCGAAAGAAGAAAAACATACACATACACACACACAGAGAGAGAGATGGAGAGAAACATAGAACTTACGTGCACTCATATTCATTCCATAAATCAACACATTCAAATGGCTCTGGACAGATGACATTCGAACAGGGCTTATTCGATGGACAATTCTTTTCCAAATTACGCGCCATTGTGGCCTGACCCCATTGTGTACCGTTCATTGCAGGAGGCAAAGGTAAATGTTTACCTTCAAGTCTATATATCAGCAGAAAAATGAAACAAAAACAAGAAAATCAAAAGAACAGAATTAATTAAGTGGGGATAGAGAGGGGGCAGGCTAACAAGAGTCACAGAATGTAAGACTGCTGTTTACATGTGCAAAATTCTGTATAATTTTGTTGCAGTGAAGTTATTGATTCAATTTGCCTCCAATGCTATGCCATATACTCGTATATACCACTGATGGCACTTTATGCGACAGCTGTGTATTAAAAGCATACAGTGGATGGCAAAAATATATCTTACATGTGATAAAATGAAAAGACAAATGAATTTATACGCAAAAATAAATTTCTTAATTCTTTTCCTTGCTCAACTTTTGTCACCCACTATATGTTTTTTGAAATTTCCATTTAACCACCGCACGCACTCACACTTACCGTATATCATCTAAACAGCTTTTCTGGTAGTCAGCATAAACTTCAAAAGTACGAACACCCGTGTATTCCGCCTTGCCACCAGCATAAACACCCTCTTGTTTATCGACCAACAACCATTGATGGCCCACAAATTCAAATGTTTCATTATAGCGTCGTCCTTCGCCACCATCCAACTCTAATGTGGCCGCCGAGCCATAACGATTAATACGCACCACATGCCATTGGCCATCATCAACGGCCACCGCATTAAGCCACAAATCTTTCTCTTCGGTACGTAATGAATTCAAATTGTAGCGAAAATGTAAACGAGCATCCTTAATCTCCAATATGCCATATTCGCGATTATGCTGGTCACTAACGCGAAACAGTTCGCCATGTTGTTCGCGTGTACGGAAACGCAGCTGAATTTGTGTACTAAAGCGGTCAGGTTCAAAGCTTAAGGCGTACTTAACATAACTCTGTTGCTTAAAGGTGGTGGGTATGGTGGGTATATTGCAGGCAGGACCAGTCCAGCCAGGCCTGCATTGACAACGAGCCTCTGACAACGATCCAACACAGTTGCCATGCTCCCAGCATCGTGCAGTTTGTTCCGATTGTGCACATACTTCTTCGGTTTGCGGACAACCGGCCACACTGTTGCGTGATAGGCCCGGGTGTGCCAAGTCATAGAGTTTCGAATTGTGCACTAGATTCCGTATACAACCATCAAAACCCTTGGCCATGGGAGTATAATGCCAGAAGTACAGCGAGGGATCGAATTGTTCGCGATACAATCCACCTACTTGCAGAGGAGCATTAACATTCAGATACTCATTAAAGGGTGGTATTTGTCCTCTAGCCTGGCAAGACATATCATCAAATTCCGGCATAGAACCATCTTCCATTTCACTTATCTCTGCCGATTTACAGAAATCCACAACCATGCGTACATTTTCACTGTCCCAAAACAGGTCAATGCGATGCCATTCGCCATCATCTAAAGTTTTCTTAGTTTTCACTCTCAACTCCAAGGTGCCAGAACCAAAGTCTATTAAAAGTCTAGGATAGCCGCGTTCCAATTCCAAAGAAATAAAGTCCGATATTAGCATTTCATCGCGCTCGGGTGGCACTATGGGTCCATTGTATATAATCAAGCCATCGGGTTTACGTGTTATGAACTCCAAACTTAAATGGGACTCATCGCACATTTCCAAGGGCGGATACCAGGCCCAGCCATTACCTCTGAAACTGCGTGTAGTCTGCTGGCAACGTGGTCCTGTGTAGCCCACAGGGCAAGAGCAATGCGGACCAAAGCGGGTATCCACACAGCGGCCACCATTATAACACGGTGTATTACGGCAATTTTCAGGTTTGGAAAAATTGCGGGCACCGCAAGTACATTCCGCCAAAGTATCTACTCTTACGCCCACCAAAGCTGTTTTGTTGGCATTAACCATATAGGGCAGGGAGCTTATATCCAAAGTATTGGTACAGGAGCCCTCACACATTTGATTCTCATACAGACACTCATCTATGCCCACCATTGTGATGTTGATGCCCACATCCTTTTCAATTTCCTCGCGATTCATTAAAACTATGCCATTCAATCTAACGGGCTTGTAATATGGTGAGCCATGAGCCGAAAACCGGACATCGGTTAAAGGAGGATGTTTTTTCTTAAGCTGCACACTAAATATGTCCACATTCTCTCTATCGGTGTTCAATAAATCGGCCAACTTATCACGGAATCTATCCATTTTAGAGCGACTCAAGGATTGGGTTCTATAGTTCCATACGCGTATGAAATCCTCATCCGTTATGCCCGACAGTCTCACTGAACCCGAATTAATCACTGCTTCATGGGGTATTTCACGCACGGTTACTGTTACATTGGCGGGTACATCGGTTTGAGTGTGTTTACGATCGTAGACCTTGAATCTTAAATGATAGCGTCCCTCCCGGGTACCAGCACGCATGGTAACCATACCCGAATCTTCATCGAGCTTAAAGCGGGGATGCTCTTGAGATTCCCAATAGAATTTCTTATCAGGCAAATCCCAATCATCCAAATCGTAAACATAAACGCGACCAATTGGTGTATCAGGCGATTGGCCCTGATAGTTGTAGGCGAATATATCCTTTGAGCCGGGCTGCATTTTATTATCGTTCACGTCGCCTATAATCACCGTTAAAGTACTGGTGCCGGTCATGGCAGGTGAACCGTGGTCCTTAATGACAATCGGTATCATGTACTCCTTTTGTTGTTCACGATCAAAAGATCTCAAAGAGGAAATGACAGCCATACCATCACCATTAGCGCCCTCTGTAAAGAAATGAAGAGTGATAATGTGAATTAATAACATTTACAGTTAGATTTTAAACAGTTTTGTTTGATTAAAATAATATGTGTGTGTATGTCCTGTCTGTTATCTTTGTGTTGTGGTGCTAATCACAGTTTTAAGTGCTAATTTTAAAATTTGTCTGACATATGATTGCCGTTTCTAAAGCTTTTCTTTGTTGTGTCCTTTTTTTTGCAAATAGTTTACAGCATACTTATGGAAAAGAGAGAGCGAAGAGGAGAAAGAGTTGGTGCTTTTTGTTGGCCAATTGTTGTATTAAAAATTGATGAACTTGTTGTTGTACATTTGCTCTGTTTTCTTTTGCTAAGCTAAAGTGCTTTTAAATTGAGATTTTTTGGAGTAAAATTCTAGGAATATAAGTTTTAAAGCTTTTTTAAGGTTTAAAAGTTTGGGTGATTTTTAAAGAGCTATAGGAATTTTTTTCAAAAAAACACATAAAATTCAAAAAAATGCATGAAATCTTTATTTGAATCGATAGTACGGTCCATATAAATTAATGTTTGAAGATTATTTCATGCAAATGTCGACCGCGACTGCGCCTTAAATGGTCCATGCTTCAATGTTGTCTTCCAATGCGTCAATTGAAGTGGACTGATCTGTATAGACATGAGCTTTAACATAGCCCAACAAAAATTAGTCTAAAGGGGTTAAATCGCACCATCTAGGCGGCCAATTGACGTGAAATAAAATGTTTACCGAACTGGCCTCTCATGTGGCACCGTCTTGTTGAAACCACATATCATGCAAGTCAAGCTCTTGCGTTTTGGGTAAAAAAAGTTGGATATCATCTCACGGTAGCGCTCACCATTCACAGTTGCTTTACGATTCGCAGCATCTTTGAAGAAGTACGGTCAAATGATGCCGCCAGCCCATAAACCGCACCAAACTGTGACTTTTTCTGTATTCATTGGTAGCTTTTGCAATGCTTCTGGCTGATCTTCACTCCAAAATCGACAATTTTGTTTATTTACGTATCCATTGAGCCAGAAATGAGCTTCGTCGCTAACACAATTTTTCGATAAAGAAGTGGATCTTCGGCCAACTTTCCAAGAGCCCATTCACTAAAAATTCTGCGTTGCGGTCGGTCGTTCGGCTTCAATTCTTGCACCAGCTGTATTTTGAAAGACTTCATACCTAAATCCTTCCGCAAAATTTTCCACGCTGTTGAGTAACAGAGGCCCAATTGCTGCGAACGGCGACGAATCGATAATTGATGGCCGATACAGCTGCGATATTTTCTTCAGTTCGCACTCTACGTAAACGTGTTGGTGGTTTAATGTCCAGTGGTGGTTGGTGGTTTGACAGTGAAACAAAACACGAAACATGCGTGAGCTGTTTAAACCAGTGTTGCCAAGATTATAGCTAAACAATTACCCGTTACTACGAAACCATGTTTTATTTGAAAACTACCAAACAACATCATTACCATCATAACCCATATTCTTGGGAATTTTTCAATATGAATTGGGAATTGTTGGCGTACTTTCACTTTAATACAGTGCGTGATTTCATAGAACACCATGGATGAGAGTTTATTGCAAAAACTGAGGGTTCATCGAAATAGCACCATTTTTTACAAAAGTTTCTAGCGGGATTTCAACGCTGTTTTTAGTACCAACAAGACTGGAGTTTCTCAAGATGCTCAGCAGATGCTTGGCAAAAATTCTGAGAGTAACAGAAAATTGCCATGAAAAAGTTTCTCAAAAATCTGTCGTTCGTAGTCGACTTTAAACTGTAGGTCCCACCACTCATGCATAAAATTAACACACACAACATAAGTGGAGGGAGAAGAATCCTAACTGAAGGGTTGTAATGACTAATTATGTATGTAATATAAATCTCCGACATGTTGCTGAGAATAGATGGTCCCTCAATTAAATTCTACATCGTTGGCAGTAGGCGGGCACGTGCTATATTGGTAAGCTCTACCAAACTGATTTTTTTTCTTGGTACTTCTTCCTGACAATCCCTCGAATGAATTCTAAAAAAGCTGTAGGTCGGAGAAGAAGGAAGATCCTATCTCATGTGTCATGTCATGTCCAGCTCATGTGTCAGTGCCTAGTAACTCCTTATTTTCTGTTATATTTGAGTGAAGGATTTGTATAACAACAGGAATTATTTTGAAGTTGGGTTAGTTTCATAAAGCAGTCATATACCAGAGTTGGATGTTGATTTGAGGTATCACAAAGAGGTCTACATAAGACCTTATCTCTCAAAGAGGGTTCGCCAACTAACCTAAGCTGGCTAAACTTTCTTTCAGTAGCTTACCACAGGATGTTATTTTAGTGAAGAAACATAAATTTTTGCTAAGCAAAATACAAAGTCGAATCATCTTTTAGGGGTTCCTAAATAAATTTTATGGCACGCTAATAAATCTATTTTTTTAAATAGTTTAGCCTTTCGTGAAAAGATAACATTTGCAGGCGACTAAGACGATGAAGGCACATATAACTTCAATAAACAAAGTCTGGCAGTAAATGAGGGCAAAACAAAGTATATGTTATCGACAAGTAGAAACGTGCGGCGTATTGATTGTCAGATTACGACCGATAACTATGCTTTTGATAGAGCTAAGGAATTTATTTATCTTGGCTCCGCCGTTACCACAAAAAATGATTTCAGTCTGGAGATCAAGCGCAGGATCACTCTGGCCAACAGGTGCTACTATGGTCTCAATAGGCAATTGAGTAGCAGAGACCTCTCTCGTACGACAAAACTAACACTCTACAAGACGCTCATCCTACCCGTACTTCTTTGTGGCGCAAAGGCATGGACCTTATTAAGCATTGACGCAGTAGCCTTGAGTGTGTGTGAAAGAAAAGTTCTACGTAAGATCTTCGGTACAGTGCGAGTTGGCGATGATTTCCGCATCCGATCCAACAGTGAGCTGTATTATCTCCTCAACGACATAGACGTTGTGCAGCGTATTAGTATCCAGCGGCTCCGCTGGCTCGGACATGTCGTTCGAAGGGAGGAGGATGCTCCCGCGTGACGGGTATTTGATGCGGGGATCTGTGGAAGTCGGTAAAGAGGACGACCTTGTATCCGTTGGAAGGACGAAATCGAGGAAGCTCTGTCGTCGATTGGTGTGACCAATCGCTAATCGGATTGTTAATGGCCAATAAAGTAAGTAAGTAAACAAAATCTTATTTTGAGTCTGGCTTTCTAATTGTGGCTTACGTATTTTAAATTGTTCTTTAATTATAAACATTATCAGGAATTGTCAGCTCGTTTCAAAGCAAAATTAATTCATTTTTAAAATTCTTTTCATTATAAATTTCAATTAAGAAACAGAAGACCATTGTTGAGTTATTCTAATGGAAATCAAATACTCATATTGAATAAAAAATTTCTTTTTTGGTAAGCAAATGTAACGAAAGCATAGAATATTTATTTTTCGTTTTTCCGACTGACAACATTTAATTGATATTTTTAAAAACATGAAGACAATCTATGCAAAAGAATGAAATAAAAAAAACATAAAAATAGTTTAACTAACAAAAATACCTACAAAGATAGCAAAAAAAAGAATTGAATTAAAATAAAAAAAATAAATTTCGAAAATATTTTTGCATTTCTTTTTGTACACGTTGTGTGGTGTCCTTCAATTTGTATAGCAAATGAACTTCGATATTAAAATCCAATTATCAGAATTCAATAGTCAATGCCAAAGCAAAAACAGACAGACAGACAGACAGCATATTGGCAGGGAACAAGCCAGCAGCCAATGCATTGAATAGACAATGTGGTAATAGTGTTGGCCATTGCAACAAAATCTTGCAATATTAAACGCCTGTTAATCTCTCTGTACGAAATGTACAATTTTACAATTTAATTACCACTCAAATATGGTATGTAACACTCGGATAGATAGAGAATACATTTTCCAACTTAATACACAAGTCTTCATATGAAAGAAGAAGAAGAAGAAGTTTTTAAAATTCTATTTGGTTTACAAAAAAAAAAAAGAAAAAAGAAATCAAATCGAATCGAATCGTATATTCTTTTATTGTTTTCATTACAATACCCATAAGGTTATTCACTAAAACTATTGTTCGATTTTTTCTTTTATTTTCAAATATGTACACACGATAAAGTTTGCATTACAAAATTAATGATCCTTTTTTGCAGTTGGTAGTAGGCAGGCCTGTTTTTGGCCAAGGACTGCCATTAAATGTTAGTTGAGCATAAAACTCAAGTAATTACCAGAGTCAATAATGGCTTAAATTGAACGCATAAACAAAATAAAAATGAATTTTTTAAAAACCTCAAATTACACGACTTAAGAAAAAGTTTGATAAGGAAACAATATTTGGAGAGAGTAGAAAGCAAATCTAGAAAACAATGTAACTATTGGCTATAGATGGAGTGAGAAGGTAACATGCCAGTCACATTACTAATACATACACAGAGTTCGCCATTACAACCCTTTAGTTAGAATTACTATCTAGCTTCTCACACTACTTATGCTGGGTGTGTTAATTTTTATTTCC
Organism: Sarcophaga subvicina; assembly: GCA_936449025.2. NCBI lineage: Eukaryota > Metazoa > Arthropoda > Insecta > Diptera > Sarcophagidae > Sarcophaga > Sarcophaga subvicina. The sequence goes on along the minus strand of OW388082.2, from coordinate 100,146,659 downwards.
TCTCAGAGTTTTTACCGAAGAAATATTTTTTCATATTTCGTTTTGTTTGAGATGTCTGACCGATGTCTGGCGTTTTAAGTGATGCCTTACGTCTAATAAGCCAACACACTACATACTAGACTACCGCGACTTATAACGGGTGATTTTTTAGCTATTATCTTTTTGGCAACACTGGTTTAAACAATTCACGCATGTTTCGTGTTTTGTTTCACTGTCAAACATCTTCAGTTTGGTCTATAATTTAACCATGAATCGTCTTACATACGAATAACGCTTGCAAATCATTGAATTTGATTATCAAAATGCGTGCTCTGTTAGGAAAGTTCATCGCGCGCTTCTTCCATTTTATGGTCAGTTTAATCGACCCACTGAAGCGACTATTCGGGCTATTTTGACTAAATTTCGCAACAAATTTACATTGCTGGACATTAAACCACCAACACGCTTACGTAGAGTGTGAACTGAAGAAAATATCGCAGCTGTATCGGCCAGTGTTAATGATGACCATCAATTATCGATTCGTCGCCGTTCGCAGCAATTGGGCCTCTGTTACTCAACAACGTGGAAAATTTTGCGGAAGGATTTAGGTGTGAAGCCTTTCAAAATACAGCTGGTGCAAGTATTGAAGCTGAACGACCTACCGCAACGCAGAGTTTTTGGTGAATGGGTTCTTGGAAAGTTGGCCGAAGATCCACTTCTTTATCGAAAAATTGTGTTCAGCGACGAAGCTCATTTTCGGCTCAATGGATACGTATATAAGCAGAATTGTCGACTTTGGAGTGAAGATCAGCCAGAAGCATTGCAAAAGCTACCAATATCTCCAGAAAAAGTCAAAGTTTGGTGCCGTTTATGGGTTGGTGGCAATATTGGACCGTACTTCTTCAAAGACGCTGCGAATCGTAACGTAACTGTGAATGGTGAGCGCTACCGTGAGATGATATCCAACTTTTTTTTGCCCAAAATGCAAGAGCTTGACTTGCATGACATGTGGTTTCAACAAGACGGTGCCACATGCCACACTCAAAATTGGACTAAGCGGATGGACCATTTAGGGCGCAGTCACGGTCAACAGTTGCATGAAATTATCTTCAAACATTAAATTATATGGACCGTACTATCGATTCAAATAAAGATTTCATGCATTTTTGTGAATTTTATGTGTTTTTTTTAAATTTTCCTATAGATATTAAAAAATCACCCATTATTAGCTTTGGTTAACTCATTCGCAATGTTATTTCCGTCAAAATCACGGAATCCATTCAAGAGTTACTTCGGAATGAACCGACATTTTCTTAAGAAATTTTATGTGCAGACTGGCTGTCCCTGTAAGTTAAGAGTTTTAAGGTAAAATTTCATAAGCCAACAGCGCTCTTTTCAATATGGTTATGACCTCCACTAGGAAAAATATGTTGTGGTCAGGCTGGCTATAAGAAAATCTAATTTTAGAAGCCTTTGAAGCCATCGATATACTCGTTATCACGAGGGTTGAAACTTTTGGTTCACCTTGCTTTAAGCACTTAGACTAACTAAACACTTAACTAAACGAGTCGTACGATGACAGCAAGTCCTTGTGTCATTGCCTATTTCTCTTTGAACATGTATTGGATGTAAGGGTGAATAACTCTGCTAATTAAGTCCTTCTCAAGGTATAGCATTGCCTGGTCCATGATATTTGCCTTCACTGATGATTTCTTAGATGGATTTTGAAATGAAAGATCCACCAGGAGATCAACCATTTCGTAGGCGATTATATAGGCTCTCATTCATAATATCATAAAAATAAATGATAAATGCATCCAATCACGTCTGTTGCACAATGTCACATTATGGTCATATTTAAAAATATTTTCTTTCTATTTTATTAACTCACTTTGATCCTGTTCCACTTTAAATGAAGCTCGTATAATATCATCAGCACTGGGATCCAAACGGAATTGGAATGGTGGTCCATTACTCTTTGAGCGATCATCATCATCGGTGGCCAATATTTCAACAACTTTACGTGGTGGCACATGTTCCGGCAACACTGGTCTATAATCCTTCAAAAACTTGGGCGCATTATCATTAATATCCTGTACAATAACTGTCAAAGTGGCCGTAGCTGTTTTAGGCGGCGAACCATCATCAATTGCCAAAATTTTGACCTGATGCCGAGGCACTACTTCACGATCCAAAGAACGTTGTATGGTTACCGAACCATTCTGATTGATGGCAAATTGTCGTTGTCTATCCGAAGATCTATCAATGGAATAGGACACCTTACTGCGACCACCCTGATCAGGATCGGTGGCTTTGAATTTTTCCAGCTCTGTACCCACTTTGGTGTCCTCAAACACAGAAACCTCAACATTGGCCCTCTCAAAGTGTGGCTTATTATCGTTAATGTCTCTAAGCTTTACCACCACCCACGAATAGGCCACATGGTATTTATCATTGTCATTATCCTCGCCCTTATCGTTGACTTGAATTCTAAAGCGAAAACCATTCGACTGTAGTTGGTCTTCATAATCCAAAGGTTGTACAATTTTCAAGGAACCTGTGCCATCATTATTCCTGACCATGGTAAATTTATCAGCACCATAACCACTGTTATCGATAACCTTATACTGGAACTTATTCGTTTCATCTTCATCGTGTACGGTTACCGTAAGTATAGGCATTTCGGGTAGCGTAGTACCATCCGTTTCATCCACCTCCGTGAACCATTCGTCTTTGGTAAATTGCGGCGGCATATCGTTTATATCTTTAACCCTTATAGAGGCTGTCCCCGTTCCCTTCAGGCCGCCACCATCCATGGCCACCACTTGTATTGAATAATCCGGTGTACGTTCACGATCCAGACAACACACGGCGGTCTTTATAACACCGGTATCAGGTTCAATTTCAAATATGGGTGAACCGGTTTCCTCTTCTATAACATTTTTCTCTATTGAATACACCAGCTTAGCATTGGATCCTTCGTTCGGATCATCATAATCTACGGCAGTCATGGTCATTACTACCATACCAGCAGTGCCGTTTTCGGTGACATTGCCAAAGTAGACACCTTGTGGAAAGATCGGGGCATTGTCGTTGATATCCTTGAGATTTACTTGCACATCAGCATAGCCCACCAGACCTTCACCACCCTCATCCTGGGCAAATACGGTAAAACGCCACTGAGGCCGTCCATTGGGCTGATCACGATCGAGAGGCTGAAATAGAAAAGAAAGAAGGAGAAGAAAAATTAGAAATATTGTTGTTGTAATAGAAGAAAAGAGATAAGAAAATGTAAAGCGACGTGAAAATTATTAATTGTTAATATTAATCCCACAAGCACAATATTGGTTCGAATATTTGCTATGAGAATTTCCAAATACTTCCTGCACAGCAATTCATCGTTTTCGATGCTGTTTTGGGCAGTTTCTGTCAAGCAATTAAAAATTATTCCTTCTAACTGCATAAATCATAAGAAAAATTTCGTTTCGCTTATTGACTTAACGGGTGTCTACCTTCTAAAATGCGATGTAATTTATTAAAGACGAAAACCTTTCGTAAAAACTATGCGATCAGTTTTGACACTCACATTTTCCACTTATACACGCAATATTTGTGTGGTTGCCGTAGTCTAGGTCAGTAATGTGTTGGCTTACAAGAAGACAGCTTGGCAGATCAAACGTCTACATACATACATACATAATTTGTCATTACAACCCTGCTGTCAGGATTACGACCTAGTTTCTCACACCACTTATGTTGTGTGCGTTAATTTTTATACATGAGTGGCGAGACCTACAGTTTAAAGTCGACTCCGAACGACAGATTTTTGAGAAACTTTTCATGACAATTTTATTTACTCTCAGAGTTTTTGCCAGAAATCTGCTGAGAGGAACTCGCCGAAGAAATACTTTTTGTATATTATTTTGATGTCTGACCTGGGGCTCGAACCTTGGCTTTTCGTCTAATAAGCCAATACACTACCTACTAGACCACGGCGACTTCAAGCGTCTACTCTCTGAAATATAAAAATGTATTTCCTTCGGCGACCACCTCTCAAATTTGTTGCTGGAAGTTGATATTAAACTGTCATGTCACACAAACACGGATGATATGAGAAGCTGGACGGTAGTCCTGACTAAAGGGTTGTAGTACAAATTATTTATGTATGTAAGTGTAGACATTAGGTATAAATTGCTACAGGCAGCTTTAGGCAACAGCATAACACTCTTAATTTAAATTACTCCACAGATTTCCCCAAAAGTCTGATGATACCTTCCCCTTAATTTATAGATCACACTTATCTTAGTCAAGTTACCCCATTTTAATTAAAATCTAAATGGTTACGATACATATTTCTTTTAAACTTTGGCAGCCTTTAAGGCGCTATGGGTTTCACTTTCCCATATCAAAATATAAAGTCTTCTGCTATTTTTCGTGCAGCTTGTAAAATTTCTCAAACAAATTAAATATTTTACCAAATTTCATGTCGCAAATTACTTTTCCTTAATCCCTACATTCGTGTTTTAAGTAAAAGGACTCTCTCTCTCTCTCTCTGGCAAAAGCACCTAAAAGGCTGCTTTAGTTTTTCAGTTTTAATTCCTATTTACCATGTACAAGCATAATATGTTATTGCCGTTTTAAAATGCTAATTTCGTGAGCCAAATATAAATGATTTTTTAGTTGCCTGAAAGTCCTGGTTGCAATTTTGGTGTGATTACCAAAAATTGAAAGAGTTCCTCTCCTCCATTCATACCAAAAGGGTTTCAACGTTAGTTAAACGAAAATTAAATAAAATATTTCCCAAAAAGGACTAAAACTGTTTGTCAGAATGAGAGAGGACGGATAGAGAGCGAGAGGAGAGTATGAGTAAGAGATTTAGCTAAAGGATATAATAAATTTTATAAAACTAAACGAAAATCGTATGTATCTCCTGCTACCCTAAAAGGAGAGCGACAGAGAGAGAGAGAGAGACAGTATCAGGCAAACTAACGCATTCACAATGAGCATATTTAGCCTCGCTTTTAAAAGGGTACATGCAGCATATGTTAACTAAAGCTTTCGTCTTTGTGTTTGTGCATATCACACACATGCACACACAACTGATGTATTTGTATGAGTATGTATACATACATTAGTATTTTTTATGCACACGGGATAATGCATTTTGTGGCTGTCAGGATGCTTATGACAGATAGAGTTTAACATCAGACTTAAAACAAAAACAAAGAAAAAAAAGAGAAAAGAATACGTAATAAATTGAATACGAAAACAAAAACGAAAAAATTGAGCAAGAGAAACAACAACGAACGATTTAAGTAGAATTACGCTGTAAACAGTTTAATTTATGTTTCACTGCAGCAGGAATTACAAGGATACAATGATAGCAGGATTTTTGTTTCAAATTATGTACAAATTTCGTGAGATATTCCTTCTTACACAAACACATACAAGAATACGTGCGTACGATTTGGTGGAAAGTATTTAAGAAATTAAATTCACGGAACTTATTTTCACACGGTTCACCTATCATGATAGGATAGGATAGGGCGAGAATAGTGACAGAGAACTGTTAAGTCAAACCTCTCTTCAAGAGTCTTAGCGGTGCCTTATGATACCACATGAAACTTTAGCCCAGAACTAACTAGAACTAAGTAATGATAGCTCTATTGGACTATCGACAAAGGTGAGCTAATTAAGAGAAATCTACGACAATGGAATTGTTCGACATTTCATTCATGATCTTACAATATAAAGGGTCCGCCAAATACCTTTTTTTTTAAAGTACAATCCTTCCGGTTAATAATGGAAAATAATTTCATTCAAATGGCTGCCTCGGCTGTCCATGCAGTAGCCAGTAGCGCCGTTTTTTTGTGAACAAAAATTCGGTCAACATGGCCCGATAACGATCGCCATTGACTGTAACGGCCACTCCTTGCTCATTTTCGAAGAAAAATAACCCAATTATGCCTCTGGACCAAAATTCGCACCAAACAGTGACTCGTTTTGGGTGCGTCGGCTTTTCAATGTATGCATGCGGGTTTTCTGTGCCCCAAATGCGACAATTTTGCTTGTTTACATACCCGCCAAGATAAAATGAGCTTCACCTGAAAAGATGATTTTTTTTTTGCTAAAATCGGCATCTTCTGTAAGTCGATCGCAGGCCCACTTAGCGAAGCGAAAACGCATTGGATGGTCAATTGGCTTCAACTCCTGAACCAATTGGACTTTGTATGGCGTCATAACAAGGTCTTTATGCAAAATTCGTCTCAATGATGTCTCCGAAATGTTCAATTGTTGGGAACGACGGTGAATTGATGTTGATGGCGCTTCATGCACACTTTCTGCCACAGCAGCAATATTCTCGGGTGTACGCACTGTTTTTGGCTTTCACGCTTTGGTTTATCGATGAGAATGCCAGTTCTTTCACTTTTTTCAGAAGATAACGAACATACGGAGCTGACGGCGCTTCTCTTCTTCCAAAATCCGTACGCAATTTTCACACACATCCTGCAACATTACCATGATTTGTAAAAAAAGTAAAGTCGCAATATTTCCCAGCGTTGTTCAAGCCATATTCGTTCAGCGGAAGGATAAAACTAATTATCTGTCAAATCAGACATTAGCTAAGTGTTACCATTCACGAAATAAGCACTAGTTGAAAAAAAACGTTAGATGGCGGACCCGATAGTTAACATTTGTGAAAGTAATACAATGGTTTTCAAATAAATCTGTTAATAAAGTTAAACCTTTAAGGTTTTTCGAATATCCCGACTTGTAAGTGAACAAGCTGATTCAGTAATTCATTGCCTTAAAGAAAATATGCTCGATCATGTCTTTCTCTCTCACATAAGTAAGCATAAGCATAAGGTGATTAAAGCGATTAAACTGAAATTATAATTGTTTAAAGCATACTTTGTAGTATTTAACACTGTTCTACTTTCATATGGTTTTTATAGCATACTTTTATGCTGACATTTAAAATCATAAATTAAGACATTTTTGTCAACAGGAAACATTAAAGCTGAGCTATTTATGGATAAACTTTATAACAGTAACGTAAACAACAATGTCTTGCTGTTTATATTGCATTTAAACAGTAATTTACAGTTGCTTTGATAAAAATTCGCTCAGGAAAGCGGAACAAGTGAAAGAAAAATTCCATAAAAATTTGCTTTCTTAACGCAATACAATATTGACAGTGACATTAACTTGCTACAAAACAAGCGATTATTTTCTTAAAGCGGAAAGGGGCACAAAGTAAATCGAAAGTTTAAGGGGGAAAAAACCTCGGTAAACCTAAAGACAATATTAAAAACAACAGTTTCTTTCATGAAGTTTAACTTTAGTTTAGACGCTGTATTGACATATTGGTTAAACAAGTACTCCTCCTTGTAGTTCAAGTCACTTGAAAGCTTATAAAACTGAACTTCATAATGGTTAAGTGAAATTTTTGTTAAGTTTGTCTTCCTTTTCTTTATTTTTTCGATGCTTAAGTAAATCAAGAAACAAAAAATTACTTGAAAAGTATGGCAAAGAAAAGAAACTACGAAACAGAACTTCTTTAGTAAATAGAATATAAAGAAACAGAAAAAAAACTTGTAAAGTGTCAATGCATTTTGGTGTCAAACATAAAAATGCACTTCTAACTGTACAAATGGAATTAAAATGAAATTCGTTTTTTTTCCTTTGCTTTGCTTTCTATTAAGAGGAATGGTAAAAAAACCTAAAGTTTTATCTATGAAAAGGTTTAAAGACCAAGACAAATTCACTTCAGCACTTTTAAAAGTACTTTTTGGGACTGCCATCTTCCATTATCAATGAATGAATGAATGAAGTATTTTTTAACATTTATGAGTTTCGGAAAACAGAGCACACAACTATAGATTGTTTAAGTAATACAGGGAAATGAAAAAAAGATCAGATGTTAAGGAAAACAATTTTAAAATCTTTAAATAATTTGTCTTTGTAAAAAGTGTACTTTAAAGGCATTCTTGTATGCCATTGTATGCATTCTTTAAAATTTATTAATCTAAACAAATTGAACTAAATCTAATTGCTTAACCGTAGATCGAGCTTTGTATCAAAAATGATATATTTCAATTTTTTTACTACATAACTTTAGTTTAGAAAACGTTGGATACCTGATATTTTTATAATTCGTTAGTATTGTTATCGCCATTATTTTAAACCAAATAAAATAAGAAAATTTCAAACAGGGGTTACAAAATTCAAAAACTTCATAATTCTGGCTTATGTATCATTTTTTATACATACGACTTTCCTAGAGATTATTTGGTGTCTCGTATGTAATTTTTTTAAGATTTCAAAAATTTTGTGAAGTTTTATCGTAAATAATATATTATTGTGGGACGAAAGTGAAAAGATTAAATTTTCTATTCTTGATAAGTTATTGATATTGATTGAAGTAGTCGTAGTCTAGTATGTAACGTGTTACCTTATTAGACGTCAGACCAAGGTTTAAACCTCAGGTTAGACATTTCCAAATTCTAATGAAAGGTTGTAATGACCGATTATATATTAATTATATATATAATATTCCTGCTGCTAAAGACTTTGAAGAAGAAGAAAATAGAAGCTCGTCTTATTAACTGAAGAAAGTATTGGCAGCAACAAACATGACAACAGAATGTCAAAGATGGTACTACTTGGAACAGAACAAACTGCCTTTAGTAATTTGGGATGAAAAAATCTAGTAGTTTCTTACTGCTTTTCTCATATTTATCTCACGTGACAGACCAACATTAGAAGAATGTGTTTCGTCCCATGTTTTATTACTGATGATAATATTTCGGTCAACTGCGTACGTACGTATGAGATAACAGAATCATTCGCTTTGATAATGCTATATATACACCTATTACGCCTTTTCGTAAAATGAGCTGAAGGTCTTGCAGCCTTTAATAATCATGCTTAAAGCCTTTTTTTGAAATCCGAATGAAAACGATTTTTTCTCTAAAAAAAAAAAATATATATTTATCTTAATTTTTTGTTATAAAATTTTAACCATTTTCATAAAACTTTTATCACACAACTTGTAGTTTCATGTAAGAAATAATACTGTATAAATAGTTTAGGATTAGCTATCATACTTTCAGAGCAGGCCATATATCCTTTTTTTAAGATTTTTAAAAATTTAATTTTTTGTTCGCCTAAAAGGTAAGAAAATTAAAGAAAATATATTTAAATAATGATGCTTATGTTTTTATGTAACTTTTTGATATATTTTCATCTCAAATTAAAGTTATTTTTAGCACCAGAATTCAAAAATGTTTAGTTTTATTGTGGAAAATTAAAATTACCAGCGATTTTAATTGAAATTTAATACTTAATGATGGAATACTTACAGTGATTGTTAGGGAAATTAATTTAAGAATATTTATATAAATCAAGCTTCATAAAGAGATTTACAGAGTAATGCTTGGTATTGATTTATGTTTTCTTTCCTTTTGTTTTGTTTTATCACCTTTTCAACTCATATTTAATTTTGTCACTGTAGATTAGTAACTAATTGAATTTGATGGTCGTTATAAATTTCATGGTCCAATGAATTCGAATTGGTAGTTTAAAATTCAAGCACATGCTACGTGCGTAGCAACTACTTACAGCAGTATTTGGGGAAACCCAAATGATTCCAGACAGGAATCAAAGAAAGAAAATCGTTATTGACATTATCGATGTTCTGTTTCGATAGAATACTTTTTGACCTCACATGACGTTGACAACAAATATTTCTAACGAATCACAAGAATGGTTTGTACCATCAGGTTTCAGCCAGCCCTCATCTGAGAGTGTTACTGATGCGAGTGACAATAAGCTGTCCTATCTAAGCAATTGGAAACTTCTAAATCGCCACAAAGCAGGGTGCTGGGCGTCAAATTATTACCATTTAGAAAGAAATAAAACCAAGCTGACATGAAGTACTTGATTTTTATGTAAAAATGTATGTATTTTAAGGCTCGATCTACGGTTAAGCCCTACTAAGCTGTTAATGAGCTAATGATACATGCAAAGGATTTTAGCGTTCATTAGGCATGGCAAAGCAATTAGAGGCCAACATGATATTATTTGTATACCTTAAGGGACATTAAAAGCTATTTAAATTTGATTGATGAAATATTTTATTTATATCCCAAAGCAATGTAAATAAAAATATTTTTAAATTTTAATTTTTCGATTTAAATTCCAATAACTTATTTCCTCTCGTTCGTCGTAACGCTTTAAAGAAATTATAAATAAAAAAGAAAAAATGTTTCTTTCCAGCTTTTATAAAATTAATCTCTTCGAAGGATTATCATACTTCATATAGGAGTTTTTTATGCCGAAATGTATGCTTCATTTTTTTCTTTTTGACTTTTTTTTTTTGTTTAAATATTCAGTAATTTAATTTATTTCATAGCAAACGAACTGATCATTTTCATAATGAAAAATGACTTTCAATTCGGCTTTAATGAAATGTAAAACCAAACACAACTGACTGAGGAGACTGACTGTAAATCTTAAAACGGTTATTGGCATTAACCACCTACGTAGGCGTAGGCAAGAGCAAGACATTGTATTACAGACTACGTGATAGCGACAAGGACATTGACAGTTATGGTAATAATAGTAATAATAATAATAATGAAAAATAATTATGGAAATTGACAATTACAGCAGAAACACCAATATCGAGTGAAGGGATGGATAAACAACTGCAAGTTTGAAGGCAGTAATATCGTTTATATGTCGTAAATATGTTTGCTGGGTGTATGCATACTTTTATATTTGTATTGTAATAATATACTCTCTGTTGTTGGCTCCTATAAGCTCATTATATATTTTAAGCCTTATGACAAGCCTTAAGGTATGCAATAATTATTAACAATTTTTTGGATTTATCATGCGCTTGTTTATATGCCTTCTCATGCCATAATTGGCAATTATAAAGGCAATTTTTTTTCACTGGCTATCGTAAGACAAACATACGAATAATTTACACAATAACTGTATTTAAATTATATTGTGAGTAAGAAAAAAAATGGAGACTTATTAATTATAGTGAAAATCCCTAAGAAGGAAATATTTTTAATAAAAACCTACTTTAAGGCTTTAAATTTCTTTTTTTTTTTAAATACAAAACTTACCTTTAGTACAAATATTTCGCCTGTGGTGCGATTAATATCGAATTTACTGTTGGCTGGATTATCAGGATCAATGCCTTGACCCGTCAAGAAATATACTATGTTTTGTGGACGATCCTTATCGCCATCGGTTGCGGTAACCTGCCGTTACAACAATTCAAAAGCAGTTTTTCCATGGAAGAAAAATATAAAAAAGGATTCATTATTAATTATTTTGTCATACTTTATTGACATGTGCACACATTAATTGAATTTCCAAAGTTATAATTTAATAATATCGTATAGAAAATATTGAAAATAAAACATGCATTTTGGGTAAATATGTATATCTTTGAAAACATTATTAGTTGAAATCTAAAAATTAAATATTTCTATTGTTATTATTATTATTACTATTTTCATAAGCGAAAAAACAAATAAAATATGTTTATTTATGCATAAATATAAATACGTTTGGATTTTGTTGTTGAAAAGTTATTTACAGCAAATACTTACAATATGTACATGAGCACAAATAATATTTTATTTTATTTATAATAAATATGCAAATTTTCTAGCATATAAAATTAGTTCTTCTAAAACCAAAAAAAAAACAAGAAACATGCACAAAATATGATATTTAATTTAATTTATATTGCAATTTTATTACTGGGGTTAATAAAGAAGAGAAAAAATATGATTATAAACTACATTGTAAACTTTTTGAAACTGAGAAGGCATTGTAGGCATAGAAAATATAAAAAATGAAGTATAATTTTAGGCGTAATTAAAAACAAACAAAAAAATAAGATTTGTCCGCTGTCTACAGACTAATAAATATTGTTTTTTAAATTTTCGGAATAACAAAAATTAAATTGTTAACGTATCGACGTATCTTCATCTTAAAATTTTTGATTAAGAACGCTTTACGTAATATTGTACCTTAAGTTATGCTATAAATTTTAAACATTTGATGTTATCATAATAAGAAAATTCTCCCACTTAAGACTACTCTGAAGGGTACATACTCCCCTTAGTTAAGATTACAACCTAGCTTCTCACACCACACACGTAATGTGTGTTAATTTCAATGGCAGCACCTACAGTTTAACATCAACTGGGCAAGACAGTTTTTAGAAGCTTTTTAATGATAATTAGTTTATTTCCAAATCTTTTGCAAGTAAGCTAAGTTAGAAATTTTTTTTTGTGTTCTCTAAACCAACAAATTACCTAATAGATCACGACGATAAGAAGAAAGAAAAAAGGTCAGTAGGCTAAGTAAGAAAAATCTTGTATTTTCTCTCCTACATATCTTTTTTGCTTTTGTTACTCGTATAATCGAAGTCGTCCTAGTCTAGTAGGTAGTGTGTTGGCTTATTAAACGCAAAGCCAGGGTTCGAGCCCTGGCCAGACATCAAAACAAAATACAAAAAGTATTTCTTCGGCGACTTTCTCTCAGCAGATTTCTGGCAAAAACTCTGAGAGTAAATACAAATTGCCATGAAAAAGTTTCTTAAAAATCTGTCGTTCAGAGTCGACTTTAAACTGTAGGTCCCACCACTCATCTATAAAATTAACTCACACAACATAAGTGGTGTGAGAAACTAGGTCGTAATCCTGACTGAAGGGTTGTAATGACCAATTATGTATGTATAATCGATTTTTTAGCTAAGCTTGTCTTTGAATCTAGGGTCCTAGCAAGTTTTTGACCTTAGCGCCATAATAGCGAAAGTTCTCTACTTGCCTAGAAACAAGACTTTTTAAATCGGAAGTAAACGCCCTGTTCAGGACATGGCTATACTACCTGATTGACAGGCAGCCACACAGGCTCTTATTAGGTTAAATCGATTATAGTATTGGACTGTTGGGGGATTTTGAATCAGCTAGGTAGGTAATGTAAATTTACCTTCTGCTATGTTCTAGGCCATGTACAAATTCTCTGCATTGAACAAGCAGAAGAGTTTGCAAGGAGGAAATCTTTCATGCCGTTGATGGCAGAGGACCCCTTCTGTGTACTAGGGACGGAAGTTTGGAAAGGTATGCTCAATGAACGGGAGGATAAAGAGACGCGAAAACTATTCTCACGACAAGAGAGTTTAAGGTAATCAAAACTTTTGTTGGAAAATTACAATAAGAAGAGTTCTGAAACATGCATCAGACTATCCAGGAATAGGCTGATATGGACAACCCATCTTTTGACAAGGGACTGTGAACCCAGAGTGTCCATATTTAGCGTGGGTGTTGTCTCGAGCTCGACATGTGGATTCTCCTCTTCGCCACAATACTAAAAGCTTCATGGCAAACATTCCGATTCGGCGTACTGTGTGAGAATGATATGAATGAAAGTCAGCCAAAGCTACTCTAAACAGTTCGATGTCGCAAAGAGTTTAAACTAACCGAATGAAAAACTAGGGAAAGCAAAGTAAATCGGTATATTTTTTTCGTGAGGGATTTTAAACGAAAAAACAAGAAAACAAAAAAAAAAAAAGAAATCAAAGCCTGGAATAACTGCAGTGTCTACTTGAATATAAGAAGAATAGTTTGCTGAGAGCGAAACAATTAATACTGATGCCTACTGCTTAATTCAATGAAAACGTTACTGCGTTCAATAACTGTAGCATTCTCAACGATTTTGAAATTTAAGGACTCTTATAATTTTTCTTTATTTTTCATTATTATTAAAACACTCTATTTAATTGAATTATAAAATATTTTTCTTTCTTTTTATGCATTGCATTTGTTTGCTCCAATTTAATTAAACTATTTATTGAGGTAATTAAATAAAATATCAATAATTTTATCAACAACAAAAAAGAAATGAGAACATGGCTTATAATTGTTTAAACAAACATAAACAAGAATTATATAAAAATAAAATAAAATAAAATATTTTTTCACAATTTTTTATTTCCACTTGAATGCCTATTGAAGCCTTAATGTATGCAGCAACAAAAAAATAATAATAATAATTGAAATTAATATTTGCTATGGCATAACGTATAACGCCTGTATTTATGCAATGACCTGTAATAGATTTTTTAATGGCCATAATTTTTTAATACTAAACCAATGTAACGTATGTATGTGTTATGTGTGCAGGATATTTTCTCTTCTTCTCTTTTTCTTTGTTTATTATATTATTTTATATTGTAATATATAATTTATTTAATTACCTCTCATATGTATGTATATAGTATTAATACGTTTTAAGTTAATTTTATATAAAAACAACATTTTTTTCTCTCTCATATTCATTTAATAATTATTTAATGAACTTACAAATGAAATTTTTATATTGTTGTTGAAAGATTTTCTCTTGTTTTTTGGTTTTTTCATATGAAAACAAAGTAGCAGAATTAAATTATTTAAGCCATTAACTGCAGTCACTGTAGTTTGGTGTATTGAAGGTACAAGAATTAAATGGAATGCATAAAAACCTTGAATTTTTTCAACTAAATTAATTCATTACTGTTGCTATTATTTAATCCGTGACTGCCTAATGTCCGCTTAAAATAAAAACTCATTCAAAATGTTTTCCTTTTTTTGGGCAAAATTTTAATCGTTCGAAAAGTTTAAATTGTTTTTATTTCGAAACTAATTTAGAAAGTGTTTAATATTTTCTATTCTTAACATAATTAAATTAAACAGTTTTTAAAAATTAAATAAAAATTGTTTGAAACTATCATTTTAAATAGCAAATACTTTATTTGACAAAAAAAAAAAAATAGCAGAAAAATATTTAATTTTATTAAGCTGATCTCTACTAAAAATTCGTGATAGATTAACACAAATTTATAATTTTAACAGTTTTAGCTGTGATCTAATTAACACTTTTGATTTTTCTAAAATACCTGTAAATATGTTTTAATTTTTATTGTTTTTCTTTGGACATAATAACAAAAAAAAAGAAAAAAGGCGCTGTCGGCGATTTTCAGAGAGCAATGTGCGAAGATTCGTAACGTCTAATGAGAAAAGGCGTGCATGGTTAATTCAGCTATAAAATGCACTTTATATTCATATGAGCATTGGCCAAGTCACTTTGAAAAAATAGTAGACATATATTTCAGTTGATATTATGAGCAGCATAGTGTCTCAATAAATTTTTTATTATTCTTCCTTATTTGCATTCTACATCTTAATTTTTTATTGACAGTTTTTCTGACAAGCTCGGTCTGCCCCACCAGGATTACTGCAGAGGCTGTCATAATGTGGAGGAAATGGAATCGGTACACCACCTTGCATAAGAGTGCCCTGCACTTTAGGACAGACGTTGTTGGTTTTGATTGAAAGCATTTGAAAGCCTGGTTATGGCGGCGAACATGCCACTGATGGAACTGCCCGGTTTCATTCGGAACTCGGGGTGATTCCAATCCCCCACTTAAGTATCATGATAAGAGCGTTTACCTCAGACTGAGTAACACATTGGGCCATATGGGCCACTGAGTGAACTTACCCATGAACGGTAAGCTACCTAACCTTCTTATCTGCTACTACGATCTTCAGCTTGTCCTATGTATTGTTCAGTTTTGCCGCTTCCATGCCTAATTGTCGTTGTTGACACTCCGTTTCTCGTATTATCGGCTAGGAATCTTCGCAGTGTGCGCCCAATCCAGGGCCATTTCCATTTTATAAATTTGTACTAAACAAAACTCTGTCCGCGCTTAGTCCAAAAACATTTTTTTCCAAATATCTCACAGTTTAATGTCCTCTATTTGACAGACTTGTTCATAATATTGTCTTGTATTGTTTATGCGCTATACTAGCCCCTCTTCCAGTTTCAGATTATATGAATGAGACGGGACTGACTTAGATATTGTGCGCTTCCTATTATATTTAATATAAAGTGTGTCTGAGGGATCGTCGAAATGTTTTCTTCTTTGGAAATCGATACCATTATGTGTGGAATATAACATCATTCAAATGGTGTTTCTTTGAGTGGATCCCAAAATCCACTTCTATATGCTCCCATACTTGCTACGTAAGAAAAGCCTACAGGAACATGTGTGACAGAGTCAAAACATGATTTGGCCAGTTCACAATAGCTCTAAGCAGATGCAGCGTATCTGTTGATACTACATGTCTTTGGTATACAAATCAAACAATTTAGGCCAAAAGAAGTTGTAGGTCATCAACTTATAGTGCTTGACGTAGACACTGAATGTCTGTCATTCTCAAAGAAATAAGCACCGATGACGGTCAAGTTAAAGTTAGCACCAAACAGTGATTTTTTGGCTTTACATTGGACGCTCATGTGGATTGATATCGTCATAATTTCGAGAATTTCATCTCGAAATGGGCGCCTTCATTGAAGATATATTTGCGCTGAAAATTATGGTTCATTGCGACCTGCTCTATGGTCTATTTAGGTTACACATATCCTTGGCTGTGTAGTCCATATCCGTTATCAACTGTCAAACTTCGAAAATCCTAGTTGGAAGGCCCTGTATATATATATTACTTGTATTGTTATCATAACATTCAGTAGACTCTCCCATTGAAAGCCTAGAGGCTTCTTTCTGAAAATAATTTCAGGGGCTAACGTCATAAAGAGTTTCTCTGACAATAAGATGTTCTTTACTTAAAGCATGTACGCGTTGGTGTTCTCTTACAATAGAACTAATACGTACACTTATACGATTATGTGTTCAATAACCCAATGTATTTTCCTGCGATAAAAATTATGATCCATTGCGACCTATTCCATTTAGCTTACGCATGTCCTCGCCTGTATAGTCCGTATCTTTAGAAATTTATTTTCAGACGCCCCTTTCGCTTTAAAACACGTACAATTCTTTATTTTTCTGTTTGTGGTTTCAATTTAATGCTACTGTATTATTTAAAATTTTTCACGCCCTTGAAGTATGCTCTTATTTTTTGTATGCCTAAATATATGCTATAATCTGTTTAAATTATTGATATGTTATAGGTGTATTTTATATTTTTTTTTTGCTTTAAAGATTAATTATTTCGGTTCAACAACTGATGTGTGTTGTTATTCAACAAAAGGATGGATTGGTTAATTTAAATAAAATTTATTGTATGCTGTTAGCAAGGGTTAAAACCTTTACCTCAATAATAATTATTGAAATACACTTATTATTATTAATTTTGTATGTATTTTCGTTTTTTTTTTCTTTTTTCTTTTTTCTTTTTGTTATTACATTACATTATTAATTTGTCAACTACAAAATGCCACAGCATAGTCCCATTGCCCATTAAGTTATATAGACCAGCAAACAAAATATGGAAATCTGTGATGATATGGTGGTACATTTGTGGTGATGATATGTTAAATACCCAGCAAATTTTTTTGTGGACAAAAAAGGAATAAAAAATATCAAATTTTTTAAATGTTCTTTTTTCACTTGAAGGCCTATTTACTATTATTTTAACTGGACATTGTTTAACATTTGCTGGGTATTTTTTTTGTTATATTTTAAGTGCAATATGCCTGTACTTTAATTTAAATAATTAATAATTTGATTGCTTTTTTATAAGTTTACTATTGTGGTATTAAAAATATCAATCAATACATGGACATACACACTCTCTTTCTCTCTCACACACATACGCACACACACACACTTTTTTCAATTATTATTTACATATGGTTCAATTACATCGACATACATACGTTGCAGTATTGCATGTAAGTAAGTAAGTATGAATGAATGATTTTTAACAAATATTTTATTTAAACAAAAGTAAAAGGAGAGAAAAAAATTTAAAATAAAATGAAAAATAATACGAATTAATAAATAATAAAATAGGAAATGATATGTGAATAATTTTTTTTTAAATTAATGACAACCAATGAAGTATAAAAAAAAAACAGAAAAAAGAAATTATAAATCCGACCTGACCTTCATGATGGTAAATGGTGCCTTTAGTTCTTCATTCAATGTACGCTCATATGATGTTTGCGGGAATTCTGGCGGCAAATCATTAACATCCCGTACATTTATTATAATCGTTGTTGAATTCTCATTTAAACTATCTGAGGCTACCAATTTAAGTTCATACTTTCAGTTCAGCAAGTAAACAACAACGTTTCAAACAATAAATTTCACATAAAAAAAATATAAAATAAACAAAGAAAAAAATAATAATAATAATTGAAAAACAACAACAACAAAAAAATTATTAAAAATAAAACAAAAACAATTTAAAAAATTTTAAATATTTTTAAAGGAAATTTACAAGATTTTTACATTTTATTTTTTCAAATAATTTGTTGAACAATTTTATTGACTTTGAATTTATTTTTTTTATCACAATTTAATGAAAATAAAAATTTTATTTCATACACTTTTTTACACAATTGGATCCTGTAAAAGCCTTTGTAGCTTTCTATAACATTATTGAAATTCGTGCAAGAATGGTTTGAAGAAAGTCCTTTGAAGGATAACGAATGGTATTTTATATACAACTTATGTTCACATGAATTACATACAAAATATGTAAATGACTTCTAATTTTAATTTGATTCAAACTATAGACATGATTCTGAAATGACTGCACAGCTTTTCACGCAAGTACCGATCTCAGAAATTGCGACAAAAATGCAAGCCTTTATCCCCAAATGATATGATCACCGTATTCGTCAACACAACAGCAGCCTCCGGTTCCGGACCAATGTGGCATAGAAGGAAACGAAAAGGCGGCCGAATTGGCATGGCAATGATAGGAGATGTCTAAGGAGGCAAAAATGGAGTCTCTACGGGAAAACTTTTCGAAATTAGAAAATGTAGCATGGAATTCCACAAATAGTGATTAGCTCGACATACCTCGATGGCGAATTTCAAAACAGCTGCACGCAGCTGTCGGCAGCTGAGGAACCAGGGAACTAATTGCGTTTGACAAGAAAACGGTTCGCATTCTAACAGAGATTATGAAGGGGCATTGCACTATTGGCAGTTTCGGTTTGCCCTACCAGCATTACTGCAGAAGCTACCGTGATGTGGAGCAAACGGAATGTGTACATACATACATACATAATTGGTCATTACAACCCTTCAGACAGGATTACGACCACACCACTTATTTTGTGTGTGTTAATTATTATACATGAGTGGTGGGACCTACAGTTTAAAGTCGACTCCGAACGACAGATTTTTGAGAAACTTTTCATGGCAATTTTATTTACTCTCAGAGTTTTTGCCAGGAATCTGCTGAGAGGAAGTCGCCGAAGAAATACTTATTGTATTTTGTTTTGATGTCTGGCCTGGGGCTCGAACCTTGGCTAACAAGCCAACACACTACGTACTAGACTACGACGACTTTTGTGTACAACACCTTTTAAGCGAGGGCCCTGCACTTAAAGACAGACATTATCGGTGTTTAAGTGACAGAAGGTTTGAAGATCTGGGCATGAGGTGAAAGTATTCTTATGACCGTTAAAACAAGAAACTCTCACACAGCAGCAGTAGAAGCTTTGTTGGATTTAAGCTCGTTGCTTGCGTTAGTGATGTTTAAAACTATAAAGACTATGGTTAGGAGATACATCAGAGGGTATCAAGCCGTAGGTATAGGATGACTTTAAATAATAAAAATGGTTGTAGGTTAACGACATCGAAAGACATTTGATATTTGAACGGGAAATAGCAATGCAATCTGACAGTCACATCTCTATCCAAGCACTTAGCTCTTATGAGATTGACACGATGTTAAAATGAGACTCCCTGTGAAAGTGGAATCACCTAGACGTAGAAAATAATATCACCCTTGACAGGATTCCAGGTATTAAGGGAGCTCAAGGCGATAAGCGGGCAAATAAGGTTCCAAAAGGGCGTAACCCACATTGCTTATGGTTGCAGTACCTTTCTGTGAAGTTTGCTATACACACTGAAAGGCAAACACAGAGATTTTGGAGATGCTGAATTTGGGACAATTTTAATTTATACTATCGGGAAATGGCCTGAGTGGGCACTTAGACGCAAAGAATATTTGTACAGGATAAAAATCGCATCAATGCCAATATGTAGATACTAGAATGAGGAAAAGTAAAGGAATTAATGGAGAACACATTTGGAAACAGTGTTGTATTGAAACATTACCAAAATAAAACCCTGGGCTCTCATCAAGGCGTTACATTACTCAAACTGATGCCTAATAGCATACTGATTGATGTTCCTCAAAAGAATGGGGTTATAAAAGATATTATATGGAGGAGAGTAGTAATATTTTTCAATTTCTAACATAAAGAGGTTTCATTTAAAAGAGTACGTTTTCTGAGTAAATAAAAAACTTTTGCCTGAAAATATACTACAATTTTTCATGATTATTTTCCTTAAATTATGCAAAGATATTTTATAACATATTTTTTTTTAAGCTTTAATGGTAACTCCAAACATGTTTGTTTAATAAAAAGAATATCTTTCCCGTCTGTATTACTTTTTTACTTCATAAAATGAATAAATGTTTTTTCTTATGAATTTTCAGCACATATTTGCAAAAAGCTACGCACAGGAGCTGTAGATTTCGTACAAATAACGGTATAAACTATTAAATATAAACAAGCGTTAAATGTTACAAATATTACGGAGGAAAAACTGCAGCAGATAAACACAATAAAAATATGAAAAAATAAAGTCTATTTATATGGATATAAACCTGACGTGATTGACATATTGCTACCCAAATGAAATAATACAAAAGAAGAAAAACCAAAAAATATGTGACAGCTGGAAAAGCTAAAAAATACCAGGCATTTCACTCTTTTTTCACTGGATATTTTTTGGTGTTTCTTTTTTTTTTTTTTTTTTTTGTGGGTGGATATGGTAATTAAAAGAGGTTTTAAGCACTATTTTTACGCTTTACCAATGAATTTAATTAACAAAATCACTTCCAAAAAATAGAGAAAAATGTAATAATAATAAATTACATACATATGTACATACATATATATATGTATACATATGATATGTACAGTGAGAGTGCATTTTTGAGAATAACAATTTTTTTTAATTAAAATTCGTGTTGATGTTTTAAGAAAAACAACAACACCAAAAACAATAATAAAAAACATTAAAAAAAAAACAAGAAATAATAAACAATTCTCATATAAAATATTCATGCATAAAATTTTGTAAATTTTAATGAAAAACTACAGCTAAATGAACATAAAAAAATCGAAATTTTTTTTTGCAGCAAACAAATGAAGGAGAATAATAAAAAGCAATAAAACAAGGGCGAACGAAATTAACTTCGAACTTGGAATCAAAACAAAACTAAAAAAAGCGTGTTTGATTGATTGAATTTAAGGTAATGAATTTTGTTTGAAAAGTAAAATTTTTTTTGCATATATAATGGGGATGTTAGTAACCTGTAGCACACGTTTAGGCAAATTGCGATCATCTTCTTCGGTGATTTGTGTACGATAGGTGGGTCTTTCAAAGACCGGTGGATTATCGTTGACATCCTTAACGTGTATAATAACGGTGGTATAGTTTTCCTTTAAATTATCCGATGCAGCTAAACGTAACTCATACTAAAGTTGGATTTTTTTATTATTATTGATACGTGGTCGTAAGCGTAATTGTAACAATTATTATTAAAAAGATTTTAAATTTAAAAAAAGATTATAGTTAAATATTAAAAATAAGCTTAAACCTAATTTCTGTGTTAAAAGCTAAAAATTATAGTCTACTTTTGGACTGGCTCTGTTTAGTAATTCTAGTTTTAATCAATTTAGAACACCTTAGTCTACTCCTGCTATTGAAAGCCAAAAATGGAGAATGAACGCTTTCGATAATTCTTGTAAAATTGTATGTACGCGTATGTCAGATTATTCATTAAATTAACCTATTATTGTGATATTATTCAAACTGAAATAATGGCCATTAAGAGAGCTACTGAACGAGTGTGGTGTTAGACTATATTAAGTATAGAGATGTACAGGTTTACTGTGTTAGATCTTTAGGGATCTAAGTATTCCCGGAGGAGAGAGTGAAATATTCAAGTGAATATATGAATGTGGGGACAATGAAGGAAATAAAATATTTGTTCCACAAATTCAAACTTGAGATTTTCATTCCTCTATGAGAGTGGACAAATCACGTCACTAAGACCTTACTTGCTTACTTAATTGCTCTTTACAACCCTCTTAGACAGGATTACCACCTAGGTTCTCACACCACTTGTGTTGTGTGTTTTAATTTTATCCATAAAGTCGACTCTGGACAACTGATTTTTTTGAGAAACTTTTTCATGGCAATTTTATTTAGTCTCGGAGTTTTTATCAGAAAGCTGCTGAGAGGAAGTCGCCTGAGGAATATTTGTTTTCATATTTCGTTTTTGTTTGACATGTCGAGGCGACACATTATCTACTAGACTGCGGCGACTTCACAATAATTCTTTAATCATTCGTAAAGGAAGGGTGGGGCAATTTGTGTACTCTTAAAAGGACCCGAAAAATCTGGCCTTCATTGGATTTTTATGATTTAAAATAAATCTACCGTATATACGACTTAGGAACCTTATAGCGGGCTGTCATAAAGAGACACAGCCTAGTAGGGACTTACGTTCAAAGGTTGACAATATCCTTGTATAACTTCAGGGGTCATAAAGATACACAGCCTAATAGGGACTCGCGTTCAAAGGTTGATAATATCTTTTCATGTCTTCTGCAGAAGAAGAGACCAATTAGTATTTTCTTTATCATTGTCCAAAACATGGGGAATTAAAAAATTTTTTAAGTCACATGATTTGCTTAATATGATCCTGATCATCCCAAAAGTAGACTATATTTTCCATAAAATATTTTTCAATTATTAATTGAAATGTTTTTCTTATATTTTTTAAGATTTTTGTTTTTAATAATTTTAATTAATATTCATTTAACTTACCCTTCTACGTGTTTCATAATCTAAAGCACCGGCCACATAAATAGCACCAGTCATATTTTTAACCGCAAATGCACCACCAATATTACCACTTGTGATTTCATAACGTATGCGAGAAGCTGAAATTATATTCATTTTAAAAGAATAATTAAATTTAAAAAAAAATTTTTCTCATTCGGGATTTAAGACTAAAGCCAAAGAATTTTACTTACATTCATCATGATCTTTGGCGGTTACTGTCAATACCGTATGCTGTATATCTTCATTTTCATCGACTTCCGCCTCATATAAACTCTTATCGAAATAGGGTGGATTATCGTTTTTATCCGCAATGCCAATACGTATGAATTTTGTCACTATATAGAGGAGTAATAAAGAAAATAAAATATAAGAGAGTAGAACAGAATAAAAATTGGTTTTAAGCAATTATCACGTATTTCATATAAAAATTATTACAATTATATTCGTTTCAATTAAACGCACAACCACAAAAGCCTAAAGGAAACGTGTTAATATTTAAGAATTTATGTTTAATTATGGTATATAGAGGATAATAAGGAATAAAATGCGCTCTTTAGTTAAATACTAAGACTTATTTTCATATGCAGAGCATGTTGGTCATAAATTTAAATATTTTTTTCCTATAAATTTATTCTCCTTTTTGTGTTTTATTCCATTTTGATATTCTTTTTTTATACTATAAGTTTCGTTGAAAGTTATGCAATACAATGTTAATTTTATTACAGCCTTAATTTATGCTTTATAAAAAGTTTTTAATTTTTTTATTTAATAAAGGGTCCGCCAAATAACTTTTTTTTTGGAAATGCTTAAAAAAACTACTGAATATTTTCTCATATTTTTTTTTATTTTTTTTTTTTAAAGTACAATCCTTCCGGTTAATAATGGAAAATAATTTCAATCAAATGGCTGCCTCGGCTGGCTATGCATTAGCCTACACGATCGGTCCAATTTTTAAGCACAATATCGATTGTGTGCAGCTGTATTTCAACAATGGCTTCACGAATATTGTCCATTTAAAGCGTCAATTGTCTCTGGCTTGTCGGCGTAACACTTACCTTTGACGTTACCCAACAAATAATAGTCCAACGGTGTCAAATCGCAGCTCCGAGGTGGCCAAACGACATCAGCTCTGCGGCTGATAATGCGATCTTCTAAAACAGGGCGCAAAACATCGAGTGTAGCTTCGGCTGTGTGGCACGTAGCGCCGTCCTGTTGAAACCAAATGTTGCCAATATCCTCCTCTTCAATTTTTGTGAACAGAAATTCGTTCAACATGGCCCGATAACAATCTCCATTGACTGTAAGGCTACTCCTTGCACATTTTCGAAGAAAAATGGCCCAATTATGCTTCTGGATCAAAATCCGCACCAAACAGTGACTTGTGACAAATGCGACAATTTTGCTTGTTTACATAGATGCCAAAATCAAAATGAGCTTCATCTGAAAGGATGATTTTTTTGCCAAAATCGGCACCTTTTAGTGTAGGCTACTGCATGGCCAGCAAAGGCAGCCATTTGAATGAAATTATTTTCCATTATTAACCGGACGGATTGTACTTTGAAATAAAAAAAGAAATTTGGGAAAATATTCAGTGGTATTTTTTAAGTATTTTCAAAAAAAAAGTTATTTGGCGGACCCTTTATTTGCATTTATTTAGGATGTTTTGCTCATTTTTGTTTTTGCCACACTCAAATGCAGACACAACAAAAAATATTCTATTTTGTACAACTTAATTATTCTGGTCCAGACTAGAAAAACTTTTCATATTTGTTATGTATCTTGTATGTGTTATTGTTTCTTAAGTTTTATTTTTATTTGCTGTCCATTTTTGGGAAAATGTTTTTTTGTTAGAATAATAATATTTGACATTTTATAAATACAACAACAATACAAATATGAAAATAATATGTTTGTGTCAAATGCATTTGCAAATATTTTAGAAACAAAATAAATATTTTATTTTTTACTCATAAAATCTGCAACTTATTTAAATATTTTGTTTTTTATTTTCTACCAACAAATATTTGGTTATTGTGTGCAAAAAATTCAAAGAAAAATAAAAAATAAAAAAATAGCCGTAAGCTTGCTTATTAGAAATGAACATCAAAAACTTTAAGAAAATATTAAAATAATGCATGAATGAATATACAATGGAAAGAAAAATATGTTCGTAACCATAAACCCAACCAATCAATGAACAACTAAGCAATGGTTTCACTGCAGTAAGTTAGTTCATGTCATCACGCCTTAAAAAAAAATAATAAAGTCCCTATCGCTTCAGTCACTTAGTGTTACATACATACTAGGGAGGCCAAACGGGATTGATTTTTAAAAATCCCGGGATGCGGGATTTAGAAATCCCGATCCCGAAATCCCGGGATTTTTCGGGACAATTCGGGATCGAAAAATCAGGAAATATCCCGAGATTTCCCGAAATATCCCGGCATTTCGGAATTTTCTCTTAATAAAAAAAAGCTAAAAACAATTGTTTTATTAAAAATTTCATTAATTTTTTATCTTTATCACAATACACATGTTATAAAATAAAAAACAGAACAAAAAGTAACAAAAATAAAAATAATTCATATGTATACATACATATACACATGTATAAACACATTACTGAAGAAACAAATACCTACCATTTTAAGTACACTATTTCGTGTCCAAAATATATATATTTATTATATTCATTGTTATAATTTTTTAAAAGGATCAAAGACTCTAATATTTCATCGAAGAGCCTTAATTTTGATGCAAACAAAAACATCCTTTCTCCAAAAATATTTATCGTAATCTACACTTGTGCTATATGCAGAGTAAACTATTCACCTATAATACCTCGTGATTCCATCAAATCTATTTCTTTAGAAAGTTGATTGTCTAAACCATCAGCTGTATTAACAGATTTTATTGGACTTCGAGGGCAACGTTTAACTTTCTAACAATGGAAGTCAGGTTCTTATTCAGTTTGATGTCGAGTGATATAGAATATTCACTTCATTGTTACATGATACACCTTTCATTTCACCTTGTCCCTGATGTAACCCTTTGTATGCAGAACGAACATAGCGAGCCGAACTACTAAGTGACCCAATTCGTAACTGGTCATGGGTGCTTCAGGAAATACCTGCACAGATTTGGACATGATACTTACCTCTATGCCCAAACTGTGTAGATGAGGAGGAAGACGCGGAGCATATTCTAACATCTAACAGATTTAGATGGCCCGGGCTTATGGAGGAGGTATTGAATTCTAGGATTCTATGGAGCCAATACAGTCAGAGAATGGCTGAAGTTATGCTAGAACTCCGAAGGCTGGAGGAGCGGAGGCGAAATTTAACTTAGTGTGACAAAGCTTTAAAGCTAACCAGCCCTCCGCGAATTAATACCTTACGGCAGTCCTGCGAAAGGAGAGTGTTTGAAGTGTGTAGGGGGTGAGCTTAGTACGTAGGCACCAGTGATGGTGAATCGTACACTCTTTTGTTGGAACAAAAGCGTCTTTCGAAGATTCCCACCTCCGGCTTAAGACAAAAAAAACATACATACATACATACATACTTACATACATACATACATACATTGCGACCTAGTGTTAAATTTATACATGAGTGGCGGGACCTACAGTTTAAAGTCAAATCCGAACGGATTGAGAGACTTTTCATGGCAATTTTATTTTCCTCTCATGATTTTTGGCAAAAATCTGCTGTAGATGTCTAAACTGAGTGATCTCACGTCTACGAACACACTACTTACTAGACTTTAAACTCATGTATAAAATAAACACACACAACATAAGTGGTGTAAGAAGCCAGATCGTAATCCAATCTAAAGGGTTGTAAAGACCAATTATGTATACATGTATGTATGTATGTTTGTTAAAATAGCCCTTGCCTTGCCTTAAACTCTGCCTGTGCAACTAGTCGTATTTTCCTTAAATTTATGCTGAAATGATTTTCTTTTTCTCTTGCATTTCTTTTTGTTTTTTTGTTTAATAAAAATTTCTAGAATTCTGGTAAAACACAAAACCATTTAAAATTATTCGATAACTTTAAATTATTTCAAAATACCACAATAAAATATTTATAATTGGGTCAACAAATGTGTTATAACTAACCCCTAAAAATTTATAACAATTCATAGATAAATTAATAAAATAATAATTTATTTACTAATAATATTAAATTCATATACCATTGAAAAATATGTTGTACTTTAAATATTAAAAAGTGCCTAAAAGTAGAATGTATTCGTTATGGTCAATATGTGTCAAAATTTTATTTTCTTAAGTGTTAAAATTTCAATTTTATTTAATTATTTAAAAACTTTTTTCTATTTTGGTAACTCAATTTAAAATTTAAAAGTATTTCTTTAATATGAAGACTATAAATTTGTTTTTGTATGAAAAATTTTGAAAGATTTTATTAAAAAAATGTATTTTACATTCAGCCTAAAGTTGTACCCATCATTACTACAATCTAACATTTACATAAGAAAGATGAAATTGTCAAATACTACCGTCTCCTTATGACAACATCGGGATACTTACACATGAGGTGAAAGCCAGTCTCTTCCTCCTCCTCAGACCCACAGCTGCTGTAGAAGTCATTTATCAAAATGCTTAACCTTTAGATATCCTAACCAAAAGGATAGTTTCCCGTCAGAATTGAAATTGTGCGATGGATGGTCATATGATTTAAGGAGAGAATCGGGTCGGTCTTCTTTTTATCCATACGTGTCCTTCAGAGTTAATCAATATTTCACATACCCTCATAGTGGCAGCGACATAGAGTTTCCCTGTAATAAGTGTTGACAATAAACCAATTATTTCAAGCAATCGGAGTACTTATGGTCTGTAGCCTGTCGGACTTTGAGGCCTCCCTATTGGTTCTGGCCAGTTCATCAGCGAAGCAGTTTCCCTATGTTCCGAAAACTCATATAAGCGTTATCTTTCAACGATCCAGAATTTCGCTTAGGCATTCTTGCTATTCATGGACATAAAAGGACATTGAAATTGCGTACGTTAGTGATTTAAACGCAGTCTGATTGTCCAAGTAAATCAAGAGATTTACGCAATTGCGTTGCTTTCAAAATTGCGATGATCTCTGCTTGTAAAAAACACTGCAGAGTTCAGGCAGCTTATAAGAAAATTTAATATCAGAATCCTTAACAAATATACCACAGCCCACTCTGTAGCTCATCTGTGAGTCAGCAGTATAAACTTCATGGCTCCGCCATTAGGAACCTCCTAATCTTCAAACCAATTAGAGTTCCAAACTTCAATTTTCTATTCAGAAACTTGTAAGGAGTCGACCTTAATGTGTTTATGTCTCCCCAGAATAGTGGTATGTCCTTAGTCTAGATTGGGTCAGGATTTGAAAGCAGTGTCTCGTAAGTAGTGTGTAGTCTTATTAGACGTGAGACAGTGATTCAAACCATAACTCATATACATATCTCGAGCAAAACGAAATGTTAAAAAATATTTCTTTGGCGACTTTCTCTCTGCAAGTTTCTAGCAATTGTTCTGAGAGTGAATAAAATTGCCATGAAAAGTTTCTCGGAAATTTGTTGTTCAGAGTTGACTTTAAACAGTAAGTCCCGGCATTCATGAATGAAATTAACACGTATAATATGAGTGAAGTGTTGTAATGACTACTTAAGGAAGTAAGTAAGAAGCAGACTGCCACTAAATCAGCCCTGTGCCTTAAATAGAGGTCAGAGGGGAGTCAATTGAGTGGTGGAGGTTTGAGTTAAAGAATTCTCTTCTAACCTTTGCCAAACACTCACTTAAGCTTATTTGCTCTCATTACATGTTTTGAAGTTGAGATATATTTGATTAACGTTGAACCCATATTACTGCTGCACAATAATTTGAAACTTATCGTCATATTACAGGGCTCATATCATATAATCGTGGGCTCAGCAGTTCGCAATATCTTAAGGCTAAGCCTGTACATGTGACTGCAGATTGATGTAGACATTTATAGCACTGATGGCTTTTAATATATAAAAAAATTAAGATAATTAAATAAATAAATAAAGTTTAAAAGGTTTCAGATAGGCAAACATTAATAAAAAAATTCTGTTTTTGTTTTTAAATCCACTAAAAACCGGTTGGCTTGTGTTATTGACATCATTTTTAAGTGAATTTTTTTATTCTTTTTTTCTTGGTTTATAATTCCAATGAAGTTTTACAAAATATATATGAACATGTGCTTAACATGAATGGTTTATTATTTAAAATAATTAGTTTGTCAAATATTTTAAGCAACAAAATGCACAATTGAACACCATTTCCATTTTTAAAATGTCCATAAAATTTTTTTACACAACAAAGTGCTTCAGTTTTACTTAATCCCTTAATCAATGCGTTTAAATTATTTTTTTTTATTTACAAATATTTTAATTAAAATTAATTTGAATGGGAAACAGTGTTAATACCATAATAGTTTAATATTTTTTGTGTTTTTTACACTTTTTTATTTCATTGTTTAATAAACATATGAATGAGTTTGAACAAACTTTTATATTTTGTTCTTTTTTGTTGTATGTTAACAACCACTTCCTTTTAGTCAATGTTAATTGTTGTGGCGGAAATTGTTGAAAAATGTCAAAAACAATATTTTGTTTAATGTTTTAGACTTCACACTGTGGCATAAAAGAACTAATTTTAGTTCAGTGCAGTGAAAAAAACTTAAAACAATAGCGGCAACATCCATAAAAGTCAGGCGATGAAATTTATTAATGGCAAAACATTGTTACCTGAAATATTTGCTGAGCATGAGTAAGAGATTTCATAGAATTAAAAAATACACAGGAAAAAAAAATAATTGCGGGGTGGTGTGAAAAGTTTATGAATTTGAAATATTGAAATGGATTTAATTTTTCAATATGATCTACCGATAGTTTAATCTACCTGTTCCAATAGATTCAATTCCAATTGCTTCACTGAAAACAATTTCTGGAGCGTTTTCGTTTCCTAAGGAAACGCGACACAGATATTACACAACATTTGTTCCTGCGAAATACTTGATGCAAAATATGAACTACTCGTTCAATTCAAATGTTTTATTCAACAAAGATCCAACACTACATTGTGGTGGTGATATGGTCTCAGAGGCCTATCTAGTGCAACGAAACTGATACTCTGAATGTCGCTCATGTTCGGCTTTCCAAGGAGAAAGGTTAGAAGCTTGAAAGTTGCTAACATGGGAGTACTCCAAAGAAAACTTCAATGCAAGATCCAGACCAAGTTGACGATGATTTCCGCATACAAACTGAATGAGCTTTTCAACAATGTGAACATCCTAACTTTACGCTTGAGGACGCCATAGTCTAGTAAGTACTGTGTTGGTTTTTTCAACGAGAGCCCGTGGTTGTAGCCCTGTCTGAGCCAGGAAACAAAACGAAAAATAAAAAATATTTCTTATTTTCTTTTAGCAGTCTTCTAGCAAAAACTCATTCATACATACACAATTGGTTATTACGACTCTATAGCCAGGATTGCGACATAGTTTCTCGCACCACTTATGTTGTGTGTGTTAATTTTATGCATGAGTGTTGGGACTTAGAGTTTAAAGTCGAATCGGAAAGGCAGATTTTTGAGAAACTTTTCAGGGCAATTTTGTTTACTCTCAGAGTTTTTCAGAAATATGCTGAGAGTAAGTCGCCGAAGAAATATTTTTTCATATTTCGTTTAGTTGGAGATCCCTGACCTGCGGTTTGAACCGAGACCTTACTTCTAAAAAGCTAACACACTACTATTAAGCACAAACATTGAATGGCAATAGATAGGCAAGGAGAATAATTAACGAATAATTTTCAAAAGCACCTCAACAGGAACTTATCAATACATTAATAAAATAACAAAAATATAACTGAATCAGCCCCACACTTCGTATGGCGTTTAAGGAAATCTGGTATGATCGGAAGTATAACGATAAGGGACACGAAGCAAAAGAACAGTAAAAATAAGAAGGTTGAAAGAAAACCATTCAAATACTGAAACATTTAAATATTTTATGTAAATACCTTATGTTTTTTGCCAGAATAATTATAAAAAATATTTTTCGAAAGACTTATTCAAATTACTTTTGAATACGCATCACAGCGTATGAGTGTTATGGTGTTCTATGAAAGCATTTTTTATATTAAGTATACGTCAGGGTGGTCCAAAATCACCACATCAATTTGCTGAAAGGAGGTCGGCGAAGAAATATTTTTTCGTATTTCATTTTTTTGGAGACGTCTGACCTAGGGTTTGAATTGTGGCCTTACGTCTAATAAGCCAACACACTATCAACTAGACTACGGCGAATTCAAATGCGCATATTAAGCACAAATATTGAATGCTTACTAATCGGTGTCTGCCTAACATTTTGAAAACATGTTAGGCAAGGAGAATAATTAACGAATAATTTTCAAGAGCACCACAACAGGAATAAAATAATAAAATAACATTAATAAAATAACAAAAATATAATTGGATCAGCTTCACACTTAGTATGGCTTTTAAGGATATCTGGTATGATCTGAAGTATAACGATGGTAAACATGAGGGACACAAAGCAGAAGAACACTAAAAATCGAGGTTGTCATAGAAACCATGTCGGTTTTCGTGATTGTCTTTTTTGAAAACCAATGTTGGTTTCATTTGGTGTCATGAAACCAAGTTGGTTTCGTTAATTTCGAACGTAAATTAAAACCAATGTTCGAATCAGCTGTTTTGCTAAAAATTGATAAAAAAAAAGAAAATTTTGTTTAAAATTGAAATTATTTATGTTAAGAAATACATACAATGTCAACAGCAATAGTAGTATTTTTATTATTAGAAGAAAAGCGTCCAGAAAGAGTGAGGAGAAGAATGCTGAGAGATTGTAGCAATCCACTGGAGCTGCCAGAGGCAATGTAAGAAGTTTTTTAATCAGGAGGAAGTTTCTTGTACTCATATATTTAACTATATTTTACAGATTTGTTTCTAATTATCACTTAAACAAAGAAGCATTTCGTATGATACTAAATGCTATTAAAGAACATTTGTCACGATCTAAAACTCTTCCGATTTTACAACTTGATGCTACGTTTCGCTTTTTTGCAAAAGGGTCGTAACAAAGATCAGTCGGGAACGATTTATGTATAAGCTTTGGTAGAAGTACAGTATCAGAAATTTTGACTGATGTAATCAAAGTCGTGGAGTGGTACATTTACCGACAGTGGGTCCAGCTGAAAATGAATGGATATGAAAAACGTAGATCAAGAGACTATTTCTCTAACAAATATAAAATTCCTTCAATAATTTGTTGTATCGATGGGACTCACTTACTTTAATCGAGTACAACGAAAACGATATCCTTTTGCCACCAAATGATATAGAAGAGGAAAATGTTCCATTACCACTGCCAACATCTCAACGAAGTGAAGCTCAGGGAATCAGGGGTGAAATACAAGCAATTTATAGGAAAATGAAAAAAACTTTTAGTAAAAAGCAGGATATCGTTGGCCTATATCAAAAATGTAGTTTATTTGTTCTGTGGATAAACCATTTTGGATATAGGATGACCATATCTTCTTTATTATTAATACAACAACTAAAACAACCAAAATTCAGTCTTTTTTAAGTTTTTTTTATTAAGACTCACAACTGTCAGCTGGTTGGTTTATTTCAAATAAGAAAACCAATAACCTTGGTTTCTGTGACACCTAAAACCGATATTAATTCCAATTCGAACATAAAAACGATAATATCGTTTTTGATGACACCATAGCATTTTTTCTCGTCGTTTTTAAAACCAATTTCGACAAGATTGGTTCCTATGACAACCCCGAGTTTGTTTTTGCCAGAACACGTTTGAAAGAACAGCGCAGCGTATGAGTGTTTCAGTGTTTTATGAAAATATTTTTTATATTAAGTATACGTCAGGGTAGTCTAAAATCATCACATCAATCTGCTGAGAAGAGGTCGGCGAAGAAATATTTTCTTATATTTCGTTTCGTTGGAGATGCCTGAGTTGGAGTTTTGAAACTGAAGCTCATGTCTAACAAGCCAACACACTAGCTACTAGACACAGCAGCTCCCGATTACACTGTAATTTCATATGTAGACATTATGGTGACTGATGATCGCTATTCAACAGATTATTTAACGATAACACAAATACTACTTGCATGGTTAACAGTGACGGCAGACTCCATTAGATCCGAAACACATCCATTATGGTCTTTGAGCCGGGTCTTAATTTTGTAAAATGTAAATGACTTTTATTGTTTAAATAAATAAAATAAAAATTAATAATGAATTTTTCCCTTTAACCTTGAAATACTTAATTTAATTTAAATTATAGTGTTTATTTAGTTTATTTACTGACAAAACGAAATTAAATTGAATTTTATCCGAAGGGAAATTTATGTGGTTTAAACCACAATATAATTTGAAATTGTTACCGGAAGTTTTTCTTTTCAGCAGCTGCTGCTGAAAACCAAACAATAATAATACGGTGTGGAATTGAATTCAATTGAATTGTTGTTAAGCAATTATCTGGTGAAATAAGCGAGAAA
Source organism: Sarcophaga subvicina (assembly GCA_936449025.2). NCBI lineage: Eukaryota > Metazoa > Arthropoda > Insecta > Diptera > Sarcophagidae > Sarcophaga > Sarcophaga subvicina. The sequence goes on along the minus strand of OW388082.2, from coordinate 100,113,142 downwards.
AAAATAAAAAAAATATCATCCAATAAATTGTCTTCCTATGCACAATACAATCTTTATTTATTTTCAAAAAAATAAACCCAAAAACTATTTTCCTACAGAGGCATATGATTCCGAAGCACTCTTCACCATTCGTTGGCGTTCAGTCAAGCGTTAAACTTAAAGATAAAATTTCTTATTCTTTGGAACAACGTAAGATTGTTTCCCAGGAGGTTGTTACAAAAACTCGCGCAGAAGAAGAATTTACTGCTGCTTGGGAAAGACTTTTTAACAAACTTGGGGGGGAAAATATATGTGGTGGTTGTAAAGTATAAAAACAGCAAAACATTCCACAATACAGTCTCAATAAAAAGAGGAAAGAAAATACATGCAAATTCCTTTTTACAGAAGTAAACACTATCACTAAACACCACCTCTACTTCCTCTAGGAAAATGTCAGATATAGTGTCGATATGTGTCTCTTCTTGTCTATGCTCCAAGCATGGAAAATTGATGTTTAAAAATGAAATCAAAATTTATGTGTGATTTTCATCTACTAAAAGAAGTTGAAAAGAGTAAAAACAGTGCCATTATAAGTTAAAGGAAAAATAACTAAAAAAGAAAATGATTTTGTGATAAATAAATATTATAAAAATATTTCCCCAAAACCAGATTTTGTTTACAGAGGGTTATCAAGTAATAAAAGCATTCGTTTGTCTTTGTGATTGTGATTGGAACGTGTAGATTAATTTAAAAGAATGGATTTTTTTTAAAAAACTGCTTTATTTACATTCTAATTCGAAAATAAAATCATTTCTTAATTAAAAATGATGGAAAATATATGAGGAATGCATAAGCATGGAATAATGTTGAAAGCACTTTGTAGTTACAAAAAAAAAAAATTCAAAACCATATTAGAAGGATGGATAAACTGTAAGACTGAATCGAAAATATAGTCAATCATCAAGAAACTACAGGATTGCTGTGTAGAAAAAAAGAAAGTGCAACCCAAACTCGTATTGTATAACCACTTGAAGCTTAATTACACGGTCCATCAAGAAACATCTTACCTAGGGAGCTTTCCTTAGTCCTGGACAATGCAGAAAAGTTTTAGAGAATATCAGTGACAGTCTCTTCCTGCATTACATATATACATACAGACATGATTGGTCATTATAACCCATTAGCTAGGGTTAAGACCTAGCTTCTCATGCCGCTTATGTTGTGTATATTAATCCAAAAGTGGCGGGACCTACAGTTTAAAGTCGATTTCGAACTACAAATATTTCAGAAGCATTTCAATGCAATTGGTTTTACTCTCACATGTGTTTGCTAGAAATCTGCTGAAAGGAAATCGCCGAAGCAATATATTTTTTATACTTATTTTTAGTCGGCATAGGTGATACTGTCACACGTGCCAAGCGTGACCGAGACGATGATTTAGATGAAAGGAATAGTGCAGACGCTTGGATGACTCCTCAACTTTCGATTCGCAATCCGGACGCGGATTTGAACACGAAGAGGCCAAAGGGCCAAAAGGACTCCACTCCGAAGTAATACCACCGTAGTTCCGGAGTGGGCACAAACAAGTCCACAGGAGACGAGGGGGGATTTAGTGGGTGAGGGCCCCACACACGGAGGATGTGACGACTTCCTCTATGGTGCGGTTAGGTACATTTACCCCTCCTCGGAGAAAAAAAAAATACATTCAACCTACCATTTTCAAGTAATAGTCGAGAATACTTCTTCTAATAAGGATCGACTTGGTAGAGGTAAAGTTCCAGCAAGTTAGATTTTACCCGTTAATTTTCGGACTTTAGACCGTTAGAAGCTTCATGCGAGACAATTCAATTCATTTTTATACGCTTTTACCAGCCCAGAGATGTGAGGATGATTCAAGATGGTTTCGACCGAGCTCACGGCTTTTTTCAAGAACAGCTCGTAGCTGCTTAACAGCTTATGCAGCAGATTTCTGTCAACAATTCTGAGAGTAAATGAAATTGAAAGTTTCTCAAAAAAATCTATCGTTCGAAGACGATTTTGAACTGTAGATCCCGCCACTCCTGGATAGAATTAACACACACAACATAAGTGAAGTGTTGTAATGCCCAATTATATATGTATGTATATTATGTTTGGCATGTATTACAAAAAAAACTAAATTTTTCCTGAAATTAAAATTTTTCTTATAAATTTAGTTTTCATTGGAAATTTTCTTAAAAACATCATATTTATCGTATCTGCGACTGTTTCTGCTACAATATTCTTGAATATGTTTATGATTTAAAACTCAATTACTTTTTAAACATTTTATCAGTAAATTAACAATTAAATGGCAACTGTATCGGTGTCATAAAATATTTTTCTCTTTTTTGGCAAAGAAATGCTTTAATTAATGAATTTAAATGTGAATTTAAATTTGAATTTAAATTCAAAACAACAGACTGCAGATGTCTTTAATTTAAATCAAATAACTTTTAATAATAATTGCTAACAATTGCAATACAATAACAATCTAACAACAATATTATGTTTAAAGCAATAACAACAACAACAACAATAAAACACAATATGTACGACATTATTTAAATATATATTAGAACAGCAACAACAACAACAACAATAAACAGAGAAATTTAGTTGCTTTAAAAAAAACTATTATTTAATAATAGCCCTGGTTTTATCTTAATAACCAAACAACAATTATATTCAAACAAATAGAAATACACAGATACATACACATACACATACACATACAAACAATAAATATGCAACAATAATAACAAACTTCTATACAGTGGGACAGAGTAGAGCAGAAGAGATAAGAGCAGGAAAACCATAGCAAGAGAAAAATATACTTATAATTAAAGAAATATGGGGTGGGGTGGGCAAAGGAGGTATAAACAATACGTACATATATAAGTGAAAGGTAAATAATAAAATCTTAAGCCTTCATACACTAACACACTAACAAACATTTACAGGTTGCTGCTTTTCAATAACGCAAGAAGTAGAGAAGGAGCAAGAGTGAGTGAGTGAGTGGTGAGAGTGAGATTATAGTTGAAAGAGAGGGGAAGAGAGAATTAAGCTTTACCTGTAAATTGTCGTTTGATGTGAGCATTTGCTGGTGTATGTGTATGTAATTGAGATTTCATGTTTGTCATTATGTATGTATATATGTATTTATTTAAGGCTTTAGCATATTACAACAATCGCACCTACACACGCTTATTATACCATACTCTCTTACACACTCACACAGTTATACACCCACTTAAACAGACAATACATTACATATACACACACTTCTGTATCGTATTTGTGTATTTTTTTCCTTGTAGAAAACATTTGTTAGGGGATCTTAAGATCTTTATGTTAATTTCATGTATTTTTCTTCTAATTTCTGTAACAAATCTCTTAAACTGCTTAATGTTATTGTCATTGTCGTTGTTATTACAGCTGTTGTTGTTGTTGTTGCTGATATTATTGTTGTTGTTGTTGTCGCTTACTGATTATCATTTATATAACCATGGGTACTATTTTGTAACATGTGCTAGGGAGTGTGCTATCCAGTAAGAATGGTGGATGTCATAGGTTTCAAGCAAACAGTAGGAGGAAAAAATATAGCAATACTTTTATTTAATTTTATTTATAGTATTTGGACCATGCCTAATATATTTGCATATAATGAGAACAACCTGACCTACAGCAGAGCTGGAGGCTTTGTTGGATTTAAGTTTATTGCACATGGTAGTGAAGATCGAAACTTTGGAGACTATAGTTACGATAATAGCAGACAAGTTTAATACACGATTCATTAGGGTATTTCCATAACCTAATAAATCGAGTGGTTGAAAACTGCCTTTTTAAATGTCATCTGGATAGACTCCAGTAGACTCTAGAACACCTTGGGAAGTGTTTTGCAATGAGACTTGGTACCAAAAGTAATCTGGAGGCTACATAGTTTGTCAAAAAAAGGAATCATTCCATAGCATATTTGAAAACTGGTATTTGAATATTTCTATGCAACAGGAAAAATGCGGTTCTATGGTCTATGTCAACGAAAATTTGATCAACAGAACAGAATAGAAACTACAAAGGACCGGCATAGCAGAACTGTCTGAGAGAGCACTCATGTGATTTGGTGTCAGTTCGAAAATAGTATGGAATGGAATCTACTAGATTGGGTTGCCATCTGCTGGTTATCAAAGTATCTAGGAATACTAGGCAATGACCAAGAGGAAGAGTTTACGAGGAGGTGATGTTCCACAAAGCTGATGAGGCCTGAATGTTTCTGTAGAGTGGGAAAAATGTTTGGCGGAGTATACTCAGATAGAGAAAGGCAGAGATTCTTATTAAACAAAATAGGTTTAAAGTAATTTCAACTTTTGTTGGGTAATTACAATGGGACGGAATTTTAATCACGCATCAGACTTTTCGGAAAAAATCTGAGGTTAGTAAGCAGCATTATTACAGGGTACAGTCAACTGAAAGTACTCTTGTTCGAAATGGAGATCATCATGAAGCATATATAACGATTCTGTGACGATGATGATTGATCATTAGATAGATGTACAATGTTGAGCAGGAAATTGTTCTCCTTGTCACCGATCAGCCTCCTGAAGCATAAAAGGACCATAGATTTGGAGGAGATATTGTTGGGATATGCATTATAGATAAGAGGACAGTATAATGGATCATACGTCTGCCGTACTTTGAATAATAATAAACAATATACATATAGTGTCTCACTGCAGATCTGAATGAATATTTCGCTGCCTTCCAAAATGTATCAATACAAAGTTTGTGTGCAGTTCTACTACTGTATATAAACTATGTAGATGTTCAAAGTAACCAAAAAATGCATCAACTATAAAAACGATGCCTGATTGCTTTTTGACTGCGTTAAAAATACACATTGACGACGTTTTGAAATAGAATACATTGTATATATTTTGTACAGCGGCATTATGGAACACGATACTTTGTTCAAACACAAAGCAACTAACATTTTGGAAGGCAGCCTTTATGTTGTGATTACGATAGCAGCACGGACAGTATGCACTTTACATGTTCAACAGCCCCTATGCGTTAAGTTTACGTAAAAGAGAGTCGTTGAGTGTTGCTCTGTAGCACCTACTGTCCTGTCCTCGTCACAAGAAATTTTCAAGCAATAAATGCCCGCGGATTGCTAGATCGGTGAACTGTCTGCATTTTATAAGGAAAAATCTTTAACATTTCTTTTTCTGTAGAGGCAGTCGTTTGATGCTCAATTTTGTGGTACGTTTTTTGGTTGATACCTCGGGATTATATTTTTTTAAGATTTTCAGCCACAAGTATAATATTGTAAGCAGAAAGACTACTTTGAAGCCGCTTAGATGTGACAGCATTTCGTTTTCTCTCACTTTTTCTATACAGGCAGATGAACGCAGTGGTGTTCGTACTGGAGGATATATTTTGTAAAAATTCTATATTCCTTAAGGAAACTAAAAGAAAATAAGAAATAGTCGTTTGAATATATAGGTTTTGATCCTTAGGATCCTAATTTAATCCCAACAATCTACTGTTAAAAGTTTGACTATGATAGTCGAAGTAAAAATGGCGAGGTTTCTAGAGAAATTGGAAGCAAATAACTTTGTATTCCTTAGTGATGTCGTAATGGATGCGGTAAAACTATAAATTTTGGAAATACAATTTTAAAAAACTGTAGGGTATTAATTATGTATTTAAGTTAGAAGAACTTCAGTTTATGTATGTATTTACTGTTTGTGAGTGTAATTTCATAAAAAGCGCACTTTCATATGCCTTTTGGCACAATCGCTTGCAGAAAGAAACGTTATTTTAAATTCAAAATCAATTATTTAAAAATTTTAGCTGGTATTTAAAAGAGTCAAATAACAGTCGTTGTAGTCCAATAATTACAAAATAAAATTATCAGAGTTACTCTTTGTCACCTCTACTACTACTTGAGCCAACAGATTAAGGTGCTAATTTTTTAAGTAAATTTTTTACAATATTTTTTCTGTTATATGCGTATGTCAGCTCTATGTAACCTACCTTAGTGTAAGGACTTAAGAAAACTATCCAATTTTCTTACATTATCCTGCAGAGTAAAGCAAATATAAATTAATTTGCATAATGGCCTACACAGCACTTTAAAACGATATGATGCTGTGGCCCTTTTCTAGATGGTTATCAGTGGCATCATAACAATTTGTGCTACGACTTACCAACAATAAGTTTCTTGTTGATATTAAGGAAAACAATGAATATAAATGGAATTTAAGCCAGAAAAGGTAAAGAAAAGTAGAAATGAAATCCTTTGAATAAATCTAGAATATAGGAATAGAAAATTATGGAAAAGGAAATAATAAATTCCCAAAACATACTGGCAGTAAACATTTACAAATTTGAAATTTATATTATTTTCTGTTCTACTTCACGTCAGTGACAAGCTCAAGCACGTTGGTATTTAGATTCACAAAGATAATCTAAAGATAAAGGGTTACAGTAGGAAGAAATTGTACTTCAAAAGAAGGCTTGGAAGATACAGAAGCAGTTTTATGTTCGTGCATTCGTTTTACTTGGAAATTGACTGGGATACTTGAAATATAGTAAAAGAAATGACTCATTTTGAGTCATGGCCGCAGTTTAGTAGATCGTGTGTGGGCTCATTGGGCGAAAGCCTGTTATTAATTTCTCTCTTAGACATCTTCGAACAAAACGAATTAAAGAAAAATATTTTTCCGACATCCTCACAGCAGATTTCTGGCAAAACTCTGAGAGTAAACAAAAATTGCCATGAAAAGTTTCGGAAAAACCTGCCGCCCGGAGTCGAAATTAAACTGTAGGTCCTGCCACTCATGTATAAAAATTAACACACACAACATTAGTGGTGTGAGAAAGTAGGTAGTAATTCTGGCTGATGGGTTATGTATTATGTGTGTTTGTACATAAGTGGTGTGAGAAGCTAGGTTGTAATCCTGACTAAAGGGTTGTAATGAGCATTTAAGTAAGTAAGTCCTACAAAAGTGACTGTAGCTATAGCTTTTGTTTACATCTGTTTAAAAATTTCTTGCATGACAATAGAACCATGGGAATTAATGCATATACCTAATATTAAAAAATAATTAAATTAAAAAAACTGATTTCATTGCCTAGGTGAAGCACTTACATTTGATCTTGAACATTAAAAAAAAAACAATTAACCTTGAAAACATAGAATACTTAGTCAAACGCTTTACTTTTCCATGTTTTGTAATCAAATTATACGAATTAATTGAACGTAAAGCCATTGAAAGAGATTCATTTTAAAACACGTTTGTACTTCAATTAGATGTCATTTGAAATTTTAAATTTACTTAACACTGTCAAACATAAGCGAACTACATACACATGTAATGGAAAAATACAAGGACACCAGCAAATTGGTGACTGTAATACAACTAATCGAATGGCTAGCTAGTCACACACTGTACAGATATACTCGTACATATGCTCGTAGATATATGGTTATTGCTTACAAATGCAGTGAAAGCAAAGAGTGAAAGAAATGCAAGAGAGGGAGAGAGAATAAAATTATAAAATAGTCAACATTAATTGCCAATATTATTATATTGTCCACTGCACATGTAAAATAATAAACACTGGCACACACACACCCATTCATCGAGAGAACAGGACTTTATAAAGCAAAGGAGAGAAACGGCAAAAGTGAGAGTATTTTTTAAAAACAAGATAGAAAAATAATCAATGAGGCAAACATCAACCATGATACACAGTGATGATGGCGCACATCGCTGCAACAGATGCAGCAGAAAAGCATTCATGCAAAGGAATTGAACACCTCATCTATTATGTGACTGAAATAAATAAAACAACAACAACAACAATAGCAACAACAGCACACTAATTGAGAGCACTACAAAAATACAGATATAGGAAAGAAACGGAGAGGGAGAGTGGGAATAGTAGTGAGAGTGAGGGAGATACATACATTGATTGTGTGTACTGAACTTTTTAACCGTTTGTTGTTTTCTTTTTTTTTTCTGCTACACTAAACACCAGCAATAGCAACATGAATTGCAATAAAAAAAAGAAACATGAACTGATGTTGTGTTGTTACAGAGAGAGAGTAGTGTCAGTACAAAATTAATAGTTTATTTTACAATTTGCATAAACAAAAAAAGAAAAAAAAACAAACTACAAACTACTCTTTATACCCACACACACTTATACATACTGTGCTCTCTCCTCCACACATACATATATACATAGTTTATTTAAATTCTCTAAATAAAATATTAAAAGTATTCTGCGAGTGTTTTGAGTGTTGAAAGTTTGTTTTTTTTTATCGTTGCCTTAGTGGCTACGTGCTTTGGCATAATTTTTATTTCTCAATTTCAATGGTGCATACCATTCAGCTGTTTGCCATTTATTTACATGCAAATTTTTTCTACGTTTATTTTGTTATTTCTTTTCATTATTCTTTAACAAATATTGTTGAGTTGTTTTATTTTTTTATTTGTTTATATTGGAATAGCGTTTCATAATATTTTATAATTCCATTCGATTGGCTTTTTATAATTGACAAGAGGATAGAGAGAATTTCTATGATATTTTAATAAATGTAAAGGCGAACTTTAGGTATTTGTAAGGTGGCCTAGATAGTTAAGGCGTTTAAAGGCGTTTGAAACATAATTTTTTAAAGGTCTTTTGAGAAACTTTTTATTTAAATTTTATTTTTTTTACTCTCAGAGTTCTAGCCAAAGGACTGCTGCTCAATGATTTTCAGCTCTTTTTCTTTAAATACAATAATAAATGACATACAGGGTGGCTGATATGTATTGCAACCAACTTCAGGTTGTTATCTTTTGGAAACCGCTCGTCTCACAGCTGACAGATTTATTCCAGTGACAGATAATTTTATTATTTACAAGCTTACAAAAGCATTTTGACCTATTGCATTCAGAAAAAAAGTTATTCGCGATGGAATTCAAGCGTGATAGTGTGATTGCTTTATATTTGGCTGGAAAACCACAGGTGACTATCGTTAGAGCCCTCCAGCATTTAAATGTGAATAAATCTTTTGTTTCTCGTACCATTGCTCGTTACCGTGATACTGGCAGTGTTGCATCGCGTCCAAAAAGTGGACGAAAAAACGGTAACAACACCAGAAATGATCCGAAAAGTGAAGGCCATATTTGATCGAAATCCACGCCGCAGTGGTAGAAAAATTGCTTGTAAGCTGAACATATCGCGAGAACGGATGCAACACATATTGAAAAATGAGCTTGGACTAAAGCCATTGAAGTGCCAAAAAGTGCAAGAGCTCACCGATGGACAAAAAAAGACTGGAAAGAGCCAAGGAGTTACTTCGCTTACACGAAAGTGGCCAGTTACCGAATTTGGTTTTCTCCGATGAGAAGTCATTCCAAATATGAGCATTTTGTGAACAAACAAAATGATCGGGTTTACTTGCCAAAGAGGTCAACGCCGCCGATGGTAATGGTGTGGGCCGCCGTAACGGCCGATGGTCGCTCCCCGCTCCCCGAATATTATCGGGAAAATGTCTTAAAGATAGTATTGAAGCCCTGGGCAGACAAACATTTCGGCCGCAGACCATGGACATTCCAACAGGACAGGACACAATCGCCACCAAAATCTCCGCATCTCAATCCGTTGGACTTTTGTGCCTGGGGCATTTTGGAGAGTTCTCACTAAAAAATACTAAAGTGTCGATCATCTCAAGATGGCGCTTCGCCGGGAATGGGCCAAAATACCGCAGAGCCACTTTCGTGCAGCCTGTGATGGCTTTGTCGGCCGTTTGAAGGCCATAATTCGTACCCAAGGTGGCCAATTCGAACAAATCTAAACTGATTCTAAAATTTGATGTTATTTCCAACATTTTTTGCTTTTGAACAATAAAATTAAAAAAAATTAAAAAAATATAGCGCTTTACTTTGTTGCATTATATATCGTCCACCCTGTATTATTAATAAATTATTATCTCTAATTATACGTACATAAAAATCTATAATTACTCATAAATTTTTTCATAATAATTATTGAACTTCATTTGTTAACTCATTTTTTCAAAGTTATGGCCCTCTGTTATGAACATAATTTTATTAATTAAAAGAACATAAACATAAAAACAGATATTATTTCATGATAATATGTACATAAGTGGCGAAAACAAATTCAATCAGCGTGTTACGACAAACAACTGACAAGAGGCACATGCTGATGACTTTTCTGTTGTATAAGTGACAACAATTTGACATGCATGACTGCTTTTCAATACTAAAGGCCAGTTATGGAACAAAAATTAACGGCAAGAGACCTCTCTTATGATATTAAACTTTTATGATGAATGTACGCCTAGCGATAGCTGACACATTAGAATTTTTATAATATTTTTTATTGAGGTTTTCATATAAAAAAAAGACATGAAAATGAATTTGTAAGCAAAGTCTTCAAATATTTAAAGAAAACTCATATTTGAAGCAGGTTTTTAAGTGTAGAAATATTTTATTTTTAAGTTCACTTTAAAGGGTTAGAATAAATAAGTATATAATGGAGCTGGCTTTCAAGTTAGCAAGTATTCCTAATCATTTATCAATTGATTCAAAATCAATTTTCTGTATGCATTAGAGTACCAGTAAGTAAATGCCCATACCTACATACATGCTTATTTAATTAGTCATTATAATCCTTCAATTCGGATTACGACTTAGCTTCATACACCACTTATGTTGTACATGAATGTTGGTACCTACGGTTTAAACAACAAATTTTTGAGAAGCTTTTCATGGCAATTTTATTTTGCTCTCAGAGTTTTTGCCACAATTCTGCGTAGAGGAAGTCTTCGAAGAAATATTTTTTGTATTTGTTTTGATGTTTGGTCTGGGGTTTGAATCCTGGCTTTTACGTCTAATAAGCTGACACACTACCTACTAGACTATGGCGACTTCAACACCAATTATGTTGTGCGTGTTAATTTTATTCAAGAGTGGTGGAACCTACAGTTTAATTTCGAGTCCGGACGGCAGATTTTTGAGAAACTCTTCATGGCAATTTTTATTTACTCTTAGAGTTTTTGCCAGAAATCTGCTGAGACGAAGTCGCCGAAGAAATATTTTTTCAAATTTTATTTTGATATCTGTCCTGCGGTTTGAACAGTGGCCTTACGTCTAATAAGCTAGCACACTAATTAATAGACTACGTCGAATTCAAATGCACATATTAAGCACAAACATGGAATGTTCACTAATCGCTCTCTACCTAACATTTTGAAAACATGTTGGGCAAGAAGAATAATTAACGAATAAAATTCAAAAGCACCTCAACAGGAACTTATAAATACACTAATAAAACAGCAAAAATATAACTGAATCAGCCCCCACACTTAGTATGGCTTTTAAGAAATCTGATATGATCTGAAGAACTGAGAAATGATGGTCGCTTACATCGCGAACTTTTCCGTCGACATCCTCAAAGGATTAGACATTCCTTGGCTTCCATATCACATGTTTTTTACCACAATTGTACTGCACATAAGAGATGGTAAACATAAGGGACACGAAGCAGAAGAACACTAAAACTAAGAAGGATGAAGAAAAACCATTAAAATACTGAAGCATTTAAATATTTCATGTAAATAACTTATGTTTTTTTTTGCCAGAATACTTATAAAAAATATTTTTCGAAAGATTTATTCAAATTACGTTCGAAAGTACACCGCAGCGTATGAGCGTTATATTGTTTTATGGACACATTTTTTATATTAAGTATACGTCGGGGTTGTCAAGAATCATACACAAACTACAGCTGGAATAAATCAATTTCATGTGGACATATTGTTTAATAACACGGTGCGACAGTCAAAACAAACTTAGCTAATAATATAGTGTAGTTTGTGAGTTTTATGGAGCAGAAAGTAAAAACATTTTTTTTATTTTTCGAAGCCTTCACACTTATTTTTTTAACTTTTAACACTAAATTAATGATTACTCTAATAGTTTTTAAACTATTATCAAAATCCAAAGTTTTTTGAAAAGGCCAGAGATGGGCCTTAAAAATGGTATGCTTAAACATACAGTTCAAACTTTTGATTAGGGAAATTGGAAAATGTAATTTTTGTTTCGTATTTTTTCATGTTTAGCCATTCTTAATTGCACAATTTTATTAAAGATTATAAAACAAGTGATGATATTCTTAAAGTACATTTTCTTGCAAAGAGATTGACACTTCTTTTGATAAAATCAGACAAAATTAATCGTAATTATTATATAAAAAGTATAACAGTCGTGTTATATTTTTTATATACATATGTCTTGTTATCTAAAGAACTTTAAGCTAAAAATTTTCAAAAATTTTGATGGATCTTAATTGTTTATTGAGCGTTTGAGCGAGTGCCAGAAGCCGGCTAATATTTGCGTTTTATACAAATATTATATTTCGCTTTGCGACTTTTTCTCAGCAGTCTTCAGGAAAAACTATGAGAGTAAAAAACAAATGCCATTAAAAGATTTTTTCAAAATCTGTCGTTCGTAGTCGACATTAAACTGTAGGTCCTGCCACTCATGTATAAAAAGAGCACACATAACATGAATGGTATGAGAAGCTAGGTTGTAATCCTGGCTAAAGGGTTATAATGACCAACCAATTAAGTAATTAAGTAAGTACATACATACGTACATAATTGGTCAGTCATGATTATGACCTAGTTTCTCACACCACTTATGTTGTGTGTGTTAGTTTTATACATGAGTGGCGGGACCTACAAGTTTAAAGTCGACTCCGAACGACAGATTTTTGGGAAACTTTTCATGCCAATTTTATTTACTCTCAGAGTTTTTGCCAGAAATCTGCTGAGAGGAAGGCGCCGAAGAAATACTTTTTGTATTTTGTTTTGATGTCTGGCCTGGGGCTCGAACCCTGGCTTTTCGTCTAATAAGCCAACACACTACCTACTAGACCACGGCGACTTACAAGTAAATATTCTAGTTAAATACCTTCTTTCCTCTCTCAAAGGAGTTAATTACTACGGGTTATTTTAAATAGAATGTAAAGTTTTTTTTATTTAATTTATAAACGATCGTAAGCCTGTATAAAAAGATGTTTTTTTTCCTTCATTTTAAAAAAGACTTCATTTTGAGCACGATGGTTTTAAAAGTTTTGCAAGTAATTTTTAACCACTTGCAGTTGTTGTTTTTTGTATCTTTGTTTTTGTCTTTGTCGTTTAGTGACAACCACAAGTTAATTACATATACAACTTAATTGCACAATATATACGATATATATATGGTATGTACATATGTATATGTATGTACTTTTGCTTAATTTCTAACTGAGATATTCTTTTTTGTGTGTACATACATGTTAATGTAACTATACTTTGACAATTTTGTTTTGATTTCGTTTTGGTTTTTTCTCAAGTTCTTTTTTTCTAACACTGTTGCACTTTTTTTAGTTCTTTGCACTTTATTTTTTAACAAACAAATAGACAAGCAAACACACACCATTACATTTACAAACTAAATGTTGTAGATGACGACTATATATACACTGTCTGTGTATGCAAGTAGATAACTAGACAAATGCATATAATTCTACAAGGCAGCAGTAGGAGGCAGTTAATTAGAGTCTCACTGTGTAAAAAGTGAGAGAAAAAATGGGAAAACATTTTTCAAATTTTGAAAAAGAAGTACAGGAAGTACTCTTTAACTAGCATTTAAAATGATTTGTTGTTGTTGTCTGTTCTGCAAACATTTTTTAGTACTTTTTTTTGCTTAATTATTCTCAACATAAAGCAATATTCCGTTAGCTCCTTCACTCTTCTTCTCTCTGTCTCTTTGATGTAATTCAACATAATTTAGTTACAAAGTTTTCGTTAAAAAAACGTTTTAATGTATTTTTATTTGTGTATGTGCTAACAGATTGATGCAGAAGTAAATGTGCATAATATAACTTTGTCACATTCTCTATCATTCACATTCACTGCACAGTGGGACAAGACGGAAAGTGGAAATGTGGCATTTGATTTTATCGGATAATTTTAGCTCGTTTCTATTAGTCCAATACAAGGACAATTGCAGCACATTCTAGAACGCTTACAGATAAGTTTCTTTTGAATATGTTTAAGGATAGAGGACTTTGCTTACTGATTTTACCAGGCAAAGCATACACCACTTTCAAATATAATTCCGTAGATAAAAGTCATCCTAAAATCTGTTATCATAGTTCGGCTAGCTTGAGTCATTTGACTCTTTAAGGAAAATCTTTAAAGCAGTACACAAATCCTGTTTAATTTTATATCAATAACTATTAAGGGTGGTATCCATTACATATAATCCTAATGTAATAAACTTCGAATCTACCATTAGCATTACTTATCTAGAAAGTCGATTGTAGCTTTTAGTTTAGAGTCTCCCAAAAGAGGGCACATGTAACTGAGATGTGATGGTCGCTTATACGCGACTTTTTTCGTCGATATCCAGTACTTAGAGATAATTCCTCAAAGAATTAGACATTCCTTGGCTTCCATGTCACATGATTTGTACCACAATAGTACTGCAAATAAGAGAAGCATATACTTAGTCAAGCGGAAATAAATTCTCATTCTTATGTGCCCTTTCATTATAATCTATCCGTTGGAAGCAGGATAACATAAACGTCCTTGTATTATACAGATCTATTAACGATCTTTACCACAAAGACTAAAGTTGAACTCTCCGTAGTCTAGTCTAGTCTAGTCCTCTCAGCAGTCTTCTGGCAAATATTACGGTTCTGGCAAAATCCCCATTCCTAAGTCGACTTTAAACTGTAGGTCCTGCCACTCATAGACAAAAATTAACACCCACTATGTGGGTGATGTGAGATGCTAGGTCGTAATATTAACTAAAGGCCTGTAATAAACAATTAAGTATTGAGTAAGTAACAAAATCAAAAATCGGGTAAATAAAGTCGGTCCTACTGCTAAAACAGTTTCTGATAGTGAATAACATTTTAGTTGGAATCGTATTGAATACATTCATCACCATACAGTTTCCTGCAACAAATTATTTGATTAGTACAGTATTAGACTGTAGTATTAGGCTGTATAATTGGGATGGTGATTATACTATTAAAACTCCAGTTGAGGTCATAAGAGGTCATGAGGGCCCATGACAGATTTGTCTCGATTATGATTCCAACACATCTTCTACGTTGAATACTAGTCTCTATGTACGCGTGGTGAGTAGAGCGATTATTGCCCCTTGTTTGGTTATAAATCGGGCATTGTAGAAGGTTGAGTAGAATTTTGTCAAAGGCCGAGTAACAGATAAATTCACACATAATTCGACATTACAACCATTCAGTCAGGATTACGACCTGGTCTCTTACACCACTTATGATGTGTGTGTTAATTTTATACATAAGGGCCGGGACGGGACCTACAGTTTATTCCGTACTACAGATTTTTGAGAAACTTTTCATGGCAATTTTTTTACTCTCAGAATTTTTACCAGAATTCTGCTGAGAGGAAGTAGTTGAAGAAATATTAAAATTTAATTTTTTTGGAGATATCTGACCTGGGATTTGAACAGAGACCTCTCGTCTAATAAGCCAACACACTAGCCACTACACTAAAACTACTTTATTTTGAAATTAAACTCAATCCATTTGATGTTCCAATGCTTAATTTGCAGAATAATTTGCAAACGTTTTATTTTCCAAGCCATTGTGTTTGAGCAAAATAAAACTCCGTTTTGAATATTTTTTAATGAGAAAAGTTTTGTGGTCACCATATTTTATTCCCTATGCTACTGACTGAAATGATGGGAACACATACATACATACAAATTTTACTCGGTTACTTCAATGAATTTAGAAAAACTTTTTCTTGGTTTTTTTCGTATCAACACATACAAATTGTGGCACATTTATTTTAGCATTTAATTATGCCACCAATCGTGGTGTGTGCTGTGAGTAAATACAATAAAAGTTTTAAACTTTTACTTTGCCTTGCACAATAAAACATAAAAAATTGTATGTTTATTTAGGCGAGACAGGTAAAATAAAAATTGAGAAATAGAAATATCTTTTAATGTTACACACCAGAATGGGGTTGCAATATGGGGAGTGTAAGTCAAATTGAGCTATAAATTCAATGCGCACAAGAAGCAAAACAATTATACTCATATGATAATCATGATAATTATCATATTATCTATAGGTAGAGATGTGTGTATCACTATAATGTTTTAATTTGTATTCAAATTGATAAATAAAAGAAGAAAAATATCAAATAAATTATAAATCCTATGTAAACACTCATGGCAAAAGTGTCTTTCCAAGGCATGAAATATAAAAATTGAATGCAAAAGAGAGAGAGAGAGAGAGAAAGAGAGTGAGAGAGCACACAATAAAAGTGCCATAAAATCCATAAAAGACAGCAAAAGATAAACAGATAAACAAACAGTAACTCAACCACATCACATCTACACACAAAGAAACCATAAAAAATGCCATAAAAAATAGAAGAAGAAACACAAGCAACAACAAATCTATTTGGCAAAAACAAACACACATTAAAGTTAAATAAAGTTAAATATTTCATCAAATAAGTCTATAAAAATCAAATAAATCTTCAATGCCAAGCACCATCCCCCTCCCTACACACCCTCCCTGCAATTGGTAGCTGATGAGATTTTTTCCTTTACGGATATTTTATGGCCGTTTGTCAGCCCATTTGCTGGGAATTGACTCTTCCTTCTTGGGTTAAAGAAAAATTAATAAAAAAAAAAAATCATAAGTCAACATTTGTTGCCTTAAGATGGCTTAACATTTGCTTCATTGTAAAAATCGAAGTGACATTTTTATTTTTTGTTACAAAAAAAGAACAAATAAAAGGAAATCTTTTGTTTTAGCCCGTAGCAATCAATCAATTTTATGCCTAATTTATCATTGCATGTGTATAACAATATGATATAATCTGAAACGTATTTGTTTTGTATTCAAAATTTATTTTCCAATTTTGATAGTTGTTTTCTTACAGCCTTATTGCCATCAATATTAAAAAACTATACATATATACATAATTTGGCCATTACAATTCTTTAGTCAGGACTACGATGTAGCTTCTCACACCACTTATTTTGTGCGTTTTAATTTTATACATGAGTGGCGGGACCAACAGGACCGAACGACAGTGTTTTGCGAAACTCTTCATGGCAATTGTATTTACTCCCAGAGTTTTTGCCAGAAATATGCTGAGAGGAAGTTGCCGAAGAAATATTTTTTCATATTTCATTTTGTTCGAGATGTCTGACCTGGGGTTTGAAGCGTGGCTTTACGGTCTACTAAGCTTACACACTACCTAATAGACTACGGCGACTACCAATTGATTATAGAGGGCATATACGGGACCTGCAGATCTTTAGAGCACAACTTCTAGTACAAAGAGAGAATAGAGAAGAAAACTGGTTGCAAACCTGACTTGGAATGCAGCAAAGAATTTTTTAATAAGAATGTTTAAAAGTTCATCCAAGAGAGCTTAGAACAGCATTATTGAACTGAAGTGTGCATAAAATTTTCGAAAATGTTAAAAAAAAAAATGACAGATCTTCGAAACATTCACGGTGACAAGGATATTGTATACCCAATTAAGTGAACAGTCAACGAAACACGATTGGAAATTTTCAATATATTGCCGTGGACATGCACATGGAAAGTCTTCGAAATTTTCTGTTGCAAAACCATTTAATGGCCTATTATGTAACCAACTGATGAGCAGATGGAAGAAAAAATTTTTTTAAACTCTCTAGATAATGTCAAATTCTACTATTGTTCCCGATTTTAGGTTAGTGAGGTAGTTTTTAACCCCCATCACCTCAGATCACTGTTAGTGTAGTTATCAAAAAACAAAGGAAGGAATAAGAACTACAGCTACGCTGAGATATTTATGATTATAAAATGGATGAAGGCAAAATGTTTAAAAATAGGTTTAAAGCGACAATATCGGGTGACTGGTATAACTAGGCATTCAGAGATATAATGAGTTATTGCCTTCTTCTCATAAGTACTACTGCAGTTTATATACTGAAGGTTAATAGAAAAACCAAATTTTTCCAGGCTATAGGGGTTATCTAATGAATGGAAATAAAAAGACTAGGTATCGTTAGAAGTTTCAATGTCAGGAGCAGATTTAATTATACCCGCACTCTATCCTATCACTGGAAAATACGAAGAAAAATTCTAATACATGGGCGAAATATCAATAGTAGGACAGCAGATGTCAGATTTGGAGGTAAATGATTCAACATACATTGAGCTCCACCCAGCAAGTTCATTAATTCTTTAATTCCGCCTAGAGAAAGCATTCTATACTTCCGCAATACAAAGTCGCAAAAATTTCATCTTGCACTTAAAGAAGAGCTAAAAATGGCGATGGGTTATCAAAATTAGTTGGACTGTCTTTATATATTCGGGAAACGTGAAGAAAGAACTAAAAATGATAACAAGTACTAAAAACGCACCGGAACAGGATTCAGAAAATCCTCATGTAATATCAAATTACAATTACAAAACTACATAGAAAGACCACAAAAGTTTCTAGAAGTTGCCAGATAGAAAATAAATGAAGTACAGGGTAATTATCTCAGCTGCACGATAACTTTCGGTATCTATAACTATGGTTTAACAGCTGGGAATGGCCAACTGTATTGGGAATTCTGTTCAAAAAGTTTTGGTAAATCATTATGAGTTATTTAATGCCAAAATAAGTCATACAATTGAGCGAATTTATAGTGAAAAAAAAATCTGTTCTGTAAGTTGCAACAATACATCCCTAATGGGTAAGCAAATCGAGCAATTATTGAGTGCTGAAATTGGCTTCTGTAATTTGAAATCTTGAAGAAAATATCAAAATGCCTATCCATTGCCATTATGATTTTGGTGACCTCTGTTCTTCGATTATGTGAAAAACCATCGTCTCGGTTAGATTTGTGCATATTGGACTCAAGTTAGACTGGTCGAAGAGGAGGTATTTTTTTTAAAGCATTCTCAAGCGATTTATTTGGATTACTTTTAAAGGGGCTATGTTAAGTCATTCGTTTACATTGGTAAAACAGTAACTCTTGAAATATTTGAAGTTAATATTCAAACACCAAGATAGTAGACTGATGAAACAGTCCATGTAAATTGCAGCAAAAAGAAACATATGCTGGAAATCATATGAAAAAAATTAATGCCCTGAGCTTATCTACCATATTTTAACCCAAAATAAGATCGTATTTTTCTTCTGTCGTGTCAATTAAAGCTCTCAAGCTCTTTCAGAAACAATTTATGTAACCTTGTGTTTATTTGCTGTAAATTAATTACCAGGAATTCTTAAATAAATATTTTTCAATGAATCCTTTAATCATACAAACAAATAAACCAATTCAATTAATTTTTGAAGTTCCTCTGATACTAATTTTAAGTCATTTTCTTTGAATTTCTGTTGCATTTTAAAGTGCAATTAAATTTGATTAATAACGGTTCCAGGAAATACTTCAAACGAATTAAACTGAATTAATAACCCAACACTTGGCATTAATTTTCAAAAATATAAATTATTTTAAAATTCTTTCTTTACTCTACAATTTCTCAAAACGTTATCGATTTCTCCCTGTTCTTTTTTCCAATTAAAATGAAGAACATCGTGTTCTTGTATAAAAAAAAGAACTAACACCCGGAATTTCTTGAATTTTGTCTTTGTTTGGACAAAAATTCTTTAGTTTTTCATTTTTCTTACAATACAATGAATGCAGTTCGCAATACAATATATATCGATATGCTTGTAGGTGTGTGTGTGTCTGTTGCATACAGCATACAATATCAGAGCATATCTGATTACATGCAATAACCAGCCAACATATTGTACTCGTATATGTAAGTGTTTACATCACTTGTTCACATAAAATCTTTCTGGCAAGTTGCACAAGTTGAAGAATGATATAGTGTGTGTGCGTTCGGCTGTATATGTTTGTATTACAACGTAAGCATAAAGACTGAAGTAGTGTATATAACAGTGATAACTATCGGTTACGTGAGTTCAATTCTCTTGTACGTACACTGAGAGAATTATGGGCGTGTGTATATGCTGACTTAAATTTAATACGATTTTGTATTGAGTTTGGAAATGAAATCGTTGTTGTTTGTTTTAGATTTTCAATCATAATAAATTTTGATTAAGTTGGGAATATTAGGGGAGAATAAAGAGAAAATAAACATTTTACAACCTTTTTATTTTAAAGAGATGGCGTTGTGTAATGCTTAAAGTAATTCATTACTAATGCAAGCTTACGAAGTTCGAATGCAGCATATGATAGAAAATATTTCTCGTGGTAGTATTGAAGTTAAAAAACAAACTTTATTTCCTTCGAGATAGGCGTTTTCTGAAAGGCCCCCTGACGTCATAAAAAATTTGGATACACTATAACTTGGGAAACGGTAGTCTCACAACCACATATATGCATATACATTATTCCGAGACAAAGCCAGATGGCAAATCTATCATTCTAGAACCTGTGACCAATCAATTTTACGAGGAGACCTTTCTGGTATTCTTATATACAAGACGGTGATTGAATTCAATCCTCTATATAGTTAGAAGCAAAGAAAACCTTCCTAAACACATCAAAAAGTCTCCAAATTTCCGTTTAGCGAAACTTTAAGAAATTGATTCGTAATAAAACTATTGATACTCTGTACATCCAAATGAAAGAATTTTTTTAAAAAGTTTTCAAAAAATGCCAGCTAATCTAATAGTACTGCGAGTCCTCCTGCACTAAATAGATTTTAAACGAGGTTCATAATGAATAGACTAAGTAAAGATCGTATGAAGTTTGACCTTCAGCACACTATTTTTTTTTTTTTTTTTTTTTTTTGAGAGCAAAGAATGATTAAATTATTGTGTGCCACTAACGTTGTATTTAAATTCATAGGTCTTCTCAACATTTATTCATAGCTTCTAACAGCAAATTTTATTGTGAAATATCTCACACTTGCTTCAAATCTATAAGAAGGTTATGGTCGTGCCGTTGATCTGCTCTACCTGCTATAATCGTATATGCGATGTTGAGCAAACTAATAACTAGATTGTTATGACATCCTTTTTCTCGCTAAAATTCTATTGCAATTCCAATCCAAATCCAAATCCAATCTGAAATCTGACAAAAGGTAGGAAGCTTTCAATGCCTACATGTTTATTCACGCAAGCAATGTTTAAAACAAAATTTCCGGCATTTTTTGATCGTGTAGGTGCCTTCTACGGACTGACTCCAACAAAAATTGTCTTTTACGTATTTGTATGCCTTTAAGATAAGCAAAATAAACCTCAAGAGGGCAATTAGAGGAATATGTTTGTCAACTAAAATTGAATCAAGTCGGTATCATTTTCATGGTGGAATAGATTTTTAGTATAAAAATGTCTTCGTGGATTACAAGAACGTTCCTTTTTTATTAACAAAAGTGTTCACTTAAAAAATATCGATCGATTTCATAAAAGATCTATATGTGCTGTAGTCGCCCCAGTCTAAGAAGTAGTCGTTGGCTTATTCGACTTCGGGCCACGGTTCAGACCCCATGTCAAACACTTCCGACAAAAGGAAAAATGAAAAAATATTTCTTCGGCGAATTCCTCTCAGCAGATTTCTGGTAGAAACTTTGGGAGGAAATAAAAATTACCATGAAAAAGTTTCCCAAAAATCTGTCATTCGGAGTCGACTTTAAACTGTATTTCCCACCTCTCACGCATAAGATTGACACACACAGCATAAGTGTTTTATGTGGCTAAATTCCAATCCTAACTGAAGGGTTGTAGTGCCCAATTATGAATGTCTGTATGTACTAAATGTGCTGTGAAACTAAATCGATAAAATAGACATCAATGACGAGTATTTTTTAAACCTCAATTTTGTTTTTGTTTCCCCATAAATATACGAACTTGTGATATCGTTCGTTGCACAAAAACAGGCCCATAATCAAGTGGTGTCCATGTTAAGGTGGTGCGGTCTTAGAAGACTTATATATACTATATTATATTGATTATATGGTCGTAGTTACACCGCTCATTACAATTTAAAGTTGTATTATAATTGAAAAAGCAATCTGTATTAAATTTCATTAAATTCATGGCCTGTTGGTATGCACCAGCGGTCAGCAATGAGTATTCAAAACGATGAGTAGATACGAATCATACTTAATAATTTCTGATACTTATACGCATTCATACTTATTTTAATGTCATACTCCTACTACTCATATTCAACGTTTTAAATACTGATGGTACTCGTACTTAACAATACGCATGATGTTATTGATTTCGACTCTGCATGACTCATCGATCACGAATCAGAAAATTAGTATGATTCGCGTACGAACACTACAATATTCACAAGAAGGTTGTGTGTTTGCACTGCTTGCTGTCTTTGTCTTTTTTGATTATGTGTCTTTCATCTTTCTTTGTAAATGCAACAACAACTAAGACTGTAAACTTTGACGAATGATTCGAATCACTCGAATCATTTATGGGTATTATAAGTATTTTTCTAAATTTATGAATCTGAATGAGTACGCGAATGAATTAAACATATTTAGAATGTTGTATGCTGTCAACGTTGTACTCATACTCATTGCAATCTGTACTTATAATTCAATGTTATAGTGGGTACGAATGAATCAGAGTAGTTGGATTTCAATACTGTTGACTCACTCATACTCAAAATTTCATGAGCACTTATAAGTAGCGAAAAAGATATTTAATGCTGATCTCTGGTATGTACATACTAAATTGCTAAGTATTATGTGAGTGGATTGAAGTGAGTAGAAAATCTTTTACTTACATTGACTTACTGGCATATCAAAAAGCCGATTTGTATGGTACCTCTTCGATTCTCAGAATTAATAATAGGTCTCCGCATACAAAATGTAGATGTTCTTTTAAAAACTAAAAAAAATTGATGTTGTATTCTTTTTTTCATTTCTTGCTTAAAGATTGTTGAAGCCTAACACACTAGAATTTTGTTTTTCGAGAATTTTCAAGCCTAAAATAAAAAAATCTTTACTTAGTAACACATTACTTGCTATAACGTCTCAATTCCTTAAATTTCTTTTAACTTTCTATTTCCATTTATGTATATATTGACAAAAAGAAAAATTTATGGTCTAAAAATGTTTGAAATGCCTCTTCTTCAGCTGTGCCACAACATGTGAAGAAGGAAGGTATAAGAACATGATATATTTTCATCACAGATTTTACAAGAGGAATACTTGTAGCCAGGGCAACGTTTCACATTCACAACTCAAATAGTAATAACTGCATGCTAACATAAGTTCAAAAATTCTGCAAAATTCCTGGTTTTGTATTTTTTTTAATTTTTGGTTTCTTCTTGGAATTTTTCTTTCTTCTCTCATTTCTGTTTTCTTTCTTTTGCAGATCAGAACTTCAAAGTAAAATAGTGTGTTTGTAAACGTAATAAGTTTAAAGGGCACATAAAAACCATTAACTTTACTTAGAGCCCTAAAAAATAAGTTTTGTTTCCTAAAAGTATGCTTCAGATATTATCAAGGTTAATACGTATTTTTCATTTAATTTTACAATAGTATTAATATAAAACATGTTTTTTTAACACCGGTTACGGTTAAAGTGATTTTCCTTAAAGTAGTATTTCTTTATTCCCTCACTTACCTGGAATTCTTCAATCTTTTGCGTTTGTGCGTTTAGACAAAAAGTATGCTATTGTTTTTTATCATAAGTTTTTACCTGCAATGATAATAATAAAATTTCATATTTTATTAAATTAAATTTTCAATTTTATTTCGTATTTCTTTTTGCATTTTATTATAATTTTAATTGTAATTTGTATTTGTATTTTACGATTTAAGCCATCGTACATTGTATATTTTATATGGTAGTAGAACAGTGTTTATAATTGTTAATAATGCTTGCTTGTGTCCATAAAGTATGGCTTTAAAATCTTTTGGGATTCTATTGTGCCACCACATACCATAACACAGTCTGTATTTCTATTTCATTACATTTATAATTTTTATTTTCCGTATGTGTATGTGTATGTGTCAGAGTGTTTGTGTGTTTGGCAACATATGTTTTCTATTATTAATTTTTATCTTGTTGTTGCAACAAAAACTGCCATTACAAATTAATGTTTTTACGTTGGATTTTTTAATTAAAAAATTGTGTAGAAAAATAAATTCACTCGACTGGGGGTATTAACGACAACATTTGTTGCTTAAGCTTTTATTTTAGCAAAAAAGAGATTAGCAAAATTGGAAAGAGGAGTGTTAGTTAATAAGGGAACATATTAAAGAGAATCTTTTAAATAAGGTTTCACACATTGGTGAAGAGCTTGGAATTAATAAAGCGCCATTAGGGATTTCACTCGGAGGTTATAAGGCTTATTGTAACAGGATTCAGAAGAAAAAAAATATCAAAAACCGCTGACTGAAGGAGTTAACGAAACTAATGAAATTTATGGTTTAGTCGCCGTTGTCTAGCTGGTAGAGTGTTGGCTAATTGGAGGTGAGGCCACAGTTTAAACACCTGGTCAGACATCTCTAGCAAAACGAAATATGAAGAAATATTTCTTCGGCAACTTCCTCTCAGCAGATTTCTGGCAAATATTCTGAGAGTAAAAAAATTTCAATGAAAAGTTTCTCAAAAAATCTGTTGTTTGGAGTCCACTTTAAACTATAGGTCCCGCCATTCTTGGATAAAACTAACACATATAACATAAGTATTATAAGAAGCTATGTTGTAAATCTGACTAAAGTGTTTTAATGACCAACTAAATTAAGTAAGAAGTTAATGGCTTAGGTTGGAAAGGTAGTGCACCACTGACACGTTTTCATTCAGCGAACCACTGGTCAATTGTGGTATCTAAAAATCAGTGATACGATGTTCTCAGCATAGAAAACTCTAACATCTCTAAGACGCTTGGTGGCTATTTATTTCCAAAAAAAATTAGCTGAAGTGGAAAGCAGTATTGTGCACTTTATTTGCCAGTCTCTGCTTCAACCCAAAGTTTTCTTATTTAGCTCGCACTTAGGTTTGATTTGTGCTTATCTATCCTGCTTAGGCTTGAGTAAACACTTGCATTTATTTATTTTTATTCCTTTTCGTTTATTAAAGAAACGCAGGAATGTCCCGAAATATATTCTCTATCTACTCATTACTCTTCTTAATTCTTTTTTAGCTTCAGGAATCAAGTTTTCGCAACTAAATACGATATTGAGTGCTTAATTTAACAAGTTCTAGGATAATAGGGTTGGCATCTTACTTTGTATAGAAAAACTCTTGTAGAAACATATTGGGTTGTAGTATTGGCTGTATTGGTCGATAACTTTGCTCATTAAAGACGTCTGTTTCTTATTTGGTTGCAGTGTCTGACCTTCCTACGATAATCATTGTTGAGGTTATCCTCTTTAAAGGATTTTTTGGCGATGACCTGAAGCCTAATAATACTCAAAATTCGAAAAGAGAATGATATTTTAGATATAAGCCAAAGATTCTCACTCTCTTGCCATAGATATTTAACTAAGTTCGTCGCTATGGAATAATAAATTTCATGTGATAAAAAAATCTAAGTGAGCTGCCGTTTGCCAAAAAAAATGTTAACTTACCCACGCCCCTTATATAATGCTTAAAATGCCATCAATAATATCAATTTCTTTGTTGCATACTTTTAGGCTACTTTGTAAACTATTGCCATAAATTAAACATGTGTCGTATCCTTTCGTTATCCTTTGCGCCATGGCAAAAGACAATCATAAATTAAATTCTTTTAAATAAAATACTTTAAAATATTTTTGTTTTTATTTTTCTTTTCACGAAACAATTTCCATATATAAACCAGTAGTATTGCCAGAGTGCTTAAAAAAGGACAATATTTAAATTGTTTTTTCATATACAAGCAAATACTGTATGTGTATGTGTATGTGTATACACAATATTTAAATGTAAATATTCTCCATAAAGTTACTTGGACTAAGAAAATAAGAATGAAAAAATATTGTAAAATATCTTTTTTTCACTACAGCTCCTCCTCCAATTCCGTCCTCCTCTGTAAATGGTGTTGCAACACTCTGGAGAGCCACACACACACAGTATATGGTATACGTTTTAAGCATATTTTTCTGTTGTTCTTTTCCATATACTTGGCTCATATATTATTTAAATTGTTTTGTTTGTATGTATATTCTTCCACACTTTGGCATGCTGTTGGTGGTTTTATTGGCTTTAACAAGACAATATATTTTGTATTGTCTCCGTTTATTTTTTTTTTCATTTTTTTCTGGTCAAAACATATTTCAACCATAACTCTTGTTCGACTCATGTTCTATGCACAGACAATTTAATGCAACAAAATATATGGAAGTAATACGTTCGTTCGTTTCGTTTCGCTTCTCTATTTTTTATTTCATAGTCAACGACATTTCAATTGATAGTTTTTTTTATTGTTTTCGAAAGAAGTGTAACAAATACAAATTTATGGAAAATATTTAAATAAGGAATATAAAAATTATATTTTTTTGAGGTGTTGTAAAAAGAAATCCATTACACAGGAAATGAAAAATACCATCTTTTGGGTAGGTAGGTAGAAGTGGCTGTCCCCTGCCAATATCCATACACGACAGTTCATCCATATCCTCCATGTAGTAGGCACCCCGGTACCTCTTTCTCCTCCGACTAAGTGCCGGACATGTGCACAGTAGGTGAAGAATAGTTTCATCCTCCTCCTCATCTCCACAGCTTCTGTAGAAATAATTCGCGAGGTCTCCAAGACCTATACGCCTCGCATGCGTTCCTATAATGCAATGCCCAGTAATAACCCCGATATCAGTGCTGAGCCTACTTCTTTCGAGTTTAAGCAGAGTCACCGTGCGCCTCCTATCCAGCCTCGGCCAGATCTTTTGCGCCGCTCTGCCCTTATCCGAAGTTGTCCATATTCTGTTGACGGGATCTACGGTTGCATTGTCAACTATAAGTTTGCAGGTCCCCAAAGGATCCCCAACGTAGAGAATTCATCAGAGAGTTCGTTGGTCATGCCCCTTATGGCCAGTTCATCCGCTCTGCAGTTGCCAGGCATATCATTATGTCCCGGTACCCATGTGATCTAAACATCATGTCGGTTCGCCACCTCAATGAGATATCTGCGACAGTCGTACACCGTCTTGGAGTTTACTACTCTGGAATCCAATGCCCTTATAGCCGCTTGTCTATCGGAAGGTATGATAATTTTCCGTCCGTTAACATTTTTGTCCACAATAATCTTCACCGCAGCCTGAATTGCTGACACCTCCGCCTGAAAGACGCTGCAATGATCTGGTAGCCTTATAGACTTGGATATTTTGATTGATTCCGAATATATACCAATTCCAACGGCTCCTTCCAGTTTGGAGACATCGGTGTAAATTTCTGCGGAGTCCCTTGGGGGGTTTGTTTGAACCACTCCTCCAGTCCTCCCTTTTCGGAATAGATGTCCCAAAGTTCATTGAGAAGTCATATCGCGATGTCATGTAATCATTGCTTCCGACAATAACAATTTCTCCCAGTATCCTTGTATGGCCAATGCCCGATGCATGCCATTGTCCAGAAGCCCAGAGATGCCTGCTAACCTTAGGCACCACGCTCCTGCAATAGAGGTCAAGGCCCCCACTTCTTCCCCAACACTTTGTTACATGCGTATAGGGCGATAGAGGCTTTCCTCAGTCTTTCCGTGATATTTAGTCTCCACGATAGCTTCCTATCCAGAATGAGGCCCAAGAAGCGCGTTTCCTCCTTGAGTTCAAGTTCCGCTCCATACAATTTCAGTGGACGAAAAGGTGGAGGCTTGTACTTTCTTGTGAAGAGTACGACCTCCGTTTTTCCAGGATTAACACTTAAGCCCCGACCTCTTTTGGGTAAATAAACTAAAAAGTTCTCATCCAACTCTTGAAGGTAAGTAGCTATAGTGCACGACACAAAGCTATCATCACGGGTTCAAATGAAATCGAAAAAGTTTTACACACGACTGTTTCTTTTTTTTTTTTGTAGTAAAAGGCTGCAAATTAACATGATTCCTTTCGGAATCATCCATCGTCTGATCAATGAGAACAGAAGGCAACAACAACGAACATCGTTTGAATATCTTCTTTGCATTGCATTTTCTTACAATAGATGTATAAATCTAAAAGCCATGACTTGTCGCTACTATTCCACAAGCAAATTAATTTTCATATCCTAGAACTAGTTATTGTAGACAAACCACCTGGTTTCCTCGTAAAATTAAATGAATAAATGACTGGTTTTCTAGTCTCAAGTTCAAATCTCATCTCTGACATCTAGAAAATAAGAAATGTTGACAGAAATATATCTGTCGACGACCTTTTCTGTGAAAGCAACAAAGTTGGACATATTTAAACTACAGGTTCTGTCGCTCATGGATTAACCGTAGATCGAGCCTTAAAAAACTTCATAATTCTAGCTTATGTATCACTTTTGATACATATTTGTAGTAAGTACATGGAATTGTCACGATTATTTGTAGATTTTGTTAAAAAGTTTTAATATTTTAATTCATTTTAATAAAACTATTTATTCACTATTTATTTACATTATTATTATAACTTTTATGAAATTTGCGCCAAAATTTTTGACATGATGTACATTGCAGCATACATTTTAAAATAAAAATCAAGCACTGCATGTCAGCTTGGTTTTATTTCTTTCTAAATGGTAATTATTTGACGTCTAGCACCCTGCTTTGTGGCGATTTATAAGTTTCCAATTGCTTAAATAGGACAGCTTATTGTCACTCGCATAAGTAACACTCTCAGTTGAGGTCTGGCTGAAACCTGACGGTACAAACCATACTTGTGATTCGTTAGAAATATTTGTTATCAACGTCATGTGAGGTAAAAAAGTTTCCAGTTGAAATATAACATTGATTATGTCAATAACCATTTTCTCTCTTTAATTCCTCTCTGGTTTCTCGGATACGGGTTTCCCCAAATACTGCTGTAAATAGTTGCTACGCACGTAGCATGTACTTGAATCTAAAACTGCCAATTCGACTTCGGTAGACCACGAAATTTATAACGACCGTCAAATTCAATTAGTTACTAATATAAAGCGACAAAATTAAATATGAGTTGAAAAGGTAATAAAACAAAACAAAAGAAAAGAAAACTTAAATCAATACGAAGCATTACTCCGTAAATCTCTTTATGAAGCTTGATTTATATAAGTATCCTTGAATTAATTTCCCTAACAATCACTGTAAGTCTTTCATCATTAAGTAATAAATTTCAATTAAAATCGCTGGAAGTAATTTTCATTTTCCACAATAAAACTAAAAAGTTTTTGAATTCTGTTGCAAAAAAAATTTTATTTGAAATGAAAATATACCTAAAAGGAGCATAAAAACATAAGCATCAGTGTTGAAATATATTTTCTTTAATTTTCTTACCTTTTAGGCGAAAAAAAATTAATTTTTAAAAATCTTAAAAAAGGATATATGGGCTGCTCTGAAAGTATGATAGCTAATCCCAAACTATTTATACAGTATTATTTCTTACATAAAACTACAACTTGTGTAATAAAAGTTTTATGAAAATGGTTAAAATTTAAATATTTAAATATTAACTTAAAAAAAAAAATCCTTCTCATTCGAATTTCAAAAAAGGCTTTAAGCATGATTATTAAAGGCTGCAAGAATTTCAGCTCATTTTTTGAAAGTAAATATATCATTATCAAAGCGAATGATTCGTACGTAGTTGACCGAAATAATATGATCTGTAATAAAACATGGGATGAAACACATTTTTCTAATGTTTGTCTGTCACGTGAGATAAATATGAGAAGAGCAGTAAGAAAGACTCTACAACATTTCAGGAAACAGGTGCTAGCAATCTGTGTGAAAATTGGTAATATTTTTTCATCCCAAACTACTAAAGGCAGTTCGTTCTGTTCCAAGTATAACCATCTTTGGCGGTAAACATCCTTTCTGTTGCTGCCAATACTTCAGTTCATAAGACGAGCTTCTATTTTCTTCTTCTTCAAAGTCTTTAGCAGCAGGAATATTATATATATAATTAATATATAATCGGTCATTACAATATAACGTTATAAATTGGAAATGTCTGACCTGAGGTTTGAACCTTGGTCTGACGTCTAATAAGGTAACACGCTACATACTATACTACGACTACTTCAATCAATATCAAGAATATATCAATAATAGAAAATTCAATCTTTTCATTTTCGTCTCACACTTAACTTTCAATTCTTTCTCAAAAACCATAAATAATGTACTATTTACCATAAAACTTCAATAAATCTTTGATAACTTAAAAATTTCAAACACAACACCAAAGGATCCCTAGGAAAGTCGTATGTATTAAAAATGATACATAAGCAAGAATTATGAAGTTTTTGAATTTTGTAACCTCTGTTTGAAATTTTCTTTTTTATTTCGTTTAAAATGATGGCAATAACAATACTAACGAATTATAAAAATATCAGGCATCTAACTTTTTCTAAATTAAAGTTATGAAGTCTAAAACATTGAAATGTATCATTTTTGATACAAAGCTGGATCCACGGTTAAAAGGAATGCACAGAACATGGTCGCTAGGCAATACTAACAATGATGGTGCACAATACACTAGCCGGTGTTAGGTCTGTACCAGAGATCAGCAATGAGTATTCAAAACGATGAGTAGATTCGAATCATACTCATAATTTCCGATACTTATACGCATTCATGCTTATTTTAATATCATACTCATACTACTCATATTCAAAGTTTGAAATACTCATGGTACTCGTACCTAACAATACGTATGATGTTATTGATTTCAATTCTCCACGACTCATCGTATACACGAATCACAAAATAAGTATAATTCGCATACGAACACTACAAAACTCACTAGAAGTTTGTGTATTTGCTTTGCTTGCTGCCTTTTTCTTTTTCTTTCTTCTTTTTTTTGTAATTGCAACAATAACTAAGGCTTAAAAATTTTAACGAATGATTCGAATCACTCGAATCATTTATGAGTATTATAAGTATTTTTCTAAATTTATGAGGCGTATGAATCAAACATAATTCGAATGTTGTGAGTTTGATGCCAACGTTGTACTCATACTCATTGCAACTTGTACTTATAAATCAATATTGTACTGAGTACGAATGATCAGAGTACTTGAATTTCAAAGCTGTTGACTCACTCATACTCAAAATTTCATGAGTGCTTATGAGTAGCGAAAAAACGATTCATTGCTGATCTCTGGTCTGTACTGTGAAACGAATAAGAATCTTTTCAAATCAGATGGTATAGCATCAGGAGACTGTTTCCCACATACAGTCTAAATGTAAATGTTTTTTCATTGATCCCCGCTCACCATCGTTGTCGCCCCTCATTGCCGTTATTTTTCGTGATGTCAGTTCATGGCAATCGCTATTTTGATATTTTTTGAATTTTAACCGCGATCCAGTAGATAGACTGAAGGTCCATAAGGAGTCCTTTAGGCTAAGAAATTGTAATTGTTCATAAAAGAATTGGGAACACATGATATTCTCTTAGAACGAGAACAATGTGATGTTAAGCGGGAATAGTGTAAATGAACAATGGAGAGTGTAATGGAGTTCCATAAGCCTCCAATAGGCTTAACCCCAATACAAAACAGTTCTGTGTAGTAAAAAATGTCCAAAAAGATATTAACTAAAACACCGCAGATACCAATTTTAAGACCTAAAAACCGTGTATATTTTAAGTAACCTACGACATTCAACAAAAACCAATTCCATATTAAATCCATTGTAAAAAATTCTCTTTTTTCTATGCTTCTTGAATGTTATGTAAACTGCCACGCTTCATTGGTTTCAAATCAATGTGACCTTTTTGCCAAAAAGTATGCTTTATATTTGTTCAAAACTGAAAAACCCCTAAAAGTATGCAATATGCTACAGAAAAGTTAACCAAGTGTTCGTATAACACAAAACAAATTGAAAATTTATGACATACTGCTGCATGAAACTGGCAAATGACATTTGGCTGTTAAAAAAGGGAAAAAAATAGGGGGAGAATCATGAAAAATAGTTACCAAATTCTAAGCAAACATTGGCATTGAAATAAAATGATGGTTGTGAATAACTTTTCTCGGTTTTTTTTGGTTGTTGTTTTTTTCTGTTGGTGTTTGCATAAATAATTTATTGCATTTTAACTTGATTAAGTTATACACCGAAATTTTTAAATGTGCGTTAATAGCATACCGTTTGCCTTTTAGATTCTGTTCTGTTTTTTTTTTTTGTTTTGTTGTTTCTTTTTGGAAAGGAATTTCCATGTAAAAAAATCATGTTTTTGTTGTTTGTTTCTACAAACAAAAATTTATTTATTATTCAACAGCTAAATCTAGTAAAAATGTTTATGCATGTTGCACTTAAAAATGCAATTAAACTTAAGTGCCCCGCTTTTTTTATACAGATTACGTTAATGTTGTTGTAGTTGTAGGTACTTTTTTTACTGTACTCTCGCTGTTGCATTTGTTGTTTGTAGTTTAGTATAGTTTTTGTTTAAACAATAACAACAACAAACAAACAAACTACTGTACTAATACTAAGCCTTTAAAAGTGTTATGAAAGCGCGAATGAATAGTTAGAGCAACAAAATGCTTTTTTGTTACCAGAATATTTTTCTCCATTTCATTTTTGCTTATGTATGTTAAAAACAAAATAAGCTTTTATTTTAATAGAATCTGTAAATATTTTTGTTAAAATGACAAGTAATTTATTTGTAAACTATGGCAACTGCTTTCGGTATTTATTTTATATAATTTAGCATTGCATAACATAAGGCATTTAACAAAGCATGAGTGGGGAAAGAGCTTAACAAAATGCGATTTTAGAGAAGCAAAAAATAAAAGGGCACATCATAATAAAAAGCTTTGATTTGCATACTTTATATTATGCAAGGAAACCAGAAAAAACGATTGCATAGTTTATGGCGCTGTGTGGAATATAAACGTAAATAATTAAAAGCATATATTTTGGCTGTATTATGAAATATTTATGGATTTATGCATTTTTTAAAAGTTTGTTTAATAATTTGTTTTTGTTTAATTACATATTGTTATTATTTTTATTAAATAAAATCATATCTTTCGTAATCTAAATTTAAAATTTTAGAAAATAGAAGGTGGCTCACGGTTATTTTATATCCCTTCAACTTATAACGTAAACACTACAGGCAAGTAACACAGCTATATGAAATATGGTAGAACATGTTTAAAAAATGACCTTTGAACGAAACCCTTAATAATGTAGGCAGAGAGAGAGATACCAAGATTGATGGATTCATTGGATAAAGATTCATGGAATGAAGAAGGATTCATTGGATTCATGTTATGGAGCTTAAACAATTTCCTTTCCAGTTATAAGTAAGTAGTTAATACCTTGCCAATAAGGAGAGAACCATGAACATTTTAAAACCAAATAATGTGACCCGATTACTCTAATGAGCGCCTTATACAGGGTGGCTGATATGTATTGCAACATTTACCATTTATCATTTGTAAACCGCTCGTCTGACAGCTGACAGATTTATTCTAGTGACAGTTCATTTTATGATTTACAAGCTTACAAAAGCATTTTGATCTATTGCATTCAGAAAAAAGTTATTCGTGATTGAATTCAAGCGTGATAGTTATATTTGGCTGGAAAACCACAGGTGGCTATCGTTAGAGCCCGCCAGCATTTAAATGTGAATAAATCTTTTGTTTCTCGTACCATTGCTCGTTACCGTGATACTGGCAGTTTGCATCGCGTCCAAAAAGTGGACGAAAAAAAACGGTAACAACACCAGAAATGATCTGAAAAGTGAAGGCCAGATTTGATCGAAATCCACGCCGCAGTGGTAGAAAAATTGCTGGTGAGCTAAACATATCGCGAGAACGGATGCAACACATATTGAGAAATGAGCTCGGACCAAAGCCATTGAAGTTCCAAAAAGTGCAAGAGCTCACCGATTGACAGAAAAAAGTTAGACTGGAAAGAGCCAAGAAGTTACTTCGCTTGCACGAAAGTGGCCAGTTACCGAATTTGGTTTTCTCCGATGAGAAGCTATTCCAAATTGAGCAGTTTGTGAACAAACAAAATGATCGGGTTTACTTGCCAAAGAGGTCAGCTGAAAATTTACACCTGCGATTGGCCACCAGAACGCAAGCGCCGCCGATGGTAATGGTGTGGGCCGCCGTAACGGCCGATGGTCGCTCGCCGCTCGTGTTCATCGACCGTGGGGTCAAAATAAATGCCAAATATTATCGGGAAAATGTCTTAAAGACAGTATTGAAGCCCTGGGCAGACCAAAATCTCCGGATCTCAATCCGTTGGACTTTTGCGCCTGGGGCATTTTGAAGAATAAGGTTCTCACTAAAAAATACCAAAGTGTCGAACATCTCCAGACGCTTCGCTTCGTGATGTTATTTCCAACATTTTTTACTTTTGAACAATAAAATTAAAATAAAAATTAAAAAAATATAGCGCTTTACTTTGTTGCATTATATCTCAGCCACCCTGTATGTACACATGTACCCTGGCCTATTGGAAAATGATGACGGCAGAACATATAGTGAAGACATCGAAACGATGGAACACTTTTTTGTGTGCAAGATTTTGTAAAACTGAGATCCAAATATTTTTGTCGCCGTAGTCTAATATGTACTGTGTTTGCTTAATAGACGTAAGGCCTCGGTTCAAACCCCAGGTCAGACATCAAAACGAAAATATGAAAAATACTTCTGCGGCAACTTCCTCGAAGCAAATTTCTGGCAAAAACTCTGTGAGTAAAGAAAATTGCCATGAAAAGTTTCTCAAGCATCTGTCGTTCGGAGTGACTTAAAAATGTAGGTCCCACCACTCAGAAGAAGGTACTGGACGAAGTTAAAGAGGTTTGTACATGATACAGATTTTCTATTAAAAGCCTCACCTCAAGCGTACATGAAGGTTTAGTTTTATGCCGATAGGCATGGGACTCTTTTTTAGTCATTTCCCCTTCACCCTACCTTATTATGTACCTAATTAGTTGCCAAATTGTGTTTGTAAATAAATTTGAATCAATCTATAATTTTAAACCTCTTTCCGAGACACCCTATAAATAATAAATAAATATTGTTTAATGTTCAATGTCCTTTTAACGTCAACATTTTCCAGTTAAACAAATTTTACAGCATACTATTAGGATCATTAGAATTTATTATCGAGAAATAAACAAAAAACTCTGCTCTCAGGTGGCTCTTGTTATGCATTAATAATGATTAATGGTTTTAAATACTTTCTTAAATATGACAGAGACAGAGAGAGAGAGAGAGAGAGAGATAGTTCGACAATATTAAATTAACCCCTAAAATTAGGCAAATAAATAAACCGATTCTGCAAATAGTTCTTTAGTTCGTTGCTGGAATAAGTCTCTCAATGATGTTTGCTTTCCAAGCAAAAGACTTCGAGGCTCCTATAGTGTCAAGGATGAGATCTTGATGAGAATTTCTTCATACGATAATGTAATCACTTAGCATTTCCATAAGTAACACCTATAGCAACTGTCTTGATGAGCACAAAGTATTCACGGAGCTCTGTTTATTTTTAATTAAAATTTCTTTTGAAATTTAAAAGAAAAAAATTCCCTTACAGTTCTTTGATGCTATTGAACCGGGAATTTAAAGTTTATATTGTTGTTTAGAAGTTTAACAAAATTTTTATTAAAAAACAACAACAAGGGAAGCATATATAAAAAATATCTGAAGTAAATGGTATGTTTTCAAGTTGATATTTAAAAAAAAGTTAAAAAAAAATTCCTCTTCAACAACAAACTTTAGCTACTACGTTATCGTATGTTGCTGCTTTAGAGAACCTTTAGCAACAACTACTATGAATGACGCCATGAAGAGTGCTGTTGAAAGGTATAAAGCACTTCCGTTTTCCGGTCTGTTATTTTCTACCTTTACAAGAGAGTGTATAGGAGTGTGTTTGTGTGTCATCAGTAAGTAAGTGTGGGCCAAGCATTGTAAGTGGATTATTTATCAGAACGATATGAGGCAAAATTGTAAGGAAATACGTTTAAAAGTCATGCAAGACTGAATGTCTAGCAAAGTTGTTGGCTGAACAACATAAATTGTCTGTTTACTTGTTTAGAAAATAGGGAAAACATTTCTTTTCTTTTTTTCAAACTTAACATACACGCACTCGTACATACACACACACACACAAAACGGATATATTTATTTTCAAAAAAATAGAAAAAAGTTTTCAATATTTTTTTGTTTCTTATTTTCTAACGATAACACATTGGAGCAAGGAAAGAAGTAGGGGAGAGAGAGCATAGAATATATTTTTAAATGAATTTGTTTTTTCTTTATTTTATTGTTTCTGGTTCAACAAATAACATAAACAATGTACACTTTAAAGAGAGTGAATGGAATGAATACTTGAAAAGAGAAACAACAAAACACTTGAAATCCCCAACCAAATAATTTCTTCAGAAAAGCAAGAAAAAAACCATTTTTTAACTTGTATTTCCTAAAGCTTAGTAATATGAAGGAAAAAAATACAAGAAAATTTATTTCTATAATAGACTTTAGCATAAGTTTATATTGTTCTCAATTTCGTTTTTCTTTTTAATAATCCCCTAAAGTATGCAACAGTTTGTTATTTATTGTTTAGGCCTAAATGTATGCCATTGTTTGTATACTTTATTTAAAGTACAAAATTGTTTGTCTAAAATTAAGTATCAAATAAAGAAAAAAAACAGGAAGATCATTGTGTAAGAGTGGCAATCTTAATTTAATTTTCTTAAAAACTTATTTTTTTTTAATTTTGTTCAAACTAGGTTTGAACACAACAAATTATATCGATAACAATAATAATAAGTGACAACAAAACACTTTCCATCCATCTAAAGGAATGTCTCCGCAATTCCATTACACAAAAGGAATGCCTCCACTATTTACAGTAAGGCAAATTGTCTATGAAGTTTGGTGGGAAATAAAATTAGAAAAAGGAAATCACTTATCATCTTGCGCTTATCGTAACAACAACATAGTTTACCATCAAGTTTTTTTTCTAACACATTAAAAAAAAAGTGTGAAAATATTCAATAAAATTAACATAAAACCCTGTGTAAAATATTTAATAAAATTACCAAAAAAAAAATTATAAACTATAAATTGTGCTAAATATATATAAAAAAAAATTGTGTTTTATAAAGATCTCTTAAATTTCAAAATTGTGCTCAAGTTATATATTAAAATATATACTTACCGTTTAATTGAAATATACTTACCTTTGAATTATATATACTTACCTTTGAATTAAATATACTTACCTAAATTTATAATATTGTACTTATGAAATCAACCAATTGTGCATAAATATAATATATATTAAAAAATATACCTAACTGAATTATACTCACCTGAACTACTTACGCTAAAATTTGTACCAGTGATTAAATTTATACTTACCAAATACCCCTAATAAATTCACAACTGGATAAAATACAAAGAGTGTAATTGGAAGCTGGAAAAAAAAAGGTAAGAATCTCTTTCTCTCTCAATTCTCCAAAAAGAAATTGAAATAATTGTATTTCTTTCTTTCTCTCTCCCACAACACGCATCCCAACGATTTTAATTACTTACGAGTAATTACAATCAACATCTCCTAAAGATCTCTTTTTTTTAAAGAGATTCAAGGGAGATTTGTAAACAAATTAACAACCCCAATTTGTTTCATGGTCCTTCTCACGGCAAACAAAAAGCAACCTGTGGATTTGTTTCATGGTTTTTTTATAAAAAAGAAGAAGACAATCTCTTTGAATACAAATTAAATTAAAAACAACTTCATACAACAACACAATACAACAACTCCATACAACAGCTCTATACAACAAACTCCATACAACAAGCCCATACAACAACTCCATACAATGAGGTAAAGAGATATTCTCAAGATCATCACTACACATAAACCATCAAAACCGTAAGTGACGAACATTTTTTATACATAAATATATATTGGAAAAATAGTAAATTGGAAAATAAGTAAAAAAGAAAAGTAAGTGACAAAACTTTTACATACATATATATATAGAAATTATTCCGCATAAACTCAAAAAAAAAAAAAAATATATATATGTAAAAAGAGAGAGAAAAACAAAAAGTGACCAAAAAGGAAAAAATGATAATAGGTTAAAAATAACATTTAACCCGTTAAAGAAAGAGTGCTAAAAAGTGATTACGATAAAAATTAACCTCGAAAAACAGAAAAGAGGTTAAAAGAAGCGTATGGACATTTAGATGGACATATGCTTACGGTAAAACTACATTCTAAAAAAGCACATACATCCCGTTTTTTCTCTCCTTTTACCCGTGTACCGGTTTTGCGTTTATCCCGTTTTATACTTATACACATATAAGAAATCATTTAAAATTCGAATATACTAAGAAACAAATTTTCACACTCTAAAATTACACAAACCCGTATAAATACGTATATGTACATATAGTATATAGTATGGTATATTAATACCGTTCTCTATTTCGCGTTTCATTTCTCGTTTTCGAATATAAAATACAGAAATTTCTTTTCTGTATATGTAAAAAAAAATAACACCATTTGAAAGTTTCCCCTTTAAAAAAAAGGAACAAAGTAAAAAAAAAAATAATAATAAATAAAAGTGCAAGTGATCTCATCTCCCTTAATTTCTCTGTAAATCAAACATATAGTGTATTAATACACCACTCTCTTAGTCACACATAAGAGAAGTGTGTTTGATTTACTATATTCCCGTTTGATAACTCAGCAATGTCTCTTGATTTGTAACAAAACTCTTTGTTACAAAATTCCAACAAGAGAATAGCGGATTTATCAAAATTGAAACAACAATTCTGGTTGTGTCACAAGGAAAGCGAACGAAGAAGGACAAGGAATAGACAGAAGGAAAAAACACCACACAGAGTATTAAAGGAATGATATTTATAACAAATATCAACTGCAAATTTTTATTTTTCCCACTTTTAATAATTATAAATAAATATATTATTAAAATAAATAAATAAATGATTATCCCATTTACCCTCACTTGGTTTAATTTTAATTTTAAAAACATAAATTGAGAAAAAAAAAATTAATTAACAAATGAAAATTTTCCTTTACACCACTGGTCTTTATTTCCAATGAAAACAATACAGTCCATTGCAAATTAACCCATTGAGGCAAACATCGTGAAAATGATACTACAAGAATAAATTAAAATTTAATAATAAATACATTTTGCGAATTATTAATAAAATATATTTGAAACTCAAAAACAAAAAATATTTAAAAATATTTTTAAAATTTAATAAAAAAAAAAAAAAAAAAAAAAAATTTTTTTAATTTGAATTTTTTTAAATTAATGAACTAAAGAAAATTTAATGTCACCAATATCTCGAATATATTTGGTTTATTAATACACAAATAACACGGTGAAATAAATTAATTTTCATATCTCATTTGAAAATTCATATCATAATTATATAAGAGAATTTACATGGCAATTTATTAGAATCCCAAATTTCTTTATTCAATTCTATATTCTATTTTTTCTATATTTAAACTAGATAACAGGTATCTAGTGCTATTCCCATATAGCCCCTAACCCCCTATTCATAGAATATAGAAAAGAATTTTTTACACCGCGAATTAGCACTTAGAGTTTTTTCTTAACTCTTTTTACGCTAGATAACAGATATCTAGTACTACTTCCCAGTAGCCCAAATCTCCTAAGTGCTAACTGCTCCTGGATTACAATATCCAGTATTGCCCTCTTATATATTCTCTTTAAAATTTGCTAGACAGCAATTCTAGTACTACTTCCCAGTAGCCCTAATCTCCTGGATTACAATATCCAGTATTACTCACATATATACACTCTCTTTGGAATTGACTGGACAGCAGTTCCAGCCCTACTTCCCGATAACCGAAACCTCAAATTCTAAACGAGTCGTATCTCATATACGGATCCAATAATTATATCTCAACACACTTTGTTCTATATCATTCAAATTTTCAATCCCATATTGAGAAAATGTCTACCACATCTACTAGCGAAGCAAACAGCTCTCTAAAGGAGAGCTTCTTATTCTATTGTGATCATTTGATCCAATTTTGCCAACATATCCAACGAACTCCCACAGACCAGCAATCGGAATTGGTTCTAGGAGTCAAGTTGAAACACTTGGACTCGATATGGGCAAAACTCGAAAGTTCCTATGAGAACTTAATGTTGTCCCATAACACAATAGTAACCTCGAAAGTTAAGGAAGAGGCGAAGACAAATTATGAAGCGTGTGAGGATGCCTACTGCCTTTGCACTTCACAAATTCTCGAGTTAATAAAAATTGCTCAATTAAATTCCTCTAGTGACCTAGGAACATCACGGTATTCACACGCCTTTACCCAAAATACATTTGAATCTAACTCTATAACACTTCCCCCCTGCGATACAGAGGTATTTCAAGAAACTGTCAATCACTCTCTGCTCCACATGACAGAAATTTCAGAAACTCCACATGACTCAAATTAAAAAGGCAGCAGTAATACGCCGCAATATTCAAATGCTACCCAAAACAATCCCGATGAAACACAAACAGAAAACCCTACATCGAATAAGGTACACGCTAATTGCTCTACGAGTAATGAAAATACTCTATTGCAAACTGCTCTAGAGCATATAGAATATAAAGGTGAACTCTTCACCAATCGAATTCTTATTAACCCAATACCTCAACGAACATTCTTAACAGAAATAATTAGAAGCCGACTTCAACTCCCCTATCAAAATTCTCATTTTGAAATTGTCGGTATTAGAGGACAAAAGCAGTCCGCAAATATCCCGAGATATCCCATTATATCACCTGGCAACTCCCGATTTTGCCAGCCGTATATGAACCAATCTAAAGGTGAATGCAGTCAAATGTGTCGGATGGTACAGACTGAATTCTATATCTTCCGTCTCAAACCCCGATTGAGGAAGATAATACGACACTGCAAAACTTGCATTATTTACCGCCAACAGCCTTGTTCTCAGTTAGTGGCACCACTCCCCCCAAAGAGAGGTACTCTGTCACCTCCACTTCAAGTCATAGGCATTGACTTTGCTAAAATCTCAGCCCCACTGAATTCAACCACTACAAAGACCTATTTTAGCGCTTTCGTTTACTCCAACACGAAAGCTATCCATTTGAAACTATGCTCAGACCTGTCTTCGTCAGCATTCCAAGACTCATTCTCTCATTTCGTTGGGAGGCGTGGACTACCCCAAAGGGTAGTAACTGACAATGGTCGTAGTTTTCTCGTAGCTAGTAGAGCACTCGAACGTGAATGGAAATTTACTCCCCCTCGTGCTCCACCGGATAGGAATGTGCGTACGAAGGATAGTCGCACATCGTAGTCTTCCATTTCCTATTTCCCAATAGTAAATCACACAAATCGTCTTTTTTCTCCCGCTACTAACATTTCCTAATTCGACCCAATTCTCATTACTTAATCTCTTAACCTTCTCTAATCTGTAAAATTTCTCTCTTAGACACAACCGTAGATTTACCATAATACGCCGGAACTACAAACCCAATTCCAATAGACGTCACGCGGGCAAGGGTCGTCACCCAAGATCTCGACCAGATCCTGAAATTTATGAATGTAAAATTTGCCGGAAATTCCACGCGTTGAGGTTTTGCCGCCAATTCCTGAGAATGTCTATCATTGAAAGGCAGGAACTCGTCGATAGGCATCGGTATTGTGAAAACTGCCTAGCTAGGAGCCATGACCTACGGTCCTGCACGTCACTGGACATGTGTAAGAAATGTGACAAATTCCACCACACATTGCTTCACCCTACCCCTGAAAGGTCCAAAAATGCAGCAGTTCAACGAAAGACGTTTCAAAAGATGAAAAGAAAGAAGGTCGTTCAACGAAAGACATCAACGGAAGAAGCATCATCATCGACTGTATCCACAACTCCAGATGCCAAAATAATTGCACAAGCCATAAGGTCCTTGGCACAAGTCCTTTGTACTACACCTCCGGGCGAGAGGCCATCTTAAGTTTAACCCCAGGGCCGGCGATATGTTCAAACTAGGTTTGAACACAACAAA
The DNA here is from genome assembly GCA_936449025.2 of Sarcophaga subvicina. NCBI lineage: Eukaryota > Metazoa > Arthropoda > Insecta > Diptera > Sarcophagidae > Sarcophaga > Sarcophaga subvicina. Next base: position 100,070,949 of record OW388082.2, on the reverse strand, counting down.
TTATATCGATAACAATAATAATAAGTGACAACAAAACACTTTCCATCCATCTAAAGGAATGTCTCCGCAATTCCATTACACAAAAGGAATGCCTCCACTATTTACAGTAAGGCAAATTGTCTATGAAGTTTGGTGGGAAATAAAATTAGAAAAAGGAAATCACTTATCATCTTGCGCTTATCGTAACAACAACATAGTTTACCATCAAGTTTTTTTTCTAACACATTAAAAAAAAAGTGTGAAAATATTCAATAAAATTAACATAAAACCCTGTGTAAAATATTTAATAAAATTACCAAAAAAAAAATTATAAACTATAAATTGTGCTAAATATATATAAAAAAAAATTGTGTTTTATAAAGATCTCTTAAATTTCAAAATTGTGCTCAAGTTATATATTAAAATATATACTTACCGTTTAATTGAAATATACTTACCTTTGAATTATATATACTTACCTTTGAATTAAATATACTTACCTAAATTTATAATATTGTACTTATGAAATCAACCAATTGTGCATAAATATAATATATATTAAAAAATATACCTAACTGAATTATACTCACCTGAACTACTTACGCTAAAATTTGTACCAGTGATTAAATTTATACTTACCAAATACCCCTAATAAATTCACAACTGGATAAAATACAAAGAGTGTAATTGGAAGCTGGAAAAAAAAAGGTAAGAATCTCTTTCTCTCTCAATTCTCCAAAAAGAAATTGAAATAATTGTATTTCTTTCTTTCTCTCTCCCACAACACGCATCCCAACGATTTTAATTACTTACGAGTAATTACAATCAACATCTCCTAAAGATCTCTTTTTTTTAAAGAGATTCAAGGGAGATTTGTAAACAAATTAACAACCCCAATTTGTTTCAAATTTAAATTTTTTTTCTGTTTTTTTGGTTTTTTAAACTTAATTTATAAACTCCATTTGACCATAAATGTTATTTTAATAAAAATGATGTATTTATTACACTTTGTTAGTCTTTTTTCTTATTATTGAGTTCTTCTAAAGTGGCCCTTAAACTTTGTAGTTTTTATTCTTTGTATTCTATGGAAGTAATATTAAGTACAATAAAGTAAAATAAGAAAACAATAATAAAAAAAGAAATTCTATTAAGGAAAATATTATCTTGAGAAGCTCTGATGCAGAAATTCTTATAAGAAAATGAACACAAAATTAACTTGCTGTTGTGTTTATTATATAAGACAGAAATAAAATGAAAGCATTAGGCATGTTCAAAATGGATAAATGTTGTAAAGTAGAACAGTGAACAATTTAAAACTATGCCACGCCCACTTGCTATTTTTTGAGAAGTTTGTTTACTTATTTCATATTATAAATGCTTACATAGGCATAAGTTTGAGAACATAGAAGACTTATGGGAAATTGTGCAAATAATTTTCAATCATGCATGTGATTTCATATCAGCCTACTGTGGTAATATTCTAATTTTATTTCACTATTTTAGTTAAACTAAACTAGCCGCCCGATTTCTATAAAATACTTTAATACTTAAAAACTTAAAACCCCATCACAGACATCTCCAGTGCAAGGATATGTAAAAAAAATATTTCTTTCAGCTACTTCTCCTCAGCAGTCTTCCTGGAAAAACTCTAAAAAGAATTCCTCACAATTAACGTTCGGAGTCGACATTAAATTGCAGGACCCACTACCCATAGATGAAAATAATACATACAACATGAGTGTGAGGAGCTGGGTTGTAATCCTCACTAAAGAGTTGTAATGAACAGCTGCGTTAGTAAGTTCTTCTTAAGGGCTTTTTCTTGCAAATGGAACAATCAGACAGGTTAGGTCGTAGTGGTAGCTTTGATCATGTTACAAAGCTCACTTGAGCGCGCATAGCGGCCCGTTGTGATGCCACGAGTGAACGCAGTCCCTGTGCTGACTAAGTTCCACCAAGACCAGGGAGGAGGAAGAAGTTGGTCAGCACAAGGGCTGCTCATCAGAAGCACGATTACCCCACGCTGGGAGTTGAATGGGAGCCGCATCTCTTCCGCGTGTCTGCCCATAACGCAATGGCCCGAAAGCATGGCCGCTGTAGTCGAGATCATGTTACGACCAAGTCCAAGCAACTGGTTCGTACGCCTACTATCCATCAAGGGCCAGGTGAGTCTAGCGATGGAGCAGGACTTCTCATTGACCCAGGATAGGTTGGCGTCTCGAAAGAATTTCCGCACAATAGCCAACTTGAACGAGGCAAGTGGCATGCCTAACTCAATCGAAGACGATTCCGGAAGGAATCAGACTTGGTTGACATGGATGGTGAGGCGAGTTGGATAAACAAGTATCCTCAGTTTTTGGAGCTGCTAATTGGCCTTCAAAATCATTCGATTTGACACCAATGGGATATTGTGAGAATACATAAAATCTCTGGTATACAGGAACTATTCAACCACAACTGTAGTCCCGGTAGACAGCATTACAGCTGCCACTAATGTAATACTGACCGAAATGATGTAAAAATATGCCAGATAATGAATACATACATAATTTGTCACTACAACCCTTCAGTTGTGTGTGTTAATTTTTATACATGAGTGGCGGAACCTACAGTTTTAAGTCGACTCCGAACGACAGATTTTTTGAGAAACTTTTCATAGGAATTTTATTTGATCTCAGAGTCATTGCCAGAAATCTGCTGAGAGGGAGTCGCCGAAGAAATATTTTTGTATTTTGTTGTGATGTCTGGCCTGGGGTTTGAACCCTGGCTTAACGTCTAATAAACCAACACACTACCTACTGGACCATGGCGACAGTTAATGAATATTTGTTCCAAATAAAGATTTCAATAGGAAGACAAAAGTCGTTCATTTGAACACAAATGACTGCTACAAGCTTAAGAGATAATCAAGGAGTAACTTCAAGGTCTTAAATCCTTTACCAATTTAGATAATTTTAGACTCATACTCTCCATCTCTGTCGCATACACACACGGACAATTCTGGTGCCGTATTACGGTGATGGTGCTGTCCTTGGGCGAGAAAGTTATTCTACAGTGAGAGAAGTTCAAAACTCTGGAAGAAGCGGGCAGAAGAAGATTATTCAGAACAGGATGCTAGGAACCAGAGAATGAAACGGACAAATCTATTCTTGGATGAGCATATTAAAATTGAAAATTTTGTTTGAAATTGCCGTAGTCTGGGCGGTAGAGTGTTGGCTTATTAGACGTAAGGCCTCTGGTCAAACATCACAAACAAAACGAAATTCGAAAAAATATTTCGTCGCCAACTTCCTCTCAGCAAATTTCTGGGAAAAACTCTGAGAGTAAAATAAAATTGCCATGAAAAGTTTCTCAAAAAAAAATCTGTCATTCCGAGTCGACATTAAATTGTAGGTCTTACCACTCTTCCACAACTTCGCGAAAGATTGTTTTTATATTTTTCATTCCCCATTTTTATTTTCAAATTAAAATTTCATTATCACTAGTGTTTATTTGTTATTATTTTTCTTTTCTATCAGCGCGGTTTCTATAGCACTTTTTACAAGATTTTTAATTAAATTTTTCTAAAGGAAAAGCCAAGCACAAGGAAAAATGTTCCTTTGCGCCTACGACAGGGTATGCTTTGTGCTACATTTTCAGCGGTAGAACTTTAGAATTTCATATATCTGTTTCTCCATGAACTGTCTACAGTATAAACGATGTTTTATTAACAAAAGCAAGATAATTTAAAAAAAAAAATAATGAAAAGTTTTTAATACTTTATAATTTGTCTTCAACAATAATTCAACATACTTTATAGCGGTGAGGCACTAAATTAACTTTCTCATCCTGTTCTCGTACGTTAAGAGCAGCTTATGTGGTTTTTGGGGATAACTACAGCAAAAACTGTTCAGGATGGGGTAGTTTTTGTGGTTTAAATTTATAGACATTAAGTAGAGATTATTTACGCGGTGAAGCTGATTTTATATGCTTAAAATGCCTTTGTGTTTGAAAAGTATGTTTTAATTTGGCGTATTAACAAAGCCTTGAATATATGCTTTAAAAATAATTTAAAAATTATTTTGACTTAAACTATAAAAATAGAGCTCAGGGAGTGTTTATTATTATGTGAGTACCCTACGTTTCATTCAAATAAAAGTAGTCAACATCAACTTAGTTTCAGACGAAGAAACGATACGCCTAAGCTCAGAGAGAGAGTTACCTTATTTGCGAGATATTGCCAGAGTAAATGTAAGGAGTTGGAAGCCTCGTAGAACAGTTTGTGTCTGTAATTAGCGGTGTACTCTACATTATCTACTGTATATCGATTTCAAAATATCCTTTTATGCTGCCAGATGGTTAGTAGTCCATCTTACTTAGCTTACTCCAGACAATAATTGAAATCATCAGAGTTATTCAATCAAATGTTCACCATTTATATAAACAGAGTATTTCGTTGTTGTTATCTTAGAACCAGAACTCTATTATCATAAAGCTGTGTTATTCTAGAACTTGCTACAATAGATCAACCACCAGCATAAATAGAAAAACCCGTTTAACGCAATTCGAATAAAGAAAGCACTACAAAAATGGTGCAGTTAATTTCCATATGTTGCTTTAAAAAAATATATAATAATTGTAGCAATATAGTTAGGCAATGTAAATAATTTCTATATTTCATTGCATACTTTAAGGCTCTGAAAGAAAATATTTGTAAATTCATTTCATTTAATTTCATTTAACAAATAATTATTCTCTATAATTAGAATTTAAACATATTACAGGCATTTAGTGCATAAAAACCATAACAAACTACTTTAGCCTTAATCACCAGATTTAGTCATTAGAGATTATGATGTTCTTCATTACATAATGAGTATTATACTCTTGCTTACAACGACCTGCATTTGAGTGGCTGTAAGCATCATATTCATTATGAATTTTATAAACTATCAAGAGAATATACAGTGAATTTGTGCCAGTGGTATAGATTTCTATTACTAAAATGCAATGTTTTGTGGCAACTAAACTTACACAAAATGCAAGTCATTTGGGTATTGTAATAAACTAGAAAATGTTGAAACAAAATCAATAAATTTAAATACCGAGAACAGTTTATGATGAACTTAAAAAGAAACAAAAGGAATGCACAAAATTAATAGAAAATTCGTAGTATATAGGCAAGGCGCAAGGTTTGGTAAAGGTATTGCATAAGAACTAATTTACATTTTTGATTTTTTCATTTTCCAATCTCTATTTCATATTTCTGAAGGTAGTATTTTTCGATTAATATGCTATGAATACATATATGTAATGATTCTGTATGACTAGAAACTGAAAAAGTATTATTATGGCATTAAACAACATCAGAATCTATTGCATACTTTCAGGATATATTAAAATACATTCAGTGTTAAAGGCTTTACTCAGGATTACACTTTAACTTCTCACACCACCCATGTTGTGTATGCTAATTTTACCCTTAAGTAGCTTACTGTTTAATGACGACCCCAAACAATAGATTTAAAAAACTTTTCATTACAATTTTATTTTACTCTCAGAGTTTTTGCCAGAAGACTGTTGTTTTGTTTTTCATATTTCGATTTGTTCTAGATGTCTGAGCTGGGATTTGAACCGCCGGTTCCTGTCTAATAAGTCAAAACACTACCTACTAGACTACGATTACTAATAAATACACAGTCCACATTTCCCTACGGTCTGGCGGCCAGTTTTCTCTTGATGTTTTCATTGTTTACAAGACTGACAAGCCACAAAAGATCACAAAGTAAAAATAATTCATTGTAACTTCTAGAAGTTGCCAAGCAGATGTACAAGAATGAAGTACAAGTAGAGAAAAAAGGAACAATATTTGCAGCGAAACTTCTGAACGTTAGTAACATCAGAAAAAACCACTTAAAACAGACTAAATGTATTTCAAATTGGCAAGAGCTAATAAACACAAATAAGTCTAGAACAGATTTTTGTGGCATATTTTTAGGGTGTTTAATTTTTTAGGCAAACTTTTTGTTACACACAAAATAATAAATTTGGCGAATTAATTTTAATACAAATATGATCAATAATTAAGTACTTTAAACACTATACTTTAAAGGAAAATAATTTATTTATAATATTGTTTTTCAAAAGATTTTTAAAGCCTACTTCGAGGCTGTTAAACTTAAAAAACCCATAAACCAAACCGTTATTATAGTTATAATTAATTATTAAATGCAAATGAATTAATTCTTCGAATTGTTGCTGTCTTTAATATAATGTAGCCTTCTTTCAGGCGCAGTTTTTAATACAAAACTTTTATTCCTTATTCTCTGAATTTTTAAAGCATTTTTAATTGAAATTATTTAACCCTTGAGCTCTAACAATTTATTCCTTACAATTAATTCATTATCCTTTTAAATCATGCTCAAGGTTTTCTAAGAACAGTAAGAGAAAGTGACATGAAGAAACTGATGTCGTAGAATGAGAGATAAGAAACAATAAAAAATTGCTTGTAAAAAAAACTTTTTAATTATTTTTGACCCTATTGTTTGGTCAAATGCCAAAACAATATGGTTTTCTTCTTGGTGTTTTTGTAACTTTAATAGTCCTTGTCAATTGCTTTTGACGGAAGACCATTGAAGTGTTCAGAGTGAGATTGCTTCCCTTTTTTGTTAGCCAGCTGTTCTACTGTTTTAGACTTTTTTACGGCTTTAAGGCTTGTGCTGGCGCTTTTTCTTGCTTTGTTTATTATTTCTTAGCACTTGATAGACAGGTGTTTACTGGTAGCAAAATTTTCCCTGTAGACAGAAAGCAAAATGAAAAAACGCAAAGCATACCTTAAGGCTGTTATCTTGACACAGAGAAACACGTTTAATTTTTTTTTCATTTCGGCTCAACTGATAAGACAGGCTGTTTTCATTTAAAAAAGGGTTTTAGTTTAAATTGACAAGAACTGGAATTGAAAGTTTTATGGGAAATATTAAAAATAAATAAAATGTGAGTCTACATTTAGGAGGAGAAAGCTATGCAAAGCAAAATTACAAAAAGTTTTTTTTTTCGAATATTTACAAAAATGTGATATATGAAGCCATTAATATTGTATTTAACTGCACACGTTTCCTTATTTGAGTAAGATAGGCGTGGCTGACTGAAATGTTCTTATTTAAAGACAATATTTGATCATTTTTTCCATTATTTTTATTTATATTTATTAAAAGCATTTTTAAAGATGCTATGAGTACTATTGACGCTTTATAACAACAAGAATTTTTATAAATTCTTTATTCAAAAATCACATGAATTTTGTTTTACAAATTAATTGAAATTTAAATACTTTGAAATGATTTAATAATTCATTTTCATTAATAGTCTAATCAAATTAAAATGAAATACCACTTTCGACATACTAAACTCAAGTACTTTACTTCAAAAAAGTACCTTTTAAAAACAGTTTTAAACGTATTTCTGTAAATGTTGCTCTTGGCAATGTGGAAGTGCTACTTAAAATATCTTTGATTTGTTTTACGTTACTTGTTTTTGTTTGCGAATTATATTCTGAATGTTTGACTTTGTTGAGAGAAAGTACCCTACTCAATTAAATAATCAGTTGTAAGATTAGGTTTAAAAAATAAAACATGTTTCTCACACATTGCGGGCGTTATCTCGAGGATAACTTGATAAATGCTGGTTTTCAACCGATCAAACGTTAGAGACTTCATTGCGTAGACATAGCCTTTGATGTAAAGCCACAATGAAACTCTAATCGAAGAGTGTGAACTTAGTTTCGTCGCTTAAGGAAATTTTGATCAAAAATACAGAATTAGAAGCCTTTTGCTATAGCGTGTATACAGCTTTTTGAATGGTCAGCTGATTGGAATTGTTTCTTGAAATCTACTATGCATGGATGGAGATGCAATTTCAAGTGCTAACTACGCCATAATAGGAAGTGAGATACGCCCAATTGCTTAGACCGAAGTGCAATCGAAGTCCGATCTTGCTCTAACAGAAGCAAATTTTCGGCGCTGCAACCATTACAATGATGCACAGGCCTCTAAAGCTTCCTCTCTCTTGAAAATGTGTGCTAATCTTGACAATTCCTTGTATATAATATTTAAAACAGCAATTTTTTCAAGACGGAAAATCTTTCAAACTTAAGTTTGTACGATTATTAAGCGCGCTTAACACGTTGACTGCCGCTGCAGTTTTCAGAAGACTTGCCAAAAAACGACAATTTGAAGTTTTCACATTAGTGAGTACGAGATAACTCGTAGATTGCGTTCCCTTCTAGGGCGCCAAACTACGAGTTACCTCGTAGTCGGCAGTCAACGTGTTTTAACAACATTTTCAAGGAACTTAAAAGCAGCAGGAGTCATTCAAGAGCAAGGCAAATGCGTACTCCGTGAACTAAAGCCGAGAGACGTTGAAGGGCGATTTAGCACGCCTGAAGCATTATTGATCCCCTTAAAAAATCGTTTTTCTTCGAAAAATGTCGATAAATAATGGATTTACTAAGACAATCCAAAGCATAAGAAATCATACGAAAAGCACTGGCAACGATGTCACATGAACTGAAGCAGAGAGACCTTAAAAGAGGATTTCGCATGTTTGATATGCAATACCAAGCACAAGAAATCATATGTGAAATGCTTGCAACGAGCAAAATCTATGACCATTGCGTTATAACAATCAAATCGTTTGAAGCGAGTATTGGCCGAAAAACTCGCTGAACATGCAAATGACTACAAAGTTTTCCATCATGACAACACTATGTCGGCACGGGTAAAAATCTATTTCTAAAACGAAATATGGAAAATTCTACGTCACTTGCCCTATAGTCCAGACATTAACCCTTTTGCCTACAAATTGGTTCGATTCGCTTTTGACCTCAAAAGAAGATTGGTTTTGTTTTTGAATAAATTATTCTACAAGTACAGTGAAGTCGCCGTGGTCTACTAGGTAGTGTGTTGGCTTATTAGACGAAAGGCCAGGGTTCGAGCCCCAGGCCAGTCATCGAAATAAAATACAAAAAGTATTTCTTCGGCGACTTCCTCTCAGCAGATTTCTGGCAAAAACTCTGAGAGTAAATAAAATTGCCATAAAAAGTTTCTCAAAAATCTGTCGTTCGGAGTCGACTTTAAACTGTGGGTCCTCATGTTAACACACACAACATTAGTGGTGTGCGAAACTAGGTCATAATCCTGACTGAAGGGTTGTAATGATCAATTATGTATGTATACTACAAGTACAATAGGCTGTAGCTCGAGGAAAAAATAAATTTATTTTTTCCAAAAACTTCACTTCATTTTATTAAAAATTCTTCATTAATAATACGAAGAATTTTTTGCCGTAACTACCATAATTTTTTCTGATTAGCGTTTATTAGTTTTTTTATTTATTTAGTCACTAAACTAGTCTGTGCTAAAAGCTTTTGTCCTACATTCTTTCCTTTATAGCGCATTCCAGAGTTCCTTAGCTATTTGCTCATAAAAATGCAGTCGTCGGTTTTTATTTTACTTGTAACATGCCATTTACACAAACAATTCAACCGCGTTTAAAGGTGAAGGTTGTGGAGCTCATTAAAATCCATACACGGTACTCGTTTCTCTATACATATATGTGAGCAACATTTTTTTTCATTCTTTCGTTCTACCTTCCCGCAAATTGTTTTTGCATTTTTTTGTGGAATTTTTTTATTCATTCATGACTGAAATGTGCAAATCTCTACATCGACAACAGCAACATCATCATTATTATTGTTATTACAACGTCAAAACAGAGAAGAAAAAAAAACTATGAAACTAATGTGAAAGAGAGAGAGAGCGAGAGAGATATACAAAAATGAATGAGAAAAAAAGGTGCAACATAGTTGCCATCATATATAAAAAGAAACGTCGACAATTACAAGCAAATATGCAACATGAAAGACCAAAACAACAATGTAACAGGAGCAGCAGCAGTAGTAACAACAGCAGATGTTGTTCGTTATAACCAATGCCTGTGTGAGTATTAAAGATGGTGATAAGCAGGGGTATAAGCACAGATTTGATGGTAATAATGACACAAAGAGCATTTATACATACAAATACACGTTTGCATATGTATGTATGTATAGAAGCATATGTATGTAGAACTTAAGTTGATTATACAACCAACCTTATTGCAACAAAAACAAAAACAGAAAAAAAGAAGCAGAAAAAAATGACACAGAAAACAGATGAGAAGGCTTAAAGGGTTGGTCTACATAAAAGGCATCCAGTGAAATAAAAAGAAAAAAAAGAAAACAAGAACACAGTTAAAATTCATGTTGCCTGCATACCATACCAGCTTTAAGTAGAGATGAAAATTCTAAGCAAAGGGTATAAACATCAAGGTCGTTGTAAGACAGACTAAACTGCTGTAACATAAAATGCCACATATTTTTAGGCTTTAAAAAAATAATTTCTTTACTCTTCCTTCGCTCATCAGCATTTTCCGAAGCCTTTAGTATAGAAAACCAACTACCGCCTGAATTCTGCAAAGAAATATTATTTAAAATATGCCTAAAGTTATGCCACATATTTTTCTTTTTTTTTCCTTTAAATATTAAAGTTTATGTTGTGGTGCGTAAACATTTAAGCAGACCCTTCTCACATGTTTTAAGGTTAACGAAGTTGTGGCCGTTTGTTTAGTTTTGACATTTGACCTTTTATTTTTCGTTTTTAGCCATAATAATGCACCAAACAACAACAACAACAAAAAGTAAAACTAATTATAATGAAATGTTTATTAGATATTACAGCACAACAACATATGCTGGCATGCTTATACATGCACTCACATACGTATGTATTCTTTGTAATTGTCGTTGTAAAATTTTCGTATATGCATGACAATACTTGAAAAATAAATGAAATAATTAGAGAGTACCTAAAAGTAGGCCAAGCAAAAATTCTAGTAATTGTGCATTAATGCACAAAGAGGCACAAGAAAGTTAATGTATTTTATAAGGCTTTATTTCATATTTTAAAGAACTTATGCAAGCATAAATAAAATAAATTATATAATTTATAAGCACCTAAAAGTAGCCTAAAAAATCTTAATTATAAACAAAAACCAATTTTTTTTGTTATAATAACTTAAAGTATACTTTAAAAATTTTGTATAAAAAAAAACAATTCTTTAAATATTCGAATTAAAATGTCAATACAAATATTATATAAGAATTTATTGCCTAAAAGAAGACTTCGAAAGAATTCTTTCTTTAATTACATAAAATAATTAATAGTTGGTGTTGAAGTGTTCGTAATAATACGTAATAGAATGATAATACATATAAGTTTTAAAACTTAACTTAGCATACTTTAAAAAATAAAAATCTTAAGCTCCTTAAAATATACAAATAAAGATTTTTTCTATTTATTTTCTGCACTTCATTGAGCAGGTAAGTTATTAAGATTATTACGGTTTTGCATTGGCCTGGTCTACGTCTATTAAAGAGACCTTAATGCTAATTTTAATTTTATATTCTCCATTGAAGATGTCCTTGAATTTTTTCTATACAAAGGATGTTGGTCTCCTGTCTTAATATATACTTGTTTTCTCAGAGATCAGTGAATACTGGTTGTACATTGGATGACCAGTTTTTTTGTTTGAAATTGTGGCAAATTTTGCTTTGAATTGAAAGACATTGTCATGCTTTCTATCTGCTGTGAGGATTCTGTGGTAAGAAATAGTTCATCAACTTCCTCATTGCCACCGATACAACTGTGGCCTGGAACCCAGCGAAAGGTTACTTGACTGTCTGGCTTACGACAAATCAATCTCTCCATGCATCACGTTATCACTTTCGAAAACAACGTAACTGATGTGAAGGCTTAGATTGCTGTCTGGTTGTCAGCAAAAAACTTCATGTTCCTCGTAAGTTTGGAACATCCACTCGTTGGCTACTTAACACAAATCATCACGAAATGTTCGAAATAAAATGGAGGTACGAGTGGAAGCATCTTTTTTCTAGTCGACAGGTAAAGCTCATCTGAATATGTAGCAACTTTAAGGAGGTTATCCGGACTATACGAGTTGCGGTGATGATAATTAAGTTTCATTAGGGAAGATATTATCACACTTTCTGAAAGTAATGCGGTTGTGTGACGAACTACGGGTCTATGTTATGTGCATTAATTTTATATATGAGTGACGGGACCCATAGCTCAAAGTCGACTCCGAACTAAAATTTTTTGAGAAATTTTTACACGGAAATTTTATTTACTCTCAGAGTTTCTGCGGATGTGGCCGAAGAAATATTTTTTTATTATTTCGTTTTGTTTGAGATGTCTGACCTCGAACCCAGGTTAACACACTTCCTACTAGACTACGATAGATTCAGCAGTCACTAAAGTGTCTGTAGAATGTAGGCACTATAGGCGGTATAATCCACGTTGTCTGTCTTAGAATGTTTTATCCTTCAGAACCAAATATTATACCAAATTATTGGGATTAGAAAATAAATGAAATTATTTGGTCATGACAAAAGTTATTTTGCTGCAGTACTATGTAAGTAGATCATTTTTTCAGGTAAAATTTCCGTGATTTCAGCTACAACAGCTTCCTTGTGCGTTCTCAAGATTTAGCTTCGAATAACAAAGATATTAGGGCAAAACGAAGTATATGTTATCGACAAGTAGCGATATGCGGCGTATTGGATCTCAGATTACGGCCGATAACTATACTTTTGATACAGTCAAGGAATTTATTTATCTTGGCTCCGCCGTTACCACCAAAAATGATTTCAGTTTGGAATTCAAACGCAGGATCACTCTTGCCAACAGGTGCTACTATGGTCTCAATAGGCGATTGAGTAACAGAGAACTCTAAAAAACTAATACTCTACAAGACGCTCATCCTCCCCGTGCTTCTTTATGGCGCAGAGGCATGGACCCTATTAAGCACTGATGCAGCAGCCTTGGGAGTATTCGAGAGAAAAGTCCTACGTAAGATCTTCGGTCCAGTACGAGTTGACGATGATTTCCGCATCCGATCCAATAGTGAGCTGTATGAGCAACTCAACGACATAGACTTTGCGCACCGTATTAACATCCAGCATCTGTGCTGGCTCGGCGTCCTTCGAATGGAGGAGGATGCTCCGGCGAGACGGGTATTTGATGCGGGGATCTGCGGAAATCGGCGAGGACCAAATAGTGGTGGTCTTCGATTGGTGCGACCAAGCAGATGCGCCTGGAAGGATGTGCTGCGGCAGACCGAAATCCGTTAATCGGATTGTTAATGGCCAAGTAAATAACTAAGATAGGTCTTGTAAGAACAACAAATGAAAGAGATTTGACGCCAAATATGAAATCATTTCAAAAACAAATTTAACGAACTCTACTAATTTAATTAAAAAAATGAAAGGATTTTGGAATAAAGTGCAAAAGACTTAGAGGAGACCAAATTGATTATTTAAATTATTTTGAATTCAATGAAAAGATTTGCATTTTGAAATGTTGAAGACAATTCTTATATGATATCTTTTATGTTTTATAGAGACACTACAGTTTGTTTAAAGAAATACTTCCCAATTAAATTTTTATAACAAATAATTAAACAACAGTTGTATTACGAAGTTTTCTTACGGCGCCAAAATGTATGTCACCACACATATCATATTCATTAAAAGAATTTTTCATTAAATTAAAATCTCTAGTCATCGCAATCACGTATTTCCATTAAAAATACTTTCAGAAATAAAAAAAAAAACGAAAAAACATTTCTTGTTTTTTTCTACACACATATTGAATTATAAATTTTGATAATTTTTCTCTTTTCTCCATTATCTTCCAAAAAAACGTCAATATTTTAACACTTTTCTAATGAAAAAAGGAAACGAAAGGAAAAAAACAACAGGGGAAAAAGTACAAAACTGGTGCCAAGCATGCTTGTTAGGAATTTCGTTACGTTCTTTAACTCAAAGCCAATAATCCTTTTGATTTATTATCAAACATTGGCTCCAGGGATATGAATGGTGACAAATCACTTGTGTAGTACCTACTTACTTAAACACAAATTGAAAAACTTTTACTCACCTTGGCAACAACCCACACTTCCGTTTTTCTTATCATCCACCTGATCGATTGTAAACCTTTTAAGAGCAAAAGCAAGTATCGGAGATAAAGACATTTTTCAATACATAGCTATTGACTTAATTAAGGAGGAAGAGAAGAGAGGCCAGGCAAATGAAATATTTTTTTGTTTCAATATTTTTGTAAATTCAAAGACATTGTCGTTCGTTGGAGTTTTCATTTTTTTTTCAGTTCTCTTCATGAAATTTTTTGTGCCACATTTAATGGCACGGCTAATGATGCCTATAAATATTTTGTGTGCTACAATTTACCGTTGTGCCAAAGAAAAGTTCACAGGTGTTCAAGAAAAGTAAAAGTGTTGGAGAAAGTAAATCTTCAAAAGTTTAGACGTCAATATTGTTATTGATAAAAAAAAAAGTAAAGAGTGAAAAATTATTTTCAAAGTGTTTTTGATGATGGCTTTTTTTTTTGAGTTGTAATCAATTGCAAATTGTTATCGTTAATAAATACTATAAAATAGGTTTAAACTTTGATTTATAAGGCTTAAAGTCAAAATAAATTTCAATAAAATTTTCACATTCTCTAATGATGTTATTTAAAATGTATTCAAAATTTTGATTATTTTATGAGAATGTATTTTTGGTTTAGCGTCTTTATAGACTACATAAGCAATGTAAATGCTTACCGAAATTATATTACGATTCGGTAATCGTTCGCATTGCTTTTCGTATTCTAAAAACAAACATACGATCCATTACCTTCCGAGAACATTTGGCTAGTCCGGGCTGAGGCTTATGAGACGTGAGGTCACAGTTTAAACCCCTCAGACTTCTCCAACAAAACAAAACATGAGAAAATATTTCTTCGGTGACTGCCTCTCGGAATAGTGCTTCAGCCTACAAGAAAATCTATGTGAAAAACATATGTAGAAAATAAAAAGAGAAAATTTTAAAATTGTATTCATTTATTCAGTGCCAGATAGCAGGCACTCTAATTTCATGATTTGCAATGTTGGCATCATCGAAACAACAAGAAATGATAAGTTTTTATGAGCCCACATATAAACTCTTAAATGTGAAATCTTGCTATAATTTTCTCTTCTTATTCTACAGAGCTTTTTCTCTTATATTTTTAAATAAACAATGAAGATAAATATCGATAAAAACAATACGTAGAACAGATAAAATCAAAAGCTTTTAGTTAAGTGGATGCTGTTCGTTATATGTTATGGGAAGTTTGGAAAATTCCTTTTAAAATTTTTTTAAAATCAAACAAAAATTTTCTGAAGCTTCAAGATTCTTTAACATTTTATGAATATTGTGTACAAAAGTGTTATCATTAGTTTTTTATAGCATGGCTTAATGAATACACATTTAAATGATGTTGGAAAAGCGACTTGACTGCAAGCTCTGAGTACAAATTAGTACTGAGTGATTTTCTAAAAGATGGCTCTGAACGAAACCTTGACTAAAGGAATTAAAGGGAAGCTCGTTAACATAACGATGGACTAGACAGCATTACCAGGAACAAAATGCAAATAAATTAAGGACTAGAACTGTGTCTGATACTTCAACCAATAATCATATAGAATAGGAACGAAACATCATGGATAGAGAATGAAAAGAGCTTACATTGTGTGGCTAGGTTTTGTAACAACATACTGTAAAGGAAATAAATTAACAGAAACTGAAAATCGGAAAAAGGCTTGAAGCCAAATAATCACAGTGCGAGGACACTTCGTAGATGCATTGCTTTACCTTCGCTAGAAAAAACAAGATGGCGATGGCAGATACTTGGCAAAACCAATATAAGAATTATATGTTTATACTTGTGACTTTTTCCTGTAAGCAAAAGTGTCAAATAAATTCAAAGTTAAAGATCTGCGAGTGTAGAACAAAAATATAATTATATAAAAGAGAAAAACAGTTCTAACAAGTATTCTTTTATACAATATAACACATATAATATTACTTTCTTAACTTTTCAGTATGGCAGTTCAGTAGACATCGTTTATTTTTATCAGAATGTATAATAGGTTTTCATTAATTTGTGCTATAAATTGTGTTATAAATTTGTAGGACACTTATAATTTTTATTTTATAAAATTTTCTTTAGAAAATTTTGTAGACAAAAGAAGTCTAGAAGTTGACAATAATATTTATATAACTATCTCTGGGACTGTATATCCATATAACGCATTTTTTAATTGCAAATGTATACAACATTATACATTGTATTGTAAAAACTAAAATTAAAAAGAATATTTTAAAAGGAAACTTTCATAACAGTGAAATTTATAACAGTACAATAGACATTTACAGTATAGAATTATGTTATACAACATATAAGTACATATATTATACATATAAGGTACAATTTGGTACATACTTTTCTAAAGATGTTATGTTATATTGAATTTATATTACAAAGCCTTTCAAGCTAAATGTAAACTAAAGTTATATGTTATACTTGTGGACACATGAAAGAGCTCTTAATTTGGTATACACATATCTAAGCTCTAATGGTCCTTAAAGCTTTTAAAGCTTAAAATTGTGTTATAATGCTTACTAACATATTATTTGTTTACTTAGTAAATTTGAAAAATATGCTGTACGTAGACATAGCGAAAATTTTTATTCAATTGTTTACATAACTTTAGAAAACGCAAACTTAAAGCTTATAAACACAAAATGTACAGTTAAAGGGACTTTTACCTTATCGTGTTTGTACTACAACAATGTTATGAATAAACAACATAAACTCGAATTTTTTTTAGTACATTTCATACTTTTACTTGAGTGCCTTAAACGTTAGGTCTTATGTAGAATGATTATTTGTGTAGAGTTCGATGTTTTTTAACAGATTTCGTCATGACATAACATTCAAGGAAAAAGAAGGCAAGAATTTAAGGTGTTTGAAAACTAAACAAAATGCCTGCCATATAATTAATATGATAAGAAAATTTTAATTGATTTCTAGTAAATACATATTTATAAGAACATTTAAGTACTTATGCAAATTTACTATGAATTTTGTTTAGAGAGCATTTAATATTAATTTATTTATATTGGAGATTAAAAACAAGATTTTAATATTTTAAGAGTATTTTTAAACAGGATACATTTTATATTATATTTACTACACGTACATATATTTCGATTTCAATATTGAATAACTTCGTGTTACTTATTGTACCAATTTAAAGTCAATCTTGTGGTTAAAGTATAATATATAGTATATATAGTATATTAAGTTAAATATTTCTGTAGCATTTGGTGCGAAACAGTTTCATAAATTCATTGTATTATGCATGCACTGTGTTTTATTTAACTGATATGGTGCCACTAGTCTTGTTATTAGCAGTTAACTTTTCTTAAAATATAATATAAAGACAAAATGGAAAAAGAGAACTTCATGTGGCCTTTACAAGCTAAGCTTGAAAAATACTATGGTGCAAGAATCAATTTTAACGACAAAATTAGTGTTTTATTGACCCTTTTTCCTGAAGTGGTGGTGGTGAAGCAAAGCAAATTGTAAACATTCTGAACGTTAAGTTGAGGTCCTATTACATACATACATAATTGGCCATTACAACACTTCAGTCAGGATTACGACCTCCTTACTCACACCACTCATGTTGTGCGTGTTAATTTGTATACTTGAGTGGCGTAACCTACACTTTAAAGTCGACTCCGAATGACAGATTTTTGAGAAACTTTTCATGGCAATTTTTTATTTACTCTCAGAGTTTTTGTCAGAAATCTGCTGAGAAATATTTTTTTCGCCGAAGAAATATTTTTTTTCATATTTCGTTTTGATACCTGGGATACGAATCCGGGCTTTACGTCTAATAAGCCAACACACTACCTATTAGACTACGGCGACGTCCTAATACCTGAATCTATTGAAAAATTGAATGTTATTGTGTTGGTTGATCGGATACTGAAATGAAAGAGACTGTAAACGCTATAGACACCCCGCATAGCTGAATAGTTTCAATATTGATTTATTACATGTATATGAGAAAGTTTTCCGTAAGATGGATACAGCGCTTGCTCACAATCAACCGTATACGTGTGAAGCATGGATCAGGCTAAGAAGGCCAAGATATGTTTGCAAAAGTCCTGACGATGTTTTTAATAAACCGCACACGTTGAAAATCACATCGGCTAACTTAAAATGCTTCAAATTTATTGAAATGGTTTCATAAAGTTACAAATTTCTTTACGTTAGGATCGTGTACAAGGCACAGATTCGCAGTTTTCATAGCAAAAATCCATAAATACAGGACGAACTTTTCCCAATTTATCCCCCGAGTAACTATTTCTTATTTTCCAATCTGTACAAATAATTTGATGAAAAATTCTGGTCTTAAACGATACAAAATCATCTCACAAACATATCTCTTTTGGCGATCTCAACAAATATTGTATTTAGAACTGATAAGAATAGCTGTAGTTTAATAGACAGCATGTTGCTTTAGATACCGTAGCCTAGTAGGTAGCGTGTTGGATTATTAGACGAAAAGCCAGGGTTCGAGCCCAGGCCAGACATCAAAAATAAAATACAAAAGTATTTCTTCGGCGACTTCCTCTCAGCAGATTTCTGGCAAAAGCTATGAGAGTAAATAAAATTTCCATGAAAAGTGTCTCAAAATTCTGTCGTTCGGAGCCGACTTTAAACTGTAGGTCCCGCCACTCATGTATAAAATTAACACACACAACATAAGTGGTGTGAAAAACTAGGTCTAACGGGTTGTAATGACCAATTATGTATGTATGTACAAACAATTTGAGGAAAAAATTCTGGTCATAAACGATACAAAATCATCTCACAAACAAATCTCATTTGGCGACCTCAACAAATATTGTATTCAGAACAGATAAGAGTAGCTATAGTTTAATAGATAGCATAGCATGTTGGCTTTTTAGACAACAGCTCGTAAATTCGAACTTCAGCTGTGACATGTCGAAACCAAATGAAATTTAAAATTTTTTTCTTTCGGCGACTTTCTTAAGTCCATCCTCTCATGAATAGAATTAACACACCCAACTTGAGTGGTGTGACTAAACAGTAGTAATGGCCAACCAAATAAGTAGGTAAGTAACTTATAAAATAACTAAACAGCCATGGGGATAAAAAATGTGTATGGTTTTTCGTTCGAAAACAACTTTACAATTTGTAGTGAACTGCATTCGTCAGACAGTTAATATTTTTTGTTCGGAAAACTAAGGGTCCTATGAAAATCTACACTGAACTGATTTGATGATTGGAAATTATATCGATACAACTGCATTATATCCTAGAACACTATATATCGGGTCCGCCATCTAAAGTTTTTTTTTCAACTAGTGCTTATTTCGTGAATGGTAACACTTAGCTCATGTCTGATTTGACAGATAATTAATTTTATCCTTCCGTTGAACGAATATAGTTGTGTATACGCTTGAACAACGCTGGGAAATATTGCGACATTACTTTGACAATCATGGTAATGTTGCAGAATATGCGCGAAAATTGCGTACGGATTTTGGAAGAAGAGAAGACCCGTCAGCTCCGTATGTTCGTTATCTTGTGAAAAAAGTGACAGAATCTGGCATCCTCATCGATAAACCAAAGCGTAAAAAGCCAAAATCAGTACGTACACCCGAGAATATTGATGCTGTGGCAGAAAATGTGCGTGAAGCGCCATCAACATCAATTCACCGTCCTTCTCAACAATTGAACATTTCGGAACATCATTGAGACGAATTTTACATAAAGACTTTGGTATGACGCCATACAAAGTCCAATTGGATACAAAGTCCAATTCAGGAGTTGAAGCCAATTGACCATCCAATGTGTTTTTGCTTCGCTAAGTGGGCCTGCGATCGACTTACAGAAGATGCCGATTTTGGCAAAAAAAATCATCTTTTCAGATGAAGCTCATTTTGATCTTGGCAGGTATGTAAACAAGCAAAATTGTCGCATTTGGGGCACAGAAAACCCGCACGCATACATTGTAAAGCCGACGCACACAAAACGAGTCACTGTTTGATGCGAATTTGGTCCAGAGGCATAATTGGGCTATTTTTCTTCGAAAATGAGCAAGGAGTGGCCGGTACAGTCAATTGCGATCGTTATCGGGCAATGTTGAACGAATTTTTGTTCACAAAAATTGAAGAGGAGTATATTGGCAACATTTGGTTTCAAAAGGATGGCGGTACGTGCCACACAGCCGCCCTGTTTTTGAAGATCGCATTATCAGCCTCAGAGCTGATGCCGTTTGGCCACCTCGGAGCTGCGATTTGACACCGTTGAACTATTAGTTGTGGGGTGCCGTCAAAGATAAGTGTTACGCCGACAAGCCAGAGACAATTGACGATTTAAAGGACAATATTCGTGAAGCCATTGGTGAAATACAGCTGCACACGATCGATAATGTGCTTAAAAATTGGACCGATCGTGTAGGCTACTGCATGGTCAGCCGAGGCACCCATTTGAATGAAATTATCTTCCATTATTAACCGGAAGGATTGTACTTTCAAATAAAAAAAGAAATTTGAGAAAATATTCAGTAGTTTTTTTTAAAGCATTTTAAAAAAAAAAGTTATTTGGCGGACCCTTTACATACATAAATACATACATACTAATGGCCTAATAAATCAATGTTTGTCTTTTAATAACTCGTTGACTAGTAGATTTTTTAACAAAACATATTCAATGATTGTACTTCTAGTATTTTAATTTGAAATCATACAGAACAATAATAATAAAATGTAATCGTTGTATATTTTTGTATTTATCGTATGCATTGATTTAAAAAACAATTTCCTAAAATTATTAAATAAATGCCAAAAAAAAACAGCAACAATTATAAATATTTCGTATAAAAAATATTTCCAAAAAGACAAAAGAAAATGTAAAAACAATAACAAATATTTTGTTTTATAAAAAAATGATACGTATTTATGAAATTAGAAGAAAAAAATACTGAGAATATGAACAAATAAAATTGAATCAAAAATATCAGTTAAAGCCTGTATTTAAATATTTATGCATCACAAAAACTAGACCATAAATTAAATAATGATTTATTAAATAAAAATAACGCCTTTTATTCACATTATATTTGTTTATTTTTCGTTTTTATGAAACGTATGAATAAACAATCAATCATAAGTAATGGGTAATGGGGACAGAAAAATACACTCAGAAAATAAAAAATGAAATGATTAATAAAAGCGAAAGTAATTGGTCGTTGTAATTTGATAGCATTATAAGTTTCATATGCAGTTTTCGCTTAAAATAATTCCTTTTTATATTTCCGCTTCTATTTTCGTTTCTTTTTTTGTATTTGATTAAAATTTTAAATGTCAAGGACATTGATTCAATTTACATACATATCTAAATATATAAAATCTAATAGTTGTAAGCATATTATTTTACATATTATAGTGCATTACAAAAAAATACCCCCGAAAAAATAGTTCTAATGAGAACTGCTGTGTAATGCAGGCAAAATTAGAAATGAAAAATTTAGTCCTCAGTCTACATGACCAACATACAGTGGACAGCAAAAGTCTTAGTCACATACATAATTGGTCATTACAACCCTTCAGTCAGGATTACGAACTAGTTTCTCACGCCACTTATGTTGTGTGTGTTAATTTTATACACGAGTAGCGGGACCCACAGCTTAAAGTCGAGTCCGAACGACAGATTTTTGAGAAACTTTTCATGGCAATTTTATTTTACCCTCAGAGTTTTTGCCAGAAATCTGCTGAGAGGAAGTCGCCGAAGAAATACTTTTTGTATTTTGTTCTGATGTCTGGCCTGGGGCTCGAACCCTGCTTTACGTCTAATAAGCCAACACAGTACCTACTAGACTACGGCTTAAAGTCTTAGGACGGCAATATATTTTTGCAATTTCATGAATTTTAGCCAAAAGTTTGTATAAAAATTTCTAGTTAATATATTTATTTTATTAATTTATTTCTGTTTTATTATAAAACAAACAATGTTTTTCATAAAACAAGAGAAAAATAAGGAAAAGCTTCAGATGACTTCATAGGTTCTCCCAAGGAAAACCCTGAGTAAACTTAAAATACAAAGGCCTAATATATGAAAAGGTTATCCCTTGTTTTTCGTAGAATATGCCTCAAGGCCCAGCACTCCATTTAACCTATTTGTAATTGAATGTACAATTTTTGTTTAGTGTTTTCTTGTGGCACAAGTGGAGCAAGTTTTTGGGTTGACTTTTGTTTGAGGTTTAGCGAAGACGTAACCGTTCTTTCAAATGATCTCCTAAATACTCTCTTGAAGTCATATCGGGACTTTGTGCAAAAGTATTAAGCCTGTGGGGACTTTTTTTGTCAAAATATATTGGCGTACTAAGACTTTTGCTGTCCACTGTATATCGTGGGTATCTCTAAGGGAGATAGAGTGAACATCCATTTTGACCACTTACTATTCTTGATTGAGAATAGTGTTCATTGTGCTTGAAGGACTACAGCGCAGGCCAAATGCAACCGAGAATCCCCTGTGCTATAACACGGCCGATTTAATCATATTTTATCACGAATGACCAATATTAGGTGTATGGAAGCATCTTTAAAAGAATTTGCAATAAGACGCTGAGCCGCTAAATTTATTTTTGTCTTTAATTTTTGAAATATAGGAGAGATCAGAGGGCTAAGTTTATTACAACTTTTTAATAATTTGAAGGCAATTAAGGCCTTCTCTGTAGGCTTAATAAAAGGCTTTGTCAGAAATTCAAAAAGTAGTACGGTCACTTCACGGTCAATAATATGAAGTCGCCGTAGTCTAGTTGGTAGTGTGTTGGCTTATTAGACGTAAAGCCAGGGTTCGTGCACCAGGCCAGACATCAAAACAAAATACAAAAAGTATTTCTTCGACGACTTCCTCTCAGCAGATTTCTGGCAAAAGCTCATGAAAAGTTTCTCAAAAATTTGTCGTTCGGAGTCGACTTGAAACTGTAGGTCCCACCACTCATGTATTAAATTAACACACACAACATAAGTGGTGTGAGAAACTAGGTCATAATCCTGACTGGAGGGTAGTAATGACCAATTATGTTATGTATGTATGTATAATCGGTCTAAAGAGCAAATAATTCGTGTAGTTATTGCTCGCTTTCGTACGAATACTATTCGTATTGCTGCAGTAGCGTGAAGTCTTCAAAAATAAACGTCATTCTCTACTGGCATTTGCTTTTGTGTTTCAAAAATTGGAAAATGGAAAATTGTACACAAGTAGCGGCGTAGCTAACAGAAAAATTGAAGCAAAATGGCAATCGTTTGCATTCGCATTGTTGCTGATTGGGTCCATTGAAACTGTGTTTAGTCATGTATCTCATTTCTGATTAATTTGTAATTAGAGCGCAGAAATGCCTCATGGAGTTATGGAATTATCATTACATTCATTAGCTGTTTAGTGTGCTTTAAACACTGACGGCATAATCGGCCTTTATTTCTTTCGAAAACAGCTAAGGACTGCCATTACGATGAATGGTAGTGGCAATAACTATTTTTTTATTATTCGTTTCGTTCGAGATATCTGAACTGGTGTTGAAATTAGGCACTCACGCGTAATAAACCAACACACTGCATACTATACCACGGCCGGTAATGTGCAAAATGTAACCGTATGAAATTCAAAAAAAGGGAAGACTGATGTCGCCTCCAACTCTGTTGCCAATAATGATAAAACTCTCTGCCTTGTTAAACTCATTATATTCAGTACTGGTTTGCCTTTTACTTGAATTGATTTATTGAGAATTGGTGCAACAAATGGCTTAACTGTGCCATTACTTGTACTCTATACTATACGTATTTTAGCCCACTAAACATTTTTAGTGAAGTGTCCTTTACATAAGTGTTACACCCTACCTTAATATACATATGTATGTATGCTTTACATTTGGTCATGTTTTATGTTCTTTTATTTCCATATTTCAGTTTTTGTTTTTACCAGGTATAAGAATTCTTGCTTTTATTGTTTCTTTCTTTGTAAAAATAATTTATTTTTCCCCTTCTTTAAGTTAACTGTTGTAACATTAATAATAAAAACAATAAAATGCAAAAGAAACAAAATCAGTGTATGTGTACATATATAAAATAAATATCATGAATATTTTATTTTTTTGTTTTTGTTTTGATTGCTTCTATTAAAACATAAATTATATAACATAAGTCATGCAAAACGCCTATATTTAGTTGAAATATTATAATTATTAAGGGTATTCACTGGAAAGGCAAATATTCTTACACAATCATTTGAAATATTTTTGTTTTTGTTGTTGTTCTAAGTGAATAACCCTATGGAAAGTAATAAGTACTGCATGTCTATGAAGTCTATGAATACAAAAAAGGCTATTAAAACCGAAAGAACATTTCATATCTCCTGCTTTTTTCTATGTTTTTGTTTTTGGCCTAAAAAATAAAGGCTTTTGAAAAAATTTATTTATTGACATTGACTGTTAAAGATTTATGGATTTACTAAAGAGGAACACAGACAATAACAAAGAAAAGGAAAAATAATGGCAATAGAAATGGTAATGAATAGATAACATGAAAACTAAGCATGAAAACTAAGCATGAAACCTGAGCATGGTTTCAACAAAACTCTGCGGAAAAAGATTTATGCAAAAGACAGTTAAACAAAGGGAGAGAAAATACGGTAGAAAACAGACTATAAAAATGGTTCAAAGTTACAAGGATTATAAACGCTATTGACTGTGTTTAAGGACATATGTTGACGAACGTATTCTGACTACATAATAATAATCTTTTGGTAGTTATGACGGAACACTGGCCTCTGGATACACATGACTATAGACTGCCAATAATTATTATAATTTGTATAGAAGTCGTCGTAGTCTAATAGGCTGTAGGTTTTGAATTCTTAGACGAGAGTCCATTGTTAGAAACTCAGCTCAGAAATCTCGAACAAAACGCAATATTATAAAATTCCTTTCGTTGACTTCCTCTCAGCAGATTTCTAGCGAAAATTCTGAGAGCAAATAAAATTGCCACGAAAAGTTGCTTAAAGTCGACATTAAACTGTAGGTCCTGCCACTCATGGATAAAGTTAAAGCACACACAACAAGGATGATGTGAGAAGCTATGTTGTAAAGCTGAATAAAGGGTTGTAATGATTAATTAAGTAAGGTCACTGCCACAAAAGAGGAGACTGCAGTACATCTTCACTGTGATTATTAGGTACGTGGGAACGTAAGAAGAAGGACGCTTGGGCAGCAAGAATGTATTGGCAGAATATGTCTAGTAAAAGGTACTTTTTGATAGAATCCATATTTTCATCAAACTATTGGGATGATTAGGTAATGTCCAACAGATAATCATTATCGTATAAATGGAACTTAACTATGCCACAAATATGTAATGAGTTTTGAGACGTTTCCCAATATAATCTAACCTAACCGAGCGAGTCTAGTCGCCGTAGTCTAGTAGATAGTGTGTTGACTTATTAGACATGGGGCCACAGTTCATACCTCAAGTCAGACAATCTCCAAACGAAATACAAAAAAATATTTCTTCAGCGACTTCCTCTCAATATTTTAAAGTCGTCGTAGTCTAGTAGGGAGTGTGTTGGCTTATTGGCCTGGGGGTTCTAGCCCCAGGCCAGACGTCAAGACAAAATACAAAAAGTATTTCTTCAGCCACTTCCTCTCAGCCGATTTCTGGCAAAAACTCTGAGAGTAAATGAAAATTGCCATGAAAAAGTTTCTCAAAAATCTGTCGTTCGGAGTCGACTTTAAACTGTAGGTTCCACCACTCATGTATAAAATTAACACACACAACATAAGTGGTGTGAGAAACGAGGACGTTGTACAATGGGTCAATTCAACCTCCGGGTACTGTACTTGTCTTAATTGACAAGTACACGTCCTCTAACCTAACCTTACCTAACCATCCTCTCAGCAGATTTCTGGTAAATACTTTGAGAGTCATATAAAATTGCCATGAAAAGTTTCTCAAAAATCTGTCGTTTGGAAACGTCTTTAAACTGTAGGTCCCGCCACTCGTGTATACAGTTAACACACATAAAATAAGTGGTGTGAAGAGCTAGGAATTAATTCTGACTAAAAAGTTGTAATGACCTATTATTTATGTAACTAAGCGAGTCAACAGTATAGTAGAGAACTTTGCTCAAATATAACTAAGGCAGACCGTGTATCCACTTTCAGAAGCCAATGCTTAAATATTTGCAATGGGTATTATGTCTTCGCAGAGACTAGCATTAAATTACTATTATTCTCAGAGCTATAGCTGATCCATGAGACCTGCATCAAAAAATCTTTGTTTACAATAAAAACAAAATTATTGAAATCATTAAATTGTTCTACTGATGGACATATTTTCTAAAAAAAAACAGAGTCTTTGTCTAGAAATTATAGAGAATGCACTCCCAATGGAGGATGTAGTTTTAAATGATGGGAATCAGATGCATTTCAAAAAAAAAATTTCTAATAAATACCATTTTATTGTTTAATTTCAATTAAAACTAAAAAATAAAACAAATAAAATTAAGATTCTTGAATTTTTATAAAAAAAAAATTGCAAGCTTTTAAAGCCTTTTATAAGAAATTCTTTTAAAATAAATTTACCTTAAAAAGGTCAACTTTGTTGCATATTTGTTTTCCTTTTTATTTGGAAAAATTTATAAATATTTTATGTTTTCCGATAATAAAACAAAACCAAAACAAAACTTACCAACTTTCCTTTCAAATGATTGAAAATTTAACAGAAATTGTTACAAAGTGAAGTTAACATACCTGCAAATACATGTACAAAGAGATGAAGACAATTAATATTTTATTTCTGTTTTTATTTTTA
This sequence comes from Sarcophaga subvicina, assembly GCA_936449025.2. Classification (NCBI taxonomy): domain Eukaryota; kingdom Metazoa; phylum Arthropoda; class Insecta; order Diptera; family Sarcophagidae; genus Sarcophaga; species Sarcophaga subvicina. The sequence continues at coordinate 100,044,089 of OW388082.2, read as the reverse complement.
TTTGTTTTTATTGTTATTTTATGAAAATATTTTCATTGGTTTTTCTCATATTATTTATGCCAATTGTAAATTGACATTTGGATTTATCTTTTGTTAATAAAAATGAGAAAAAAACAAACAAATGTCTACATACATACATACATAAAAATTATTTACTAATTGGATGATATTTTTGTAAAAAATAATAAAATAAAATGCTCAATTATTTTCTATATTTTAAACGCAGAATGCAGTGGAATGAATGGTGGGGTGTAGTCTAACAGTGAGGGCTGAATTTACGATTTGTTCGAATACAAAATTCTAAACAAAGGTAATACGAAAAAATCTACTGATTCAAGTAGAAATTTTCCAGAATAATGTTAACATATGAATATATATCACGGATATCTAGTAGCATTAGCGTTTTTATGTCAACATTGCAATGAAGATAAAACAAAATCCAACACATTTCGATTTGAATTAGTCCGTAATTGCCTCTCAAACGAGCGTGCATTCAATAAAGCATGTATGACGAGGAGCATGAATTAGTAACACTCTCAGTTGAGGGCTGGCTGAAACCTGATTGGTACAAATCAAAAAGTTTCCTGTTGCAATATAACATCGATTTAACAATAACAATTTTCTCTCTGTGATTCCTCTCTGCTTTCCCAGATACGGGTTTCCCCAAGTACTGCTGTAAATAGTTGCTACGCAATTCGACTTCGATGGACCACGAAAATTATAACGACCATCAAATTCAATTAGTTACTAATCTACAGCAACAAAATTAAATATGAGTTGAAAAGGTAATAAAACAAAACAAAAATAAAGTAAACATAAATCAATACGAAGCATAACTCCGTAAATCTCTTTATGAAGCTTGATTTATATAAATATTCTTAAATTAGTTACCCTAACAATCACTGTAAGTATTCCATCATTAAGTATCAAATTTCAATTAAAATCACTGGAGGTAATTTTCATTTTCCACAATAAAACTAAAAAGTTTTTGAATTCTGTTGCTAAAAAACTTCAATTTTGGGATGAAAATATACCAAACAGGAACATAAAAACATAAACATCATTATTTAAATATATTTTCTTTAATCTTCATACCTTTTAGGCGAACAAAAAATTAAATTTTTCAAAATCTGAATAAAGGATATAGGGGCTGCTCTGAAAGCATGATAGCTAATTCCAAACTATTTATAAAGTATTATTTCTTACATAAAACTACAAGTTGTGTGATAAAACTTTTATGAAAATGGTTAAAATTTTCTAACAAATATTTTTTTTTAGAAAAAAAAATCCTTTTCATTCGAATTTCAAAAAAGGCTTTAAGCATGATTATTAAAGGCTGCAAGACTTTCAGCCTATTTTTCGAAAAGGCGTAATAGGTGTAAATATATCATTATCAAAGCGAATGATTGTGTTATCTCATACGTACGTAGTTGACCGAAATATTATCATCTGTGGTAAAATATGGGACGAAACACATTCTTCTAATGTTTGTCTGTCACGTGAGATAAATATGAGAAGAGCAGTAAGAAATAACACGAGATCTTTCATCCCAAGCTATTAAAGGCAGTTTGTTCTGTCCTAAGTAGTACCATCTTTGGCGATAAACATTCTGTTGTCATGTTTGTTGCTGTCAATACTTTCTTCCGTTCATAAGACGAGCTTCTATTCTCTTCTTCTTCAAAGTCTTTAGCAGCAGGAATATTATGTACTTATAATTAATATATACTCGGTCATTACAACCTTTCGTTATAAATTGGAACAGTCTTCTGACCGACATTTATAATCAATTACAGACAATAGATGATATGATGATGGTTTGATGGCCATAGCTTTAGAAGACCACATAAGAGTATCACAAGAAATTCAATGGAGTAACATTCGCCGGACATCTGACGAAGTGGGCAACAAATAGAAATTAAATGGTGGTACCAGTAGACGGCAAATGTAAAGGCTGAAACGTGGCAATAGCTAAATGCCTATTTGTCGAATTTCCTAAGGCTCTATGCTAGTTATAAGGTTCAAAACGCCTACTCTAGTGACCGTAAATCATTCGACTTGCAGGTAAGAAAAATTTAAAAAAAAGCAAAGTAAAGAGCAACACTTACTTACTTAATTGATTACTCCAAGACCTTAGTTAGGATTACAACCTAGCTTCAATCAGCATCCATGGAGTGGTGGTACCTACTGTTCAATGTCTACATTGAGCGACAGATTATTGAGAGACTTTTTCATGGCAATTTTATTTACTCTCAGAGATTTTGCGAGAAATCTGCTGAGAGGCAGTCGCAGAAGAAATATTTTTTCATACTACGTTCTGTTAGAGATATCTGGCCTGGTGTTTGAATCGACTAGACTACGGCGACTCGCTTTTAATAGAAATTCTAAAAGTTTTGGACTAAAAATTTCAATTAAAATGACAAACCAATAAATAAAACTCTTTAAAATAAGAGATAATAACTGAATAATTTATAAAGAAACATGGCATTCAATTACTGCAATTGTTCCATTTTAAAGGAAAAGAAATAGTAGAGTGAGAGAGAGAGAGAGAAAACACTTTCAAATACTTTATTTTTTAAATGAATTGAACAGGAAATAAATGAGATACTACAGCCTACCTCAAGGCTTACTTCTCATTAAAATTACCGTAACAATTCCATTCTACAATACCAGTCATGTTAACAGCAACGACAATTTCAAAAAGTGACACTCACACAATATTTGTAGTAATTTCAAGCACCTTCGCTCTAATGCTCTCCTTACCTTTCTCAGTCTTTTGTTTGTGAAATTAGCAAAAATAAAATTCAGTTTTTAAGGTCTTAAGAGATTGAAAGAGTGAGTGAGATAGGAGCATAAAAAATAATGATGAAATAAGTTTATGCTGTTATAAAGCAGGAATAAGAGAGTATTACACTCATACAACAATAAATTGACAAGAATAAGGCATGCTAAAGTGTTTGTGTTTTTGAAATTTTCTCTGTATTTTTTTTTGCCTTTTTCTTCAAATTGACATTCATTTTAAAAAGCAATTTGCATCTCTATTTCTCTTCTTCTTTTTCTTTTTTTTCTAAACTCTATGCTGTATTCAAAGTTAAAGCAGTCTATGGAAATTTGTAAATTTGTGGCAAGAAGACAACCGAACCAAACTTTTGAGACTTTAAATAGCAGACAAGCAAAACAAAAATAGTTGTTCGGTTAAATGCATCAGCTTACCCTACACCAGTCATATGCCGAAGAAAACCTCATGATGAAAACCGTACTCTCTGGTCTATACTGCCTAATTCAACAAATTTTTTTTAAATGCGATTTACAACACACACGTTTTGCTACGTGACACAATCATACGCAGTTGTGTTGGTATGTTCCTTGTAATAGGAAAACTTTAACAAGAAAAATAGAGTTTTTCTTATGCAAAAATTTTCCAATAAAATTGTTTTGAAAAAGAAAAGAAAGCAGGAGAGAAAAAGACCTGAAACGTAAGAATTGAAGTATTGAAAAGCTACATGTTATGCTGATGAAAAGTTCTTGTGTTTTTCATTAAGCCAGAGAAAAACTCCATGAATCTTCTAAAAGAATTTCTTTATTTACACGTACGTCTGCAGATAAATGAATTGTTCATTGCAAAATGATAGTAATTTGAGTAGAGAAAAGCATCGATCGAATACAAATGTCATGAACACCAAACTAGAAACCAATGTTACGGGTACAAGGCTATGCATGTTAGAGAAATATTCTTATTTCATCTTATTATTCGGTTTCCATTTTCTCTTTGCTTTATTTCGTACTAACTTAATTGGTCATTACAACCCTTTAGTCACGATTACATCCTAGCTTCTCACACCACCCATATTGTTTGTTGATTTTATCCATGAAAAACAAAACCTACATATTAACACTTACGCCGAACGCCAGATTTGAGAAACTTTTCGTTATAATTTTATTTATTCTCTGAAATTTTGCCAGAAGACTGCTGAGAGGACATCAGCGAAAGAAATATTTTTTCATTCCTCGGATTTGAACCACAGGCTTTCGTCCAATAACTCAACACACTGTCTACTAGACTATGGCGGCCACTGCTTTATATAAGTTTTATTAATAAAGTTTTCCCTTCTGTAGCAGGTCCTAAACAAGTATGATTGCCATCTGCCCAACATTCTATGTTAAAATTTATTAGACTTGGTGTTGAAAAATGTTTCTCTTTTAATTCTACTTCTCTGTTGAACTCTTTTATTTAATTGTCCTATGATGAGCACCTATGCTACTTAGACATTTCTTTCTATACCATCGGCATCTAACATGCTGAAACTCTTTCAATTTTAAAAAATCGATTCCTGTTCGCTGACAATAAGAGCCCTGGCTCTGTGATCAAATTCACTCTGTTTTTATTTTTTAAATTATCCAAGAAGGCCGGATGTTTCTAGAGGAGAACCTGAAGCATTCAGCAAAGTGGTTTATGGACATGTGGTTCATGATGGCAACAACAAAGACAATGCACTTGTAGAGACTGTCACAATATTCAAATACATTCATACGTGAGATTGCGACGCAAATAAAGGATGTAACACAAGTTTTACAGATTTGCAAAGCCGCTTTGGAAATATACAGAACAAAATTTGAGTTAAATCTAACCAGAATCCATCTTAGGAACCTCATAGTAGTTACAAAAACAACACTAACCTCTTGGAGGTTAGCAGAACTATTGCCGGAGGCTGTCGATGCTTAATAATTTCTTCGCTATTGTGGTGATGGCAAAGAGAGAAGATAAACGGACAACTTCTCTTGGGGATCTAAGATAATGGGTTCTTAGGCATACAGAATTTAGGCTAAGGAGATTAAAACCGTCATTAAATTATAGGGACGGTGTAACCAGACGAAGTCGCCGTAGTCTAGTAGGTATTGTGTTGGCTTATTAGACGTAAAGCCAGAGTTCGAGCCCCAAGTCAGACAGCAAAACAAAATACAAAAAGTATTTCTTCGGCGACTTCCTCTCAGCAGATTTCTGGCAAAAGCTCTGAGAGTAAATAAATTTGCCATGAAAAGTTTCTCAAAAATCTGTCGTTCGGAGTCGACTTTAAACTGTAGGTCCCACCACTCATGTATAAAAATAAGACACAAAAACATAAGCGGTGTGAGAAACTAGGTCGTAATCCTTACTGAAGGGTTGTAATGACCAATTATGTATGTCTGGTTGAACCAGACGAAGGACCCAAGTAACCAATATTTCAAGGCAACCGCCGATTGGCGTATGTTATATATGATTTGTGATATTTCCAGCTCACAATAGGCTTAAATCTATAATTTCGTAGTACCTACAGATTCTATGATATCTGCTTCTGCTAGCCCACAAACGTCTGTATATGGATATGCGTGAATCATAGCATGTTAACGCACATCCATGCACATGCTATCTTCAACGAATATCTATGTACACAGGCAGAGATCGAAATATAAAACCCAGTGATTTTATTCAGAGCAGCAAATATTTCCTACCTAAGACCTTTAAGGGCTGGTTTATTTATATAAGACTTCTAATATAGCTGTCGTACTTTTCGGGCAACATGGTTGCCACAGTGAATGATAATAATGAGGAATGAAATTATATGAAGTCGCCGTAGTCTAGTAGGTAGTTTGCTGTCTTATTAGACGTAAAGCCAGGGTTCGAGCTCCAGGTCAGAAATCAAAACAAAATACAAAAAGAATTTCTTCGGCGACTTCCTCTCAGCAGATTTCTGGCAAAACCACTAAAAGAAAACGAAATTGTAATGAAAAGTTTCTCAAATATCTGTCGTTCGGAGTCGACTTTAAACTGTAGGTCCCACCACTCTTGTATAAAATTAACACACACAACATAAGTGGTGTGAGAAACTAGGTCGTAATCCTGACTGAAGGGTTATAATGACCAGCTATGTATGAAATTACATTAGATTCCGTAGTTATTCTTTATCTTGCATAAATATTCGTACTCAAAATGAATTTGAATACAATTTAATTTTAAATATTTATTACCTGCCAATAAAAATTTTCCTAACCAAATAAAAATTGCTGTCTAAATGTATAGTAAGTTTACTTTAAAGAATGTTAGATTTCAACAAAATATTTAAGGAATAACCAATAAAACGAAGCCAGGTTTTTTTCAATATATAAAATATAAGATACTTGCTGTTAAATTTATAGCCACAAATTTGCATTAAAATATTCAACAGCTCCATTATAATATGATAATGAACTTAATTTTTTTGTAAGAGAAAAAAGGGACCCCTTAAAATATGCATTAATTTATTTTTATAATTTAACCCCTTTCACAAACACTCTGTTTTTTATTTCCTTACTTAGGTTAAAGCTAAAGCTTTAACAAATATTCAACTTTCACCTTGAATGTATGCATATATTTTGCGTAAAAAGGGAAAAACGGAAAATACACAATTTTAGCACCTCCTAAATATAGGCTAAGAACCACAATTTCCAAAATAAATAAAAAAACTACCAACGTATGCTCTCTAAGTTGTTGGCTTTAAGCATATTTGTAAGAGTATTTCATGTTGTTTATTATACCTGTAGACCAAAGCATTAAGCCAAACAGTTGTTGAGAAAATTTCTTTGCTTCTCTTTTGCCATTTTGACCACATGTGTTTGTATACTTTAAGGGGTATGAACAAACAAGCAAACAAACAGTTGTTAAACCCTTTTTTTGCTGTTAAAATTGTTGGTTTTTTCTTTTTCTTTTTTTGAGATCCCATAAAGGAATGTATATGTATGTATGTACCTACACAAATAAAGGATTTGTATTGCTGATTTTGTTTCTATACACTTTGATACTGTGCATTAACATTTGGCTTTTAACAAAGAACCAATAAAGACTTTGCAAAAAAAAATAAAAATAAAATCAGTAGCCTCAAAACTGTCGGACTTCCGGTATTATTTTCAGCTATTTTTCCCTTGTATACTCTTTTATTCTATTAAAATTGTTTTGCCTTGTTTATATTTGTATTTGTATTGCTCTCAACCAACTAATATTACAATGAATACCACTCACTACACTTGTACAGAAGAATGCTCGTAAACCAGTGTAAATAAGTGGCATTTTTATATGTATTTTTGTAGCATATTTTTGTGCGTTCATTGTATTGTCTGAATGTCAAGTAAAATTGTAACAAACTACTACTATTGCAAAAAAAAATTTATAAATAAAGAGTAGAGAATAAAAAGGGAATTATTTTTCCCTTTCATGCTTTTTAAAATGAAATTCTTTTACATTCTTTAACAATATTTGACAAATACGAAATATTTTCTCTACTACTTGTTGTTATTGTTTTCTGTCTGTTTTTATTTAATTTTTTTCTTTTTTTTTTTTTGTTGGGTGACTATAATATTGTGTTCAATATTTTATAAAAGTTTATTGTCTACGGAATTTTATAATTTGCAGTGTCCATGAATGTAGCAATACTGCAGTACAGGATGTGGTCAATTTAAAAAACTTCTTGCATGAGAAACTTACGTTTTGGCAATACCAATTGGACATAAATATCATAAGATTTGAGGCAATATCAATGAGCCATCATACGCGTACAATTTCATAACATTGGAAAATTTTAAAACCAATATTCGTCACCGTGGTCTAGTAGGTAGTGTGGTGGCTTATTAGACGAAAAGCCAGGGTTCGAGCCCCAGGCCAGACATCAAAATAAAATACAAAAAGTGTTTTTTCGACTTCCTCTCAGCAGATTTCTGGCAAAAACTCTGAGAGTAAATAAAATTGCCATGAAAAGTTTCTCAAAAATCTGTCGTTCGGAGTCGACTTTAAACTGTAGGTCCCGCCACTCATGTATAAAATTAACACACACAACATAAGTGGTGTGAGAAACTAGGTCGTAATCCTGACTGAAGGGTTGTAATGACCAATTATGTATGTATGTATCGTTCGAAGTTTTCACATAGAATTCGAGAAATGCTTCATAAAGATCAACAACTGCACTTAATCCACAGACCTTCCAAGTCTTCTATATGACAATCTTTAGTTAAACTTTACTTTTGAAAGCGAAAAGTGTATATACATATCTCTACATATTCTTAGTAGGTTGGCTACACTTTGTTTTTAACTGCATTATTTTATTATGTCCATAGTTTTTATATTAAAAATATGTTTCCATTAAATTCCAAGCTTTATAAAAACCCAGAGAAGAAATTCTGATATACTAATTTAAAATACCTCAAAATATGCTTTATTTTTTTGCTTTTCTCATACTTATAAAAATAATTCAATTTAAAATAAATGTCTGCAATCTAAAGATTATAATTGTTAGACAAGAATTTTGTTAAAATATGGCACAAATACACTTATCTGTTTGTGTTTAATTAAAAAAAAAATTGTAACATACTTTTAGGTTATATTGTATGGAAAAAAAATTAGAGAAAAATTTTAAAAAACTTATTTGTTAAAAGCAATTGCAACAGATTTATACATAATGGGTAATTTAGAATACCTGTGGATTTAATTTCCCAAAAAAGGGAAACAGTTGTAACCACAAAGAAATTAAAGCATACTTTTAAGGTAATTGATTGGAAATTTTTTAAGGCATAGTTTAAGGTCCACGTTGTGTTTTGTCATAGTATTTCGCCGGAGGAGATTAAAAATATTTAAAGCATATTTGCAGGCTTATTTCCTTTCTTTTATTTGTTGAATTGCATAAGCTTTTGAAATTTATGTCATAAATAATCAAATGTGCTGGAATGAAAACATAATCACTAAAAAGGAAGCCATAATATTTGCGTCATTCTTCCTATTTCCATTAAAATATACAAACAATAGGCAACAAAACTTTATGTATGTATGTATGCACATTATTCAAAATATAAATCAAATTTGAAATCAAATAACAAAAAAAAGAAACATAAATGTTAGCGCTTTATATAATAATTATTGTTAGAAATTAAAAATAAACAGCCATAGTCATGGCTATATCCATAGCCATGCTTTTAACGGCTTAACAACGGCATTGGCTTCAAAATAAACTCGATTTTTATTATATTTGTCTCTGGAGGAATGTCTGTCATTGGAATGAAAGCGGAAATAAAAGGATTTTAATTGCAACCGTTTTATAATGAACAGACCAACAACTCTATGCAATTTATTTTATTCGAATTTAACTTTTACACACTCCCCTCCTTTCCGCTACGCTCTTTTGGTTTCTCTAAATCTCTATTGTTGCATTTAAATAAATTAAAAACAAATTTTTTATTGATAATTAAAAACTAAAACAACGCAATACAATACTCAACACAATGGAAATAAAATGTTTCAATTTTTATTTTAATTTTATCAATAATTTTAATGAAATTTCGTTGACATTTATTCCATAGCTTTGCCATTCGATGTGGACTTAATTGTGTTGAAGCCTTAGAATAAATAGAAAAAAATTTAATATTCAAATAAAATAATTATTATTATTTAATCTTCTTTTTTCTGTGAAATAAATTGAAATTGTATGCCCAGATTTTATGGTCTAAAATTAATTTGAAATCAGATTTTATTCTTAAAACGAAGCCAATAAAATAATATAATGTGTTGCCTATTTTCAGGCTAAAATAGGGTACAATTTTAAGCGTTGGTAGAGAAATAGAAAATTTAATACTTAGCCTAGTAGGTAGAGTGCTAGCTTATTAGACATGAGGCCAATGTTCAAGCCGGTTCTCCGGCGACTGCCTCTCAGCAGATTTCTGGCAAAAACTCTGAGAGTAAATTGAAAAATTTCTCAAAAATCTTTCCCTCGGAGTCGACATTAAACTGTAGGTCCTGCACCTCTTGTATAAAATTAACGCACAAAACATATGTGGTGTGAGAAGCTAGGTCGTAATTCTGACTCAAGGGTTATAATGACAAATTAAGTATGCATGTATCTCGTACTAGAGTATATGGGTGATATACTATCTCTTATTGACGGTGGTAATTTTATCATGATCAAGATCATTTTATCTGCGTTAGTTAGCAATAAGACATTACAAACATTTCTTAGTGACGCCTCATGAAAAGCCCCATGAGATATTACAAAAACTCACTCACATTGGTATCCTGTGGAACAAATAGATGTTGAAGAGCTTTTGCATACATACACAGGTCGTATTAGGAAGGATGTTACATCACTAAGTATAGTCTACATTTACCTGTTATACTTACCAAAAGTATAACATACTTTTAAGCGTATAATGATTAAAATTCATATATTGTGCATAGTGGTTGGGAATTTATTTTCGTGTTCAAACAAAAATTTATTTTGTTGCCTAAACTCTGATTATGGCTACATTGTATTTGGTTTCATTATCAAGTATTAAATCAAATGAACGTAGTACTCGATAATAGCGAAATAAATTGTATCAAAATAACTACAATAAATTAATAAAATTCTATATTTTATGCATGCATTTTAATGTAAGTAATTTAATATTCTAAATAATCTAATGAAGTAGTATAAAAAGTATTTCCCAAAAGTAGGCAACTTAATTTAAAATTTTAATTATATTTCCTATATTAAACAAATAAATAAAAAAGCCGTTTTATTAAAGGTTTTTAAAGAGTTTTTAAAGAAAATTTAAAAAATTTTGTATAAAGGATGTTCTAATAAAAAAAGAGAAAATATATAGCCTACTTTTAGGCATCATTTTTATTCATTACTTTCAAGTTAATTTCATTATTGCATTAAAACCAAACCATAATAGAATTATAAATGCATTACTTTGTCATCAGTTTATTAATAATGCTACAGCAAGCACTTGCAAATGCCTTTGATCCGCATAACAGAGACTTTATACTGCAAAACAATTTGCATGTGTTACATGAGAACAATGATAGACATTCAAAGTTTTCTTTGTCAGTAAAATAGAAATTCTTTTATTTCGTACAAATAAATTCAACAAAGTTAATACCAGTTATCTGCGTTTAACTCTTTATTCTATTGTTAGTAACCATGGAATGCTAGTGCAACGACTGCCTCCGTTAGGATACGTATGTATATTCCTTTTTCATAGGAAAATATTTTTCTAAAAATGAATGTGTCTACAAGCATTATCATCTAGAGCATCTTATACCAGTTTGTTTGAGAGTGAACAACTTTTTTTTGTACTTTGGAATTTCAAAAGGATAATCTGCTGTTGTGGCATGTTAAAGCAATTTTTTTGTCTATACGTTGTTTGTCTTTTTAGTTGGCAGCAGAAGTATTGTGAATATGGTTTATGCAATATCAAGATTTTTATTAAAAGAAAACAAAAATATATGAAAATTTCAAATAATTTTAGATTTGATTTTTTTTAAGAAATTCTTTATCTAAGCTTAACAATAAAATCAAATTATTTTTTTTTTTTTTGTAAAACTAAAGCATATTTTTGTAAATTATGTTTCTAAGAAAATCCCAAAGTTATGCAATAGTTTTTTTCAAATCTTTAGAAAAACGTGTTTTAGAAAGCTCCAAAAAGTATGCCTTAATTGTTCGAAAAAATCAGTTTGTTCTAAATCCTAAATGCATACTACAGTTTTTACTACAGTTTTACAAAAATGTTTATTCGGCGATATTCGATGTAGATGTAAATATTCTGCAATATTAAATGGTAATCCAAGCATACCACTCATTCAAAAATAATAGAATAATTCGAATAGTTGAATACAAATTTTAATGAAATCCAATCTAGACCAACAAGAAATGTAGCAAACGTTTAGAAAATGAATAAAATGTCTACCCTCCACGAATATTACCTTTCAATTAGAAATTACTCAAATAAAGCTGCAATACAATACAAAACTCAATTGGAGCAAGGTCTTGACACCTAGGATTTCAGTCAGAAGCTTAACCTTGCGGATCTGTTATAATTTTCTTAGATTTGATAACATTTTGTAGGATTATTGTTTAAATAAGCAGAATATCGCTATTGGAATACATAGAATGGAATAAAACATCAGATTCGCCTAAAGTGACCATATGAAATCAAGGTTCCAACAACAAGACATTAAACGATAAAAAAGACGCTCCATTGTCACTGCTGAGGCCTATACACTTAAAGTAGATAATATCAGCAAGAAGATCAATCTGTTTCCAACAGTTGCGGACTCCATGCGAAAATTTCCTCACCACTACCTCCAATACAATTACTCTGAACACAAAATGCAGTTGGCAACCCTATCATCCTAGAACTTGCTAGAGTAGAACCGTCGTTTATCGGACTGCAAAAAAGTGAAAAAAAAAATGGCAAAATGATGCAAAAATGAAAGAAAACTGAGTCCAAGTACAATAAATCCAACAATATACTTTCTGTGTGGAAATGAAGGTGCTAACGATATCAAGGGCCTTAATTACCTTAAAAGTTGTAAAGCAGGACATAAAAAGTGAAATTCAAAAAGCAGGAGGAGCTTTTGCCAGACTACGAAATGTATGGGATCCACGCATTACTTTCTCACATAATTGATGATTTCAAACTATTAGAAGTCGCCGTGGTCTAGTAGGTAGTGCATTGGAATTATTATTATTATTAGACGAAAAGCCAGGGTTCAAGTCCCAGACCAGATATCAACACAAAATACAAAAAGTATTTCTTCGGCGACTTCCTCTCAGCAAATTTCTGGCAAAAATTTTGAAAGTAAAATAAAATTGCCATGAAAAAGTTTCTCAAAAATCTTTCGTTTGGAGTCGACTTTAAACTGTAGGTCCCATCACTCATGTATAAAATTGACACACACAACATAAGTGGTGTGAGAAACTAAAACGTTGTACAATAGGTCAATTCGACATTCGGGTACTGTACTTGTCTTACGTGACAAGTACATGTCTTCTAACCTAACCTAACCTAACCTATTAGTCAGGATAACAACCTTGCTTCTCACACCAACCCTGCAAAATGTGTTAATTTTTTTTATGAGCGACGAAATCTACGGTTTAACATCGATTCTGAATGGCAGATTTTTTATGTTTAGTTTTTTATTTTGACGTTTATGTCAATCGTCGTATAAGCAATATAATAAAGATATGGTGGCAAGCCTAATAGCGCTTAAAAGGGTTTGGAGGCTAACTGAACAAATGTCCATAAGCAACGTAATCCATAAGTTTAGGTAAGGTTTGATGGACTATACATTACGTAAGCCATAGAATGACGTTTTATACGCCCAATTACTACTTAATCCCCAAGAAATCCGACATAGGGGCACAGACAGGATAACCGAAGAATACTGAAAACATTTTTCATATCCTGTAGCTATTAACAGGGTGTAGATTTAAATATTTTTAAGGAACGAAAAGGATAGCGGTATGAATACTAAAACATAAACGAAATATTTTACCTTAAGAGACTAATTTGTTTTACAATGAACGACCGTAAAATTATGAGCATCAACCTTCAATAACGTTTACAAAACTTGAGCAAATTTCGTATTTATGTGGTGAAGTTTTCAAACACTTTCTGCAAACTTTTAGCAAATAATCTTTAAACTTTAACCATAATTTATTAAATGTTTATAGCCTCTTGTGCCTTAACCCATGAAACCATAAGTCATCAGTCAAATATTTTGTCTTCACCAGAGACAATTATCAGCCGTAATGAAATATCCAACCATTTTGGACATAAAAGCTCAGACTTTAAATGGCAGAAAGATTTTAAAACCTACACAATTCTGCTTTTCATTTTTATTATTATTCAACCACTGAAATTATTTTTTTTTATTGTCTGCAAGTAATAAATAAAAAACTATGCCGAGAAATAAAAGGAAATATAAAAAAATACACTTAAAGTGGATAAAAATACTTTTCTGCATATGGTTTGCATTGCATGTGCATATGACAACGTTTTAAAAATGACACCAGCGATGATGCCGTCACCATCATCATCGTCGTGTCTGGTTGTTGATGAAGAGGAAGGACAACTACAATGCCACGAATTCGGAATTGTAATTATAAAGATGACTAAAGCTTGTGTGTGTGTACCGATACATGTGTTACAGTAGATTTTCCAAAAGGCGTGTAGACATACAGACGGATACTTTTTGACATATGCAGTTACACATGCTGAGGCCAAAAAAATTGTTTTTTTTTCAAAAACACTTTTCATTCATTTATTCACTCACACACTCAGTCACTTACTTATACTGTAGTGTCAGTCTTTTTTGGAGGAAAACTAAAAAAACATGTTGCCACCCTATGCCTTAACTTGGATTGTTAAACAGCACTGGAAGACTATTTAGTAAAATAATAAAATAGCTAAGAGTTGTAAAATATATGAAATATACCGTCCATATTGCGGAAAAAACGTGCAGTTTTCTGAACTCTTGGGCTGGGTAGCTGTTAGGATCGTGGATTTCAAAGTAGTTTTCGTTACGCTCGGGTAACCCTTGGGACAGGATATCTAATCGACAAAACTAATTTATTTATAAAAGCAAAAAATGTTGAAGTCGTCGTAGTCTAGTAGTGTGTTGGCCTATTAGACGTAAAGCCAGGGTTCGACCCCAGGCCAGACATCAAGGCAAAGTAAAAAAAGTATTTTTGCGGCGACTTCCTCTCAGCAGATTTCTGGCAAAATCTCTGAGAAGTAAATAAAAATTGCCATGAAAATGTTTCTCAAAAATCGGTCGTTCGGAGTCAACTTTAAATAATAATGTATAAAATTAACACACATAATATAAGTAGTGTGGGAAACTAGGACGTTGTACAATGGGTCAATTCGACCTCCGGGTACTGTACTTGTCTTAATTGACAAGTACACTTCCTCTAAGCTAACCTAACCTAACCTAGCAAAAAACTGCTTATAATTTGAGGAACAGGCTAAATCGGTTAAAAAATGGACTTATCGGGGATCTGGTACCATATCAAGTATTGAAAACCCGGGTTTTACTTGGGACCGGAGATATAGACGACGAAGCTATCCAGCCCACTAGATCTGAAAACTGCACTTTTTAAAATTTTATTGAATTTTTCCAGATTTATGGAGGGTATAGTAAGAAAACTAAAGACGATATCAAAGTGATCGCGGTAATGTAATGGAGTAGACGTGAGTCCATTGCTCAAGCTCCAGCTCAGACTTCTCGAGCAACGAATAGGAAAAAATATTTCTTTAGCGACTTCCTCCCAGCTTTATTCTTTCAGAAACTGTGACAGTTAATGAAATTACCACGAAAAATTTCACAAAAATCTGTGGTTATATCCACTTTAAACTGTAGGTCCAGCCACTTATGGTGTGAGAAGCCAGGTTGTAATCCTTGCTAAAGGGTTAAAATGATCAATTAAGTAAGTTACACTAAATGCTGTTGCTGTTAACGTTGACAGCAGCTTTAGAAAACCGTGTTATATTCCAGCAACGTATTTTCCAAGAATTCGTATGCTCTTTGCTAGAAATATATCGCAGTTGAAGGCACGTAGAGCTGAAAACTGGGATTGATTACTGCGTCCCACTGTAATGTTACTTAAGAAATTAGAAATTTTTCTTCACTATTTAGCAAGCCGCAGATGTAGACATATCACGCAGGGTGTGAACATCTACGAAATATTTTCAACGGAAATAGGAAATGTTTCTCTTTTTTTCATTCTGATTTTAATTCATTTTTATATATTTTTAAATGCAAAAAATATGCTTTTATGCGAAGCACGCTGCATATACATACACCTTTTACATGTGTTTCTTTGCTGACGGAAATCGTAAAACATTTTATGGACTTTATTTTAAAAGATTTCAAATTTTTTTCTTTTCTGAAAGCATTATGTTATGAAATTTATGCAATTTTTGTTAAAGTTTTTTTTTGATTCTTATTTAATTGTTAACCTGTCGTCATCATGTTTTATTACACTTTTCTTATATAAAACAGCTTGATGGTAAATCTTATATATAACATGGTTTGTGTGTATGTTTATATATACATATTTTATTTATATACGACACTTCTTAACGTATAAGTAGTTGTTGATTAAAATTTATAAAAAAAGCAGAAAAAATTGTTTAAAAACGCCTGCCTGAATGAAAGCCAAAAATTTGCAACAGCCGTTGCTGTATTGTGTGGTTGCTTTTATCGTTTTTTAACGACCGCCAATTTTCTCTTTTTTTTGTCGCCATCTTTATTTTGTCCTGTTTGGGCCACCATTACTTGGCCGCTGTTAATTATCCTGGTCGAAAAGGACATTAATCATATCATTGTGGTCGCCATTGTACACATTTTACTTGTATTTCTCATATTTATGCTTCACACATCAAACAAAAGCCAATTACAAGACAATAAATTTATGACTGAATGAATGCATTTGCATGATTGACTGACTGTCTATCGAGTAAAAATTTTTATTTTAATTTAATTAAAACATTTAAATTAAATTAAACAGTTCTTTTAAGTTTGATAAAATTAAATTAGGTTAGTAATGCACTGGAAGAAAAATATAATTTATGACCACTTAAGAATATGTCTGAAGGCTTCTAGCAAATTGAGGAGGCCGAGGACATTGCCCATAGGAGATATCAAAGTGCTTTTAATTTACAAAATTAAAAACTAATTCAATATGGAAGTTTAACATGATATTTTGATAAAATTTTCGATAAAGTTTCGCTTATATTTTCAAATCCAGTAGTGATATAAACGAACCAAAGCAAGCAAAGATTTGAAAAATCATGGAAATGATGGTTGGCAATTGGTCAGTTGTGTTATTATAAAATGTGTGTTCTATAACTGCTTACTTTTAAACAGACGAACGCTCAAGAGATAGCTTCTACCGCATAGTGTTTGAACTAGGTAAGTAAGTTATGGAAAGATCGTCATATCGACGTCGATTTATGCTGCAAGTTATTGGAAAAATTTCTGTAGAATGTGTTAGTAATAGTACAGCTGATCCACTGGCCAATATGCTTCTCACACCACTTATGTTAGGTGCATTCATTTTGTACATGAGCGGTGGGACCCTACAGTTTAGAGTCGATTCCGAACGACAGATTGTTTGAGAAACTTTTACTAAAAATCCGCTGAGAGGAAGTCGCCGTAGAAATACTTTTTCACATTTCCTTTTTGTTAGAGATGTTTGATCTGGGATTTGAACTGTGGCCTCACAACTAATAAGCCAACATATTACTACTACAGTGACTATATTTATTGGAATCCTTAAATTACCAGAAGCCTCAAGAGGTCAACAAAGATGGTCTAGAGTTCTGTTATGCCAACTGCATGCCATAATCATGCTTGAGGGATTGTACTTGGCTTATAAGTTAGCGTTGTTGGCACAACTCTTTGGATGGAGAAGAGCTATGGAAATTAGCTGTGTTAGTTTTTATATTATTTTCTTATTTTAGTTCAATTATTTCAGTTATCCCAACTCATCAAGGAATTGGTATTCTGTAGCAAGTACTGGAATCATAGGGTAACCACCTTTCGTTGCTTAAAAATAATTTTTTCTACGAAAATGTATTGTTTTCTTTGTTTGTTTTTTTTTTAGTGTAGTGTTGGCTCTCTTGCTCACTGAGTTCTACTCTTACCCAAAAGATGATGCTGCCTAAACTCCCTACGATAATCTTTGGTTATGTTATCGTTGATTGTGGTTAAAGATATTTGTAGATGCATTAATTGAAGCAGAAGCAAAGCCTGTTAATTTTTTAAATAAGAAAACCACGAAACAAACGCTGTATTCTGCCGCACTGGCTTGATTTGAAGTCGAGTACTTCAAACCCTACAACAGGACAGTCTTAAGGTGATCAGGTACTGGATTGAAATTTATTTTCAATACAGCAGAGTTTTGATAAAAAAAAATACGCAGGTATTAAAAACCGCGTATGCGGTAAGTAAGCCTAACACTTTCCAGGTCATAAAAACACAAATTTGACTTAAACTGTGATTGTTCCCAATGTATGCTACTGATGAAATTAAATTCAATTTTCCATACAATTCTTGGAAACAACACCATGTTTATTCATTCTATCCTTGTTTTTTATTCCTGCCTCCCACTTTTACAAAGGCACACACAGAGCTTATTTTCAAGTGAATATGTTAAGCACACTAATACGCGCATCATTTTCCACGTACGTTAATGCAATTGCATAAAACTTGTGTAAACAAATGCATGAGTTTAAAGCATTTTTTATAATTTTTTTTAACATTAAAACCCATACAATCAAATCAAATCGAACATGCCGTTTCAGCAAATCATCATTAAATTCTTTCTCATCTTTTTTTCTATTTTTTCTCTTTTTTACCTTTCAATCAAGTTTTATCCTGAGCAACAGGGAGCGGAAGGCAAAGTGAAAAAAACACAGTTTGTTAGAGTAAATATTGTGTTAAAAATAAATCGCGAAAAATCAGAAATGCAGTGAAGTGCAGTTTATCAATGTGTGACAATTCAAAGCACTATTGATTTTGACTTCTCGCTTACTCTCTGTGTGTGTTTCTGATGATTTTTTCTTTCTCTTCCGTTTATAAAGGAATTCAAATGTCAGTCGTTTCGGTTTTTTTTATTTTTATTAAAGCTTTTGATCAGTTAAATCTGCAAGAAAAAAAAAAGAAACAAAAAAAAACCCCCGTAGAAGTGACATTGACTATTGAACTGTCGGAATGCTAAGAACTTGGAGGCAAAAGAAATTTTGCAAATTGTTGTCTTTTCGTAGCAAAAAAAATCTGTTTTCTAAGGAAAAATATTGATTGCAAGGATTATATAAATTTTAGATCGAGCTTTGTATCAAAAATGATAAATTTAAATTTTTTAGTCTACATAACTTTAATTTAGAAAAAGTTAGATGCCTGATCTTTTTTATAATTCGTTAGTATTGTTTTCGCCATTATTTTAAACCAAATAAAAAAAGACAATTTCAAACAGGGGTTAAAAAATTCAAAAACTTCATAATGCTGGCTGATGTATCATTTTTGATGCATACGACTTTCCTAGCGATTTTTTGATGTCGTGTGTATAATTTTTTTAAGTTTTCAAAGATTTTGTGAAGTTTTATCGTTAAAATAATACATTATTTATGGTATTTGAGAAGGAATTGAAAGTTATGTAAGTGTGGAATGAAAGTGAAAATATTGAATTTTCTATTCTTGATATGTTCGTGATATTGACGGAAGTAGTCGTAGTCTAGTATGTAGCGTGTTACCTTCTTAGACGTCAGACCTAGTTTCAAACCTCAGGTCAGACATTACCAATTTATAACGAAAGGTTGTAATGACCGATTCTATATTAATTATATACATAATATTCCTGCTGCTAAAGACTTTGAAGAAGAAGAAAATAGAAGCTTGTATTATGAACCGAAGAAAGTATTGGCAGCAACAAACATGACAACAGGATGTTTATCGCCAAAGATGGTACTACTTGGCACAGAACAAACTGCCTTTAGTAGTTTGGGATGACAAAATCTAGTAGTTTCTTACTGCTTTTCTCATATTTATCTCACGTGACAAACAAACATTAGAAAGAAGAATGTGTTTCGTCCCATGTTTTGTTACAGAGGATAATATTTCGGTCAACTACGTACGTATGAGATAACAGAATCTTTCGCTTTGATAATGATTACGCCTTTTCAAAAAATGAGCTGAAAGTCTTGCAGCCTTTAATAATCATGCTTAAAGCCTTTTTTCGAAATTCAAACGAAAACGATTTTTTTCTAAAAAAAAAATATATTTATCTTTATTTTTTTTTTTAGAAAATTTTAACCATTTTCATAAAACTTTTATCATACAATTTGTAGTTTTATGTAAGAAATAATACTGTATAAATTGTTTGGGATAAGCTATCATACTTTCAGAGCAGTCCATACATCCTTTTTTAAGATTTTTAACAATTTAATTTTTTGTTCTCCTAAAAGGTAAGAAAATTAAAGAAAATATACTCAAATAATGATGCTTATGTTTTTATGTTCCTTTTTGGTATATTTTCATCTCAAATTAACGCTTTTTAGCAACAGAATTCAAAAACTTTTTAGTTTTATTGTGGAAAATGAATATTATATATAAATAAATGAATTCAAATATTAATTTTTTTTTAACAAAATCTATAAATAATCGTGATAATTCCATGAATTATGAAGTTTTTTTAAGTCTCGATCCACGGTTAAACGGTTGGTTAAAGGATGTAAATTAAAGTTAATCTTTGAATTAAATTCAAATAAAATGTTTATGAATTTAATTTCCTTGCATTTGTAATCTGAGGTAAACAGCAAAGCATTTACTATTGTAAATATTTTGAAATCTAATAACTGGTGTTTAACATTTGCGGTTTGAAAATTGTAATTAAATAACCACCAACATTAGAAAAAATTTTATAAAAATGTGATCAACAAAAAAAAAGAGAGAAAAAAAATTAATTTCCAGGTGTCAATAAAATAATAAAGAAAAAACAAAACAAACAAATTAATTAAAAAAAATTGTATTTCATTATGCAGATAATTGACATTAAATAGCAAACAGTTCGTTTCATTTGATGGCTTAACTAATGCTCAACATAAGTTAATTATGCTCAAAAACATTATGGTATTCACAGATTGTTTTTTTCTTTTTTTATGATTTCTGAGTTAAGTAAACCGCGTACGTTAATGAAAAAAATCAAGTACGAAGCAATGGAAAGCTTCACAAATAGTAGCACTCAGGTTTGAAACTGAGAAAGGCATAGAATAGATCAAGAGACCTATTCTGATTTCTACTGTCAACAAATAACGAAACTGAAGAAGAAAGCAAAGAATGAAAAACGGACAGAAAAACTGTTGTGTTCCATCAACACAATGCCACACTACACAAAGCTTTGTTAAACCCGTAGAAATGGAGAGAAGTTGACTAAGAATTTGGATCCTTTCACACTATGAGTGTGTCAGGGACCTTTTGCCTTAAGATTGTCATTCATTTCAATCTTCATATTTTAAATGTATATTCCGTAAAGGTTTGCAAAACATAATTGAATCAGCTTTTGCTATTCTGTGGTAGAATAACGTGGCAGACAAAAAATTATCGATGGATTCGGAATTTATTTGATTTAACAAAGTTCATTTCAAAGACAACGAAAAGGTGTTACATTTTTGATTCAATTTCTAAGTAAACTTTTTCGACCATCCAATATTGTTGAAAACAATCTCCTGAAATTTGTAAGCAAATTAACAAAGATACCCTGCGGCTACGAAAAAGGACTTTTAAGTATTGTTATCACGATGCAGTTGGTTGTACAAACATACATCAGGATTACGACCTAGTTTCTCACATCATTTATGTTATCATTAATATTAATAATATCATTAATAATATATTAATATATAATATTAATATTATCATTAATATTATACATGAGCGGAGTGACCTACAGTTTAAAGTCGACTCCGAACGACAGATTTTTGAGAAACTTTTCATGGCAAATTTATTTACTCTCAGAGTTTTTGCCAGAAATCTGCTGAGAGGAAGTCACCGAAAAATACTTTTTGTATTTAATTTTGATGTCTGGCCTGGGTCTCGAACTCTGGCTTTTCGTCTAATAAGCCAACACACTACCTACTAGACCACGGCGGCCTCGAAGCAACCTATACGTACGCTTAACAAAGGGCTTTTTACAGGCCCAATCAACACAGTATTGTTATCACGTTGTAGTTGGTTGTATGTACATATATCAGGATTGCGTCCTAGCTTCTTGCATGTGTTAATGTTATACATGAGTGGCCGGACCTACAGTTTAAAAGCAGCTCCAAACGACATATTTTTGAGAAACTTTTCCTGGCAGTTTTATTTACGATCAGAGTTTTTGCCACACTGCCGAGAGGAAGTCTGCGAAGAAATAGTTTATCATATCTCGTTTTGTTGGAAATGACTGCGCTGTTGTTTGAACAGTGGCCTCACTTCTAATAAGCCTACACACTACCTACCAGACGTTGAAGGCAGTAATTGGTAGTACAGGGATGAAACCCAAACCATTATAGTGGTTGTTGGCATAAATCGACATATTTTGAAATCAACAGTATTTCTTAGGAATTAGGGATCTTTAGATTCTGATGCAGAAGGCATTCATTCCATCATACACCCTTTTTTCTGGTACTTTCTGTCACACTTTCTTTCTACCTTCTAAATACTTGGAAAAATTCATGATAAGGTGATAAGAGATTGAAAAGGCACATGAACTAGTGGAGTTCATTTTGAAAAACAACTTGGATATGAGAAAGCTTTCCGCAGGATATTTACTGCGTTTGCTTACAATCGATCACAAACGTAAATACGTAACGACTACAAGAAATGTTTGGGGTTGCTTAACAGAATAGCAGGTAAGTTTTTCCATCATTTCGTAATTTATAAGCTTAGAATAAATATAGGTTCACTTCAAATTGGAAGCAAAATACTAGTCAAAACAGAGGTTTCTAGGAGCGAAATAAAAGACCAAAAACCAACATGGATTGGTCAATACAATAAACAGCTATGTGGGGGTGGTCAACGTAAATGGTTCACACCCAGTAAACGAAAGCTGTCGGAGGAAGATATCGTACGAAATGTATTTTACATTCTAGAATTTTTAATGTTCCATACAAGATCACTCAAGGTAAAGGATTACTTCAATTAGGCGGCAATTGATCGAAGTGCGAAAGATGCCACCAGATCTTCGAGCAATTAGGGATTGATTGTTGTTGCAGTGAAACACTTAGTGGCCTAGCGGAGCTTAGAGTCTTTGTACGATATACTGGTAGATTCACATTGAAAACCGATTGTTATGGAGGAATACTTGTATCCACCTCTTCAACTAAAGAGTACACGTAAGGCGCTCTTGGCAACTAAAGGCTTTGACCATAGTATGAAGGTGTTATTGAGCGCTCAAAGCATCTGTACAGCACTGCTAAAGAGTTTGCCTTACAAGAAACTTGACACAATTTTTGTGCCTCAGACGGGTTGTTATCTGTTCGAATAATAATTTACCCTTAACTAGGAGGCATTTGTTTTCTCTTGTTATTAGCATGGCGATGAGCTATTAAATTCAAAAGAATGAGTTTTCATGCTAAACATAAAGTTATTGAATAAAAATTTTCATAAAAGTTATCGTTTTAAACTTGCAAAATTGTTTACACATATTTTTCCTTAGAAACAAAAAAAGAAGGTTCCTGCTTATTCATTATTATAACAGGACATGTTAGAAAAACCATTAAAAAAATAAGAAATCCATCCTTTAATCCATCTGCAACCAATGTCTCGTACTTGATGATGACTCTTGCAAAATTTTCTCTTTCCATGCTGATGATGATGATGATGATATTGGCCATTAACAACAACACAACAACACAATGACCTTTGTTCCGCTTCTGTCTGCAATCAAGGCAAAGATAAGAAGAAAAAATTTCTTTTTGCCATGGCAACAGCCACCAATGCTTGGCTAAAACTTTTTTTCAGCCATTTTAATAAATAAAAGCAGACAATATTAGCGGGGAAAAGTAAATACGGCCACCATTATTTTGGGTGATAAATTGAAACTTAAATTAGACACTTCAGAGCAAAAACTCCCCAGCAAGGGAATGGAACAAGTGGTATAAAGATATAAAGACAAGAACATTTGTTGCTGGCAACAACTCAAACCTGAGTGCATTTAAGGACAACTTGTGTTGATGTTCAACAGGATTTTTTTTATTTATTTTTCAGGTTTTCTTTTATATTTAAACTTGTGCTTAATCTTGTCGATAAGTCAACTTAAAGGTTAATGTTGAATCATGCAAGTGAAAAAGGAGGCCAAAAACCAATTTTATTTTATTTTCTAAGCAAAGTTAAAATATGTATTTTTTGTCGAGTTCCTGATTCTTCAAAAACGAGAATAAAAGCAACAGCAGCATAAGGCGTAAGCTGGAGAAACTTTATGGCAGAAGTTGAATAAGTAAACAATTATTTGCCAAAACAAATTTAAACATTTTTAAAAAATTTTCAAAATTGCCTTTTAAGCGATTTTTCACTTCTACGGTTGTTATTTAATAGCTACCTATGCGTCAGTCGGTGTATGTATAAAGGTTGTCAAAGTCTGAAGTCAAAATTAATATCATCAATCATTTAACTTGCCATTGTAAATACAACAACCAAAATACCCAGGTAATCTGAAGAATAAACTCGAGGAGAAAAATAAAATAAAAACCGAAGAACGATTCATGGGAAAAAATTTGTGCATGTGTAACAGAAAAAAAAACTGATATCTTGTCTCAACTTTTTGTATTAAAAAGTCAATCTTTTGGGTTATTGTTACGAAAGTAAAAACAAAAATAAAATCACTTTTCTTTTGTGTCAGTTTCTCGTAGGCAAATCAGAAGGAAGAAAAGTAAACGTTTGCAAAAGTAGAAAACATTTTCAAAGTAAACAAAACATAATACTTTTTTGCAAAAATTTATTGAATTTAATTTTAGATATCAACCGATAAGGAAACTGAAAGAAATTTTCATAATATCAGTAGGAGACGTTATCAATTTATATTTGTTTTTGTTATTGACAACTGCAGTGCATAACAAAGTGATTTCAAATTTCAAGAAATCTTTTATTGTTGTACGAGCCGTCATTTCCAGAGAGCTTTCGGTGACAAGAAAAAAGTTGTCTTAAGTTGAGCCATATTTCGCTTCTAAAAAATAAATACGGATTCTATTAAGCTTATCCGAATCCAAAGTCGCTGTAGTCTAGTAGGTAGTGTGTTGACTTATTAGACGTAAAGCCAGGGCTCGAGACCCAGGCCAGACATCAAAACTAAAATACAAAAAGTATTGCTTCGGCGACTTCCTATCAGTAGATTTCTGGCAAAAACTCTGAGAGTAAATAAAAATTGCTATGAAAAGTTTCTCAAAAATCTGTAGTTCGGAGTCGACTTTAAACTGTAGGTCCCACCACTCATGTATAAAATTAACACACACAATATAAGTGGTGTGAGAAACTAGGATGTAATCCTGACTGAAGGGTTGTAATTACCAATTATGTATGGATTCTATTAAAAATATCCGAATCCGAATGGACCGTCAGTTGGCGAGTAGCTCAACACATAAGCTATAAATAATGCACTGTAGAAATCACCAGCGTCCTTCCAGTATTATAAAATGTAGTTTTCCAGACATGTGTACACCGAGAGCACCGATGTTCTTTCCTTTCCTAGCATCAACTGGCATGAAACAAGGAACGACAAATTTTCTTCTCCAAATATGTTGTGTGTGTTAATTTTCTACATGAATGGCGGCATTCTGAACGACAGGTTTTTTGAGAAATTTTTAATGCAAATTTTTATTTACTCTCAGAGTTTTTGCCAGAAATATGCTGATAGGAAGTCACCGAAGAAATATTTTTTCATATTTCGTTTTATTGGAGTTTGAACCATGACCTCACTTCTAACAAGCCAACACATTACCTACTAGAGTACGGCGTAGTCAGCTTAATCAGTTATCGAGCGTTGCTAAGTCAGATGCAATAAAATGATTATTGCATGTAATAAAAATTATAATGGAGAATACATGCAGAAATAGGGCTCAGAAAAGTAGGTGATAAAGCATATATATTAGATTTCAGACCATTTAATTGCCACCTTTTTTCTAAACAGCAATTTGCAGTCCATATAGAGGCAAGGAATTTATAATGAGTCAGTCAGTCATTCTCTTATTTAAAGCCTAAGGATCACAGTGTTACAACTCTTGCCTGTCAATCTCCATGGATTTTTATAAATACACCAGTTCGTGGAAAATATCCCAGATTTATTTGAATCAAGATCAGCAGATTTACAGTCTGCCCTCCCTTTCACTTAGGAAATCTTTAAGTACATATGCAAAACGCTTAGTAATCTTGGAGTATTTAAAGGCATTGACAAACTTTGGAATTAAATAAGGTCAAGAACGATAGATACTCCTATGAAGCCTTTAAAAGTCTGCTAAAGGAGTTGGATGTTGTGTGCTCTATGAAGACGTTGCTACTATTGCTGTACATGCCTAACATTCCGTACATCTTGTTAAAACGAAGCTATGCTATTCACAATAAAGTATAATGTTTTGACATTTTCAGTTTTTAGGTCGGTATTCGAAATAAAGATGAGACCCGAATCGTACCTATTACTTGTATGTCTGCAGAACGTAATTGGACTCTCAATTCTAGGTACTCTCAGCTACTGTTGCTAGTTTGATTTGAAATCGTTGGCATCTCTTGGGAAGGCTGTAGATTACAAAATCATAACAAAAGCGATCCTTACTCATATAAAACATTTTATTAGAACTTGGAGAAAAGTTTGTGGGAGGGAGTTAAGAGGAAGTTGTATTTAAATCTATTTATATTTGAAGTTACAGGAAAAACTTCTCTAGGAAGAGTTTAACCACATACGAATAGTGTGGTTATATAACGAATTTTCTTTGTGAGGCATAGTACAATGAAATCCAATGGTCAATCGACCACTAACCGATATGCTCTATCGTAAAGATGTACAGAGGCAGATGCCGATGCACTTTGTCAACACATGAGAATTGTATTCAATTTTCGATCGTTCATAAATGACAGGCTTGTTAAGGAGCACAGATGAAGTGAAGTATTTCTTGCACAGTCTTGAGAGCCAAGACACTGGAATAATTTTTTCAACATTTTAAAGGGGTGGAGATTGACTAAGGAGGGCACACTATGGATCGTCGCAACTTCTTACTTCGGACTCTAGGTTAGATTTTTGGAATCTGTACTCATGTTAAACGATCTTAAGATTACTTAACAGTTCAGTGCCATGGCAGTTAGTTTTTTCGTGGCATGCAAAAGTCATAATTTGGATGATGAACTTAGTATTACTAAACTCCTTCTGTTTATCTTAACTGGACAAACAAAGCCTTGATGTATAATAGTTGAACTCTTGATCAGCTTTTTAATTACGATGTAAAACAATATTCTTCCACAGGAACAGATTAGCATTTGTCGTAAAATAAGCAGCCCCACGTCCAAACGAAAATATGAAAAAAATATTTCTTCGGTGACTTCCTCTCAGAGGATTTCTGGCAAAAATTCTGAGAGCAAATAAAATTGCCATGAAAAGTTTCTCAAAAATCGGTCGTTCGGAGTCGACTTTAAACCGTAGGTCCCTCATGTATAAATTTAATATGCACAACATAATTAGTGTGAGAAACTAGGTCCATAATCCCGACTGAAAGGTTGTTATGACCAATTATGTATATACGTATATATGTATGTAAGCAGCTGTTGTTAGCAAGCTGCACAATGACCTTCAGATAAATTAAAAATATGCTTTTCTTTAAAAAATTATAAAATTTTAGCAAAATTGCAAAGTTTTATTGTGGATGTCTTAGAAAAATTTTAATTTTCTATTCAACTGAATTTATTGTAAGCATTAGTCTGCTCCCACTGTAAAGAGTTTAAGTAAAATTTACATAAATGAGGGGGAGGGGGCGGCACATATTTATTTAAATTTGAAATTTCCTTCACGTTTTAACATTTTAGAAAATTATAAATTATCTACGTTAACTTTACTTTCATAATAAAAAACGTAAATTTTTTCTCTATTTTCCAAAAAGGGCCAACGTTGTATATTTACTGCCACATTTTTTCTCGCGTATATTTTTTGGTAGAACTAAAACAAAATTCTACATGACCTTAGGCCAAAAACAACATTTCAATTATTAATTCTTAACTTTTTTTATAGAGAAAAAAACCTGTTAAAATATAAAAAAAATGTAAAAGGAACACAGGAAAGTTCTTTAAATTTGTAATAAAATGCCTGCTATTTCAGCCTTAATGTGTTTAATGACTCCCCAAAGTGTATTTTATTTGGCTAAGAGATGCAGGCAACAAAAATTTTTTTTCTCTTTCAAAGCAGGTTAAGGCATACATTTTAAGAGCTTCATTACAAAAAAAAGACGAAAATTTACGTAAAAAAATAAAATTTAAAAAAGAAAAATTTTAAGAAATTAATTGTGGAACGGAAAGGTTCCAAATGGGTTTTTGTGTTTTAATTGCTAATCAAATAAAAAAGTTTAAAGAATTAACAGCTTAAATATAAAAAAATTTTTTTTGTAACAAAACTTTATCAATTTAAAGAAACCCTTTTTCCTAATACCTATGCTAATGCCAACAATTGTACATAGAAATCTATTCACATAAAAGAGTTGTGGACACTAGATGTATACTACAGAGGTGGTTACAGCAGAGACTTAATACTATGGGCGGATTTAATCGAAATCATATTGAAAACAATTGCAATTGTTTCAGCGTAGTTTTTGGCTGAATATCAACGGCGACAAAGAATTCTCATTTGGGTTTCAAATAATACTCTCCTTGTGTTAGTTCCAAGGAACGACAAAATTATCTGTTTATCGTGGAGGTAATGGACGGTCGAGTTATCTCAACCTTGCCAAACCTTACGGATTAAAATAAAATGGATCATTATAGGTTTGTTTTAACCAGAGTATCATAAAGAAATTCTAATTAATTAAACAAGAATTCATCAAATACGAGTATACATCCAAGTAAGGAAAGAGATGAGAGCCTAACAGGTTATGTCAGACTAAATTCAGGAGTAGCACCAGGTACGGTTTTATCCTTTCAATCATTTCTACTCTTTAGCATTCAGATTACTTACGCCGATCAAGCCCTTTGGATGGTGAGGTGAAATGGCTCATAATGAATGGCTGACATGCGTATTGAGTCAATTTTAGTACATGTAGGACCCAGTGACGCTGTAGTCTGTATGTAAGTTGTTTAATGACTTAAAGGGACGCATAAATGTTTCGTTATCTCAAGCCATCGGTTTATATGTATATTTGGGATCCACCAGCAGAATATTAAGTCCGGGCGTGAAAATTTTCTGCAATGTACACTCAAACCAGAAGAAGTATCATATGCTAACATACATACATAATTGGCCATTACAACCCTTCAGTCATGAGTCATGAGTGGTGGGACCTACAGTTTAAAGTCGACTCCGAACGACAGATTTTTGAGAAACTTTTCATGGCAATTTTATTTACTCTTAGAGTTTTTGCCAGAAATCCGCTGAGAGAAAGTCGCCGAAGAAATACTTTTTTTGTATTTTATTTTGATGTCTGGCCTGGGGCTCGAACCCCGGCTTTTCGTCTAATAAGCCAACGCAATACCTACTAGACCACGGAAAATTTAAAGTGCCTTCGTGTCACAAAATGCTGCGTGACTAAGCATGTATGGAATGAAGTCTCAGAAGTCTATTTTAATGCTTTTCGACTGTGAACAAGAGAGGGTAGAAGAACATATTACTGACGCTCGGTTATTTATTTTTATATATTAATTACGATTTATTATGCATAAGGCTCAAACCGCATTATCGCTACGTCAAGGAATACATACATACATACATACGTGCATATATAATTGGTCATTACGACTTTCTTAGACAGGACTAGGACCTAGCTTCTCACGACACTCATATTGTGTGTATTAACTTTATACATGAGTAGTGGTACCTATACAGTTTAAAATCGACTCCGAACGACATGACTTTTTTTGAGAAACTTTTCATGGCAATTTTTATTTACTCTCAAAGTTTTTACCAGAAATCTACTGAAAGTAAGTTACCGAAGAAATGTTTTTCATATTTCGTTCGACGTAATCCAACGTCTAATAAGCCATCATACTACCTACTAGACTATGGCAACTACAAGGACTATGCATGTGAAAGTCAAGTTTGTTTGTTGCCATATTTGTGCGTAAAACCCGTCCATCTGGTTAAACACTGAAAGAATTTTTTCTGGATATACTTGTCTTCTAAAAGAAGGACTTCAAATAACTTTGGCTGTTCTTAGGCTGATTGTCCATTGCGGCGTCAATTAAGATGCAATTATACATACATACATAATTGGTCATAATTATTATTATTATTTAGTCAGGATTACAACCTAATTTCTCACACCACTTATGTTGTGTGCGTTAATTTTTATACATGAGTGGCGGGACCTACAGATAAAGTTGACTGATGAGAGGAAGTCGCCGAAAAAATTTTTTTAGATTTCGTTTAGTTGGAGATGCCTGACCCGGGAAGTAATTATAAAGCATTTTATTCACCAATATAACGTCTTCTGACAATTCGTCAAGTGTCTACACTAGAATCTCTTATTACGCACTTACTTAAAATTTTTTTGCCTGGATTATGACCTAACTTCTCACACCGCCCATGTTAAGTGAGTTATTTCTTATCCCTCAGTGGCCGAACCTACTGTTTAAAGTCAACTCCGAATAACAGATTTTGGTAAAGCTTTTCATGACAATTTTATTTACTCTCAGCACCAATAGATAAAATTTAATGAGCACTGAAAAATTGTCAAAAAAATTTAACAAAAGTTTCAGTGAGAACTTGTTGAGCACATGATGGGCAGGTTACTTTTCAAACTAGTGACACGAGCGACTCCAATACCAACTTCAGAGATAAATTCCTAAAAATAAATTTTTTTTTTTTGAAGTCAAAAGATTTTCCCATTTTTTTTATCTAAAATAATGCTTTTGTCGGCAAAAAATTTTCCACTTCGCTTATGATATTTACCCTAATGTGTTCAGTCATAATTAACAATATCTTGACATAATTATGGTTTAGTTAAACGAAAAATAATCCATAACTTTACATTAATTCTGTTTTGTTTGATCTGTATGAAACGAATCCGTTTTTTTGTAATAAAATTGTCTGCCTCCCTGAATATAATTTTCTGCCTTTCTGATTACACTTTAATGTTGTCATCAAAGTTAAACGTGGCTCAAAAAGTTATTTGATGTTGTTGTTATTGTTGTTAACACTTGACATGTCTGTCTAAACATGTGAATGCATGAACGACTAACGGAATGGCGTTGAAGTTAGTGACGGGAGTGTGCTGGAGCATGTGTCAAATCTTTTATCAACGCTTGCATGTGATTTGATAGTTTTGTTAAAGTAAAGTTTTAAAGTAAGAAATAAATTTTAAAATGCCTTGTCAACTACAAATTTCTCTCACTATTCGCATTTGCTGTCTGTATTGTTACATTGAAAAAAGCCTTGACACAGGCCAAGCAGTGTGTGTTGGCCTAGTGTACGTCTGTGTTAGTTTTGTTTCAGGAATTGGGGGAAAAAATATATAAATTTTCTATATTTTCTACATTTTACATACAAAACATGTTGAAAATTAATTAAACTGACTGATTACCATACCATACCATACCATATATATTCGGTATTTTTTTTGCCTCTACTTCTCCACCCTATCTTTTGGTCTCTAACAGTTGTGTGTAGAGTTTTTTTTTCTTTGTGTTTTATTTGTAATTCATTTTCAGTTTTATTTATCTTTTCGTCTGTGTTGCACCTCCTCCCCCTGCCATATAAATGTTTGACCATATGTGTGTGTATATATTTACTTAAATTTAGATGGTTTAACTTGCCATAGCCATTTCCGTATGGGTTTTTCCCATGCATTTGTATTTGTAATTCATTTTCAAAAAAAAAATTTGTTATTTTATCATTTTTGGCTGTTGTCATTGTATGAACATTGTTGTGTCTATAAAAGATTTAATTTTCAATTTTGTAACTGTTATACCCCCTCTTTCTATTGTTGTAAGAGTATTTGGCCTGTAGGTTGACATTATTTTAACACGATATTTTTTTCTATCCTTTTTTTTTTGATTCGTATTTGTAGATATTTTCACAACGCTGTTGTTTTGTAGCGAAACTAGAACGTACACTTGGAAACATTTGTTGAAATTTGTCAGGACAGCTAATTAGAGTCTGTTGGATACACAATAGAAACTGTTTTAAAGTTGTACCTAAAATTATGCAACAGAAACTGTTTTAAAATGGTATGTAAAAGTATGCACTAATTTATAACACATTTTTATATGTTATATTTATATGTTTATATTTTTTATATCAGAATGAAATATTTCTCGATTATGATTTCAATGTGCATATGGTGTTCAAATTCTAAATATATTGTTGGAGGCATTATTTGAAGGATTATTTAAGCTCTTAGAATTGTTTTGCAATTTTTAATTTACTTGGATTTGAACCAACATTGCTGGACTTTAAAGTCTAGTAGGTAGTCTAGTAGGTAGTCTAGTAGATAGTCTAGTAGGTAGTCTAGTAGGTAGTCCAGTAGGTAGTCTAGTAGGTAGTCTAGTAGGTAGTCTAGTAAGTAGTCTAGTAGGTAGACTAGTAGGTAGTCTAATAGGTAGTCTAATAGCTAGTCTATTAGGTGGTCTATTAGGTAGTTTAGTAGGTAGTATAGTAGGTAGTATAGTGGGTACACTAGTGGGTAGTCTAGTAGGTAGACTAGTGGGTAGTCTAGTAGGTAGACTAGCGGGTAGTCTAGTAGGTAGACTAGTGGGTAGTCTAGTAGATAGTTTAATAGATAGTCTAATAAGTAGTCTAATAGGTAGTCTAGTAGGTAGTCTAGTAGATAGTCTAATAGGTAATCTCGTAGGTAGTCTAGTACGTAATCTAATATGTAGTCTAGTACGTAGTCTAGTAGGTAGTCTAGTATATAGTCTAGTAGATAGAATAGTAGGTAGTCTAGTAGGTAGTCTAGTAGGTAGCCTAGTAGGTAGTCTAGTAGGTAGTCTAGTATATAGTCTAGTAGGTAGTCTAGTAGGTAGTCTAGTAGATAGTCTAGTTGGTAGTCTAGTAGGTAATCTCGTAGGTAGTCTAGTACGTAATCTAGTATGTAGTCTAGTACGTAGTCTAGTAGGTATTCTAGTAGGTAGTCTAGTAGGTAGTCTAGTAGGTAGTCTAGTAGGTAGTCTAGTAGATAGTCTAGTAGGTAGTCTAGTATATAGTCTAGTAGGTAGTCTAGTAGGTAGTCTAGTAGGTAGTCTAGTAGGTAGTCTAGTATGTAGTCTAGTAGGTAGTCTAGTAGGTAGTCTAGTAGATAGTCTAGTAGGTAGTCTAGTAGATAGTTTAGTAGGTAGTCTAGTAGGTAGTCTAGTAGGTAGTCTAGTAGATAGTCTAATAGCTAGTCTAGTAGATAGTCTAATAGATAGTCTAGTAGGTAGTCTAATAGCTAGTCTAGTAGATAGTCTAATAGGTAGTCTAGTAGGTAGTCTAGTAGATAGTCTAGTAGGTAGTCTAGTAGATAGTTTAGTAGGTAGTCTAGTAGGTAGTCTAGTAGATAGTCTAGTAGGTAGCCTAGTAGGTAGTCTAGTAGGTAGTCTAGTATATAGTCTAGTAGGTAGTCTAGTAGGTAGTCTAGTAGATAGTCTAGTTGGTAGTCTAGTATGTAATCTCGTAGGTAGTCTAGTACGTAATCTAGTATGTAGTCTAGTACGTAGTCTAGTAGGTAGTCTAGTAGGTAGTCTAGTAGGTAGTCTAGTAGGTAGTCTAGTAGATAGTTTAGTAGGTAGTCTAGTACGTAATCTAGTATGTAGTCTAGTACGTAGTCTAGTAGGTAGTCTAGTACGTAATCTAGTATGTAGTCTAGTACGTAGTCTAGTAGATAGTTTAGTAGGTAGTCTAGTAGGTAGTCTAGTAGGTAGTCTAGTAGATAGTTTAGTAGGTAGTCTAGTAGGTAGTCTAGTAGGTAGTCTAGTAGGTAGCCTAGTAGGTAGTCTAGTAGGTAGTCTAGTATATAGTCTAGTAGGTAGTCTAGTAGGTAGTCTAGTAGATAGTCTAGTTGGTAGTCTAGTATGTAATCTCGTAGGTAGTCTAGTACGTAATCTAGTATGTAGTCTAGTACGTAGTCTAGTAGGTATTCTAGTAGGTAGTCTAGTAGGTAGTCTAGTAGGTAGTCTAGTAGATAGTCTAGTAGGTAGTCTAGTATATAGTCTAGTAGGTAGTCTAGTAGGTAGTCTAGTAGGTAGTCTAGTAGGTAGTCTAGTAGGTAGTCTAGTATGTAGTCTAGTAGGTAGTCTAGTAGGTAGTCTAGTAGATAGTCTAGTAGGTAGTCTAGTAGATAGTTTAGTAGGTAGTCTAGTAGGTAGTCTAGTAGGTAGTCTAGTAGGTAGTCTAGTAGATAGTCTAGTACGTAGTCTAGTACGTAGTCTAGTAGATAGTTTAGTAGGTAGTCTAGTAGGTAGTCTAGTAGGTAGTCTAGTAGATAGTTTAGTAGGTAGTCTAGTAGGTAGTCTAGTAGATAGTTTAGTAGGTAGTCTAGTAGGTAGTCTAGTAGGTAGTCTAGTAGGTAGCCTAGTAGGTAGTCTAGTAGGTAGTCTAGTATATAGTCTAGTAGGTAGTCTAGTAGGTAGTCTAGTAGATAGTCTAGTTGGTAGTCTAGTATGTAATCTCGTAGGTAGTCTAGTACGTAATCTAGTATGTAGTCTAGTACGTAGTCTAGTAGGTATTCTAGTAGGTAGTCTAGTAGGTAGTCTAGTAGGTAGTCTAGTAGATAGTCTAGTAGGTAGTCTAGTATATAGTCTAGTAGGTAGTCTAGTAGGTAGTCTAGTAGGTAGTCTAGTAGGTAGTCTAGTAGGTAGTCTAGTATGTAGTCTAGTAGGTAGTCTAGTAGGTAGTCTAGTAGATAGTCTAGTAGGTAGTCTAGTAGATAGTTTAGTAGGTAGTCTAGTAGGTAGTCTAGTAGGTAGTCTAGTAGGTAGTCTAGTAGATAGTCTAATAGCTAGTCTAGTAGAGAGTCTAATAGGTAGTCTAGTAGGTAGTCTAATAGCTAGTCTAGTAGATAGTCTAATAGGTAGTCTAGTAGGTAGTCTAATAGCTAGTCTAGTAGGGAATCTGTGGTCTAGTAAGCAGTGTATTGGTTTATTATTCGTTAGGCCACGGTTCTAACGCCAGAACCAACATCCGCAACAAAACGAAATATGACATAATATTCCTTCGGCAACTTCCTCTATGCAGAATTCTGCCAACAACGCTGAGAGCAAAATAAAATTGCCATGAAAAGTTTCTCAAAAATCTGTAGTTCGAAGTCAACTTTAAACTGTATGTTCCGCCACTCATGTATAAAATTAACACACACAACACAAGTCGTGTGAGATGCTAGGTTGTAATTCTGACTGAAGGATTGTGTATGTATACTACTTCCTTACAGTTCAAGCAGAGAATCTGGGATTATTCCTACTATTCACATAACTAGGACTTACATTTGAAGTAGAACCCAATTAATTAATATTTCTGATAACTTTGCATAAATTTTGGTGAAATACCCTTTAATATAAACTCCATAAAAGTATGCAACATTTTTGTTTAACAAATTACCCTATCTGGCCTACTCCCTATAGTTTTCATTATACTGTATCCTGTAAAGTAAAATCTCTTTAACATTAAGGCCTATAAGTATGCAGCATATTTTCAACATGAAATTAAACTCTCTGATTTAAAGTTGTATTGTGTGTAACTTTAATTCTCTCCATACTACAACGTGTCTGTGTCTTTACAAAATATTGTGTAGTTTGTTTAACTTGTTTTTTGATTTATCTTGCTTTCTCGCTCCCTCTGGGTCTCTTTATATGTATTTCCGTTACTGTCTATTATGTTTTGTTATTGTAACATTTGTTTGGGTGTTTCTGTGTATTGGTAGTATTTTTATTCACACAGCAAATGTTATTTTAAGTTAAATTACAATACAAACAGCAAGAAAACAAAAAAACAACACACACATATAATGACAGCAGGAATTTTTTTATGTTTCATTTCAAATTGTAACAATTTCTCTTACTTAAAGGCCTTAAAAGTACGAAGCCTTTAATTAAGTTAATAAATTCAAGAGAGCGTAGTTTTATAAAACACTTCATAGACAAAATATCTAAAAAAATAAAACAAAAAACTTAAGTGGCATCCTGTTAGCAAAATGACTCCCTTCTTGATTCTAAAGCATAATTTATGATCATGGTACAGTGAATAGTTTATAAACCTACTTTCTATGAGTATAGCCAGGCAAGAATAACAAAAATATGGACCAAGAAACCACAGCAATATGTCGCCCTCAACAGGCATTTATTCCCATACAACGGCTTTTTACTCTTGCTCTGACGGTTTTTAATATAAGATTTCTTTTGCCACTGTAAGGATTGTGGTGGTGGTGCTGGCCTCCAAACGGTAACTCTTTAAAGCCAACAAGTGAAAACAACAACAAGATCACATTAACAAGTTAACGGGGTCTTTCAAGTACTTGCTATTCGTTGTTTTTTCTTGTTTTCTTTTTTTTTGTCTTGCTTTAAAGAGGAACTGAAAAAAACATGAAAACCAGGCAATTAATTACACCACAGGTACCCAGAAAAGAACAAGAAAATGCTATAAAATAGCCTGTTAAAAATAATATGAAAAGCGAAAGATATTCTTGTCCTTTTTATAAGGTTTTCCGCATTTATTCCTCTATTAACAGCACGGCAAGAAGAAAGACAGTTCATTAATAAAGTCAGCACGTTTATAGCCATTGATAGTTGGTTGGTTGGTGGTGTTGGTGGTGTCAAGGCTAAAGTTTTGTCTTGATTGCAAAGCTGGGAGATATTAATTGTTGGCAAATTTTTAAATTTATTACCTGATGCCTTGCGGTAGGCCTATAATACTTGTGATTAATTTTTATAATCATTTTATGCGTACACAAGCAAAATAGTTGATGTAATTAAAAATGAATTTTATTCTACCGGTTCTAGCCAATGGGAAGCAAGGGACTAATAAGCAAAAAACAAAATTATCACTGCTTTTAAAAGTCAACTGCATATTATTGAGAATTTCCTACAATAGGTTTAATTTAATTTTGTTAAAAGACTTAATCTCATAACTTTTGAACACAACTTTTCATATTTAAACACACTTTCAACCACAAAACCATTCATGACATTCATTTGCTATGTTTGCATATCACAAAAGCAAAATTTTCTTCATAAATAACCATTTAAGTTACTTGCCTCAATACCTGCCTGGACATAAATTGTTAATAAAAACGACAATTCAATGAAATTAAATTCCTGCATGTCTGGCAATTCTATGAAAGTGGATTACAAAATACCATACAAGACTCATCTATTGTATTTGCAATAAATGCTGAATCAATACAAAGAAAACAAGAAAATTTATTAAGAATTCAAAAATTAATGTCTTCAGCTACTTACAATTGAAATTGTCTTCCAATTCTTAAAATTCATTTAAATCTGAATTTCAGATTTTGTCTGTAAAGAGATCATTTCATAAGTAAAATTATTTCTTAACATTACAATCGTATTGCCCAAAATTTAACTGTAAATAGATTTAAGATTTTCAGCACATTATACTTTAAGGGAGGAATTGTTAATACAATTCATTGCATACAGTTAGGCGGCTGAATAAGCATATGTATTGAATATGAAGACAAATTTTATGTTTACAATAGAAACATCAATGAAGCAGACGGTATTATCAGCAAACAAAAGCAGTTTAATCGTTCTCTCTTTGTGAAGCGCACTCGGCCAAAAGTTTGTCAAAAAAAATTAATTTCGGTCAATTTAGAAATTTTGTCTCCTTACAGACAGTTTCCTTAGCAGAATCTTTTTCCAAATAACAGCATTGTCCACAAAAAGATCTGTACAACTGTTCTCCAAAGACGGAACCACTTAAAAGGCAGTCTAGACACAAATTTAAAAAATATATATGAATCGGTCACAATTTTTAAGCGAATGGTTTTGCCAACCGGCTAGAAATGCAATGGAGAATAATGATGAATGAATAAAAATGTGTTCATACCGAGTCCAATTCGAATAAAACGGAACGGAGATGGCTCAACAATATGCTTTAAAATGCTTTGACATACTAAATTGACGAAAAATTAACATAAATGAAGTTGAAGTCGCCATAGTCTAGTAGGTAGTGTGTGGTCTTATTAAAAGTGAGGATACGCGTCAAACCCCAGGTCAGACATCTCCAACAAAACCATAAATGAAAATATATTTCTTCGATGACTTCCTCTCAACAGATTTCTGGCAACAACTCTGAGAGTAAATAAAATTGCCATGAAAAGTTTCTCCAAAATCTGACGTTTGGAATCGACTTTAAACTATAGGTCCCCCACAACACAAATGGTGTGAGAAAATAGGCCATAATTATGACCAGAGATCAGTAATGAATCGCTTTTTCGCTACTCATAAGTACTCATGAAATTTCGAGTCTGAGTATTCAAATCCAACTACTCTGATTCATTCGTACTCAGTAAAATATTGATTTATAAGTACAAGTTGCAATGAGTATGAGTACTACGTTGACATCAAACTCATAACATTCGAAATATGTTTGATTCATACGCCTAATCATTCAGGTTCATAAATTTAGAAAAATACTTACAATACTCATAAATGATTCGAGTAATTCGTCAAAATTTACAGTCTTATTTGTTGTTGCATTTACAAAGAAAGAAGAAAGACACATAAACAAAAAGGACAAAGACAGCAAGCAGAGCAGACAAACAACCTTCTTGTTATATTTTAGTGTTCGTACGCGAATCATACTTATTTTGTGATTCGTGTATATGATGAGTCATGGAGAGTCGAAGTCAATAACATTATGTGTATTGTTAAGTACGAGTACCATGAGTATTTCAAACTTTGAATATGAGTAGTATGACTACGACATTAAAATAAGTATGAATGCGTTTAAGTATCAGAAATTATAAGTATGATTCGAATCTACCCATCGTTTTGAATACTCATTGCTGACCTCTGATTCTGACAAAAGGGTTGTAATGGCCAATTACATATTATGTACATATGGAGTTAAAACATTATCAGACATATCGGATTACTGGCCAACTCCATGTCTGGAACTATACTGTAAACTCTTACTGTATGACTCTCTTTTATAAGCAACATGATTTTATGGCATACAATTCGTAGAGAACTGCAATTGCTGCCTGGTGAACAGAGTTTCTACTGTATTTATTTGAATAGCCATAAAAGATATAAATAAAATTTTATTGTTTATTAATGGTTGTCTAATTGTTCTTTTTCTTCTCCAAAAAAGCAAAAAGAAAACAAAAACTATGTTTGGAATCCCAAAAAAATTTTATAAATAAATTACAAGCAAATTCTATTAAACAACGATTAACAAGTCATAAAAATCGATAGAGATTTTGCAAGCCCACAGTTATTTTTATAAAAATAATGCCAATATGCTGTATTAGCAAAAGCGATAAACAGAGATGGAAACAGCAAAGGAAAGAGAGAGAGAGAGAGAGAGTGAGTGTAAGGCAGTATATAAAATTCAATTAAAAAAGCAATAACATTTTATTGCATACCATTTAGGCTTCAGATAGTTCAAGCAATACAGTTGGAAAAAAATAGGATATTAATTATGCAAAATAGGAATATTAAAAACATATATTGAAAGCAAAAAAAAAAGCAAATAAACTTTTAATTATGGGAAATAAATAAGGCAAATTATTGCTTAATTATCATTATAAACAGGTAAAAGAAAAAAGAAAAGGGCATATTATTGTGACAATATAGTTTGTGTATAAAATGCAATTCAAGTTCGTAAACAGGTCAATCAATTAGAATTTTGTTATTTTCCTTTAAAAGAAAACGTGGTTTAAAAGAACAATTTGTGAAAGGAAATATGGGGTCTTCTAACAGAAATGATCGACTACTTGACAATTGGTAAGGGCCATCTCCAAATTAGTTGTCTTTTATTCAGTCTGTTATGCCAAAGCGGGAATATGCTGTGGATGGATAATGCATTCAACAACGCATCTCAATAATAAAATTATGGGACAACGTAAAAATCGAAAAAATTTCTTCAGCTATAAGGTTCGTATCTGGATGTATGGGTACGTAAACAAATAAAAATACCAAACCAGATGAGATCTGGTTGGGTTGGCGGTAAGGACCACGTAATCATTGCCAACGGCATATGCCAATGGCAACAAACTCCATGATTACTGACTTCTTTTGGCTTGAACTGACATGTGGGTTCAATAGGACATGTGATTTCAATGGTCATCTCATATAGAGGTGATGTGAGCTAGTCATGGAGATTGAGCTTTTTTACGCAGGTATATGTCGCAAACCACAACGGTTCTCAAAGCCAATATAACCCCTGCAAACGGTCTAATTTAGCCCGATCTATGGGCCAGAGTCTCCGTAGTCTAGTATATAGTGTGTTGGCTTATTAGACATCAGACATCAAAACAAAATACAAAAAGTATTTCTTCAGCGATTTTCTCTCAGCAGACTTCGGGCAAAAACTCTGAGAGTAAATAAAATTGCCATGAAAAGTTTCTCAAAAATCTGTCGTTCGGAGTCGACTTTAAACTCTAGGTCCCACCACTCATGTATAAAATTGTGTGTTAATTTAACATAAGTGGTGTGAGAAACAGGTCGTAAACCTGACTGAAGGGTTGTAATGACCAATTATGTATTTGTGTGCCAGAGTCAAGGAAAATTGGACATTTCGGATCTGTAAATATAAGAAATTAGAGACTGATCTCCTGACTTCGGAAGTTTTCGTTCCGAGATTTCATTGATTTGTAACTTTTATTAAAAAACTAGCATAGCTTTAAAATTTTAAATCCAAAATTTTAACGGCTGCTACTTCCTTTTTTAAATCGGGTATAAGTTAAGGCTTTATTTAAAAATGGTGCATGTATTTATACTTCCTTTTTTTATTTTTTTACGATGTTTTGGACTTGTTTTATTTTTCAGAAAAGAAAATATCGCAGTCCAGATTCAACCTTTCGTTTTTGCTTCCGTAGTACATCTCAGAATAAATTTACTTTGACCCAAAATCAATTTGAGAAAGTTCCCTTTAAGGACTTAATAATCAAAAGCAGTTTATGTTAAGTGTTATTCTGAGAAATAATGTTAATTTATTATAATTTTACAATTCATCCTGCATTATTGTTCTGTAAAATATTCTGTATTTTATAAGCTGGTATAAAATATAGGTCAAGTATAAAATTTTAAAACAGCTGTCTTGGCTTTACTGAAGCTGCTATTGAAAAGAAATCTTTCGGAAAAAAATCTCATGTTCACATAAAAGTATAAAAGAAATTTTTACTTTATGTAGGCAACAGATAGCATGTTATGGAATCCCTTAAAATATGTTAATAATATTCGAATAATGTTAAGTTTTTTTATATGTTACCCCTTAAAGTATGTTAAACATTTCAGACTCTGTTAAATACTGGCAGATAATTTTTGTTAACCTTTTCTGTAGGAAAGAATTATTTACAATAATTGCTCCTTATTTACAACTAAAGTTCGAAGACTCTTATATTGTTCTGTATACTTTTGTCCCCTTCTGTCACTTAAAATGTCGATACCTGTTAGATAACTTTTGCCTTCTGGTAGGCAACAGTTTTTGGTCACAATATGAAATTATTTCGAACACCATTCTATTTCTCCTATTCTCTATTGCTACTTTCTGAAAGCAACTCCTACGATATGTTTAAAATTTCTAAATGTTAGCAGATAGATTTTTTGTGTTAATGACCTTTTCTGTAGGCCTCTGTGATAGGCAGCAATTTTTAAATTTAGTTCTCTGTAAAGCATGTTTACATTTTCGTATACCTTTTTCACAGGCAATATTTTTCAATGCCCCTTGAAATAAAAATATTTTTAAAATTTTATTTCGGTTACTGAAAATATACACCATTTTCAGAGTAACAGCTCTGTTATAATGCCCCTTAAAGTATGCTATGTTAAGCAAATGCTAGTCGAATGTTTTTTCAGCTTGTTATTAGAATTTTCCTTTAACATAAATCTTTCGTATATAAAACCACTCTCTCTCTCTCTGTATACTGCTTGCGTGAACATTTATTTTTTCTCCTCTGTAGTTCTCCTTAAGACTTAACAGTTCCATTTAGGTTTGTATTTAACATATCACTAAAAAATGCTTCTCTCAAATTATTTCTCCTTTCCGATAGTATTTGTTTTCGAATATCTTTCTTACTTCTTTTTTCAACAGAATAACATACATTAAAATGCTGGTGGCGAATGTTAAGTTTGACTAACAAATTCGAAAATGTTATAAAACTCTCTTGACAATTTAGATCTCAGTTAGTGTAAATAAAACTTATGTCTCTCATTTCTCAGAGAGTTAACATGTAAGTATAGTTGGCCTTTGTGGATGCTAAAATTTTAGTCAACTGGCTCTTGACACTGAATGTTATAAATTCATCTCAAATGTTAATTTAAATGTTTATTTGATAAGGACTACTTACAGTGTACTATAAACAGATATGAGTTGTTTGTTAAAGTTTACATACCTGAAAATAAGAAAAAGAAATATTCTTGAATTTATAAGATTTTTATTGTGAGAAATTTTGTAAAAAATAATTTAAAAAAAGTATCAGTTTGTCTTAGGATTTTAATTTCAAAGCAATACTAAACATATTTTTAGTTATACTGCACCAAATAATCCTCCCAGAACCGTCTGTTCCTCCCTTTAGGGAATGAACTTTACAACAAACTTTATCACCATAGCATCCAACATATTCTTACGGAAATCGCTGTTTCTGAATAATAATACTGGTTACAAGGCTATCTCGTCTAAATTCAGCTGAAGGTAACCAATCGCTAGCGTAAATGGGATCTTAGCAAATAAGATTTTCATGCGAAATTTATTAGTCATGGATCCCCTTAATACTTAAAGTGCCTGTATTTATTAAATCAAAACTGGAAGACAACAAATTTGGGCCTGTGCGCTGGCAGTAGCAATGCGTCTACATTAACGCTTGTCAAACATTTAGGAGAAGAAAACATATAACAAAATTCTTTGATGCATTCTTCTATACATACATACATAACATACATAATTGGTCATTACAACCCTTCAGTCAGGATTACGACCTGCTTTCTCACACCACTTATGTTGTGTATGCTAAATTTTATACATGAATGGTGGGACATACGACAGATTTTTGAAAAACTTTCCTTGGCAATTTTTATTTACTCTCGGAGTTTTTGCCAGAAATCTGCTGAGAGAAAGTCGCCGAAGAAATACTTTTATGCATGAGTGGTGGGACCTACAGTTTAAAGTCGATTCCGAACGACAGATTTTTGAGAAACTTTTCATGGTAATTTTATTTACTTTCAGAGTTTTTGCCAGAAATCTGCTGAGAGGAAGTCGCCGAAGAAATACTTTTTATATTTTGTTTTGATGTATGGCCTGGGGCTGGAACCCTGGATTTACGTCTAATAAGCCAAAATACTGCCTACTAGACTATAGTTTATTTATTGGTACACCCTACATAGGCTACCAAACAGATGCCTTCACGGGCTTTTCGTTACTAAGTTTCTTATAATGTATGGTCATCGTAGTCTAGTAGGTAGTGTGTTGGCTTATTAGACATGAGGTCACGGTTCAAACTCACACAAAATGAAATAGGAAAACAAATTTCTTCGGTGACTCAGATTTCTAGCAAAACCAGAAAAAGTTTCTGAAAAATTTGTCGTTCAGAATCCCGCCACTCATATATAAAATTAAGACTCACAACATAGCTGGTGTGAGAAGCTAAGTTGTAACCCTGACTGAAGGATTACAAAGACCAATTATGTATGTATGTAGGTTATTAGATAAATCCACACTATAGTGAGGAGGTTCGAGCCCCAGGCCAGACATCAAAATGAAATATGAAAAAATATTTCTTCGGCGACTATCTATCAGCAGAGATCTGGCAAAAACCCTGCCAGTAAATAAAATTGCCATGAAAAGTTTCTCAAAAATCTGTCTTCCGGAGTCGACGTTAAAATGTAGGTCCCGCGTATCGGCATTGCCAATGAATGCGGCTATCTTTTTTACATTTCTTAAATACTTCCCCTGCAATTCGTTGTATTCAAAGGTCATAAAAATTATTTAATTTGGAAATATATTTCGTTACATAACGAAACAATTTTAAAATCTTAATTGAATCACAAATACTATATATTTACTTCTGAAGCACTTGCTTTAGGTGACCAAATTTCTGTGGAAATTTATGTGAAGAATACTTATTTATTTTCAAGTATTTTCATTAGCTTTTAGGTAAAATAAAATTATAAATTTTGCGTATTTTAATTAAAACTTAAACAGATTGACATAATTTTGCTTCAAGTTTATCTTTAATTGTTATTTATTTTCATATCGAAAGCAATATTGAGGCAAGGCGTATGATTAATATTAATTAAGAATTTAATTCACCATAACTCTCAGAAGTAATCGCTTCCAGGAAAAAAACTTCACGTCTTCTTAATAAAGAATCCTTTGGCATAAGACACCCGCTACTCAATGGTGAATAAAAGGAAACAGTTTCGTGGAAGGATGTTATTAATTACACAAAAATTCTACGCATATTTAAAATTTATGTGGAAATAATTAAGTTTCTTGAGTTAA
This sequence comes from Sarcophaga subvicina, assembly GCA_936449025.2. NCBI lineage: Eukaryota > Metazoa > Arthropoda > Insecta > Diptera > Sarcophagidae > Sarcophaga > Sarcophaga subvicina. The sequence continues at coordinate 99,999,954 of OW388082.2, read as the reverse complement.
ATTTAAAATCTATTAAAAAAGAAAAAGTTAATATTATTTTATACATCAAACAGTTAATCAAAAAGCTGAAATAATTGTTAATTTATTTCTTTTTTATATTCTAATCTTAAAATTTTGCAAATATTGGCACGTTGCATACTTAAGTTACCTTTAATCTGATATTTGTGTATTAAAAAAATATTTTCCTATTCCTCTTTACATTATTTACTATCATGTCTGCTGTATTTGTTTTAGATTGTAGCCCAATGTCCCATTAGAAATTCAAACAAGCCTTTTATGAGAGTAACCAAATATTATTCCATATTTAAAATTCCTGGTATGAGTAATCAATGACTACTTTTGCGGCTGACAATATTAGTTTAGAGATGGTTTAGGTATTAATTGTAGAATCATTTATCTTTCATGTTTGTTTTTCAAGACAATAGAAAGTAAAAAAAAAACAATCTATCGTGGATTCCTATTTAAAGTGTTCCATTAAGACTAAGACAACGAATTTAGAAATTTAAGAAAATACACAGGGTCAGCAAAAACCTTTTAGAAAATATGGCTACTGTATACCAACAGCGCTGATAAAGAGCAAATTGTTTCTGTATATATATACATACACCCATTCATATGTACATAGTTGGTCGTTATAACACTTTAGTCAGGATTACGAACTAGCTTCTCACACCACTTATGTTGTGTGATTTTTTAGAAACTTTTTCTTGGCAATTTTATTTACTCACAAGCCTTTTTGCCAGAATTCTGCTAAGAGGCCGTAAGCGAAGAAATATTTTTTCATATTTCATTTGGTTGGTGATGTCTGACCTGGAATTTGAATAAGCGGTAGAAGGCGCCGTAGTCTAGTAGACAGGGTGTGTGGGCTTATTAGCCAGGGCCAGACATCCCACAAAATTCAAAAAGTATTTCTTCGGCGACTTCCTCTCAGCAGATTTCTGGCAAAAACTCTGAGAATAAATAAAATTGCTATGAAAAGTTGGTCCCACCATTCATGTATAAAATTAACACACACAACATAAGTGGTGTAAGAAACTAGGTCGTAATTCTGACTGAAGGGTTGTAATGACCAATTATGTATGTATTTTATGTAATAGATAAGCGGTACAGTTTAAGAGCATCAAGGACAAGGATTTGTCTCATATTCTACGAACCGCATCCACATGTCTACAAAACTTTAATTCAATTGAAAAACCAACCGATTGTATTGCGTAGAAATTCGTGAAACCTGATAGAGCTTGTTTGCTTGCATGGTCAAGTGTAGAAGGTCTCTAGTTGCCTAGAAGCAACACTCTTTATGAAAAATTATTGCATTGTTGTTTGGGTATAGCGGTGTACCTGTTTGTTTATTGAGTACTGCCCTGTACCAAGAAATGGCAAGAAGTGGCAGAAGCATAACTCTTGGGTTTTAAGGTTCCGTAGGATATTTATTTATTTATTAATTACAATACAATTATAAATTATATTCTAATTATAAACGAGCGGAGTAACTTTGACCATATGTGTATACATATATACAAGTGAAGTTCGAATTTTTTTTTTAATTTTTTCAGGTCATTGGCAGTTAAGTTTATCTTAAAGATCTCAAAATCAGTATCTTCTTTAAAAGGAAAAATAATTCCATTTCTTGCAAATGTCATGCCACCTTTAAAACACAATGCCATGCTATGTAATTTAAAACACAATGGATTTATTCAAAACCAATTAAATTATTAAAGAAATTGATTTCAATTACAATTTTTTTCTTCTTCTTATTTTATTTTTATTAGTTTGATTTCATTTCTTCTTTTCATTTGATTTTATTACGTTTTTAATATTATTTTTTACTTTTATTTTCATTTTCTATTTTTCAATTTTTTTTCTTTGCTTTGCTTTAGCTACGCAAACAGCAACTCTTGCAAATAATTGAAAAATAAAAAATTTTTATCCATGGTAGTGGCATAGAAAAAATTTACTTTTTTTATAAAAAAAAAACAAATAAAATAAAAAACAAATAAAATGAGTGGAAAAATACCAGAAAACGGGGCCTTATTTTGAAGGGGAGAAATCTATGCCAATGAAAATAATCAATTTGTCGTGCAAATTGAAAAATGAAAATTTCTATTCAAGGACACAGGCTATTGTTTCAAATAAATGGGAAGATAGACGCTAAACTGGTTGTCACAGGGTATGTAAGTAGCAGGGGCCGGACAGGACACAAATAGCAGTTGTTAGGTAATGATAACGAACTTGTTTTCGAATTAATGCTACTAGCTTGTGAAAGCCTGGTAAATTGATTGAAATGCCTTCTTTCAAATATCTGATAGAAATCAAACTGCCAGTTGAGCGAGCAATGTGTGTTATCCAATGGACCATTCTTTAAGAATTTACATTTTTTACTAATTAGTTATTAGCTGCTGTAAATCAATGCTTAACAAATTACTGCGTAATTTAGTGTTACACTTACTACAGGACAATATTTTTTAGAGAACCAACACACAGATTTATTTATTTACTCTCAGTTTGTCTACCATTTTCTTTCCCTTTCTCTCTCCTTATTCTCTAATTTTCTCATGAACATATACTAACTTTTAGTATCATTGCTGTTTAAAGCTTTAACTGTCAACACATTTCGATTCCATTTTTATATGCGAATGTGTGTGTGTGTGTGTAGTAGTTTCCTTTCTTTAATATACATGTCCATATGTATAAGGATTTGTGTGTTTATGTATGTATTAGTGCTATGGCTTTTTAATTTACTATCGCCCATAAATGAACACAACGAACGGAATATCCTTTTATTTTTGATTGCCTGTTTCTCTGCTCTATTTATGCGACTACTTTTCTCCACTTTTTTTTCATTTTTTTTATTTGCGTCTCTATTGAAATTGTCTATTATTTCAAGGTTATATTGTATGTTATGTGGCAACAACTACACAATTTATTTATATTTGTATGTGTTGAAATAAACATTGAAGTGAAAAGAAAACAGAGGGAGAGCGAGAGAGAGAGAGAGAGAGAGAGAGAACATGAATACAACACAAGCCTTGTTAACTATTTTTATTTTATTTTATTTTTTTAGTTGCCTCTAATAAACTATACAAATTAAAATGTTGCTTTTATTTCAATTTCATTTCCATTTCAATTTCTTTTTTCCATTTTTTTTTTGCAAAATGTGTGTTAAGCGACTTGGAAACATGGCAAAATAACTAACTGAACATGAAAATAAACATGAAAGTAGACTAGAGAGAGAGAGAGAGAGTGAGAGAGAAAAACTGTCAACAGATTTGTGTATATTTAAATTGAGAAAATGTTTCCATTTAAATTGTATATATGAGGCTTTGGAAAAATGTTCAGTTAATAGAATGAATAGAATAGGTGGATGGGAGATGCGTATGTACTTTTTCTAGAATAAATCTCCAGGATATGGAGTATAATAACCCACAATAAAACTAAAGTTTTGAGGCATTTTTTTTTTCTGTAAAGTGACCCTAAGCCAGATTGAAATAAGGACTACTAAGAGGTGGTAATTGCCCATAATGTATGTAAGTAATATGCACCTAATGAATCGAATTGAAATCGTCGTGGTCTAGTAGGTAGTGTGTTGGCTTATTAGACGAAGAGCCAGGGTTCGAGTCCCAGGCAAGATATCAAAATAAAATACGAAAATTGTTTCTTCGGCGTCTTCCTCTCAGCAGATTTCTGGCAAAAACCCTGAGAGTCAATAAAATTGCCATAAAAAGTTTCTCAAAAATCTGTCGCTCGGTGTCGACTTTAAACTGTAGGTCCCGCCACTCATGTATAAAATTAACACACACAACATAAGTGGTATGAGAAACTAGGTCGTAATCCTGACTGAAGGGTTGTAATTACCAATTATGTATGTATGAATCGAAAGTTTCAGGATGATTAAAAGCGTTATAAAAAAATTGTTATCCCTCAAATAGTCTAATGAATACCTTTATAAAGAAACCAGGCAGATATGGCTCGAAATCGATGTAAGTAGCACAAATTTGAGTTAAATCTGACCACAAACTATCGTAGGAATCCCCAAGAAATTATAATACGACATCGACGTCTGTTTGGGCACCACCAGAACTGACGAAACCTCACAATGGGTTTTAAAGCTATAACGTAAATAGTAATTTGTAGAAAATTAACACCTTCATAAAACTATCGAGATGGATGATAACCAGACGTCGGCACAAATAGAACATGATAAAAATGTGAGTGTATTTGTGAGAGGCATGTGTTAAGCTAGAGGAAAATTGTTAGTAATAATTTCAAGTCTACTTATTAACCCAATAATATATGTGCATGAGCGGAAAATATAGAAAATTTGTACTGCGCTAAATCCATAAAGACACCGTAATTAACTTGGCAAGTATTCTTCCAAAAATCGGAATCATTTCGCATTGGTATTAGTGAATCCCACTGTAATATTTCTTTGGGTGTATAATTCAAGTCTAATAAAAAGCGACATGAACCTTCTTCTTTAGAAGTTGACAAAGAACTGAATGCATTTTTACGCTCTTTTTAACGAACATTGTTGATGTTCGTGTCCTATGTGTGTAAAAGCCGAAGATGTTCTTCCTGAGGGGCTATACGTCTGCTAATAACGCAGTTACAACGAGACCTTGAATTATGGCCATTGAGACCAAAACAAACCTAATTTAAAACTGGTTACTGATAGCATGGACATCTCGTATAATTGTGTGCCAATATACTTAAGAAGGCACACTTAAGTGTACTTAAGAAGGCATTTTCCTACCGAAACTTCTTACCCCCTGGCCTAAATTAGAAAGGTAGCGTGCAAATTAATTGAATCAGACTTCACTGGCAGTATAGTTCTGACATCGCTGTTACTATATTTCTTATGGTTAATCGCGTAATTCCGAGGCATGCGAAGAGAATGCGGTTACCTATAAAAGTCTACTGTAGAGGTCAGACATCGTTTGAAGAAGAAGAGATTTGCCAATGTCCTATTGATTACCATGTTCATTTATCTTTAAGATTGATTTTCAGCTTGATTCATGCTTTTCATTGATTATCAAAATCTGAATTTGTCGTTTACTTTTGGACCCCCATGAAAACACTCATGTAATATCCTAATTTGGTAAAATTACTAGAAGAACACTAACACACTTTACTGATAATCTTGTAAGATAATCAACGGAAAACATATCCAAAGCTTGTGCTAGCACACCAAACGCACTACGCACTGGAAAACATACGCATTATATTGGCTTAAGACACAAAAATCCTTTCTGCAGCAATTGGGAAAACGGCATTGATGCCATATTTATTTTGTGATTGTCCACCATTGCCTAGATAACTGAAATTTCTTTGCATATTCTGCTTTGGCCCTTTAATCAGAACCTGAAAGATTTATTACATACATAACATAACATACTCGTACATATTTGGCAATTACAACCCTTAAGTCAGGATCACGGCCTAGCTTATCACACCACTCATGTTGTGTCTGTTAATTTTATATATTAGTGGCGGGACCTACAGTTTAAAGTCGTCTCCGAACGACAGATTTTTGAGAAACTTTTCATAGCAATTTTATTTACTTTCAGAGTTTTTGCCAGAATTCTGCAGATAGGAAGTCGCCGAAGAAATATTTTTTCATATTTTCTTTTTGATGTCTGAACTGGGATTTGAACCTTGGCCTTACGTCAACACACTACCTACTAGACTACGAGGACTAGAAATATTTATTTCTTTTTGGGAAATTATCAAATTAGCTTTAGTAGATTATAATCAAGTCAACGTAAATGCTTCAAACAGCATCGGTTATTGTGACGAATTTTTGGAGTACCAACCGATACTAAGTGCTAGTTGCCACATTGACTAATGAATGAAACCTATCTAAAATAGATAGGTTTCTGTGTTTGCTAAACTCTTACTACCAAGAAGTTGACCAATTCCAAAGTCGTAAACAGTAACTAGTTACAGTTCCTTGACGATAAAGCAACTATATTCCATGGCTATAAAAACACCTGATCTCAAATTGCAAAATGACAAAATGCTGTAGACAGCAACATTATCTCGTACTTGGTTAAAAATCTTTGTCAATAAGAAATTTTGGCTGCCTTCCAAAATGTTAGTTGCTTTGTGTTTGAACAAAGTATCGTATTTCATAATGTCGCTGTACAAAATATATACAATGTATTCTATTTCAAAACGTCGTCAATGTGTATTTTTAACGCAGTCAAAAGGCAATCAGGCATCGGATTTATAGTTCATGCATTGTTTGGTTGCTTTGCATATCTACATAATTTATATATAGTAGTAGAACTGCATACAAACTTTATATTGATACATTTTGGAAGGCAGCCTTTAGTTAAAAATTGGAACATAAACGTGTGATAATGTGTTGAAGTTGTTGGCTTTAAAGTTTCTTAAAACACTTGCAGCTATTGAATGTGCTTATCGTTAGTGCCTGTTAAATAAAACGTTAATAAATCCATGCAAATCTAATTTTTCTTCCTTCTTTCTTATGCAATTAAATGTATTACGTAACGAAATTAAAATAAAAAAAAAAATTTTTTAAATACTTCTCCGAAAAAGAGGAGAGAAAAGGAAAGGAAAGCAAAGAACATTTTCAAATGCGACAAACGCCGTTTAACCAAATTTAAAAGTTTCTTATGAATTTTACATTTCCTAATGATTTGAATTTAATATCACTCACAATTCAAAAAAAATCTTAACAACAACAACAGCGAAAAGATTTAAAGAAAAACGTTTGGAAATAAAGTTTTTGATTTTGTTAGGACGCAGTTTTAAAAGCACAATCTGCTGGAACACAATTTTCTTGAAGAGCGCTATTTTTGGGCGAGAAAAAAAATATAAGCATCGGCGAAAATAACATTGAAATATGGGAGGGAAAGAAAAAAAGTAGCGAAAAGTTTGTTGCTTTAACGAATTATTTGTTTTTAAAACAATTTTGTCGCAATGCTTGGTTGCTTCATGGGTGTGCATGGCTGGCGGTTTAGCCTGGCTGGCAATGCAACTCTGTTATGGTAATGCCGAAAAGAAAAAAGAGTATGAAAAAACCGATTTGCATAATATCCCAAAAAAATGGCTAAAGGAATAGAAAATAAAAAGAGAGAGAGAGAGAGAGCGGCAGAGTAAACGCATAAATGTTGTGTTTACACAAGCAATAGAGCAACTAACCGGAAGGAAATATGAAAACTTATGCACACTTAGTTTAAACTGCCTCGTTCTCTCGACATAGCGGCATAGCGGCATAATGGTAATGGTGTTGGTGTTGTTGTTGTTGTCTCTTTTAAAGTCCTTTTAATATTTATTTTGCCGGAGCACAAAATGTTAAAGGCCACTAACAAATAAACTATAATTTTAAGCTTTTCTTTTAAAGAAAATCTTTTCATTTTTATTTTCTCAATCTTGTCACTCTGCAAGGCAATGGGGATTTTGTTTTCTTGGGCCAACAAAAAAAAATAAAAGGATTTATTTGTGATATTTTTTTCCATTATTTATGGCTTTGTTTATTGTCGCATTACCAACCTGAATTGGGCTGTCCATTGCTGTTGGGTCGGGCCGAGGGGGCACCATCTCTGGCTTCAACTTCCAAAGCATAAGCGCCTTTCTTCTCTCTATCGAATACGGTTTTTGTGAAAATTTCTCCCGATTGCAAATTGATTTCAAAGAACTCTTTGCCTTCATTACGCGGTGAATCCACAATGTAGTAATAAACCTGGAAAATAAAGAAAAACAAATCGATTTTATTACATGGAATTTTTAAATTTTTATTAAAGCCTTTAACAAAGAATTCATGTTAAATATTTAAATTTAATTTGTAACACAATTTCCCTTAATTCTGTTCTTTTCATAAATATTTTTTTTTCAAGACAAAACAATAAAAAATACCAGCAGTTGCCAAGAAAATCTAATCTTTAAGCTCAAGCAAAAGGCTTCCTTTTGGCCATAAAACTAAACTAAAGAGAAGCAAATGACGTTGTCTAAAGTCTTATTAAACAAATGAATTTCCAATGTTGGCCATAAAGAGAAAAAATTATTTTGTTTTCTTTTCTTGAACACAGAACTGAATGCAAAAACTAATTAGTGCTTGTAAGAAAGATTACATTAAAGCAACACAGGGAAAAAAATGAAATACGTTTTGTCTGAACTACAAAACGAAAAGAAAATAATATTTTTTAATATTTTTTTACACATTAAAACTGTAGGAATAAGAAACTCTTTAAATTCTTAATCAGATTAAAATAAGAAAAAAACAGAAACTTGTTCACTGCTCATTCGAACATAATGAATGCGTGTTAAAGAAATCATCAGATTCCTACAGGGAACATATGGCCTCAACAAAAAAAATTTTCCATAAAATTTTGTTACTCATTTTACTATCGCCTTCACATCACCATCATATCTCCTGTTTAATGCAGTCTCTAACCCTCTTAAGCAAGCATAAGCTAGCTGTTGCCTACTTCTGTTCCCTTGCATGTTCAAATCTACAGTCTTTCCTCTCCCATTCTCTCTCGTTCTCGACCAGCATAAATGTAGAACCTTGCTAAGACATCGGTCCACAAATACATCTATTTTCCGCAGACTAGCAGACATTTTCCAAAATTTGGCAACCATGCGAAGGCGTGGATTCGCTTTAAAAACTTCAATTTTAATTTTTTTATCTTTACGACCAGGTTGCCGCAGTCTACTAGGTAGTGTGCTGGCTTATTAGACGTAAAGGCAGGGTTCGAACCCCAGGCCAGACATCAAAACAAAATACAGAAAATATTTCTTCGGCGACTTTCTCTCAGAAGATTGCTGGCAAAAACTCTGAGAGTAAATAAAATTGCCATGAAAAGTTTCTTAAAAATCTGTCATTCGGAGTCGACTTTAAACTGTAGGTCCCACCACTCATGTATAAAATTAACATACACAACATAAGTGGTGTGAGAAACTAGGTCGTAATCCTGACTGAAGGGTTGTAATGACCAATTCTGTATATCCAACGTTCAGAGGATGGCCCCTATTCATGCGGTGCATTGTGTTGTAACTAGGAAAACAGGTTATGGCAGGTTATGGCAAAGGAGGAAGTAGTAATTGTGGACATTAGATTTGAATCTCCTTAGAGTTTAAGACCTCTGCGAGAAGGTAGTTTCTCTCCATACGGATAGTCCGTCTTAAAAAAGGAATTCTGTCTGCAATACAGAGTGTAATCTACTAGATGTCCTCTGCGCGAAAGACGAATGTCTCGCAAAAATGTACAAATTTACGGGAACAAGTCTCTGAACTATTACGTGACCCAGTTCCTAACTGGTCATGTGTGCTTCAGGAAGTACCTACATAGATTTGGTCATGACACTTCCCCTATATGCTCAAACTGTGGGAAAATGCGGAGTATATTCTAATATGCTGCCCCAGATTTAGATGGCCCGGAGAAACGAGTTTAGGACCAAACCGGCTAATGGAAGAGCTGTTGAATTGTAGGATTCTATGGAGTCAATATAGTCAGAGAATGGTTGAAGTTATGTTAGAACTCCGAAGACTGGAGGAACGGAGGCGAAATTTGACATAATGTGATAAAGCTTTCAAGCCAGCCAAGTCTCGCGGGGGGAGAGTGGTTAAGTGTGTAGGGGGTGGGTTTAGTACGTAGGCACCAGTGATGGTGAATCGTGCACTCTTTTGTTGGAACAAACGTGTCTTCCGCAGATTCCCACCTCCGGCTCAAGACAAAAAAACTCCCTTTACTTCCTTAGAGCAATATTCGTTGTATTAGCGATAGAACAGTGAAGCACAAGTCCTATGAATCAATAGAGTTGGATAACCCACCATCACACATAAGAGTTATATTCCATTCTCAATAGGATATAAGTGGTGTAAATAGTAAGGACAATCAGTCGCCGTATGCTAGTAGGCAGTATGTTGGCTTATTAGACGTGAGGCTACGGTTCAAACCCCAGGTCAGACACTTCCAAAAATAAAAAAATATTTCTTCTTAGCATATTTCTGGCAAAAACTCTGAGAGTAAATGAGATTTGCCATGAAAAGTTTCTCCAAAAATCTGGCGTTTAGAGTCCATTTCTGGAGGTCTAGCCTCTCACACAACATAAGTGCTGTGAAAAACAAGGTTGTAATCCTGACTGAAGGGTTGTAATGAACAACTATGCAGGTATGCATTTAAATATATAATAAGAAGATCTGACGAAGTGAAGTATTTATTGCACCGTCTTGTGAAACCAAGGAGACTTGAATGTGTTTCTTTTACTTGCAAATGTGTTGGTTGCAGCGAACATCATACAGAATTTTCATACCCCGGAACAACAGGAGCTTTTGACTCCCTAATAAGGACATAGCCATGGCTAAACAGCATTGCGACTTTCGCTCATTTAAATCGACCGTATTCATATTACCCCATTCGGGGACTTTAGGTCAGATGTAAGTGAGTCATTTCACCTAAATCTCCAAAGCGTTGCGCCTACCATTAATAGAATATGAATGAGAAATATTGCTGACATCTGTAGAGAGTAGATAGAATAGATGAGAGAGAGAAGATCGTTAATGAAAATACGCAATAGAGTTGGAGGTACAACAGAACTTTAGACCGTAAAAACAGAGGGTGACCTCCAAATAGATTTTAAGCAACTAAAAGTTTTAAGTGCCTTCTATTACCCCTTGTCCATATTTTGAATTGAATACCCAATCGTAGCTATAATGCCCCAATCGAAGTAGGATAGCCAGATCCTTCCGTTGATATTTCATTTCTTGCTGCCACCATCCAAAAGTTACTGTCTTTCTATGTAGCTTTGTTGTTGTTTAATCTGCAATAATAATTGGTCATTACTACCCTTCAGTCAGGATTACGACCTAGTTTCTCACACCACTTATGTTGTGTGTGTTAGTTTTATGCATGAGCGGTGAGACATACAGTTTAAAGTCGACTCCGAACGACAGATTTTGGAGAAACTTTTCATGGCAATTTTATTTACTCTAAAATTTTTTGCCAGAAATCTGCTGAGAGGAAGTCGCCGAAGGAATACTTTTTGTATTTTGTTTTGATGTCTGACCTGGGGTTTGAAAACTGGCTTTACGTCTAATAAGCCAACACACTACCTACTAGACTACGGCGACTTTGCCCCTATCCCTGTAATTTCTTTGTTATTAAAAATCGTTCTTACTGTACTTCTCGTTGTTTTAACCTCATTAAGTCTTTACGAAGTTCAACTTCAAATCATTGAAACTACTAGGGAAGAATAAAAAAAAAATTGTTTGATTTTCTTGCTATTTTATTCAGAACAATACAGCAGAGTTTGCTAGTTTATTTCAAAAAAATCTTAAAAATCCTTACAAAAAACAAAAACAGAACCAAGAAAAGAAAAAAAATTTTAATAATAATTAGCATCTCGTTAAAAAAACGGAATTCTTAAGCTCTTTAAGACAAAAAATAAAAAAAATTAAAAGCGGATTTCCCTTAAAATATGCCAATTCAGCGAAAACAAAAACAAATTTCCCTTCCTTACTCATTTTTTACCGCCTTTACTACTTAGTTTTATTGAAAATACAAAAATAAGCATGACAAGCAGGCTTATCACCTTAAGTTACACATGGCTGAGTAACAAAAAAAAAAGAAAAGAAGAAAAAAAATATTCTAATATTTGTTAGAAAGAAGAAGAGAAAGAGAGCTAAACTGCAAGGTGTTACAACAAATAATGGATTTATGATTCTGTTTATATAAAATAAAATAACCTCCTCCTCCCCTTCTCTGTTTTATTCTTAATTATGTGAATTAAAGTAAAATAATTTTCATATTTTGTAGGCCTTTTACACAAACAAAAACAACAAATGGAAGAAAGAGAAAAAACGAGGCCACTTACCTGATTATTTGGAAAAGTGCCATCTTTATCAATGGCATTCACTTGAGTCACTTTTGTGCCAATTGGTTCACCTTCTAATACCGTTTCCTGTTCGCGTTCAGTGAATAGAGGAATTTCATCATTAACATCCTCCAACATTATATACACCGTGGCTTCGGACGCCAATTGTTGGGCACCATTATTCTGCAAATAAAACAAAACAAAAGAAACTCATGATAATTTTATGGAAATAAATAAATTTTCTTGAATAAACTTATTATTAAAAGGCATAACAAAAGAGAAGAAATAAATGACAAAAAGTATGAAAATTATTACAAAATGATCAATTTTTTTAAACAATTTTTTATGACAAGAAATATAAATCGACTAGTTTTTAATAAACGAGAATGGGTTAATTGGCTAGAGGCCCCACTTAGGCCAGAGGTTCATTTCAATGTATTGCACGAGATACAGCGACAAATAGTTCCTTGAGGACATTGGAGGCTATAATTAGGATAATGAAAGACAAGTAAAACATGGCGACTGAACAGCATCAGGACTGCATAAACTAATGAGTCAACTAACTGTCAGCTATCTTCTTAGCTATCTGTCCAGCGGGACAGAACCAATAGACTATGATTTTGAAAAAAGCTTCTTAACTTTGTAATAATGAATGTAATCCGGAGGACTATTTGGTGGTATACATTAAAAGATCTTGTAACAGAAGCGAGGGATTTTCTTTCTACAATGATATATTCCAAGCCCATAAGGAAACTCGAGTTTAACTTTCAAACATAAGTTTATGCCATTGAAAGATGTGCTCAATTTAAATTTGAATAGGAGATACAAAAGGCAGAATATTGCAATACGATCTGACAGTTACTATCTCCAAAGATGCTGTGTTTACTAACGATGACTTTTGTTTCATAATGTATAGTAAACGGTCTTCCAATTGCGATTTCTGAAATTTGACAGTTAATAACGGTCATCTTGTTGAAGATACGCCTGTCAAATTAATTGTCATTTACTCCGTCTGTTTTACTACATTATGAAGTCGCCGAAGTCTAGTAGGTAGTGTGCTGGCTTATTAGACGTAAAGCCAGGCTTCGAACCCCAGGCTAGACATCACAACAAAATACAAACAATATTTCTTCGGCGACTTCCTCTCAGCATATTTCTGGCAAAAACTCTGAGAGTAAATAAAATTGCCATGAAAAGTTTCTCAAAAAATTTATCGTTCGGAGTCGACTTTAAACTGTAGGTCGCACCACTCATGTATAAATTTAACACGCACAACATAAGTGGTGTGAGGAACTAGGTCGTAATCCTGACTGGAGGGTTGTAATGATCAATCATGTTATGTTAATACATGGAGAAAACCCGTACGCATACATTGAAAAGCCGACGCACCCAAAACGAGTCACTTTTTGGTGCGGATTTTGGTCCAGAGGCATAATTGGGCCATTTTTCTTCGAAAATGAGCAAGTAGTGGCCGTTACAGTCAATGGCGATCGTTATCGGGTCATGTTAACGAATTTTTGTTCACAAAAATTTAAGAGGAGGATATTGGCAACATTTGATTTCAACAGGACGGCGCTACGTGCCACACAGTCGAAGCTACACTCGATGTTTTGCGCCCTGTTTTTGAAGATCGCATTATCAGCCGCAGAGCTGATGTCGTTTGGCGACCTCGGAGCTGCGATTTGACACCGTTGGACTATTATTTGTGGGGTGCCGTCAAAGATAAGTGTTATGCCGACAAGCCAAAGACAATTGGCGCTTTAAAGGACAATATTCGTAAGGCCATTGGTGAAATACAGCTGCAAACAATCGATAATGTGTTTAAAAATTGGACCGATCGTGTAGGCTGCTGCATGGCCAGCCGAGGCAGCCATTTGAATGAAATTATTTTCCATTATTAACCGGAAAGCTTGTACTTTCAAATAAAAAAAGAAATTTGAGAAAATATTCAGTAGTTTTTTTTAAAGCATTTTCAAAAAAAAAAGTTTTTGGCGGACCCTTTATGTATGTTTAACTAAATCACCATGGACGGATATAGCATTCAAATTTCGGAAATCGCTGTTGTAAGACCCGCTAAGAACAAATTCATTGTTTACATTTAAATGTTATTCTTTTTTTTTGACAATTTTTAATATCCTACACGTTTTAAGTAATTGCCTATGCATGTGTTAAATAGGAATGGTTTTTGCAAACTCTTTTCCTGTTTCTTTTTTATTTTATTTTTGATTTGTAACAACGAGATGTTCCAACATATTTTTGTTGTTTGATCAAACTGAAAACATATTAAAACAACATATTTTAACATAAAAACTTTAAATATCAAAACAATTTGTAAAATAAATGCCAGCAAAGGAATTTTCGGCGTATAGGCTCATGAACAATTTATATGAAACGTTTTTTGGTGTTAAATTTATGGCCAACAACAACAAAAAATTAATAAAAATATTTCCAGGCTTTTTTTGGAGACTCTAAAAGAAGAGTGTTATAAAAAGGCACACACATATGTATATACATACATATGTTTTATATTAAATATGCATATGCAATGAAATTATGGTTTTGATTTTATGCTGCTCTTTTTTATTTTATTTTTTTACATTTTTCTTTCGGTTGCCATAGAGACTGATAAATTATTTTTTTTTTTGTTTTTTACGTTAATAATATTTTTAAATTGTTTACTTTGTCTAGTGAAGAAAAAATAAAAACTTTATTGCTTTTATTAAACAAATTATTAATTAACATTTATTGTTTATTTTTTATTTTTCTTTTCGTATTAAAAAAGTAATTTTTTTCCTTAATTTTCCCATAAATTATAAATAAAACAAATTAAGCTTTTGTTTAAATATAAATTAAATATACAATCATTTCTTTTTTTTTTTGTTTTTGTTATTGTTTTGAGCCGTGGTGGTATTTTCTGTGTAAATTAACAAATTAAAATGCTGCTACTAGTCTGTAAGTAAATATTTAATTGCAATAAAAAACAAAGAAAAAAATCGAATAACAAAAGAAATATTTTTAAAGTGTAGATTTATAATGAAGTTTAACACTGAATTTAAATTTTCACAAGAATTATAAAACAATCAATCACAAAAACTAGAATAGCTGAAATTAATTTTTGAATTCTAAATGCGAAAATATCTTTAATGTAGGTTAAGTCAAATAAGGCAACCGAAAATCGGGGACAAGAAAAATGACAAGCGATAGAAAAGGAGGAAAGATATGAAACATTTAAAGTATAGGCAAACATAGGCCGTAGTCTAGTAGGTAGTGTGTTGGCTTATTAGACGTAAAGCCAGAGTTGAAACCCCAGACATCAAGACAAAATACAAAAAAAGTATTTCTTCAGCGACTTCCTCTCAGCAGATTTCTGGCAAAAACTCTGAGAGTACATAAAAATTGCCATGAAAAAATTCTCAAAAATCTATCGTTCGGAGTCGACTTTAAACTGTAGGTCCCACCACTCATGTATAAAATTAACACACACAGCATAAGTGGTGTAATAAACTAGGTCGTAATCCTGACTGAAGGGTTGTAATGACCAATTATGTATGTAAACAAGAACTAAAGAATAGAAAAGAATGAAATATATGGACCGGGAGTAACAGCTTAATTTCACAAGCAAGCTAATAATGCCAAAATTCTAGCAAAGACCAACTCTCTAAGATACGGCCTTGAATCTTGAAATTTTGCTTTCTGGTATGGACGCATACGCTTAGAAATAGCTCAACAAACGCTAGTTCTCCAACACATCCATTTATCCTGCAGGAGGAAGCTGTGTCTTATCCCACATACTAGCGCTTAAGAAACTAAACCTTGTGAGGATATGAAATTCTAGTCTCCTCTACAGGCAGCTACTCGCTATCAAAAAGGACAATTCCCTGCCTAGCACTTGCTATGCATATCGCATGTTTCTTTCTAGGACACACTAACGAATCACATGTTCCAAGAATGGGTTCCCATAATTAAATACCATATCACAAAATATACATTCTGAATTAGTGTTCTCTGAAACTACAATGCCTTATCAATAGACCGCTCACCAAGCTCAGATTAAAAATGGATAGTTTGAGAAATGACTCAGAATTCCTCTTATTGTAGATACATACATACATAATTGGTCATTACAACTCTTCAGTCGGAGTTACGACTTAAACACAGTTACTAAAGTATAAAAACGGTTAACAAATTTCAGAAAATTTTTAACCAATCCGTTTTCGTTGAAAATCTTTATAGTTTCCTCGCTTTTAAGGCGGTCTTTTCCATTGGTTAAAAAATTTCTGAAATTGAACTGAATTGTGGCCCTGCACAGGCCCACAAAAGTATACATCCAATTAACAAATTTCACAAATTTCTGAACCAATGCAAAAGACCGTCTTAAAATCGAACAAAGATGTCAGACAATTATAAAGATTTGCAACGAAAACAGATTGGTTAAAAAATTTCTGAAATTTGTTAACCGTATGTATGCTTTTGTGGCTGAGTGTAGCTTCTCAAATCGCTTATGTTGTGTGCGTTAATTTTATACATCAGTGCTGGGACCTACAATATAAAGTCGACGCCGGTTTTTTAGAAACTTTTTATGGTAACATTATTTACATTCAGAGTTTTTGACAACATACAACACTTACTAGACTCTTGCTACTCCTATTTAATCAATAACATGACATCTGTTACACAACTTCTAAATTAAATCCATTATAGTTTGAGCATTGTTTTAATAAGAAATAAAATTTGTCTATAAAATTAAAATTTTCAGTGTTGGATATTTTAGGAATTTTTTTTATATTTGCTTTGCATACTTCAAGGTTACATTATTTTGAAATGTTATGTTATTGCCTAAAGTAACCAGTAGCTGTTCAACAAGATTATGTATGTTGTCCTAATTTGTTACAGAAATTGCAAAGTATTTTCCATACTTATATCTTAAAGGTATGCTAAGGAAACTAAAAACATATTTCAAAATGATCCTGAACTCTATAACTTGTTTCAATCATAATCTTTAAATATTTAAATATTCATAAAATTTATTGAAACTAATGAATTATTTATATTCCAGGAATAATACAATAAAATATAATTCTTTTATGTGGTTATATTAGATTACATAAACCATTGTTGCATACATTTAGGCGCTTCCAATTGTTTAACCAACAAATTTGATTGTGTAAGTTTTCTTAAATAATTTAAAACTAGGTGTATGTGTAGGTGTATAATGTGCTTTGTAACTATGGTTTCTTGCATAAATTACATGTGTGTTTATAACTCTATTTATATATGTATACACATGCCTAAATGTATGCTAATAAATGTAAAAATGTTCTTAAGAAATTATATCGAGCAAATAGAATTTCTTTCCTTTTTGTGGGATTTTTTTTAAAGATAAGAAATGAAATTTTGTTTGTTTAAAAGAATTCTAAAAGTTTAAAGTTTAGATAGAATATGGAAATTTTTAGATTTTTTTAGTTTTATTCGTTTCTAATCCCTTTATTTGCTATTTTCTATTCATTTTCTATCATTTTCTATGCTTTTCAATTTTATTCTTCATGTTTTGCTATTATTTTGTCAGAGTAAATTTATGCAGAAACAGAAAAGATTCATGACATGTGACAATGTCAAGAATATAACAAATTTGTATAATTTTTTATTCAACTTACCTCAACACGTATGGTTAAATTATATTCCTTAATACTTTCATAGTCCAGCGGATGATTAACTTTTATATCGGCCCACGTATCACCATTATCCGGTCGTTGTTGTAGATAAAACGTATGAAATTTATTCGTTTGTGCCGTTGACCCAGGCATTAAACGATAAAATACCGTTGGATTACCCTCTATGCCCGAACTGTTAGCAGAATTGTGATCAGCAGAATTTCATCGGCAGAATTTTTAATTGCAAGCATTGAATTGAAAGAAAATAATCAATATTAGTAAAGAGAAGTTCCAAAAATATTATTTTAAGGATAAGTTTTTAAAAAAATAAAATAAAATAATTTTTGTAAGTCACTATAGGATGTAAAGCAAATTTGGAATGAATTTTAAAGCCCAGTTTTAGGCTTTATTAATTCAATTAATTTGTAATCTCTTTTTAGGCAGAGTTATTAAATAAAACACCACTGTTTTAAATTTCTGATGATTTGACGATAATTTGTAAACCAAAAAATTTAATGAAAGTAACTTTTTCGTATTGTAAAACTCTAAAGTGGATTATAAATAATAAATAAATAAATAAATATAGGTCTGGTATATTCTGGCAATTACAGGGAACTTTAGATACTACACCCATATTGATTAGCAAAAAATCAGAAAATCTCTAAATGACATGACCAGACTTTCTATATGACTTTTGCCTAAAATATACCCATGCTAGCCGTAAAGTTATTATAGTACCTGGTAGGTAAGCCAAAAGCAGACCCCAGACTGCTTCATATTGATCACATAATACTTTTCTTGATTAAAACTGAAACCTATTGTGCTCTAAATAAGAACAGACTATCATGGTATATTAAGCCCAAGAAATTTTCTGCACTATCCGCAAAAGCCAACTACACAGTAGTTAGATGGCCAGTAAGATCATTCCTTGGATCCTACAGTCTGTACTGTTTTCTTTCATTCCTCAGTTTCAGTTTCATTAACCAAACTTGCCATCTAAACAGGTGATTGGTTTAGTATCTTAGGGTGCCAGAGATTTAATGTCGTTTCCTAGAAACGAAGCTTCTTGAGAACACGTAGCGGGTGTAGTGGTGAGCAAATTATTGTCACAATTGCTTAACGAATGCGTTACCCGACGTTGCTATAATATTTGTTCGTTCGTTGTCATCCCCCAGTTATACTGAGCATGGGGACCAGATGTTTTCTTTGGTGGATTATTTTGTATTATATTGGAGCCTGTATATGCTTAAACAGCAGGATTAAATTTTATCGTCTACTGAAGAGTTTGAGCCGACATTGATTGTATTTGTTGTCAATTTGTACATTCTAATGCTGCATGACTTTATTGGCTGAAAACCTAACTTGGTCTTCTTTGACTGTGATTCGCCCTGAGAAACCTTTTGCTTTGAATACTTTTTTCTGCGGTATTAATGCCGTTAAATGGTATAAAGTAGCGAAGATAGCGGTAAAAAACTGGTAGAAGTATTGTTTAGGTTAGGTTAGGTCTGAGTGGTAGCTCTGATTTCACAAAGCTCACTTGAGCACGCATAGCGACCGTTGTGATGCCACGGGTGAACACAGTCCCTGTACTGACCAAGTTCCACCAAAATCAGGGAAGAGGAAGAAGTTGGTCAGCGCAAGCGCTGCTCGGTAGAAGGATTGATTGTAAAGAGAGTTATGGTTATTTACGAAAAGCCAGCTTAGCCCTAGATTTGAGTTAAGGATTTTCCCGCAAAAAGTCGTACTTAATGAGTACACGAAATTCTATATTTTATCATGCGGTAGAGTACCTATGATATCTCAATTTCACATTGTTTTGAATCTGCAACTGATTAACAGCATATTAATGTTTTAATTCTTTTGAATAAAAAGGTATCGCCTGGGCATCCAGAAGATTATTTATCTTCTATACTTGTACGGCCACCAAGAATTTCCGTAATTAACTCAAAATATTTAAAAAGCTAATCCTTGGTATCAATGAGGTTTCATTTCTGCAAATAATAATGCTAACTCAGCACAAGAAATTATTTTTTCTTTTTAAATCACTTGGCAGTTAGCTATCAATGGCTGTCATATAGACTTCTCCAAATCTTCTGGCATAAGCGGTTTGTCCATTTAATTAAGAGGCAGAAAGTTTATTTGTAGCCTGCTTTCTTTTTTATGGTTTGGACTTAAAAAATACATTTTTTTTTGCAGAATACCATTTAAAGATTTGTTTGAATTTTAATACAACCAAAATCCTTTAATCCTTCCATTGAGTTTTTATATATTTTTATTCCACAGTCATTAAAATAATATATTATCTTACATGTTTCTAGAAACGATTAGAATTAAGTCAGTTTTAATTAAACAAAAAACAACGCATTTTTTAGACGTTGATTTTATTAATGAAAATATGTTTTGAATATTTTTTTTCTATTGTTTTTTTCTATCGTTTTTTATTTAATAAATTTCTGCCAATTAATTTTGTTTAAAAACTGTTTAATAGCATTTTATTCACATTCACATTTGCTTTAAATCCTTTTTTTCTCATTTAAATTTGACAGTAAAAAAGTTAAAAAAAAATAAAAATAAATCGAACGAAAAACTAATTTCAACAACTAAAAACTAAATTAAAACGCTTTTTTGCAGCTTTTCAACAAAAACCAGGAAAAACAACAAAAATTTTTTTATTTGATTTTTATCTCGAAAGCAAAATCAACAAAATATTCAACAAATGAAAGAAAAATAAATTAATATTTACGGTTGTTTTTTTTTTTGTTTCAAAACAAACTGAAAACCCAAAAAAATTTGTCGAAATAAGAAATTGTTTTTCTAAATAAAAGGACAACAAAATTGCACAACATGCGACATAAACAAAATACAAAAACAAATTGATTTTTATGACGCAGTGTAGATTTTTATAAAAATATTTTATTTAAAAATTATAAAATCTTACGATATTGTTTTCGTTTTAAAAAAATGTGCACGAAAATTTATTTAAAAAATTTTTTTATTTTTTTGGGAAGGGAAATAAAAATGATTTTCAACGAAAGTGCAGCAAAAAAATATTGAAAAAAATTTTTTTTTTATAATCCCTTGGGAAACATTTAATTGTGTTTAATAAACATATTTTTTTGTATAATTTAAACAAAAAAATTTTAAATTTTCAAATAAAATTTTTTTTGTACAAAAAAGCAGTTGAAACAAAAATTGTTGGTGTGTTATTTTTAAGGCTTCAAAAATTATTACAGCCTTGTTTATGTTTGGAAAAAAAGGGTTAAGGAATTACCAAAGGATTCTTCAAAAAAAGAAAAAAAGGATCATAATTAATATGCCATCAGAAGTAAACAACAGCATGTTTATCATTTTCTTTTCAGATCCTTTTTTTCTTCTTCGTCTATTATTGTAAGGAAATCATTAAAAAATTGTTTGAAAAATAATTTTGTTTTCAGCAGGATGTGTTGGATGGGATAATGGCCTTGGTTGGTAGTGGTGTGTGGGTCCTTATTTTTTATCTTTGGAGTTTTAATGAAATTGAATTGTTTTTTTGTTTTATGAATGATGCTTTAAGAAAATTTCGGATGAGTTTTGTAATGTTTTGAAGAGTAGAAAAATAAAATAAAAATAGTGTGACAAATGGGTGGATTTCTGGTTGAATTTATTTTAAAACTGAAATTTTAAATTTTTGACTTAATAATTAATATTTATACTTATACTTATACTTAGAATAACTAACTTGACTTAATATTTTTAAATAATTAAGTTTTCTGCATTTTAATGAAAGCAAAGGGGGTTTTCTTTAACTCTGTTTCTATGAACCAGAAAAACCTTTTAAATACGATTGAGCAGACGTGCTTTATAAAAACTATGCAATGCATTATTTTGCAGTAAACAGAACATAAGTCTACCTATTAATAGCTAAAACATGAACTAAATTTGTGGCTTCATGCGACATACAAATTTCTGCCGGTCTTGCACGACTGTCAGTTGTTAAATATCTATTAAATGAAGTACGACTTCTTTAGTAAAACGTTACAGTGTGTTTTAGTAGCAAATAATCAATCTAAAGTGCTATCAACTGGAGTACAATTTATTTAGTAAAACGTTACTGGGTGTTTTAGTAGAATATAGACAACCTAAAGTGCAGGGAATTTTCAAGATTACAAAGAAATTCTTACAGACTGTTAACATAACACATGTGGACAAGTTTGCGTATCATAACAATGTACACTCAGCAGAAAATATATCCTTCTCTTACAGAAAACGAAAAATCCGAATTTGGCGATTGCATGGCACTCCTAGCACTCCTAGGCTTAACCGACCCCTTTTTATGGTATATTTAGCATTTAAATTTTGCTTATCACACTGTGAATGTCGTATCTTTATTCCTCAAACGAACATTTCTTCAAAAATCAAGCACATTTCTTACTTGGTGATTACGTCAACAAATAAAATTTTCACATATGCGAAAATGTAAACTACTTGTGCCTGCCGTGGTCTAGACGTGCCGTATTTATTCAATAAAGGCACTGGAACAACTATTCAAAGTGTAATTGCCGTGATAACCGTCTTTCATAAGCTGCAATTGAAAGCTATTAAATGGACGGCATATGTTTTCAACCACGTCAACGGTTGGTAGCATAACTTAATGATGTATACGTCACTGAAAGATCAATATCGGAACTATCAAAATCAGTCAACATTGGTTAGTATGGTTGTGCACATCATAATTTTTCCACGATGAAAAATGTCTCAAACTACCAGAAACACATTGCATTTGCAAAATGTATCGTTGCGCCACTTTTTTATGAAGAAACCTCCATGTGCGAGCCGTTGTTTTTTGTGGAATAATATGGTGAGCACTCTTTATAAAAAACACAGTGTATCGAGTGGTTTGTATGCTTCAAAAATAATGATTTGTGACTGACAAAAAAAGAGTGAAGATCACAGATGGGAAACATTACTTGATCATTTATTCAAATGCAGGGATATTGAGTGTCACATGAGCTGAAATAGAGAGGCATTGAAGAATGATATTGCATGTCTGAAATGCGACTTGAACGCTTTAAAAATAAATCACATTTTCATCGATTTAGATCGTTCCATGAAAAAAGGATTCATGAGAATCGCGTGCAACGAGCAAAATCCAAATATTCTGTATTCAGTGGTAAAATCAGGCCAGACATATTAATTCGTTTGGAACGAACGTCGGCTGAATGCCCGATACGAGGTCTTAATTTTCTCTCATGACATCTCTTGACCATATATTGCAAAGTCGGTCAATATCACATCGACCTACTTTGCTGCTTACAGCAGATTGAATACGAAAGGCATAAAGTTTCATTTTAATATTAAAAGAATACAGTCATTAGATAAAAGAACTGGTTTCAGAAAATTATTGCCTTCTAATCCGTATTCTTTTTTCACGTAGCACTAGAATTTTTTATTTAACCGCACCAATCTCATGTGGATTGAAATTTGATGTCCTTATTTGTATTCATGATTAAATTTCTGTAAATATCGGCCGTAAAAGTAAAAGGAGTTAATATAAAGGGTCCGCCAAATAATTTTTTTTTTGAAAATGCTTTTAAAAATCGCTTTAAAGGACAATATTCGTGAAGCCATTGGTGAAATACAGCTGCACACAATCGATAATGTGCTTAAAAATTAGACCGATCGCGTAGGCTAATGCCATGCCATCCGAGGCAGCCATTTGAATGAAATTATTTTCCATTATTAACCGGAAGGATAATTTGTACTTACAAATAAAAAAAGAAATTTGAGAAAATATTCAGTATTTTTTTTAAAGCATTTTCAAAAAAAAAAAGTTATTTGGCGACCCTTTAGTTGAAAGAACGAGCGTAATTCCTAATCCGAAATTTTTTTGCAGCATACATCACATGCTTAGATGAGGAACTGATTTCGAAAAGTATATTATGATGTATGATGAAGTCGTCGTGGTCTAGTAGGTAGTGTGTTGGCTAATTAGATGTGAGGCCTCGGTTCAAACCCCAGGTCAGGCATCTCAAACTGAACAAAATATGAAAAAATATGTGTTCGGCGACTTACTCTCAGCAGATTTCTGTCAAAACTCTGAGAGTAAATAAAATTGCCATGAAAAGGAATCGACTTTAAATTGTAGGTCCCGCCACTCGTATATAAAAATTAACACACACAACATAAGTGGTGTGAGAAACTAGGTCGTAATCCTGACTATTTGGTTGTAATGACCAATTATATTGTATGCATGTATGTATATTATGATGTAGCACTTATGGAAAGCAGGAAAACATTGAATATGCCTCCTCATATTTGTTTCACTTAAAAAATAAATCTGATTTTTTAATTGAAATCTGAAATGAATATTAATGGATATTCGAAACTACGCTGAAAGTATTTTTAACTGTTATTTTTAATATAATTTTCGAGAAAATTTTGATGCCTTAAATTATGTTTTATTAAATAGTTTTCCATGTAATAATTTTGATAAACATTGTAAATTCTAGTTTGTATCATAAATATTCATGAATTATAACAATTGCTTTGCTTTCTAATAAAATGCAGAAAATTTTCTTAGAATAACTAAGAAAATGAAAAACAGAAGCCCCTTATAAAGATATGGCACTCATGGTATATTGTTTGTATTATAGTACATTACGAGAGCTCTCTCTTAGAATATCTTATAAATGTTATAATGTTTCTATTATACTTATACTAATACACATAATTTTATTTGCAATTGTGTTAGTTGTACTACATACTAATGTAAAGGAAAAAAACGAAAATAAATCCTCAGGTGTTTATGAAAGAAATTTTAGGGTATAAAATGCTAGCTCAACAGTATTAATATGTTTGAAAGGAAAAAATAAAACATACACTGAGAAAAAATATATAGAATTTCTAATAATTTTTTAAATAAAATCATTTAATTTTTTATAACAAATAATATTTATTTAAAACAAATAAAAATTTGTTTTTATTTTTTTATTGAAAAAAGAATTTCGTTTCTCCCAGTGTATGTTGGATTCTAATGTGTGTTGGATAAACCACAAAGAAATAAAAACTACAAAAATAAATGTTAAGTGTTATACTTAAACCTTAAAATTTATTTTATTTTTTTTGTAAATATATATCAAAAATATATATAATATAAAAATATACATGGTTTATATATACGTACATACGTATAAGTGTAAATGCTAAGTACCAGTGTTTTTTGCAATAGTTTTCATTGTAGTTTTCATAACTTTTTATTTCTATTTCAGATACTTAAAGGTAAGAGTCTATGTAGTATAGTTTACACTTAATCTATTATTGCTTTATAATTACATCTAATGACTAAGGTTTTCAAGCGTTTTCCTTCTTCTTATTTACCCTCTTTAAACAACCAATGCTTTTAAGTTTCAATTGAATTCTCATCATAAAAGAAATGGTGAAAGTTTACATTGTTGTTTCTAAATACTTTAGAAAAACAAAAACAAAAATTGTTGAAACGAAATTATAAAAGAAAATTTTTAAGGACTTAATGTGTGTAATACATACATAGAATAGCTATAATGGTGACAATTTTTTTTGTGGTATAAAGGTGCCATTCAAAAGCCAAGGTAAGTGCAAAGTGCATTAGAAAATGTCTATATTGTGATAGAGTTTCCTTTACATATTTAAAAATACAAGAAAAAAATATAGTTTGAAGTTAAGTACATAAAAATTTATAAAAACTGTTTCATAACTGTTATTACTGATTTTAATAACCTTACTTTAGGATTAGGATGTATTTTAACTCTGGATGGTTACTCTTCATTAAGGTTACTCATCGTTGAATCGACGAACACTAAAATAAAATTGACTATAGGGTATGTAAGTACAGGATACCTAAGAAACTGTTATACTTTAAATTTACAAGAAAACTTCTTAAAAAAAATTAAAAACCATTTTAAACATCCTAGCTGAACTACAACAGTAGACTGTATTTTAAGATTCAAAATTATAACAACACTTTAACCCTATTTGGTTACTGTCCGTCGAATAGACGGATCAAATTTCCCTCTTTTAATCAACAATGTTGGTCGATAACGAAAACTTGTAGTGAGTAAATATAACCTGGCCGCCCATTTTTTTAAAGACTGAATGTCATTTTTGTACAGTAAGGTTACTCTTCGTTGAATCGACGAACAAAAAAAAATTTCTTTTTCGTCTACTGACTGCAAGCTTTATCAACTAACGCTGCTGACGAAAAGAGCGAAATTTGATCAAACATAATAGAATTATATGATAAAGGGTAAATGAGCTTCGTTGTGTCGACGAACAGTAACCGTAAAGGGTTAAACACCAATTAAAATTCTAAAAATCCATGTGATCAACTGTTATACACACTAGTTTTGAAATCGATTGTTTTATTTTCCATAGCATTTTATATAGCAATAGCCTACGGTTGGTATATTTGGCACTGTAGTCGCCGTAGTCTGGTGTGTTGGCTTAATAGACATGAGGCCACGATTCAAACCCCAGGTCTTCAGACATCTCCCACAAAACGACACATGCAAAATATATCTTCGATTACTTTCTCACAGCATTTCTGGTAAAAAGTCTGGGAGTAAATAAATTGCCATGAAAAGTTTCTTAATAACTGTCGTTCAGAGTCAACTTTAAATTTTAGGTCACGCTACTCATGTATAAAGTTAACACACACAACAAACATAAAGGGTGTGAGAAACTAGGTCGTAATCCTAACTGAAGGATTCTCATAACTAACGATGTACAGATATTACTTTAAGCTTCTGTTATTACAATAAAAAGCAAAAGTAGCCATATAGTGGGTTGGAGCAGGACCGCTATATTGTTACCGACGAGTAAGAGATATAAACATTCGACGAGTAAGAGATCTAAACTAACGGACGGGCATAAAACTTTGTTTTTGCTCTATGCAGTGGTCACACCCCACATGTATATTCAAAAAATAGGTGTAATTAAGTGCTTCAAGCCAGCTAGTAAGAAATCCTATGAATTTTATATAAAAACTTTATTCTTTTCGGGCAGGGTTCTCTTATTGGCTTCTAACTGCTTATATTTTAAAAGTATACTACCACACGACAGGAAACTTTCAAGGTGGCTCTAGGCGTTCTCAGAACATTAGAAGATAGGATAAGGCTCATGTCATAATCAGCGAGTATTATTGTAGTAGCCTAGCGGGTAGTGTGTTACCCTATGAGTATCAGGGTGGTAGCCTGGTGGGTAGTGTGTTAACTTATGAGTATCAGGGTGGAGTGAAGTGTGATAATCTACAGATGTCGAGGTAGTTGTGTAATTGGAATATGAGAATCTACTATTTTCGGGTTTTTAGACTCGATTCCTACTAGAAATTCTGATCAGTTACACTTTCCAAAATTTGCAGAGCTCAACCAAGCCAGCTTGTTAAAATAAGATTTTGTTCTAAGACACTCAAATATTTGCTGTTAGCGGTACTGTTAGATTTTTCTATTGTTTATTACTTTTTATTCCTTTAATGAATATAGGAAGCGGTCACGAAACCTTATGTTTGATTGGTTTATTGTACCAGGTTCTAGTATGACAGGGTTGCCAACAAACGCTGCCTAGAAACTGTTTCCTCTGAACCAATCCTCTGACTTGTTTTTCTGGAAGCCGTAACAAAACTTTAACTATATAATCTTCTTATTTGCTTTGTTTGATTGGTTTATTGTAACAGGTAAGAAGTCGCCGTAGTCTGGTAGGTAGTGTGTTGGCTTATTAGACGAAAAAGAAAGGGATCGAACCCCAGGCCATACATCAAGACAAAATACAAAAAGTATTTCTTCAGCGACTTCGTCTCAGCAGATTTCTGGCAAAAAAACTCAGGGAGTAAATAAAATTGACATGAAAAAGTTTCTCAAAAAATCTGTCGTTCGGAGTCGACTTTAAACTGTAGGTCCCACCACTCATTTATAAAATTAACACACACAACATAAGAGGCGTGAGAAACTAAGACGTTGTACAATGGGTCAATTTGACCTTCGGGTACAGTACTTTATCTTAATTGACTAGTACACGTACTCTAACCTAACCTAAAATAACAACAAACGCTTCCTAGAAACTGTATCCTCTGAGGCAATCCTCTGACTTATTTTTCTGTAAGCCGCAACAAAACTTTTACTCTATTCTCTCCTTATTTATTTGCTATGTTTGATTGACATATTGTAACAGTTCCTAGCATGATAGGGCTGCCAAAAAACGCTTCCTAGAAACTGTTTCCTCTGAGGCAATCTTCAGACTTATTTTACTAGAAGTTTTAGTGAAATTCTTTGCTTATTTAGCCTGATTCTTTTAGAAAATTATATTAAATTGTGCAAATAGTATAGATCACCTCAAGCCTAATGTGAAAAAGTTATATTTGTATTGTATTTTAAACTCTTATAAAAATGTTTATATATTTCAAGAAATAAAAAAAAAATACTGTTATACTATAATAAAATAAAAGTGACTATAGGGTATGTAAGTACAGGATACCTAAGAAACTGTTATAATTTAAATTCACAAGAAAACTTCATTAAAAAAAATTAAAAATCGTTTTAAACATCCTAACTAAACTACAACAGTAGACTGGATTTTAAGATTCAAAATTATAACAACAGTGCTTACATATAAATTAAGTGCATAATTAAATACGTGGATGTATACAAATATAATGCAAAATACATAGATTATATACGATAATATATGTTTAGCATGTGCTGACAGAAAAAACTCGTATTATTTTTTTTTAACTTTACGAATAAATTATAAAAGATTAAAAATAAAATAAAATAAAAATGCTAAATACGAGTGTATACATACGTAAGTTTCATAAATAATTATAACAGTGGTGAGTGAGTGCATTAAGATTCTTTTTTTATTAAATGCTAGTGTTTGATGGTGAAGGTGATGGTAGTAGTGGTGGCTTTATAATATTCAGATTTTTATATACGAGTATATATATGGTATATAAAGTATTAATTTAAATTTTATTTTTGTTACAGTGCAGATGATAATGGTAAGTGCATTTAATGACAGTTGTTGGAGAGGTGCAGTGATGCAGGAAGTGGAAAAGGAATTTACAAGAGGGTTTTTCAAAAAGGATTTATATATTCTGATTATAAAACTTTTGAGACATATATGGAGGAGGTTTTAAAACACAAAAAGTAAAGATTTTGACTACATTGATAAAAAAATTCATCGATGGTTAAAAAAAGTTGTACCTCAGCCGTACCTCGTTTGTTGCAAGTACCAAGGAAAATTTGAATAGTAAACAAATATAATGACAATTGATTATGATAGTTTTTAAGCGATTTGATATCTTTTATTTTCAACTCTAATAAAATAATTTTTTTTTTAAGAAAAATAAAACAATAGCTGAGGTACCCCTTTTTCACTTTATGATTTATAATAAAGAAGTTGATTCATCCAAACAAAATGTTCTCTTTTAGTTGCTATTAGGATAAATTAAAACAAAAAGTCTTTATAGAAAACCAATTAGAAATATTAAAAATAAAGTCGTTTAATTTGTCATAACATATCTGTTGACTAAAAGATGAGATAAGGATTCACACATGCTGTTATAACAAACTATTCATCCACACAAAAACCTAGTAGCTTTAGCTTTAATTTCCCAATATGCCAATGTAAATTTCATGGTGTCAACCCATTTCAAGTTCCTCTAAAGAAAATAAAAATTAAACCAATTCAAGTTGTGAATTGTTTACAGGAAAAATTCGAGCCTCAAGGAGAGAAGTAACAAACTACAGAGCAAAAAGTTGCTTATGGTTCTAATAGGCGTAATTATTGGACGTATGTTGAAAAAAGCCTAAAATTTCTACATTAATTCAATTGCGGAAAAGAAAGAATTGGATCAGTATCTTCTTTATTACTGTCCTAATCTATGTAAACTTTGACTTAGGAAACTTGGTGCATATCTCTCCAATGGTCTGCTGTCTATTTAGATTCCTTATATCTCTGCTCGCTAGAGACTGTACTATTCGACGTAGGTATGAGTCCGCCTCAGTCCTAAATATATAAGAAATATTCCAAGGGAAAAGAAAAGTAACATCGGTTAAGCACTTCTTTATGAATGTGCGGAATGAAGTTGTTAATTCTCAAGGACACTACAGGGAATAGAATACGGGACTGGATTAGAAAGGTAGATTTACAAGATATCAAAATGAACCACAAAGGGTCAGAATAATTTTCAAGTAGCCAGTAGAACATAACCTAACATAATTTTATCTAGCTCGTTTACTGTCTTTGAGAAGTCGCCGTTGTCTAGTAGGTACAGTGCACGCTCGCTAATGTGAACTAATTAAAACTGGCGTTGTTCACTTTTGCGAATTGTTCACATTTCCGAATACCGAAAATTTTAAAACAGAATTATACCATCTTTTAAACAAAAATCATTACAAATTTTTTTTTTTTAGAAGTTTTTAGAACACATTTTATAATTTAATCTTCGCAAACTTTTTTCACAGTATCTAAATAGCAACTGAAGAATAAATTTGCAAGCAGATGTATTAACACATACATATATATATGTACACCTAAAACGGGGATTCCCGCAACTAATAAACATAGAATTTTAACGTTTCAAGTTAAAAAAAAAAGTCTGTTAAAATTATAAGGCTTTTTACATTTTTTCATCTTTTAGAGTAGTCACTGAAGCAAAAAATATTGTAAGCGGTGTTCATATTATGCGGTGTTCATATTATGCGGTGTTCATATTAGCGCGCGTGCACTGTAGTGTGTTGGACGTAAGGCTACGGTTCAAACCCCAAGTCAGACATCAAAACGTAATAAGAAAAAATATTTCTTCGGCGACTTATTCTCAACAGACTTCTGGCAAAAACACTGAGAGTAACTAAAATTGGCGTCAAAAGTTTTTCAAAAAACTGTCGTTCGGAATTGACTTTAAACTGTCGGTCCCGCCACTCATGTATAAAATTAACACACACAACATGAGTGATGTGAGAAGCTAGGTCGTAATCCTTACTGAAGGGTTGTAATGGCCAATTATGTCCTAAACCTATAAGAAATATTCGAAGGGAAAAGAAAAATCGATTTAGCAGTTCTTTATGAATGTGCTAAATGAAGTTGCTAATTCTCAAGGCCTAAGATGGACTTACAAGATATCAAAATGGACCATAAGGGGTCGGAATGATTTGCAAGTAGCCCGTAGAACATAAGCTAACATAATTTTATATAGCTTGTGTACTGTCTTTGATAGACAATAATCGGTATTCACGTTTTTGAAGTATATCACATTCATTTAAATATAAAAAAAAATACAAATCCAAATACAAATACTCGATCGTTTCTCTTCTGCAATCAAGTCCCCCGAAAAAAGTGCTACTATTTCAGTAGAGTACATAAGGTAATGATTTAGATGCGATTTTAATAAGAAAATTTTATTCTTCTACACTATAGATTTTTGTAATTCTACTTCCAAATTTATCAAACAATAGGCGTTAAGCTTATATTATTATTTTTTTTTTTAGAAATTAGATGAATAAACTTTTTTATATTTATTTTGTAGCATACAAACTGAAAAATTTTTTGAATTTTTTTATAATATTTTTTAATACTAAGTTAGTGCATATTGTGCAAATAACATTTAACAGGAACAATAAACATTTAAAAATTATTAAAAAAAAAATAATAATTAAGAAAATAATTATAAAATTTTGGTTTAAAAAACAATTGTATCAAAAATATATTTTCTGTTTGTTTTTGTTTGTATATTAGAAACCAAATAATAAGAATAATAATAACAATAACGATAACAATAAGACTATAATGGCATTTGTTATAAAATGTTCATTTTATAATATTAAACAGACCTGGCTTTGATCGAGACGACTTTGCCGCCAACTGGCATATTTTCCTTGACATAAATGGGACCATATATGGTATGATCCCAAACAGGTGGATTATTGGCACGATCTACAACATCGATTTGAACCTCAACGGTACGTGATAAAGGCGGATAACCTTTGTCTTGTGCCATGGCTTCTAATTTATAGGTTTCACGCTATAGTTTTTTGATTTTTTTTTTTTGATTCGGTTTTGTTAACATTCAAAAATTCAAGTTTGTTCACAAAAACCCAGGTTAGATGGTTTTTTTGTTTTTGTTTTGTTTTGAAGAAAAATTAAAAAAAGTGGCAAAATACAAAAAAATTATAGAGATTTTCAAAGAGTTTTTCTTTTTCTATTTGATTTTTTTTTGTTTTATAAATTATAAGGAAAAATAAAAAAAAATCATTTTCAAAATAAAATGAAAGCAAAAAATAAACATGATGATCATTGAGAATACAACCCACACCTTCATAAAGTAATAATGATTTGGTAAAAGAAAATGTTATTTGAGTTTATCATAGGCAGTGCAAATTACAGAAATTTTTCTTTATTTAAAAAAAAAATTAAATTATAAATAAAAATTGTTTTTCAAAAAAGGTCTCGATCCTAGCCTTTTTTCGTTAATGAAAAAAAAATATTTTTAAAACTTATATAATAAAAAAAAAATGTTTAAATAGTTTTTCTAAAAAAAAAACTAAAAATTTCAAACAAAAAATATAAAAAATAATATTTAATAAATATTTAGGATTTAGTGCAATTTTTGTATATAATTTTTTTTAATTATTTATTAAGCATAACATTCATTATAGGGTTATAAATTTTGTTACTATGCTCTTAAGTTGTTGTTCTTTTATTTTTCAAGTCATTGTTTTTTGTTCTTATTTAAATTGTTTTTTAACATTTTTTTATTTTTGTCATATGTTACGTTTTAAATATAAAATAATTAAATATATGTATGTAAATAAAAATAATAATAAATAAATAAATAATTTGTAGCTTTATTTACCTGTTAATAGCAATTTTAATTTTATATTCTTAGCATATTTATGTTTTTTTTAAGTGTAGCTGTATAATATTTTTAAATATTATTTGTTTTATTATTATTATTATTTATAATTATTTTTCATTTTTGTTTTTGTGAATCTCTTTAAGAAACCCAACACCATTTGTTTTTTATATTTTCACTTTAAATTTAAAGAAATTTTTCATTCATATACCAAATTTATTCTTAAATGGTGATTAAGAAAGAAAAATATATGATTTTACCTTGTTTTTAACATTTTTAAATTTAAAAAAATAAATAACAATTAAATTTTTTATATACATCTTTTTTGCTACCTTTTTTAAATTAGTAAAGATCAATTCACAAACAAATAAAATATATGATAATAAATTAAAAAAAAATTTGTAAAAAAAGTAGAATTTTTTTAAAAGTCTAAAGTAATATAAGGAAGTATTTAAAAAAAGTACAAAACAATTTTATTTTTTACGGTATTAACGCGATCTATGCACACTTTCACTCTTACTATACTTGGTATATTTCTCGTATATACTCAAGACTTATTATATTCGCAAATAATTATCTCTAAGAGTGGACAGAGTGACAGCTTTGTTAAATCAACGCTCACATGCTGCGATTGCGTAGAGCTAATAGACAAATCCTCATTAATAGTTGAAGTCGCCGTAGTCTAGTAGGTAGTGTGTTGGCTTATTAAACGTAAAGCCAGGGTTCAAACCCCATGCCAGACATCAAACAAACTACAAAAAGAATTTCTTCGGCGACTTCCTCTCAGCAGATTTCTGGCAAAAACTCTGAGAGTAAATAAAATATGCCATGAAATGTTTCTCAAAAATGACTGAAGAGTTGTAATGACCAAATATGTATGTATGTATGTATAAAAGCTTCTCATTTTATAGTGAATTTAATCAATAAATACAGTGACAGTGATATCTTCACAATTCAATTTAAATGTTTGATTGGTATGCTTCATATCTAAACTAGGTCTAATAACTCTTCAAATTAAAAACATTTTCCTCTCTGTATCTGACAAAATTTGTAAAAATTTGAACAGCACGACGGTATGGATTGGACTTCGGTAGGAGTCTGCCTGCTCTATTTACTCAATTAACTTGAATATCTCTGTGACAAAATTTTCAAAATGTCACACAAAATTTTTTGGAAATCTGTTAAAAAAAATTATGCCATATGATGGACTGCTTTGCTGTCAGAAAATACTCAGGATTTTGATGATTTTACAAAATTTACAAAAATTACCTCACTATAGTAATCAGCGAAGCAGAGAGATATCCATAGATTAAGGGAGAAGTCACAGGCCTATCTTATTCTGAATTATTTTAGAACCATGCCTGAGAAATAGTCCCAGTAAAATCTCTTATTTTGATTAGATTTAGACTAGGTATAGTCAATATCACTCAGAGTCAAGAGATCCTAAGATAAGACAGGAGATAAATAGCAATGATCAGGGGAAACAATGTGTAAGAGTGGCAGAGCAATAATTCGCATTCGCTCAAGTGTCGTATATTGATGCCAACTAATTTTTAAAGTAGCTGCAGTGACTAAATATAGCTGTACCACTCTGATACAAGCAAAGAATCTGTTCAGCTGTAAGTACGGTATTCAATCTGAATACGTTCTAGCTAGTTTGAGGGAAGCTTTAAAACTCTGTTTGAACTACTATTTAAAAATTATTCAGAAGACCATTTTGAGTGGGGTACTGTAGACATCAATCACGTGTTCAGATAGTTTATGGTGAATGTAACGTTGAAAATAGTACAGCTTTGCTTCAGGGAATAGCATAGAATAGTATTTTAATAGCTGAAAGTGACTCTATTTGTAATCGAGCAAAGGATAAAGGAGGTTTCGACACTTGAATAGCTTCTAGGATATTGTGTTGGTTTACTAGAAAAGAGGGCAGGTTACAAGTTCAACTTTGGCAGTTTGAAAAAGAGGAGGAAGATAAAGAAATGCTATAAGCAGACATCTGGCAAAAGTTTTCTGAGAAGAATAGATTCCAAAATTGTAATTCAGATTCGATGATAAAGTGTAGGTCTCGCCGCTAATGGTTAAATTAATTTACATAAAATGTAAGTGTGGGAAAGTACGCTATAATCCTGGTTGTAATGACCAATGACGTATGTTCGTAACTTATGATTGACGTTTTTATTGCACATTTTATTATCGATGCGATCGCAATTAAAAAAAATTAAATTATTTGATTATTATTATTATATTATTTGAGATTATTATTTATCTTTCCTTTCGTTAGTAAAATTATTGTAAAATAAATAAAAATACGGATATATTGGATAAAATTAAAAAACAAACTTTTTTATCTAAAAATTCGTCAACAAAAAGGTTTCTTTTTTTGCAAATCATAATATTTTTCTTTCTCCCTCGCCATTTTCAAATTTTTTTTAACCAATATCCTGGAAAACCAATTCAAATACATATATATATGTACATATGTATATAAATAATTAGATGTTAAATATACATATATTCCTATAAATCTAAAAAAAAATTATAAAAAAAAATATAAAATTGATGTTGAAAATAGTTGAGTGGGAAGGAAGCCACAGCCAATTTTCAGTAACTGAAGTTGTTGTTGTTAAAAGTGTATGATTATTTTTTTTTGTCAAAGGGAATATTTACAACATTTATATACGCAGTATAGTATACGTATGTATGTATGTATTGAAAAATGCAAAATTTCAAAAATCCTTACAATTTTGCATTTTCTAATAAAAAAATATTCGTTTTCTTTTTTGTTTTTCTGTTTGTTTGCAACAGTTTCTAGTGGGAAATCAAAAAGATGGAAACTGTAACCACTAAAAAATCCATTTACAGTCTTTCCAGTTGTTTAAAAAGGAAATCCTGTTTGGGGAAAAAAATGCCATAAAAATTTTGTTGATTTAGCTTAGACCACAACCCATCAGTGTTAAAATACACCAGGACTAGGTAGACATGCTTGCAAAAGAGAAAATTTTAAAAAATCAGCCAATTTTTCAAGGAATTTTTCGTCCTGTTTGTTATGAAATTATTGTGTGGTTTGTAGTTCTGCTAAAACTGGTTAAATTGAAATTCGCCTTAAAGCCAATTTAGCGTTTCATAATGTTAATATAGTTATACAGGGGATAAGACCAAAAACCAACAATAAAGGGATATTTTTGTCTGTATTTACAAAAATTACAGACCAAATCCCTTCTGTTAATGTTAATGCCAAGCGTCTTAATTAATTAATTAAAAAAATTAGGAAAATTAGTACAAAAACAAATTAGTCAGTTTCACATACAAAAATTTTAGCTGATTTGAACTATTTTTTTGTTAAAAAAAACTACTGTTAGAGAGCATTAGTTTTATGTTATAAGACAGAGAAAGAGTGAAGGAGAGAAAGAGAGTTTAAGTTAGAAAGTTTCAAATACAAACCTGGCCTTAACCGATGTTACAACCGTACCCACAGTGACATTTTCACGTATATAAATAGGGCCATAGACAACCTTATCCCATATGGGTGGCTTATTATTACGATCGACGACATCTAATTCAACATCAACATCAGCATAAGAGGGCGGTTCGCCTCGATCAGAGGCCCGTACGCGTAAACGATAACGGTCACGCTGTTGATGATGATCAGTTTTAAACATTTTAATTTAATTTCTATTTCTTTACATACATACTTTGTAATTATTTATGAAATATGGTGGGTTAAAATCTGATTACTGTTTAAATGGCGTTATTAAAAAAAAATTGTACACAAAAAAAATATGGTGGGTTTTTAACATTGACATTAACATTGTTGTTGTTGTTAGAGCTTTTAAATAACATAAGGGTTTGTGTATACAATAACATTTTATGTTGTTGTTGTAGTTATTATTTTAATAATTAAATTTCAATGTGGTTGATGGCATGGCTAATGGTGACGTTATTGCTTACTTTACGTTTTCAGTTACGTTGTATTATAATTAATTTTTCTTTTTCATTTGCATGAAAAAGATTGAAACAAAAATTTTAGAATGAAATTAAAATCTCGAAATGATAAGAGAACAAAATAAAATATTTAAAGATTGTATTAGTACATACGAATAAATGTCATAATACATGGATTAGGAGTTAAAAAGCCTGAAAATTTTTGTTTTGTTTAAATTCTTACTTTTCAAAAAAAAGGTAGTTAAGATATAGATTTGATTTAAGAATATTAAATCGAATACTAATAACCGAATAATCGTAAAAATATATTCCTGTAGTTCGAGCGCGCTTATTTCACAGAATATAAATTGTTATACTATAACTATATATGCTTTATAATCTGACTGGGATATAGTTAGCTATCAGTCCTTTAATCAATTTTCTTTCACTAATAAAGCCTTTTCCAGCTAAGCAGATACATAAAGTATTCTGCTGCTGCAGATTCTATTTTACCACGTAAGCAATGTGTCGTTATCTAATAATGCGCTTTGTGTAAATGTAGCCATCGTACTCTAGTAGGTAATGTGTAAGAGTATTAGACGTGAGGATGCGGTTCAAACCCCAGACAAAACGAAATATGAAAAAATATCTCTTCGGCGACTGCCTCTCAGCAGATTTCTGGCAAAATCTCTCAGAATAAATATAATTGCCATGAAAAGTTTCTCAAAAAAAATTTATCGTTTGGAGTCGGCTTTACACTGTAGGTTCCGCCACTCACGTATACAATTAATTGCTGTGAGAAGCTATGTTGGTCGTAATCTTGACGAAAGGGTTGTAATGGCTAGTTGGATTGTTTGAATCTCTGATCTCTTATAAAAATTATGAAAAGATTTCTTAACAATTCAAAGAAGTTTTATTAGAATCATTTCAACAGAAAAGAAGTTAAGGAAATAACAGATTGGCTATCGAATTAAACTGTGCAACGATACCACTGTTTACAGTACCTAATAGCTCAAGTATTTTACAGGTAAATGGGGAAAAAGAAGGATGGAAAGGTGCCATTGTGATGAAGTCAAAATCAACTCTAAAAACTTAAACGATATGGAATAATCGAAACTAACTTTAACTTTACTTGGGGATTGATGAATTAATAGTCTGATTGGATAATGTGACTAAACCCATAGCTTCACTTCTTCGTGATGTCACCTGTTATCATCATGAAAAATAGTTGAAATATTGGACTTATAATCTGCAATTGACGCATTAATATCCAAATTGTGGTAGTGTTAGGTGGTAGTGTAAGTAGGAGTGGTCCATTGAGAACGATGTTTTGTTAATTAACTTGAGAGAACTCAAGGGTTGAGACACATTTGGAAAGATAACATCGTAGATGATTCGATCCTAATACGGTTTAACGACCAGTAGGTTCTGAAGTAGCATTTCGGTATATGTAAGCTTCTTAATTCAAATGTTGTATGTCCATACACATGGTAAAGAAACAATCAGTTCAATTACGAACAATAATTCTATTGAAATTAAAAAACCCTAACTTAGCTGGTGTAGTATTTCGATATGAAAGTGTTTTAAGGAAACGATCATAAATGGGTAGCGGTCTGTTATATACCATAAAGATAAAAGTTCTATTGACTTTGTTAGTCTGTTCAATTATTTTCTTCTAATCGAGTTTTCGTTTCACACAGTTATACTAGTACTTCATTCGATAATTTAATTATTTTATCACTAAAACCGATTGTTTGGAAGAAATGATATTGTTTCAGTAAGAATAGTACCTACATATATATGTACGCACTCTTCACTGATGAGATATAGATACTGATGCATAGACCAAGTGGAAAATAGTGCGTTTGGCATAAGCCAAGTACTAAGTTTATGCCTAACAACACACTGGCTGTGGTCAAACATGGAGGAGGGTCGGTACTGGTGTGGGGAATATTAATTTTACAGGGTAAAATAAATCGAATGCAATATTTGGACATTTTAAAACAAAATGTGAAGCGAAAGTGCCTGTAACTGGAACATATTAAAACCATTTGTTTTCTGCCAGGACAACGATCCTCATCCATAATTGCACAAAAGTACTTCAAACACAGGTACAGTCCAAAAATCTCATGTTTGGAATGAACTCACATATCCACTTTCAGCACAGTGGAGCAACTGAAAAAAGGAATAAAACAAGAATGGAACAATCCGGAATTTTGCACCAATCTCTATCAGTTAACGTCCCGATGTTTGGAAGCAGTAATAAAAGCAAAAGGCATTGTTTCCAAGCTCTTGAATTGACTTTTGTTAACTTTGTTTTCTTTTCTTGTTTTTAAAATATTTTTGAATAACACACACTAAGAATTATATATTGCTTTAATGCTTATTCGATTATCTACAAAACCGCATTAAAGTTTTTTAAATCGGCATTTCAGATTTTCATAAATATCGTCCAATTTTTTGGGTACGTATTTCATTCCATTACATTTTACTTCATTATATTATGAATTTATTTTTGTTGGGTTACTTTTTCAAAGGTTATGTATAAGTTTACTTAATTTTTATTCGATTATTTTATTCGATAAATTTTTTATTCGATTTTTTTATTCGAATATTTAATTATTCGGCTATATTATTCGAATAATTGTGCATTTCTTTTTCTTCTATATCGTAACTACTTTTTTTTCTTTCAACACCAACTACTTAAAAATGATTACTTTTGTTGATTTTTTTAATGTTCCGTTTTTGAATCGATTGTTTGCTTAGCGAATTTGCAGTTTCAACATGAGAATTTCTATACAATGAGGAGGATTAATTAATTTGATGACAAATAGTAGTATCAGTATTAATTAATTAATTTGTTTTGTTTTGTAATTTTGCGCAACATACAACATCGATTACAAGTGGTGGCGGTAATAAATTGTAAACATTGAAATTACAATTCCTTTACAAAATTGTGTTTCAGGAAGATTTCTACTTACAGGATAACAACCCTTTATTTAAATAATTTTTATTTTATTGGTTTCGTTTGAGATGTTTTTTTTTGCAATGAATAGTTGATTTTTGAAGAAGATTTTTTTTTTTGTAAATTGATTTGTTTTTGTTTATTTTTTTTAATATGAAAAATAAGAAGAAAAAAATTATTTTTTTTTTGGTTTTTTCATAACAGAAATTATAATAAAATTTTAAATTAAAACAATTTTTTTGGTTTAAAAAGGTGCAGAGAACATAAGAAATTGTTAAAGAAATTATTTAACAAAACAATATTTGAAATTATTTTCTTTTTTTTTCCAAAAATTTATTTATTTTAATATTTTTATATAAAAATTGTGTTTTGCATGCTTTTTTAAAAACTCCAGTTTGTTAAAAGACCTTCAAAAATATTCGTAGTCTATTGACTAAAAAATAAAAAAAATAAAAAAAAAATTTGTTTAAATACAAAAAGCCATCATCACGTGGGACAACAAGTTATCAAAAATATTTCTTTGCATTGTTGTTGTTTAGCCATAATTAATAATTAATGAAAATGTCACAAAAATTAATATTAAATTAAGTGTTAAAAAAATATTTATTGTATATTTTTTTTAACTATTTTATATACGATAAAATAAGTGTGGTTAGTTTTTAAGTTATAGAGTTAGTGTGTAACCTTAAATTTTTATATATAAAAAAACACCTGAACACAAAAAAACCTTTTAAAAAAATAAATTTTCATTCTCTAACTATTTTGTGTTTTTGTTTTGCTTTTTTATAGTTTTTTGGTTTGTTTTTTTTTTCTTTGTAGGAAAAAATGTTAAAAAATCAATTATTGTTATCATCAAAGGATTCATTCCATTTTGTTTTAGTTTTCTTTCCATAGTAATATTGTTTTATCAGATTCAGTTGGGAGGCCAATTATTAAAATAAATATTTTTTCTTGTAAAAATAAAACTTTTTAGTAAACTAAACTAAATAAAAACATGTTTTTTTATTTTTTTTATTTTTTTAAAGGAAACCAAAAAATATTTTCAATAAAAATATTCAACGAAAAAAAAAATATTTTTCAAAAAATCTCGTCTTTTTTAAATTCATTTTTAATTGCTTTTAATCTAGTTTGGTTTTAAATTTTTTCAAGTTTTTCTTTTCTTTTTTGTTTTTTGTTATCAAAAATTTGCACTGCTTACTTTTTTTTGGCTTTTGCTTGTAAAACCTTTACTGTTTTTGTATATTAAAATTAAAAATATTAACTAAACTATTAAATTAAGAAAAATTTTTATATTTTCTTATTAAAAAAATGAAGCAAATTATTAAAAAAATGTTTTTTGTTTTGAGTACAAATTTCTAAGAAACGAAAATGGTGCAGTTACAAGAAAATATAATTAAATAAAAGTTATCTTCTAAAATTTTTAAAGTAATATAAAAAGCCAACCAATACTTGTTAAATAATTATAAATAATTCGGTTAAATTAAAAAAAATATTTTTTTTTTTTCTTAAAAATATTGTCAAGTGTTATGGTGTTAAACCCTAAAAAAATACACACGCGCTGAGTTAAACTTTCTAAGAAAAAGTTCTTAAAGAACTTTTGTTTTAATTGTTAGTAGAACTTAAGAGAAACCAAAAGTAGAAAATTTACTGCAAAATTTAATTAAAAAAAATTTAAATTTTTAATATTTTTTCCGCATACGCACTCATGGCTAGTATTTCTATATCTTTTCCAGTTAAGTGGAAGCCAGAAATATTTATTTTTATTTCTACAAATTGTATGTAATTAATATGAGATGGATGCAACATACCGCAGAAAATCCAACCTACAACTGTCACTCTACTAGACTAGCTACCCATTGATTACCAGTACAATCAATATTTGGTACCTGAAAGTATTTTTGTTCTTTATTTAATCAATATCCTTAGGAAAACGGTTTGATAAAACGTTTACAAGGCGAATTTAATTCAAAACGAAATCTCCATTATCACGATGATCAGCTAAAGGTCTGGGATTTGTTGCCTTGCCGTATTCCAAATTAGCAAATTTGTCATTCTACAAGCGGATTGGTTCCAAGAAGGTGTTTTAATATTAGTTTCCCCATAACAAAATCTACATTGTATCGAGCCCTTTTAGATTGTAAAGAGTCCTTGTCTGCATCTGAGTTTCATTTTGTCGAGTGTACTTTGCTAAAAAGTTTCATTCGTATGAAAGTTCTCCTCCTAGTAAACTCATCTGCCTTCTTATTGCGCTGAAAAGTAGTCCCATTCCCATCAATATCATAGGAGTTTTCCAGGTTGAATTAAATACATCTTTCAAAGGCGTAAACTTTCGCTTGCAAGATACTCATCTACCCAAGGACTCGCAATTTTACACTGTGGGTCGGAAAATTCTCTTTGTCCGTCTTGGACTCATTCGTATATCCCACGTCAATCTTAGTCTTATTGCAAAGAATTTCTTACAATTTCAGAGTTTGGTAGTTCTGACACTGGTACAGCTAGTGACCATCGATACCTATAATTAATCTTATTTTAGACGCATGACTTTGTCCCGATCGAATAATACGGAGCATACAGTGTCGAATAGCGATCAACATATATTTGTGGGTCGAAATATAATGTATCATATTCCAGTGTGCTTCAATCCAAAGGAGGCACTGTTACACGATTTTCAAGAATGTTTAGATGAAGATAATTAAACATCGAGTTAAGCAACTTGGAGGCCTTGAATACAATCTGCAGTAGATTTTAAGCTTTATCATGGACATGCAGACATTGAAAATTCTCTGCTTATTGAAAGAATGGTGTAGGCACCAGAAATCAGCAATGAATAGCTTTTTCGCTACTCATAAATACTCATGAAATTTTGAGTATGAGTGAGTCAACAGTATTGAAATCCAACTACTCTGATTCATTCGTACTCAGTACAACATTAATTTATAAGTACACGTTGTAATGAGTATGAGTACAACGTTGCCATCAAACTCATAACATTCGAAATATGTTTGATTTCTAAGCCTACTCATTCAGATTCAAAAATTTAGAAAAATACTTTTCTCATAAATGATACAAGTGATTCGAATCATTCGTCAAAATTTACAATCTTAGTTGTTGTTGCATTTACAAAGAAAGAAGAAAGACACATAAACAAAAAAGAATAAGACACAAGCAGAGCAAACACACAATCTTCTTGTGAGTATTGTAGTGTTCGTGCGCGAATCATACTCATTTTGTGATTCGTGTATACGAT
This sequence comes from Sarcophaga subvicina, assembly GCA_936449025.2. Lineage (NCBI taxonomy): Eukaryota > Metazoa > Arthropoda > Insecta > Diptera > Sarcophagidae > Sarcophaga > Sarcophaga subvicina. Next base: position 99,957,473 of record OW388082.2, on the reverse strand, counting down.
GAGTCATGTAGAGTCGATATCAATAACATCGTGCGTATTGTTAAGTATGAGTACCATGAGTATTTCAAACTTTGAATATGAGTAGTATGAGTATGACATTAAAATAAGTATGAATGCGTATAAGTATCAGAAATTCTAAGTATGATTCGAATCTACTCCTCGTTTTGCGTTAGCTGACCTCTGGTAGGCACACAACAGTTGCTTTTTGCGGTTGCCGTTTATATGATTGAAGTCTCAGGACAGGACAGGACAGTTTCACTGTTCCTGCCGGATATTGTGGAGATTCTTATGTAAGACCTGTATTGTAAAGTGGAGTGTTTAGTAACAAGCGAAAAAACCTTAGAATAACAACTCTAAGTGAATTAATCCATGTAATGTTAGGTGTCTCTATTTGGAAGTGGGCTTGATAGAGGCCATTAAGAGTAATCACTTTAGTAACTGGATATGATAAATTAGCTTGGAAATATACTTTCTCATGTTTTTTTTGTTCCATGGTATTCAATGCAAAATTTATTTAAAACCATTTGACAAAATATAATTCAATTGCATTGCTTTTTTTTCTAAAAATTTTAATAAAAGTTTTTTTTTTTTTATAAAATATTGCAGTAAATTTTCTCTCTTAACCCATAAACAAATAAATATTAGTAAAACGAAAACGAAAATTTTTTGTATTAGTATTTGAAAAAGAAAAAATTCAAAATAAATTATAAAACTCCATTGATAAAGATTTAAAATAAATAATAGAAAATTTAATTTAAGTAAAGAAAAGACAACAAAAACTTACGTCAAGTGGTTTCTTTAAAACAATCCAGCCGGATTCAGCTTGTATATCAAAATATTCCAAATCGTTGGGATTAAAGGGAGCACTTAAGCTATAAACAATGGCGCCATTATTATCGGCATCTTCATCGGAGGCGGAAACACGTAAAATATTTGTGCCTATACTGGCATCTTGTTTGACATTCTCTACATATTTCTGTAAAAAAAAGAAAGAAAATCTTAATAAAAAAAATCTCCATAAGTAAATACACAAAAACTTACCTGACGATCAAATAAGGGCGGATTATCATTAACATCCGTTATTTCAACGGTAAATGAACAGACACCCTCTAAACTGGGTTCACCTTGATCGGTGGCCTTTACCGTAACCGAAACAAATTTACCATCATCACCTTCACGATCGAATACTTTATTGGTGGACACTTCACCGGTTTCTTCGTCGACCGTAAATTTAGTGCCCTTTTGATTGGGCTGCTGTACAATGGAATATTTAACCTGTAGCAAGAGATGAAGAGAGGGAAAGATTATTTAATTATGGTATTATTATGAAACTTAAACTGTCTATTGTTAAATCGTTTGTTAATTATTCATAAAATTTTTATTTAAATATTGCCCTGCATACACACAACAAAACATTTACATACGATGGTTTTATAAATTTTTTTTCTTTTTTTGATTTGCTTTTCTTAATTTAAGCCTAATTTATTTGTGTTGCAGTTACTATCGTTGTTGTTATTTTAAATCAAATGACAATATTGTTTTCATTAATAATTTATACAGATTTAATTAATATTTACTATATGGGTGGAGGGAAGGCGAAGACTCAAAAGCTTTGCAATTTTATAATTGTTTTTCTATGGCCACAAGCTATTTTATAGGGCCATGCATTATTGACTGGAAGAGTCCATTTTATATGCCATAATGAATGAATATTTAATTATTTTAAATAAATTTGAAAAAACAATAGGCATGGTGTGGGGAGGGTCGGTCTATGGATAGATTACATGTCTAACAACACAAATAAACAATAATATTGTATCACAAAAGTGATAATTTTAATTAAAATTTATTCATAAAAAAATTAAATTTAATTTAAAATACAATTAATAAAGCTTCCACAACAAAAATTAGGGAAATATTCAGTGGTTTTTGGAAAAAATTTTGAAATTCAATATTTTCTATTACGTTGTCATCTATGACTTCTGGATATTTGTCACTTAGCTTCATATTTCTGTCGCTCTAGAATTTCTGTAGTTTATTTATGAATTACAACAATTCCTTATTATTACTATCAAAGGAGTTGTGGAGACGCTGGACCAAATGATTAGTGGCTTAGAAATCTTACAGCCAAATACAGTAATTTTTTTTGCGAGTCATTCAAAATTGCTGTGTATGTGCATCACAACGCATAAATACATAATTGGTCATTACAATCCTTCAGTCAGGATTACGACCTAGTTTCTCACACCACTTATGTTGTGTGTGTTAATTTTATACATGAGTGCCGGCACCTACAGTTTAAAGTCGATTCCGAACGACAGATTTTTGAGAAATTTTTCATGGCAATTTTATTTTACTCTCAGAGTTTTTGCCAGAAATCTGCTGAGAGGAAGTCGCCCAACTTTTTTGAATTTTGTTTTGATGTCTGACCTGGGGCTCGAACCCTGGCTTTACTTCTAATAAGCCAACACACTACCTACTAGACTACGGCGACTGCAACACAATGCCTTATTATATATTCACGGCTTTGTTCAATAAATTGTCGTTTAAAAGATAATTCCATTGCATTTCTTCATCATTCCTATCGGAAAAACTTGTTTAAATTATTACCGAAGTGTTCCATTGAACAGGAATTTTCTAACAACAAACAAAAACGGGAATCCTAAAAAAGCACCTGGTTCTAGGTCGGAACTAGGTAAGGTTAGATTATGTAGCTGACCCCTTCGAAGGATAAGATCCCACTTAGGCCAGCATTTGGGCCTTTTATGATACCACAATTAATTCTTCCCTGGTCAATCATTCCCTGAAGAAAGCCATCCCGAGTCCAGAGAGCACGGTCAATGATGTCAGAAAATTAAAGGTCAGAAACCTCCGTCTATTCATGACAAGAGCAGTGAGCAGAGCACTGACAAATGAGGTGAAAGACAGTCTCTTCCGCCTCCTCAGACCAACAGCTTCTGCAGAAGTCATTAGTTGTAATGCCGAATCTTTCGGTATGCCTACCAGAAGGATAATGGCCCGTAAAGAAAGCAATGGATGGTCATACGATTTAAGGACGGATGTGAGTCAGTTCTCTTCCTGTCCATATGTGACCAGCGGAGTCTGGCAATATTGCATGTACCCTCCTGCTGCCAACGAGATTGAGTCTCCTCGTAGACAATATCCAAATTAACGAAGGCAATGGGAACACCTGCATCCTGATACTGCAAACACTATACCGTCTCTGGCTAGCTCATCAGCAATGCAATTTCGAACGATATCCCTGTGTCTCGGAACCCATATAAGAGTTACCCTTGAATGATTCGAAATTTTTCGAAGAAACTCTCGGTATTCATGGACAAAGATGGACGTTGAAACTACGTTCGTTAGAGACATCATCGCAGCATGGCTGTCCGAGTAAATTAGTAGATCTTCAGGGAAAATACTGCCTTTAAGAAAAGGCGGCTTGGAAAGCATTACAGTGATCAGAAAGTAGCCTATAAGAAAGTCTAATATCAGGACCCCTAATAAAGATACCTATGTCGGAATTAAATGAAGATTACTGCAAATATACGATCTATTTTACTGGCCTTAAACTAAATAAGGTAACCCTATAAAGAACGTCCCAAACGTATTGCAATGACTGACGATCTTCAGAATGTTGTCCGTTATCAGACAAGCATAATACCTTATCTAGTGCTTAATACACACACAAGTGTTTTCCGCTGGTTCCAAGCATAAGGATCTGATACGATTCCTATTCCCTAAAAGTGATCTTGCGTCTACAATGTCGGTTGCTCAGCTCATGATACTTCTTCACAGTTTGATGTATGATTCAAATCTCTTCTTATTGTAACTTATTCAACAAAACATAAGACTACCGTAAGGTCCTTTTGGGTTGAGAAGATAAGTATCCACCTTTCCTCACTGAGTATAACCTTCCAAGCTACACGGAAGCTATAATCATTGTAGGCTCATGTGCTGATCATTGCTGTGAATTACTACAGGACTTGAGACCTAGCAGAGGGTAAGCTTATTTTCCTTACCTATCTCATTCAACTTGTCCTGGCAGTCCCATTCTATACACGCTTTAGCCTCAGAATTTTGCTTTCAGCAACCTCCCATCAGCTGACTTGGCACAAGTTCCAAGAGATTTTTTTCTTCCTTTTAGTATTTCTTTTCTTTTTTTGATTAATAAATTGCATTTTAGTTTCATTAAATTATTTAATCGCTCTTTCTAATTTCAAATGCCAAGCAACTAAACATTCTACGTGAAATGGTAATGCACTACCAAGAATTCATTTGCTTTGCTCAGCAAGCACTTTACAACGTTGATTGAAATGTTTTGCCTGGGCTTTGAAAGTTAATTCGCTGCCTTCGTTGCAAATTAATTAAATTACGAAGAAGAAAATTACTTTTGCAACGGCATTCAAAAGGCTTAAACAACTTCTTTTTTAATGGAATCAAGCTTTCAAAGATAATTGCATCCCCCCACACTGAGTTGAAAACACAGTTCAAATAACAAAATACAATACAACACGCAGGATATATTTTCAATATATACATACGTGTATGTGCATGTGTGCGTCTTTAATGATTAAGCAAACCATCAATACACACACAATACACAAGATTTCTTATACATCTCACACACTTACCTGACCATTTACACCTTTGTCCTCATCGGTGGCTACCACTTTTATAACCGGACTGCCATTCGGTGCACCCTCCTCTACTTTTGGATAGTAAGTACCGCAATCCTTAAATACTGGCTTATTGTCATTGACATCCGTTATGAAGACAACAACAACAGCCGTTGATGTGTGTATCGTTTGGTCACCATTCACACAACACGAACCATCGTCCATGGCCGTTACATTCAATTCATATTTATCACGATCTAATGTTATGGCCTTATTATGCAAACGTATTACACCCGTTATATCTTCAATCACAAACTGCCCTGATGAGGTGCCACCACCCACAAAACCAAATCTTACATTATCGCCATCTTTATCGGAAGCCACAACAGTGGTTACCAACGTATTCGGTCCGGCATTCTCATCGACATTCGGCGTATACACTTGCTGTGAGAATTTTGGCTCTTCATCGTTTTTATTCTTCGTATAGACACGTACAGTAGCCACACCGGTCTTTGAGGGTTCCCCTTTATCTTTGGCCGTAACAATGAACTCATAGTAGGCGTTGTTATTATCGGCATCCAATTGTTTATTGTTAACAATGATGCCATTCGAGTCGACAGCAAAATGATCATCGGATACCAAATATTCAATTTCTGCATTGGCGCCTGAATCCGAATCCATTGCTTTGACACGCAGTATGCTGGTACCCAAGGGTATATCTTCGTCGACATTGTGTGCCTGATAATCGGGCAATTCAAATTTCGGTGCATTGTCGTTAACATCCGTTACACGTATGGTTAACTGCAAAAAGAAGAAATAGAGAGAGAGAGAGTGAATGAGAGAGTTGTTCGAAAAGTTAATTAAAATTGTTCAAAATATTTCACTAATTGGAGAATTTAAGTGAGTGTGTGTGCGTGTATGGGAGAGTGTTGAAAGATATTTGAAGCGAAAAAGAACGACAAGGATACATTCAAAGTTATCGTACGTGTGTTATGTTATGTGTGATTAGCTTGTACATTGCGTTTGTAGTGATGTTTTTAATTTCTAAGAAATATTATTTTCCGTATCAGTTTCATTATATTTGTAGAAATTGTGGAAATTTATTTTGAAAACAATAAATCTGTTTGCCAATTTCATAAAAAACTACGTCCCTTTAGCGAAGCAATAAATTCGTGCAGTTATTAATCGTTTTCACAGTAATTTTACTCCTATCGCTTCATGTGGAAACCGGATCAAATACTGCTGCTGCAATATTTAAGCAAAAGACGACGAAAGCTGACTTCCAAAACGTTAGTTGCTTTGTGTTTGAACAAAGTATAGTGTTTCATAAAGCCGCTGTACAAAATGTTTACAATGTATACTATTTCAAAACGTCGTCAATACGTATTTTTAACGCAGTCAAAAAGCAATCAGGCATCGGATTTATAGTTGATGCATTGTTTCATTACTTTACATATCAATATAGTTGATATACAGTAGTAAAACTGCATACAAACTTTGTATTGATACATTTTGGTAGGCAGTCGAAATGTTGATTTATCATGGTTTTTAACCTGCTGTCCTTTGTCCTTCGACTTCGTGCAAAAATTTTGCGCAAATACCTTGGCTCTCATGTCTATGAAATACCTTCCGTAGAATTCCTGAAGCCAAACCATCATTATCTGCGTTACATTATGACTGTCTGGAATCATTTAAAACTGACTGAAGAAGAGCGTTTGTAACAAAAAATTTTATTTAGGAATGAAACCCATTTCGTATTCCATTTCTACGTCAAATTAATAAAAATTGTTGTATTTTGGAGGTTGGTACTGTTCAAACGGCTTATCGATTGTTATTTCATTCGAAATGAAGAATGTTTTGCCATTATGTTCAATGGTAATGAGCACTGTAGAGGCACTCTGATTTAATTTTTTTTACAAAAATTAATCGACTAAACTTTCCTAAATAACATGCCAAACAGTGCGTTTAACAATTAGAAGACCTGCTCCCTGGCTCCCTGGTTGATGAAATTTAACACCACTGGTTTACTTTTTGTAAGGCTATCTGAAGGCATTCGGTTGTTTATGCTGACAAATCAGCAACTCTTGAAATATTGAGGACTATTAAGCCACCGTTGACCAAATCGTTGCAAAATCATTGCAACGTGGCAAATACTAAAAGGCCCTGCATACTAGCACAGTATACTCGACATATCTGCTGAATCAAGAAGTAACACATCTTGACTCTCCAATGCAGTAAACACACATATATACATATAATTGGTCATTACAACAATTCAGCCAGGATTACGACCTAGTTTCTCACACCAAATACTGGCTAAAGTAGACTCCGAACGATAGATTTCATGGAAATTTTATTTACTTCAAGACTTTCAGCAAGAGTTTGCCGATGAGAAGAAGTTGCCGGAAAAAATATTTTCTTCATATTACGAATTGTTGAAGCGGTTTAGACGGAGGGTTTGAACTACGGGCTTACGTCTAATAACTAGACTATGGTAACTTCTATTCGTCTATTAAATAAAAATTAGATGGAAATGGTGGTAGACCTATATATAAGGGTTCCCGGGTGAGTAAAACTACTATCCCTATAAAGGTCACACTCGTTTTCAGCCATTACATATGTACATACATACATAATTGGTCATTGTCACCCTTCAGTTAGAAGTCGCCGTAGTCTAGTAGGTAGTGTGTTGGCTTATTAGACGTAAAGCCATGGTTCGAGCCCCAGACCAGACATCAAGGCAAAATACAAAACAAATATTTCTTCGGCGACTTCCTCTCAGCAGATTTCGGGCAAAAACTTTGAGTGTAAATAAAATTGCCATGGAAAAGGTTTCTCAAAAATCAGTCATTCGGACTCGACTTTAAACTGTAGATCCCGCCACTCATGTACAAAAATTAACGCATACAACATAAGTGTTGTAAGGGACTAGGACGTTGTACAATGGGTCAATTGGACATCCGGGTACTGTACTTGTCTTAATTGATAAGTACACGTCCTCTAACCTAACCTAACCCTTCAGTCAGAATTACGATCTAGCTTCTCATAGCACTTATGTTTTGTGTGTTAATTTTGTACATGAGTGGAGGGACCTACAGTTTAAAGTCGATTCCGAACGACAGTTTTTCGAGAAACTTTTTCATGACAATTTTATTTATTTTCAGAGTTTTTACTAGAAATCCGCTGAGAGGCAGTCGCCGATGGAATATTTTTTCATATTTCGTTTGAAACGTGGCCTACCTAGTAGACTAAGGGCGCCTTACAGCCACTACGGATTCTACTATTACTATTTTCAAAAGATATGGAAACGGAAGCGGAGTTACTATCAAAAGACTTTCGAAACTGCGAGGCTATTATTATTAGATTCTAGAATTGATAAAACTGTGAATCAAATGTACTATCAAGAGAGCAAAATTTCCTTACAGATGAAAGCTGATGAGTGTACTTTTCATTTATTTGAACCTATGCGAACTTAAATTATATTTTTTTAAAAGAAAATTTCATCTTTGAATTCTGCTTTAATATGTTTTTTTATGGCCTCTTGCTTTAGGCTGAAATTGCACGCCTAGTATATTAATTTCATAATTTAGAACCAAAGATTTTTCAATAATTTTACTTCTCAAAAAAGAAAAAAGTAACCCAAATTAGTTTGTAACATATATCAACTGAAATAAATTTTTATCGCTTCATGTCAGCAAAGATTTTGGCCAAATATTTTACTTGTTTCTGTAATAAAAAAACAAAAGAAAAAAATAAATTCTAACTAAAGATTTATAAGTTCTACATACACACTCTATCAAGGCAAGCAAAAATACTTGACATGTTTAACATAATTTTTTTCAATTTCAATAATTCTTCAACAGACGGATTTTTCTCTTTTTTCCCCCATTGTTTTTCTACTTTTCGTAAATTACCCTGGCAAAGAAGTTGAACCAAAAAAATATTGTAAAGTTCGCTGTAATTTTCCAATAAAACTGTCAATTTGAGTCAATATTTTTTCCACAACGCAAATTGCAATTTCTCCATGGCTGTTCTCCTCCTTCTCGTTACGGTCTTTTTTTTTGGGCCAATAATTCCGCCAGAAATTTATTTTCTTTCATTTTTTTCCAATTTTTTTCTCAGTTCGATTTTCATTTTTATGCTGGTATACCACCGTATACCATATATTAGCTTTGGGTTGGTATTGTTTAAGTAAGGAATAGAATTATGCATTTAAGTGCAATTGCTGGTAAAGTTTGAAAACAAATCTCAAATGACATTAAATTACCCTTCGGAAAATTTACTCTACTCCACCAACAATCTAAACTTCAGAATAAAAATCGAAAAGCAAAGAAGAAATGGCAGAAAACTAATGACAACCAAAGGAAAAGAACGGAAATGAAAGAATCCTTTACAGAATCTCATATATACCAGCCAATATGGCATTGGCAGGAGGATGTAAACGTGCCAACGTTCTCCTATATTATGGAGTTTCACAAACACACAAAAACACAGTCTTAGTGTGTGGTAGTATACATACCTCAACGGATGTTGAAAAACCGCCAGAATCCTCTGTGGCTGTAACAATCAATGAATAGACATGTGGTTGTCGTAAATCTTCAAAATCCAATTCCTTGGCCAGCTTAACAATGCCAGATGAGGGACCAATATTAAATGTACCAGCACCCTGGCCTTGAGCTTTCAGTGTATAACGGATTTCTCGGTCGGCAAATGATTTCGCCTTAACAGATATAATGCTAAAGGAAAATGAAAAAAAACGGAAGAAAAGAAGTAAATATAAATAAACTTAAAGCATACTTTAAGGAGTTCAACAATATAACACAACTAAAGCCTATATTAAGGCAGGAAAATTGAAAAATTGAAAAATAAAACTGTCGCACTTACTCTGAATCCTTTTTCTGATTCTCTGGTATCTCGGCCTCATAACTGGGCATATAAAATTGTGGTGCTCGTTTTCCGCCCACAATACTTAAACGTTCTTCGGGTGTACTTTGAAAACGTCGATCATCGACTTTACCATTTTGATCTTCAGCCTTAACATACAACACATACTCCATGTCCAATTGAAAGAGATCAGTTCCACGTGTACGTACCACTCCCGAACGTTCATCGACTTCAAAACGACCACCAGTACGATCACGTACAATGAAATAATGAATATTATGATCGGTATCAGGATCACGTGCTTGCAGAGTAAATACTGGTGTATTTGGTGGGGCATTAAGTTGTACTACAGCCTGCATGGGTAAGGGGCGATTAATGAAATAGGGTGGCTCATCATTGACATCCTTGACATGGATAATAACACGTTGATTATCGGTGTATTTAAGGCCAGCTGGAAAGGATAAAAAACGAAAAATTAATATTGAAAGGAAAATGAAATTTGATTTTGAAAAGAGACTTAAAATTTTATGCATAACATGAACAAGAGGTTTTTTAAGGTACCTCTGAAAGGAATTTTATAAGGTACTATTTAACGGTAGTTTTTAAAATAAGTACAATAACTTAACTTTGTTTTGAAACTTTAACTGTGTAAGCACAATCAAAACTGAATTTTCCTATAAAGGGATAGTTTGAAGCCACAAGAAGTCATGTTTTTCTTCTTTCCGTAAATTACATGCAGAAGTAATGATTGATTTTGTATTTTCGTACAAGATTTAAATATTCGAGTACTTACCGAATAAATATCCAAATATCCGAATACATACAACATAGCAATCGCCGTAGCTGGTGTTCACGGTTCATACCTCAGGTCAGACATCTCCAATAAAACGGAATATGAAAAAATATTTCTCCGGCAACCGCCTCTCAGCATATTTCTGGAAAAAACTCGGAGAGTAAATTAAATTGCCACGAAAAGTGTCTCAAAAAAAATTTGTCGTTCGGAATCGATTTTAAACTGTAGGGTCCCACCACTCATGTATAAAATTAACACACACAACATATGTGGTGTGAGAAGATAGGTTGAACGATAGATTTTTTGGGAACTTTTGCATGGCAATTTTTTATTTACTCTTAGAGTTTTTGTCAAATATCTGCTGAGAGGATGATGGAGATGTCTGACATGGGGGTTTGAACCGTGGCCGCACATCTAATAAACCAACACAATACCTACTAGACTACGGTGTCTACAAAGTACCATTATTTTCAACGTATTGTCAAATTAAGTGAGTGGTATTTGCTATAGTGATCCACATTAAGTGTGGGTCTAATAAAGGAGTATATTCTCAATCCCGACTTAGCAAGCCATGGCTTATCCATGATTTTCTTGTATGTCTATGAACTTATGCACAAGTGCACAGATGTCATCCTAGCAGACTAGGACTTAGAAAACCCACGTAATTTCTTAATTATCAGTATAATAATACTCTTGGCATAGTGCTATCTAGGACAATGTTAAATGGTAGTAGCAATACGCTGTGAACCCTGTGCTAAGGGTTCTCGATACTCGATACTTGCCACGTGATAGTCTGTGACTAGTAGCTTTTTGCTTCACCAACCTTATTTGAAGGCACGAATGACTAGAAATCTATTAAAGATTTTCTTTTTATTTATTTTTTTATATTGTACCAATAAACACCTTAATTTCAGATCACACCTCGTATATTATACACTCTTAGTGATTACCACAAATTGTCTGGTGGAAGAAAAAATTGAAAATCTACAGAGTAATTGTTTTATTTCCTCCAACGCTTTAGAAATGGCTTAAAAAGAGATTTTCTCTACTTACCAAATGCAATTATGCTATTTACTCTCTTAAAACTTAAATGAGACACTCGCTCCCATACTTCCCAATTATTTTTGTATTTCAAAGAACTGAAACTACTACTACCACCTCCTCCTCCTTCTTATACTGTGTCTTTTGTTGGCAATAAACAATTTTAATTTACGTTTGGCTCTAAAGTTTCATTTTAAGCCATTAAAATGCAATGAATTAGAAAAACACTGTAAATCAACGAATGAAAACTATATCATCCATCCACCTTAAGGGGAAAGGAGGATGAGGCCTTAATTTTCAAAATATGCTCAGACGTTCAACATTACAACATAAAGTTAATAAATAGTAAACGAGCGAGCATTAAATGGGGTGGGGGTAAAACAGTATGGTAAAGTAATATCGATGTGAAAATAAGTCCCCCAAGAATATATTTTTAAAACTTTCATTTAATCCTTTGCGAACAGAGAATATATAAAAAACTTACATACAGTCATGGTTACAGCATTAAGCCCAGTAAAGCACATTTTGTAATAGGAATTCTTTTTTTATTTCTTATGCTGTAAAGCAGAAGCAAGCTGTTGTAGCAGCAAAGTTTTTAATAAAAGGCAACAACATTTACAACAACAACAACAACAATAGAACATATATATACAATCAATAAGCTTAACAGTTGAGAACACCAAGACTTTAATTCTTTAACAAATAATAACGATGGCGCTGCTATTCCTGTTGGTTTGTTCTTTATGTTCTGTTGATGGTACAAATAAATGAATGAACGACTGAATGAATGAATGACTGAGCTTGTACGGGAAGGACTGAACAACGACGTGTGTTTACGTGTATGCGTGAGTGAGTATGTCTTTAAAAATATAAGCATGTCTGTACCGGAATATGACAATTATTTGAGGAAAGGAAAAATTTGCTCAGACTACACCAAACAAACTTGCAAACAAATGCTGCAAAAAATAAAAGGACTCGAAACAAACAAAAAAAAAAAAAAAGAAGGAGGTGGCAAGAAAATAGAAAGGAAACCGGAATTTGTTGTTGCTGTCTCAAAAATTGTTTATTAAGATGACAAATTAAAACAACGTCGTTTTGAGCAACTTAGAAAATAAATACGATTTTCTTTATGTTCTGTGCAATAATTTCAAGAGGAGTGTAAATAGAAAAACTAGAGAAAAATTTTAAATTTGAAAAATTCTAAAGCAGTTTTGGGGAAGGTGTAGGTTGATATCCTTTAGTATATAAAACTGCTAGGTAAGTTAATCGATAACATGAATACAATTACTACTAAAGTTTCGTTTTGCCACAGTTAAGCCATTAGTGCCCAGTGGCAACTTAAGTTGCCAGCAGAGGTTGCCTTAGTTTTTATCCTCTGAGAGGAAATTGGGTGTAAAAAACAAAACGGTAACCGTTAGAAAAAAAAGTAATTCGGGCATTAATGAGTTAATGAACTACTCACATAAGAGCGATGAAAAAGTTGAGCTGTCCATAAACTTAGGAAGATCGGCTAGGTCTAGCCATTAGAAGACCTAGTTATTGAACAAACGTACCCCAAACTACTTTAAACGTCGGACGAGTGACGTTTAAATGATAAACGCATAGAACATACATACATACATACACGATTGGCCATTACAACTCTTCAGTCAGGATTACGACCTAGCTTCTCACACCACTTATGTTGTGTGCATTAATTTTATACATGAGTGGTGGGACCTACAGTTTAGAGTCGATTCCAAACGACAAATTTTTGAGAAACTCTTCATGACAATTTTATTTACTCTCAGAGTTTTTATCGCCGAGAAAAATATTTTCAAATTTCGTTTTGATGGCTGACCTGGGGTTTGAACCGCGTCCTTACCTCTAACAAGCCAACACACTACTTACTAGACCACGGCGAATTCAAACGCGTAGAACTGATACACAAAATTAAAAATATTATCGAGAACTTAGCATCATATAAAGATGTTAACTGCCGCACTTTACATGCAAATTTTGTCTTGTTAAAGTTACTGTGAGGGAGTGAATAAGAAAGGTTTACTTGCTATTGCCACAACTATGTAATCTTGCCCTGAACAGCACTATGCCAAGAGAATTATTATACTGATAATTGAAAAACACGTTGGGTTCTCTAAGTATTAGTCGAGTCGGATGACATCTGGGCAGTTGTGCATAAATATATAGACGTAAAAGAAAATCATGGTTAAGCCATGGCTTGCTAAGTTGGGATGGAGAATATACTCCTTTATCATACCCACACACAATATGGATCACTATAGAAAATGCCCATCCACTCACTTAGTTTGCCAATAAGTACTTTGTAGACGCCGTAGTCTAGAAGGTATTGTGTTGGTTTATTAGATATGCGGCCACGGTTCAAACCTTTGAATGTAATGGGATTTGCATATCCTATCCCAAACATTTCTAAGATAGGTGGCTCCTTCTGAGGTATCAAAATCCAATTGGAAAGGACCCTCGGAAGTCGCTGTACTCTAGAAGCTAATGTATTGGCTTATTATGTGTGTGGTACAGACATTGCCAACAAAACGAAATATGAAGATTTCTTCGGCGACTGCTTCTCAGCAGATTTCAGGCAAAAACTCTGATAGTAAATAGAGTCGCGTATAAAGTTAACACACAAAACATAAGTGGCATGAGAAACTAGGTCTTAACCCTGACTGAAGGATTGTAACGCGCAATTATGTATATAATAAGGACGCTCTTCCAAGGTTTCATCATAATACAGCAATGTTACTGCACACACCTTCGTTAACAATGTCCACGTATAATAGAATGAATCTTTTGGGATCTAACAGACTCTTTGTATGTATACTTGGACTACCCAAGAAACTGGTGCTGGATAGTTTAAATTATAAGGAAACCACACAGAAAACCAGTGATCCTCTATATACAGCTTAATTTCAAGAAGGGTACTCTGGTAGTGTAATGAGTAGTGTGGTAGACTATTAGCGTGAGGTTCGTGGATTTGAATCCCACCAGAGACTCTGGTTTCACCGAGTTACTCCGCTCGTATATAAATTAGAATATGGTTTGTAATTGTATTGTAATTAATAACTAAATACAGGAATAATTTCAAGGAATGTATTGGCAGCAAAAAAGATTCTGTTGAGCTTTTTAGTGGGGTTAGAAGTTAATTATCGTTTAAGAAAGGCTAATCTGACTACAACACAAGCAAAAAGAAAGAGAATTGCAGGCCAGAATAGCTTTTTTTGGTCGTGATAGATCACACGACATTATTTACTTGATGATTACACTTAGCTAGGAGGTATACAGTGTGGTCTCCAATCAATGTAGGTTGTAATGCATCCCTTTCTGGCTAATGCATCAACCGCGCCGTACTTTTTTTTAAACAAACACTAGTCTTTGCAACATTTTATAACAACAGTTGACAAGTTAGATGTTGTACGATGAGAAGGCCAGTTTTTATTTTATTTTAAAACATTGACTTTGAACCAGGAGTCCACTGTCCAAGTTGATCTCAGCACATATTTTAGATTGTTAGACCATTAAATAAGCTGTTTTGCTATCATAGAGCAAAAGACTTTCACTCGATTCTCATACGATTTATAATGAAAAACCAATACCAAGGATAGAATTGGCGGCTATACACAAATATAAACTAAATCGATCCAATTGTGTTTGGTGGTTAGGCACATTTCCTCACCCGATCCAACAATGAGCTGTATGAGTTCCTCAACGACATGGACGTTGTGCAGCGTATTAACATCCAGCGTCTGCGCTGGCTCGGCCATGTCGTTCGAATGGAGGAGGATACTCCGACGAGTCTAAGAAGATGACCTTTCGTTCGAAGGACCAAATTGAGGAAGCCCTCTCATCGATTGGTGTGACCAACTGGCGAAGGCGCGTAAGAAAGCAGAGACGTCTGGATGGATGTGTTAAGACAGGCCGACAGGGCCGTTAATCGGGTTGTTAATGGTCAGTTACGTAAGTAAGTAAGTGAGGTTGGGCAGATTTTGTTAAGTGCAGGCAGAGAATTATAGACTACGAGCTGCTTTTTTGTGATGTTAATTAATTCACACCGATAAGGTTACGAGATATTTTGTGTTCCATCGGGACAGAAAAATGAGTTGAGAGACTTCTTATGCACATTTGCGATGTTTTTTTTTTTTAAACTTCGATCAACTGAAGCTTGTGTAAATTGCTTGGCTTCTCAGTGGTGATAAGTTGCTGAACAAGATTGTAAAAATAAAGGAATTCTGTCTTACGCACAGAGGGTTATAGTTTATCACATATCGTTTGATTTTCATTGCAAGCAATATAAGTTGAAATTCCTGTCATGCCATTGACTACAAATCCTTAAGTCTGATTCCCAAACCCTATCATCTCTAATCGATTTTAAAATGAAGCTTAAGGAGGAGGGAATGGAGACAGATTTTAAAAGATTTAAAAACAAATCTTGAAACAATCACTTAAGTAAACAGTATTAAATAAGTATGCAAGCAAGGATAACTGCACATGTGTGTGTGTGTGCGTGTATGAGTGCATGTCCTTAAGTAAATCAAAAACTCATATACCAACAAACAAAATATTATACTCATGCATGTTTATAATGCACTTAAGAAAACCACCCAAAGACATACGTCAGTCACTTCAAATATTGTCTGTACGTACGACAACAGCAGCAGTAAACAAACAAAGAATTTAAGACACACTGTCATCAGCATAAGTAGTAACTCAACTCAACCATCAGACACTAAGGCGAACCAAATGACAGGCAGTCAGTCACACATAATATTTAAAGGCGTTAGAGTAGAATTAAAAGAAAAAAATTATAAAAGGAACGTGTTTTCATTTCAGGGGTAGAATTTTAAAGACAATACAGAAGAAATTTTGGCAAATAATTTGCAGATGGAAATAAGACTCTCCTCCTTTCATTTATGAATTCCAAAAAAGTATTCAATGTTCGTTGTTGTTGTATTGATTTAAAATCTTTAAAAAATTTCAAGAAAACGTAACACATGTTTGCCTTGTGTTATGTTGAAATCCTTAGGGTGGATTAAAGAGGTGGTGGCTGGTGGTACGTAATGCATTGTTGCATGTACTTTTATGGTCTTAGAAAAATTCTTAGAATTTAAGAAGTTTTTATTAAAAAAAGGAGAGAAAGAAAAAATAATAAAATAAAGGAGTTTTAGAAAGAAAATTCCTTCTTTTCTAATCTCTTTATTGTGTGTGTGTTTTACTCGAAACCACCTTCAAAGCCACAATAGTTAAGTGTTTCGTGTGGCAAATATTCGGTTTGCATGTTGGTCTTTAACTTGCAACATATGTAATCATTTTATGAAAGTTGACGCTCCTTTTAAAATATTTGTTTCCAAGAATCAAAGTGCAACAACATCAAAATTGTTGTTTGTCAGACATTAAGCTGATTCAGGATAAAAGAAATGAAGAATTAAATGGGAGAGGTTTTTAATTCCCAGTACTTTCGCATTACTAATGGAGGGCACAGTTCAAAGTTAAATAAACAGAAAAAGGAATTCCTGATATTTGTTAAATGGCTTAGTATTGCATTAACTCTTGGTAAAGGATTGTTGGCAATTTAATAAAAAAAAAGTTCATTGAATTAGAAAATTTATTATATAGCAGCATAATAATGATCTTAAGAGCATGTTTAATGCGTCATTGACATCTGCTTTAAAATATTTCCTTTTAAGAATGATTTTTGTTTAAAGTCTCAGGATATGATGAAAAGGACTGCGATTCCTAATCTTGGAGGACTTCATTCCGATGTCTGCTACAAAATGGATGGTTTATTTATCACTTAAATACTAAGTACTCAGAGTTCTTGACATGCCTCTTTGACGAGCAGTATAGTCTTTAATTATATTCAGAATGGAACATATTTCATGGCTTTTATGAGGCAACACAATGATTAAGGCATTGTAAGTTCTAGAAGTAATGCCTCCACTATAGTGCCTTTAAAGGCAGTTTTTTTGTTTAAAGGCCGACGATAGCCCATTAGGAACATTCTCTTACAGCCTTCCTTCTATGGAAAAGTATACAAGGATAGTTGGTATTCTACTGTAGTCCAGGCGGAGGCTTAATTCTTGTTGAGTGGCGGAGTTTTGACAATAAATTGTTTGACTTACTGGGACAACTAGGCTGTAATTGAGTCTCTAATGAACATATTTTCAATTTCCACCTTTTCCACGAATTCCAAGGATTTTTTAGAGATATTTCACTTCATTAAAAGGTAACTTTCATATGAGTTCTGGGGCAGAGGGATATCATTGAAAATTGCATTGCTGATGAGCTGGCTAGTGTCGGTATGGAGGTCGCAATCACCAACTACTTACATAAATAATTGGTCGTTACAACCCTACAGGATTAAGACTTAGTTTCTCACACCACATACATATGTTGTGCGTCTTAATTTTATACATGAGTTGCGGGACTTACAGTTTAAAGTCGTCTCCAAACGACAAATTTTTTGAAAAAGACTTTCAGTTTTATTTGTTCTCAGAGTTTTTGCCAGAAATCTGCTGAATAAATGTGTCCGACCTGGGGCTTGAACCGCGGCCATACGTCTAATAAGCCAACATACTACCTGTTAGACTACGGCGGCTACTAGGCACTTCGATTGTCTCAGTTCAATTGGATATTGCCCACTCGTTTTCAAGGGAGGCTTACTAATCTTGCTGGCAACAAGATGGTGTACGCACAATATTTCTAGACTCTGCTGGATATGTATGAATAAAAGGAGGACCAAATCAAATATATCCTTGGTCATACCATGCGATTCATTTTAGCGATTTCAGGGAAGCTCTATCTCATTGCAACAGGAAGATACATGAATTATTGCTTAACTGTGACGTACACGCAAGAATAAAAGGAAGACTGTCTCTCTTCTCTCCTTAAATTCCTTGGCAATCCATCGCACATTTTTGTGATTCTTATGGGCCACTGTCCTTTTCATAGGCATGCGTAAAGGCATGGCCGGAGGGTACGTAAAATATGTCTTAACTCGGTTGGACACGACTGGATAAAAAGAAGAACGACTCTTTTCTCCACTTTAATCACATGGCCATTCATTGCATTATAGCGATTCCTAAGGGCCACTGACGCCTTAGTAGGCATGCCTAAAGCCGTGGCATTTCGGCAAATGGCTTCTGCAGGAGCTGTTGCTGTGAGGAGAAGTGAGTGTTGTTGTGACTTGAAGTTTCTGACTCCTCTGACTCCTCTGACTATCTGCAAGTTTCATATAAGTTTCATTATGGACACGAGTTGGTTTTCTCTGGGGAATGTTTTTTGATCCCCGTCTTGAATAAGAGTTGTGGTATTGCAAGTGCCTAAGTGTAAACTTTTTCTTCAAGGAGGACACGGCGCTTTTCTTAACTTAGTAAGTTTTTTAACATTACAATACCACCTGAATAAGGCGGATTTTAAAACAAAGTTCATTGGACCAGAGGGAATAAGATTTGTTTTGAAGTTTTTCTTTTAAATTTAATAGAGGAGAATTGGCTATATACGGATAAAGTCTAAAAGAATTTGCAGCGACAATATTTCATAGAATATTTTACTAGCGTTCTGTTAAAAAGACGTCTGTAGTTGATAAGAATACATCTGAGAAAATGAACAAGATTGGGATGTACGGTGTCATAAGGAGTGAATTCACTGAGTGTAATAGGCCTTCTAAGAAATGAAATATATTGTGATGTTGGGTAACAACTGATTGTGATTTCCTTCTACTTTTTTGTTTGCTTTTGTATTAATTTTATGTGAAACACTAAATTATTTCCATTCATATCCATTTTAAACAACAACAAAAAAGTATTCTTATTATTTAAAATATTAAAAAGATACTCCTGCCAGCTTTAATAAAGTGAATGGAATGAATGAACAAATGAATGCAGGCAGGAAAAAAATCGTATATTTTTTGTCAAATTCTAAATGACTGTCACATGCACCATATTCATGATGATGACAACATACTCTGCCATTGTTTTTTACAGACCCTTCGTTACAAAAAGAATGGAAAGCAAAAAAAAGTAGAAGTAGAAGAAGAAGAATGAAAAAATAAAATAATTGAAATGTATGGCAACATGATGGGAGTCGAAAATAAGAAACACGTTGAAAACAAAAAAAAAAAAACGTTGAAATACTTAACGAAAAAACGGGGGCCAAAAAAACAAAAACCAGGATAAAGATATTGAAATTTAAAACAGTATTTGCATCACTCGCTCTCTCTCTCTCTCTCTCTCTCTCTCTCTCTCTCGCTTTGTTACTGTCTGCCTGGCATCCATAAAATGCAGTTACGATGTGATTGTGAATCATGATGAAATAAAAAAAACGAAATTTCAAGTATGCAAAGGCACAGATGTAAATTTTACACACACACACATACACATACTCATATACGAAAAGATGAAGAGATACTTGTGTTGTATGCATGAATGGCTTTATATTTCAGGACATTGATGATGTGTGAGTATTGAGGGGGAATAAGTTCTTCTTCTTCTTCGTTTTCTTTTTGTGTTATTTAAGGGGATATTGGAGGATCTGTTGTCACTGTTAACTCCTACAGTTGCAATGATTCTTGTTCAATTTGCAAAGTTCTTATGCCATTACACTGCGTTCTTAGCGATAAGGTGCAGTAAAGAGGAAACCATTAGTTTTCAATTAAATGCTTAAGTAATCACGCGTTATATAAGTGCATTTGGACATCAATAGGTGGCGTTAGATGTACATTAAATGAATCGTCTCCTGTTATGTTTCAAATGAAAATAATGAAAATCCTATTTACTACACCTTATGCCCATGCGCGTTTATATACTTGTATGTGTTTTTATGTGTAATAAATGCAATTTTATTATGCTAAAGTAGGGTTGGTGGGAGCAGCTTTAACGATAGTTTTACCTTCCGCCTTAATTGGAAACAAAAACAAGGCAATTATAAGCCAACAATACAGAAGGAGGGAGTGCATTCATACAAAATGAATTTAAAATATTTGTAATGAACAGAAAATCATAATTTTTATAATGCCTACCAATTTAAATTATTTCTTTACACCATTTCCTATAAACTATTCAGTTTCTTCTGTTCGGTCCTTTCAAATTTAAAACGAAAATTTGTTTTTGTAAAACAAGAAACAAGAATAAATTTCAAGACAAATAAGGAAGGAAAAGTTTATTTTAATTGTGCTTATTTAGCATTTGTTGAACTTTTTCCTCAAATAAGAAAACTATTCTCGTCATCTCTTGTAGTTGAATTGTTTTTTTTTTGTTCATCATTTTCTTGGAATTATTTTGTATGCAATTTTCTGCACTGAAAGCAAAACATTTTTGTGCGTAAGTCTTACAATGAATTTAAAAGAAAAAAAAACAGGATTTTATTTAGCAAATGCAACAATGTAGTGTACACAACTCTTAAATAAGATTAAGCCATGCCAACAAAAGTCTTTGAATTGGAAAAAAGAGAAGAAGATATCTACTCACGTTTGAAAATGGCTTCCTAATGAAATGTTAAATTTTTCATTTAAAAAGGCTACTCTTTCGTTTTCGTTTCTTTTGTTGCATTAAGGAATATCAGGCTGCCACAGAACATTTTTTCGCATTCTTGTTTTAGTTGCTTTAATCAAGTATTTTTCAAGTTTTCCATCTGTTGTTGCCTGGAAACTAAGTTTTCTATCAACATGCCTGTGGGGAAGAGTACTTTGTCGCATTTTCTTACTGTTTCTCATGAAGAGATGGCCTCAACCAGTTAAGATCGAGACAACTGATCATTGTGTATGCATTAAATTTATTAAAGGCGTTGTTGGCTGGTTGGTCGTGAAGCCACGTTTCAAAGCCCATGTCGGACATTTTCAAAAAACTGAAATATAAAAAAAATATTTCTTCGGCGAGCCGTGAAAAGTTTCTCAAAAATCTGTCATTCGGAGGTGACTTTAAAATGTGGATCCCGTTACTTATGTAGGGTTATCCATTTCGTGGTTTCAAAAGTATGGGACTGGAATTCGACATCAGTCAAACTAAGTTGTGAAACCAATTTTTTTTCTTTTCAGTTGAAAGTCTGACATTGACGAAAATGGATTGCTTAACTATCATACACAAAATTTTCTTCAGCGATGAAGCACATTTCACACACGGTTGGTATGTTAATAAACAAAATTGTCGTATTTGGGGTTCTGAGAATCCTCAAGTAATTGAAGAGAGGCCATTACATCGAGAAAAAGTCACTGTTTGGTGCGCTCCTTGGTCCGAAGGTGTTATTGGACCTTACTTCTTCGAAAACGACGATGGAACGACTGTCATCGTCAATTCGGAGCGTTATGGTCATATGATAACCGACTTTTTTTGCCTGCTATTGAAGAATACGACTTGGAGAATATATGGTGCCACATGCCACACAACTCGAGCGAATTTGGCCTTATTGCAAGAGACATTTCCTGGCCGCGTAATTTCTCGTCGTGGCGATATCAACTGGCCACCAAGATCATGCGATTTGACAACATTCGCCTTTTTTTGTGTGGCTACGCGAAAGGCCGTGTTTATGCAAATAAACCTTCAACTGTTGAGCATTTAAAAACCAACATTCATCAAGTTATGGCTGAGATACCGCCCAATATGTGTCAAAAAGTGATCGAAAATTACCTCAAAAGAATCAATGCTTGCAACACTTCGCGTGGAGGTCATTTAAATAATGTAGTGTTTCACACATAATGTCAACGTTCAAACTTTACAATAAAAAAGAAATATCCTGAAAAAAATATGTTATATGCGTTTTATTTACGTTTACTTTTGAATCCACGAAATGGATAACCCTATATAAAATTAACACACGCGCTGGTATGGGAAACTACGTCATAATCCTGACTGCAGGTTTGTAATGACCAATTACGTATGTTATGATATGTATGGTCGATAACGTTAACTTGGTAGACGATATATTGAACTTTTCATTTCCCAATAACATGAAATGCCGGCCATCCAATTCCCTCTTCCGCACACAAGCCGAAATATCGTAATACAAGTCATTCCACGTACCTTGAGAAAATGTGGCTAGGACCGAAGCAGCATACTGGCACGAAATTTTTCATATTCAAAGCTTGTGGATGTGGATTCACATGGAATAAATCAGCCTAGTAGGTGGTGTGTTGGCTTATAAGACGTGAAGTTCAAACCCCAAACAAAACAAAGTATTAAAAAATATTTCTTCAGCGACTGCCTCTCAGCAGATTTCTGCCATAAACTCTGAAGGAAATAAAATTGCCATGAAATTGTCATAAAATTGGCGTTAGAAAGTGACTTTAAACTGCCACTCATGTATAGAATTAACACACACAACATAAGTGGTGTGAGAAGCTACGTCATAATCCTGACTGAAGGGTTGTAATGGCCAATTATGTATGTTTGTGTATGTATGATTGCAGTGAATTCAATAGAAAAATTGTTCGTAAATTTAATCAACTTTAAACGATAATTTCAGTTCAATAAACTCAATTTGCATTCATTAAGCATAAAACAACAATTCCTTCTTCTTTAAGAGCCTTAAAACAATAACCTTTTGACCTTCTCTGCATATGTACACAATTGCTATGACCCACTAGGCATTGTTCCATTTAATGTAACGAATAATGCAATAACGTTAAGCATTCTTAGCAATTAAATTGTTTAATGCAACGACAGTAAAATTATTGAATTGTAATCACTGCACAATAAATACCCCGGCATTAAATTCAATTCAGCAGCGAATAATTTGAAAACCACAATTAAATTGTACGTATCTGTCTATCTATACACATATGTACATACATAGATGGTATGTGTGGCTAAGTATGTGGGTGCATTTGATTGTATTTTAGGCCACGTTCATGTCAAATAATGCATTACAATTTAAAATGCCACTTGTCAGCCCATATAAGAACTCCTGCTTTTGCTGTTGTCGCTGCTGTTGCTGCTGACCACCGCAAAAGCAATTTGTTTTGTAATTGTAGTTAACTTACAGTGTCAGGCAAAAGTGTTTGAAAGCAGGCTTAAAAACCAAGTACAGTGTATTCTAACTTTGTTGAAAATGGATAACCTTTTTACTACCCCTTAATGCTACATAATATAATTAAAATTTTTTTTTTTTGTAATTATCATGGATTTTACTCCCAGTGACACAATTATTGATTACAACAAAAAAAAAACGAAAAAACTAAACAATTTTGAATGTTACATTACGCATGAAACCAATTGCTTGGAAAGAAAAAAGAAATGAGACAGAAATCTCCCTCTCTCTCTCTCTGTCTCTTAAAGTTCAATTGAATCAATGAAAATGTTAAATGGTTTTCATCATTCACGTATTCGTGTCACGTATTTTTCGTGTGTTGAAAATAAAAATTGAAATTCGTTTATTTGTGTTCGTATTCGTGTTTGTGAAATAAAGTGTCTGTGTTTTGTTATGTGTATGCAATGCCTGTTGTGTTGCAAATTAAAGTTTTCAACACGCAAACTGTCAAAAATTAATATAGAAATGCCAACATGTTCTGCTGCACATAGAAGTTGCAAAAGAAATCCTGCTGCCATACCACAGTATAAATCTGACACTTCATATTATTTGAAATTCTAGTTTTTCAATACAAATCAGCAGGGAATTTTAAAGAAAATATTTCTACAGTTTCTATTGTTTACCTTAAAGCTGCGTAGGTAAAGGTATTGAATAGGAATTTTCAGTTATTTACCTACTGCAGCTAGAATTATTGTATTGTTTTGATTTCGCTAGTGAGACCCAGTAAAAAATCTTGAGACCATTATGTTGAGATTCATACTTATTCAGGAGTCTCAGTGGATTTTTTTTTCAAACCGATAAATAGGACTCAAAGCAATGAAATATGTACGATTTTTTCCGATCTTTTTGACAATTTGTGTATTCGTCGTCAAAAACCGATCGTCTTTTGAGGTTACACTCGTCTTTTGAGGTCAGTCTAGGCAATTTTTGATATTCTGTTCTGATGTGTAGCTTATGCGAACGTCCTTTGAGGTCACACTCGTCTTTTGAGGACACTCAAGGCAATTTTTGATATGCTGCTCTGATAAGAAGTTTATTCCCATTTGAGCATTCTGTATTGCTCAAAACAAATGTTGGTCAGAAGTGGTAAGAGGCTATACGGCGATTGACGTAAAACTTTCCATCAACTGTTTTCTAAACAGTTTTTGACAGCGACGCAATATAGGGTCGCGCGTGGTCATGATGCAATGTTACGGCATCGTGTTTAGATGCATATCCAAAGCGTTCCTTGGCCAATGCTCGCTTTAAATGAATTAACTGTTGTCTGTACATATCTGCCGTAATATTATGGGCCGGTTTTAGCACCTCATAATGGATTATTTAGACTGAATGGATATTCTGTCTGGCTGTAGATTTTACGCGTTGCCTTTCATATATAATATCTTGCGTTTGGGATTGTCGTAATGAGTCCACTTTTCTTTGCCAGTAATGGTTTAATGCAAAAACGATTTCTTTTTTAAGCCATTTTAGACATGCAAAATCCTCTTTCAACGTCTCTCAGCCTCAGTTCATGTCACAAGCAGCTTTTGAGTAGATTATGTTATGTTAGAGGACGTGTTCTTGTCAATTAAGACAAGTACAGTGCCCGGAGGTCGAATTGACGCATTGTACAACGTCCTAGTTTCTCACACCACTTATGTTGTGTGTGTTAATTTTATATATGAGTGGCGGGACCTACAGTTTAAATTCGACTCCGAACGATAGATTTTTTGAGAAATTTTTCATGGCAATTTTATTTACTCTCAGAGTTTTTGCCAGAAATCTGCTGAGAGGAATTCGCCGAAGAAATCCTTTTTGTATTTTTGTTTTGATGTCTGGCCTGGGGCTCGAACCCTGGCTTTACGTCTAATAAACCAACACACTACCTACTAGACTACAGCGACCTCAAAATCAATTAAAACAATTCAAATTGCTGGAGATAATTATCATTTTCCACAATAAAACTAAAAAGTTTTTGAATTCTGTTGCTCAAAAAACTTGAAACTTGATGAAAATATACAAAAAAGGAACATAAAAACATAAGCATCATTATTTAAATATATTTTCTTTAATTTTCTTACCTTTTAGGCGAACAAAAAATTAAATTTTTAAAAATCTTAAAAAAAAGGATACATGGGCTGCTCTGAAAGTATGATAGCTAATCACAAACTATTTATAAAGTATTATTTCTTACATAAAACTACAAGTTGTATGATAAAAGTTTTATGAAAATGGTTAAAATTTTCTAACAAAAAATTAAGAAAAATATTTTTTTTTTAGAAAAAAATACTTTTCTTTCGATATTCAAAAAAATGCTTTAAGCATGATTATTAAAGGCTGCAAGACTTTGAGCTCATTTTTCGAAAAGGCGTAATAGGTGTAAATATATCATTTTCAAAGCGAATGATTCTGTTATCTCATACGTACGTAGTTGACCGAAATATTATCATCTGTAATAAAACATGGGACGAAACACATTTTTCTAATGCTTGCCTGTCACGTGAGATAAATATGAGAAGAGCAGTAAGAAAGACTCAACAACATTTCAGGAAACAGCTGCTAGCAATCTGCGTGAAAATTGGTAATATTTTTTCATCCCAAATTATTAAAGGTAGTTTCTTCTGTTCAAAGTAGTCCCATCTTTGGCGGTAAACATCCTGTTGTCATGTTTGTTGCTGCCAATACTTTCTTCAGTTCATAAGACGAGCTTCTAATTTCTTCTTCTTCAAAGTCTTTAGCAGCTGGAATATTAAATATATAATTAATATATAATCGGTCATTACAACCTTTCGTTATAAATTGGAAATGTCTGATCTGAGGTTTGAACCTTGGTCTGACGTCTAATAAGGTAACACGCTACATACTAGACTACAACTTCTTTAATCAATATCAAGAACATGTCAAGAATAGAAAATTCAATCTTTTCACTTTCGTCCCACACTTACATAACTTTCAATTCCTTCTCAAAAACCATAAATATTGTAGTATTTACGATAAAACTTCACAAAATCTTTGAAATCTTAAAAAAATTACATACACGACACCAAAAAATCCCTAGGAAAGTCGTATGTATGTATCAAAAATTATACATAAGCCAGAATTGTGAAGTTTTTGAATATTTTAATTCCTGTTTGAAATTTTCTTTTTTTATTTCGTGTAAAATAATGGCGATAACAATACTAACGAATTGTAAAAATATCAGGCATCCAACTTTTTCTGAATTAAAGTTATGTCATCTAAAAAATTGAAATGTTTCTTTTTTGATACAAAGCTCTTCTATGGTTAAGTCACTGGTATAAGTACAAAAGCTGCAGACAACAGCGGTTCTCAAAAGCAATGTATAGCTTATGTGTCTGCTCCATCGAGCCGTGACGGTCATTTAAAGGATGTTATATTCTAAAAATAATGGCATCAATAAGTATGTCAAACCAATACAAAATTTAAATGATTTGTCACACAAATTGGTACTTACAACCCTTCACTCCGGATTACGACCTAGTGTTTCACACCATTTATGTTGTGTGTATTAATTTCATATATACCGGCGGAACCTACAGTTTAAAGTCGACTCCGAACGACAGATTTTTGAAAAACATTTTCATGGCAATTTTATTTTACTCTCGAGAGTTGTTGCCAGATATCTGCTGGGAGGCAATCGTCTGATTGCCGATGTCCGATGTTTGGAACGTGGCCTCACGCCTAATGGGTCAACACTTTACCTTATATGCTATGGCTGCTACATATGATATTTCACACACACTTTGTATTGTTTAAATTTAAAGATAGGCAGCGCTTAATGAAAATCCATATAGAAATAGATTCAAAGTTGAAGATGCCATAAAGAGGAATTTCTTAGGCATTCAACTTTGTAATGCAATCTTTTCCTTTTTTCTTTAAACGGATCTTGTGAAATTCTCTTGCAAACAATTTAAAATTAAGGTCCTCTATACAAAACATCCTCCAAAAATTTTTCTCTAAAAACTGTTCATTCATTCACATCATATTCTATTTAAAATTGTAATCCAAAATAAAGCTGCCTTTGCACTAAATTTTGCCGGACATTATTTCATACGCTTCAAATGATTGTTGCTTTTCAAACACTTTCTGACTTTATCATGCCCATAATATGGCATGCAACGGCAATGCTCATCTTGTTGGCAGAGGCAACTGCTTAACGTATATTACAACCTGATGAAATATTAAATGGCAAGTGTGGTGGTAGTGGAGGCGGAGGAGGTGGTGTAGGTGCTACGAATGAGGTGCTGTGAATACGTATTTGATTTTAAGCTTAATTTATGCCCTTTGGAATTTATTACGTTTGCTCTCCTCTTATTTTGCTCTCTTGTTTGAATTGGTCAATGGTGTGTAAATTGAATGGGCGACGAGGACAACAACAGCTGGTCAGAATTTTTAATGGAAATGCAAAAATAAAAAAAACAAAAACAAAAAAGAGAAAGAGAAAGAAATTTTACTGAAAACAGTAAAAAAAGTTAAATTTAGAATATGATTTAAAATGTGAAAATATTTTTCCATTAACAGATGCATAAACATAAGCAGAGCACAGAGGGAGGGGGAGAGTATTTAGAAAAGTTTGTGAGTTTGTGTAACTGATTTAGATTTTTGGCAGGTGTTTTTGAAAAGCGTAAAAGTGTGAACAATTTGTATATCATACTCAAATAAACTGTATCTAAGGGATAAGAGGAAGAATATTTAGTATAAAATTGTTTGAAATGAAATTTTTTAACAATTTGAATGTGCAAATCTATAACCCAGGAATTCAGATCCATAGAACGATAATGAACTAAAAATAAAATATGATTCCCCTTTATTTTACACTTTCACTTTCAAGTATTCTAGCTTGATGGCGGATTATAATATGTGAATTAAATATCCTTTCGGTACCAAGCATTTAATTCAGTCCATAGATCGTAAACGACAGTTGTAGTACAGAGTGGGCTCGCTTCCAAGTCATAGGTTTAGCTTAGATGATGTATACTTGCCAATTACAGTATCCGGAGTCCAGTTGACCCCATTGTACCACGTCCTAAAGGGCAGAGGATAATATGGGAGATAGGGAAAAAGGCGAGGAAGTAGGAAAGGGAGAATAAGGAAGCAGATGGTCATTGCTACCACAATAGCTGTACGAATGGGTAGCCCGAGCTGTTGCTAGTGATTCAGTCTATCCCTATTAGTGTCGTTTTCTTTAGTTGGAAACGCTAATAAACACCAGCCTTCATCTCACAGCCTAGTGGGCTAGTATATTACAACCCTTCCGTCAGAATTACGACCTAGCTTCTCATACTACTGTTTTGTTTGTTGATTTTATAAATCAGTAGCTGGACCTACAGTTTAAAGTCGACTCTGAAGAATAGATATTTGAGAAACATTTCCCTCGGAGTTTGTGCCAAAAATATATTGCGAGGCAGTCGCCGAAAAATATATAGAAATTTCTGACCTGGGATTTGAACCGTGGACTCAGTTATAGGAAGACAAACACTACCTAATATAGCACGGCGTCTACTACGGCCTTGAACTCTTTGCCATCAGTCGTAGTGACTTCAAAACCGTGATAAGCCGGGCACCACCTAGTCTAGCGTCTGAATGGCGGCTGTTAGAAAAGCATACACTTCGTGGTATTAAAGCCACGCAGATGAGCCTACAATCTGGCCAGAGTCCTTCCCTTTGAGTCCTCACTGTACTTTCAACACTGCCCAACATGGGTACACATGTGTACAGGCATGGAATAACTCACAGGAACTTCAATAGAAACTGTAGTGAGAACAGAACGTGTCCGTTTGAGTCCTCATTTCACTTTCAACACTACCACATGCTTGAAAAATGCTTACAAATGGGCAGCGAGTGGGAATACTTCACATGAACTTCTATAGAAACTGTAGTGACAACAAAGAACAATATCCGGTACTTTGAAAGATTTTTGGGCGATCAGTATAGAAAGTGTCCAGTCATTTAGACAGAATCCACACATTCATAAAACTCTTAGAATGGATAGTAGATGTCAGCCAGGAGTTATAAATGTGTGATGGAGTAGGTACTTTCGGTGTTGTAGTGGCACCCAATTAAACAGTGCTCTTTGATGCGGCAGCCAAAGCTATCCTTCTCTATTTCATGCTGAATAGACTAGCAAACGAACACCGCTTGCAAATATTCAAGTTTTCTTATCAAAATTGATGTAAAAATAGTCTGATCTACCCTATAGTTACATATTCTATAATTAATTCGTACAGGCTATTCTATTTTTTCCCTTCATTCTTTTGGTCTCTACATTATTTTAAAACTAGAGCTGAACCTTCTTTTTCGTTCCATTCATGTTATTTTAGAAAAACAATACCGAAACGAATGCCTGAAATTCTTGATATTAAATACTACGATTTCTATTTCAATTCCTCTCCTCTCTTCTATTGTCTTTGTTTTTTTTTTTTGTTTCTTTCAAAAAGAAAAACAAAAGGAATCCCAAGTAGTTTTGCCTGTAAATCTAGTGGCACATTTTCTATTTTTTGAGCATTTCCTCTCACAACGTACATACATATGTACGTACGATACGTACATATCTGAGTGTGACAAAGTAATAAAAAATGATATGAAAAGTATTTTTTTTGTTGATGCGCTTAACGCATATCAAATATTTGAACATTTTCGTATGACAATACCAGATAAAATTTAAAACCCCATTTAACAACCCACTACACATTCGAACGAACGTTTTGTACGTATGGTATGCTGCATGCAACTGGGAAATATCAAATTTCGTGTATTTCTTCTCTTTCACTTTGCTGTGCATGAAAGTTAATGCAACATGAAACATGCAACAGACGTTAGACGATAGACGGACAGAGTCATAAAATTATATTTTATTATGCGTACATGGTAATTTTATCATGCCATTTGCCAGATCATTACAAAAATATTTTGAATAAAGACGACACATGCAAGCAAACTGTATACATACGTAGAGACAGACGACTGTTGCATGTTCATGTGGCACATACATATATGTATGTATGTACGCTTACGTATATTTGCCTTACAACAAGGTGTCAAATTGCTTTTGAAAACAAAGGAAAAATAACAGAAAAGTTGAGGAAATATTTTTTAACGTCAACTGCAGCTTCACTACTCAGTTAAGATTGACCAGCATCAGGTTTTTCATTTCTTTTTTGTGTGTTTTTTTTGCTCGTTAGTTTTTCCTACATTTATTTTCTTTAATGTTCACACTTTAGCACATTTACCATTTTAATGTCTTGTAAAATGGTCATAAAAATACTTGACATCTCATTGTAAGCCATTCCTCTTCAGCAACACCAACAGCAGCAGGTTTCACATGACAAGTGTGTTCAAAGTAGTTTAAGAATTTTGTTTTTCAAATGAAGGGGGCAAAGAGGAAAGAAAAGAATCATAATTAATGGCCATGCTTAGAAGATGGGTTCACATAATTATTAAAAAAAATATAAGAAATGAAAATGTTTTCTTTTCTTTTTCTTTCTGTTGTATTTTAAGAAAGAAGGGTCAAGGAATATTAAGTTTTGCATTTAAATTCAAATGTTTTCAAAAGTAGAAAACATTTGTAAATGAAATGTTGTAAGAGATAGGAAAACTTTTCTAAGATATTTGTTTAAACTATTTATAAATTGGTAAGAAAAGTAATAGTTTTGTCCATAATCTTACTTCCAAAGTCAGATTTATTTCAGTTAGGAGGATTGTTGGATAATAATTTTCAGATTAGATTTACTTATGAAGAGATTTTTAGTTTATTACTGAAACATAGGCAAAAATTGTGTTGTCAAAACTCAAGATACATGCATGCATATATACCAGAGATCAGCAATGAAACGCTTTTTCGCTACTCATAAGTACTCATGAAATTTTGAGTATGAGTGAGTCAACAGTATTGAAATCCAAATACTCTGATTCATTCCTACTCAATACAAAATTGATTTATAAGTACAAGTTGCAATTAGTATGAGTACACCGTTGACATCAAACTAATAACATTCGTACGCCTACTCATGATTCATACGCCTACTCATTTAGATTCATAAATTTAGAAAAATACTTATAATACTTATAAATGATGCCAGTGATTCGAATTGTTGTTGTTGCATTTACAAAGAAAGAAGAAAGACACATAAACAAAAAAGATAAAGACAGCAAGCGGAGCAAACACACAACCTTCTTGTGAGTATTGTAGTGTTCGTACACGAATCATACTTATTTTGTGATTCGTGTATACGATGAGTCGTGGAGGGTCTAAATCAATAACATCATGTGTATAGTTGAGTACAAGTACCATGAGTATTTCAAACTTTTAGTATGAGTAGTATGAGTATGACATTAAAATAAGTATGAATGCGTATAAGTATCAGAAATTAAAAGTATGATTCGAATCTACTTAGCGTTTTGAATACTCATTGCTGACCTCTGATACATACATACACACATAATTGGTCATTACAACCCTTAAGTCAGAATTACGACTTAGTTTCTCACACCACCCATGTTGTGTATGTTAATTTCATACATGAGTGGCGGAACATACCGTTCAAAGTCGAATACGAACAGTAGATTTTAAAGATACTTTTTCGTGGCAATTTTTATTTACTCTCAGAGCTTTTGCCGGACAACTACTGAGAGAAAGTTGCTGCAGAAATATTCAAATTTCGTTTTGTTGGAGATGTCTGGGCTTTGAACCGAAGCCTCGTGTCTAATAAGGCAGCACACTACTTACTAAACTACGGCGACTGAGGATATAATTGTAAAATTAATACATTTTAGATTGGTTGGATGGCTTGGATCCCCTTAGAAATTTCATTGGAAGGCCATTGAGCAACTTTTCTTACTTTATTCGTAATCCACAAAAAGCATTGAACCAACCAGTAGTGCTAACATAACTGATAATGGCATCTAGAATCATATTCAGAATTTAGTCCTGAACTCGAAAAATATGATCTTCCAAGCAGTTTTATCCATTAGGTACGGATAATGGCACAGCCGCCATTAAATTTAGCTTCTTGGGTAGACACAATTTGTGTTCAGAAGTCTCATGCAGTGGAGTTGTTGTCTATTACATCACATAAAAGTATCAAATATTGTTGAGAGTGCATATATGTATGCAATTATTTTCTAGATCTGAAGGCTATGACTGTGATAGGATAGTGCACTATCTTACAAAAGAATGGGAGAATTTGATCTAGCTGGCACTGAGCCATTTTAGGGCATTGCATAGACCAATTGGAATAAAAAATAAAAATTTGCAGGGAGGGTGAATTTACTAGTCAGCATTAAGCTAAACCGTTCCTAAATCTAGGAACTCTTCAAAGAAATAAATTTCTACGAGACCAACATCTGCTGTTCTTGTGAAAGTGACATTAAGAGTGACTTTGTCCTGTAGAAGCAAGACAACTTACGACTGATATTAGGTGATATTTTCATTCCTTCAAACACTACTTGAACTTCTTAAACGCCTTAGCGCGTCATTTAACGTACAATGCTTTGCACAAACGGTGTTCTACGCCCATAAAGCTTTCAAGCCTCCAATAATAACGACCACTTAGAGAAAAAACTTCAACGTTATTTAGCAGATGATTGTATTTCAAGTAAAGTCTGCATAGAGTAGAGAATTCTTCTCGATAATCAAATATTTTTAAGTAGTACTCGTGTGACTGATAATGTACTTTTGTGAGTTACTGGCCAGTGGATACGCACATTGTAATACGGAGGGAATTCTTCCCATTATTCGTTTATAGAATGCTCTACCTTTGTGCAGGCATTTTTCATGCTACTTATAATACAAAGCAACTCAAACTTGATTTCCACAAACTCTACTTTCTAGTTCTTCCCATAATACAGTGCAAAAGTGGAGGATATTCCTAAGTAAATACATACATACATAGCTGTTCATTACAACCCTTCAGTCAAGATTACGACCTAGCTTCACACGTCACTTATGTATGTTGTGTGTGTTAATTTTATACATGAGTGCCAGGATCTACAGTTTAAAGTCAACTTCGGGCGACAGATTTTTCAGAAACTTTGTCATGGTAATTTTATTTTACGCCCAGAGTTTTTGCCAGCAATCTGCTGAGAGAAAGTCGCCGAGGAAATATTTGTTCATATTCGGTTTTGTTGGGGATGTCTTAACTGGTGTTTGAGCCGTATCCTTACGTCATAAGCCAACACACTACCTACTACACTACTGGATATTCCTAAGAAAACAATAAAAAAACTAGTCAAGAGTTTTTGTTGGCCACATGTGGAGCCTTGCCCGATCCCTGCTTAGCCATGTTAAACGCAAAACACAAATTTGTTAATCTGAAGTATATCCTTCTGTGCAAGTCGTTCAGATTACATGACATCCAACAATCTAAATAAATCATCCAAAAGCCTTTCATACAGGATAACATCAAAAGATAACATCATAGAAAAAATTGGTATCTCTTGGGAGAGGGTGAAATCAATATGAATGTTCTTTTTGTACTTTTAATTCGGCGACGTACAGTAACGCTATCATTATAGGAACCACTATAGCAGGCTAATCAACTGCTTATTACAGAAAAATATACATTCGATTAACGAAATTAAATGAAGAGAAAGAGAGGCTTTAAGTCAACCCTGTGCTTATGTTAAGCTATATTGCCTTCTTTGACATTCTGCATACACACTTTAATTTTCTTAATTGTTCCTGTATCCATTTCTCCATTTTATTATTTGAAAGACTTGACAACAAATGACGCATTTTTATGAGTTTTATCGTTCAAAAATAGAAACAAAAACTAAATTTCATTAACAAAGTTCGGAGAAAAAGGTATTTTGAAGGATTACATGTATTACAGATACAACTATAGAAGGATTTATAAATCAAATCTAAATGCTAAAATTATTATTATTTTCATCCTTTTATGTTTTGGATTTGGCTTTGCCAGAAGAAGAATCATAAAATGTTATGAAAATATTAACAATAATACACGTAATGTGAACACAATGCAAAACAATAACAACACAAAAGGCATTAAAATAAAAGAAGAGGCAATAAAAGCTGATGACCAAAATAGAAAATTAAATAAGCTTAAGGGCCTGAAAGTATGTTAGGAAATTAAGGTTGAAAATAAATTAAATAAATGCTACATTTTGTTATTATTGTTAGTGTTTGTATTGCAACAAATTATTAAAACAAAATCAATAAATATTAACGTAAGCAAATAAAAGTAATTCATGTCGATGTGATTTAGAAAACTTATCTGCATGTCAGAAGTTATTACAATTTGTTGTAAAAATTTTTAGAGAGAATTGTGAAAGGAAAGGTGAAGTGGATCTTATTGGTAACTCTTTAATAAGAGACAAATGACAAAATCCTCCATTGTTCATTAGAACTTGGATTTCCTTTTGAAAATAAGGACACCGACCGATCATATCTCTATGCGTGTAAGGAATTGGTGAAACATAATGACAGATTACTTTGAAAACTTGACTCTATAAAGCACGTTTGTAGGTCTAGACAGCTGCCCTATCACCAAATTACATTCTTACGAATCTTAGTAGCAGATAAACATATCTTATTCCTCTCTGATGCATCGTTAACTTCATAGTAATTCTTCTGTAAAGACTCTATCACATGATCATTAATACCTTCGTCTGGCAGTCAACCAAGGAGGCAAGCTTGAACACATCACCTTTCTTTAGCAACATTTTCTTACGTTTTTCGAGTTCCATGCAAGTTGCTTTAATTGCCTTCATTGCCATCAAGAAGGCTCTCGCAGTAAATGAGAGTAAAAGGTGATCAAGTCCCACGTTACGTCTGACAAATGCCCAATCAAAGAGATGCCGTTACCAGCGAAAGTGATCAAAATCAATTTCTCCAATAGGCAGCTGGGCAGCAGACATCTTTCTCGAGAGGCGAAATTAATGTTCAACAAGTTCTTTCATTCTCCCCTTAAGCATGGACGCTGTTATACACCAATTCATCAGGCGATGATTTCCGCAATCAATGCAATAACGAGTAGGTGAGGTACCCAGTTGGCAATTTAGTAGCAAAGGCAACCCTCATGCTATTAATGCTCTAAAGCCGCTTATCCATCCACATTTCTGGTATATGCGTGCATTTGGAAAATATTACGTATCGATGCAGATGTCCTGAAAGTATTGGAGAGCAAAGATTTACTGAGGATCTTTAGTCCTGTGCGTGTTTGTGATAATTTTTACTATCAAACGAACAATGAGCTGTATGAGGTCATAAATGATAGGTACACTTTTCAGCGTATTAAAATCCAGTGATAATTAAAGTTCAGGGATTCGACCAGGTCTTTCAAATATAAGATGTTTTGACGAGTCGGATTTCTAATGGGAATATCGGTGGATGTAGGCCTAGATAAGGCCTTTGCTTGCATTTAAAGGCTCAGGTTGAGTAAGTTCTGTCATCTATTGGTGTTATCACTTGATGATCGAGATTGCGTTTATCAAAAGGATATATTCCGCAGTTTAATCGTTTTTGGAAGAAATTCTAATTCTATAGGTCCTATTGAAGTTCAACATAAAAAAACTATCCAATCGTAATTTATTTTGCGGCTTCACTTCTTTTTGTTCTGATTAAAACAGGTCTTTTCATTTTCGAATCTTCTGGGTTATTTTATCCAAGATATCCTTATAATGTGGTCGATCCAATTGTATTTCATTTTTCAAATTTTGTTGCGGATTGGTGATTACCAGTTATTTCTAAAGATCTCTGTAGGAAATTATCAACAGAAAAGTTTTACGAATATTTCCAGCGAATTTTTAAAATCAAACTCATAGTTGATCGGGTTTTATAAGAAAAGAGAAAGCAAGAGTAGGTAAGAGTGGTAGCTTTGATACCAAAACTCACTTGAGCATGCATTCCACCAAACTCATGGAAGAAATTGGTTAGCGCAGGAACTGCCTAACAAAGCGGGGGATAATTTTTAACACTTTAAATGCTCAGTATGCCGCAGAGGAATGTCTTTACATAAGTGGCCGATTATGGACTCGTGTTTCCAAGAAAAGAAATCTGAACACCTTCAACTCCCTTGTTTGCTGACTGTTAACTTGTAAGGGTTTTCGATAACCTGGTCTAAAGCAACTCCTTTTTCTAAACTGGAAGATGGTGTATATGATTCATGATATTGTAAGTTAATGAACTAGAAAGTAAGCTCCCAAGGGACAGAGCAGTTTCTTTGCAAAAGCTGTAAAGGTTGTGGAAAATCACTTCCAGTTTTCGGTCAAAGGGATTACAATTAGAACGAACTGCTGACTAGTATATACTAGTAGTATACTATATATACATACATAGTACTCTATATCTATCTGTCTATAGTAGTCTATAGAGTACTGTTAGGAAATTTACCAATACTGTTACAAATGGGCATTATGGGCATTAGATATCCTCATGGTACCCCTCTAAGGCTAAGCATTTTGTTCTTGATCTAGTTTTAATAGAAGAGACCTTATATTGATAGAGAATAGAATTGTAATTTATTTATTTATTTAATAAATTCTTCTCGAATATTGTTTTTTAAAATGAAAAAGAAAATCCAATTTCAGCACTTTAAACAATAACTCTGAGAGTGCATTTAAAATTTCATTCATTTTTTTTTTTTGTTGAAAAATTGAAAGTTTTTATCGTAAAAAAACAAAGGAAAAAAATTCTTGTATGTATTTATTGCTCCAGTTATTTAACTACGATATTAAAAAAAATAAATAAAAAGAAAATAAAGAAAATGAATTTAAAATTTCATATTGAAAATTTATAAAATATGTACCTCCTTGACGATAAATGCATGCCATACATGGCAGCAACAGCAACAGAACACAAAGCACGAGAGTGCGAGGAAAGGGGCGAAATAGAAAGGATTGAAAGAGGCTTGTGTGTTTGTGTACGCACATGCATGTTGGGTTATAAATTTTCTATCTATAGTTTTCCAATTCATTGCATTTTAATGCAAAACATAAATATGCATGACATTAAAATAACCCAGTAAACATTTTCACTAGCAAAACACCACACAATGCTGAATAGAATTATGAATGCATTGAAAATTGAAGTGAAACCAAAAAAACAAAAAAAACATTTTGCTGGGTTCTGTTGTTAAACAATTGCATACAGGGCATAAAATTCTTTTTTTCATTGCTTTGGTTTTGGTTTTGTATGCCTGCCTGCCTGCCTGTGTATTGAAAGGAATTATATTTTCTCTCTTTCGCCTTTTTTAATTATTTGTTTTCTGTTTTGAAAATTCCCCTCCCGCCCACTCTTACCATTTTGAATATTTATACGAGCGTTTGCATTTAAAAATTTGAACCTGCATTTATAATGCCCTGGTAATTTTTTATATTTTAATTCGGGTGTTATTTTCTACACCACATGTGCAAATGTCACCGTTTTTTGTGTTATTGTTCGATAACAAACCTTAAAATGGTGCAAAAGAAAATGTTTAAAGATATAGGGAATGTTATTTGGTTCACGCAATTATTTTGAATGTGGCTTACCAAAGAAACAGAAACCCAACGAAATAAATCAAAAATAATGGGACACTGATAACGCATCTGTAAGAATAAATTTCATTGTAAAGGGATTTTTTTCTTTAATTTTTTATAGTAAAAGGACGTGGCACTATATGAGCATATGGTCCTGCATAATGTAAACTGCACGAATATAGAATTATTTTGTATTTTCTTTGTTTGTTTGTAGTCGCCTAGTAAGCAGTGTGTTGGCTAGGCCATAGTTCCAACCCCAGATCATATATCTCCAGCAAAAAAAAATATTAAAAAATATTTCTACAGCGACTGTCTCTCAGCAGATTTCAGGCGAAAACTCTACGAGTAAATAAAATTACAATTGCCTCGTTTGTCGACATAATGCTCTTCTTTAACGACGCCGCACAGAAATTAGTTCAACGGTGTATAAACTCAGCTCCATTTCGTCCAATTAAACGGCCTTCAAACGCTTGACGCAATAAACCGATTTTGGCATGAAATGTGTGGCAATTTGCAGCATCCTGTTGAAATCAAACAGCGTTCTCATCAATGCCATGATGGCCGGGTACAAAAAAATCGGTTAGCATGGTGCGATAGATGTCTGCATTGATCATAATATTTGAGCCGTCTTCATTTTCAAAGAAATATGGGCCAAGACGCCCTTAATGGGTGCATTGGCTTCTGTAAGACCACGTGTGGGTTTTCTGAAACTCAAATGCGGCAAATTACCGTACCCACTAAAAATGGTTCTTGCCGAAAATCGGCATCATCTTGGACAACTCTTGAACCAATTGAGCTTTGTAAGCCGTCATACTGAGATCACACATACATACATAATTGGTCATTACAACCCTTCAGTCAGGCTTACGATCTAGTTTCTCACACCACTTATGTTGTGTGTGTTAATTTTATACATGAGTGGTGGGACCTACAGTTTAAAGTCGACTCCGAACGATAGATTTTTTAGAAACTTTCCATTGCAATTTTTATTTATCCTCAGAATGTTTGCCAGAAATCTGCTGAGAGGAAGTCGCCGAAGAAATATTTTTTTGTATTTTGTTTTGATGTCTGGCCTGGGGCTCGAACCCTGGCTTTACGTCTAATAAGCCAAATTCAACAATGATGAGTTGATATTGATGGATTCTCATGCACACGCAGTCAGCCACAGCTTCGATATTTTCGGCTGTACGCACTGTACGGGCATGTTGACACCTTGGCGCATTAGCAATTAAATTACGAAGTTTAGCAATAAACTTACTTATACCGGGCACTGTTGGTTCTTCTCTGTAACCAAATTTTGTACGACATTTTCGTGCAATTTCCGATCAATTGTCTTTGTTTTGGAAACAAATTTCCAATAAATCCCAATGTTGCTCAAACGTAAATCGATTCTTTTGTTTGAGTGGAGACAATATACTGAATTTGGAAACAGAAAAGACTGACATAGGTATTGCGAGATTCGAAATAAATGATGGTTAAAATTTAAATCGATAGATGGTCCACCCGATATATTTTTTTTGCCTTAATTATTGGGTAGTGATGAGATTAAGGATAAAGTGCAAAATTTTGGAGAAAAAAAAACCAATACGTTAATTTATATATCCAGCATTGCGTTGGACAAAATTAAATGAATTAAAGCTTAAATGACTTAATAACATACCTTTTTTGCCAGTCTTAAATCTCTCATATTATTCTCTATTTGCAGCACTGCGTGTGGTAATTATTTTCATATGTTGGACAATCGTTATTATAAACAGGGTAACATTGCTATTGAATATCGCTTGCAATTGCCATGTATTTATAGTTTGAAAACTTCCATTGAACCATAAAAAATTTTAATACATTTTTTTCGGCCTGTTTCCAACGTATAATTTATTTAAAAACAATTTTTTTTTGTATTCTTTTCTGCATAGCAATTTTTATTTCAATTTTGTAACCGCAATATGGAATTTATTATTTTTAATTGCTTCTCTCCATAATAAATGCAAATAATTTCGAAAGTGTAAATTATTATTAAAAAATTATAATAATTGCATATGCTGTATATAATAAGTTCATTTATTTATAATTTAAATAAATTTAAGTTTTTTTTATTCCACATTCTGCAAATAATTTGAATTTTAATACAAAAATAAATCTCCACTTTAGTTTTTATTCTGTGAGGAGTACTCGGCATAAATTTACTGCCACTAATTTTCTTACTCCTCTACACGGTTTTTTTTTACTTTTTTTTGTTGTTTGTACGCATTTAATACTGAGATTTACTACATATTTACAATGTCGTAGTTTTTTTAAAGCATTTTTTCTATTATTTTGCTAAACGAAGCGTAGTTTATTTATTTTACATTAAATATGAGTGGCTGGCAAAAAAAAAAAAAAAATAAAAAATAAAAAAGAAGCAAA
The DNA here is from genome assembly GCA_936449025.2 of Sarcophaga subvicina. NCBI lineage: Eukaryota > Metazoa > Arthropoda > Insecta > Diptera > Sarcophagidae > Sarcophaga > Sarcophaga subvicina. The sequence goes on along the minus strand of OW388082.2, from coordinate 99,917,225 downwards.
TTTAATAGAAAATAAATTAATAACAGACTGAGGCGGCTGACTGCTTGCTTGCGAGGCAGACATACTATTTGAAAAAGGGAGTTTAAAATAAGGGAGTTTTATTGCATAAAAGTACAGAAGAAAAGCAAAAAAAAAATGTATTAAAACAGGCTTAAAAATTGACATTAAAAGACAATTACAAATAAACTGCTGAAGACGTGTGGGTATACAAATCAACAGAGTCCATAAAACCTTGCACTCGTTAATGGAGGTGTGAATGTTTACTGATTTACAGAATTTACAATCTGGGGCAAATCCATTACTTACTTACTTAATTGATCATTACAACTTTTCAGTCAAGATAACCACCTAGCTTCCCACACTAAATACTTTGTGTGTGTTAATTTTATTCAAGAGTAGCGGGATCGAACTACAGATTTTTTTGAGAAACTTTTCTTGGCTATTTTATTTGCTCCCAGATTGCAAAGAGGCAGTCGCAGAGGAAATATTTTTTCATATTTTGTTTTATTCATTATGGTTGAGCTAGGATTTAAACCACGGCTTCGCATCTAATAAGCCAACACACTACCTACTTAACTACAGTGCCTTCACATTACTTTTGGCAAAACATCATGTATATTATTGAGCTGTTTCCCACAACATGATAGTCGTCGTAGTCTAGTAGGTAGTGTGTTGGCTTATTAGACGAATAAGCAAGGGTTCGATCTACAGGCCAGACATCAAAACAAAATACAAAAAGTATTTCTTCGGCGACTTCCTATCAGCAGATTTCTGGCAAAAACTCTGAGAGTAAATAAAATTGCCATGAAAAGTTTCTCAAAAATCTGTCGTTCGGAGTCGACTTTAAACTGTAGGTCCCATTAACACACGTAACATAAGTAGTGTGAGAAACTAGGTAGTAATCCTGACTGAAGGGTTGTAATGACCAATTATGTATTCCCACAACAACCCAAAGACCAATATGGTATGGCATATCGGATATGAAAGTTGACATGGATATGGAAAATATTGCCATTCAACATCCTAAAGTTTACCGCCCTTGTGGACACTTGAGAGCACAATCAATGAATTGGCTAATGCAGAATTTTAATGGAACGAGGAAATATGAGCGTTTCCCGACACATATTGAAACCTACCTTTTCCTAAGCTAGAGAATAACAAAACATGACAATGGTTATTACAGTCGCAAATATGAAATTCAAAAAAACTCTCAAATTGTTCATTGTTAATCCATGTGCTTTCTGTATATTCTTTCTTCAAATGGTTGATAACTCTTTGGTGATTAATGGCTAGTTCCCTCATAACGTACAAACAGCTGTTAAGCTTCATCGGCTTCTTTAGCGATACGGCGAATAGAGGGAAATGAACCTTGAACATTAAAACTATTTGACCGAAAGCAAGCAATTCATTTCACTGCTATTTTTCTGCTTGAATTGGGTTACCCATTTAGTTTTATCAAACATGCCAGTCTAGCAAGACTGTAAGTTGTCCTTAAGCGTTATTTCTTCAGCGAAAGATCTGTCGTTGCAAATACGAAGCATTTAATAACCCAAGAATGCATAAAAAACTAACAACAACTGTGGTGATTCAAACATGGCAAGCATTACTCAGTAATTGATCTTATCATACTAATGGGCATGGTATTGGCAAAATTATAAAGAAATTTGAAGAGACTGCCCGTGTTAAATATCGACGCCTAACATTCTAAGTCGAAAAAGTGTGTTTCGACTTATGAGCTCTCAAAGTTTTCACGCGACATACGACCATATGTGTATTCTAGGAAGATTTTTCCCTATAACTTCGGAACGGATCGTCGCATCTTAACCAAATTTTGACAGTATTTAAGTTAGAGAACGTAGAATTTAAAAATGTAAGAACATTACAAACGTTCTAAGTACGCTTAGGACGTTATAGAATGGAGGCTCGATATGTAATCAGACATGTGCATTTTTGCAATGTACACACTTCCGCAAATTTTCCTTTGGTAGAGCAAATATAGCGGATAATCCCAATGCATCGATATGCCATGGCTTTCTTAGTAATTGGGCCTCTCGTCCATGTCACTGTGGTGTACTTTGCGTATGGATTTGCTTCTCCATCCATTATTTGAAAGTAACTAACGGCGTGGATATGCTTGTTGGTTGGAAACAACAGGTTTCCATTGCTGATTTTTCAAATAAAATTTTCTTATGCGAAGAAGCTTATTTCTCTCGCGATAGTTACATAAACTAACAAAATTTTCACATATGGGCTCGAAAACCCACATTATGATCGTGGAAGAGCCATTCTGTTTGGAAATTATGACAGTTTATGTGTATTATGGTCTGATGGTGTTAATTAAAAGTATTTTTACGAAAAAATACCCCTAAAGGATCATTCACGTCTTCAATTCAGAGCGCCTATGGTCGAACAATAACTGAGTTGCCTTGGCCTGCAATGGAAGTCTACAGGCTGGATGGTGTATTGCTTCAACAAGACCATGTGACAATCCACACAAAGTGCGGAAATAACGTATAGAGTAATTTCACATTTAGGCGTCCCATTTAGGAAGCTAATTGGCCACCAATATCATGCAATTTGTCACCGTTAGACTTTTTCGTGGAGCCGGAGTATAGACCATGTTTATGCGGATCGTAAACATACGTTAGAGCACTTCAAAATCAGCATTCATTAAGTTATCTCTGTTCAAATGGTAGGAAACTACATCAAAGGCATCGATTGCTGCATTCAATCCAGAGGCATTCATTTAAAATGTTTTTGAGTCAATAAATAGGGCTCATATTCCAAATTATAAAAAAATGTTCTTTTTTCTCAGATTTCGCGATTCATTACCCAGTTGAAGAAAACTTATTCAGTTTCGTTGAATGTTCAAAAGTAACAATCTTATTGGGGTCACCCTTTACTGCCTACATACTCATACAGTTACAAAAATAAAACTCACGCATACATATTAACAATTTATATGACATTGTATTGGTATTTAAAGCAGTTTATTAACTGCTTTGTAGCAGTTTTTTTCTTTTTTTCACAAGTCATGTTTTTTATAGTTTTGTACTGCTGCCGCTGTTGTGTTATATGCTTACAGGGTAGATGTAGTCGTTGTAATATTGGTTGCTCGCTGGTGCAGTTTGATGTTTGCCTCAGTAAATAATAATAACAACAGCAAATATGAAAAAAAATTTCATCATAAATTAAAAAGCAAATTACATTATGATGAGGAAATTTTCTTTTTATGATACCCCTCCCTCTCCTCTTACCCAGGCATTATTTGCCTACGACTTTATTTAGTTCTGGTACTTTTGCTATGAAAATAATTTATTTTTTACATCAATTTACGTTGTTTTCCTGAGCGTAAAGTTCAGTGGAGTTTATGTTAAAATTAAAAGAAGTTTGTAGAGGCAGGGAGAGACAGTTGAAAAAAATTAATTTTAATAAAAGCTACAAGAAAATGTCATTAGTAAAGAAAATAAATGCTTAAAAGCAGGCAGGACTTTAAGAGTTAAATCACATTTTTTTTTTAATTTTTAGATTCAATTGTAAATACTTACAGAGACAGTTTTACGACTGTTATATATGAACGTGTATGACTTACCTGAAAAGAGAGAAAAAAAAATAAATAAAAATAAAAATTAATTTTTAATTTGAATAATTTTTTTAATATTTTTTTTAAATTTAAAAACTAAAGCATTAAGCCTTATGGGTATAAAGTTTGTATATGATTACTTTGTATTTGTATAACCATAAAAGCCAATCCCCTTGCCATTCTGTCGTAAAAATTTATTCCCTACCATTTTTTCTTTCTCTTAAAACGACTTGAAAGTTAAGTGAACTCTTTTTTTTGTTACTGCAAATCATGGCCACCGTAAATAAACAGCAGGATAGTTTTGGAGTTCATGTAGAAGTAATTTTTCTTTATGGCCAGTAAAGAGGCCTGCCTCTGCGGTACTACAAATATGGCAGAATAAAAAGAAAAAATGCCACAAAATCTGTGGCTGTTATAGCAACAGCATTAATATTATTCACTAAAATATTTTTGCTGGTAACGTCAGTATTAATAATGGCCTACAGGGAACGCTAATATTTGTTTAAGTAAATCACGTACATTTCATGAAATATTGTTGAAATACTTTACCAACACATTGTATCATTAATAACATCATTAATAATTTTTCATTACAACAATTGCTACAAAAACATTTGTTTTATACGCATTTTAAATATTTGCATGAATTTTGATTATTTTTTTCTTCCACCGCCAACAACTGTCAGAAGAAGCATTGCTGTACACCATAATGAAATCCACATGAAGTAAATATGATGCATGCTTATGGTAATACTTGAGTTTATTTTTTACTTTTTTTCAAGGTATTTTTTTAAACAATTTATTACAGCGATTATATATGGCGTATACGTGTTATTAATAAATTAATAATAATCATACGTCTAGGTATGCGAAAAAATTTCGTTTGTTTTTTGTTTTTTTTTTTTTATATTAAATTCTGTTATGTCATACAATGGAAGTGCATTTTTTTACTCAATAGCTGACTGACAGATTCATTAACGCTTTAACCATAAGCGTGAAGTTACAAAGCTTAATAAGATCACGTACGTAGTTGCATTTTTTTGATTTCGAGTAACACGATATCTACTGTGTTGTCTTAAGGCCATAACAAATTGTGCTCGACAAATATGGGCATGGTCTTCTTATTCTTCACGACCCCTAGCAACAATAGCATTTTCGCAGAGTTTGCCCAATTCAACTCCAGACCTTATCAGGAAGGTTATATCAAATTATTTAGTGAATGAGATGTAGGCAGCAGAGATCAGTTGTGAATCGGTTTTTCGCTACTCATAAGTACTCATGAAATTTTGAGTATGAGTGAGTCAACAGTATTGAAATCCAACTACTCTGATTGTTTTATAAGTACAAGTTGCAATGAGTATAAGTACAACGTTGACATCAAACTCATAACATTCGAATTATGTTTGATTCATACGCCTACTCATTCAGATTCATAAATTTAGAAAAATACTTATAATACTCATAAATGATTCGAGTGATTCGAATCATTCATTAATATTTACAGTCTTAGTTGTTGTTGCATTTACAACAAAAGAGGAAAGAAAAAGACAAAGACAGCAAGGAGAGCAAACACACAACCTTCTTGTGAGTATTGTAGTATTCGTACGCGAATTATACTTATTTTGTGATTCGTGTTTGAGTACTCATAGAGATTCGAAATCAATAACTTTCTGCATATTGTTATAAGTACGATGAGTACTTCAAACTTTGAATATGAGGAGTATGACATTAAAATAAGTATGAATGCGTATAAGTATCAGAAATTATAAGTATGATTCGAATCTACACATCGTTTTGAATACTCATTGCTGACCTCTGGTAGGCAGGCATTAAAATATATCTGAAGCGGTTTTAATATAAAAAAATCACCTTGTCAAGCCAATGTCTTCTAAATTACCGAGTAGACCAAAGGTCTTCTCGATATCTGGCCCAATTAAAAGAAAAACAAAGAATAAGATGTAGTTTGAATGCGTGAAATGCATTGAAAAAGTTTCCCAAAAAACTGTAGGTTCCGCTTACAAAGGCCTTCCGTAGTACTACGGTATGCACGGTCAGCGCTTTGTAAAATAACCACTTCAAGTCTTTTACCAAAATTGTATGCACAACGTATAGTTTAGCTCTGATACGACCTGATATTTTTTCGCACTCTTCTAGGAGAACAGCTAAGTAGTGGTAAGTAATATGAGGAGTGTTATATATACTACAGGCGTATACGCCTTCTCCCTATCGCATATAAAGTTCTTACAAGCGTATTGTGTGAACGACTGAAGCCACTCGTCATAACACTGAGTGGACCTTATCAGTGCGGCTTTAGACCTGGCAAGTCCACCATCGACCAGATCTACACACTACGCCAAATCCTGGAAAAGACCCACGAACAACAAGTTGACTCACACCATCTTTTTGTCGACTATATGGCTGCCTTCGATAGCCCCATAAGGGATCGTGTTTTTGCCGCAATGTCTGAACTCGGTATACCTGCGAAGCTATGCAGAATGACGTTGATCAATTCCTGCAGCTCCGTCAAGGTAGGAGTGGACCTCTCCGTACCTTTTGATACCGTGCGAGGTTTCAGACAAGGCGATCCGTTATCATGCGACCTCTTCAACTTCGTCATGGAGAGTGTTCTACGAAAGGCGGGAGTGCATCGCAATGGCACTATTTTTCAAAAAAGTGTAAAGTTGCTGCTGCCTTTAGTGCTATTGAACCGGAGTCTACTAAGATGGGTATGGCAGTAAATGAGGGCAAAACAAAGTATATGTTATCGACAAGTAGAGACGTGCGGCGTATTGATTCTCAGATTATGGCCGCTAACTATACTTTTGAAACAGTCAAGGAATTTATTTATCTTGGCTCCACCGTTACCACCAAATATGATGTCAGTCTGGAGAACAAGCGCAGGATCACTCTTGCCAACAGGTGCTACTATAGTCTCAATAGGCAATTGAGTAGCAGAGACCTCTCTCGTACGACAAAACTAACGCTCTACAAGACACTCATCCTACCTGTGCTTCTTTATGGCGCAGAGGCTGGACCCTATTAAGAACTGATGCAGCGGCCTTGAGAGTGTTCGAGAGAAAAGTCTTACGTAAGATCTTCGGTCCAGTACGAGTTGGCGATGATTTCCGTATCCGAGCTAACAGTGAGCTGTATGAGCTCCTCAACGACACTGACGTTGTCCAGCGCATTAATATCCAATGGCTGCGCTGGCGCGGCCATGTCGTTCGAATGGAGGAGGATGCTCCGGCGAGACGTGTATTTGATGCGGGAATCTGCGGAAGTCGGCGAAGAGGACGACCTTGTATCCGTTGAAAGGACCAAATCGAGGAATCCCTGTCATCGATTGGTGTAACCAACTGGCGTAGGCGCGCAAGAAACAGATGCGCCTGGAAGGATGTGTTGCGGCAGGCCGAAATCCGTTAAACGGGTTGTTATGACCAGTTAAGTAAGTAAGTAAGTTGCAGATAATTTAGAAATGGCACTGAGATTCTATTGATTGATGATTGATATCATCCAAATTGAATTTTTCCTTCAAGTGAAAAAATCTGTATAAACCATGTACGTATAAGTCATATGTAAAATACTCAATATACCATGTATGATACCATGTATTTTATACGTAAAAAACATATGACAAGTCATATGTAAGTCCTTGCTTAAAATTAAAAATTTAAAAATAATTTTTAATCAAATTGTTGATTATTTTACTAGGAGTTTCGGCCCTTCTTTCCTTCTAAAAACACATGCAACGTATGTATTAGTCAAATGACATGTCACATGTAAACATACTTTTAAAGAAATAAAATTTCAGATTTGAGTGTTTTTCAGAATATCGAATTGTTTATATAGAATTCATATAAAAATTCCATATTATTTGCTTATATTTTTTTAAATATTTTTTCCTTTAAAACTTTTTCAATGCAAGTTGACATTGGTTTGGTGAATGGAAAAATTTATTGCTTATCATTTGATAGATCGATTTGATTTATAATTCACTAAAGAGAAATATGCATATGAAAAGTTTTCATATTTTCCAAAAGCTTAGAATAACAACTTCGAATACATAAAGAAAAAAAATAAAATCAATGAGATTGAAAGCACAAAAAGAAAGAGGAAAACAATCTGAAACATCTGTCAATGAAAAATGATGAGATGACATGTTTAAATATTAAATATTTAGATTGTGTCACAGAGAATTAGAAAAACAAAAAGAAAGCAAACAGACAAGCTCAGGGGTATTGAGCTCATGAATTTTTTATTGTATATCCCCGTAGAGGAAAATAAAAATTGAAATAACATTTTTTTAATGAAATCAAATGAAATCTTATAAATAAAGAAGTACAGAAGCTGATATGAAAATCATGTTCTGTATCCATCATTAGAAAAACTCTGCGAATAACGAAAATCAAGTGAAAATATCTTTCCTTTCGCTCTGTGCTGAATGTCACGTTCAGTAATTTAGTTGTATCAACAACATGGCGAAAATGAAAACGGAATGTAATTAAATTTGTTGCAATTGCAATTGGCAAATCGAGAAAATGAAATCAAAATGAATACCTTAAGCAAGAGATGACTGTCTCTCTCCGGTACTCAAATAGTTTTTATTTTTTTTCAGAATTTTTAACATTGAAATTAAAAGCTCGATTAACAAGAGAACTAAAGTCTGCCTTGATTCTCAAATGGTTTGTTTTATTTTTTCTACGTTTGTGAATGGCTAATTGAATACGCCATTTTTCTTTTCTATCTTCCATGTTGGCTGCAACACGACATCAAGCTGGCTTATGATTACAAATGTCCTGGCATCATGTTTTTCAACCATTGTAACAAGAAAACAGGATGTCAGTTAAAAAGAAAACCAAAAAAATATTTTTTTTTTTAATAATTTATGATGAAAATTTGTTACTGACCAGCCAGTTAAACAATAAAAAAAATGTCGGTTTTTTTTTGTTTTCAAACAAAGCCACTTCAACCACCAATAGTCCCAAGGGATAGTTTTTTCCCAGCAGTAGCTTCGTTAGTTAATGAAAATGCAAAAAGTTCAACAAACCAGACAATGTGGTCGCAAAAGAAAATAAAAAATCCGAAAAAACAAAAAAAATCGTCAGAAAAACAAGCCCAGCTGTAAGTGAAATTTTAACATGACCACAAAACGAAAAATGTTACTTAACAAAACAACAACTACAACAATAATCCACTAACTTCAAAAAAAAAAAAAAAGAAATCAAGAACGCTTCACTTTTAGTTACTGCTCAAGTTTTCTAGAAGGAAGGAATAAAAATAATGGAAATGAAAAAGAAAATCAAAAGACAAAGTCACTGACTGTATTGCACTATGGGTTGCGAAGGGACAAAATGGTTACTTATAAAATCTTTTACAATTTAAGGATATCTTTAGAAAAATTGTAAAACAAAAGTATTCAGTTTACACCGAGGCTGAGGACTTTTAACGTCCGACTTCGTCCCTGAGTGTAAAAGATTTCGCATGAAAATATCAAATCACAATCATACATACATACATAATTGATCATTACAACCATCCAGTTAGGATTACGACCTAGTTTCTCACACCACTTATGTTGTGTGTATTAATTTTATACATGAGTGGTGGGACCCACAGTTTAAAGTCGACTCCGAACGGCAGATTTTTGAGAAACTTTTCATGGCAATTTTATTTACTCTCAGAGTTCAGAGCTCGCAATCTCATACGTGTTACAGGCCATAGGTGTTCCGATTGCAGCAGTTAAACTAGGTTTTCAGGGAGACTAAAATTCGTAGGAGGGCACATGCTAATCAACTGCTAAGCTCTGCTGGACGGATGTGTTTCAAAAAAAGACTGATTTTCTTCTCTTGTTAAATTACGTTGTGGTCCTCTTTCGGTCCACACCTGACCATTTGAAGGCTTGGCTATGTGCCTGCTCTTTCTATGAAGTGACGGAGATTTTTAGGCTAGGTTGGGTTAGGTTAGAGTACATATACTTGTCACTTAAGACAAGTACGGTACCCGGAGGTCGAACTGATCCATTGTAGAACGCCTTAGTTTCTCACACCACTTATATCTTGTGTGTTAATTTTTTTATACATGAGTGGTGGGATCTACAATTTAAAGTCGACTCCGAACGACAGATTTTTGAGAAACTTTTTCATGGCAATTTTTATTTGTTCCCAGAGTCTTTGCCAGAAATCTGCTGAGAGGAAGTCGCTGAAAAATACTTTTTGTATTTTGTCTTTGATGTCTGGCATGGGGCTCGAATCCTGGCTTTGCGTCTAATAAGCCAACACACTACCAACTAGACTACGGCGACTTCAAAAGGAGATTTTTAATTTCAACTGTTTTTCACTGAATTCTTAAGAAAAAAAGATTTTTCCAAGAGTGGCATTCATTTTGGGTTTGATAAGGTCACGGTTTTTCTTTTTAATCAACCCTTACTATCGAAGGAGACGTTCTCTGCTTAACCAGCCTTCTATACGTCAGCTTGTCATTTATATATTGGACACCACTTACGGTAGTGTGGTGTATAGCTATCAAGTTAAAAAACAGGAATTGATTGACCTAAGAAGAATATCTTCCTTAGGGGAAGCCCACCATCTTACCTAACCCAACCGAAGCTATCGATATTTACTAAAATCAATAGGAGCTGAGGTTTTGCACAAAATATTTCAAATTATCGGTGAAGATTTCTTCAAGACAATTTTAGTTAAGTCTACCACAATGGTCAGATTAATGGGAGCAGTGTGATCATAGTGTCCGGCCATATCTCCTTCTCCTTATCTGAAAGGTAATGTTCTGCTGGTGCATAATTCTTTTAGTAGACTTTATTCCGGAACCAAAAGTTTGGAGCATTTTTAAAGGCAGTTGTGTTTTCAAGCACTAAAGGATCAACGAATGTCATGCACTACATGGCTTGATAAACGCTGATCTCGGTTTTTGTACGAAACCTAGAACATCCTGTTTAGGTCCTCCGTTATACAAATATTTCGTGCCTTACGGAGGCTGTATTATTAGCAGATTAAAAGTGTAGTGATTCAGTGTTGTTGGCTCTGTACCAATTGCAAGTATTTCAGTTTATTTAAAATTAAAGCCACAAAAACTACCAAATTTAAAAATTTTACTCTGTTTAAAAAAAAATATTTATTTTATTTCCCCCTTAGTTTAGTACGTACTCTACATATTTCAAGAATTTTTTAACTCTCAACACCCACATAGTGGGTAAATACGAAGTGCAAAGTATTGGTTTATTGGGTGGTGGTATATGCTAACACTTATGTATTCTGGGCCACAGCTAAATTACAATACGATTTCGTATGCTATGTGTTGTGAGAGGCAGCGAGAGAGAGAGAGAGATGGAGAGAGTTTTTAATGAATATTTTTATAGTGAGAACCACAACAATGCAATAAAAGTTTTTGAATACACGAATCAGATGAAATCTATAGGAAAATATATGTGTTTACCAACCAACCAACCAACTCAATATCATGGTGTACATATAAGGGTTGTAAGTGTGTTAAAAAAGAGAAAGGGGAAGTTTGTTATTCAAAAAAAAATCCAGTATTTTATAGGCGATAAGTGCTGTTATGCAGGTGTAAATGCAAAATAGCTTTAGACAAATAAACACACTGTGTATGATGCACTCGTACACAATATGCGAGTCCGAACTTGTAAGGGAATGTAAAGGTCGTTTACAAAAATAAAAAAAGAAGAAAAAAAATCAGAAAAAAAGAAGGAAAAAGAAAACAAGAATTTTTATTTCAATTTTATATATGTGTTGGTAACATGGTAACATTATCATATGCAATTGGTACATGGGTACGTATGAGTAGTATTCGTATAAACTTAAAATGCAACATTGTGTAGCATACTTTTGAGGGAGTGCTGGGAAGTTAAGGGTAAATATTATGCTTAATTTTTTTCCATTTTTTTATTAGTTTTTTTTATTTATTTCATGCTTTTATTGTTGCTTTAGGGAAATGTGAAAATATTTAAAATGCAACAATTTGTTAAAACAAATATTATGGTTTTATGCTGCCTTCATCCCCTAAAATAGTCAGACCATATAACCCGCTTCTATACCTTATTTGTCTACCGAGTTACATCATGTAAAATGGGAGAGAAAACAAAAAATGTGCTCGTACTTGTATAATAAAAATTTCTGGAATTTATTTCTCTGGCAATATTTACTTAAAATAATGAGTTAATATGTATGTATGTTGGTTTAAATAGAAAAATTTAATTTTATCAGCAATTTAAAGGCAAACATATGGATAAAAAATTTTAAACTTTAAATAGGAATGAAATAAACTATCATATATACTACACTACTCTGTATGCATAGCTGCCAGATTTGACGATTTATGTCCTTATTTTGACGATTTTTGGAAAATTTATGGACACTAGGCTTATAGTATATATATTTATACCATAAGTAACAGCAAAGGCCTCTGCAGGAAATGCGTCCCTCATACGAATAATCCGACTAAAAAACCTATTTGTACTGTAATGCAGTGGGTGATCCACTGGCCAATCGACCACATACGGAAGTGGTGGCCGATAAAGGCGAGCGTTACGTAGGAATATATGATTTTCGAGAGAAGTCGCCTTGCTTCGTTCGAGCCAAATTCTTTCGTCGAAGTGATAGAACAGTGAAACACAAACCACATACAACGATGCTCCAATGATTGAATGGAGTTGGATGCACTACCGTCATTAATGAGCCACTACGGCCTCTCCTATACACGATCGAGAAACTTGAAAATAGACGTAGAGGCACCGACCTATAAATGAGAGTTGTATTACAGTCTCGGTCGGTTACAAATGGTGTAAATAGTAAGATCTTAAGAAGGAATTGAAGGAACTGAAAAATGTGTCGATTAAAGCCAACATTACACTGAATTTTCATGCACAGAATGTCAAGAGCTTCTGACTCCTTAATATTTACACCACCCATAGATTAAGATGATGCAATATTATGCTGCGCTTATGTGTCAATAAACAACACTGGGATAGATTGTTTAATCCTTAAACAATTTTTACTGAAAATGATATCAAATTTCTCCGTTTTTGGGAAAAAAATTAGTAAATGAAGATGAGGGACGCCAGCTTTTAATTTCTAAAACATTTTTTTAAACGTTTTATTTTTGAACTCAGATATATATCTACATACATTGACTTTATATGTTTTACTACAATAGAAATAATTTTGGTTTTTAAAAACTTTTAATTTATTTATTTATTTTTTTCTGACGATTTTTTGACGATTTCAATAAACGTCTTTGACGATTTTGACGATTTTTTCTCAAATGTTTGACGTTTTGTTTGTTTTGATGCCTCATTTATCTGGCAGCTATGTCTGTATGTATTCTTTTTATTTAAATTTATTCCAGCAGTTAGCCAACACTGTGGAAATAGTAATGCCTGCTATTTTAGATGAAATCTCTCAGTAGTACTTCTATGAATTGCTACATGTTGATCGCTTCCGTACATAACTTAAATGTGAATGGTGTCATCAAAAAAGTGAAAAAGTGAAGTCGCTGTAGTCTAGTAGGTAGTGTGTTGGCTTATTAGACGTGAGGCTAGGGTTTAATCCTGAGGTTGGACTTCTTCAACAAAATGAAATAAGAAAAAAATATTTCTTCGGCGACTTCCTCGCAGCAGATTTCTGGCAAAAACTCTGATAGTAAATAAACATGCCATGACAAAGTTCCTCAAAAATCTGTTGTTCGGAGTCGACGTTAAACTGTAGGTCCCGCCACTCACGAATAAAATTAACGCACACAACATAAGTGGTGTGAAAAACTAGATCGTGATTCTGATTGAAGGATTGTAATGACCAATTATGTATGTATGTATGTAATCAAAAATGTACAATTAACAGAAGGTTCGGTATGGTAGTGGTCACCCTGGAAGGAAGGCGAGCTTTTATGGTCATTGTGATACCACAATTATCGTTCTCTAGAGAAAACCATTCCGAGTACAAAATAATCTTTAAATTAGAGAGCTCCATGAAAGGTGTCAGAAAGTGAGAAGTCGGAAGACTCTGTCTCTTTTTGACAAGAGCAAGGCACTGACATGAGGTGAACGACAGTCTCTCTCTCCTCCTCAGACCCACAGCTTCTGCAGAAGTCATTTGTTGGAGTGCTGAATCTTTGGAAATGCCTGTCAAAAAGACAGTGGCCCGAAAGATTTGTTGTTGTTCAATGGAGAACTATGCGATTTAAGGACAGAATTGAATCACATTCTCTGCTTGTTCATACAAGTCCAGAAGAGTCTAGCAATGTTACACGTACCCTCCTGCTGTCAACGAGATTGAGGTTACGTATTATAGATGAATTGAATATTCAACTGGATAAACTGGAGCAATCGAATTACCAATGCCCTGTACCATGTCGGAGATTGTGAACTGTGTGCCGGCTTTGGTTATCTTACTAGTAATGCAACGATATTCCTTTGTTCCGTAACCCATATGAGAGTTAGCTTTGAATGATCCGAAATTTCCCTGAGAAATTCTGGGCGCACTCATGAATAAAGGCAGACGTTGAAACTATTTTCGTTAGGGACTAAATCGCACCCTACATGGCCGAGTAAATCAATATATTTTCAGAGAAAATCCCACGAACCAACAACCATTGTGCCGCTTTCAAAAATGCTATGATCTCTCCCTCGAAAACACTGTAGTGGTCAGGCGGCCTATACATACATACATAATTGGTTATTACAACCCTTCAGTCTAGCTTACTACCTAGTTTCTCACATCACTTATGTTGTGTGTGTTAATTTTATACATGAGTGGCGGGACCTACAGTTTAAAGTCGACTCCGAACGACAGATTTTTTTAAGAAACTTTTTCATGGCAATTTAATTTGCTCTGAGAGTTTTTGCCAGAAATCTGCTGAGAGGAAGTCGCCGAAAAAATACTTTTTGTATTTTGTCTTTGATGTCTGGCCTGGGGCTCGAAACCTGGCTTTACTTCTAATAAGCCAACACACTACCTACTAGACTACGGTGGCCTATAAGAAAATTTAACATCAGAAAACTTACTGCAGCCCATCCTGTAACTCTTCCTTGTGCCATCAGTGTAAGCCTTGAAAGTTCTAATTGGAATCTCAGGATCTTCAGCCCAGAAGACCGTAGTTGGAAATGGTATAAAAATCAGAAGGAGGGAAGAACACTTTGTAGCATCTTAAGAAACCATGGCACTAGAGTGCCTCTTTCGCTACCTGGTTGAATTTTCATACTCAGAAGATTGAAAAAACTTGTCAAATTAAAGATTAATTTGTGCAAAGTTGTTATTTCTTTTAAAAATATTTCTTATCACCTGTGAAAATCTCTCAAGTAAATTTTACTTTAACCCTCAATTTTATTTTGATGAGGGGTAAACTATTGTATTAAAAACATTCGTTTACCCAAAACAAATTATATGCCACTCAATGCGGTTTAAAAAGTTCAAAATGTTTGAAAGTTTCTGGTTTTAATTTCATTTACACACTGGGGCATTGAAACTACACTCAAATCTTACACAAGAAAGGAGGGGGCGAGGCGACTATGAGATATTTATTTATTTGGCCTGCAAAAGTTCATTACCAAAGTTGTTTTTTTTCTTATTTTCATTGTTTTTTTTTTGTTTTCTTAAGGGAATAACTTTAACTCTCGGTGACTAATACGAATGCCTGCCATAAAGTTAAACGCAATCTTACCCCACAAATGCAAACCTCAACTATGTTGGCCAAGGGAAAAAGGTGGCTCTAATAAATGATGAGAAAAAAAGAAGAAGAAACCATGAAATTTCAATATCATCAAGCAAAACTAAAAATAATTTCGTCTATAAAACGCAGTGAGGCATAAAAGAAAGTGGAAACACCTCATTTTTAATTCCCTTGATGTCTGGCACTGTGTCTAAACAACAACAAAAAAAAAACAAGAACAACAAACCTGCAGCAGTATTATTTAGAAACACACACACATACATACACACAAACATACAAACTATAATACGTTAAAAGAATATTGAAACTACAACTACCAACCAATTCAACTTGAAATTTTCTTTGAAAGCCGTTTTGATACCCTGGAAATAAAATTTCCAAAAAACGGACTAAATGAATATGAAACAGTGTGGAGAGGGTATTTTTGGCTTTAACTATGATTGGCTTATGGCCTTAAGTCATGCATACATATACTCTACTACAGAAATAAAATTGTTTTTATAAGTATATGTGTGTATGTGTAAATAAGCATTTCCTATTTCCTAATGGCCTTTGTGTACTCTGTATGTGTATGTGTGTACGTTTGTATTTGTTTGTGACTTGTGACTGCAGCTGTTTTTTTGGTTAAAACAGCCATTATTCATGAGGAGGACGCTGTGTCATTATAGAGATTCTCGCCAAAAACCATGTTGTTTTTGCTACCAAAGAAACTCTTCTCATTTTGACGTTCGTCTGGTTGCCATTGCTGACTGGTTTTCCAGCCACTTTTCCTATTTTGTATTACAAAAAAAAATATTCAAGTTTCTGGTTTCATTTCTTTCATTATTTATGGATTTTGTGGTAGAATACATAGGGAGAGAATTTGTTTTTTTTTTGTTTTTAGCTCCTGGCTTCAATTGAAAAAATGGCTTAAAATGGCGGCTGTCATGGCAAATAAATCCAGCATACAGTGGGGCTGAGATAAACCAAAAAATTAAAACCAAAACAATTAGGGAACTAACAAGTAATTTAAGCCTGCATCTATTGCATGACACGTCACATAATTAATTTCTTTTTCGATAACTGGGTTCTATTTTTGTGATCTTTTTCGATTACTTATTAGAAAACTTAATCGATCATTACAACTCTTAAGTCAGCTTCTCACACCACCCATGTCGTGTGAGTTAATTTTATGTTGACTCCGTATGACTGAATTTTTGAGAAGCTTTTCATGACAGTTTTGTTAACTGTCAGCGTTTTAGCTAGAAGATTGCTGAGAGATATACGATGAAAGAATTTTTTTATTTTTCGTTATATTCGAGATGTCTGAGCCAGGCCTTGAACCACACGTTCTTGACTAATAAACGAACATTCTGCCTACTAGACTACGGTGGCTTCATTCTGCTTATTCTGCTCGATATATCGATAATTATAACGGTGTACCGTAGAATTTCATCTAAACTCGTGTGGGACGCTGATATAGTTCCGCTAGCAGAAGCAGTGTCGTTGATGTCAATAGGCCCAGGAAATTCGTTCTCAATCAATGATATGATTGCGCGTCTTGCAGGAACAAATCA
Organism: Sarcophaga subvicina; assembly: GCA_936449025.2. Classification (NCBI taxonomy): domain Eukaryota; kingdom Metazoa; phylum Arthropoda; class Insecta; order Diptera; family Sarcophagidae; genus Sarcophaga; species Sarcophaga subvicina. The sequence continues at coordinate 99,900,389 of OW388082.2, read as the reverse complement.
TTCTCAATCATAAAAAAGGGTCCGCCAAACAACTTTTTTTTTTAAATTGCTTTAAAAAAAACTACTGAATATTTTCTCAAATTTCTTTTTTATTTGAAAGTACAATCCTTCCGATTAAAAATGGAAAATAATTTCATTCAAATGGCTGCCTCGGCTGGCCATGCAGTAGCCTACACCAGAAGATTTTGGCAAAAAAAAAATCATCTTTTCAAATGAAGCTCATTTTGATCTTGGCGGGTATGTAAACAAGCAAAATTGTCACATTTGGGGCACAGAAAACCCGCACGCATACATTGAAAAGCCGACGCACCCAAAACGAGTCACTGTTTGGTGCGGATTTTGGTTCAGAGGCGTAATTGGGCCATTTTTCTTCGAAAATGAGCAAGGAGTTACAAGGCCGTTACAGTCAATGGCGATCGTTATCGGGCCAAGTTGAACGAATTTTTGTTCACAAAAATTGAAGAGGAGGATATTGGCAACATTTGGTTTCAACAGGACGGCGCTACGTGCCACACAGCCGAAGCTACTCCTTTGGCTCCTTGGATGTTTTTGAAGGTAAAGGAGTCATTTAACACACAATGGTTTGAGCATGAATAACATTACATAGATACATACATACACTTATCATTACAACCCTTCAGTCAGTATTACGATCTAGCTTCCCACACCACTTATGTTATGTGATTTAATTTTTTACATGAGTGGCGGGACCTACAGTTTAAAGTCGACTCTGAATGACAGATTTTTATTCTTGTTATTTATTTATTTTTGTCAGAAATCCACTGAGAGGAAGAAGCTTTTCATTTTTCGTTTTCCGGGAGATGTCTCACTTGTGTTTTGAACCATGGTTTCATATCTAATAAGTAAACATACTACGTGCAAGACTACTGCGACTTCAACACTACCCGATGAGCCATCCTCAAACTGAAATTTAAGTTTTAATCACTATCAACCAGAAACCTGTCCTGCTGAATAGCCACTACATGGTGAGTATTCTCTTAGGTATCTCTGGTCTAAAACTTATCCTCTTAGCTATCTCTAGTTCCAGTTCTGAACAGTAAAGAATTTCCTTCATATATCAATTTCTATTTTGAATACTCCATTGGATGAGGCATCATTGATATTCAATGCCACTTTCATTATGTGTCATATGATAACATAAATAGTAGGAGCCAAGGCAGTGAGTGGAATTTTTTCCTACTCAGCTTATGTGCGTTGTAAAATAAACTTAAAAAGTTTCCATTAAAACACTCACGGTAACCATGTATTGAAATAATACGACAGCTTATATTTGCAATGATGTGGGAAGATATAAGGCGTATCTTTGAAAGTGCTGGGGGCTAGACGAAAAATTAATTTCCAGAAATGCCTGAGGCTTTGGGCAGTTCATTGATATTATAGAAATATGAAATGGATATTGACGAGTAAATATATTTTGTATGATAAAATTGCCATATTTTCTGAACGAAATCAAAACATTCCCTTCTGTTGCGTGACGAAGCTAAGGAAACAAATTTTTTTTATAAACTGTAGTAGGCTTCGCAGTAGGTGGCTTAGAGTTGCCTTTAATTATTCAAATTAATCGTGACGTTTTGATAACCTAAAACATAATTTTTGTTTCAACTACCAAAACTAAAGAACTCATAATACAATTACATGAGAAATGAAAAGAGATGAAAACGATAAAATGAAATGAAAAACGAACACAACGCAATGAATGATTTTAGTAGCGTTATTAGTTGAATATTAAAATAAAAATAAAATTTTTTTATTGACCAAACTAAAGTGTTTTAATTGGATCGTAAATATGTTTATGGGCACATAAAAACTCTTTATGGTTCAAGTCTTTGTCAAGCCCAAGGAAACGCATAATTCTTGGGTGGTAAAATTATAAAAAAAAATGAAATTAAAACTTAACATGTCATAAAAATAAAAATAAAAGCATTTTTTTCATGTTATTTCACATATAAAACATACATATGTATGGCACCATTGTTTAAAGAAACCCTGGCCAATGCTTTAAAATAGTCAAAGAATTTCAAAAACTAAGTCTTTGAAAAAGAAAAACAAAAATGAAATAATAATCCCTACAAGCATACTTAGCATATTAAAATGCTTATACGTTTATATATTTATAGGCATTTATTATTTATAATTGCATATCTAAGCATATTATTAACAAAAACAAAAAAAAAACATGCATTCATAATAGTGTTGCATTAGTTTTGCGGCAAGACATATAATTCATATAAAATCATAGAAAATTCAGTTGCATGATTTTCTCTTACAAATTTTGCTTAAAAGTATTTGTTAGTAAACTGCACACCTACACATATACACATGCAAATAAATTTTATTATCCTAGTGGTAATTTACCAACACATACTCTTACACAATAAGTACACATATTAAATCATATTTAAATATTTAAATTTTATTTACATGTACTATACACGCCTGTGTTTATGATATTTTTGAATTTAAATTTTAAATAATTCAACACTCACACTAACAGACACATAAGCACATACATACACACATACAGGTACTTGTATTGATATAATATGAGGCTGTTTGAAGAGTTAATGGTGTTTCAAATTATTCAATGATTACGTAAACGATTTTGAACAGAATTTGTGGCTTAACAAAATTGTTTCACATTTGCTATCGGACAAGGCATGTTGCGTTAATCTGAAGGTTCGTAACAAAATTGATTGTAAGCCACAACTGTTGTGAGAAGAAGAAGAACTTTTTAGATATATTGCCAACAGGATAGGTAGCGGTCAAACTTTCAGAATTTTCATTAAAAATGTTCGGATTCCTATCCATTCATCATACTGCCGATGATAATATACATACATACATACATAATTGGCCATTACAACCCTTCAGTCAGGATTACGGTCTAGCTTCTCACACCACTCATGTTGTGTGCGTTAATTTTATACGTGAGTGGCGGGACCTACAGTTTAACGTCGACTCCGAACAGGTTTATTTACTCTCAGAGTCGCCGAAGAAATATTTCTTTTTTTATATTTCGTTTTGATGTCTGACCTGGGATACGAACCAGGGCCTTTCGTTTAATAAGCCAACACACTACCTACTAGACTACGGCGACCTATGACAATAATCATATAATAATCACTTAAGAGGAGTAGTCAATATCACAACCTAACTTTTCACACCACTCGGCACCTATTGTTTTGTGTCCACTTTTCATGGACATTATGTTTACATTCAAAACTTTGGTCAGAAGACTGCCGTGTGGAAGTGGTCCCAAAAATTTGTTTTTATATGTCGTTTTGTTGGAAATATTTGCACCACGGACTCGCGTCTTATAAGACTTCACACTACCTAGTCGCTAAGGAAACTTCTTTGTTCTAATTTTTTATAACAAAATACTCATTCATCATAGTCGAACGTCGACTAGCTATCTTGTTAAACTGTCATAAGGTTTTCTCAGTGTTTGGCCCTTTCAACTTCATAAACCCTCCAAGCTAAATCTCAAAAATTGTTTCTCATGAAAAATCCAAAAATGTTTTTATACTAACCTATTAACACGTAGGCTCAACGAACTCTGAACTGAATTATTAGTGTGTAATCGATAATATAATAGGGGTTTTACTAACACATAATCCTCCTCCATATTCTTAAGCAACTTTTTCCATTTCGCATTCAACTTAGTCCTTAAGAAGGAAAAATAATACATTGCCCCTCAGAGCAGCAAAACTGTCTCCAGACTCCATTTTACGAATTGTAGGTAAATGGTTTAAAATCAGCAAAACTTCCTCCGGAATGGTTCATTTGTCTTTTTTCCTGTTGATGGATTTGCATTTTTGAGTAGCATACACGTCAAAATGAATGCCGGAAGTATGTGCTGGTAACTAAATCAAGATAATGATCAACAGAAATAGTTTGTGGACTAGAAAATATATTTCCGAGTAAACGATAGATAGACAGCCAACCTAAAACCTGATGGTACAAACATTCTTGTGATTCGTTAAAAATAATTGTTGTCAACGTCATGTGAGGTAAAAAGGTTTCCTGTTGCAATAGAACATCGATTATATCAATAACAATTTTCTCTCTTTGATTCCTCTCTGGTTTCCCGGATACGGGTTTCCCCAAATACTGCTGTAAGTAGTTGCTACTTGAATCTAAAACTGCCAATTCGACTTCGGTGGACTACGATATTTATAACGACCATCAAATTCAATTAGTTACTAATCTACAGCGACAAAATTAAATATGAGTTGAAAAGGTAATAAAACAAAACAAAAGGAAAGAGAACATAAATCAATACCAAGCATTACTCCGTAAATCTCTTTATAAAGCTTAAATTATACAAATATCCTTAAATTAATTTCCCTAACAATCACTGTAAGTATTCCATCATTAAGTACCAAATTCCAATTAAAATGACTGGAGGTAATTTTCATTTTCCGCAATAAAACAAAAAGATTTTGAATTCTGTTGCTAAAAAAAAAACTTTAATTTGATATGAAATTATACCAAAAAGGAACATAAAAACATAATTATCATTATTTAAATATATTTTCTTTAATTTTCTTACCTTTTAGGCGAACAGTTAATTAAATTTTTAAAAGTCTTAAGAAAGGATATATGGGCTGCTCTGAAAGTATGACAGCTAATTACAAACTATTTATACAGTATTATTTCTTTCATAAAACTACAAGTTGTGTGATAAAACTTTTATAAAAATGGTTAAAATTTTCTAATAAAAAATTAAGATAAATATATATTTTTTTTTAGAGAAAAATCCTTTTCATTCGAATTTTAAAAAAGGCTTTAAGCATGATTATTAAAGGCTGCAAAACTTTCAGTTCATTTTCGATACACATGACTTCCCTAGGAATTCTTTGGTTCAGTTAATTGTTGTGCAATAAATACGCAAATTGTTATAATATTGAGTAAAACTTAAAATGCAGCACTGTCATAAGTATGTTTAGTGAGCATATTACAATTATCCGAACACTTTCTGTTGATATTTGACAACTCAAATGTCAACAACAACAAACAAAAAAAAAAAACAAAAAAACAAAATAAAAACAATGTCAAATGAATATTGAATAAGCAGCTGAACTGCTTATATTATTATGTCTGAACACTTAAAATATTGTACTCAATAAACCGAATATTGACTCAATAAAAGTGCATATCTGTGTATTAGCTAACACTCATAAAAATTAATTACAGTATTAGGGTTCCCTCTCCTTCCCAGTAAATGAACTGTCTGGACAACTTTGTTGATCTCACACTTGTTGACGCTGATTGGCTTTTAAAAATGAAATCTAAAAATGGTTTTTGGTAACAGCTCATATACAGTCCGTTTATTCCAGCTTTTAGTATGAATTTATTTGTAGAACTTCTGATCTGATATAGGTGATACCGGTAGGTCAGCTAAGCATCGTATGGTTTGAGCATATATCAGGTCTGTTTCAAACGTAATCAGACCAATTTCGTTAAGAGAAACTGAAGGATGACAGAGCTAGTCGAGAACAAGTATGACGGATGGCCTTTGTACTGGTTTCAGTGAGGTTGATGGTGCTAAATTTAAAGCGTAAGTCGTTTATACAGTACGTACCGTTCAATACTATCAAGACTTAATACTATGAAGACTTCATTGTAAACTGATATCTAATGCCAGGTTTTTGTCGTTTAATATTATCATTACGACGTATGCAATGCAATCATTATGCTTTCACAAGCTCTCCAGTGAATTTCGTAATATTAAATTAACGGTACTTAGAAAACTAAGGCTTTGCTAGGAGTTGGTAAACTGCCACTAACGCCTGGGTTTACGATGGCTGCATCATTTTGTTAACAATTAACTTAACAGGAGTTTTCTGTAAGAGAAATCATAAGAGTCTACCCAAGTTCCGTAAGTTATAAGGTACATGTTTGACAACTCAGGGGTAATGAGAAGGGCCTAATGGTCTTAGAGTTTAAATCATCTTTCGATTCTTTGATTCGTTGTAGGCAATATTTTTAAAGAGTTGGTATTATTTCGCTATTAAACACAAGTAAATTAATCCTGATTTTAATATGACTACTTTTAAAAGTCGGTTAGATTGTAGTTAAAAATTACATTTTAAACCTTGAGAAAAGTAATCAATTTTCTAGAAAGTATGGTATATGCTAACGTAACATATCCTACAGTTTGTTTTGCCCTACTTTTACTTGGACTTGTTATCATTGCAGTTGCAGTTGCAGTTGCTGATGTTTGCAATTTCACAAATTGTTTATTAAATAATTCATAAAATCGATTTACATACTGTATGTGCTGGAAATATGCCTATGCAATGTCCATGTGTTCACATTAATAAATTATTGCATGAAATTAACTTCGACTAACTCAAACTCATTTAAGGAAATTTGTCATCATTTATTGCTTCAGAAGTTTTGTAGAAATAAATACAATTTTAAGAGTGATGAAAAAGAAAATGCTCGCTAAAAATTCAAATTCAACTGCAAATACGATATTAGAATGCCAAGACGTAATGATAATATGCTTAGGTGGGCCAAAACCATATAACGTTTTGCTTATAGGTTTGATTTTATTTCTTATTTATTTATTGAATTTATGATGTAAAATGTTTCTTAAATCCAAAGAAGAGTTTGGCACAGAAAGAAAATCATTTCTATTAAATACATTGAAAAAAAAAATACTAATCGCCGCATTATTCAGTTTTCTGCCACCAGCTAACAACGCCTGATAAGAAAATTTGTTCAAAGCAATAGCAGTATTTTAGGACTTCATTACCGAATAATAAAATCGATTCTTAGCTTGTGACTACAAGCAAAAAAACCAAAGCTACAAGCATACACTTGGCTTAAAAGCCAAGGAATCGTCATCATCAGCTTAACACATCTCAAAAACTTTTTTAAATGCTTCGGAAATCTTAAAAAGAAACAGAAATTTCAAGACGAACAACACTTATAATCTAATCGGTGATGTTAGTGAGTTGTAATTTATTTGTATGTATGTATGCTCTTTCCTTAAGCTTCTCCTGTCTTTAAATTTAAACAAAAAAAGGTGTGATAGAGAAGTCGCCGTCGTCTAGTACGCAGTGTGTTTGCTTATTAGACGTGAGGCCTTGGTTCAAACCCGAGGGCAGGCATCTCCAACTAAGCGAAATATGACAAAATATTTCTTCGGCGACTTCCCCTCAGCAGATTTCTGGCAAAAACTCTGAGAGTAAATAAAATTGCCATGAAAAGTTTCTCAAAAATTTGTCGTTCGGAGTCGACTTTAAACTGTAGGTCCCGCTACTCATGTATAAAAATTAGCGCACACAACATAAGTGGTGTGATAAACTAGGTCGTAATCCTGACTAAAGGGTTGTAATGACCAATAATGTATGTGTTAGAGATCTCATTGATACTTTGTATTCGTTTGATATCTCTATTGATGACAGTATGTGTACAATACACGATTGTTACAAAGGCTGCCGCGCGTTAGGCTCTACTGGTATATCCATTTTTCCAAGAGTCTAGCTCTTAAATCAGACTGAATTCGACCAATTGCATGGGTAATGTTGGCTTTGAGAACCGCTGTGGCTTGTGTACTAATGCAACTTAGGAAAACACCAAATAGAAAAAGTCTAACTGGGTTATATAGTACGATCTCGGTAGTCAGTACACATCTTCACCACGTGAGATGTCCTTAACCTCAAAGCACTCGGACAGAATGCCTATTATGGTGATAGCTGTGTATTGAAAACATGGCATTTTGTCTTAATCATCCAATAGAGACCGAAAAGAAGTTGGTAATCAACGATCTATAGTGCTCGCATTTAACAATGATGAGCTGTCAAGTCGTGCTCCAGGAATATGAACCGTTGATGCAGCCTGTCCAAAATTCACACCAAACAGTAACATTGCATTGGATGCTCATGTAGATTGTTGGCATCCTAAATTCCACAATTTTTGGAAATGGAGCATCATCGTTGAAGATTTTTTGAGCAGAACGTTGTCGGAATAGGACACCCATTTTGTTTAAACAAGTAAACAATGCATACATAAAAATTTGGTCGTTACAACCCTTCAGTCAGCATTATGACCTAGTTTCTCATACTACTTACATATGTCGAGTGTGTTAATTTTATACATAGGCGGCGGGACCTACACTTTAAAGGCAACCCCGAATGACAAATTTGTGAGAAACTTTTCATTGTAATTTTTGATTTATTCACAGTTTTTTCAAGAAATCTTCTGCGAGGAAGTCGCCGAAGAAATGTGTTTTTATTTTATTTTGTTTTGTTGGAAATGTCTGACCTGGGGTTTGAAACGTAGTCTCACGTCTAATAAGCAACCACATTATCTACTAAACTGCGGCGATAACTAAAATACGTGACTGCTAATTTCATAGACGTAGCTTAGGCAAGATTTGTCGTTCGAAGTCGACTTTAAACTGTAGGTCCCGCCACTCTTGTTTAAAATTAACACGCACAACGTAAGTGGTGTGAGAAACTAGGTCGTAATCCTGACTGAAGGGTTGTAATGGCCAATTATGTATGAATGTATGTATGTAGCTTAGGCAAGATGGCCGTTATCGGAATTCCCTGCTCCAACTTGCCATAGCGTTCGAATTTCTATCAATAAGGTCCAGTTGTTTAGGTTTTAGACATTCGTAAGACCAATAATGGGTAATCAGTTGAGCTTATGTTAGCTTGAAGAGGAATTGCGAAGGCACATGCTATTATACACCTATAAAACGCATATAAGGCATCTTTTACCATCCTTTATAATTTCTTAGGTGATAAGTGTAGTAGATGATGTAAAATGATAGGTTTGCGTTCAGACTTAATGGTGTAATGAGGTAATTATGTCGTGATTACTTTTTATTCCAAGATGTGGACTGACTGTCTGATATTTTTCTAATGTCCGTTGTTAATATTATGTTCTCGGACGTTAGAGAATGCTTCACTAACTTCACTTCAATTGCTTATTGGCTTTTAAGTTTAAAACTCCAAAACCCTTACAAAAAAAAGATTGATGGCCTTCTTTGTGATTCTTTAAGTTACATTCATGAATTGCTTAAGTTCCATTCATTTCTTTCCATTCACCGTGGCATATATTAAAATGTAAATCCTCGTTTATTTATACCTTTTGACACATGTTTTCTTAATAAATATTCTTATGTTTTACAAATATCAGCATAAATTGCCATTTAACCTCTTCAAGTATGGCTTCAAGCCTTTATGTTTAACACCAGCCTGCAAATAAATAAATCTGCCCTTAAACCCTTTTGCTTTCAATCTGATTAACAACTTTTAATGTTTAATTACTGCAAAGGATTTAATAAATTTTCTTTCGTTGCGCATAAATGAAATAAAATATTGGAAGGAAAATGAACGAAATTTAACACTCGAAAATGGCTATTTTTGCGCCAGCAAACAACCCACTACCACCCACTACCACCCACATCTTTTTTTTTAATAACGTTGCCTTGAAGTTATAGTTCATGCAACAAAGAAAGCAAAAACGCAGTAGCAGTAGCAAACGCAGTAGCAATAGCATCAGCAGCAACTATAAAATACAAGAAAAATACTACGAAATCGAGTATAAAAATACGGCGAAAAAAATGAAGAAAAACTGAAACAAAAATTTGTTTTTTTTTGTTTTTTTTCAAGTACTTGCACGTTGTTTGACCCATTTTTCCCTTCTACATTTTCTACATTTTCAATGTGTTAATTTGAACATGAGCATTTTCATTTTTCATGCTGTTTTTCTTTCTTTATTTTCATTTTTATTTTTTTTTTCATTTCATTTTTATTTCTGTTTTCGCTGGAATTTTTTTTAATTTTTATTTTTTGTAGTTCATGTAACTTTTTCTTTGTTTGTTGCTTTTTTATGATTGTTATTGTTGTTGTTATTGGGGGAGAGGGGGTATATTTTTTAAATTCTGTTTATATTTTCACTTAAAAAATAAAGGAAGAATAAAAAAATAAATTTTTACGCCTGAACACATTCATAAGCATGCTGCTCGTACACGTATGCACAGAGAGAAGAAGGGCAATGAATACTGCAAATAAGATGATGATGCGCTAAAAACTGAAATTGTTTTCAGAGTCTCTTTTTGACCATACAAGGTGATCAACACATGTTTAACATGTTGGAAATTGGGAAAACCCATGATAACGAAGTCTCTTTGTCTTGCAATGCATTGGTCACTCATATGTGAACTCATAAAGATAGGGAAAACACATATGAAGACTGCGTGTGTAATATAACCAGAACAACATCTGTTTTAAAAAAATTGCCAGAAGATATTGGAATTAATGTACACAGCTATGTTTTGTAAATATAAATCTGCACCATTGACATGTAAGTTAATAAAGATGCTGCTGTTGTTTAAAAGATAAAGGAAAACAATAAGATTTTCAATGTGTTTTAAAAAGAATTGCCAAAGAAAGGAATGGAGCGACTGACCTCAATCGATTGTTCGATCGATCTGAATAAACTATTTAAGTACGCTGCTATCTCTTGGCACTGCTTTCTACGGGCATGAGTCTCTTGCTTGATATACTTTTTTCGCAGACTGAAATCTTTCTTTTCTTTGGAATTTTCCTTCCACATCCTATTCGTATCGCTTTCAGATTTTTGTGCTTCCATGAATACTGTCTGTGTAAAAAATATCCACGCGATAGAAGTCCTTCAAAATTCTAAGAAGACATTGAATCAAGAAGGATTAAATGTTTTGTGGTTATTTTACAGTGTCTGACATACATATTATATTTGATTTTACATTTGAGATAAATCAACGACGAGTTGGATTTAGATCGATCGATATTAAACGGGGCTAAATCGGCTAAACATGAAGTCGCCGTAGTCTAGTAGTTAGTGTGATGGCTTATTAGACCTAAGGTCACAGTTCAAATCCCAGGTCAGATATCAGAAACGAAATATGAAAAAATATTTTTTCGGCGACTTCCTCTTAACAGATTTCTGGCAAAAACTCTGAGAGTAATATTGCCATGAAAAGTTTCTCTAAAATCTGTTGTTCGGAGTCGACTACAGTTTAAGTAGGTCCCGCTACTCATGTATAAAATTAACACACACAACATGAGTGGTGTGAGAAACTAGGATGTAATCCTGACTGAAAGGTTGTAATAGCCAATTTTGTATATCGGATACAGAATGGACTTGTGAGGGAAATGGACTTCGTGGGCTGGATAGTCACGGTATCTAATATTTCAAAACAGTTCTCGTTACAGTCGGGAGTTACTTGGGATCGGAGATAATGGTGTCGAAACCAATACATACGAAAAAAATAAAAACAAATGCATGTTCCTAAGGAATGCAAGTCATCAATCAACAAATGCAAGTCATCGTCCAAGAAAATGCAAGACATCGTCCGACAAAATGCAAGTCATCGACTAAAACATGTAAGTCATCGTTCGACAAAATGCAAGTCATCGGTAAGAAATGCAAGTAATCGTCTGTCAAAATTCAAGTCATCGACAAAAAAATGCAAGTAATCGTCAGACAAAATGCAAGTCATCGACTAAATCATGCAAATCACAGTTCGACAGAATGCAAGCAATCGTCCGACAAAATGCAAGTCATCGACCAAAAAGAGCAATTTATCGACCAAAAACTGTAAGTCATTTTGCACGATTTATATAGAGAAATATTTGTTACTCATTTAAAGAAAACAATTAGCTTCGTCCCAGGTAACGCCGGTCGTAAGGAAACCTGATTGAGAAACATTGATACTATGGCATTTACCTTTACAACATCTTTATGACATCAGTTTAGAAATTCTGGCCATTTTTGTGTATCTATATTGCTTTAAATGGTTGATGAATGCCTGTGGATGTATGTCTAGTCTCTTAGCTATGGTTTTTGTGCCGGTCCTTCTGACTTCTTCCTCGATTTGGATTGATCAATCACAGCAAGAGGGCTTTATAAATTAAAACTCACAGAACGAAAGCGTAGCAACCGTGACACTGCCCTTGTTCGAGTTACAACATTGTCCTGTAAATTTCATAAATTATTTCAGTAGCTCACGATCAAGTAAAATAAAATATGATGGTATTGTTCCGTATTTTATCATTTATTTCTAAATCTCAATCATATTTCACACATCAATTTCAATGGCAAAGATTTTCAAAATATTTCAATTTTCATGGGTTTTCATCAATTTGAATTTAACGACAGTAATTTTATTTTAAAGGATTATAATTCCAATAACATATTTTCATTCATTCACGCATTCAATTTAAATGATAATTTGCAATCAAAAATATAAACAATAACTGTGTAACATTATTATTATTATTGCTTATAATCCTGAAAACTAATAAAAAAAAATTTTTGTAATAAAAAAATCATTTCTCAGTAACAAATTGTGTTTCACACTTCTTCTCCTCTTCTCCTTTCAATATTTTTGTTGAAGGCATAATTTTTTTAATTAATTTTTGCTCAAATAAACAATTGGGTCACATGTTGAAGGCACTTGAAGAAAGTAAATTGAATAAAATTTTCCTTTCAAAAGATTTGTGTGTGACGTAAAATCATAATTTCGTAGTAATAAGAGAAGGCAAAAACAAAAACAAAAAACAAAAAAATCTCTAATAATAATGAATTCAAAATAAAAAGGTAGGAATTGTGAGATATTTTATACCGTAGACTAGGTATGATTATAGACTACTACGAGAGAGTTCAGCATTTCATTAAAGATAGTTCAGATGTTCTTCAGATGATTCCTGTTAGTTATCATCGTATGCATAGTGGTGTCACCGTTGTCTAGTATGTACTGTGTTAGTTTATTAAACGGGATGCAAACCACACTTCCTTCCTTTTAGCAGGCTACTGGCAAAAGCTCTGAAACTAAATGAATTGACATGAAAAGTTTCTCAAAAATCTATAGTTCGGAATCGATTTTAAACTGTAGGTTCTGCCACTCATGTATAAAATTAACATACACACGACATGAGTGGTTTGAGAACCTAGGTTGTAATCCTAACTAAGGTATTGCAATGTCAATTAAGAAAGTATGCATAGAAAATTTGGTTTGGAAAATTTGGATGCCAGGTCTAATCGTAAAGCATTGTGAGAGTGTTGTAGCGAGCCAGTTTTACTTGCACTTCCTCACTCAGGCGTTAATATTCTCTTGCTTTGTAGTTCGTAGGAAATAATGATTTGCTACCGTACATACATACAGAATTAGTCATTGCAACCCTTCAGACAGTATTACGACCTAGCTCCTCACAACTCTAATGTTGTGTATATTAATTTTATACACGAGTGGCGGGACCTACAGTTTAAAGTCGACATTTTTGAGAAACCTTTTCATGGTAATTTTATTTACTTTCAGAATTTTTGCGGGAAATCTGCTGAGGGAATGAGTGTCGTGGGATACGAATCGTAGCCTTCCGTCTAATAAGTCAACACACTATCTACTAGACTACGATGACTTAATGCAGCATGTGTTTAATTCTAGGATGACCACATTTAGTCTTCGAAATCACTGAGCAGAACAGATACCTAACCTTGACTTCTTAAATTAGTCAAGAAAGTACCACACATTTTCATACAAACACATCAAGAATCGTGTTCATTGTATGCCAATTTAATGTCCCAGTAGATCAGATCACAGTTTTCTCAAAAAAATGTAAAAATTTAAAATTTTTTGTTACCCAATACTTAAGGACATGTGAACATCAATTGAAAAACGTAAATATTTAAAATAGTTTTTCTTTCTTTGTTCTGTGTGCGTGTGTGTGTTTGTGTTAAAATAAAAACAATAATAAACAACAACTACTTGCACTAAGTATTCTCACAATTTCTATCATTATAATTCCAAAAAAAAAAACAGAAAAAAAACGATTCAAAATAAAGAATGAAAAAACAGAAATAGAATCAACAACCAACACTTTAAAAATTGCTTGCCATGTCCATGTTTACTCTCACATGCTTACACATACAACCATGGAATCATGCTGATTTACAATGTGTTGTCATTTGTACTTACACAAGCACAGTCTCTTCACGTAAACTTAAACAAAACATACACAAATATGAGTAAAAAATAACAGAACGAGGGAGAAAGAGAAAAATATGTGGGATATTTCATTATTCAATGTCCCTCAGATATCTTCTGAGGTTATTTTGCGAATAAATCTGAAATGAGGTCAACTAGAGGTGGATATATTACACAGACTTGTGTGTGTTGGTATAACATGTAGAATCAAAACATGTCCTGTAGGGGTCCTAAAGGCGTTGCTGTATTTGAGGCCGCTGCTTGTAGTAGTGAAGATCAAAGTTTAAAAGTCTCTCGTTAGGTTGATGGCAGAAAAGTCTAACGAATGTGAATGTCGGGACCTAAGGAATCGACTGGCTGACAGTTTCTTCCTTAGCTGTCCACATAACCAGTATGTTCCATGATTTGCGCAAATGTTTTGCAACGAAACTTAGTAACAAAAATGAATTGAGTTATTTGGATGCTACATAGTCCTTTAAAAGATGGATTATTTTGTGCTATAAAGATGGATGAAGTATGGATGCAGAAACAGGAGCTAGAGTTCTCTGAGGAATACATACATACACAATTGGCCATTACAACCCTTCAGTTAAGATTACGACCTAGTTTGTCACACCATTTATGTTGTGTGTGTTAATTTTATACACGTGTGACGGGACCGACAGTTTAAAGTCGACTCCGAACGACAGATATTTTGAGAAACTTTTCATGGCAATTTTATTTACTCTCAGAGTTTTTTCCAGAAATCTGCTCAGAGGAAGACGCCGAAGAAATACTTTTTGTATTTTATTTTGATGTCTGGCTTGGGGCTCGAACCCTGGCTTTTCGTCTAATAAGCCAACACACTACCTACTAGACCACGGCGACTTCAGGGAACTGGCATTTTAAAAATTTGTCAGAGCAATAGGCTTAACGGAGACATTATATGGGAGCGCTATAAAGTTGTAGGACTGTGAAATAAATCTCCTAATGACAATAATAATAATAATAGGACCACAAGAGCATTCCCAATTTTAGCCAGATTCAAAACTGTAATAGACGGCTTTTACTACCAACACAGTAAGAAAACTTTTGAAAAGTAACACCAAATAATTATTGCTCGAAATACTAAATTGAAGACACATTTAGTTTTAGTCTTTAGAAATCCCATGACTATGTAGTTAAAAATTTTTTTTAATTATTTAATATACTCATATACTTCAGAATGGAATACCCCTTAAACAAGCAATGAAAAAAAACCAAAAATTTCACATTTGCAGTAACAGCATGGCCATAGACATAAAGAACATATACTGGAGCATAGTAATTTAAAACTACATGAAGAATTTTATATCAAGAAAAATTTTAAAACCCTAACTATAGTTTCCCAACAGTTTTATTTCTCTTCTCTTCTTATAGTGTTCACTACAGTGTTTTTTTTTTCTTTACTACTGCAGGATAATGTAACATGTTACATTCATTACTCGTACGTTTATCGTACGCGCACTGCACTAACCCATAACAATATTCCCTGGGAATTGTATTTACTGTGTGTGTATATGTGTAGGGAAATTAGACAAGAAAACAACTGCAATAACAACAATAAATTTTTTTTGTAAGACAACAAAACTAAACTGATTTGCATTTGAAATTTATTTCGTTTTTTTGAGTTTTCTAGTTTTCGCTCTTTATTTTCATTACACGCACTCCTCTTTAAGTATCGTTCGTTTCGTTTTGTGTAGACAATGTAAATGTAGAATAGAATTTCCCTTTTTAAATTTTCATATCCCTTCTGGTTGGTATTCGTCTCACTAACAGTTGTGTTTACTCAATTGTCTGCTAAAGTCTCTCTCGTTGCGTGTGTACAGATTATCTTTGCTTTTTATAACGGCTGATGGGATGTGCTGTATATGAAAAGCATGGTTGGACGGTTCTCTGTTTATCACAAGAAATCCTTTTTACTCTGTCATTAGCTTGTGCAGCTTTAGATGTAATTCTCTCTTTGTTAGAATAACGGAAATGAAACATCTCTTTTGATTTCTGCTCAAGTACTTCGAAACAGAGCGTGTTTTTCGTTGTGTGGTGAATTTTGAGTTGAGAATATTTCTGCATTAGGGGTTGAGTTACCATAGTTTTTATTAAACTTTCAGATTGAAAATTTACTTTAAAAATACTTTAGAAATTGTTTTAAATAATTCATATATTATTTGACATGTACAAAAAAAATCGCATACACGTGATGGTCAATCAAAATCATCAGAACGTGAATTTATACAGGCCTCTCTGCAACCATTGGACATCTTCCTTCAAAACATGGCTGCGAAAACTAACAATATTCACCGGTCTGGGGTCTATTCCGGCAAACTGGCACTGAACGGTTCATTTTCATTATTTCATGCTGAAATTTTTGCTGTTGAACAAGCTGAACGTGTGACTGAAACCAGGAGCCTACCTCCTTCGAACTTGATCATATGCGTGAACAGTCAAACAGCAAACAAAAAGCTGGGATCCATCCTCGTCAAATTAAAGAGTGCCAGTAGTTGCATAGACTCTCTACACCGTAAACATCGACACTACATCCGCCTGTAATGGGTTGCCGGCCATTGTGGCATAAAAGGAAACGAAAAGGCGGACGAACTAAAACAGAAGGAATCTAAGATGTCTGAAGAAGAGACGACAGATATGCGCTCCTATAAGAATACTTTTTCAAATCGTAAAAAGGCAGCATGGAATTCAACAAACCGTAGGTGATTCAGTCAGCCGCAATAGACTAGTAGGTAGTGTGTTGGCTTATTAGACTTGAGGCCACAGTTTAAACTCCAATTTGAATCTCTCATGTATAAAACAAACCTTGCATAAACTCTGAATATAAATAAAGCTACCATAAAAAGTTTCTTAAAAACCAGAGTCGACTTTAAACTGTAGGTCCCGCCACTTATGTATAAAATTAAGGCACACATCATAGGTGGTGTGAGAAACTAGATCGTAATCCTGACTGAAAGGTTGTAATGACCAATTATGTATGTATGTAGGTAATTCAACATATCTGGTTGCCGTCTGCTGTGTCCGGAAGCAGACAGGAGGAAAACCAAGGAGCTGTTTGAGTTTGACAATACAATGGTTCGCACTCTAAAAGGAATTTTAACGAGACATTGCGCTATTGGCAGTTTCGGTGACAAGCCCGGTTTGCTCCACCAGGATTATGCACAAGCTGTCAGGGTGTAGAAGAAGCGAAATCGGTGCCGAACTCAATGCAATAATCCTACACATTTTTCTGGGGCAAAGACATATTACAACCCTTCCATCGTAGGATATGCTACAGCATATCAATTACTTGCTTAGCTACTTAGTTTTGTTAATGAAACTGAAACAAAGCAAAGAAAGGGGGTGGGACAGACAGTTTCTAACAGCCCTATGCTTCACAAAGTGGGAAAGGAATAAACAAGTTTTGTTACGTGCCAGTAGTTGATGTATAGTATCGTATTAATTTAATACTTATTTATTGAGCAAACCTCGTATATGAACCAATAATCCTTTAGACAGGATTGCGACCTAGTTTCTCACGGCACTTAAGTCGTGTGTGTTAATTTTATACATGAGTGGCGGGCCCTACAGTTTAAAGTCGACTCCGAACGACAGATTTTTGAGAAACTTTTCATGGCAATTTTATTTACTCTCAGAGTTTTTGCCAGAAATTTCCTGAGAGGAAGACGCCGATGAAATACTTTTTGTATTTTTGTTTAGTTGGAGATGTCTGAACTGGGGTTTGAACCGAGGCCGTACGTCTAATAAGCCAACAGACTACCAATTAGACAACGGCGACTTCAATAGCCCAGATAAATATCAACTTTTCTTGCTGAAAATTTATATCGTAAAACGATTTAATTTTTTTTTTTTATTTTTTTGTATAAAAATAAATCGTTTATAATACAAGAATGTACAAGTAATTGTATTCAAAACTCATATTTGTGCTTCATTACATATACAGAAACCCAGAATGTTATTACTCAGGCCCTTTGTTTTTCTTTTCTTCAGTTTTGTTTGAATTTATTAAGTGAGATTGATTAAAAATTAAATAATTTTTAATTGGCCGCAATTAAAGAAACAACAAGACAAGACAAAGAAAAAAGGCCAAATAAAGTACATAAACTTGCTTAAGTCAAGACTTGAACAATTCTTAACAAATTAAACAAAATTAAGCAACGAAATATGCAAAATCAAGAGGGAAAGAGGAATCAATATTAAAAAAGGAAAGAAGTAAAAATAAAAATAAAAAGCGAACATTTTTAATTGTTTCAACTTATGGGAGACAATAATGTCTTAAAGAAACTAAAGAAAACAACAGAAATAACAAATAATGGCAAGTGAGGCCTTTTTGACAAAAAAAATAAATAAAAATGTGAACGACAAATGACTACAAAAAGCAATTAGGGCTTCTAGAAAGAAAAAAAATTAAGAAAAAAAATGTGAAAAATAGGCGGCATTATTAAAACATTAAACAGTCAGTAGAATAAAAATGAATTACAATAATTGAGGAAAGAGTCTAGTAAAAATTCAAGATACACTCAATCCGTAAAGCACTTTCCTACGCACCATATGAGGGCGACTTTAAGCGCATGTGCTGGCAATGTGTAGGCAAAACAACAGACACTTCAAACCATACGAAGTACGTACGGTACGGTGAAGTCTCAAGTATCGGGAAAATGTGGACATAATGAAAAAAAATCCAGAAGAGGAAACAAATGGTTTTCGAGATTAAAAAACATTTGAAACAATAACAACAAAACAACAAAACAAAAACCATTCGGTCGGCATCAAAAAAGCCAAGGGAAGAGAGCACAGGCTACGAAGGAACAATTATTAATTCACATGGCAAAACATTAAAAACAAAATATTTCTGTGTTTTGTTTTGTTTTTGTTTTCTTCACAATAAATAAAAATAAAATGAACTCCAGGGAGAGGGTGGCATTGGTCGTAGTGCAATGATGGGAGTAAAGAGGCTACAAAACATTAATAATATTACCGCAGTGCCTCTCTAAAGAAGTAAAAGTATGTGCACAATACAATTTAACAAAAATAAAACAAGTAAACAACACTAACAGCAGCAGCACTATGAACAACGGCAACGACGACAACGGCAACAATGAAACACAAAAATATTTTTAATGTCATGAACTTGTCTGTCAAACAAGAGAAACAAAGAAGAGAAATAAAATGAAAAAAATAACTGGACATGTAAATACAAAACAACAACTGGCACTGCCACTACTACTGCTACAGTTAGTGCTACTGTCTGGAATTTTTTTTCTAGCCACTCCATACTCTACTCTACTACTTCGCTATTTTGCTCACTTAAACAACCCAACTCTGGAATAGCACAGACACTTTGTTAAACTGCATACAGAGAAGTAAATGAATGAAAACTTTAGAGGGAAAAAGTTTAATTTTAAATTTTTAATAGAGTTTGCCAGGTTTAATATGCTAAGCAGAGGCATTGTTAGAAGAGAAAATCTTTAAGGATGTGTTGGGCCTAATATACAAGGCTGATGTACTGTTAGAAGAGAAAATCTCTAAGAAGTTGTTGTGGTTCCGATGTGGGCTAACTACAGTATTGGGAGAATGTGTCGGATGTTTGAAGGAAATTATTATGCTGAGATGTGGTGATTGGCTAAAAAGTTATCTTCAAGTTTTTAAAATTATTTTGGTGATTGTTATTTTTTTCATTTTTATCATTCGTTAACTTTCTATATAGTTTTGTGTTTTAATTTACTCTTTCTTTGCCCCTACGCTATAGAGGGCATAAATATTCATCTGATCAATGGAATCGTTTGTTTGATTTGTGTTTTATATACAATGTTTGGCGGCATTAAAGCAGTGGTTTGGACTGATGTCGTACAAGCCGCCATAATGGTCATATCGATTGTATTGGTTGGAATTTTAGGGGGCCAATAAAGTCGGTGGTTTCGGTTTGAAGTTTTTCGTATAGCCGGAGAAGGTGGACGACTGAATATTGATTTTACATTGCGTGCGACAACACGTTCAACCTTCTGGAATTGTTTTATCAGTGCGACCATGATGTGGACGGCTTATGTGGGTTTGAATCGAAGTTGTGTCACTGCCATCATTGAAAAATGCCTGACATTCGCTGATAATATTCAGTTTTGGCTTCGTTTTGATCATGTTCTTCGATTGCCTAACCGGTATTGTTATGTATGCCCGCTATCATGATTGCGATCCGTTAGCCACTGGTATTGTTGAGAAAGCCAATAAATTGATGCCCTTCTTTGTCCAATATGCTGTAGGTCATCTTAAAGGTATGCCAGGCGTTTTCATATCATGTGTGTTTAGCGCTACACTGAGTACCATGTCGGCCAGTATGAATTCATTAGCCGGTATTTTGTACTTCGATTACATCAAACCAAGAATTAAACACACCGAAAGATGTGTAATGAAAACGATTGTCTTATCCACCGGTATCTATTGCATATTTGCTGGTACTGTAGTTGAAAAATTCACATCAATTTTGCAAATTGTGTATTCAATCGGAGGTGTGACATTTGGAGCCGTATTTAATGTATTTCTATTGGGCATATTAGTACCTAAGGTAAGGCTGCATTTTATGCTGTATGCTCCAGTATGTTAACCATGTTGATTATTGTCATTATTTAATTGAACTTCCCTAAAAACGGATTCGCTTTCTGTTACAGATTTCAATATACTAGATATGACCTTTAACTGGTATACGCTTTTGGATGCTTTTATTGTATTTGGAAGTACAAGTTATATCATAACACCGACTAAGGGTACCAAATTCGATGTGAAATTTCTTTCACCGATTATTCAACCGTTCGTTACATACGAATTAACTCAAATCGAAGAGGAATTGCCACACATAATAACGACGAAACCAACTCTTAAACAATAAAAAAAAACTTAAAAATAGAAAAAAAATATGAAGACGCTTATGACAGCCGTATGTCCCTTAAAGAAACGAAAAGAAATAAAAATTAATAGTAATCCATCCAGAAATATCTCTGACTCCCAAGAGAGTATAACGTCAACAAGAGACGTATTGCTAGGCAAGGTAGCAACATCTCGTGAGAAAGAGTAGGATTCAATGAGTCAAGGTTCGAACTATTATATTTAACACAAGAACGCATTCATTTATGACATAATCAATTGCATCTTTACCCTTTACAATGACTTACTGGTTTGACTTAAATGTTTGTCTGGCCAGCGATAAGCTGACATCGTAGTAAATATTTTGATTTTCATGTTTTTAAAGTTTGCAATACTTTAAAGCTCTGAACATGCAGCAATGCTGTAATATACAGTACGTGGCAGACAACTACTGCAGTATTTTTTAAATGTTGCATGTTATTTGAAAAGGATGACTGGGACTACAAATATAATGACGATGATAATGTTTCAACATTTGTATGCGAAATAATGGTTTTCTATAAAAATTATGTAGTAAAATACACAAGAATTGCCATACACATACATCCATACACTCTCTCTTCCACACACACTCACTCTCACACATACACATACTGCTTTCATACTCTCGTGTATATAAATTTACATAAAGGATTAAGCATGATGATGCTCATGTGTCACACTTGAAAAAACAATAAAAACATGGAAAATAACAGGACTATCCATAAATATGATTCCAAAAAGGGCGAGAGAGAGAGGGAGCCAGATACAGAAAGGAAGTGAGTATTCACTACTACAACCATACAACAAATGTTAAAGAGGATGTCAGTTTAAAATTTATGTACGACTATGGTGTGCAATGAATAGAGAACAAGGATCATAGCAATTATTATTGTGTCTATCTACAGGATGATTAGCTTTCAAATGAGTTTTCTCTATCCCTCTCTTTCACTCTGCCACACTTAATCTTTTGTTCTTAATTTTTTTTTGCTGTTGTCAGATAATTTCTATTATTTTTTTTGTTAAATCACTACGAACACATTCTGTATGCAGATGTTTTTCTATTTTTTTCTTGTTTTTTTTTTTTTTTTGTTTGATTTAGCAGCTCTATTTCTCTTATTTGTACTGATTTTCCTTTGCGTTTCTATGGTTTTGTAGAGTTGGTAGTCGAAAAAAAATTTTCCATCAATTTCTGCTTGTGACAGTTACAAGTTGAATGGGATAAGATTTCAAAGAAAAATGATGAATTCGAAGGATATTCATATTGTCAAAAGGAATATGAAATGGATTTATAGATGTAGGACACCGAAAGCCATATTGGAAAAATTAAAGGAAGACAATTTTCATATGGTTTTTAAATTTAAAAAGGAATTACTAGAATTCACTTAAAAAAGACAGGAAAGAAATTAATTTTTAAAAAATATTTTTTTAGAATTTCTAAGCATATGACCGACCACCATTCTTTAAAAGGCAAAATGAGCCTCTTGTGTTCATGAAAGACTCATAAGAATTAGACGGAACTTGAAGAAATAGGACAAGATTTTCATATGAAAGCGTTTAAGGAAGCCACAGGCATCTCTTATTGCTTAATGGTTTAAATTTTTAATCAGCAGTTGTGTATGAGAAAACCTGCTACGAACATCTTTTTTTCAACATTTTGTTACCGTGGACAACAAATTAATCCGATATCACTTGGATCGACATACCAGAGACCACATAGTACACAAAACGATAGGCTTTTTGAGGCGAATCGGTATTTGGGTTTGTCAGAACGCTGAATAATTCATATTGACTTCCTTCACAAAAGTAATGCACTATAACAACTGTTTTGCAAAGTTATTGAGACGATTTAATATGGATTGAGCTAGACATACTTTTGCATCACAACAATGCAACACGTGGTCACTTTTCATTGGCAAAATGCTATGATATAGGCTACGAAATGCTTCGTCATTCACATTATTCTACGGATCTGGCCTTGGGTAACTATTTCTTGCTATCAAAATTATAGAAATGTTCCGATGCAATAAGCGTACGGCAATGCATGTTTTGAAAAATTAAATGATTTTTTTTATTTAAAAATCTGTGTCCATTTAAAAAATCATGAACTTATTGTATTCTCCCATATACCTATATATGAATCTAGTAAAGAGACCAGACCTTTTTTTACAGTTATGGTATTGCTGCTATCGAATGCAACTATCTTAACCCATTCGCTGCCAAGCCTAAATTATATGAAGTCATTCCCATTGCCATTTATATTTTGAGTGTTATTGTTTACCAAAACCCTGTTATTTCACACATATATTATCATACATAATCATTTAGAAGCAGAAAACCAAAGACGAGTTGCAATAAAATTTTGTTCTTAAATATATGAAATAAAGTATTATTTTTGTATAAAATTTTATTTGTAGTATTTTTCAAGTTTTTTACATTTTCATATTACGTTTGTGGCAAAAAAAATTTGCTATTTCAAAAGCCTGCATGTTATAATATATTTAAAGTAGGACGATTATACTCGTCTTGGCAGTGCGGTATATCCGAGTATACTCGTCCTTGTCAGCGAATGGATTTAGTATAATATAGCGTAATGAAGATGAGGTCAAGCTTAAGATGATCTTTTGCACTGCGTTCCCTGTGGATCTCGGACTACAGACATTACAGATCTTGAAAAGCTGTTTCAATGAAAATATTTGCATATATGTAGATATGTGTCTCTTAAACCCCTAAGGCAATGGTTGATCAAGGGGTTCATAAAGTGCTCTTTCTTATAACAGAATCTTAAGGCACTGGTATCGGTACAAGAATGCTTATAACCTTCAGGTACTTACTGCAGGTATAGGAAAACTTAAGTACACGCAAAATAAGTGCACTTATTCATAACATTTCTGAAATAATCGAAGCCAATAGTTACATTTCAATATTTCCTTACTCTGCATGCTGATCGTTTGCTCAGCTGACCTTTTAACAGAGTCCTGATAGAGATTGAGGTTGTATAAGGTGATTTTCTTCATCCTCCATTTTGGTATACATACATACTTACATACATACATACATAACATACCTACATTACATCTCTTTAGTCAGGATTACTACCTAGCTTCTCACACCACTTGTGTTGTGTTGTTATATTTTATCGATGAGTGCCGGGTCCTACAGTTTAAATTCGAGTCCGAACTACAGATTTTTTTTAAAAGACGAAGTCACCGAAGAAATATTAAAAATTCGTTTTGTTGGCGTAGTCTGACCTGGGGTTTGCACCGTGGCCTCACGTCAAATAAATCAACACACTACCTACTAGACTACGGCGACTTTGGCATACATATGACAGTGATTAAGTGCGTTGTAATGCTCCGAATGTAAAAGTATTAGCTTTCCTACCAACCAACACTTTTCAGTTCAGATCGACTACCCGAGAGTAGTTTTCTTCTTATTCTCTGCATTTGCTTTCGAATAGGATTGCCATCATTGCCAAAACTACCTAGAAAACCGACTACGCTTGCAACATTCATTTTTTTACAGGGTGTTTCAGATATAATGCGGTTGGCAGCAAGGACGGCTGACTTCCAAAATGTTAGTTGCTTTGTGTTTGAACAAAGTACAGGGTTTCATAAAGCCGCTGTACAAAATGTTTACAATGTATACTATTTCAAAACGTCGTCAATGCGTACTTTTAACGTAGTCAAAAAGCAATCAGGCATCGGATTTATAGTTGATGCATTGTTTGGTAACTTTGCATATGTACAACATTTATATACCGTAGTAGAACTGTATATAAACTTTGTATTCATACATTTTGGAAGTCAGCCGACCACTACCAGATTACAATAAAACTGCATATATAACGAATGCAATTTAGTCACATATGTTTCTTGGAACTTGGCTTACTTCCAACGATGATGCTAGTCCAAATGGGACTTGAAGTACTCCATCTAACGTACAAGAAGCACTTCATTTTGTAGTTGGTATAAGTGAACTGTTTTGTAAGTGACCATAAATCTCATGTCATTCCTTGCAAATCGTCTGGTATTTTTCGGCAGTTCACTTTAGTTTATATGAGACAATGTCAAGTGTCGTTTGAAAGAACCGAATTTCTTTTTATGGTCTTGGAGTCCTTAAATTTGTTGTTCAATTTCTCTGGCATTAGGTTCATACTTTTTTCTGAACAGGACTACTGGTACTTTTTAAAAATATTATAAAACGAATACATATGTTCCCAAGTACTTATTTAAGGGCTTTATGCTAAAATGCTAGTATTTCGCAATATAATTTTTTTTAGAAAAGTTAACCATGCTGTAACCACAGGCTAACGAGTTAATAATCTCTCAACCATAGTTCCACGGGTATATATGTATACCACCACCCTTAATACTGGGGGAACACATATTGGCTGTATGTTATATGCACAAATACTATTTGGCATTAAATTGTGAATGCATATGCTTTTATTGCATTTATGCTGTGGTAATCAAATTTTATTTCGCATTCCATTTTTGTTTT
This sequence comes from Sarcophaga subvicina, assembly GCA_936449025.2. Lineage (NCBI taxonomy): Eukaryota > Metazoa > Arthropoda > Insecta > Diptera > Sarcophagidae > Sarcophaga > Sarcophaga subvicina. The sequence continues at coordinate 99,874,957 of OW388082.2, read as the reverse complement.
TATTTCATCTTTAATTATGCGAAAATCAATTACAGATTTTAAAACCAAAATTTATGCAACATTGACAGCCACTCCCGCACATCCGCATGCTGGGGGGATACGATATCGTATAAATATTGAATATGAATTTATGGTCAATTAAATGCAATAAAAACGTAACGATTTTATAAATGAAATAAAAATTATATTCATATGGCAGATATACAACATACAGTGGGTTATAAAAATATACGACATTTCAATATGACTTACCATTATGGCCGGTATTTGTAATGATAACCCAAAAATCGATAGTTTTCTCGGGGCCCAACTCCTCATAGTCCCACTTCTTTTTCACACGCACAGCACCATTTGTCTCCACCGTTACCCAAGGATTTTCATCACGTATTTTGAAGGTTTCTTTGTCGGTTTCCTTTTCCAATTGAAATACCGATTTACCCTCAGTATCACCATCAGCCTCGGTAAATTCTATACGTTTAGTGGGACGTACTGCTCTAGTGACGCGACGTTTTTCGCGATGATGTGAATGTTCATTGATGGCATCATGTTCCAAATGTTGCATGATAAAGGACACCGGTTCAGGTGCTAAAAACTCTATTAATACCTTGGCCGGTTGTAGACTAACCAAACTGGGATAACGTAAATCATGAGCCTCTACATCCAGCAATAGTTCATTATTAGGCGGTTGACCCACCAGCATTATTTCGCCCGTTTGGGGTACAATAATCACCGTATTGCTAGGCTGTTTCAAACGATAGGCAATTTTGTCGCCATCCGCATCGGTGGCCTCTACTTTACCCACAATACTAAAACGTTTCCAGGTAGTCGCACTACTATTGCTATCCAGTTCCGGTGTTTTCTGGCCCGCTATGGCGAATTTATAATCATTGGCCTTGAATATGGGCCTGTTATCGTTTTCATCTAACACTGTGATCTGGATTTTCGATACCGTCTTATCAACATCTTCTAAATCCGAGGCCTGTACCGATAAATCATAATGGGCAGTCTGCTCACGATCCAAAGGACGATTGGTTACCAGCCAAACACCGCTTTCATCATCTCCATCAATCGTAACTGACATGGATCTCTCATCCACCTTTTGAGCATGACGGCTTTGCAAAGCAAACGCTCCATCTTCATTGCCACCAATAATCGTGTATTTGACCTTTTTGGGTTCGGAACTGAGATCAGCATTGCTAAAGGCCTGCATTAAAGGAACACCACGCACTCTAGTACCGGCTGGCTTATTCTCCTTAACCTCTCCCGAGGCATCTAACATGGAACCGGGAAATCTTAACATATCATTACGATGCATGACGTACAGTTGAATGTTATGGGTTTGCGTAGAATTGGGTGTTTCCTCGACCACCACCAAATTCACAGGACGATTGACTAGAGGCGATATATCGGAGGTAGTCATGACCACACCATCTTCCAATACCGTAAAATACTTGGCATATTCGCTATCCAGCATATGATACGAACCCTGCTGATAGGCCATAGTATGGCCCGATCTCAGTGGCATGCCATTCTCTGTGGTAAAGTTTTGCTGTTCCATGGGTCGGGTTTTGAAACGTTTTATACTAAAGCCAGGATAGGTATCATGCGGCAAAACCAAGGACATATCATTATTGTTATTGCTATTGCCACCACTGCCGGCCAGCATGCGTGCAGCATTAGCTGACGTTAAACCCGATGTATGATGCTTTAGCTGTATATCGACTGCATGCGTTTTTTGTGGCTGTGTTTGTGGCTTTGTTTGTAGTTGTGGTTGTAATTGTGTTTTTTTAGAGATCTCTTGTGTAGAAACTGGTTTAAATTGACTATTTATAATTAGAAAAATTAATGCACAGGTCATTAGAAAACGACACAATAAAGACGATGATCGCGACGACAACGACAACGATAACGATGCTGGTGACGGCGATTGTGCAAAGGAACACGACGACAGCGACGTTTTAAATAATGTTATGGGCGTTTCGAACGACGTTATAGACGATGTACTTCCCGCTACCGTTAAACCGGACGTTTTTAACATATTTATGTCGGCGTTATTATTATATTCAGTGCTGCTTTTAATGTTGATTTCATTATTATTGTTATTTAAACTAATAAAGCTTTTAAGCTTTGAGCGTTTTTTATGCGCTCGATTTTGTGCCATTTTATATGGCAAGCGTTGCTTTTTTAAAAGTTTTACTTTTTTTCAAATTTTTTTTGTCTGTAACTCTTCTATCAAAATAATGGATTCTAAGAAGACTTACGATATTTATTTTCAATCAAAAATTTCCTTTTTCAACACATTTTCATAGTTTTAGTCAAATCTGTAAAGAGAAAGACAAAAGAATATCAAGTATTAGTTAAAGAGTTTTAAAATTGTGTAGTAGTTTTTAAAACTCTTAAAGAGTTTTAAAAGAGTTTTAAAAGAGTTTTAAGAAATTCAAAGAGTTTAAAAATATTATTAAAATAAAATCATCAAATACTTTAAACATTACACTCGCAATAACGAGGCTAGTGTGAACGGGACCTCTTCTGGAAAGAAAGGTGCCACTAAATTAATTGTGCAATAAATTTATTGTTAAGCGGGTTGAATGGCAGGTTGAGGGTCAAATGAGTGATGTAAGTTAGTGATGGATTTTTTCTATGAGTGTTGTACCTTTGTTACTATTTCTTATTTCTTAAAGGATAGGTTGGGTTACGAAGTTAGGTGAAAACAACATTTCAACTTTGGAACCAAAAATGTCCAGTTTGTATACTTTTAGTGTCTATCCGAATCCCGAACCGAAATGAATTGAAGAAGTCAAGGAAAACAATAAAGAAAACAAACAGCAGTGTCAGCCATCTATGTCTCTGAATATTAAAGCAAACCTGCAAAAGGTTTCCAAAAGCCTCAGTCGCCTTTATGTAATCAAAAATGCTCTAGAATGCATAGACATTCAAAATGGTCTTCGGTCTTAGGCTACAATATTGAGTTATGAAAACGTAATAATGTGTGTTAGCTTAGTAGACGTAAAGCCATGGTTCGAGCCCCAGGCCAAGACATCAAAACAATATACAAAAAAGTATTTCTTCGGCGATTTCCGCTAAGCAGATTTCTGGTAAGAACTCTGAGAGTAAATAAAATTGCCATGAAAAGTTGCTCAAAAATCTGACGCATGTATAACAAATTAACACACACAACATAAGTGGTGTGAAAAACTAGGTCGTAATACTGGCTGAATATGTATGTATGTATGTAATAAGGCTTTATTATACGCCCTATACAGATTCAATACTACGGTCCTGTCTGCTTTATAATAGCCTAGAGGTTCTATGAACTTTCCCACTCTGCTATAAAATGTGCATTCTCAGATTGATCCGTTTTTCGATTAATCCAAATAAGTATTCCATGTGGAGTGACTGTTTCCTCCATCTGTGTCCAGAATGGTTTTTAATAGCATGGAAGTTTTAATAAGTCTAAGGACTATCTTTGGAAAGGATCCCTCTATCAGGTCCACTCATCCCGCTGCGACCTCTTACAGGCTCTCCAATAGACCACTGTTCACTGAGCATTTTCTTTTTGAAGTATCCAGCATGGTTCAGTGGATTCTGATCCACTAATCAATTAACCTTTCAAGCTTTTCACCATGAAGTCTCTAGTCAGTTCATTTGCGCTATTGTTACCAATGTTATGATGTCGTTTTATTCTATATTGGTACAGGAGCATTGTAAAGGAGCGGTCATAATGTTCATTCTTTCTTAAGTAATCCTAAAAATTAAGTGTAACAGACGAGAGTCTCTGGTTGCAACCGAGTCCATTCGAACCATCCATTCTGTGGCAAATTTCCTCTTTTAATTTTATTTCCCAACCATATAAAATTAATCACATTCAATACAAATGCAAAAACCAAACATCTCTGTAGTAGAAAGGTATACAACATTGCATTTAGTGACGTGCAAAAGACCCAAAGTCATTTGGAAGATCTTCGTAAATCGTATGGGAGAAGATAAAGTGGCTTTGGAAGCATTTCATTCAACTGAGCTGAGGCTGTTGGTCATAAAAAAAATAGAATACCTTTAGAAAAATATAAAACGGTAACACAAGAAATGAACAGCCAAAGCTAATACATGGAGAATGAAGTCGCCGTAGTCTAGTAGGTGGTGTGTTGGCTTATTAGACGAAAAGCCAGGGTTCAAACCCCAGGCCAGACATAAAACAAATTACAAAAAGTATTTCTTCGGAGACTTCCTCTCAGCAGATTTCTAGCAGAAACTCTGAGAGTAAATAAAATTGCCATGAAAAGTTTCTCGAAAATCTGTCGTTCGGAGTTGACTTTAAAGTGTAGGTTAAACCACTCATGTATAAAAATTAACTCACACAACATTAGTGGTGTGAGAAACTAGGTTGTAATCCTGACTAAAGGCTTGTAATGACCAATTATGTATGCAATATATGGAGAAGACAGACCGATGTAGAAATTGGTGCCATGAAAACCGCTCGTACATCGAATGATATTATCCCCCTCTACTTCTTTCCATGATATTGTGGAACTTAATTTAAATTAATTTAATTCAAATATTTTACAAAAGAGATACAGAAACCCTTCTAGGTACCTTTTGGAATATTATGTTATAAATATTAAACCACCTATTGTGGCAACAGTTATGAAAATGCTCCAAATCCAACGCTTATATAGTGGTTAATAATCAAGGTGTTAACCCCAAACTAATAAGCTGTTATACACTCGTTATAATAGCATTTTTAAATTAATATTCGTTTCTACTAACATACGGTATTTATGTAAATATTCACAAAATTTCATAAAATATGAAATTTTATAACCCTAAACACAGTAGGTGGTCGTTATGCGGGTATAAATTTTGAATTGTTTTTTCTGCTCAATTGCATTTCTAATGAACTGTCAATATTTATTGGAAGAGAAATACAATAAAAAACTTCAATATTGATTTCTAAAGCCATATCATGAAATAACAATTCATTTAAAATATGAAAATTTCTAACTGTAATACATACAGTGGGAGACAAACGAAACTGTACACTATGGAGAAAATTCTAACAATCATCAAACTCAACTTTTACCACTTAAGGAGAGTGCATGAAAAAAATTTGTCAATATATCGTAATTTTTTGTTATTTTTTTTTTGTTTCAATTTTAAAAACTGGCAATGAAACAATTTTAAAATAAAAATAACGGTAATTTATTAATGTACATTTTTTTTATTAATGTACAGTTTCTTTTGACACTCATTGTATGTATATACTAATGGTAAATGGTCGAGTAATTTAATATAATTATTAAAACAAAAACAAAAAAAAAGCGGTTAAAAAATTTAAATAATTTTTTAATAAAAACCATATACACTCACAATTAAACAAACACAATACGACTTCAAAAAAAAACCATTTTGTGTAGGTGTTGGTTGGCATTAATGCCGATAGAAACTACTCCAAATATAATATTTATTTATTTATTACAAAATAAATATTCATTAAAATTAAAATAACAACAAACAAACCGAATAAAAACCAAAAAAAAACTATAATTATACATGAGGTCAAAGTTGAAGAAAAAAACGAAGCGCGTTTTTGTGTTTTGTTTCAAAAGGTATTTTCAATGAAATACCAGACAAAAATCAATGAATACTAATGACATTTTAATGAAGAATTAATTGTTTAGAGCCCTACAATAAGTTACACTTGATGACGGTCTCAGACCATAGTAACCTTATAAATTCAAAAATAATAGAGTAGTCGCTCGCTCGCTCAACTGCAAAGACAACCCGCTGGTTATGCATATGAAATATGAAAATACATACATATGTACGTACGAATATTAATCACAAAAATAAAAAACACCAAATATTGATTTTGCTTTTCATGATTGTGATGACAAAAATTCCATAATTGTCTTAAGCGTATACAGGTTCTTTCAAGTTTGAGTTTGATTTTTCCAAAGTTTTCGCTCCGTTTGACCATTACAACTAAAACTTCATTCAGAATGTCAATCAAAACCTGCTCAAATAAACGCTTTGCTCTCCTCAAAACACTTTACCATCAGCCTTCACCCCGTGCTGCATTTGAAAATTATTTCAAAAAGGAAAGGAATTCTGAAGTCGCCATAGTCTAGTAGGTAGTGTGTTAGCTTATTAGACGTAAAGCCAGGGTTCGAGTCCCAGGCCAGACATCAAAACAAAATACAAAAAGTATTTCTTCGGCAAATTCCTCTCTGCATATTTCTGGCAAAAACTCTGAGTAAATAAAGTGGCCATGAAAAGGTTCTCAAATAATCTGTCGTTCGGAGTCGACTTTAAACTGTAGGCCCCGCCACTCATGTATAAAATTTAACACACACAACATAAGTGGTGTGAGAAACTAGGTCGTCATGCTGACCGAAGGGTTGTAATGATCAATTATGTATGTATGTAAGGAATTCTGAACGAGAACGAATCTGTATTCATACCTGGAACTAGAAATATCTCAAAGGGTAAGTTTTTGTCTAGAGGTACCTAGGAAAATGCTTAGTAAGCCAAAATGATAAATTTAAGTTAGAGGGTGGCTCACGACCTTTAGATTGGTGAAAATACATCCCTTTAGAGTATCATTCAGTCTCTGATGTTTTCATTCTTTCCATATTATATTCTTGTAGTCTTAAATCTAATTGTTGCTTGCTTTGACAGAAGTATTTTCCCACTTGTAGATTGGTTGTTGAAAATAATATGCTTCAGTCTGACGATCTAAAAGAGCATAAATATCAGGCTGAAAGTAACTCAGAGGATAATTTTCAAATTAAATATGAACAAGAAGGTAAACCTCAGGCTCTGGAAAGCTAAAAGAATAAGGTTCTGGCTAAAGTTAGATATGAGGATCACAAAAGAAGAAGTTTCAGAGGTTCAGTTTCAGCTTCCGGCTAAAGATGATTCTGAGGATAGGGAATAAACTTTAGGCTAGGTTAGGTTAGATTAGAAAATTAGCTTCAGGCTATGTATGGTTAAGAGGATATAGTCCACGCTGAAATGGTTCAAGAGATTGGAATTGCAGTGATGTTGTCCAAGAGGTGAAATTTAGGCTGTGGATGGTTAAGTGAACAAACTTCAGACTAAAATTACATACATTATATACGCATAATTGGCCATTACAATCCTTCAGTTAGGATTACAGCCTAGCTTAGCCACTCATATTGTGTGTGTTAATTTTATACATGAGTGGGGGGACCTAAAGTTTAAAGTCGACTCCGAACGACAGATTTTTTGAGAAACTTTTCATAGCAATTTTATTTACTCTTAGAATTTTCATTAGGTGAGAGGAAGTCGCCCAAGAAATATTTTTTTATATTTCTTTTTGATGTTTGACCAGGGGTTTGAAGCGTGGCCTTACGTCTAATAAGCCAACACACTATGTACTAAACTACGGCGACTAGATTGGATGAGAAAAAAACTCCAGGCTGAGTTTGAGCAGAACATAATACTCAAGGTAGGCACATATCAGACTAATGGCTGCTAAGAATATAAGTTACGAGCTGTAAGTGACCAGATACAAATGGCTGCACCATAAAGATGACTAAGACGCTTAGCTTCAAACTGAGATAGGCTAAGAGTAGTTCTTTAAGAATATACAGCTGGGATCTAGGGATTCTTACAGACAGTAAGAATGCTTTGAAGGTTTTGGATGGAAATCCCTCGATCCAAAAATTCTGTCATTTCTAAATCAAATCGAACTACATTCATTCCATGGGGGTAATCTAGTCTTTTAGCACTTCTCGTTGTCTTTGCTTCCCAAAGAAATTTTATAGTGAGGAACCGTAGTATTTATGTAATGGTAGATAGAGGAATCCACCATATTTTTAGTATCGATGGTAGGTGGTTTCTCACACCACTTATGTTGTGTGTGTTAATTTTATACATGAGTGGTGTGACCTACAGTTTAAAGTCGACTCCGAACGACAGATTTTTGAGAAACTTTTCATGACAATTTTATTTATCCTCAGAGTTTTTGCCAGAAATCTGCTGAGAGTAAGTCGCCGAAGAAATACTTTTGGTATTTTATTTTGATGTATGGGCTGGGGCTCGAACCCTGGCTTTTCGTCTAATAAGCCAACACACTACCTACTAGACCACGGCGATGGATAAATATTTTAATACAACTAAATTTATTGGTTGTATACATAATTTATATACTTATTACCCCATCTTGTATATCCTTTCCGTTATATTAAAGATTTTATCTAAATTTGTTAAAATATTTGTTTTTTGTTTTCCTAATCTAATTCTCATTAAGTTCATTTTCATTTATGTGGAACACATTTTAATCAAGCAATTTTATTAGCGTAAAGTTCTTCATTTATTAACTGCTAATAAATCTTAATTAAAAGCAATAATAAAGTGGCTTTAAAGTTTTCTATAGCACTTGTGTATACATACAGACGAGTTTAATTTCTTAATAACAAATAAGAAGAAACTTTAAATTGTTATCATTTCACCACCATCTAAAAGACATAAATTGTCTAAAGAAATACAAACAAAATAAAAAAATTAAAAACCAATAAAAATCTATTGTTGGTTATGGTAACTACCAAACAGCTACCTTAAAAAATTTTAAAACTTTATGTTTTGACCATAAAACCATAGCATTTTGGCTAACAAAAGCAGATAAAAGTTATTAAAAGAGTAGCTATCTAACGGCGCCAATAATCTGCACACAAAAGCCAGGTTCTTAATGCAAACAAATCAACACAACACATCGACAGAGGAAATAAAAGGAAATCTTGAACCAAAATTGTTTCAAGACTAATTAATTTCAAACAAATTTAAATGAATTTAAAACTATTTTGGTATCTTTTATAAGAATGTAAAAGAAATAAGAAGATTTTAATACAATAAAATGGTGTGTTTAATTAAAACTAAGTTAACAAGTGTTTAAAACCATAATACTGCACGTATGCTTAATACTACTCGTATGCTTGACCTGATATTTGATTAAAACAAGATTTTTTTTTAATTTTTTGTTTGTTTTTAACATAAAAGCCCTAAAAAATTTGTTTAAAATGATAAAAAAAAACAATTTAGGCCTCCTCTCTTGATCATAAATTATTTTCAAAAAATATTTATCATGTCCAACATAAATCTTAATTGGACACTTGGAGATGAGATGATAAAACAACTCATGCCAGCCTTAATCAGTATTTCAACTCATTTAAAATGTTTTTCTTTTTTATTTATTTTTTATGGCTTAAATATTATGCTTACAACAGCCTGGTTTACTGGTTTCATATATTTTTTCTTCTTTAAATAAAAACGGGTGTCGATTTGATAGCCGCTTTTGTCGTATTAAAAAAATTACAAAAAATAAAATTTAAAAAAAAAATAAAACGATACAAAAAATATGTGTAAAAAACATTTCATTAAAATTGCCATTTAATTAATCATTTCATTATAAAGTTTTACATAAATTAGTGTGGCCATAGGCCGACAACCGGCCTGAGTTAGTTTTTAAAACAGCATTTTTCATTTAAAATTTGATTGTTATTGGCTTTTTGGTGGTTATTAATGGTTTTCAATTTCAAACAGAAGACGACGAAGAAGGCAGAAAAAAAATTTTGTAAATGATTAATTATAAAATCGAAAATGTTATTAAATAAACAAGTTAAAAAATAATAATTTTTTTTTAAATTTATAACAACAGCAATAAAAATAAAAATACAAAAGAAAACAAAATGTTCAGGAGATCGAAAATTATATTGGAAATGAAATGGGCAGGGCTGATAAGAGACTCACAGACTCTGTTCGTTTTACAGGAAAGTTACGTGCAATATTACTAGACTTTGCTGAACTGTTCTTAAATCGCATGGCCATCCACTGCAAAATTGCAATTCTCACAGCATACTGTCTTATTTAAAGGTATGACAGAAGACGTATTACTTCTGCAGAGGCTGTGAATCTGGGGAAGAAGACAAATTCTTCAATTAATATGTCCAGTGTCCGGATCTTGCCATGATGTGGCTGAGGTTCTTAGCGTCTTATTTTCTGTCATCCTTAATTAAGCTCCTCAATATATATAGATTGCTGCAGTTGAACATATTTTCTAGAATACAATAGATTTTCTACAGAGAACGTTTGGTCGCTAGATTGAATGCTCATTTGTGTAACTTGTAATCTTAATCTTAACTTGTAATCGTAGTCGCCATAGTCTAGTAGGTAGTGTGTTGGCTTATTAGACGAAAAAGCAAGGGTTCAAACCCCAGGTCAGACATCAAAACAAAATAGAAAAAGTATTTCTTTGGCGACTTCCTCTCAGCAGATTACTGGCAAAAACTCTGAGAGTAAATAAAATTGCAATGAAAAGTTTCTCAAAAATCTGTCGTTCGGAATCGACTTTAAACTGCATGTCTCGCTACTCATGTATAAAATTAACATAAACAACATAAGTGGTGTGAGAAACAAGGTCGTAATCCTGACTGAATGGTTGTAATGACCAATTATGTATGTATGCATGTAATCTTATCCTTCAAGAAGTTTAGGCTGGAGGGTCTGACAACAAATGTCTCCAAGATAAAGTCCTACATTTTGCTTGCTTACAAACTAACTCTCTTAATTCGTCATTACAACCCTTCAGTCATGATTACAACCTAACTTCTCACACCACTTATCTTACATGTGCTAATTTCATACATGCCTGGCGGGACCTACAATTTAAAGTCGCAGCCGAATGACAGATTTTTTGACACACTTTTTATGGAAATTTGATTTACTCTCCGCGTTTTTGCCAAAAGACTGCTGAAAGGAAATCGCCGAAGGAAATATTTTCCCATATTTCGTTTTGTTCGAGACGTGTGAACTTGGTTTCAAACCACGGAATTGAGTTTAATAGCCAACAAGTCTGCTGTGGCTTCATAACTCAAATTGTTCGTTTCAAATATAAATCAAGAGACACCCTGTGTCGTTATCTAGAGCCGATCTTTATTATGTTTAAGGCCAGAAAGCCCGGCAAGCAAAGAAAATATATTACGCAAAGCCTATTGTGACTTTTTGTATAAGCCTGTTGCCTTATTGGCGACAAATTTGCATTGTTCGACTAGATAATCCGTCATCTAACTATCCTGATAGCCGTCGTGTCCAATAAATCAATTTAATACAACAGTTTTATAGCTTTGGGGCGTATTGCGAAGATTGAGGCACTCAAAACTGCAATTTGAGGTAATCGAGGTTGATTAAAGGACTTCAAGAGCCTGTTTTAATACAAAATTGTAACGTTGGGAATTTCCTGCACTCCTACATATTCCAATGACATTGGCTGCCTTTCAAAATGTTAGTTGCTTTGTGTTTGAACAAAGTATAGTGGTGCATAAAGCCGCTGTACAAAATGTTTACAATGTATACTATTTCAAAACGTCGTCAATGTGTATTTTTAATGCAGTCAAAAAGCAATCAGGCATCGGATTTATAGTTCATGCATTGTTTGGTTGCTTTGCATATCTACATAGTCTACAATCTGTAGTAGAACTGCATACAAACTTTGATACATTTTGGAAGGCAGCCATTATTTGAATCTTGGCTTGAAGTTTATAAATGTCGTCCTTCAGTCTTTATGGTCATAAACAATCACTCGGAATTTTCAGAAGACAATTAGTTTTGGTGTCTTTAAGTCAACAATATAAATAATGGGACAACACGGAAAACCATTCAAGGCGCTAAAACGTAACTTAATGCCTTAGCTTTGCAGTTCCGAATTCTCTTTACTCTCAGAGAGCCTTATAAAGAAAATAATTTCCACTTTCTGGAATTTACTATCGTGCAGGATATAACTTAATGAACAGTTTCTACACAGTCTATGGTCTAAGCTTGATGTAATTTCGGTTTTCTCAATCCATTTAAGAAAGAATTATGGATACACGATTTTTCGTTCCATATATACTCCTTCCTCACGACTAAACCAATACAACAATATAGACCATTGTCAATTGAAAGGCTCTAGCAGACTATTCACCTGTTTGGTCTAACCGCCTTAATTAGTAAAACAGAAACAAAGCAAAAAATAATAATAAGAAGGAAGGGAATGCCAAGGGAAGTGGAGCCTTCTATTTTCTGCTACACTTTGTTCATTATTGAAATTACTGCCGCTGCTGTACTAAATGGCCTTCCATTTAGAAAATTACTCCCTCGTTTATTGCTGTTGAAAAAGGAAAATGAAAATCAATTTATGCCATAATTTTGCTTTTTTCTAATTAAAATATTCAATTACTCCAAAAAAACAATAAATAATCGCCTAATAAAATACTAACAATTACAAAAGGCCTGCTTCACACGTGCCACGTACATTACATACACACACACGATTATTTCGGGGTTACTCTTATTGCAGCAGCATTGAATAGAAAAGTATGCCATTGGAAAACGTTTCAGGTAGTCAACAGGGAAATCACAACGCTTATGTAGCACACCTGGCTCTATTTTTTCGGTAGTTTTATGATTCGAAATTTTAGTAACAAAGAGAAAATGAAAAATTATTTCCAATTGCTTAATAATGGAGTGATATTTTTTTAGAGATTCATGGTGTGATGATTTGCAGCCCTCTTTGATGCTGTCAAAATATGAGGTTGTCAGGGTATTTTTTCTCTATCCTGTATACAATAAAAGAAATACATTGGATAGCTTTTGGGTAGAAAATAAAAGGTTGAACATTATGTGTGTATTATAATTAAAAAATAATGAGTTGAAAGAAAATAAAATAAATAAAATAAAGTTGGTTATTGATTAACAACGGCCTTAAGTTGCTAGCTTTCATAGCTTGCTCTACAAAGTCGAAAGACGGTACAAGTTTTAATTGAGAATTTGGCAGTTGACAAACTTTAGAGTGGTTTTCTGTGTTAATAAAGGCAGTTCCCTGCTTAGGACCTAATATGCCCCCAGGTATTTACTTCACACATACGTAAATCCGTCAGGATAACGACCTAGCTTCTCACACCACTTCTACTTTGTATGTTCATTTTGTACATGAAAGGCGGAACCCACAGATTAAAGTCGACTCCAGAAGACAGATTTGTGAGAAACTTTTCAGGACAATTTTTTTACTCCCCGAATTTTTACTAGAAATCTGCTGAGAGGAAGTCGGCGAAGAAATATTTTTTAAATTTCGTTTTGTTTGAAATGTCTGACCTGCGATTTGAACCTTGGCCTCATGACTAAAAAGGGGATACACTACCTACTAGACTGCGGCGACTACATCCCAACATACTCGCAACAAATTATCTCCAATTGTGAATGCTAACTCGAACACCCATTGCCATGGATTGCCTAGACTTCTTTTCGTCCTTATATTGTTATATTCAGATTTTTGTGTTGTATTAATAGGCACAGATTCCATCAAAATCTATTAGTACAGTGCCCAACGCTATTTTGTGTAATGGGACAGTGTTTTAGAAATTGGTACACTTTTCATAGCAAAATTATTGACCAAAATTGTATCACAGTGTTTTTATCACTAACATTACTCACGTTTCAAGCTGCATGGCATTAAATCTCATCTTTATGGCAGAAAAACCTTCAAGCATAATGTGTATTCGTATTACTGTTATCCATCTCTGCATGTCTTATATGTAGGTGTGACCATTACAAGTTTTACTATCTTTAGCAAAGTAGCCTATACTGGGTCAATAAGTCTTTGTTTGAATTTCTCTCCTCTTGACGAAAAACGCCATACAGCTCCTGTCAAAAGTCATCAGTCAGTTGACTGTTGTCAAAATTTTGACAAGTTGCGTCATTTAGTTTGTGTTGGCAGGCTGTGATTAGAGATGATAATGGAGAAATGGCAAAAATCCATTAATTAACCTATAAATTGCTTCTTCAGGCAGAGAGAATTTTTTTCTTGCTTTTAAGGAATAAAAAACCAAAAAAATGTGGAGTAAAGAAAACAGAACTCAAAGTAGGAGTAAAACGAGTTTTTTCTCAAGGAAATGATATTTCATTTAAAAATTCTAATTCGTGTTTGAAATTTAAGGTTTTGTAGGTATGAAAGAGAGAGAGAGGTAGAATGTAAATGTTTGAAAACATGTGATACCAAAATTCATTAGCCCTTGCTAGCTAAGGATTTGGTCTTAAAAACTCTTCACTGCTATTAACACGATCCATCAATTATGTTTGTATTGAACTTGCATCAAGCTTTCTTGATTATTATCTCAATGGCCAATTGAGTGGCCACTTAGCCAGGATTATGATCTACCTTCTCACACCACCTATGTTGGCTGTATTTTTTACCATGATTGGAGGAACCTACAGTTTAAAGTCGACATCAAATACCAGGTTTTTGAAAAACTTTTCATGGCAATTTTATTTTACTCGCAGAGTTTTTGCCAGAAGTCTGCTGAGAGGAAGACGTCGAAGAAATGCTTTTTGTATTTTGTTTTGATGTCAGGCCTGGGGTTTGAACCCTGGCTTTTACGTCTAATAAGCCGACACACTACCTACTAGATTTAGGACTACACTGATCAGTATTCATAGGAGGCACTCAACTGCTGTAAATGTAATCACGGTTAACTAGACTAACATGTTTCTTACGAAATTACTTTAGCAGTAGTTGTAATTGAAATAATACTTTGCGGGAACTGGCTCGGTATGGATGGATGTTTACAATCTTTATGGACATTCTACTCGCTGTTATTATATTATTATTTTCCTTGGATGGTGTAGGGATAACAGGACCATACATACATAATTGGTAATTACAACCTTTCAGTCAGGATTACGATCTAGGTTCTCACACCACTTATGTTGTGTGTGTTAATATTATGCATGAGTGGCGCGAGCAACAGTTAGAAGTCGACTCCGAACGACAGATTTCTGAGAAACTTTTCATGACAATTTTATTTACGCCTTCCTTTGATGCCTATAACTGTATTGACACTAGCTTCCTCTGTATGCCATTATATTTGTGTGTCAGGCGACAAATTGCAACCGTGTAATCGAGATCTTGTTCATTATTAATGTAAACAGTTTGGAAGTATCTATCGAGTTGAATTAAGCCCATTTAAACTTAACCAACGATGACAGTTATGGTTCGAGCTTTATTAAGGCTTTGAGGACTGATTAACAACTATTTCGTCTGAAAGCAGAGTTTTTGCCAGAAGTCTGCTGGGAGGAAGTCGCCAGATAAATATTTCTTCATATTTCATTTTGATTTCGATGTCTGACATAGAGTTTGCAATACGGTCTCGTTTCTAGGAATACAATACACTATTTACTAGTCTACATCAGTGTTGCCGTATATTTTATACAATGCAATTTAATCAACAAAGGAAAATCAAACTTAAAATTTCCCCTATAAAAGTTATTTTGATTGTTATTTTAAATGAAGTCTTAACAAATTTCTTTTAATTATGTTTTCACCCTTTTTTTTATTAAAAACTGTTTTCAATACAAATTAAAAGCCATTAAAATAAGAACCCAAAACTTAATCAAATTGTTTAAAAGAAACTCGCACGCAGTCTAAACCCTTTATTTGTTGCACCCCATCCATGCCTAATAAAGATGCCAATAAAAATGATAAACAAACGAATTAACGAAATATTCTTTATGGCTTTCAGAACCGCAACAACAAATGAAAATGTTTTTAATACCTTTCGGAAAGATAATACAGTGTCTGGTAAAAATAAAACACAACGCACAGCACTCTCTACTCTACTCACTTGCGTATATAAATTGATTGAATCAGTTAGACGTTGGCCAAAATAAAGAAGAACAGTGGAGAGAAATATGTAGCCGGGCTATACACACTCTATCCTCTTGTGATACTCACTTACTCACTCGTTCTCCTTTTGATAAGTTTTGTTATTTAAAAATTCTGTTTCTGTATTTCTTCTTTTATTATTTTATTATTGTTATGACTTTGTTGTTGTTGTTGTCGTTTTTTTTCGTTTTGTTTCATTCTATATTGTGTTGTTGTTGGGTTATTTAATTGTAGCACTAAATATTAAATTGATGTGATCTTTTGTTTAAGATTAACACCCTTGTTCCATTGTATTTACACTTCAAACGCACACGTTCCGTTCTATTTAGTTGGTTGGTCGGTTGGTTGGTGGTGGTGCTTTGCCTTACGACGCGTCCGATGTTAAGCACACACATGAACACGTACATCAACAGACTATTTCACTCTCATACGGCTTGTGTAAGTGGAAGCCCCGTTTTGTATGGCCTGGTCTGGTTGAATTTGAAAATAAGGATACTGTGAGGCAGTTAGTTAAAGAGGATATTTTTTTTTCCTTTTTTCCATCGAATAACAAAAGAAACAGCCAAACAATACCAAAAAAAAAAACAAAATGTAGAGACACTCTTACACAACATGAGCATGAGAGGCGAGGAACATTGTGTTGCAAAGAAATTATAAGAAAGGGGGTTAAATACAGAATATTTTGCCTTAGTATTGGTATTGCTATTGTTTACTGTATTCCAGGCGCATGTGCCATAAAAGTCAGTCACTCTATTTGTGTCGTCGTTTCGCCATTGTCAGACAGTGTGGCATAAAAGGCAACGAGCTGTTAAGCCACAACATAATTTTTTTCTCTTTTCTTTCTTCCGTTACTTCTTTTGTAGCAGAAGAAACAAGAGAAAAAAAAGACGTAAAAAATATAAGGAAAAGAAAAATTCAGAAAATATTTCTTTTTTTATTATGCGTAAAAAAATTAATACAGTTTTGTGGAAAGAATGAACATTTAAAAGAAAACGGAAGATGTATGCCTTTATGTACGAGTGTTGTAAGGAAGACGAAAAACACATTAAGTTGTATTGCTCCTTAAGGCATTTTTTTTTCAATATTTTAAGAAAGTAATAATGGGTGGTCTCACCACCATCACCATAAATAATTTTTATTCGTTTCTTTTTTATACATTTCACGGCTTTTTTTTAGTAATGAGTTCTTATGTTCTTAGTTACAACACAAGGAAATCATAATTGGGTAAATATTTTTCACAGGGAATTTAAAATTTTTTTAATTTCACAAAATAAAAATCTAAATTACTGACAGTTACTGTAAGTTACTGGCAGTGCGGCTGTCATAGTATATTTGTCTACTTGTCTGTTTTATGAATTTTTGCTCCAGTGTAATTCTAATCTTTCCTTGCCTAAACGTAGTTTGCTAAGGACTAATATAGTGCTGACTGTAGTCTGAATGAAATCGCCGTGGTCTAGTAGGTAGTGAGTTGGCTTATTAGACGTAAAGCCAGGGTTCAAACCCCAGGCCAGACATCACAACAAAATATACAAAAAGTATTTCTTTGGCGACTTCCTCTCAGCAGATTTCTTTCAAAAACTCTGAGAGTAAATAAAAATTGCCATGAAAAGTTTCTCAAAAAATCTGTCGTTCAGAGTCGACTTTAAACTGTAGGTCCCGTCACGCATGTATAAAAATTAACACCCACAACATAAGTGGAGTGAGATACTAGGTCGTAATCGTAAATGATAAATGAGAATAAATAATTGCTAAGCTGATCAGTCATCAGAGCCCTCAATAAAGCACGAACCATAAATATCATCATTGGTTAGGTTTAAATGGAGCAATTCAACTCGATAGATACTTCCAAAGTGTTAACCTTTATAATAAAGAATATCTCGATCTGTTTGTCGCCCGACACACAGATATAATGGCATACAAAGAAAGAAAGTATCAGTATAGTTACAGGCATCAAAAGAAGTCGTAAATAAAATTGTCATGAAAAGTTTTTCAAAAATCTGTCTGTAGACTGTAGATCCCGCCAATCATGTATAAAATTAACACACACAATATAAGTGTAGTCGGAAGCTAGGTCGTAATCCTGACTGAAAGGTTGTAATGACCAATTATGTACACACAGTTAATACAGTATACATACGGTTAACAAATTTCAGAAATTTTTTAACCAATCCGTTTTCGATGGAAACCTTTAAAGTTTCCTCGATTTTAAGACGGTCTTTTGCATTGGTTAAAAAATTTCTGAAATTTAACTGAATTGTGGCCCTGCACAGACCCACAAAAGTATACATCCGATTATCAAATTTCACAAATTTCTGAACCAATGCAAATGACCGTCTTAAAATCGAAGAAAGATGTCAGACAATTATAAAGATTTTCAACGAAAATGGATTTTCTGGAATTTTTTAACCATATGTATACTTTTGTGGCTGAGTGTATGTATGGTCCTATAACCGTTACAGCATCCGAGGAAAATAATAATAGAATAATAGCGAGTAGAATGTCCATAAAGATTGTAAACAAACAGGTCGAGTCAGTTCCTACAAAGTTAAATTTTCATTATAATTCCTGCTGAAGTAATTTCGTAAACGACATGTTAGTCTAGTTAACCGTTATCACATAACCTACTTTGGTGGCCTTTATATCAGTTAAGGGGCTGCTATGAATGCTGATCAGTGTAGTTCTTCTGTGGTAATCATAATGAGGATACATTTTCACTTTTACTAGACAGGCAGGTTGTTTGAATCATGTGGTATGCGCTACCCTAACCAGCACACAATTAACCTCAACTTTAAATCTTTCAAGATATTTATATGATCGATCGTCTGGAAATCCATAAACCTAGCAGAATTCAGATTTAGTGCATCTCCTTATTATCCCATCAGCGTAGATGTCATGTAAAGTCCTCTAAAGTTGTCCTCCTATATGTAACGATACGGTAATCTTAAAGGTATACTTTGTAATAACGTAGACACTTTACAGCCTCTAAGCCCATATACCCAAGCAAGCAAGCAAATGTCTCACGACATCATTGAGACGTTATGGATGTCGTGCAGTCTATTCAAAGTTGGATTACGGTGAACATAACCCCAGCGTGAAACTAATTATCTTTTCTTTCTACTGGTGCAAAATTTGCAACTAACTCGAAGGTTTCGATTTGGATCCATTGATATAGAACTTCCTACGATGCATACCGTTTTGGGCTTAGCAATGTATGCTTATAGAGGAATATGGTTGTTTAAATTTCCAGGAATTTCGGCACATCAATATGGAATAAAAGGCGATGTGGTGTAATGACCAGTTTTAAACCCTAAAGAAGGCGCATAAATATTTATCAAGAACTAATGGGTTTTAAACGCTCCCATATCCTTACTATGGCGACTTGAATAAAGTCAACAACAAGCTGCGATTTACAATGATTTTTTAAGAGCTAGAGGAAAATTTAAAAAAAAAAACATATAAAATTCAGAAATATGTATGAAATCATTATTTTAATCGATAGTACGGTCCATATAATTTAATATTTGAAGATTATTTCATGCAAATATTGACCGCGACTGCGCCTCAAATGGTCCATCCGCTTAGTCCAATTTTGGCATACTCTTTCCAATATTTCGGCCGGTATCTCACGAATAAATGCTTCAATGTTGTCTTCCAATGCGTCAATTGAAGCGGGCTTGTCTGTATAGGTTGTCTATATAGGTCCCGAACGTGAAATAAAATGTTCACCGAACTCGCCTCTCAATATGTCCATTGTTACGCGTGCTGTGTGGCATGTGGCACCGTCTTGTTGAAACCACATGTCATGCAAGTCAAGCTCTTGCATTTTGGGCAAAAAAAAAAGTTGGATTTCATCTCACGGTAGCGCTCCCCATTCACAGTTATGTTACGATTCGCAGCATCTTTGAAGAAGTACGGCCTAATGATGCCACCAGCCCATAAACCGCACCAAACTGTGACTTTTTCTGGATGCATTAGTAGCTTTTACAATGCTTCTGGCTGATCTTCACTTCAAAATTGACAAATCAATTGAGCCAAAAATTAGCTTCGTCGCTGAACACAATTTTTCGATAAAGAAGTGGATCTTCGGCTAACTTTCCAAGAGCCCAAAAATTCTGCGTTGCGGTAGGTCGTTCGGCTTCAATTCTTGCACCAGCTGTATTTTAAAAGGCTTCATACCTAAATCCTTCCGCAAAATTTTCCACGTTGTTGAGTAACAGAGGCCCAATTGCTGCGAACGACGACGAATCGATAATTGATGGTCATCATGAGCAATGGCCGAACAGCTGCAATATTTCCTTTAATTCGCACTCTACGTAAGCATGTTGGTGGTTTAATGTCCAACAATGTAAATTTGGTGCGAAATTTGGTCACAATAGCCCAGTGGATCGATTAAACTGACCATTAAATGGAAGAAGCGCGCGAAGAATTTTCTTAACAGAGCACGAATTTTGATAATAAAATTCAATGATTTGCAAGCGTTATTCGTTTGTAAGACGATTCATGGTTAAATTATAAACCAAACTGAAGATGTTTGACAGTGAAACAAAACACGAAACGTGCGTGAGCTGTCTGATCCAGTATTGCCAAAAAAAATAATAGCTAAAAAATCAGTTACATTTCTTCAAAGCAGTTTTCAGTTAACTTGTGTTAATGTTCTGATATTTGCTGGGATGCCGATAAAAAGAAAGTCTGCATATATTAATTTTGGTACAGAGCATTTGATTTTGTTCTGTAAATTCATTACTTGCCACCACCGATACTGTGGACACTTCCATTACTGGTTGATTCGTACTACATGCCCCAAATGAGACCGTTTCATGGAGAACTTATTGTTGTTAAAGGTCAGTAACCAGTGGGAATTCTCTATATTCTAGTGATGACTAAATAGAACCAATGTTTACAACGAGAATGTATATTTAGAAACCCCATTTAACACTACGCTCTTTAAAAAAAAATTCAATTATAATGAGTTATTGAAACTTATTTAATTCTGATTACAATCTACTTGTTAAGCATATCTGGTCCTCAACTGATTAATTTCTTTTTAAATAATTTGTTTTTTGTGTGTGTCTTTATATCGTTTATCGTTTATATTTGTTATGTATTATAATCCTTTTACCAAAACAAATTTATAATCTTACAACTTAATAACGCATTCATTAACAAAAAAATTCAATAAAAATAAATGGAATTCAAATGGTTTTTATGTTGTGTTCGTTTTCAAAAATTATACGAAGAAAAGTACGAGTATTATAAACGCTCTTAACAACTGAAAATATTCGTTTGGCTGGCTGCTAACAGACAAACAAGCGCACTGAAAGCCATACGAATGCTACTGATGAGATGGAAAACTTAATAACAAACATTTGTTAACAACATTTAAGCCGCTTATGAACATTAATTTTAAGATTTTCATACTCAAACGTCAACATAGAATCACAGAAATATTATTAATTATTGGAGTGGTCAAAATGTACAGTGATAGCAAAAAGTTTACTAAAGGTTTCATTTTTTTGACGTTTTATTTTTAGGCGATCAATACTTAGGGGAGAAATAAAATTCATTAGTTTTTTTGTGGCCAAACTGGCGAAACTTGAGGAAAAATTAATTAATTATCTGAGAGAGATTATTGCTTTATGAATAGGACGTTGAAAAAATGAAATTATCTCAGCAGCAACTTTTATAACCGTGAATATTTCAGTCAATTCCATGATTATTTCAAGCTTGTATGACTCAAATCTAAATGCGGTCAAGTGGTTCAGTGTATTAGCTTAATAGACTAGAGCTCTGCAACCAAATATCAGTTCTTATATATCTAAAGATAGTACGATATTTCAAAGGGCAATCTCTTTTTCTTCTGGCAAATACCGTAGGTTAGATTAGAGGACGTGTACTTGTCAATTAAGACAAGTACAGTACCCGGAGGTCGAATTGACCCATTGTACAACGTCCTAGTTTCTCACACCGCGTATGTTGTGTGTGTTAATTTTTATACATGAGTGGTGAGACCTACAGTTTAAAGTCAACTCCGAACGACAAATTTTTTGAGAAAATTTTTCATGGCTATTTTATTTACTCTCAGAATTTTTGCCAGATCTCCTGAGAGGAAGTCGCCGAAGAAATACTTTTTGTATTTCTGTTTTGATGTGTGGTCTGGGGCTCGAATCCTTGTTTTACGTCTAATAAGCCAACACACTACCTACTAGACTACGGCGACTTCAAACTAATACCGTAAGAGCAAACAAGGTTAGGTTAGGTTAGAGGACATGTACTTGTCAATTAAGACAAGTACAGTACCCGTAGGTCGAATTGACCCATTGTACATAACGTTCTTAAAAAGAAAGTATAATGGAGGGAATAGGACAAAGGACAGGAAGTAGAAAAGGGGAGAAAAGAAAACAAAAAGGAAGAGCGCGACTACACTGATGAAGCTCTAGCAGTTCTCAACCAGTCCAAGCCACTAATGAATCTGTGGAGAGCCTTGATGTCGGCTCTCGACACAGAATTCAAACCCTAAAAGAAGCCCCAGCCAAGGCTCCTCAACCTCAACCTCAACCAAGGGCTTTGCAGTTATAGAGGAGGTGCTCGATAGTCTCCAACTCCTCCTCATCGCAACAAACCCTTCAACAGTCCGGCTGGGATCTGTTACAGATCCCCGTCAGCGACTTAATCTCGCAGTGCCTTGTGATAAATTCGACAACTAACCTTAAACTGGCCTTATCCAAGAACTGCACCAAAGAGCAAACAAAGTGGCAGCAAATCTCAAATCCATAGGTTCCGCCACTCGTGGATAAAATTAACGCACACAACATATGTGACATGAGAAGATAGGCTGTAATCTTGAAGAGTAGGGTTGTAATGGCCAATAATGTATGTATTCATGTATATAACTAAACAACAATAGTCTGTGTTCACATGTTGATAAAACCATGTTCGCTAAGATTTATAAAAATTCCAGCACAGTGTAGGAAAATTTATTAATTAAACTGTACCCGTAGGCATTTAAATATATTTTAATTGAATAAGAAGAAATCAGGTTAAATTTATGGTATAAGGAAAATAAAGCCATACGACTAAACAAACCAGTTGACATAAAGAAATTTCAAATTGAAACATGCGACTGTAAATAAAAATTTTTAAAATTCAAAATTTTCTAAATATTTGGGGTTTTTTTTGGTAATGGAAACTGAATGTTCAAAAGCCTACATTTTAAAATGTTTAACTCTTAAAATAAACACACCTCTCTGTGTTCAATATCTAATTTTTCTATTTCTGTACAATGTAATCATTCTCATGATAACAATCATTATCAAGTGATGCTCAGCCCCGTGCTGTTTAGGATGTTAAATTGATTTTGAAATTGCCATGGCAATAAACCACAAATATTGTATTGTCTTGACCAAAAACAAATAAGGAAACACAAAAAAAAGAAAAATATAATAAGAAGGTACCTTTTGAAAGGTACAAACGCCAACAACAACAACTACAAACACTTTGTAAAAAAGATCATTCAACATAATTTCAAACCCTGGTGTTGAAACCATTATTGCCATGATTGATGAAAGGAATTCCATTTTTTTCTTTTGATTGTGAAGTGTTCTTCTGAACGCACGTTTTTATGATGAAAATTTATAATGATTGTGGAAGATGAAATGAATGTTGTTTTCTCTTTTTTACTTTGCATAGAAAATTGAAAATTATTGTTAAAAACAAAGTTGTTTTGATTTTCAAATAATAAGTCTGGTTGATATGGCAGGTTAAATGAAGTTAAGGGACTAAGGTGTGACACCTGAAGGTGATTGTAAGGACAACCAACCTTTTATAAACTTTATAATAAAAAATTTATAAAATTCTAGTAATTTCTACATATCCTATGTAGATACACAATAAATAGGAAAGAAAAATTATTTGCAGATATGTAAAGCTCTGACCGATAAAATTTTTTCAGCTTTGGAGTGAAAGGCTATACATAGGTAGTTCAAATCCCAGGTCAGAGATCTCCAGCTAAACGAAACATGAAAAAATATTTCATCGGCGACTTCCTTTCAGCAGATTTCTGGCAAAAACTCGGAGAGTAAATAAAAAATTGTCATGAAAAGTATCTCAAAACCCTGTTGTTCGGAGTCGACCTTAAACTGTAGGTCCCACCACTCATGTATAAATATTAACGCACACAACATAAGTGGTGTGAGAAACTACGCCATAATCCTGACTAAAGGGTGGTAATGACCAATTATGCATGTATGTATGCATGTAAGGCTATACAGAATTTAAATTTATAACATCTTGGTGTGATCAAAGCAATTGGTAATTAAAGTTGCTAGGTCCCTCTCAGCTTTAGCCAACACATCAAAAATGTCTGTAAACTGTCGTTGTCATGATGGAACACAAAAACTCTGTTGATTCACAGAATATTTTTAAATTGTTATAAAGCAGCTCCTCCAATATCCTTAAATACTTTTACAGTATTGAACACACTCATTGTAAATGAAGAATAAAACATACAACGTTATAGCTATTTAGGTTAGGTTAGAGGACGTGTACTTGTCAATTAAGATAAGTACAGTACCCGGAGGTCGAATTGGACCATTGTACAACGTCCTAATTTCTCATATCACTCATGTTGTGTGTGTTAATTTTATACATGAGCGGTGGGACCTACAGTTTAAAGTCGACTCCGAACGACAGATTTTTGAGAAACATTTCATGTCAATTTTTATTTACTCTCAGAGTTTTTGCCGGAATCTGCTGAGATGAGTTGCCAAAGAATTACTTTTTGAATTTTGTCTTGATGTCTGGCCTGGGGCTCGAACCCTGGCTTTACGTCTAATAAGCCAACACACTACCTATTAGACTAGGGCGACTACTAAGACTAATTAGGTTTGATAGAAAAACAAATCATATTTTTAAAACAAGTTTGAGATTGAAGATCATAAATGCTACCATCGTTCACACACAGTTCGAACGCCGTGAGTCATGGAGCTGTCAAATCAAGATTCGGCAACAAATTATGACCCGGGATATAAATATTTCTCTCAGAGTCTAAAAGTAAACGCCATAGGAAACATTTGTTGACTTAACTTTGAAAATTGAAAAATGGGAAGGAAAAATGCATCCACGCATGACGTCCATCGCAAAGTTGAAGAGTCTGTAACCGCGTACGATATCAAGAGGATCGGAGAGGCTTATTACTACCTTGACAGATCTGCGGGAGATGCTTAACGTCATTCTGCAAAGCTTTATCAGCTTTGCAGGAATATCGAATTATTTATGTTGCAAGAAGCTTCATCGAAGAGGGCTTCAGTACTAGTTTTAAAAGCTGTTCCTTACGATGTGGATACTGATTTTCGTTGCTGCGAGCAAGGCAAGAAAGCAAAGAAATTGTTTTGGAAGTTCTTGTAACTGTTATTCCAAAAAACATCACATACATACATAATAGGTCATTACAAACCTTCAGTCAGGATTACGACCTAGTTTCTCACACCATTTATGTTGTGTGTGTTAAGTTTTTTTACATGAGTGGCGGGATCTATAGTTTAAAGTCGACTCCGAACGACATAATTGTAAGACTTTTCATGGCAAATTTTATTTACTCTCAGAGTTTTTGCCAGAAATCTGCTGAGAGGAAGTCGCCGAAGAAATACTTTTCGTATTTTGTATTGATGTCTGGCCTGGGGCTCGAACCCTGGCTTTACGTCTAATAAGCTAACACACTACCTACTAGACTACGGCGACTTCAAAAAAACATCTGTGAATGCAAAAAAGGTAAGGAAACAAAGAATTTGCTCTGAACTATTCATGAGGATTCGGCACCATCTCATAAAACTAAATCGAGCCTTACTTGGTTGCAAAACAATTTACCAGTATTCATGTCCTATGAAGAATATGAAAACAAATTTGAAACGCCGGACTACAAATTGTGAACAATTTTAGAGGAAATGGAGGACAAAATATATTACAACACATTGACTCTTTTCAAAGAGCTTAGATTCGAGTTGTGGCTGATTTTTCAATTAATGGGGGATGTGACGTAATAATGAATTTGTCTTTATAAATCTTGTTAGAGGGTTGAATTGATATATGAACATGTAAACATAAATACATAACGACTGTGCAAACACAATACCGTCAAACACCACAAAAGGACTGCACTTGTAAAATATGATATGAAACACTGTCTTAGAGAGAAGGTAAATAATTTATTTTGTCCTTTACAAAAGCTCATTGCTGCTATCATTGAACAAGTCTTATAATATTCTTATAAGATATCGATCAATCGCCCTTATAAAACCAATTTAAGTTAACAATTCCGTATTCATTTATTTATTCTGGACCAGCAGTATTTATTATTATTTTTCATTTTCTTTAATAAGACTGTCTTTGATTTATTTTTTCATTTATTTGTTGACAACAGAAAAAGTTAACAACCTTTTCAGTTTAAACAAGGGAAATAAACTTTAAAAAGCAAAAAAAAAAAATACGTTTAAGAAAGAAAGACAGAAGAATAAAATAAATTTGTTGTATAACGTAAGGTATTAACTTTTCTGACTTGTTTGCAGCGTATTTTTCTTGTAACTTTTCTTTCATACAGAATAACAATGAAAAATACTCTTCTGTTTGTATGTATTTTTACAACAACACTTCTTTAAATGTATTTTATGTTGTAATTTTTAAAATTTTTTTTTTCTTTTTTTGCATAAAACTTTAGACAAATAGACAACCATTATTTGTTAGAACAATAACAATAACAACAGAAAATAAAAAAAACTCAAAACATTGGAACATAAACTGAAATAAAAAAAAAATTCATTCATTTATTCTGTTTTTTTTTTTGTGCAATTCTTTATAAATAAATATAAAAAATAAACATTTCATGTAAAACACAGTGGAAAAGCGGAGAAAAAAGAAATGATGTTGCAACAACAAAATCTTTATAAAAAAAACTATCAATACGGAAATGTTTACCCCCTCCCTCCCTTAAAACTATAAAATGAGAGAAGTCTTTAGCCAACAACAGAAGGGAAACAAAAAAAAGTGGAAAAAGAGGCTGAAAAATTAAAAAAGACAATAAAGGAAAGACAGAAAAAAAAAAAACAAAAAGAAAATCCAACTAAATTGAGAACATAAACGAAACCAAAGCAAAACAAGGAAACAATACAAGTGATGATGCGCAACGATGACGTTTAAAGAACATATATTGCAAATAACCCAATAGACCAAAATGCATACAGTATGATGTGGAAAAAATTTAAGATTTTAGCCACCGCAGGAGGAAGGCAAAAAGTAACATTTCTTCCGAGGAATTGTTAAAGTACTTAGGCCCCACATATATCAAAAATTGTGTCAAGAAGTTATCATAAAATAAATACCTTTACATAGTCTGTGATTACAAACGCTCTAGAATTTTTTTTTTTTTCAATTTGGCCACTATCGTCAGGGTTCGTTCGAAAGCCTATGTGGGCTAGCTTCAATTCTTTGTTGATCTTCAAAATATCTTAAAAGATAAAACAAATCAAAATGTTCGCATCAACAGTCTTCCGTATTGCCCCCGTTGCCAGAACCGCTCTCCTTAACGACTCTAAGCAATACTTGCGACCATTGAGCAGCGCAGTCATTAGCCAAAGCCAAACCTTGGCTCCTCAGAACACAAACCCAGTTGCTTTACTGCCACAAATCACGTCATTCCAGACCTCCCCAGTCACTCGTGACATTGATTCAGCTGCCAAATTCATTAGTGCTGGTGCTGCAACAGACGGTGTAGCTGGTTCCGGTGCCGGTATCGGAACAGTATTCGGTTCCCTCATCATTGGTTATGCTAGAAACCCATCATTGAAACAACAGTTGTTCTCGATGGTTTGGGACACTAACTCTGACAGGTATAGGCACGTCACGGTGAGTAAGATTATCTGGCCGTGAATTTTCTTGTGCAGCATTCGTTGACAATAGCACAATCTGATTCGTCAATTTGTTCATGCTTTGAGGAGTTGTTAGTGTTAGGAGGCGTGGATGGGATTGTTATCTTTTGATGCTCGTCAAAATAAAGGCGAGTTCAAAATCGCTATGTCTCCGCTTATCATTTTTGATGATGGAATAGTTGCCCAAAAACGAGAGGGAGAGAGGGCAACTTAGTCAACTTTGTCTCCTGGATAACAGCCAAACATAATTCGTATTCGTTGTCATGCATGAATGGATATGACCGTCATTTTATTCCTAAGCCCTTTACAGTTGTATTGCATGATCGTAAAGCCGAGATGGTTGTCAGTTGTGTATGAAGTCTACTGGCCTCAGAGTGTCACCAAACCAGACAAAAGATTGTGCAGCTCTGTTGATAGAAACCTGTTGACCCATAGGTTTTGAGGGAGGAGTTGCTATCGTTTGATCAGACAGCTATGAAATTTGGTGCTCCACTCTTTGTAGTCTATCAGACTGATGCATTGTCTCAAATGGCACCAGCTTTTACAGCTGCCTACAAACGTAACAAATTTAATCTGGTAGGGAGATCATTACCATTATTTGTGGATGACCCATGTGGCATACATACATAATTGGTCATTACAACCCCTTAGTCAGGATTACGATCTAGTTTCTCATGCCACATATGTTGTGTGCGTTAATTTTTATACATTAGTGGCGGGACCTACAGTGTAAAGTCGACTCCGGACGACAAATTTTTGAGAAGCTTTACATGGCAATTTTATTTTACTCTCTAAGTTTTTCCCAGAAATCTGCTGAGAGGAAGTCGCCGAAGAAATATTTTCTCATATATCGTTCTGTTAGAGGTGCCTGACCGGAGGTTTGAACAGAGGCCTCACGTCTAATAAGCCAGTACACGACCTACTTGACCACGGCGATTTCATGTGGCATTGTAATTCAAATTATAATCAGATAACAATAATTTAATGTTTGGTTGCCTAAGACAATAACTAGTCTTAATATTAATTAAACTCTCTCGATGACTGGCAAGACCTGAACATTTTTTTAAATGGCACCAGTTACCAATGCATACATTGCATCTGAAGGAGGAGGTGTTGTTTCTGCTTCTAGTTAGGAATACCCATCCCGGATTGAAAGGCTACTGAAATTGTCTATTGGGTAACAGTTTAACACCACTTTTGCACTACTAATGCAAAACTTACGTTTACTTATATAGACAGACTTATATAGACACACTTAGAGGCTTCTTAAAAGTAACTGACTGAATGAGAAAAATGGAAAAAATGGAAAAACTAAAAAGAATATCGAGGAAATAGAAAATAAAAAACCAACAACAACAACCACAGCAGCAATATCAACGCAAATGTAACGTCATTGTCATGGGTTTGAGTTGATTGTACTGTAAGTAAGTAAGTCTCTGCCGGTATCATTCTAACAATATATTGCTCTCTCTGTCATTGTATCTATGTGCCACATATGCATGTATGTATGTAAGTTACTAATAATACACAGGAAACAAATACATACATTTAAAACCATGAATCATTTGCAAAAACCTGAAACAAACACACTCACACACTGCCTTAAAAATCACAGTAAACGATTTGACTCAATGAATGCATGAATGAATGAATGAATGAACCCACTATGCTATGCTACTTTTGTAATTGTGTGAATATCTGTGGCTGTGTATGAAAAGTGCATTGAACAGTTAAGAGGAACAGCGTGCAACTTTAGATTCTTGACAATAGCTTTACAACAGAGAAAAAAGAAAAAAACTTTGAATAAAATTTGTAACGACTGTGTCCCCTTTAAACTCGACTTAACTCTGCTTTAAATAACAAAACACCCGATATAATTTTCCAATTTCCTACATTACAACAACAACGACAACAACGATTCGTCTTTTATTTATATACACAAAAGAAGAGAGAAACAGGCAAACGAGAGATAATTTTGTCAAACAACAATACAACACTGAGAACTACGGAACAAGTGTCCACTACAGTTTCGAAAATTCTTTCTATGGCACATGGCCGCATGGACAAAAACGAAAAACGAAAAGAATAAAAGAGATGGAGATGGAGATGGGAAAACAAAAAGATAAACTATACAAAAGAGGGTTTGGAAATGGACAATGGGCATGAAAATGGGGTTGATTCTCTCTCTTTTTGCCATTGTTGTGTAGTGTGTTGTGTGCTTTAACAGTTGATGATAATGCAGTTGCAACAAATTTTGTGGTGCCATTCACTATTCATTTATTCCTTAAACAAAACATTAATTTACTGACACGTTTCGGGGTTTTGTTGTTCGCCAACAACACTTTACAATTTCGTTTAATTACAATCTTTTTTCTGCTTTGTTTGTTTTTCTTATTGTTTTTGGTCAAGTGAATGGACAGAACTTAATGATGCTGCAGCATTATGTTGAGATTCATTAGATTTTTACCACGTTTTCATAGGAGTTTTATTGGTTTTACACTGATTTATGGCATTTGCCAAAGCCAGTAGTTTTATCCATATCTACAATAGGGATGATTTTGCTAAAACTCAGTTTATAGTTAGATTTTTAGAAGGCATTACAGAGATGGCCAAAAACCACATTTCTTAAATACAGGAAAATATTTTGTAGTTGTTGAATCAACATTAACATTGAAGCATAAAATGCTACTCAACTGAACCAAGAGATCGAAATGCAATATTGTATAGTCGAGATAAACGCATTATTTTAGGCAAAAAATTCTAGGATAAAGGAACGTGGCAATAGTATATTGAGTAAATTGATCCCGTAGTAGCAATTAATAGATCAAGTGGGCTGCATGGTAGGCTCATAGTTTTTCCTGTAACTCATTAGAACCA
This sequence comes from Sarcophaga subvicina, assembly GCA_936449025.2. Classification (NCBI taxonomy): domain Eukaryota; kingdom Metazoa; phylum Arthropoda; class Insecta; order Diptera; family Sarcophagidae; genus Sarcophaga; species Sarcophaga subvicina. The sequence continues at coordinate 99,844,453 of OW388082.2, read as the reverse complement.
AAAATATCCAGGTTTTCACAAAAGACAATCTGTTCATATTTTATAAGGCGTACTAGATCATACATACATATGTAAATACCAGAGGTCAGCAATGAGTATTCAAAACAATGAGTAGATTCGAATCATACTCATAATTTCTGATACGCATTCATACTTATTTTAATGTCATACTCGACTACTCATAATCAAAGTTTGAAATACTCATGGTACTCATACTTAACAATACGCATAATGTTATTGATTTCGACTCTCCATGACACATCGTATAAACGAATCAAAAAAATTAGTATGATTCGCGTGCGTACACTACAATACTCACTAGAAGGTTGTGTGTTTGTTTTGTTTGTTTTGTGTCTGCTTGCTTCTTTGTCTTTTTTGTTTGTGTATCCTTCTTCTTTCTTTATAAATGCAACAAGAACTAAGACTGTAAATTTTGATGAATGATTCGAATCACTCGAATCATTTATGAGTATTATAAGTATTATTCTATATTTATGAATTCGAATGAGTAGGCGTATGAATCAACCACAGTTCGAATGTTATGAGTTTGATGTCAACGTTGTACTCATACTCATTGCAATACTGTTACTCATATTCATACTCGAAATTTCATGAGTACTTATGAGTAGCGAAAAAGCGATTCATTGCTGATCTCTGGTACATACATAAAACCCTTCAATCAATAGCTCTTCACACCATTTGCCTTGTGTGTATTAATTTTATACATGGGTATAGGGACCTACAGTTTAAAGTCCATTCCGAATGGCAGATTTTTAGGAAATTGTTTCTCTCCGACTTTTGCCAGAAATCTACTGAGAGGAAGTCGACGAAGAAATATTTTTTTATATTTCGTTTTGTCTGACATAATATCTGGATTTAAGCCGTGGTTTCCAATAGATATTCCTGTTAAGCTCATCTACGATTCTTTTTTGGAGATAGTTATTTCCGGAGTGTATGCTCATCACAGTCTTCTTTATTACTACGTGCACTAATGTATTATTTGCTGAATTTCACACAATGTTGTTGGACTTTGTTTGTACTCTAAAAAAGTTGTCGAATTCTTCGAAGTCATTTGTTTACGAAATCTAGCAGAAACTTGATATTTTCTGCCGCAAAATTTGTCTCAGGTTTTAGCCATAATATTTTCCTTAGCAACTCATATCATGCGTTTAACATTCTTATTTGCTTTGGCTTGCTTAGACATATCATTTGCAGAAGAAGTGGCTGATTAGACTCTCACGGTTATCTTCTAGGCCGACTATGGTATAGCAATCTAAGCTTCGAAGGTAGTTAATCATCAGCTTAGTTTGCAGTTTTCTAACTTTTGCCGGCCTTAGACGGTTATACGAAAATCATGCCAGGATTTCCCAAGATTAGAGAACGAGTTATAAGGAAACTCAATTCCGCGCTCCCAAACTTTCCAGCTACATATTATAGATAAGAAGTCGCCGTAGTCTATTAGGTAGTGTGTTGGCTTATTAGACGCAAAAGCCTAGGTTCGAGCCCCCAGGCCAGATATAAAGACAAAATACAAAAAGTATTCCTTCGGCGACTTCTTCTCAGCAGATTTCTGGCAAAAACTCTGAGTAAATAAAATTGCCATGAAAAGTTTTCAAAAATCTGTCGTTCGAAGTCGACTTTAAACTGTAGGTCCCACCACTCATGTATAAAATTAACACGCATAACATACGTGGTGTGAGAAACTATGACGGTGTACAATGGGTCAATTCGACTTCTGGGTTCTGTACTTGTCTTAATTGACAAGTACACGTCCTCTAACCTAACCTAACCTATTATAGATAAAAGTGGAAAGACACACTTAAGCTTGGCGCGGCTCATTATTATTATTATTGTATCTTTTTATTTCTCCTAACACTGAAACTATCACCAGCTTCTTATAAAGCTACTTAGGCTTTTAATTTCCATCCTTGACTTATCTGTAAGATTATTTGAACAGCAGAGGTTCACGTGCTTTGGTTCTCCTAAGAAATAGTCCTGGAAATGTCCTCAAGAGGTGGAGAACAACTTTTCTTTACTTTTTCTCTAGCTTCTGAAGAACTCATTAGACCAGGACTAATACTACTCACATGGCTGGTCAAATGCTTTGTCTGCTAATAACTTCTACTACTATGACAAATATGCTCCAGGAGCAGTCCCACCTGGGCGCACTTCATCTAGTCTTGCTCAACATTAACCGAATTTATTATTTCCTTATTAATTCTAAGCGTGCAGGTTATCAGTGTGATGGCTAATGTCGAAAACTCATCCATATTTTCTATAGTTTTTGCCATGTCTACTCTGCTATTTCGCAGTGCAGGAAAAGTCTAGAAAATTACCGAATTTGCATATCTAATGCGTCTTTCATAGTCACGAGCAAGTGGTTTTCTCGTTAAAGGAAGAGCAGAGAAAACAGAGATCGAAAATCAAACACTGTAGAACGATCGCATGCAACCTCCAGCAGTAACTCAAATGTTTACAGGAGTTGAACAACATCTTCCTTTTGGCATTTGTCTGAAGACCGGCTGACAAGTGGTTTCATACAAACTTTTAATAGCCAGCTGTGCACATGCACAGAGGCTGGAAATACCTTTCAAAGGATTTGGAAGAAGCTGTTTTGGCGAGATAGATGAGGACTTTAAAGAACATCTACTATGTCATGATGCGGTACGTGAATACATATTCCAATGAATACTTGAACACACATAATATAAAAGAATTAAATGCCAGCCAAGCTTTATAGTTGTGACGTTTTGTTCTGTATTTACAACCGTTTTCGATAAGGCCTTTTAAATTTATTGTACTAGCTACATAGCTAACGCCATGTGGTCACACAATTCAGCAGGTCCTCATGTGGCTAACTCTAGATCACATTTTTTTTTTGCAAAATTTTAAACTTTTTTTTGTGTTTTACCATGTAGCCTAACCTACCATGCGAGAGTATAACAAATGGCTTTCAATGGTTTTCAGGTTCAGTGTTGCATTTTCGAAAATGTCCTCGTATTTCTAATACAAATATTTTCTATTTTCTAGTTTGTTTTCTTTCTTTCTATTCTATTCTAATATTTAATAAATATCCGTTTTTGTGTATGTATTTGCTAAAGATGAGTTCGTTGACCTTCTCTACCAATACATGGCGTTTACACATACACACACACACAGTCATAGTTTGGATAATTTTTAGGCCTATAGGCGTTGCAAACACTACTACAATACATGTGTTTGAATTTATTCACAATTCATGTGTTTAAGTGAGAGTGTGTGTGAATGTTTGTTTTACAATATTTTGTTGGCTTTTTGCCAACAATTTTTATTCTGTCATGTTGCAATTCTTTTTCTGAATTTTTTTTTGCTTTTTTGAGTTGCTGCTGCTGCTGCTGTTGTATGTTTTAAAAATAAATAAACTGCAATTGTTAGTATTTGTTGTCATTGCCTCTCCTCTCTCTTCCTCCTTCCATTCATTGGATTTTATGCTATGTTTTCTACAGATTTATAATTGGCAAAAGGGTGTGTGTATGTATGTGAGTATATGATTGCCGGCATAGTTTGTGCCGGATATGCAGTGTTGACAACAGCCGGAAGAGTGTGGGAGCGTCAAAAAACTATAATATTTGTATAGATTTTTTCCTCTCCTCTTTTTTCATTAAGATTTTTCAATAATAACTAATAAGTTGGTATATTTTTTTTTGTCAGTTTGAATTTGTTGTTTGCGATCTCTAATCACTGGATGTTTAAATAAGACGTCATAAGCATTTGACCTGTTATAACAGGAAGTGTTTTGTTAATGCGGTGTTTGAACTTAAAAATCGTATTGAAAGGAAATATTGATTTAAAAAAAAAAACACTTTTTTGGCTTAAAAAACTAGTTTAGAATTTTAAAGAAGTGAGGCTTAAAAAACAAAACTTTAGTTAACCTTGGAAAATTTAAACTTTTGTATTGACAACATACGAAAATTATTAAAAAAAAAGTTTGTGAAAATAAAATAAATTTTGAAATGTAGAAATGATTTGTAGAAATAGAATGATAAATTTTATTTTGAAATATTAAGCTCATTTAGAGGTATAGCAGCTCAACTGACTAGCTACACAACTGGCAGGTGTGGTGTAACTTAAGTATCCTAGGCTTATATAATACTGTAGCATTATTAATATGGTAACATAACATAGAGGAAATATATTCCGTTGGTTTACCAGTGGAAACACTATACATAAATACATAATTGGCCATTAAAACCCTACAGACAGGTATACGACCTAGCTTCTGACACCACTTATGTTGTGTGTGTTAATTTTATACATAAGTGGCGGGACGTACAGTTCAAAGTCGACTCCGAACGACAGATTTTTGAGAAACTTTTCATGGCAATTTTATTTACTCTCACAGTTTTTGCCAGAAATCTGCTGAGAGGAAGTCGCCGAAGAAATACTTTTTGTATTTTGTTTTGATGTCTGGCCTGGGGCTCCAACCCTGGCTTTACATCTAATAAGCCATTACACTATCTACTAGACTACGGCGACCTCTAGAGCAGACTACTTTTACGTTTAATGTGTCCTGTCACACGCTATACGTTCTAGGTGTATGAGCGTATGAACAGCTCAACAATTTATTGCCTTGGAAATGTATGAATTCAAACAGAGGAGTGAACACTGAAACTGCTAGGAACTATAATTGTTTTCGAAACCTTATATGCCTACTGTTTGATGACCACTTAGAAGAACGAAAGTGTCACAAGAACGAAAAGATCTTGTCCTGAAGGCACCTCGAACTACATTGGCTGCATTAGAACAGAATTACGAAAATGTATTTTGAAGACAAAAAATTGTGCCACCTTTGGCACTATGACTGTGAAAAAGTCAAAATGTTATTTGAGATATAAAAAAATAAAAAAAATAAAAAAAACCAAATGGAAAAACAGTTAGAAAACTTTGTCGGATGTTTTTTATAAGACTTTGTTAAAATAGTTTTTTGAAACAAGATAAGATAGTTTTTTGAAGCAACATGCCAGTATTGTATATCCTAAGCCATGATTTTTCCCCATCTTTTTGACAGAAGAACCGCTCCTCTTCTAAAGCCAATAATCGAGTCAATGTTTGAGTTTTTTACTTTGAAGTTAAGAACATTCATGTGAGATGATTCTGCATCGATCGAAACAAATGGCAGGCAGAAAGGGCAAACTGTAGGCTATACGGCAACTGCGGTCAACCGGAGTCATGCGTTTGATTCAGGATGTTCCTTGACCAATCCTCCATTCAAACTAATTAATTGTTGTTTGCATAGGTCCTCCGTGATAGTCTGGATTGGGTTTTAGCAGTCCGTGATGACAATATCGTCTTACAACATCATCGTCAATTCAATCGGCACTAACTTTCGTTGGGTTTTTATTCATTTCCTATATTACGTTAGATCATCCCTTTGGCTCCAGTTCTATTATTACATCTTCTAATTGCCTTTAGAACCTACATAACGTGAACACCAAACGTATGCGCCCAGATCTACGTGTTGAGGTACCTAATCAACTGCCTTATTATTAAATATTTTACTCTGAAGTCGTTTGAGTATCAAATCTACTGGTATATTGTGTTAAGCAGAGTAACTCGCCTCCAATTCTTACAATCTCTTGACGTCTTGAACTTTCTGCGCCCAGATCTACGTATTGAGGTGCATATTCATCTCCCTGATTGTTAAATAATTTACTCTGAAGTCGTTTGAGTATCAAATCGACTGGTATATGGTGTTAAGTAGAGTACCTCATCTCCAATTATTACAATCTCGTGGCTTCTTGACCTTTCAATCACTTTTTTCGATGACTTTTTCCAATGCGGGAAGGAACAATTCTTAAGAAACTATGGAAGTTTGGTTAGGTGACTATATTAAGCTTAAGCTAATATAGCTTTCAGTCATCAAATAAATAATTCTGTGGCCAATTTCTGTAAAATATGTGTCGATTGATTAAGTACAGTTGGTTATGAGTTTTTTAATTTAATTTGTTTTCTTTTTCTTTCTTTTTAATTAAAAGTTTTTATTTTATTTTTTCCCATTTCAGAATTCGTAACACATGTTCGCTGCACAATTTAAATGTCAAGATGTATTTGAAAAACTTTAAGATGTTTTAAGCCATTAAAAACCAAAAGCAAAATGAGCGAGAAACATTTGAAGAGAATTTATTTATATTTTCAAGAATTTTTCGTTTTTTATTTCTTTTGACGTTTTATTATCAAAAGTTTCTTCTTCTCTTATTTTTTAATGTCTTTTAATAATTTTTGCCATTTTGCCACTAAATAAAAATAATTCATGTCGTTGCTGGCTTCCTTTTCTTCATTTTTGTTACCCTCCCTGGGTGTCATTTTTATGACAACCAAAAAAACAATCCTTTCCTCTCCCTGTTTTTTTTTTCATAAGCACTTGCAAAATGATAAAATTCTTCCAAAAAACTCAAATTTATTTTTAAAATGCTACTACAACAGCAAAGCAATGCGTTTTTCCAAATGTGTTTTTTCTTTTTATATCATTATTGTTGTTGTTGTTGTTTGTTGTACAATAAGTTTTTAATGTTTTAAGTTTTATAGTTCAATGATAGTGGGAGCATTTAAAAATAATAATGCAGCATCACAGCAAAAAAAAAAACAAAAAAGATGGAGAAACACAAGAAGCAGAAATAAAAAGTTTTTTATAAGTTTAGTTTCTCTCTACCTCTCTCCTCATATCTTTTTCAACAATAAATAAATTTAGCTTTGCTTGAAAAACAAAAAGAATATACTCTCCCTTGCTCTCTTTTAAAAACAAAACGTTTAAATGTCACTTAAGTGCACAAATTCAAGGTTTTCAGTTTTAATTTGCGCAAAAATTTATACTGAAAAGTAAAGACTTTTGCGCTAAAATTGCTTGCAACACTGCTTCTAAAGTGCTAAAGAGTTTTTCATTTTTTCGCGAAATTATGTTTGACAACTTTGTGATTTTATGATTTCTTTCAGAACAGAAAACAACAAAAAAAAAACATCCAACAAAGTTTTCTGACTGTTTTTCCATGATGTTTTCTTTTTCGTTTTCTTTTCTTTTTTGAATCTCAAATAACATTTTGACTTTTTCACAGTCATAGGTGTCACATATTTTGCTGAAGTGTCTTTTTAAATAAAGTGTCGTGCCACAGTTTAAAGTTTAAATTTTCAATTGTGAGAGCAAAGCACAGTAAATATTGTATGTAATTCTGTCCTAATGAAGATATTTAATTAGATATTCTGCTCCTATTAAAGAGATTCAACTTTAATTTATTTTTCCAACTTCTAAGTGATCATCAACCAGTAGGCATATAAGGTGTCGCAACAATTATTGTTCCTGGCAGATTCAGAGTTCACTACCCTTCTTGAATTCATACATATCCAAGGTAATAAATTGTTGAGCTGTTCCTGCGCTCCTACACCTAGAACGTATAGTGTGTGACAGGACACATTAAACGTGGCTTGTGTGATTTTATTTAACATTTCGTCATGTATGACAAAGCATAACCAACAAGACCAGGACTTCATTTAATGTAGGTCCCGCCACTCTTATCTGAAATTAACACACACAAAATAAGTTGTGTCAGAAGCTAGATCGTATTTCTGACTGAAGAGTTGTAATAACTAATTATGTCTGTATGTAAGCCAATATTACTGAACGTGATCATAGGTTAGGTTAGGTTAGAGGACTTGTACTTGTCAATTAAGACAGGTACAGTACCAGTAGGTCGAATTGACCCATTGTACAACGTCCTAGTTTCTCACACCACTTATGTTGTGTGGGTTAATTTTATACAAGAGTGGTGAGACCTACAGTTTAAAGTCGACTTCGAACAACAAATTTTTGAGAAGCCTTTCATGGCAATTTTATTTACTGTCAGAGTTTTTGCCAGAAATCTGCTGAGAGGAAGTCGCCGAAGAAATACTTTTTGTATTTTGTCTTGATGTCTGGCCTGGGGCTCGAAACATGGCTTTACGCCTAATAAGCCAACACACTGCCTACTAGACTACGGCGACTTCAAAATTTGTTGCTCATCCATTAATTGAGTGGCGAAAAAGAACCAACCCTTGTTGATGACAATAATTTTCAAGTAGTATCTCGTTAAACGAACGTGATCATACTACACCGCATTTTTCACACATCGAGAATTCCTAGAACGTGATTCACTAGAATAATTTCGCCTTAAACTTCCTAAATATTATTAATGTTTCATCCTTAACCCAGAGGTAACAACAGTTAAGATTGTAAGCATCATTAATGCAAATGTTTAAATATGTTTTGGTGACCAAAACCCAGCGATAGTACTGCATATTATCCAACTTTTGTTTACCATTTCCCATACAAATTACAATACCATGGGTTTGATTTGCACAATAGTTATGGTTTTGCCAGAATTTCAAAATCTTTTCAATGTTTTCATCATCCTTCAAATTACAACTGAATTTAATTCAAATCTAATTTCTGTTAACTTTTCTTATGTGCAACATTCCATCATTACATTCCACAACTGTTTTGCTAATTTAAAACGTCTTTATGACTTCTAAAGAATTTTCTAAAATGTGCAACTGAAACCATAGAATCATTTAAAAGAGCATATCTTAAGTATAAGTTTATCAGCCTTTAAATGGGCCAATTAAACATACATGAACCGCGGAGCATTACTCGTATGAATATGTAGAAGAGGAATAGAACAGAAGAGAAGTGATGAAAAAAACAAAAAAAACTACAGCACTTTGCATACGTTATTATGCGTTTCATTTCATTTCAAATGCATTTAATTGTTATGGCGGCTAATGAATTTTAATTGAATGTAATTAGAAAAGAAATGCGCTAGAAAATGCAGAAAAACAACCCAGAGATACGGATGATTTAGCAAAAACAATACGGAATATTAAACTAACGGGTGGCACTAAAGCAGTGTTATAATGAAAAGATGGAAAAAATCTTGTGAAAGCAAGCTATGATGCATTTTAAGTGTGCAGAAGTCAAGTCACTGTACCCTAGTAGGTATTGTGTTGGCTTATTATTATTATTATATAATAATATATATATATATATAAATAAACATGTATAGCTGACAGATGCTCTAGGTCTCTGATTTCCTGTCATCTTTACGGCTTGAACCGCGGGCTCGCGTCTAATAAGCCAACACAATACCTACTAGGGTACAGTGACTTGACTTCTGCACATTTAAATTGCATCGTAGCTTGCTTTCACTAGATTTTTGCACACACATGAATGTGTGTTTATTTGTTTGTGGGTTTGTTTGTTTGTTTGAAGTCTACAGACGGCTAAACGGCTGTACCGATTTTCTTGAAATATTCACAGTATCTTCCTGTATGTCTAGAAGGCTAGGCTGTATTTTATATTTTATATTATATTTTATATTTTATTTTAAAATTTCAAGTAGGCGAGGTGCCACGCCCACATACCCAATAAGTATTTAATGTCGCATATCTCATAAACTGCAACAGCTAGAATCCTCAAATTTTGTATGGACGACTTTCACGCATAAATGAACAAAATGGGCGGATTGGCTATAGTGGGCGTGTATATATAAAAATTAATGTTTGTTTGTATGTACCTTATAGAATCGCAAACTGTACATCTGATCATGATATGATTTTTAGCAAAGTTTTTGCGCATGAGCCGACGAAGGTTTCTAAGTTGATATGACCAATATCCGACGGGTGGTGCCACTGAAAATTACTCAAAATGAATTAAATCGTAAACTGTGCATTCTTTAATAAAGTTGTTGCGTATGAGTTGACGGAGGTTGGTGCGATTAATTTCCGATGAATGTCGTCACTGAAAATTATTCAAAATTAATGACAAGCAATTGGTCGATCTACACCTCAAGCACAGAAGAAAAGAGCATTACGAGCCTCAGAATCAGAAGAGCATTGAAACTGGAAAATCTTCGTGTATATGCCGCTGAGACCGCTTCGCTTGAACCAGTTGAACAACGAGAAGTGAGATTAGAAACTGATCGCATGCGTACTACTCAGGCTCGTTCATCTGAATCATCAGGACAACGGGAAACAAAATCAATAAAATGATTCAAAATTAATTGGACATTTGTGTAATGTCTTTCCTTCAGTTGGGTACAGCTAGTGTTTATATAAAAAGTTATGGTAAAAACATAAACTGTATCTCTCATACAGGGAAAACCAGAAATGACAAGCCACCGTAGCTTATGACATTAATTTTACGTCACCTTGTGCCTGAAGTTAGTTGTAGAAAAAAACTGATTTTCAACTTCATTGTCTGTATTCAAATAAGTTATAATTGATTATAGTTTTACTAAATAAATTGAGCTTAAATTAATACAACAAGATTTATAAATATTTTAAAATTAAAAAAAACCAACAACTGGAAAAAAATTTTAAAAAATTCCAACACTATTTGACTAGTTTTTTTTCGCATGATTTTTATGCTTTTTCTAGTGGCCATAACAGGGAATTGTTATTTTTGTTTGAAGCTTTAAAAAAAAATTAAAAAAAAATTTGAAAAAAATTTCCAAAACACAATAACAATTTCATCAAGCATAACATGCAACATTTGTTGCACCCAATATTTACAATCAGTGGCACATAAAGAATATGAAGAAAACAAAGAAAAAAAATACCGGACGAACGTACTAACAAAACGAACAAGTGCAGGCAACAGCAGCAGTTTTATAATAAAACTTTCTGAACTTTTGTTATTTTGTGGTTAAAATTCAGAGTAAAAAAAACGAAACAAAAAAAATACGAAAAAACCGGCACATAAACGAAAATAGGGTTAAATTGCTATAGACGAACGAACGAACGAACGAAAGGCGAAAAAAATGGAAAATATATGTGCTGGCATGGAATGGCAATAAAAAGAGCAAATTGGTACTAAAAACAACGCAGGGAAATGCAAATTCATGCACAATAATGGTAGACAAAATACAGGCGTTTAACGTTAAATCACAGGCGACAAAATGGAAGCATGGAATGTAGCTTTTTAATCTGGGTTTTCTTCAAGACTTTAATAATTAAAAAAAAAACGTTTTTACAATTAAAATAGGTATCTCAATAGGGATCTCACAAACGTCTCCAGTAAGAAAAATTAGAGGACCAAAGTAGTGCTTAATTATGTTTAGATAAACCCATAAAGACGGTACTAATTACCAGCAGGATTCTAGACCATTGAAAAAGACATTTTTATTACGTTTAAAGTATTTTAAAGTTCACATGACGTCAATTACTTACTTCGGTATGTAGGTAGGTATAAGTAGCCGTCCCCCCAAATGAATTGCATGGACGCACTTAGGCCCCAAGGGGCCATTGTGATACCACAGTTCAGCGTTTACCATCCCATAGTCGTAGAACCCCCCAGAGCTTACAATGAAGCTGCTCAAACTGCCGACGTCAATGTTCGACAAATCACTCACATTATCGATGTAGTAGACACCAAGATGTCTTCTCCTTCTCTGATCTAGTGCTGAGCATGTTTACCAGTAGATGAAGAATTGTCTCTTCTTTCTCCTCGTCCCTGCAGCTTCTACAAATATCATTCGCGAGGTGTCCCAGACCAATGCGCCTCGCGTTTACACCCATAATGCAAAACCGTCACGGTTCGAACAACCACACTGAGCACGCCTCTTTGGAGTTTTAGCAGCCTTGCAGTGCGTCTTCTATCCAGTCGCGGCCAGATCATGTGCCCCCACCTGCCTTTATCCGAAGCTGCCCACTTGCGGTTGACAGAGTCCGTGATCTCGTCATCAATCATGAGCTTAGAGGACCAAAGGGACCCCAATAGTTACTTACTTACCTAGTTAGTCATTATAATCCTTTAGTCAGGATCACAACCTAACTTCTAATACCACCCGTATTGAGTGTGTCAATTTTATCCATTAGTGGCGGGAACTAAAGTTTAACGTCGACTACGAACGACAGATGTTTCCTAGAGGACTGCCAACACTCTACTTAGTATTCACTTGACTGTACAATACTACTTAGTATCAGTTAACGTTAGATCTGCAAACCGGAAACCTGTTTTTGATCGTAATCAACAACTTCATCAAAGAAAGTCTCTTACCAGGTATTCAGTTTCCACTTATATCTGGTGCAGGCAGTAAGCTAACGTCTGCGCTCCTAATACCATATCCGAAAGCATAATGCGAAAGACTTATATGCGTCCTTTTCAAACAATAACTATTTATGCTAATCAACGTCCGAGTACTTTTCATGTGATCATCATAAGAACTCAAAAGTATTCTTAAATCCTATCACACTCGAAGTATCAAAGTTTCTCATAGCACCGGCCACTCACACATTAAGTGCTCCATCGATTTTCCACCTTACTGAAGCACAAAGTCACACATCATGACCCAAAAGAGTTCCAATACTTTTCCTCACTAGAGTATAGGAATGCAAATCTAATATTTTGAAAAGTCAGGAAATTATCGAGTTTAGTTTCGTTGTCCCTCTAGCGAAAAATCGTAAACAGGAAAGTGAAATCCACATACCAAATACTGGTCTAAATAGAAGAACTTTTAGTAACAAAAAGGATCAGTTCATGGGATATTAATTATGACTCCAAGCGCGTATTCAGTCACACCTTAAACGAGATAAGTGAATGTCATATCTGTATCATAGCTTACTAGAGGCTACACTTCTCTTTCCATTAAGATAGTAAGATTCTTGACTTGACACTGTCCCAAATATGGATTTATTATAAAGTCGGAATGGAAATAATTAATTTTCGGTTTGGATATTGGTTTGCGGTATCACAGTCGGCCAAATCTCCGGCTTAAATGGTTTTTTACCCTTCATAGAGAGTCTGCCGCCGAATCTCATCTAATTTTTATGCAAATATTATCTTTTTTGTTCAAGATTAATAATGATCTTCTGTAAATTAGTTTTGATTACTACAACCTCTAACACCAATTCGAGTTGTATTTCTTTAATCTTTTACTTTTTGTTCGCTTAACGCCTGCAGCCCTCATTCTGTCTCTCAATGCATGTGCCATTAAAAAGTTCATGCCTTTCAACAAAAGTGCAATCGATTTTTGTTTCACAAAAAAAGTGTTCTGCCACCACTTTTGCTATTTTATTTAAAAGAATTTTTTTTTCTTTTGTTATTTTTGTTGTTTCGTATGCACTTTGTGGTTAAAGTGAATGAACATGTTCAGGGCGAATGTTTTCATTTCTTTTCAATACAAAAAACAGAATTTTTTATTTTTTATTTTTTGAAATAAAAACAACGACCGGCATTGTTAAGGTCTTCCCCTCAACTTTTGGGTTTTTAGTGCATCACTACTACGAGTGTAGCAGCAGCAGTAGAGGATGTTTTATTTGAATGCCCACTGCCAAAGTTAATCTTTTTCAATAACGATAATATATAAATTACTATACGTGTTTGTTGCTATTGTTGTTGCTGCTGTTGTGGCAAACAACATTCATTGGGGAGTGTGGGGCATGATCTGTTGTTACCACTTGTTATTCAAAATTTATTTGAGTTAAAACACAAACATTTTTGTTGTTTAAAATTGTAGGTGTTGTTGTTTTAAAAATGTATTTGTTTATAAAAATATTTAAAAATATAAGGTGAAGTGAAAGACTTTCTAAGGTTATATAGTTATTGAAATGAATAAAATGCTGCTGAAGAAATATTTGTTCGAGATTTCTGAGCTAAGGTTTGAACTACGGACTCGCGTCTAACGTATTACTTACTAGACTATGGCGGTTTTCATAAACAAAAATAGGCCACCTGGATAGGTCTCAAAGAATCTTTCATACTCAGTACCAGAGATCAGCAATGAATCGCTTTTTCGCTACTCATAAGTACTTATTTTGAGTATGAGTGAGTCAACAGTATTGAAATCCAACTACTCTGATTCATTCGTACTCAGTACAACATTGCTTTATAAGTACAGTTTGCAATGAGTATGAGTACAACGTTGACATCAAACTCATAACATTCGAAATATATTTGATTCATGCTTATAATACTCATAAATGCTGCGAGTGATTTGAATCATTCGTCAAAATTTACAGTCTTAGTTGTTGTTGCATTTACAAAGAGAGAAGAAAGAAAAAGACAAAGATAGCAAGGAGAGCAAACACACAACATTCATGTAAGTATCGAATCATACTTATTTTGTGATTCGTGTATACGATGAGTGATGGAGAGTCGAAATCAATAACATCATGCGTAATGTTAAGTATGAGTACCATGAGTATTTCAAACTTTCAGTATGAGTAGTATGAGTATGACATTAAAATAAGTATGAATGCGTATATGTATCAGAAATTATAAGTATGATTCGAATCTACTCATATTTTTGAATACTCATTGCTGACCTCTGCTCTGTACACACTAGAAAGTTTTTCCGACTTGATTTATAAAAATCAGAGGTATTACTTCCAAACTGCCTTTGCGGCACGAATTTGTTTTTTGTTGTTGTTTTAGATAGAAGAAAAATATATGGAAGGGGAAGCTGAGGCTCTTATCAATCCAGATTAACTTATGCTGGGTGACGACAGTGGTAAGAGATTGAAATCATGTATCAGACTACTGAACAAACTACATAGTATAGGGACCAAGCTTCTGACCGGATATTGTAAATAAAAAAAAAACATTTAATCACAAAGAGAATCGATTTAAGCTGTATATGTAGTGATTCTCCAACCAAATGCAATACGAGGCAATATTTCTTCGGCGGCTTTCTCTCTGTAGATTTCTGGAAAAAACTCTGAAAGTAAATAAAATTGCCATGAAAAAGTTTCCCAAAAATTTGTCGTTCAGAATCGACTTTAAATTGTAGGCCCCACCACTCATGTATAAAATTAAGACACACAACAAAAGTGGTGTGAGAAGCTAGGTCGTAATCCTGACTGAAGAGTTGTAATAAACAATTATGTGTGTACATTCTGTGATATTTTTAGGGCCTACACTGTGACATTATCAAAATATTTCCACATCAGAATACAGTCTTAATTTTACCTCAAAGCGTCAGCACTTGAGCCCACATGTAGAGAAACAAATTTGCTTTAAGATACATATGTTTCCTTAAGCTTCGAAAACTGTGTTCTAAGGTTATTTGGCATTCTCCTTATAGAACACCAATTTACGGCGTACTGATGTAAAATCTCAATACCATAGATTTTGATAAAAATTAACTGAATTATTCCGTGCCAAGCATAATAAATTTGTATATTCGTAATACCATCAAGCTATTGTATAACACTAGGCAGATTTGATTGATTGCAACAACGCTTCATGCAATTTTAATGGATTTTTATTTCACCACACCTTATATTTCACAAATAAATTGAATTCACGTCGTGCTGGAATATGCTTTTCATTTAAAAATTTTATGAAAATGAGAAAACAAAACAAAAAAAAATTGTTTCAATTTCTGTAACCAATCAACGGCAACATGATTGAGGCTTATGAATGAAAAATTATTTAAAATAAATAAGAATTATTAATCGTTTGGTTATTAAATTTGGAATTAATTTTTATTTTTATTAAAATAAAAAAACAATAAAAAATATTTAAATTTAAGTCTTAAATTTATTTGGAAACTATGTTTACGTGAATAAGCTGAATATGAAAATATTGAATTTTTTGTTAAAAAAGTTGACCGCATTGAAAGTAGTTACTCTGTCAAGAGTACCATTTTATTTTTTCTTCTTTTTGATAGTGCCATTATACCCTTCCTGGTTTTTAGGCTATTTTGGATCATTTTTTTCGATAGTATAAAAATAATAACATGGCTTAAAAGGTTTCTTTTTAATCGAAGTTTGAGGGAACGATAATTTTTTTTTTAAATATAATCCACTCCCTTGAACCTATAGCACCAAAGCAATGCTGCAGTTTATGTACAAGTTAAGGTCATATTGGTGGCCTAACAATTCCATTACTAAAACTGGAACCTCTCTCTGTTAGCTTGAGAGATAAACCAAATTCACTTTAGCAAGATATCGATACAGTCACCCTGAAGGGTTTGCATATGTTTTCTTACTTTCGTATTAAGTGTCAGTTTCTTCAAATGTTATTGCCACTAAGTTTAATGCATTCAAACAAACTTCTAATCGTTCAAATAACTGTATCAACTTCAGTTCTCTATGCCAATAGTCAAGGTTAAACAATTTCGATTTCCTTTCATAATGCTGTTCATTGGAACTTTAAGTTCCTGCTGGTAGTGATATTCAAACTGCTGTGTTTTTTATTTCTGTTTATATATACAATCTTAATGTCCTGTGAACCTCCGTAAAACCTCTTCACCAAGCTCATTTCCAATCATTGTCTATAAACTTCTAACCTTGCAATGGACTGCAATCATTTCAACAACTAGTGAACCTATTGCTGGTGGTGATTGTTTACATACATACATAAATACATAATTGGCCATTACAACCCTTCAGTCAGGATTACGACCTTGTTTCTCACACTTAAAGTCGACTCTCAACGACAGATTTTTGAGAAACTTTTCATGGCAATTTTATTTACTCTCAGAGTTTTTGCCAGAAATCTGCTGAGAGGAAGTCGCCGAACTTTTTTGTATTTTGCTTGATGTCTGGCCTGGGGTTTGAACTCTGGCTTTACGTCGAATAAGCGGCGCCTACGCCAGTTGGTCACACCAATCGATGACAGAGCTTCCTCGATTTGGTCCTTCCAACGGATACAGGGTCGTCCTCTTCGCCGACTTCCGCAGATCCCCGCATTAAATACCCGTCTCGCCGGAGCATCCTCCTCCATACGAACGACATGGCCGAGCCAGCGCAGCCGCTGATATTAATACGCTGCACAACGTCTATGTCGTTGAGGAGCTCATACAGCTCATTGTTGGATCGGATGCGGAAATCATAGTTAACTCGTACTGGACCGAAGATCTTACGCAGTACTTTTCTCTCGAATACTCTCATGGCACTGACATCATTTTTGGTGGTAACGGTGGAGCCAATGTAAATAAATTTCTTGACTGTATCAAAAATATAGTTATCGGCCGTAATCTGAGAATCAATCTCTTCTTGTCGATAATATATACTTTGTTTTGTCTCCATTTACTGCCAAACCCATCTTAGTAGACTCCCGTTCAATACCATTAAAGGCAGCAGCAACATTTGGCTTGGTACGTCCAATGTTGTCAATGTCGTCAGCGTACACTGTACACTTTTTTGAAAAATAGTGACATTTGAGATGCACTCCCGTCTTTCGCAGAACACTCTCCATGACGAAGTTGAAGAGGTCGCATGATAAGGGGTCGCGTTGTCTGAAACCTCGCACGGTATCAAAAGGTTCGGAGAGGTCCATTCCTACCTTGACGAAAATGTAGGAATTGCTCAACGTCATTCTGCATAGCCTTATTAGCTTCGCAAGTATACCGAGATCAGACATTGCGGCAAAAACACGATCCCTTATGGGGCTATCGAAGGCAGCCTTTATAGTCGACAAAGTGATGGTTTGTGTCGACTTGTTTTTCGTGGGATTTGATATTCACAAGAGATTCACAAGACTATTAAACGTTGTTCAGCTGAAAAAAGTAAGAATTTTTGTGCTGTTAAGTAAGCCTGAACGAAATATATGCTACATATCACACTATTCCAGGGGAGGATCGATGCCAAAGAAAACGAAAATGGGGTTGTCAACCAGCAAAGTAATTGCAGTCATTTCGTAAGTAACATGCATCATAATTCATACCACATGCTGTACTAAGTTACTGGGTCCATTTAATGAGGATTAGAAAAAAATTGACGGAGTTTGGCTAAGAAAAATCTTGGCTAACGCCAGGTTATTGCAATATGTGCAATTTTCAAGACATAAGTCACCAATTTTGGCTAGGTATTGCGTACTGATTCGCTGTATTCTGTGGATTTAGTGCCGAGTAACTTTTTCTGTTGCGTGAACCTGGAGATATGTATGTCTAGTCAGAAAGAGTGCCAATGCGATTTTATTAATTCTTTCTCTTACAAAAACTTGAAGTGTTTTGTTGATGATGGACTACGTTTAAGTCGCTAAGAATCCCTATTAATCTACAATACTTGGGGCGTGGGTTTGGCAAGCATTCCACTTTCGAAATATTAAATTGTGGAATAAAGGCAACAACAAATTGCAACATAATGTAGGGCACTATATGGACATCGAAAAAAAATTTTATTTCCGAAAACTTTCAATAAATCACACTCCTTTTATTCCCATACACCGGCAACCTGTAATTTAGTTATTAAAACAGAATTTTTGAGATTTATGGCTTTGAACTCGAAAACAAATTGTTTCAGGATTTCAATTCTTTTTTATGCAAATTTTAATTAAAAACATACAGAAATTGATATAAGAAAACAAAAAATTTAAAAACAAACAAGAAAATTTCCTTTAATTTATAGTACAGCGCTACACAAAGGTATCGTGTTACTACATTAGCGTACGCGTAGGTTTTAAAAACGCCGTCGAAAAAAAACAAGGAACAGAAATTCTGTGCTTTAAATAGCGCCAGGCGCGAAAACGATTGGAGGTACAAAAAAAGGTTTTTTTTCGTATTGAGTTGTGTATGCATATGAAATGAAATCAAGTGGAAGGGTTTTTATAATTTGTTGTTGTTGAGTTTTTTTCTTTTTTGGCTCATTGTTGTTGTCTAGATGCCATGTTAACACATAATTTGTTTGCCACTTATAAACGTTTTACAGGCAAACAAACAAACGTACGTTAAAGAAAAACAACGAAATAACAGAAAAACATGTGGAGAGAGAGAGAGAAACGTAATAATAAAGTAAACGGAAGGTAGTGTTTAAAAAGGTGTTTAAATGTTAAAATTGAGGAACAGCAACAACAACAACAACACCAACAGCAACAAACTAAATATCAAATTACTTGGTCAGTCAGTAAGCTGTTGAATACCTTTTTCAACATCGCATACGGCAGTTTGGAATAAAACGTAAATAAATAAGAACTACTTGCCTTACACCTTTACTGGCTTAACAACTTAATCAAATTACCCAGTAAACAAAAAAACAGACAAATGAAACAAAAATTTTTAACATCTTGATATTAAATTAACAAACCTACGCAACAATTGAATAAAGGATCAGAGCGGCTAAAAGTAGAAGCGAAAGAAAATTGCTTAGAAAATGATTTGAAAATTTTTGAACAAGTTTTTCTTTTGGTTTTTTATATTTATAATCTATTTATGTACTTTCAAAGGCTAATTTTTCTAAGGTTTTTGTATTGAAAAATACTGTAATGAACTCAAAATAATTGCGTGTTAAAGAAGCCAAACGAAACTAATCATCATTGAAGAATTCTGACCTTTTTCCATAATAAAGGTCAAGGGTTAAAGTCACAATCATATTGAAATTCAGAAAGTGCGGGACCCTTTTCAATAAAGTCTTCATTGACCACTGTAGCCTAATAGGTACACTTCTCAACTTTTCTTGTCACTTTAAAAGTAAAAGACTTGTCGGGGATATCAAAATAAATTTGTTTGTTCCACAATTTCTCTATTGGAGTTAAATATCCTTCTGCAGAGCCAATCCTTCAGATTTAGATATAATAAATTACATGGAGTTATATCGATAAATCCGGCGGTTCATCAGCAGATATTGCTAGCCGCATTAATAAGGCACGCAATGCTTTTGCCCAACTTAACCCCGTTTGGAAACACATCGAGACGCACCAAAATTAAAATTTTCAACTGCAACGTCAAATCCACATTACTTTACGATTGCGAAACGTGGAATATGGCACCCCGAGATTCCCAGTCTCTTCAGGTATTTGTTAATAAATGCCTGCATAGAATCATGCGTGTTTACTGGCCCTCCATAATTTCCAATGCCCAACTCTAGTCAGATACAAACCAACAACCAATAGAGATGGAAATAAGAATACGCAAGTGGGGTTGGCTTGGGCACACTCTTCGCAAGTCATTAGATGACATCACAAGGAAAACCATAGATTGGAAACCCTAGGGAAGCAGGCGCATCGGACGACCATCACACACCTGGAAACGCTAAATCACAATCGAATTATCCAAACTACGTCTACAGTGGGACGAAGTCAAACACCGCGCTGACGATCGAGCTCATTGGAACCAACTTGTTGCTGCCCTATGCTCCTTAGATGAGTAAGAGGAACATATATATATCAGATGAATAGGGCATGGAAGATTGCTATTCTTAGGCTAATTCAGGAATTGTAATAAATTTTTCAGAGGATTAACTCAAAGGAAATTAGAAGTCACTTTCAGAGCCGATTTACAAATATAAGACGACTATTCTTAGCCAAGACATCAATATAACATTAAAAATTCTATTAAACCAATTGCCGTTAGTCTTTCTAGGGACTGTTACCATGTAGGCAATTAAACAAATATAAACTATGTATGCTTGGTTACTCGTATACTATGATACATTTTAATACCCGAGAAATGCTTCTAACTAATCCAGATTCATTAAATACATCTAGCAGTCCTCACAAATTTTAGAGTTTATTTTGAAAACTACTTTTATCGAGGTGTCTTACCCTGGTATCCTCTATCGATTCTTCTCTTTGCTCATTCAGGCAAGCTGCTACAATAGTTTTAATGTAGATATCTCATCATAATTTCAATCCTACATTGTTTAGTAATTAATCCCGTAAAGAGATTCATTGAATTTATGTCAAGAACTAACAGAGCTTTGGTTCTTCTCCTTACCACAATAATCCAGATTATCCAAAATATTCTACAAGGATGATGTTTCTCACACCAACTACGTTTCATTTTCTCTAGGACTTTATTACTACAATTCAGTATCGTAGTGAGGAGAGTGGAGATACTATCCTGACATATCTAAGGCCAATGCATTTATAACTAATTGCATTTGCTTGTGTATCAGTGTGGCTTAGAATTCATTTCAATTCGGCTTGGCTTCTTCTAAAAGGGGGTCTAATTAGTAAGAAAAGCAACGTCGACCTAGTCATGTTGGAATATAGTGCACTAAGCGCGTCCTGCTGTTCACATAAATGTTAAAAATCGGAGCTTAAAGTTTTAATTCTGGAAATATTCTTTAAAAATAAGGAAACCTTACTGGATAGAATGTCTCCGGATAGCTTAACTATACTTTTGTTAGAACCTTGAACTGCTATGGGAGGCCCTATACATACATACATGCATACATACATAATTGCTCATCACAACCCTTTAGTCAGGATTACGATCTAGCTCCTCACACCACTTATGTTGTGTGCGTTAATTTTTATACCTACGGGACCTACAGTTTAAAGTCGACTCCGAACGACAGACTTTTTTGAGAAACTTTTAATGGCAATTTTATTTTACTCTCAGAGTTTTTGCCAGAAAAATGGTGAGAGAAAGTTGCCGAAGAAATATTTTTTCATATTTCGTTCAGTTGGGGGTTTGAATCGAGGCCTCACGTGTAATAAGCCAACACACTACCTACTAGACCACGGCGACTTCATAGTTGTTATTATTCGTGTCTATTGTTTTATGATGTGTCTAGAATAGAATCAGATTTTCCCCTTTATTCTTATCCATTAAGTAGGCCTCGGCTGGCAAAATGGGCTATGCATTGAGAAGAGCTTAGAGTGCCCTAGTTCATGCAGGTAAAAGTCTAATCCATTACCTTGTACCGTCTTTAAATCTTTGATTGATAAGTTGAATTCGCAGTTTCCCAACAAATAGATATCATGACCAATTTAAGGACCTTGTAAGTATCTTAATAATAAACTCTACCAAAAATGAATCTGGTTCGCACAGATGAATTTGCGTATTTCTCGCAAGATGATTTGTGATCTAAACAATCATGTGTCTACCCAGCAGATTGTTTGAGCCTCAGTATGGACTTAGAACAACAAACAGAAATTATTTAAACAATTATCAAATACGAAAGACGAATTGGTGGAAAAAAAAGAAAATCTTCCGGTTTAAATACACTCAAGACAATGATATCGTGATGAAAGTTTCCAAACCAAAAAGTGAGAAAATATTTTCAGAATATATTATCAGAAAATACGTACTTGTGTGATTGCTATCATTTGAATAAAGAATCTTCAGTAAGGAATATGTAGGTTAGGTTAGGTGAGAGGACATGTACTTGTCAATTAAGACAAGTACAGTACCCGGAGGTCGAATTGACCCATTGTACAACATCCTAGTTTCTCACACCACTTATGTTGTGTGTGTTAATTTTATACATGAGTGGTGGGACCTACAGTTTAAAGTCGACTCCGAACGACAGACTTTTTGAGAAGCTTTTTGATGGCAATTTTTATTTACTCTCAGAGTTTTTGCCAGAAATTTGTCTTGATATCTGGCCTGGGGCTCGAACCCTGGCTTTTCGTATAATAAGCCAACACACTACCTACTAGACTACGGCGACTTTATTTTAACAATATTTTAACAGCAAAGCAATTCAAAAGTATATTTTACTGCATAAATAAATTTGTTAAACTGCTGAGAGCCTAACTACACTGCATATGACTACTTTTTTCCTTTTTTGAAGCGTAAATTCAATTCAATTTGTTAATTGGGTTCATGGCTGCTGCAAGTGCTAGTAACAGGAACATTTTCAATCTTTTTTTTTGCTCCTTCTTCTCTCAAGTGCACAATGCAAATATTTGTACATTTAAAGGCAGTTTTTTCGTTTTTTGCCTTCTAAAACGTGTAACACCTCTTTTAATAACTTAATTTATTGTTGCCTTCTGAACATAATGATACATGCCGCTATCAAGGCAACAATTTCTTCTTTTTTCGTTTTTGTAAAGCCTCAGATATTTTTTTGAATTCTTGTTTTTTGCGTTTTTCTGTTCCTCCACTCGGTTTTAAAATATTTTTATGCTTTGTATTTCGTGTTTTTTTCAAAAGGTTTTTGCTTAAAAAGAGAGATTTATTTTTCCATCTTCTTTTTTCCCTTTTTTAGGTTTTTGTGCAGATATTTTAATGAAATTCTTTAACCTTGTTTGTGCGGTGGAAAGTGTGTTTAAATATTTGGTTGCATATCAGTTTTCTTTTATACTCGTGTTTTTTTTTTTGTATTTTTTGCTTCTTTTGTAAGGATTTGCTAAATAATTGTGTGTGTTTTTCTTGTTTAATTTTAATTTTTTTGTGTTTGGATTAAAAATAATTAAAAAGTGTTACTCTTTTCGCAGAAATAGCAATATTGCGACCAAAATGGTATTTCAGCTTTAATTAAATTCGAAATTCAAAGTAAATTTCAATTAAAATTACAAAAACTTCACATGAAATGTCTGCCTAAATAGATTTAAATTATAAAGGCTTTAGGAACCGCTATTGTTTTCCATATTTTCTAATTATTACCTCACATGCTGGTAATAAATTTAAAAATTTTGATTTTCAATTTTAGAGAAGGGTGGGTGTCCCCAAATGTTTTTTTCCAATATTTGAAAATGTTTTCAAAACCCTTTAAATGAAGTCATTTAAATATTCAACAAATAATTTAAGTTTCTTTCAATACAAATAAAAGAAATATGGCCTGTTTTTCATATGATGATGGCAGTCAAGACAAAAATAGGGGTTCAAAGTATAACCAATTAAACATGTTGCGTTTTTTAGGCATAGAAAATATATTAACAACTTTTTTATTGCTGTATGGAGTTGATGCAACACTAATTCATATTAAATAAAAATGCATTTGAGAATGAACATATCAGGTTTCATTTTTGATGCAGACAATTCTGTAATTCATAGCTGGTGTATAAAATTGTTGTTATTGACCCAGATGGACTTTAAGATACTTTGCTTTAGAAGAGTTCATGAAGATATAATCTTTTCTTCAACTAGCTTCAATACAATTTCAATTCCTTTATTTTCTGAAGCACATTCTCTAAAGTCCCGGTTAGACAAACGTAAACGGAACGTAAAAGAAGGTACGTTCATTTTTAGCATATTAAAAGCAAAGTAAATGCTTAGAGAAATTACATTACATACATACATACATAATTAGTCAGTACAACCCTTCAGTCAGGATTACGGCCTAGCTTCTCACACCACTCATGTTGTGTGTGTTAATTTTATACATGACTGGCGGCACCTACAGTTTAAAGTCGACTCCGAACGACAGATTTTTGACAAATTTTTCATGGCAATTTTATTTACTCTCAGCGTTTTTGCCAGAAATCTCCTGAGAGGAAGTCGCCGAAGAAATATTTTTTCATATTTCGTTTTGATGTCTGACCAAGGATTTGAACTTACATCTAATAAGCCAACACACTACCTACTAGATTCCTTTTTATTTTGAAACATATTCTCAAACGCCCCGATTAGCCAAACGTCCACGGAATGTAACAGAAGGTACGTTCATTTTAAGCATATGAAAAGCAAAGTAAATGCGTACAGAAATTACATTACGGTTGGGTAATCGCTCTCATTGCTTTTCGTATTCTAAAAATGAACATATGTTCTGTAACGTTCCGTGGACGTTTGGCTAATCGGGGCTTAAATCTAAGTCGACATAGTCTACAAAGCCCTACATGTTGCAAACAAAAGTGTTTAATGTAGGCTTTCTAAAATCTAAAATTTTCTTTCGATAATATAACTCCGTAGTGGCCGTAGTCTAGTAAGTAGTGTGTAGGCCTATTAAACGTGAGGCCATGGTTCAAGCCACATGTGATACATCTCCAACAAAACGAAAAATGAAAAAATATTTCATCGTCGACTTTCTCTCACCATTCTTCTGGTAAAAACTCGAGAGTAAAAGAGAGTAAAATAAAATTGCCATGAAAAAGTTTCTCAAAAATCTGTCGTTCAGAGTCGACTTTAAACTGTAGGTCCCACCACTTGCGTATAAAATTAACACACACAACATAAGTGGTGTGAGAAACTAGGACGTTGTACAATGGGTCAATTCTACCTCCGGGTACTGTACTTTTCTTAATTGACAAGTACACGTCTCCTAACCTAACCTAACCAATGGGTGTAGCCCTACATTTTATATGTCCACATCTCAATGACACTTCATTCAAATAAATAAAAGCCGTTATCTGCATTAGATCAGTCGATAGCCAGTTTAAGGTCAAAAGGAAAGATATTTTAAGGTTGACTTTGGACCGTTGCAAAAACTACTCTTTTAACTTTTTATCGTCAGATTTTTTATCTTTTTTCACGCAAAAAAACTGTACTGTATGTCCAAGTATTTCAAACCAAAAGCAATCATTTTATTTAGTGGCGTATTACGGAAATTCGAAACCAGTAAACCTCTGACTTTTTTATATTTCTTAACAAAAATATTACTTTTCCATGAAATAAATCTCAGTTCCCAGCAATTTTGAAATTATAATTCTAAACAGAAATAATTTATACATCCTTTGGGAACAACAAAAAATGTCAACCATAATCAATCAACTAGAAAATGTGCACAAAAAAGAGTGTGAGAGCATAGGAAACACGATAATCCATGTTTTGTTACAAACAAACATGGAAGCCAACAAGAAAATAGGAAAAAAAACTCAAAAGAATTGCCAAAAAAATTCATGAAAATAATAAAAACAAACAAATACATTAAAAAAAGGAAAAATCCTATAAGAATATACAAACCAATACATAAAAGAAAAAGAAAATAAAATAAAATGAAATAAAAAACTACAAAAATTGTGTAAAAATTGTGTAAAAACTCACAGGCACTCATGCAAATAAAAATAAAAGAGAAATTTAAGGCCTAAGAGAGCGGTAGAGAGCGATAGCCATGAGAGGAAATTTTAAAAAGCAGATGAAAATAAAAATTTAACACATGTAGGCAAACGAAAAAAAGGGAAAATAATAATCCAACAAGAAATCCAACAGGCAGACAAACAGACAAACTATACTTGAACCCATTTCTTAACTCTCAAAACAAACACACTCTCACATGCTGAACTAAACTTACACTTGTAATTTCTCTAAACAAACCAAAAAAGAAAAATAGAGAGCAAAAAAAAAGAACACAAAACAAACAAAAAAAAAACATATTTACCACCCACCCTCACCCCTCTTTTAAACAAATGATTCTGCATGAACAATAAAGAAAACAAAGGAAAAAAAATTAAAAAGAATTGCAAAAAATTTGATGGGAAAACGAAATTAGAAAACTGAATGAAACACTAAAAGAAAATGTCAAAATGTAAGTGACTGATAAGAAAATCTCTTTTACTACTCGTTTAGCCACTTCACTATTCACCACTCAGAAGGTAAGCAAAAGGAAAACATAAAAAAGGAAATTTTTAATGAAGAAAGTGAAGCAAAATAAAGCATGTGGTAGATAAATACCATCTGACACACACTCACATGCACACATACGCAAACTCTCTCTCTCTCTCTCCATTTTTATATTTTACCAGAAGAGAGTTTTTATGAGTGTGTGTGTGGAAAGTTCATATCAGAAAAACATAAAAATCTATCGATTTTTTTGTTTGTATTGTTGTTATTTGTACTCATGCCGTTGTATGTATGTGTGCGTATATGTGAATCCAAACATGTGTAAGTGCAAGATTTTTCTACTCTGTCTGGCTTTAATTTTCGCAGAGTAACTCATATAAATGCAGGGATGAGAAATATTATTTCGTTTTTTTTATTAAATTTCAAGTACTTTTTACCAAAAAAAAAAACATTGAATTTACAATTTAAAAACTGAAGGCAAAAAAGAAATAAATAAATAAAAAATGCTAAATAAAAGTATAATTTAGAATTTAATCTGAAGGTGATAAAAAAATTCTACTAATGTCCCGCTGAAACTTTGGAACGTTTGTAAGAGGAATGGAATTGTAATCATTATAACTGACGTTAGAGATTTTTTTTGGAATTCATGCATAATTTAACACTTTTTTAATATTTTTAAAATATGCCGGTGCTTTTACTAAATTCAAGATTTTCACAAACAGAAATAAAGCAATCAGGCAGCATATATTCGAGCTCCTTAAAGTCTCAGAACATCAGACCATTAACGAACAACAATTAGCAATGCCACTTCTTGATTACATATTCATAAAGTAAGTTGTTTCTTGGCAGTGACTGACAGAATCCTAATCACACTAAAACCTGATTATTTGGAAAAAACAAAGCAAATGAACAAAACAGTGAATTGAGCTATTCTACCGCAAAATTTTTCAATACAAATCAGAAATCAAATCAATCAGAATCAGTTAGTTAGCTGGGTCATGTGGGGATGAGTTTTTTGATGAGTTTTCTGGCAAAATTGAAATTGCCATGAACAAGTTTTTCAAAAATCTTTCGTTCGGAATCGACTTTAAACAGTAGGTCCCACCACTCAAGTATAAAATTAACACACACAACATAAATGGTGTTGAGAAGCTAGATCGTAATCATGACTGAATGAAGGGTTATAATGACCAATTATGTATGTATGTAAGCAGGATGACAAGCTTGCAAAGAGTAGAGCTTACAATCTGCTAAGAAGAAATGTTTAAAATTTATACGCAACGAAAGAGAAAATAGTTTCTGCCGGAAATGCCTCAGTGATTATTACACAAGACATGGTCGAAGAAGCCGCAAAATTTTTAATTTTAAAACAAGTAAAGACTTAAACCTGCAGTACGCTCGAAACTTTGAGCAGACATTTGAAATTGGAAGAACGTATTCATCCCATAACACCTATGCAGACTAAAATTATTTGGTATCGAATTGGTGAAAGGTGGTTATACCTAAAAAAGTTTTGAGGACTACAAGATAAAAGTATAAACGGAGTTAATTCAGTCATTAAGTAAATGAAAGGTAACAATATCAGATATATTGTAATACCTAAGTGACTAGTCTAAATAAACTAACCGTTTAAACTCAGATAAGGATTCTTTGCTTGCCAAGCAATTGCAAAAAATGACGCAAATAGATTTTAATTCTATAGTTTCGTCGAAACTCTAAAAAAATATTGAGACAGGTAATATCCATTACGCATGCTAGCTGTGATGGTAGTACAAAAAATGAAAAATTGTAAAGCGTCTGGTATTTTTTCTTATTAGACGTAAGACCGCGGTTCAAATCCTAGGTCAGACATCTCCAACAAAACGAAATAAGACAAAAATATATCTTCGGCGACTTCCTCTCATCAGATTTCTGGCAAAAACTCTGAGAGTATATAAAATTGTCGTGAGTTGACTTTAAGCTGTAAATCACGCCACTCATGCATAAAATTCACACACACAACATAAGTGGAGTGATAAACTAAGTCGTAATCCTGACTGAAGGGCTGCAATCAATAATTATGTATGTATCTATTCGTCATTTATTCGCTAGTGACTACTATTTGACTACTTATCAAACGATATGAATTAAAAAAAGTAGGTTTAAAAATTAAAAAAAAAAGTTATACGCTTAAGTAGAAATCCTACGAACCTTCTTGTAATCGACAAAATATTGATTGACGATATTCCATGTGTTAATTACCTTCGATGTAAAGCAACCAACGATTTTTGGTTTGAAGCAGATATTTCATAAGACTACAAGAAAGGCAGAACAACGGATATTTGTTTGCAGTGTATAATCGTGTAGACTCACTATTAGGCAGATAAAAATGTTCTACAGCCACCACCACAGAAGGAAGGACATTTGATCTGCAATAAATCTTTATGGCAACAGACGCAGTTGTATCAGACATTGTTGAGCAAGGGACTTGGATGGGTTATATTTTCAGATGTTCACAAAATGAAATTGCAATTACAAAAGCGAAGCAAAAATTATTCATTACTTGGGTGTTTAGTTTACTGAAGACGTTGTTCACTGACAACGACGGATGGAATTTTGGGAAATGCTATGTGATAACATACATACATAATTCAGTCAGGATTACGGCCTAGTTTCTCACACCACTTATGTTGTGTGTGTTCATTTTATACATGAGTGGCGGGACCTACAGTTTAAAGTCGACTCCGAACGACAGATTTTTGAAAAACTTTTCATGGCAATTTTATTCACTTTCAGAGTTTTTGCCAGAAATCTTCTGAGAGGAAGTCGCCAAGGAAATACTTTTTGGTATTTTTTTTTGATGTCTGGACTGGGGCTCGAACCATGGCTTTATGTCTAATAAGCCAACTCACTACCTATGTACTAGACTACGGCGATATAAATGTGATAATGCTATGTTCTTTATAGAAATCGAAAGGAAACAGATACATTTGCATTAATACCAAAACATTGTGCTACACAGTTTAAACAGAGGGTAACAGTGACATGGGAAGAGTCACCACCTCAGTTAGAGTATAGTACAGAAGTTTATATCCCTCAGAAGAGGATAGCGAAGCACATCGTTTCATCATTGAAAAAGTACCTCCATTTCAATTAGGTTTCTGGATTCTCATTCTTTCCTTAGCCTTCTCTTATTCTTTACTTATTCCCAGAGTCTGCCTCTGTCAATTTGTTCATGAGTTGTACGTGCAATAAATGGATGCAGGATACTTGTAACAGTTACATTAGAAAATAAGACAAGTTTTTCTTATTAGAAGTGATAAGAAAAAATTAAATTTTTTAAGGAATAAAAAAGAAAAATAGCCTTGTTCTCCCCCTCTTCCATTACTCAGTTGTTGTCTATTGTTATGAACCGTTGTTGGCAAAAGGGGAGCTGAATTTGGATTTTTTTTCAAATGGCGGTAGTATTTTGCTTATGCTGCTACACTAAAACAAAAAAGGAAAGAATACGAAGAGGAAGCACAAATTTATAGATTTTGCACAGTGCAGTGCATGCGCATCATGGCTATTTTGACTATATTTTCTACGTTTCTTTTTGCTATGCTTTCCTATGAGTAGATTTGAGTTTTTTTCCTTCTTTACTACACAGAATTTTTTGTTATTTTTCTACGTGTTCTTTTAATATTTCTTTGCTAAGAGTAAAAACAAATATAGAGAGAGGGGGACAAAAAGAGAGAGAGAGAAATGCAAAAACAATAAAAAAAAACACAACATAACGGAATTGTGCTGCTGTTTTTTCTTCTTGTTTTTGTTGTATATGCTTTCGTTGTTAGTCTTATTGGAGTTTTTCTTTTTCCACTTCTATTCGTTCTAGTGGTACCACGATTATGTGTATGTATATAAAACTAAGGTGTGTTAACCTCCGCTTTGAATAGGAAAAAAACCCAACAAAAAATGGATAAATTGGGGAAACAGGAGAACATTTGATATGAGAAGATATTAAAATTATTAAAAATGGATTGTTTTTTAACAAAATATCATTTTTTTATTTTAAAATATCTATGAAATCTTACGTTTTTTCTTTCTTTCTTTTTTGCTTTAGTTTTGTGGGTCTTTACGTTTGTCCCGTTTATTCCTTGTGGAAAAATCCTTTTTTTTGTTTTTGCTTTTTTCTGCTGCTAATCCAAATTATTGATTTTTTCTATGGAATTGCTTCGTTTTCTTTTATTTTATTTTTATTTGTTTTATACAACTTTTCTTTTAATTTCTTTGCTCTTTTCTTTCTTATTTTCTTTTTTATTATTAAATTCTAGTTTTAAAATTAAAATTGCGGTTTTTTTCTTGGGTTTAATTAAATAAAATTAATCACTAACACTGTTAATATTTTTTTTTATTCTTATTTTTTATAATTAAAATTAATTGAACACTTCTTTTTTGTATTGATAAAATAAGAGGATATTTTTTTTCTATTTTTTATGTTAAAATTTTGTTAATTTTATAGTATTTTTTTTAATTAAAATTTGTTTTAAAATTAAACATTTTTGTTTTCTTTTTAAGAATTTATTCTGTAAATATTTTTAATTTTTTCAAAATTTCTTAAGAAAATTTTCTTAAATTTCTTTTATTTTCCTTTTTTTCTATATCTATTTGATATATTTTTCGTCTATATATGTATATGTATACATATACACAACACTTTTTTATATATTTTTCACTTTTGGAATCCAATTAAACCGTCTAACGTTTAAATTGCACTGAATTTAAACGTTTACCAACGTCCTGACACCAGCAACGCAAACGACACAATGAGAGCTTAAGTAAAATAGCGATTGAAAAATCCTTTACTATACGGTTTTAAGAAACATTTTCACCACCAACTCAGTAAAAGAAAATTTCCCTTAAAATTCCAACCACCCTTAACGAAAGAACTTGATACTCTCTATTGAATACTGGTACTATAAATACTTATGCTCGCTCTCTCTCTCGATGTCTTTTAAGCTCTCAGTATTCATTTAACAAATTACCGTAATATTGCATTAAGCTTTAACGTTCTCTCGCTCTCTAAAAATAATTTCTCATTTTATTCTCTTTCATTTTATATACTCATACCAATATATCCTTTAAAAAAATCATTTAGAAAACACACTCACACACATAAACCCTTAAAGCATGTGCAAAAAAATATAAACAAAAGAGGAAGAAAAAAACTAAACCGCAGACGGATATTTTGTTTTTACGTTTAATTATACTCGTATAGCCTTCTGACTTCTCTGCTAAAATTGTTGTATTTTTTTTCGTCGCCTCTTTAAAACACACTTACACTTACACTTACACTAATACTCCATGCTTTAGCATACAACTCTTAAAACATAAACGTGAGTATTTTTTTGTTTTTCATTTACACAACACATGGTTTATTTTTGTTGTTGTTATAGTTTGTTAAAATATTTGTTTGGGATTTTATTAACATTAAACATAGCTGTTGTTGTTGTTGTTATTGTTAGTTTAAGTTTTTCTTTTTTTGTTTATGCCACCTTCTTTTACTCACTCCCGTAGCTCTCTTACTCGTATACTCCTGCTCAATACATTGTTTTCATGTACTTTTTATGTTTTTTATTTTTTTTTACTTACTTACACTCACTATGTTCTTATTAGCATGTAAATGTTGTTATTGTTAATGGTTTTTACATATGTGCGTGTGCGTGTGTGTATGAATGTGTGTAAATATGCTTTTAGCATAATAATAGCGGGTGTTAAAGAAATTAGTAACGTTTACTTGTGATTTAAATAAAAATCGTTGATATTAATTTTAACAACGAAATTGGACAGAGAAAAAGAGGGGGTTTTTTATAAGCAAAAAAAAAAAAATAAATATTATTACGAATACAATATAAATCATATGAGCATAAATATGCTGTATTTATGTATGTATGTATGTATACAGTAAGGAAAGAAATTATAGAACAACATAAATAATTTTAACATACTCATCAGTTTTTAAATAAAACACGGTTTTGGTTGTAATATTGCAAAAAAACAAACAGAATACTTATAAAACCGAATGAAATAATTACATACATAATTGGTCATTACAACCCTTCAGTCAGGATTACGACCTAGTTTCTCACACCACTTATGTTGTGTGTGTTAAATTTTACACATGAGTGGCGGGACCTACAGTTTAAAGTCAACTCCGAAAGACAGTTTTTTGAGAAACTTTTCATTAGAATATTTATTCTCAGAGTTTTTTGTGAGAAATCTGCTGAGAGGAAGTCACCGAAGAAATACTTTTTGTATTTTGTTTTGCTGTCTGGCCTGGGTCTCGAACCCTGGCTTTACGTCTAATAAGCCAACACACTACCTATTAGACTACGGTGACTTCGAATGAAATAATTATTTGAGGCAATAACTGATGGAGAACTTGTAGGCTTAAAAACCTACATGCCCCCTGCTATGCCGTAAGTGGTTCATCTGTGAGTTCTAGAGCTCTAATTGTAAATGTACTCAAAAGGCTTCACATAGTAGACTATGTCTATATGCATGATCTATGTGGCCAATGTCGCCATAATTGATTATTAGACGTGAGGACTCAGTTAAAATTCCATGTCAAGGCATCCCCAACAAAATGAAATTTGAAAAAATATTTCTTCGGCGACTTTCTCTCAGCATATTTTTAGAGGCCAATGGAATTTTCCGGAACGTATGATCCGTTAGTTAAAACCACATGATAATAAAGTCTTATTCTTACATTTTGAGCTGAACTTGATTACTTAATTGGATGCTACCACTCTTTTAATAGCGACGACCTACACTCAGTCACATAAGTATACATACGGTTAACAAATTTCATAAATTTTTTAACCAATCCATTTTCGTTGAAAAGCTTTATAATTGTCTGACATCTTTCTTCGATTTTATGACGGTCTTTTGCATTGGTTCAGAAATTTGTGAAATTTGTTAATCGCATGTATAATTTTGTGGCCTGTGTAGGGCCACAATTCAGTTCAATTTCAGAATTGTTTAACCAATGCAAAACACCGTCTTAAAATCGATGAAACTATAAAGATTTTCAACGAAAACGGATTGATTAAAAATTTCTGAAATTTGTTAACCACATGTGTACTTTAGTCACTGTGTGCAGCTTCTCTTCACTAATAATTATTTGTGTGTTAATTTTCTCCATGAGTGACGTGACCTATAGTCTACGTTCAACTCCGAACAGCAAATTTTTTTTGAAACTTTTCATGGCAATTTTATTTTATTATCTGAGTTTTTGGCAGAAGAAGGAAAAATATTTTTTTCATATTTCGTTTTGTTCGAGAGGGTTGTATGAGCTTGGGTTTGAAATACTACCTACTAGACTACGACGATTTTGATGAGATAATCAATAAAAATTCCGCCAAATTCTTTATAAACCAGAAATTATTGTATATTTTTATAAAAATTTTAAACAGTTCCAAAGAATGAAAAAACTGTGCAATGAAACGTTGATATTTTTAAGAATTTCGTTGTATTTATACTTTCAGAAATTCATGAAATTTGGAGAAACTCAATTTTGGCGAAAAAAGTCATTTGATTTCATTTCTTTAGAGAATAAATTTTTTCTTATTTTTTCAAAAAGTGCCAACTACTGAAAACGGAAACACAAACGCACTTTTCAAGAGAAAAAAACGAAAGAAATATATAGAAAATCAACAAAAATATTAATAAAAAACAACAACCGGACACTTAGAAACACACGCTGCGCACGCACTTAAGGAAACGTGAAACAAAAACAAACAATCAACTTAAGAAAATAATCATAATCTTGAACAAAATAAAATAAAAAAAAATCAAATAAAAAATAATTTAAGGACGGATGGAAGGATAACAAACAACAACTGCAAGGGGAATACACTACACACGACAAATATTACTAAGGGTTGCCATAATTAAGGATTGGCGATGGCATTTAGAGGGATTTTTTTAAATGCTTACGAGGGGCTGTTATTTATGTATATATTGCGACAAATCTGGCAAAAACTCTGAGAGTAACTAAAATTGCCATGAAAATATTTCTCAAAAATCTGTCGTTCGGAGTCGACTTTAAATTGTAGGTCCCACCACTCATGTATAAAATTAACACACACAACATAAGTGGTGTGATAAACTAGGATATTGTACAATGGGTCAATTCGACCTCCGGGTACTGTACTTGTCTTAATTGACAAGTACACGCCCTCTGACTTAACCTAACTTAACTATACAGGTGGGTAGTCTAGAATGATAGGGTTGCCATCTGTCGTTAAATCGAAACAACACACTGTATTGCATTCCATAAGCTTGTAGGAGCGCTTCAGTGAAGATAATTCGATGAATAAAGTTTCTTTTTATTAATTCAGGTGGCTTTAAGGATTCGTTTTTCAGTGTTCAAATAACTTTGCAGGCTTTGTGCCACTGTTCCAACAAATCAAGATGATGCACCGATATTGGCCTTTATAGAACGAAGACTACGAAATCACTTTTCTGTTCGGCGATCACAGTGACTCAAAATATGCAATATTTTTTTAATCTTATTTGGCAGCCCTTGAAAACAATACTTAAGTTTACAATAACGACAATAATCATTAGATGATGAATATTTTGTTTAAGTTAAACAGATTAATCAAAAATTAAGCAGAGAAAGGTAAAGAGGTCTTAAAAAAAAGTGTAATAACAACAAGTAAAATAATCACAAACATACAAAATATTATGAGCATATTTCTATAGTTGCCAGAGTGTTAAAATAAATTCAATTACTGTGGTGTTATACTTGTTCTGTAGCTACCTTTCCAAAATTGTACAAATATTTTGCCTTTTATGTCATAAAAAAATAGAGAACAAAATTGTATTAATAAAGAACTGATTGACTTGATATTCAACCATCAAACACGATACATTGCAGTGGCGACGAGGGTTTAAATAAGTTAAAAAAAAAAAAGTGTGCAAGTTATATAAAAAGAACAGTTAATTTTTGGTTTATATACAAAGTTTTTGTATATAATATATGTAATAAATATTACAAGATAACCAAACTTTTTGAGTGTTAACTGATACATTTTGTGTTATACTTGTTTGGTGGTAATGATGCGAGCTGCAGGTGATACAACAATAGCGCACAACGAAAGCCTTTGTGCAACATCCATGGCAACCGGCATAAGAGAATTCCGGCCGGTGATAGATAAGTGGTGTCATTGGCAAGAGGTGTTGGATTCACATTTTGTGGAGGCGGCGGTTGATGAAGACCGTATTAAAACGTCAACGTTATTGAAGGCTGTTGGTCTTGAGGCGTATGGCTTGTTGAGGGAGTTGTGTTTCCCTGATTTACCTGCTAAGAAGAAGTACAAGGAGTTGTGTGACATGCTAAAGATGCATTATTCGCCCCCGGTGATAATATTTCGTGAGCGAAGAAATTTTTTGGACGCAAAAAAACGGGAGGAGGAATCTGTGGCAGCCTGGTATGCACGTTTAAAAAAATTGGCGATGGAGTGCAAATATGGTCAACAGCTAGAACAATTTGTGCTTAATAAATTTGTAACTGGTTTGGAAAGCAGAATTTTTGAAAAATTGTGTGAGGAGGACGAAGGTTTAAATCTAGAAGGTGCGTTAAGAAAAGCATTGACGATGGAGGCGAAGCTGTATGCACAAAGAGGGGAAAGTGAAGGTGTAAATTATGTACAAAAAAGATATGCGAAAACTAAGAAGAACAACAACAACAACAGCAATAAGGGGAACGGCAACAAGGTTAACGGGTATGAGAATAACGGCAATCAGGCAAAGAAGAAATGTTCGCATTGCGGATGGAAAAATCATGCCAGTGAAAAATGCAAATACAAAAGCAGTGTTTGTCACAAATGTCGTAAAGTTGGACATTTAGCAAGTGTGTGCAACAATAATCACGTTAATGTGGTCCAAGTATCAAATGAAAATTTAAATGATGATAATGATAATTATTCTGAAACATTAAATGATTGTAATTTTTCTATTTATAGTGTAACGGGTGAACTTTCTGCTGCTCCGTTTACGTTGGAAATTGAACTAAATAACAAAATGATGGATTTTGTGTTGGATACTGGAGCAGCTTGTTCGTTGATGTCGAGTGAAACTTTTTATAATTATTTTAAAGAGGTTGGATTGCATCCCTCTACAAAAAAATTGTGTGCATATGGAGGGGAAGGCATAAAAGTTATGGGTGAGTTTTTAGCAATGGTGAGATTTAGGGGCCAAGTTAAAAATTTATCGTTTGTAGTTACAAATGCGCGTAGCCCTCCCATTTTGGGTCGTGATTTTATGTCAATGTTCGGTGTCGGTATCTCAAATGTTAATTCTATAATGGACATGAATGAGGGTGTACAAAGCATAAAAAAGAGATTCAGCAAAGTTTTTAATAAAGACTTAGGTTTATATACGGGTGGAACAGTTACCTTAAATTTAATTGAAAAGGTGAAGCCAGTTTTTTGTAAACCAAGGCCGGTGCCATTGGCATGGCGAGCCAAAATTGAATCACAGTTGCAGGATTTAGTGGAGAAAGGAGTGTTAGTTCACGTAGATAATTCTGAATGGGGTACACCATTGGTGCCCATTTTAAAACCCAATGGTCAGATCCGTATTTGCGGGGATTACAAATCTACCATTAATAAATATTTAGAAGATGTCAAATACCCTCTGCCATTAATTGACGAATTGTTCGCTTCTCTTCGTGGAGAACTTTTTACAAAATTAGATCTTTCTAATGCTTATAATCAGCTAATGCTGGACGAAAGTTCACAATTATTATGTGCGTGGAGTACTCACTTGGGTATTTTTAAAATGACACGTTTACCGTTTGGGGTAAAACCAGCAGCGGCTATTTTTCAAAAAACGATTGAAAATATTTTACGTGGAATTTCCAACGTAGTAAACTACTTAGATGATATTATAATTACTGGTCGTAATTTGGAGGACCACGTCAAAACGATTGAGTTGGTGTTAAGTAAGCTGGAGTCGGTGGGTTTACGTCTAAATAGTGAAAAATGTGAATTTTTTAAGCATAAGGTATCTTATTTAGGCTTTAACATTAATCGTGATGGTCTCAGTTTGAATAAGGATCGTATTTCCTCGGTTCTGGATGCGCCAGTTCCTAAAAATGTGTCGGAAGTTAGAGCGTTTGTGGGGATGCTAAACTATTATTCAAAATTCATTTCTAATTTTGCTCATAAAATGGCACCTCTTTATGAACTTTTAAGAAAAGAAGTTGAATTTAAATGGACGAAAACTCGCCAAAGTGCATTTGAAGCGTTAAAGGAGGAGGTGACTTCGGACAAAATATTAGTTCATTTTAACCCTAGACTACCTATACTGCTGTCGACAGACGCATCTAATTTTGCGGTAGCGGGTATTTTAGCCCATATAGGGGCGGATGGGTCGAAGAAGCCCATAGCATTTGTTTCTCGTGCGCTTAGTCAAACTGAGAGAAATTACAGTACCATACAGAAAGAAGCTTTGGCTATTGTTTTTAGCGTAACAAAACTCAAACAATATTTATTGGGTATTCATTTTACGTTGGAATCGGATCATAAACCGCTTTTAGCCATTTTTGGGGAGAATAAAGGCTTGCCAGTTATGGCAGCAGCTCGAATACAAAGATGGGCTTTTATTTTATCAGGTTTTAACTATACCATGCGTTTCGTAAAAGGTATAGAAAATTCAGCAGATCATTTATCTCGTTTTCCTCATCGAGATAGAGAAGAAGATAGTGAAGACTTCGGTTTTATAAATTATATAGGTAGCGATAATAAGCTAAATTTGAATTTTAGGGATATTTCTAGAGAAACTAGAAGAGATCCAATTTTGGCAAAGTTAAAAGAGGCCATTCAGGTGGGAAAAATCGGCCTGTTAAAGGGTGATGAATTTATTCCATTCGTCAGTCGTGAGAAGGAGCTTTCGGTGGAATACGAATGTATTTTATGGGGATTCAGGGTGCTGATTCCACAAAAATTGCGTAACAAAATTTTAGCGCAATTGCATTATTCTCATTTTGGAATTGTTAAAACTAAGGCGTTAGCACGGTCGTATATGTGGTGGCCTAAAATAGACCACGACATTGAAAAATTAGTTTCAAATTGTGTTTCATGTAAGGTAAACCAACCAAGGCCTGAAAAAGCTCCATTGATTCCTTGGGTACCAACGGATACACCGTGGTCCAGGCTTCATATTGATTTTGCGGGTCCAATAAAAGATTTCCATTTTCTTTTGATTATTGATTCTTACTCTAAATGGGTCGAGGTTTTTAAAACGAAAAATATAACATCAAGTTTTACTATCAGCAAATTGCGTGAAGTTTTTGGAAGGTTCGGTTTAATAGACACTCTAGTGAGTGATAACGGGCGGCAATTTACGGCTGAAGAGTTTAAAGTTTTTATGAAATCGAACAATATAAAACACATTTTAACTGCACCGGGTCACCCGGCTACTAACGGTCAGGCTGAAAATTTAGTCAAAACTTTTAAAAAGACTGTTTTAGCGAATCTTCGAGATGGAGAAAATCTCGACGATATTATAAGTTTATTTTTATTTGATTACAGAACAACGAAACATTGCTCTACAGGAGAAACTCCTGCCAAATTGCTATTAGGTAGAGAGATAAAAACACGTTTTAGTATGCTTTGTCCACCTTTAGTCAGAAACAAAATTGTTGAGAGTCAGTTATCTAACATTAAAAATCACAGAGGGGCACGAAATATAAATTTTGAAAATGATAAAAAAGTTTTTGTTCGGGATTATTCGAATCCGAATAAAGCTTCTTGGCAAGAGGCAACCGTTAAAAAGCGATTAGGTCCGCAATCTTACCATTGTATTTTAACGCGAAATAACAAATCCATAAAAAGACACGTTAATCAAATGATTCGTGGTACTCAAAGTGCAAGTGAGAATGCGGATATCGACGAACAAACAGGCCCAGAGGTTTAAAAATGAGCCAGAGTCTGAAAAATCAGTATCTGAGAATGACAGAGGACAGCAGAATGTTACTCCGGATACAAAAGAGATTAAAACTCGTAATTTAAGACGTTTGCAACGACCAAATTACAAAGAATAACTTTTTAATTTTTTTTGTTATACTAGGTATTATATTTCAACATTAGTTAATATTAGCAATTCACTAAAGGAAAACTTATATTTACAAAAATATGTATATATTTATAATTGCAAAATTGATAAATATTAGTAATTAAAACCAAATAATTTTTTTTGTTTATGAATGTAATTAAACTACATTTTATGAATTTCCTATAAACGTATTTTTAATATTTATAGTATTATTACAACTTAAGAGGGGAGTTGTGGTGTTATACTTGTTCTGTAGCTACCTTTCCAAAATTGTACAAATATTTTGCCTTTTATGTCATAACATTAAATAAATCAACAACAGAGTATAATAATTTGGTTAATGTCCATTGTTGTTATTATTGTAAGGACTATTATAAGGTAAATACTGTATTTGTTTTTCATTAAATTTCACTTACACTTTAATACTCTTTTATTATAAACACGAACACGTTGTTTTTTTTGTTTTACATTCCCACTACCTCTGCAGTACTTATAAACCCACACAGACACACACACAACTATTTTACTAGCACAGCCTTAAACTACACTAACGGCAGTTTTAAGTGCCTATCATAATAATAAAATCGTAGTTTTTATTTGCTGTAGTAATTTTTTTTTATTTTATTTTATTTTGTCTCACTCTTTTTCTCTCTCGTATTTGTCTTTTTCTTACAATTGTTTTTGTTTTTTTAGTTTTTATTTATTATTTAATCTCTCTTTTCTCATTCACTCACACACTCTCTCGCTCTCCTTTTTATTAAAATAATGTTATGTTGGTTATATTGCTTTGCCTTACACGCAGTAGTTGTGTTCGTAACGAAAGCAACCGGGATTCTGATTTGTTTTAATTGAAATTGAAAAGAATTTAAGCTTGTCTTTCCTGCCAGCCATCACAGCCCTAGTAGTCGTAGTCGTAGCCTTAGCCATAGGAATGTTATGGTAACGAGACATAAATTGTTGTACTCTGTTGCAGACATTTATTTAAAAGAGAAATTCTCATAGAGATGGCTTTGAAATTCACTATCGTTGGGTTATTGTTCGCCAAATAAGAGTGGATTTTTAAGCGAAAGTGTACTGCAGTGTACAATGTTAAAGCAACGATTGCAGTGATGGTTGGTTAGTGCATATAACTTAAGGAGAATGCAAGTAAAGAAATTTAAGTACAATTTTTTTTTAATCAAATTTGTTTTATAATGAAAATATATTATATTTAGGGACTAAGACATTAAAATGGAAAATAAGGCATTATAAAAAGGATTAAAAGTATCACTTAGGGATCAGTTCACTGGCATTTAAGGCTCTTATCCAATCGGACTTCCAACAAAATATTTGATTTCAAATTGATGTTAGTTTCTGTTCAATAGGGAACAATTTGTAGATAAAAAACAACCTGTAAAAAGTACCAATAAGGTACTAAAAATTCTCCAAAAAATACCATAAAAATCAAAGTTTTCCACAACATTTTTTTTATAATTCACATAAAATTATATCAATTGGTAAGGTACTAACTTAATTTTGAAAAGGTACCAAAAAGTTTACCTAAAAGGTTATAGAAAAGTGCTAAAATTTTACCTTTGTAAATTCATCCCATTGTAGTCGGGAAATAAACTGGGTATTTTTTTTATCACTTTTCTAGATTTCTATATCCTTTTCTAAATTTCGAGACGAAAGTAAGATACAATCAGTCATATACACACAGTTACTAAAGTATACATACGGTTAACAAATTTCAGAAATTTTTTAACCAATCCGTTTTCGTTGAAAATCTTTATAGTTTCCTCGATTTTAAGACGGTCTTTTGCATTGGTTAAAAAATTTCTGAAATTGAACTGAATTGTGGCCCTGCACAGGCCCACAAAAGTATACATTCGATTACCAAATTTCACAAATTTCTGAA
This sequence comes from Sarcophaga subvicina, assembly GCA_936449025.2. Lineage (NCBI taxonomy): Eukaryota > Metazoa > Arthropoda > Insecta > Diptera > Sarcophagidae > Sarcophaga > Sarcophaga subvicina. Next base: position 99,803,359 of record OW388082.2, on the reverse strand, counting down.
CCAATGCAAAAGACCGTCATAAAATCGACGAAAGATGTCAGACAATTATAAAGATTTTCAACGAAAACGGATTGGTTAAAAAATTTCTGAAATTTGTTAACCGTATGTATACTTTTGCGGCTGAGTGTAGATACTATCAATGTTAATACTGTGTGGGCCTTGAGAGTATATTGCTTTCACAACCGTTGAGTGCACCAACCATGATGTCTTCCCAAAGTCAATATCGATGATTGAATTGACTTAGTTTGCTATGGATACCTTTAAAAAAGGAGCACGAGGCTTTTAAGTCGACAGAAATTGTGTACATATTAGCGATGTTAAGGAGGCTACATGCCTTTGAGCGCCTGTATTGAGGGAAAGGGGAATAATACTTATCATCAGACGTCGGCACAAAGAGAACATGACAAACGTTTGAGTGCATTTGTGAGATACATGTGTTAACCCAGAAGAAAATGGTTAGTATTATTTTCAAGTCTACTTATTAACCCAACAATATGTATATGTGAGCAGAACATATAGAAAAATTGTACTGCGCTAAATCCCTAAAGGCACCGTAAAACTTCCAAAAATCAAAATTATTTCTCATTGATATTTGTGAATTCTACTGTAATATTTCTTTGGGTGTATAATTGAAGTTTGGAAAAAAGCGTCATTAATCTTCTTCTTTAGAAGCTGGCAAGCAACTGAATGTATTTTCTTTTTAACGAACATTGTTGACGTTCGTGTCCTATGTGTGTAAAAACCGAAGATGATCTTCCCCTGAGGGACATTGGTGCCGACGCCTGCTATCATGTTATTTTTGGAAAACAGCAAACAGACATGTGTGTATTGCACTGTGTGAATCGACCACAATCGGGAGCGAGGTATGATAAAATAGGAAGTCTGAAACATGTAGAGCTTCCAATATTGCCATCATAAATTGCTGAAGATGACATTACTTCTTTTGTCCGTTCTAGCCGTAAATCAGGTAAATTAACGCTCACTTGAGTACAAATAGCAGGTGTCTGTTGTGATACCTAATGAAGCATTGTCTCATAGCTAACTGACAATCAGCGTCAACACGTCACTTTTAAAACAAAACAAGACTCAAGCTGTAAACCAAAACGAATATATAAAATATAATAAATAATTTGGTGGCCCATCCATCTGATTAGGGAAAAAGATGTTCCTTAGACTATCGAGAAATGATAAGTAAAATAACAGAAGTGTTCTTCAAGTTGGAGGTGGATATGGAAAAGTGTAAAAAGTTTTTTCCTGCAACCTCTACAGATGTCAAATGCAAGTAAGCAAAGTCTCTCCGATGATTAAGTACACCCATTAGGCCTATTTGACATATATACATGCATACATACATACATACATACATACATAATTGGCCGTTACAACCCTTCAGTCAGGATTACGGCCGAGCTTCTCAGACCACTCATGTTGTGTGCGTTAATTTTATACGTGAGTGGCGGGACCTACAGTTTAACGTCGACTCCGAACGACAGATTTTTATTTATAGAGAAAAATTTTTATGGCAATTTTTATTTACTCTCAGAGTTTTTGCCAGAAATCTGCTGAGAGGAAGTCGCCGAAGAAATATTTTTTATTTCATATTTCGTTTTGATGTCTGACCTGGGATACGAACCCGGGCTTTACGTCTAATAAGCCAACACACTACCTACTATACTACGGCGACTTGATTTGACATACTTTTCGACAAAATTAGCCAATAATAGACAATGATTTAAAAAAAAAAGTAGGGGACTGACCCAGAAAATTTGAGATGCATTAAAACATAGATCGTCAACAGTCTTAATCTGGAACTCCTGAGAAAGCTATTAAATATTTCCAAATCAGGATGTTTGGCATTATCGTTTTTGAAACCATTTTTGGTAAAAAAAATGGAAATGGATCCTTGGCTTGGATTTTTGAAGGAAAGACTGAATCGAGAACACCCAGAGTAAAGTATATTCTACTTCGTCGCAACCTCAAATTTTTTGGAGGAAAACAATAAATAATGTCACCACCTCTGCTCTAAATTATGAAGGTAACCAATCTTTGTTGATATTTGCTGTGTATGATTTAGTTGAGAGCATGAGGCAACAATTTCTTGGGTTCATTTTACGTCTCAAAGAATGTGAAGTCACATGATATAGAAAACAAAAAATATGCCAGTAAAAGAAATTTTTAAACAAAACACAACTTAATTTATCATATAAAATAAAAATAAAATTAATTTCTTCACTCAATTGAAACGTATTTTCCTGGGAAATAAATAGTATTTTCAAATTTCTTCATGAAATGACAATATTTTTGTTTTCAATAAGTTTTTTCGATATTTTCGATTTAAAGGATTAACGAACGATTCAAATGCTACTCCTGTTCTGTTATCTTTGCTTTCCATTATGAAAACATAATAAAAAAAACAAGAGGAGGAATATCTAATAAAAGTATCTTCATTTTGTCATATAAAACAGGACCAATGCTTAGCACGAATGACACGAGGCCATTGTACGTGAGTATATCCATGGGTATAAAACAAGAAATTTGTGTTGTTGTTAAAAGTATATTCTTGTTTTTGTGTACATTGTTGCTGTTGCTGTTGCCTGTTTTCGTATTTTTTTTTCTTTTTTCAGTGTTGTTCTGTGCTGTTCGGTGTTGTTCTGTTGTGATACCCACACTTTCTTTTATTTCTTTTTTTTATTTCAAAATAAAATTTTGTTTTATGAACTGTTGAAAGTCAACATTTATCTTAATTGTGCGAGAGTATAGAAGATGTCCATGCAATGCATAATAAGTGGTAGTGAGAGAGAGGTAGAGAAAACATAAGTGTAAGTGTATTCGCAGAGTGGGAGTAAAATGTATAAAAACAAATACCCCAACTCATATACAACTCATAAACACCACCCTGTGCAGAAATAAGTGGCAAAACATTGAAACAACTTCACCCAACCAACCAACCAACCAACCAACCAACGTCTGTCAAGATGTTTGTGTCGTTAGCTGGTGTTGTTGTTGACTCTTAAGGACTATGCATGTACTTGTAGAACAAGCCATGCCATACCATACCATAGTCACCCGTTCTGGTCTATGCATCAACTCCCTTTCTTTGTTAGACTGCGGCACTGTTGGTGTTGCTAGTGCTAGTGGTTGTACAGTGTTGTTTTGTAAACTGAAGAATATGTGAAGATTTTACATTTTTTTTCTAATGTTTGTTGTTGTTTTAATACATTTTTTTTAGTGACATTAGCCCTTAGAATTTTTATTTTATTTTTTTTATTATTTACACTCGGCTACATGCAATGACCTTCAATTTATTGGTTGTAAAATAATTGTTCGGTTTGGAAATTGAACTCCGTTTTGTTCGTCTATCTCTCAGTAGCTTCGCCATCAGTGTCCGCAGTATAAGCTACTAATAAAATTGCAAACTGGGATTTTCCTAGTGATGCTAGCTTACAATCTACTCGCAGATAATAATGATGTTTCATGGTATAAGTTCAGACATCTCAAATTACTTGCACATGTGATTGCTATTGTGTTTCTTCTCCACCTCTTCTCATACTCCCTCTCAATGATTACCTTTTTTTAAATTTTTTCTTCCACTCCACAGAAAGTATAGAAAGTATCTTCCGTACAACCTCATCTGATTGTTGAATTACCTGGGATCTAGCAGACGGGAATCTCGATCCCCGGATCCCCGGACTAACGGAATTTGCCTACCCAGGCGGTCTCATAATGTTCTCTATTCAATGTCGTACTAATTAGATGGTGGCCTGAGTGAGAGACAGTGTTATGTCCCGTCTTTTGCACAACCAAACGAAATTGAATTGAGCACATCTTTGATAGACTTTCACTTGCAACATGTACTCCAGCTTCCTCACTCGTTACAAACATTACAATTTGATACCCTCTTTGACCGTTACCCATCCATGTACCACAGAATAGCATCTCTTTTAGGAGTATGTAACCTCCGAATTGCTCCATTTATATTCAGGACTCAGTCTTGTTGCATATTAAAAATCACGGACTTTGACGGTTGTATCCAAGTGACAGTTACGTAGCCCGCGAGCTACTCGATTTGCCAGGTATCTTATATCAAGGGACAGCTAAGGAGCATGATAGTCACTCGATTTGATGCCAAACTCGTCGCGCATAATCCTAACCACAGTTCCTATAATACAAGTTCTCACTATCATATACAACAAGCTTAAATTAAACAGAATGTCTAATCCCCTTGTAACAAAGGTTATGATTGCCCAGTTATACGAAAACCTGTCTGTTCCTGCAACTCATCCAACTCAAACAGATCTGTTAGATCTTCATTCGATGTCTTCCTCCTTTTCTACACCACAATACATGCCGGATTATAGAAGCTCTTCATATATTCAATTTGTTGTTGTTGTTGAAGTCGCCGTAGTCTAGTAGGTAGTGTGATGGGTTATTAGACGTGAGGCCACGGTTCAAACCCCAGGTCAGACCTCTACAACAAAACAAAATTTGAGAAAATAATTCACCGGTGAGTTCCTCTCAGCAGATTTCTGACAAAAACTCTGAGAGTAAATAAAATTGCCATGAAAAGTTTATCAAAAAACTCTATCGTTTGGCATCGACTTTAAACTGTAGGTCCCGCCACTCATGTATAAAATAAACAAACGGAAGGGTTGTAATTACCAATTATGTATGTATGTATGTGTACATATTCGTTTTCCCAAAATCATGGCTTTTACTAGTCCTGTGTTGCGTAAAGTGAAGGAGGAAACTGTCAACCATACGATTCATCAGGTCACGATGGCCCCTATTAAATCTCGCTTAAAACTTTTTAGGCATTATCCCACGGTAATCTTCCAAGCTGCAGTGATTTATACGCATTACCTTTATTTTTTGAATATTGACTTGCAACACGATACAATTTGCAAAGACGCTTTGCAAAGTTAAGATCTTCGAAATATCGGTAGAGGCCCTAAACATATAACATGATCATGATGATGAGTGCAGCAAACAGTGGTTAAAATAGAAAGCAAACTGCCTTCAGTCCTTCAGTCAGTGTGAAAGGTCTTCTGTAAACCAAAAACCTACAAAATTTTGTAGATAATTGGAGGAAGTAGACCTGATGATTTCTCATAAGAAACGTATCCTATTGGTGCCTACTTTCTCCTCGGGGTTAAGAGTACTTTACTATGTTAAGAGTACTTTCCCACATAAAGTGCCTTGTAGTCGAATTCCATTGATTCATTCCATAAATTTCTAAATTTTGTTTGTTTTCTAATATGAAATGAAAATCTTTGTTTCGGAAATGTTTCAATTTAGAACGGAATACCACACACTGTAAATCTCAAATGATGAAACAATGTTTTAAACATTTTTAATAATCCGATTTGTTGTATATTTTATTTTCTTATTTTTTTTTTTCAATTGTTTATTGCATAACAAACATGCAGACTTCTTCTCAGGATATTCTAAAGAAAATAAAATACTAACAAAAACACTCACCCCTTTTATAACAAAAAACAAAAAAATTGTTGAAATGTTGTTGTCACGTACTTCATATAGAAAATGTCACGTTGAGTGGAGTTAGGTTTTCTTTTTTTTCAATAGAAATTTTTTATCTGAAAGAAAAAAATGCAGAAGAAAAAGACAATTTCATTATTAGCCTTGAATTAAAATATAAAAAAAGATAGAAAAAATATTTCAATTATTTGAAATTGAGCAAAAATTTAACCCTGTTTTTAGGTTAAGAAAATATTTTGTTGGATAACTTCATACAATATTATACAAATCGTTAGCATTCTGTGCAGGAATAAAGTTGATCTGAGAGTGAACATAGAGAACTCCAACAAAACGCAAATACCGGTTCGAAAATCTAGACATTAAATCCTCTGTGGGTGGTTAGGAAAGAACCAATATGCTGAAGAGAATACAGAAAGCTCGAGCTGCCTATGCAATGCATTTAGAGAAGTAACAACATCGTCCGTTGTATCAATAGATACTTTACAATAAAGTATGAGGTAATTTGATGTGTGGATGTGTGAACCGATATTGTATTGAATGTAAGTCTTTCTTCCTGCGCATATCGATTTATCAGAAAATACATCCATGTTTTCTTTACATCTTTTTGTATTAAAATGGAAGTAAAAACTCAGAATGTAATTATTATTGTTGTAAGGTACCGTGACTAGGCGGTTTATTGCATTGCCTTCAAACTATATACACACATACATAATGGGTCATTACACCCTTCAGTCCGTATTACGGCCTAGTTTCTCACACAACTTATGTTGTGTGTGTTAATTTTATACATGAGTGGCGGGACCTACAATTTAAAGTCGACTCCGAACGACAGATTTTGAGAAACTTTTCATGCCAATTTTATTTACTCTCAGCGTTTTTACCAGAAATCTGCTGATAGGAAGTCGCCGAAGAAAAACTTTTTGTATTTTGTTTTGATGTCTGGCCCTGGCTTTACGTCTAATAAGCCAATACACTACCTTCTAGACTATGGCATCTTCAAACTATATAGGATATACCAATATTATCTCCCTCATCCTGTTCCTTCAAAGCAAACTTCTCTTCACACTGCTGTGTTTTATACCCTGGAGTTTCCTTCAGAAATACATCAACACCGAACGATTTCAACGTAAATATTCTGGTGATCCGTTCTCTTATCACAGAGACTTCATATCGAGCTGTATTCTAAAACAAGCCTTTTTTGTATCCAAAATGGACGTTCAGATGGCCGTTTACTATCCTTATGTAATTTTTGGATACTCTGATGCAGAAGTACCAAATTTTTTCTCATTGTCATTGCCTAACAAAAGTTTTGAAGGTCACACACCAATTTCACTGAATACATCCCTGCAAACATCTCTTCTTAGTCCAAAAAACAGCTACTCTCTTCGCTACGAGATCTCTCTGCTCTTTGCCGCTAATCCGCAAATGAAATGGGATCCAGCCGAAGTGATCCTATTTCCCGTATCTGGCTTATTCAGATTTTCATCTTAATTGTGGGACAGCCTTACAAGAAATGAGTGTTCGCTCGGTTAGCTTCCTGACCGACAGATAGTAAATCTATGTATGTCCCGTTCCACACTGTAGAGAACAAAATGCTCCTTTTTATTTTATTACATATTCTCGTTGCGCAGCTTTTCCCAAAAACATACAGTTTACTGGTTCTGTGTTGGGGATTCGATTTGCACCCTTATTAACCCTTTGACGTACATTGACGTATATAGACGTCATAACAAGGGTTTCTGGGGGGACATGACGTGTATCTTGCCAAATAACGGAGATACTGCAAGTGTCCCACAGGAAGGCCTCCTAAAATTTTGGTGTCCGTTAAAGGGTTAAATTTCACGTAAAACTTGATAGCTCTGATCCCCACAACTTTATATAATGGGATTAAACCAAACAGAACTACCAGCGCTTTTATAAAGGAGGTTCTCTTTGCCACGGTTATACCAGGGCAAGCTCAACAGGCAGACTGCATACATCATGGCATTTTCATTGTGTGAGTTGTGTGAGTTAATTTTATCTGTAAGTGGCGGGACCTGCAATTTAATGTCGACTTCGAACGCCAGATTCTTTGCAATTTGATTTACTCTTAGAATTCTTGCCATAAGTAGCCGTAGTCTAGTAGGTAGTGTGTTGGCTTATTAGACGTAAAGCCAGGGTTCGAGCCCCAGACCAGACATCAAAACAAAATACAAAAAGTATTTCTTCGGTGACTTGCTCTCAGCAGATTTCTGGCAAAAACTCAGAGAGTATATAAAATTGCCATAAAAAAGTTTCTCAAAAAATCTGTCGTTCGGAGTCGACTTTAAAGTGTAGGTCCCGCCACTCATGTATAAAATTAACACACGCAACAAAAGTGGTGTGAGAAACTAGGTCGAAATCCTGAATGACTTTCCAAAATGCCTAATACATACATACATAATTGGTCATTACAATCCTTCAGTCAGGATTACGACATAGCTTCTCACACCACCCATATTGTGTGAGTTTATTTTATCCGTGAGTGGCGGGACCTACAAATTTGCTGAGAGGAAATCGCCGAAGAAATATTTGTTCATAATTCGTTTTGTTGGAGACGACTGACCTGGGGTTGAACCGTGGCGTCACGTCAAATAAGCCAACACACTTTCTACTAAAGTACAGCGAAGTATCTAATAGACGATCTAATTATTGGCCTCTCCTGTCTGATTCTTTTATATTGATTGCCGGCATGTATTTTTCACCAAATGTTGCCTTCTCCCTAAATATGCAAGTATTTTTCAACTGATTTAGCCATGTGCGTAATGAATTTAAAAACGATGAGACTTAAATTTTTTCTTTTCATTAACTTTGTGTGGATGATTTCAAATTAAATTTTATAATTTTTATTTAAAATTTAAAATAAAAAAAGAATAACGAAACAAAAAAATCTACCAATTTATTGGGAACTGAATACGCATTTATGTCCATTGCCAGTGTATGTATGTATCTGACGGGAAATTTATGCGTCTGCATTGTGAATTTGTGTAAAATTTTATGAAGTGTAAATTGTTTACACAGCACATTCCCCTAATTAATGATGATATTGTTTAAACAAAAAAAAAACGATATTGTTGTTGCTTCGTTTTTCTATTTAAACAAAATTTTTAATGTATAAACGATGCACATGTTTACAGCCTTGAATTACAGTTTCATACATTGAAACTCCCTTTAGGCGAATTATATGGAAATAAATTAAATTTGACTGCGTTTGTTGTTAGAGACATTTTGTTTGGGGGCAAATATTTCAAAATTAAAAACATCGACATTTTTATTCATGTTTTCCATTTGTGGCAGAACAGAATGAGAAACCTATTTGTTATGGTTAAATTCCATGGCAATTTTTACAGTTTCGGCGCTTAATAATTGATTATTTGACAAGTTTCTGTTCGGAAAATATCATCAAACTGCTTGGTTGGTATGCCACTAACAGAACTATTTGGCATGTAATGTTTGTGTAATATGATACGAATACAATAAATAAGAGAGAGAATGAAAGAAAAATTAATAAAAAAAAATCATTAGCATGGTTGACGGGAACATTTTAAGCGCAACTGAAAAAAAATCGACAAATTATCTTGCTCAACATAAAAGTTTACAGACGTTATTAGGAATTCACTGAATAGGAATAGATATCCTAAGTAGTCAATAGTTCGTCTGAAAATCTGACCACATAATGTGTTAACTAACTGCCTTAATGACAGCTCAAGGTCATGTTGAGCCCATACGTTCAGATTTCAGGGGAATGATTAATGATTACTTAGTTTATTAATAGAATGGCTATATAAAACCATCGGATTATAATTTATATGAACGTGAGAACAGGGTGAAAATCAGGTGTTGAAAAGTACGCACATTAACCATAACAGCCGCCTAATAGTTCAGGCCTAAGGAAGCCCCATGCAGGGAAAAACGGTGCCAAGTTGTATCGTTTTAGAGGGGTATTTGACAAAAGATGCCACAAGAATTACAATAAATGAGCAATATTGCAAGTTAAAATAGAAAAAACTGTGCAAAAGGAGTAAAGAAAATAGGAAAACTGTCCTGGAGAAATGTTGTTGCGAGATCTGTCAGTCTGTGGTAGGCATACACTAGCTACGATAGTTATTGTCTGCATAAAATTTTACCAAGATGCGCCCAATGACGAAACATTTAGGAAATTGTGTAACAATACATGTGATTTGAAGAATATCATAGGATAGTGCATTCCGTGACAGTCTAAAAGAAGTATTCAGTTCATGTAGTCAATTTGAAAGGACGAAAAGAGATAGCGCTAAGACATCCCTTGAGAGGAATTGAGACGAACAACAACATGAAGTAGTGAAGCACCGCAGTTCTAAGCCATAAGAAGTTGATAGTGGAGTTGGTTTTAGTCTGCATAATTCTGACAAACTCTGTAACATTATAAAGGGTCCTCCAAATAACTTTTTTTTTTGAAAATGCTTTAAAAAAAAACCACTGAAAATTTTCTCAAATTTTTTTTTTATTTGAAAGTACAATCCTTCCGCTTAATAATGGAAAATAACTTCATTCAAATGGCTGCCTCGGCTGGCCAAACAGTAGCCTACACGATCGGTCCAAATTTTAGGCACATTATCGATTGTGTGCAGCTGTATTTCACCAATGGCTTCACGAATATTGTCCTTTAAAGCGTCAATTGTCTCTGGCTTGTCGGCGTAACACTTACATTTGACGTCACCCCACTAATAATAGTCCAACGGTGTCAAATCGCAGCTCCGAGGTGGCCAAACGACATCAGCTCTTCGGCTGATAATGCGATCTTCAAAAACAGGGCGCGAAACATCGAGTGAGCTTCGGCCGTGTGGCACGTAGCGGCATAATGTTGAAACCAAATGTTGCCAATATCCTCCTCCTCAATTTTTGTGAACAAAAATTCGTTCAACATGGCCCGATAACGATCGCCATTGACTGTAACGGACACTCCTTGCTCATTTTCGAAGAAAAATGTTCCAATTATGTCTCTGGACCAAAAGCCGCACCAAACAGTGACTCGTTTTGGGTGCGTCGGCTTTTCAATGTATGCGTGCGGGTTTTCTGTGCCCCAAATGCAACAATTTTGCTTGTTTACATACCCGCCAAGATCAAAATGAGCTTCATCTAAAAAGAGATTTTTTTTTTGCCAAAATCGGCTTCTTCTGTAAGTCGATCGCAGGCCCACTTAGCGAAGCGTAAACGCATTGGATGGTCAATATACACAACCATATTCGTTCAGCGGAAGGATAAAACTAATTGTTCGGCAAATCAGACATGAGCTAAGTGTTACAATTCACGAAATAAGCACTAGTTGAAAAAACAACGTTAGATGGCGGACCCGATACAATAATCTGACCTTCTTTTGAACTGTGAAAAAAATGGTATAAATTAAAGTATCAGAAAAATTATCCAAATCGGATGACGATCCGATATATGATCATTCAAATTTGATGGTGATACTCTGGAGCGAAATTTATTGAAACACTTTAGAACTATACTACGAGAATAAAGTTGTGATGACTGTCTATTTCGATAATCGCTCTCATTGCTCATGTAACGTTGCGTTACGTTCCGTGAACGTTTGGCTAACCGGGGCTTAAATCTAAGTCGCCGTAGTCTAGTAAGGAGTGTGTTGGCTAATTAGATGCGGGGCCACAGTTAAAAGCCCAGTTTAGACGCCCCAAAAGCTTTGAGAGTAAATAAAATTGCCATGAATTGTTTGTCAAAAAATCTGTCATACGGCTGCGACTTTAAATTGTAGACCCGCCACTCATGTATAAAATTAGAACATACAACATAAGTGGTGTGAGAAGTTAGGTTGTAATCCTGACTAAAGGATTGTAATGAGCAATTATGTATGTATGTATGTATGACCCCAAATTTGGCGTTCAGCGTCAGCTTTAAATTTTAGATCTCGCCTCTCATGAATGCAATTAACATGGGTGCTGTGAGAATGTAGGTTGTAATCCTGACTAAAGCTTTCTAGTGGCCAATTAAGTAAATAAATGGTCCTGAATATATACTAGCATTCTGTTCTTCCTACATTATTTCCAACTGCTTTTCCATCTACACAGTAACTGTTGATCTGTTGTCTTTTAGCGGGCGTCGAGATTAAGAAAACCAGATGAAAAGAATTAAAGTTCTGCCATACTTAAGTTCATAAGCCTTTTAGTCTTAACAATTACTTCTCTTTCTTTGAAAATTAGAAGCAACCACAAGAAATTTCACAAATTGTGGAATATTTTTCCAAGGCAACATCAATAGGTGATGTTGTTACCTTTACGGAATACCAATGTCTTCAGGTCAAGTGTAAATTTGCCTTTATCAAATAAACTTAAGCAAGTGATATTATTTAATACGAGTTATATCTGTTCCATTATGTGCTTAGAATTTATTTTTAGTTTTAGTGAAATATATTAACAAAATACATAAATTTGAAGCGTAATTTAACCTGCATTAGCTCTAAGCTAACCCTTAAAGTAGACTTTAGTTTTTTCTAACGTAACAAACTAAAAAAAAACTTGTATGTGTGTGTATATATATGTATGTGTGTGTATTTATAATAATTAATATTTTATGTTTATTTATTATACTTAAATGCAATACAAAAACACACACACACAAGACAGGGATGATAAGCAATAAGTTTGTATGGCCCAATCCAAACCCAATACATTAGCCAGGGGTATTATACATACATTATACATACTTGTACGTAACAGTACATACATATGAGCCAAAGTTATATTTCCTTTAATAATTCCCTCGTGCAGTGGTATGGCCAATGTTATACTATTAAAAATATTTTCTGTTGTAGGATTTGTGTTGGTGTATATATATATATCCTGCACGTGTTGAAGGATTTGTGTTGGTGTCTGTGTGTGTGGGTGAAATAGACCAGCAAAAATAAACAAACTTTTGCAATATTGAACTTTAACATTTTCTATACAAATAACAAAAGAAAAAACAAAAATTGAGAATGGTTTTGTTGTTTCTACAATTTTATCTCAAGTGGAGTTATGTAGGTCTTTTCCTCTCCCTGCCTGCCACTGTTGAGGGCTGGCTGAAACCTGATGGTACAAACCATGTGATTCGTTAGAAATATTTGTTTTCAACGTCATGTGAGGTAAAAAAGGTTCCTGTTGCAATAGAATATCGATTATCAATAACAATTTTCTCTCTTTGATTCCTCTCTGGTTTCCCGGATACGGGTTTCCCCAAATACTGCTGTAAGTAATTGCTACGCACGTAGCATGTACTTGAATCTAAAACTGCCAATTCGACATCGGTGGACCACGAAATTTATAACGACCATCAAATTCAATTAATTACTAGTCTACAGCGACAAAATTAAATATGAGTTGAAAAGGTAATAAAACAAAACAAAAGGAAAGAAAACATAAATCAATACCAAGCATTACTCCGTAAATCTCTTTATGAAGCTTCATTTATATAAATAACCTTAAATTAATTTCCCTAACAATCACTGTAAGTATTCCATCATTAAGTATCAAATTTCAATTAAAATCGCTGGAGGTAATTTTCATTTTCCACAATAAAACTAAAAAGTTTTTGAGTTCTGTTGCTAAAAAAACTTTAATTTGAGATGAAAATATAACAAAAAGCAACACAAAAACATAAGCATCATTATTTAAATGTATTTTCTTTAATTTTCTTAACTTTTAGGCGAACAAAAAATTAAATTTTTAAAAATCTTTAAAAAAGGATATATGGGCTGCTCTGAAAGTATGATAGCTAATCCCAAGCTATTTATACAGTATTATTTCTTACATAAACCTACAAGTTGTGTGATAAAAGTTTTATGAAAATGGTTAAAATTTTCTAACAAAAAATTAAGAAAAATATATATTTTTTTTTAGAAAAAAATCCTTTTCATTCGAATTTCAAAAAAAAGCTTTAAGCATGAATACAAGGAACGCGCCGATTTGTTGTTGTTGAGAGTTTTCAGAATTTATCAGTAGTAGTAGTTATCTGGTAGGTACAAGATTTGATAGGTCAAAGGTTAAAAATTATAATAAATCATTCAGATTCCTTTCTATGCTTGCACACAAAATTTTCGAAAAAATTTTTGTTGTGGTGCTAAGGATTCTTAAACTCGTTTAATTTATTTCAAATTTATTTTCAGTTGCCCTACATATACCGCGCTTGCAAGGTATTATACTCTCTAAAAAAGAAGGCTATTTTTCATTAAGAAACTTAATTTAAGGTTTTTGAAACAGCATTCGCTTTGATACTTTTGTGCTCTGAATTTATACGAATTTTTTAGTTCTTTTTCCTAAAAACAGAGAAAAAAAACCTGTAATAATTTATTCCTAGAATTGTCTCCCACATATACCTCCAATTGCAAAAGGAAAACATACAACGTTTAAAAACAAAAATATGGCTCCATAAATAGTTGCCTTTCCTTGCGTTTATTTCTACAAAGTTAGTCAGTTATACAGAGGCACACTCACTCACTCTAGTTTGACTTTTGTGACTTGATTATTTGAATCGTTTTTTTCGGTTTTTCTTTTTTTCTTTTTTTTCTTTCGGTTTTTTCTTCTTGTATTGCTTGTTTCAAATGCTGTTTTAAAACCCCCCTTAAAGACGATGCTCACACTGGTGATGATGATGATGATGCTGCTCATGATGCTCATGATGCTGGCTGGCACTGATGTTTATGTGACATTTATTTACCCGGCATGCAGGAGGAATAAATTGCATTTTAGCAACAAAAACAAAAACGAAAAAAAGGGTCATGAACAAAATAAAAGCCATTTAGACTGAATGCAATTCAGAAAAAAACGAAAAAAAAACTCAAATATTTCGTTACAGCATATTTAAATAGATGGGATATGTGAGGGTGTAGTTTATTGAAAATTTTGGCCTTCGACTTTAATTAAACATGTGCTAAAAATATGTTTTTATGCTTATGTTTTGCGCTTACTTTTATATGCATTTATTTGCAATTCTCTAAACAAATTGAATTGAAAAAATGTTGAAATTTCGAAAATATTTTTGAAACGCCTTAAAAAATATGTTTTAAGAGCAAGCAGCACCAGCAGCGGTAGCAACAACATCGTGAACATCAACCCAGTATTCACATACTGATCAGGGAATTTAAAACGGATGTTGATAATTAAGCAAAAAAATATGGTTTTTAGCATACACATTCTCTTCAAATTTAATTGCATTTATTCACATGCTCAGTAGTTGGCCACCCTCGCTGTTAGTACTCATATATAAAATATAGAAATAGTCAAACTAAGAGGGAACTACCCGATCAATGGAAAAAAAACAATATTGTAGGTGTACTAATGGGTTCGACTTCGTCTCAAGCAGAAAACATTCCATGCAATTAAGGAATCTGATCATCAGCTGGAGCAGAGGTTGAGGTCAAACTTCTCTTACTTTACTTAATTGGCCATAGCAACCAGATTAACGGATTTCGGCCTGCCGCAACACATCCTTCCAGGCGCCTCTGCTTCGTGCGCGCCTTCGCCAGTTGGTCACACCAATCGATGACAGGGCTCCTCGATTTGGTCCTTCCAACGGATACAAGGTCGTCCTCTTCGCCGACTTCCGCATATCTCCGCATCAAATACCCGTCTCGCCACAGAATCAAGCTTCTCAGTCTCCAGAATAAGCTGACAGGACCATTATATAATGAAACTTACAGGTAACTTTGCCGTCAGACTACAGGAATATTAAAACCAAATGCATAACTACACAGAAAAACCTTTGTCCTGGCGTAAAAGAGTGGATATAGTATAGACCGTCAACCGCAGCAAGGATTCAGAGAAGTAGATTTAGACACGACTTTCTATCAAGTAAAAAAAGGGGACTTAAAATAGTACCTCAGCCAGAGCAAAGCTTCAGATAGGGTTTTACGGAGTAAACATATAATTACAATATGACGTCAGCCAAAACAAAGCTTAAGGCCAGCAAGGTAACGAAATAAGGACATATAACGCAAATATCTCTGACTTACCGAGACAATTAGAGGAAAAAACAGCCAATGTAACTTACAAGTCACAAGGAAGCCCCCTATATTCTCGGAGGACGTCCAGAATTTTATCGAAATTGGCTATATCTCTTCTGAACCGAATATTTATAGGGATTTCACACTAGCATTCACGGAAATAACCTGCTCCTCTGGCATTCACAGCTCCAGGTAGTCAGTAGAAGTCCGCACGAACGGCTCCAGACCATAGAAACCTCAATTTTAAGGCATCACTTCATCTTTCACACTACTGCAGTGTGTTTAAGATTTAGTGCCGACTACGTAATCTGTTTTCTTATAGGCTATGACCATGGCCAACGTCTACCAAACAGGCTTGTTAAAGAGGGTATACCTCGCCGTTAGGCTATTATCAAGCAAAGAATACTAACAAATCCATAGCTTAAGAAGAATCCTGCTATACTGCAAGACTGGATTAAAAAAATGAACTGTAGAGGTGTCTTTATCCTCCTATGCATTCTTACTATTCGTCATTACGTAATGGATACCTGCTAAGGACCTCTGCATAGATTGTAAATCGCCTGTCTTTCGCTCAACTGACTCTTTTTCTCTTTTGAAATAAAATACTTGATTCAGCAAACTTTCAGGCTTATTTCTCTGACAACCGAATTGAGTTGAGCGGGATGTGATTTATGTGGACGCCATATTGGTGTCGATTAAAAGTGAGATTTTTTAGGAGAAAATTGCATGTGAAGGACTCTTGATTCCTTTAATATTCCAAAATGTATCCGGTTCGTATGACAGCAGTCCCGCTAATTGTGTTCATCGGCCAAAGTAGAGGGGATATATACAGAATGGTGCACCATTCCAACCAACCACTAGCCGATATGAGTTTAAGGCCGATGGATTGGAATTATTGCATTTAACGACTACTGTCGTTGCTGATACAATGTGAAATGAGAAGAGACAGCTCATCATTTCATTTGTTGCTGTCGAGCTCTTAAAACCCACAATCTTTGGTAAGCAATTCTTACACGACATTTACGGGATATCACGCATTGACACATGAGACCTCGATCTGAGGAAAGGGATTGAGTTGTATATGACTTTTTAAGTTAGGTTACGTTAGGTTAGAGGACGTGTACCTTTCAATTAAGACAAGTACAGTACCCAGAGGTCGAATTGGCGCATTGTACAACGTCCTAGTTTCTCACACCGAATATGTTGTGTGTGTTAATTTTATACATGAGTGGCGGGACCTACAATTTAACGTCGACTCCGAACGACAGATTTTTTGAGAAACATTTTC
This sequence comes from Sarcophaga subvicina, assembly GCA_936449025.2. NCBI lineage: Eukaryota > Metazoa > Arthropoda > Insecta > Diptera > Sarcophagidae > Sarcophaga > Sarcophaga subvicina. The sequence continues at coordinate 99,786,581 of OW388082.2, read as the reverse complement.
ATGGCAATTTTATTAATGCTCAGAATTTTTGCCAGAAATCTGCTGAGAGGAAGTCGCCGAAGATATACTTTTTGTATTTTGTCTTTGATGTCTGGCCTGGGGCTCGAACTCTGGCTTTGCATCTAATAAGCCAACACACTACGGCGACTTCTAAGTTAAGTGTTATGGTAAATGCTCAGAGTGAGGCCTCATAGAACTATTTGACAACCGTGGTAGCTGTAGGTACCGCCAAGTTTTACGAGAGTGATAGGTTTTGCTATAACCAGTATAGGTGCCAACTTTCAAATCCAAAGGGAAAGAATTTATGATTGTCTGAAGACAGATGAAAAAATTTAAATTTAATACGTGTACAGTAATCCCTCGATTTACGTCGCAATTGGTTCCAAATAAGGCGATGTAAATCGAAACGACGTAAATCGAATTTCTTATTGCTCATACTACAAAGTAGTATGCTTTTAACAAGGAACTTAAAAAAGTTACAGTAATCCCTCGATTTACGTCGCAGTTGATTCCAAAAAAAAAGGCGACATAAATCGAATGACGACGCAAATTGAAGTTAGAGGGAACAAAAAATTTGACGACGTAAATCGAAACAACGTTAATCGAGGCGACGTAAATCGAAGGATTACTGCATTCGTTTATTCGAAAATAAAATAAAGGATCGAAGAAGTACACAAGGCCGCCACATATGTATTTAAACTAATGACAGGTTGTTCATCTAAAATCAGTTTGTTCATTAAAAAAGAAACTTGAACTTCGAAGACCATGCAATTGTTTATAATTTAAAGAGCATCTGTTAAGTGATGTTATTTTTAAGAAATTTACAAAACAATACGGAATAATTCAAAAAACTTTAGCTGAAAATGATTATTTAGTGTCAACTAAAATTGTTATACTTTCAAGATATGCAAGAATAAAAAAAATTAAGAAATGAAAACAAAAATAACAACAAACCTAAAGAACTAAATTATACTCAGAATTTTTTGACATTCTGTTTCACTTGTGTCCTTTATTTGCAGTGCAAGTGAAATAAATGCTAATGAAGCTTTTTCTTCTGAAACTAGAACTGTTTCTAGTGGTTGTTCTTCATTATATTGTAAAGCACTACAAGATAGATAGACCGACAGACAGACAGCCACTCAAGACAATGACAATGACAGAAATGCGATAATGAAGATGTTAGTTTTTTTAATTATCATTACAATTTCAGTTAAATGAATTTCAGAGGGGGGAGCAGCATACCAATGAAATTAGAAAGAAAAATATTCGGAAGAAAAGAAAACTAAGGGGAAAACACCCTCAGTCTGTATCTGCTATTAAACAAAAGCTGTAAGAGTGTAAAGCAAACGAAAGGAAAAAAAGAGGAACAGGAAAAACGAAACTTTTCCTTGGAAAATAATTGAATTCTGATGATTTTGAATGCGTTGATATTAAAACTTTTAAATGAATTTCGTTAAATGAAGATTTTTTTGTGTAATTTTTGTTATTGTTCTACCTAAAGGGGGAGCTCTTGTGGCACAAGTTGCATATCCTTAGTTTTGAGTGTCAGTATCTTTAGATTTCGGTTTAAATTAAAACTTCTATTAACTGTAGAAGCTTTTGTTTTTGCTCAAACATTTTTGAGTTTATTTTACAAACTTTTCGGTGTTTTGTTTTAGTTTTTAGAAAATTTTTGAGTTTTCTTCTTATTGTTGCAGTTGTTGTTGTTTTTGTATTCATAATCCTTAAATTTTTTGTTTGTATGATACGAGAGATGGTAACAGAAGATCAATTTCATTTACGCAATTTTTAAAAAGCAAGTAACATGGAAGCATTTGTTAGACTTAAGCCGATATAAGTAACACGCTGCATTAGATAGACATTAAATTGCATGGATGGTAATGCATGAATTAGGTCCGTATCAGAGGTCAGCAATGAGTATTCAAAACGATGAGTAGATTCGAATCATACTTATAATTTCTGATACTTATACGCATTCATACTTATTTTAATGTCATACCCATACTGCTCATATTCAAAGTTTGAAATACTCATGCTACCCGTATTGTTAAGTATACGCATGTTATTGATTTCGACTCTCCATGACTCATCGTATACACGAATCACAAAGTAAGTATGATTCGCGTACGAACACTACAATACTCACAAGACGGTTGTGTGTTTGCTCTGCTTGCTGTCTTTGTCTTTTTTGTTTATGTGTCGTTCTTCTCTCTTTGTAAATGCAACAACAACTAAGACTGTAAATTTTGACGAATAATTCGAATCACTCGAATAATTTATGAGTATTATAAGTATTTTTCTAAATTCATGAATCTGAATGAATAGGCGTATGAATCAAACATATTTTGAATGTTATGAGTTTGATGTCAACGTTGTATTCATACTAATTGCAACTAGTACTTATAACTCAATGTTTTACTGAGTACGAACGAAGCAGAGTAGTTGGATTCCAATACTGTTGACTCACTCATACTCAAAATTTCATGAGCACTTATGAGTAGCGAAAAACCGATTCATTGCTGATCCCTGGTCCTTATAATCAAATTAATCGAAATATGGATTTTGCTTTCCACTAACAGCAAATATGTTCGTAGGGTATTCATTATCCAATGGTTGTAAACCACTTCAATACTCCTTTTCATTTTGTACTACCATTCCTCAGGGGATGACCCCTACCCATGCTGTGCATTCTGTTGGAACGAAGAAAATCTGTTATGGAAAACAGAAAAGAGGGAGTAGTGTTGGCCTACACTAGATTTGAATCTCTTTATATCACAAGTGCTAGAAAAGACCTCAAACAGGAAGAGGAAATTCCACATACGGATAGTCTGTCTAAAGAATGAAATTTGTTTGTAATGCAGTGTGCGATTCACTTGCCAAGAAACCACAAATGAATGTACGGGAAAGATGTGTGAAACGTGGGAATACCTGAATCGAGGCAAATTCTGTTGTAGTAGTGATAGAATAGTGGAACACAAGATAAATGAAATGCTAACCACGCTTATATCTGCAATAGAATCGAAATTTCAGACGAAATCATATACTAAACGATTTCTGTTGGTTTGCTTTAAAACTGTTTCCATATCACTACAGCTTTTGAAAGTAGCAGTACAAAATTCCTCGTCTGATAATGGGTTATATACGAGTGTCTTATAAAAATTATCATAGAATGACGACATGATGCTTACAATCTTCTTAACCATACTACATACCATACTGTTTTAGTTTCGTTGAATAAGTTTTTCCAGCTAAGCACGCGATTGACCTACTTTAGCAGGGCATGGTGTAATAGAGTGAATTCGCTGTGGTCTACTAGGTAGTATGTTGGCTTATTAGACGTCAGGCCTTGGTTCAAACCCCCAGGTTAGATATTTCCAACTAAACGAAATATAAAAAAATATGTCTTCGTTTGCTTCCTCTCAGCAGACTTCTGGCAAAAACTCTGAGAGTAAAATCAAATTGCATTGAAAAGTTTCTCAATAACCTGTCGTTCGGAATCAACTTTAAACTGTAGGACCCGCTACTCATGTCTAAAATTAACACACACAACATAAGTGTTGTGAGAAACTCGGTAGTAATCCGGACTAAAGGGTTGTAATGACCAATTATGTATGTATGTATGGTGTAATAGAGTTGCCACATGTCCTTGGAAACAAGACAGAAACGCATTGTAGAAGCCATATCCTCCCAAGAGGGTTAAAGAGAAAAAAAAATATTGGTAAAGAACTTTGCTAACATATGACATCCTTCCTGTGATTTTCGTCTGTGATGTTATACCATCTAGGAGCTAATGGGCTCCCGAGCTACATTATTTAAAGCAGTGTTGATATCGTTCCTTATAAAAGAGTCTCCATATTGCGAATATTAAATTACATTACCTTATAGGGTGTCATAAAATCCGTTTTAACACTTTAAAACTTCGATTTTTTTTGTTTATTTTTGCTATGTGAGTTTATTATTTTTAATAGTTTTAAATTTTTGTGTATTTAAACTTTCCTCTACTAGGATTAAATTCTCTATTTTTTAGTTTTAGTTTTAGTTTTGGTTTGTTTGTTTACACAAAAATAAAAAGTTTCAAAAGCAAAATGTTGTTTTCATCCTGTATGCAACTGTGGTATAATACTGACAAATTTTTCATGTTATCAAGGGAAACCTAAAACTGCCATTAAAATTGTGAGAAAAAGTAATTTTAGAATCATTAATGCTGGATTTAAAATTTGAACACTAAAATACAGGATTTTAAAACAAAATCTTACAGCTTGCTTTTAATAAAAACAAAAAAGCACATTTGCATTGCAAATGAAAGGATATGTAAGCATATGCGCATATGTGAAGCAATAATACTGGTTTTTGTAATTTACTGGGATTGCATAAATGAAGTAAATTTTATACTTCAAAGCTACTAAGACGGTTTTGTAGAAAATTTCAGCAGCAAGCCATTGTTTACTTCAGGAAATATACGATGAGCAGACTCCCTCAAAAACACTGTGTATACACTGTGCTTCTCAAAAATGGCTGTTTTGACATTAAAGATAAAAAGTTTTATGACCATGAATTGAAAACATTATTCGATCAAGAAGAGCTTGTACAACAGAGTTCAGCAATGAATCGCTTTTTCGCTACTCATAAGTACTCATGAAATTTTGAGTATGAGTGAGTCAACAGTATTGAAATTCAACTACTCTGATTCATTCGTACTCAGTACAACATTCATTTATAAGTACAAGTTGCAATGAGTATGAGTACAATGTTGACATCAAACCCATAACATTCGAATTATGTTTGATTCATACGCCTACTCATTCAGATTCATAAAATTCGAAAAATACTTATAATACTCATAAATGATTCGAGTGATTCGAATCATTCGTCAAAAGTTACAGTCTTAGTTGTTGTTGCATTTACAAAGAAAGGCGCATAAACAAAAAAGACAAAGACAGCAAGGAGAGCAAACACACAACCTTCTTGTGAGTATGTAGTGTTCGTATGCGAATCATACTTATTTTATTATTCGTGTATACAATGAGTCATGGAGAGTCGATATCAATAACATCATGCGTATTGTTAAATATGAGTACCATGAGTATTGCAAACTTTGAATATGAGTAGTACGAGTATGACATTCAAATAAGTATGAATGCATATAAGTATCAGAAATTATAAGTACGATTCGAATTTACTCATCGTTTTGAATACCTATTGCTGACCTCTGTTGTACAATCATCAGGTGTAAGCAAAGCATCCATTTGAAGGCTTAGGATTTATTTAAAAGTAAGCAAATTGGGTGCCACATGAACTGAAGCTGAGAAACATTTAAAAGACGGCTTTTAAGGTCTGAAAGGATTTCATTTGACGACGACAAAAAATATATTCACTACGACATACACAAGCGCAAAAATCATATGTAAAGAGCGAGCAACGAGCAAAATCTGCGACGGCAAATTATCATATCCGTTGTGATAAGGTAATGCGGTGGCATCAGAATATATCAAAATATACAATGAGCTTCTACAAATGATCTAAACAGACAACAAATAAATTGTTTGAAGCAAGCATTGATCGAAAAATGCTTTGAATATAAAACCAAACACAAGACCATAACTTTCTATGAGACAATGTTCGGCCGCGTATTGTGGCGCCGGCCAAAAACTGTTTGTATGGGAAGCTTTGCCTCACGTGCCGTATAGGTTGGACATAGCGCCTTCAGACTTCTATTTATTTCGATTGATATAGAATACTTTCAATGGAATACATTTCACTTTAGAGCAGGCAATCATAGGTTAGGTTAGGTTAGCTTGCCTTTCACAAGCAGGTTCATTTGGTCACCATATGGCCCATTTTGTTACACAGTGTGAGGTAAGCCCCCTTTTCATGATCCGTTAGTGAAACTGGCCAGTACCCTTTGCGGCACGTTCACCACCATGCCCAGATCATCAAACGTTCTGTCACCCAATAACCGATGACGTCTTCCTGAATTGCAGGGCAATGGCATACAAGATATCGTAACGATTCCGTTTCCTTCATATCTTAACAGTTTCTGCAGTAATCCTGTTTGGAAAGACCGAGCTTGTGAGCGAAACTGCCAATAGCGTAGTGTCCTGTTAGAATTCCCTTTAGAATGAGAAACGTTTTCTTATCGAACTCCAGTAGTTCCCTGGTTTTCTCATTTTCTATTACTGGACCCAGCAGTTTTGATATACATATGTACGACTGACACGAATTTGAAACGTACTTGCAAAGCTAGTCGAAAATCAGAAGTAAAGTAAAGCATGCTGGAAAGCCTGTAGGTAGTGTGTTGGCTTATTAGACGTAAAGCCCGGGTTCGAGCCCCAGGACAGACACCAAAAACAAAAATACAAAAAGTATTTCTTCGGCGACTTTCTCCCAGCAGATTTCTGGTAAAAACTCTGAGAGTAAATAAAAATTGCCATGAAAAGTTTCTCAAAAATCTGTTGTTCTGAGTCGACTTTAAATTGTAAGTCCATCCACTTATGTTTATAACTTAACACACACAACATAAGTGGTGTGAGAAACTAGGTAGTAATCCTAACAGAAGGATTGTAGTGACCAATTATGTATGCATGGAAAGACTTGGGAGTCTGTAACAGTAAGATATTAACACGCTCTTGTAGGAAAACTTAATAAAAATATGAGATTTTCATTAAATTATAAAAAAGATTTCTTAGAATATTTTCTAGTTAAGACGTTAAATATGATCTTGATTAGTTGGTTTTAAATTACCATTGACAACGTGCTGCTGCTCTTAAGCCACATAATAGGTCGTATTAAATTGTCAAGGGGTCAGCACAAAAAAAAAAAAAGAAATAAAATGTCAAGGCCCTTAGACTCTTTTCCTTTTATTTTTTTGTTTTGTCTTATAAAACCGAAATGTCAACCACAATAAAGGAAGTTAAAGAACGAAATGAAATGAAATGAACATTAAACAGCCAACATAATTATTGGCTCATTAATTCATTACATGTTTCCAAAAGAAAACAGGGATGGTTATACAAAATAAAAGAATTTATTTTGCTTTTTCTTCACAATTGAGTTTTTTTTTATTTTTTCTTGTTTGCCCTTCTACTTTAACATAACCCTGCCTTTTATATTGGGTTAAATATGAAGAGGGAGAGAAAGATCACAAACAAAAGAAGTGACATTCGAAAGCCAATGTTTTCCTTTTTTTCTTGCTTTTTCTGTATTAAAATGTTTGATTTAAATTTCAACATGAGTTTGAAGAATTCTAATGAAAGAAATTATTTTTATGAGAAAAATTTCACAAATTTTATATGATGAGGGCCTCTGCCATCACAGTAAGCATAATGCAAGGAAAGGCATGAGACTTGTTATGGAAACCCAAGCAGTTTTATTAATCAAATGAAACGCAATGCATGTAACCAGCATTAAACGTAAAGCATTCATTAATAGTGAATTTATCTTGATGCACATGCATGATGACGTTGGGCATGCTGATGATATTGATGATGATGATTGTGATAATGACGATGATGATCCCATTATACATACACATTCGATATCAGTTTTCATTTCATTTGAACGATATTTCATATGAGCAAGCAAATCATAATTGAATGTAAAAATAATTATCGCATAATTTTTGTATATTTTTTTATTCTCTTTTATTCTGTTTTATCTTTCATAACTTTGCTGCATGCATGCATGTCTGTTGTCTCACTGCTAACAAACATCATCTGCATGATAATAAATTAAAATGAAAAGAAAAACAGTGAAATGGTGTAAATTTACACTTGATTATCTAATGATGCCAAAGAGACACAAACACACACACACACTTACATCCAAACAGAGAAAATAATTTCATTTTCTATTTAAAAAAAAAGAAAATAATAAAAATAAAATAAAAAATTACTTTCGTTTTCATTACGGATTATAAATTACAGGGTATTGACATTTTTTACTAGTCAAGCGTGTCAGCTGTTGGTTTTTCTGTGTGTGGCAAGTAACATGTAACTTGCTTCCACACTCATATGTATATGCATCTAGGTTTGTGTGTGTGTTTATGGTTTGATGGTTTTATTGTTATTTAATTTAACGGTAATAAATTTATTTAATGTTCTCTTTTTATAAAAAAAAGGAACATTTTTTTTATTTTTTTCACAGACATTGTTATCAAGCGGGAAAGCGACAAAAGGAATAGAATTTGTCAACACTTCTATTAAATGTGACACATTTGTGACAAATAAACATGTTAAATTAATGATGACATTAAACACATGACACATACATACGATGTACTCTGGGGATATTTAAGTCAATATTAAGACAATTCAATACAAAAAAGGAAAAGAAAAATGTTTTAAAAGAAACATGCTTCCTAGCATTTTTAGGCTTTTCAATAGGTTCTTGGATTTTAAATACAACATAGGTACATATATACATAGTCTGCTTTAAGCTCTCTATTGCCAATGTTTCTAGAAATTTGTTCATCTCTTCAAAAAATTCAACGAACTCTTTTCCGCCCTTACTTTTCTATGGTTTTTAAAACGATAAATAATAACTACGGGCTAAATCTGGAGTCTAGGTTGTATGAGGGAGCAATTTCTAGCCAAATTCATGAATTCCAAAAACCTTCAACTCATGATCCCATTATAAAAATTATTTCTTTTCGATAAATTGTGGTTTTCTTGTTCAAAAACCCAGGAAATCAACGCAATAAGGTGGAATAACCATTCACCCTACACTACAAAAGAAATCAATGCGAGGACATCGCGTGGATCTTATATACTACTGCTACTATTAGTTATATTACTACTACTGCTACTACTACTACTGCTACTACTACTACAATATTACAGCTACTGCTACTATACGTACTGCTACTACTACTGTATTACAACTACTGCTACTACTACTACTGCTACTACTACTACTGCTACCACTCCTACTGCTACTACTACTACTGCTACTACTACAACGATATTACAGCTACTGCTACAACTACTACTACTAATACTACTACTACTGCTACGACTACTATGCTACTACGATTACTGCCACTACTACTGCTACTAGCACTGCTACTACCACTATTATACTACTACCACTACTGTGCTACGACTACCACTATTATACTACTAATACTACTATACTACTACTACTACTACTATACTACTACTACTATACTATTACTGCTACTTCACTATATCACAGTCAACCATGGTCTTTTTAGCTCTAATTCGCTGCTTGAAACCCGCTGTTTTTGTTTCTGTTTGGTATCATGCTCCATCTATGGTCTTAAGACGGCCCAAAAACTTTTTCACACTGCTGTCAAACAATGCCAAATATTTATGATAACATTTGTCCTAACTTCTGACTAAACTTGGCACTAATCTTGTCTGATTATCATATTCAGCTAATCTCCTGCTCTGCAGCAATCGGTGTCGATAAGTAACTTGAAAATTGAAACAAAAGCAGCTGAATTTGCAGCTCAGAATTGAATTAAATGGTGGACATCGTTTACATAGGAATATAATTGTTTCGTAGCTGCAAAATTTGGACTAATGAAACTGGAAGAAAGTAAAGAAATAATAACGACTTCGGACATCTTTAAGCCTCAAAAGAAGAAAGAACTTTGCAGTGTATTTTACGTGGCAATGGAAAATAATTCTACGGCATCCCTTTCCATTTTGAGTATCATCTGAAAAGATTTCTGGTGAGCCTAATCTGGCATTAAAATAAAATACTTAATTCCTATGAATTAAATCCAAAAGAGGATTGATTAGTTCTAACTCTGTTTATGAATGCCTTGACTTCTTGGATTCTACTCCTCGTTCTTTAGTTTTCACAGTAGGATGCTATTCTAATTTGGTTTAAGTGACATGACAATGTTCTTAAGCTTCTATTGGAAAATTAAATCTTTTACGAACTTTTACGATTTAATTTAAAATCTAGAAAAAAAAACAGAAATTTTATTTAAAAATTCCCAGATCACTTAAAAAAGAAAAGATGCGAATAAAATAAATCATAATAAAATTATAATTTCAATAGAAGATTTCCTTTGAAGCAACAAAAAAAAACGACCAACTGAACAGAACAGAACAGAACAGACTCTACAAATTGCAACAGCAGTAAGAACAACTAATGACAGCAACGTAACAACGGAGGAGCAATCAAAAACTCATTTCCTGTTAAAAACTTAACAAAACAAAAAAAAAAAACGTAAAAACAACCAGGCAACTTTAATATGTCGCAAAGGGAGAAAAACGTTGAGCAAAAAAAAACCCTTTTTTTTAATACAAAAAAGAGCACAAAAAAAACGAAAATAAATATGATGTGGTGGCTGCTCTTAGGAGACATTTAGAAATAAAAAAGAATACAAAGTTTATAATATAAAAACAGCAACAACAACAACAACAATAATAATAATGAGTACAAAAACAACATCAATAAATGTTTATAAAAATATAAATGCCATTAAGTTATTAAGCGCAGAGAAAAACTATAAAAAAGGAGGAGAGTCTTCTATACAATACGTGTATAAAATAGAACACCAAAGGTAGAGAGAGAGAGAGTGAATGAGATAGAAAGCATGATAGAAAAAGATAGCAAGAGATAACCATGAAATAATAAATCAAATAAAATCATAAATAAGTTCCAACAGCAGCAAGAATGGTGTGCAGCAAAGCAATAGCGACAGCAGCAGTAATAGAGCAGAAAAAAAGAAAGAAAAACAAACCGTCAAACCACAAGAATCGTGAATGAAGATGCAGACAAGTTTTAATGGGATAGTATCGACTGTATGATAGCCTATGCTACAGGTTTTATTTTAAGGAGCTATTGGTGGCATAGGGGATGGAAAATTTGCCTATGTTCCTGATGTCGGGTCTGTGGATAACCTCGGAATGCCGTTGGTTACGAAACTCACATTTTCCAGTTAGATACAGTGCTCCACGGAGAGGATATATAATATATCAGCGAAATAAAGTAGTCTGATGCCTAAAGTACAAAGATGGAAATTCTTTAAAGGTGATGCGAGATATGAATCACGATCATTCAATACAGCAGAAGGCAAAGCAGCTAATACATACACAAAGGATGGCAGTACTTACAATGTCATCGGCCTACCATCGAGTAACAGCTCCGACGCTTTAAATCATATCCTTTCTAATATGAGCCGATTCTGTGAAGCTCACAACGTCGGTAAGACAGCAAGAAAAAAGTTCAATGGACGGTTAAACTAATGCTCAATGGAGAAATTGGTGGATAAAGGGAAAACATAATGTCGTTAATTTTTAAATAACACTTCTGGTTCATAAGCTCTATAAGAAAGCTCTATAGGAAATATTTTTACAGTGCTGTTCACCATACTGTATTTACGAAGCATAGGGATTTATTAATGGCACAGTACAACAACAACTTCTTTTTATACAGCCGCTAGGAAAACGAGCGAGAAGCCTTTGGAACTAGAACTTGTATTTCTAACGTGAGTCTTTACTGAGAAAACAGAAAATGGGCTGCATAGCTAAAGTGGGCAACCACTTAAAAGCAATGTAGAAGTAGTCCCGCGATGGTCAAACTCCCAGGGATAACCAGGGACAACAAGTTTTTGAGTTGTGTCTGTTGTTAAGGATAACAATTTATGTCGATAATCAGACAGCATTAAAGGCTTTGAGGGGAGTATAGAACACTGCTGTAGTCGCCGTAGTCTAGTACGTAGTGTGTTGGTTTATTAGACATAAGGCCACGGTTCAAACCTCAGGTCAGACATCAAAACGAAATATAAAAAATATTTCTTCGGCGACTTCCTATCAGCAGATTTCTGGCAAAAACTCGGAGAGTAAATAAAATTGCCATGAAAAATTTATCAAAAATCTGTCGTTCGGGGTCTACTTTAAACTGTAGGTCCCGCCACTCACGTACATATAAAACTAACACACACAACATGAGTGGTGTGAGAAGCTAGGCCGTAATCCTGACTGAAGGGTTGTAATGGCCAATTATGTACGAGTATGTTTTGTATGTATGTAGAACACTGCTAAGCCGACTTTGAGCGTAAAAAGAAACTGTACATTAACAAAATTACATTAATAAATTACCGTTATTTTTATTTTAAAATAATTTCATTGTCAATTTTTAAAATTGAAACAAAAAAAAAAACAAAAATTCAAACAATTTCGATATATTGTAAAATTTTTTCGGGCACTCTCCTTAAGTGATAAAAGTTAAGTTTGGTGATTGTTAGAATTTTATGCTTAGTGTACAGTTTTATTTGACGCTCACTGTAGATTATACTGGCTATTGTGACATTACCGGCCGAAGATGCAAATGGTCTGTCAAGATCACGATCAACTTTAAAAGGAGAGAGATAGGTAAAACTACTAATCGGCTTCTTCTTTGGCATTATTGAGAAAAGGTTCGATTCAACTACCAATCGTGCATAGTGATGCAGGGTTGCAAGAGTCATATATCCAAAGCTCAGGTACTTTACAAGTCTTAAGAATGAGCAGAAGGGCATGGATCATGTTGTAAAGTCCTTATCCTTGTCTCAAGGTACGTACGCAGAAATACACACAGTTACTTAAGTATACATACGGTTAACAAATATCAGAAATTTTCAAACCAATCCGTTTTCGTTGAAAATCTTTATAGTTTCCTCGATTTTAAGACGGTCTTTTTCATTGGTTAAAAAATTTCTGAAATTGAACTGAATTGTAGCCCTGCACAAGCCCACAAAAGTATGCATCCGATTAACAAATTTCACAAATTTCTGAACCAATGCTAAAGACCGTCTTAAAATCGAGGAAAGTTGTGGCTGAGTGTATATGCGTCACTTACAACAATGTTGAGCGATAAGGTCTTGTTCGAATTACCGAGAGCTGACTAGAAGTGTAATCAAACGGAGACAGAGGATTATTATCTGTTCCTGTCTAGTCTGTATAATTTTTTAAATGAAAAATTCGGCTACAAAACAGCCTTCAAAATCGTAACGAATTAACAGAGAAAATAATGTCTATTTCAGCTGCGTGCAATGTGTTCGGTTATGGGCATAAGCTATTGTTGTAGTGAGCCTAGGTATATTAATTAAATACTTCAAGTACAATATGGCACGAATAATGGGTTCCTTTTAATCACGACTGAATAAAGAAAAAGAAGGTTCAACTCAGACATCAAAACGAAATATGAAAAGATATTTCTTCGGCGACTTCCTCTCAGCAGTTTTCTGGCAAAAACTCTGAGAGTAAATAAAATTGCAATAAAAAAGTTTCTCAAAAATCTGTCTTTCGGAGTCGACTTTAAACTGTAGGTCCTGCCACTCATGTATAAAAATTAACGCACATAACATAAGTGGTGTGAGAATGTGGTGTGAGAATTGTAATGACCAATTATGTATGTATGTAGACTCAAGTCATGCTTAGGCTATATAAATCTGAAAAGAGCTAGTTTTGCTACGAATTTAAAGGACTTCCCGGGTCCACATTAGGAACTGAAGTAAGCTTTTGTAAAAGATACCAGTTGTCGTACGCGGATTTTAACCAACAACTCTTGATCAACAATAGATTGCAATCAGAATTCCGGCTATAAGGTTAACATGGTTAACGTAGAGTAATTATGTTTCCACTGGCTTAGGTGTGTTACACAATAAACCTTCCCACTACCTGTTCTCGTGTAGGGAGTGATTTTAAATTATTACAAAACAAACAACAAAAAAGGAATATTTTCCTTAGCCTGCCCATACAGATAGAGGAGGGCTAGACGGGGTGAAAAAAAAACTACAACCATAGACACGGATGTCAAAAGCAGAACAATGTTACCGAGAAAAATGGCAACAACAACAATTAAGAAAGAAAAAAAAACTGAAAAGAAAACGGAAAAAAAGGATGTTGCCGATCAATGATGTGGAAACATTTTCTAGAGTTGATTTCTCTTATGTTTCTCATTTTCTTTCTCCATTTTTATTTTATTTTATTTGGTGTGAGAGAGTATTTGTAAATGCCTTTATAACTTTGGGTGTGTGTATGCCTGTGTGTGTATATGTTTCTCTATGTATGAAATATGAATGTTGCTTTTTGTGCTGTTGTTTCTTAAGGTTTATTATTCTTTCGTTTTTTTTTGTTGCTTTTGTATTAAAAAGTTAATTAGAATGTTGGGTGAGAAAATAAAATTCAAAAATAACAAAAAAAGAAAAGCAAATGCCATTAAAATTGTTCATGAAATTAAATTTTTAGGAAGAAATTTTTTTTAAAGAACATTGTTGGGGTCCTGCATAGGTGGCATTAAATGAAGTGAAAAATGTCGGGAGGCTTTTTTGTGTACACAAAAGAAATCAAGAGAATAATTTTGATAAAGAATGTTAAAAATTATGAAAAAATTATTGAAGATGGCTATCAGTATTCGACAAAAGTGAAAGGAAATGATTTGATACGAGTAAAAACTGACGCCACAAAACATGTCCAAATGAAATCCTAGGCACAGAATATATGGAACCTTAATATTCAACGATGTTGGCATAGAAGTCGTCGTAGTCTAGTCGGTAGTGTGTTGGCTTATTAGACGTAAGGCCCGAGTTCAAACCCCAGGTCAGACATCAGAACGAAAATATGAAAAAAAATATTTCTTCGGTGACTTCCTCTCAGCAGATTTCTGGCAAAAACTCTGAGAGTAAATAATTTTGACATGAAAAGTTTCTCAAAAATCTATCGTTCGGAATCGACTTTAAACTGTAGGTCCTGCCACTCATGTATAAAAATTAACACACACAACATAAGTGGTGTGAGAAGCTAGGCCGTAATCCTGACTGAATGGTTGTAATGGCCAATTATGTATGTATAGGCATTTAAAAATGGACATTATCCTGTACGAATTTTTGGATAGAATTTGGGCTTGAATGTATACTACGCAGGAGTCTAGTATGCAAACACTACATTATCTGGCCGAGGATAATTGGATCGTTAGACCGGTTCTAATATACGCAAGTACAGTATGGTGAGAAATTACAGTAGAAACCCTGCTTAGGCGTCACTGAATATTATGATCAACTTTCTGAGGAATATGTAAAGAAGGTGGCAGCCAGAAGCCACTGAAGAGTTATGTTTAATGAGTCCTACAGGAACTCAGTCGTCCTAGGATACTCGGTACTGCTGAAGGAACTTAACTAGCGATATCATGCCATTTCGACTGCCGTAAGGAAGAATTATGTGGCCCAAAAAGTTTACTTCTGTCATACATCGAGTGTAATAAAATCTGAAAAGGGCCCAGTAGCAGGTGTATTCATCTATGGAATTAATATCAGGAAATCCTATAGTTTTCCAGTGAAATGTAGTGAAGGTTTTGGGAGGATATAGTTTTAAGCCATATCTAGTTTGGATAATCGGTTAATCGAATTTAATTTTACTAGATATAAAAGTAACTCTGGATAGGTTGGGTTATCCTCACGAATGATTTCTAAATGAAGACAAGCACAGAGGTATGTATATTCATCTGTAGAATAAATATTAGGACATCATACAGTGGAAATCCTAGTGGAATGTAGTGAAGGTTTTGGGAGGACATGCTTTTAGGTTACATTTAGTCTGGATAATCGGATAATCGAATTAGATTTTACTGGGTATCTGGTTATTATGCCGTTTCTGATAATAAAGTAAAGTAAGTATGTAACTTATTTGATTCTGGTGCTGTAATTTATAAGATAATTTGATCTTGTTGCATCAGAAAAACAATCATTATAATAATAAATAAAAATAAAATAAATAAGTTCTCTCAGGTCTCGAAATTAACGACAAAAGAAATGTTTATAAAAACCATCAACAGGCATTTGAGAGCTATTATAGAACGTCTTTACGGGTTATCACAGTGTTTAGAGATATCTCTAATTTCTAAAAGTTATGTTAAGAAACAGAGGAACACTGAATAAGCAGTGAAGAATTATTTTAAATCACATTACTTTTCTTTAGGTAGATAGAAGGCTGTTAATTGGCCGAGAAACTGGTAGATCTGAATGACCTTAAGAGGGATATCTATAGCATAGTATACATCTAAGGAGAAGTCGCAACATGGATCATGGATCTCACACCACTTGGGTTGTGTATGTTAATTTTATACATGAGTGGTGGGGCCTACAGTTTAAAGTCGACTCCGAACGGCAGATTTTTGAGAAACTTTTCATGGCAATTTTATTTACCCTTTTTGGATGAAATGTTAAGAGAAAATATTTGGAAATTACGAAGCCATAATGGACGCTTGCTTTTTTGCGTTATAGTCTAATACATGTTACTACTCAAAAATAAATAGGACCACTAGGGTATTACTTAGGCGGCGTATTAACACATTTTCTTATTGGTTTTCATTACACATGGATGCAAACGTAAATGATTTTATTGATGCCATTTATAAGGAAACACTGAATTGCGGAAAATTTCTTTAAAAATTTTTTTTTGAAGAAAATAAAATCAGAAAATAAAATCAAAATCTTCTTTACTTCAGTTGAATTACCTTATAAGTTATGATATTTATGAATGTATGTATGTAAACAATGGAATAGCCAGCATGCCCAGTGTTTGTATTTTTAATATCTTGGACCAAAAGGTATACAGCCAAAAATTAAGAAATTTTAAAATCAATTTTTGAAATGAATGAATAGAATAGAAGAGGACTGCATTAATTTAATGAACCAATGAACGAATGAATAAATAAATAAACAAAATATTATTTGCTGTTGTTGTAATTAATTTTCAGCCAAATTTATAGTCACTCTGCTCTTGCCGCTACAACGTATGAGGGTATTTACAGGGAGAGAGGTGTTTAAATAGGAGTCTTTATTTAAAATTATTTCCATTTAAATGCTTTCATTATAAGGTTGGTCTCTCTTTTTTTCCAATGAAAATTTTTTATTGAAAAATTGAAATTGGTTTCAGCAAATGTTTTCTTAGAATGACGGTTGAAATGTTTTGACTTCAGCTGGTGTGGAGGGAGGTAGTCAGCAGACAGGTCTGACATTTGACTTAAAGTGCTTTAATTTATGGAAAACACTTAGTGAAAATTATGTTTGAAAAGAAATAAAAATGAAACCAGCTGGCGTAAGGTAACTAATATTTATGAATTTTTATTAAATTCTTTTATTGTGAAAAGTTTTCCAATGCAAAGAGCAGTTTTTAATGAAATTGCAATTTGAAAAATATTTTGCCATCTTGTTTTCCTTTACAAGCTGAATCAATCCTACTTAAATGCTAAACAAAAAAAAAATGAAATGAAATTCAAACAAATTATAAATATATTCGAGGTGGGACTTTTTAATTTTGTTAACCCTGTTATTAAGCACCTTCCTTTGTAGTCCTTTATGGGACAATATCATGCAGCAACATCTGCTGTAGGCCCATGCTCTTAAAGCCTTTGGGCGAGTATTATTAATATATTAATATTACGTCATTACAAACAAAATACTTGCATCGCGATCTGTGTAGTGACATTAAAACATTCTGTTGTCACGAATTTCGAAACCATGTACTGGCAAGTCTATTACTTTAAAAATTCTTTGGCATACCACTATAACATGTCTTCACTCAGGAACCCATTGGTCCATTTTGAAAACAACTTTTCAGAAAAAGTAAAAAAATTTGAAGAAAAATACAACAAAAAGTAGAAACAGATGTTTACGGGGGGCCAAAGAGAGAAAGGTAAAGAAGGTGAAGTAATAAAATATAATTAAAAGCGATAAGCCAGAAAAGAAAACAGAGATGTCTTCTAACTCTCATGCACTGAGTAACACAGTGTTCTCTAGATATATAGGTTAGGTTTGGTTAGAGGACGTGTACTTGTCAATTAAGACAACTACAGTACCCGGAGATCGAATTGACCCATTGTACAACGTCCTACTTTCTCACACCACTTATGTTGTGTGTGCTAATTTTATACATGAGTGGTGGGACCTAGAGTTTAAAGTCGACAGATTTTTTGAGAAACTTTTTCCTGGCAATTTTATTTACTCTCAGAGTTTTTGCCAGAAATCAGCTGAAAGAAAGTCGCCGAAGAAATACTTTTTGTATTTTGTTTTTGATGTCTGGCCTGGTGCTGGAACCCTGACTTTACGTCTAATAAAGCAACACACTACCTAATAGACTACGGCGCGTAATAGTATGTGCGATTTAAAAATCATGACTCTGGCACAAAAGGCAGAGAATTGTTCGCAACGAAAATTTTCTAAGAAAAAAAAAATGGCCATCAGGGCGTAGAAAAATGTTATTAAACTATACAAGAACTTGTAAAATAAATTAAGAACTTGTGAAAGCCACTTAAACAAAATTATTTACCAGGAGCAGGTTTCATTCAAATTTGTTAAAACACAAGTTGAAAGCAAGAGCCAAGAGATTAAACACGACTTTGCAGGCCCGAAAAAGAAGCAATTTCTGCAATGATATGATACTTGCGTAAAAAATGGTTCGACGATGAAACCTGATAAGCAAGAAATCAGTCGTTTTAGCATCAAATTTGAATATATTTGGCGCGATTAAAACAGAAGGGGCACATATACGGGCTGACGAAATTTAACTAAACTGTTATAGGGGCATTGAATCGAACACAGTTTGTTCGTTTGGGGGAAGCAGTGGCTTTAAAATGAAATATACGATCATGTCACATGTTGCATGACATTCTTTCAGAAATAGTGGTTGTTGCGTTCTGGCTTCAGAGGCCCTGTAGTCTATATCTAGGCCTGTTTTACTACCATTTCTTTTGATTGATACAAAACGCCCAGGCTTTGACCCGTTATAAGAACATGTTTTTTATCAATTAGTATAGAAAATTGAAAAAATTGAGAACCTTTGCCTTCAGCAACCTTATGGTCTACCCATCCTGCTACTTTTTACTATCATTTGCTTCGATTGATGCAGAACACTGTCACCAGAAGAGACTTACTTTCGTAACAATATCGCCGACATTGGATTGACAAAAAACTAACAGTTCGATTGGAGCTGGATCCATATGTGTTTAAAAGCAGGGGGAAATGTTTCATAATAACTGTACAAAATTTAATAAAAAACAAATCAAGCGTTTCAAATTACACTCTCAATAGTATCACTGCTTTTATTTAATTTATTGAGAGAGTGATTGAATTTAAATGATTCCCTGTGCAGTACTTTTGATTGATTTTTCGAGTCTGTTACAGATAAAGCAGTAAATAGAAACTTAATTGAATTGGATTCGCATTCATCTGGACATAGATCATAACATACATGTAACGTAATGTACGTAATTGGCCATTACAACCCTTCAGTCAGGATTACGACCTAGTTTCTCACACCACTTATGTTGTGTGTGTTAATTTTATGCATGAGTGATGGGACCTACAGTTTAAAGTCGACTCTGAACGACAAATTTTTGAGAAACTTTTCATGAGAAACTTTGGCCATTACAGCATTAAAATTATAAAAACTTTCATGAAATAGTTTTAACCACTGATTTGGGCTAACGCTGTCAGTAGACGCTAATTACTGTATAAGTCGAGATACAATTTGCTGGTAGAATGAAACAATTTTAATCAAATTAAAAATGTATCGATTGTTTATAGAAAAAATCATTTGGCTGAGTGTCTCGTAAAAAAAACACATCCACATACACAATGTACAACAAAATCAAAGGAAATATATAATAAAAACTTTCCCCCTCATATACTTGCCCTCATTTCTAAAATTTTCCCTAAATATGGAGCCATTTTATTTTCTTGAGCGTGATTTTAATACACCCGAAATTGTTTTCGTTGTTCCGCAGAGAATGGCAATAAAAAAGGAAAAGAAAATAAAATTCCTTGGATTGACATAAAAGTGTTTAACATAAATTTCTCATAATCATTTTGGCTAAAATAAAAAAGTTTTCTTTTTTCTCTCAGAAGGAAGTATATTTATTTTTTGTTTTGTTTTCTAACAGCTAATCATCATTTGAGATTTAATTCAAATACACTCGAGGAAAAATAATAGCAAAAATCGAATACAAAAACTATTGGTCCATAATAAGTACAGCTGGAAGGACCTATCACAAATTTAATAATGACCGATTTAAAGCAAGGAATATTAAATTAAATTTTTTTAGAAAAATCAATTTCTTTAAAACTAATTTTTGTTTTTATTCGTAATTTTTCCAAATTTCATTTAATAAACATCTTTGTGTAGAAGAGATTATTCCAAAGAAATGTATTTAAAAATTTTAACAACTTAGAAGCCATTTCCTCTCAAGAAACATTAAAAATATTCGAAGGAAAAATAAAAACGTTTGTTTAAAACCAAAAGAAAAACAGAACAGGACAGAACAGTAAAAAAAATATATTCATTAAAGACAAGGACTTAAGCTGGTAATAGACGTAAAAGAAAAATAATACAGCGACAATAGTTGCTTTAACAGTTTAAATACACTCAAAGAAATATCAACAGAGGCAAACAGAAGACCATGTAAAAGATTGGATTGTATATTCATTGTTATTCCAGTAAATAGTTGTGATTACAATCTCAAATCTTACAGTCGCCGTAGTCTAGTAGTAGGCCACGGTTCAAACCCCAGGTCAGACATCAAAACGAAAATATGAAAAAATATTTCTTCGGTGACTTCCTCTCAGCAGATTTCTGGCAAAAACTCTGAAATAAATAAAATTGCCATGAAAAGTTTCTCAAAAATCTGTCGTTCGTTTAAACTACAGGTCCAGCCACTCATGTATAAAATTAACACACACAACATAAGTGGTGTGAGAGGCCGTTATCCTGGGTGAAGGGTTGTAATAGCCAATTATGTATGTATGTTATGTATGATTACAATCTCAGAACTTGTGGTAACTATTTTCACACAGTTTTAGAATTGTAACATATTTTCAACTTATCTTCGGTTGACCCTTTTTTCTTCGGCCAAAAGAGTTTAATAGACACCAAAAGATGCCATAAACAGACAATTCTGAACGTGTATAAGGTTTTTATTACAGCTTTTGAATTTTAAATTTAAAAGGCTTCAATCGCCTTCAAATACTCCACTTAGAAACCTCTGCTGCTCAAAGAGGATAGCATTACGATCAACGAGAGGGCAGTATTGCTGAACCCCCTGTTTCTGGACGACAGTAGTTGTGATAATTCCAAGTCTAGTACCTTGTGTTATTACATCCGCTTAGATGGACTGAAACTGAATTTAATGAAACTGAAATAAGACGTCGTAGTCGAGTAGCTAGTGTCCAAAGCGCTCAAAGAACCGAGATATTCACTGATGGTTAAAGATTATATGACTATGAGAGTGCCCTGGTAGTCCAGTCTAGGTAGACCAGAGTCTCTGGTCTGTGACACTACAGCGTGCATATGGTCAAGTTACTCAGCTCTTATATAATTATAATATAATTTGTAATTGTATTGTAATAATAAGTAAATAAATGTATGACTATGATAAGGGACTATCGTTTAGATTAGGTTGGGTTGACGGGTAGATTGCCGTTCACATGCAATTTTACTCTGAGATCCATATGATCCATTATGTCAGCCAGTGTAAGGAAGGCGCTTTTGTCATGATACGTTGCGGTTAAGTTTGAACTACCCTGAGCTCCGGAGGAAACTGGCCAGTTCCCTTAGCGGCGCGTTCGCCACTATGCTCAGATTATCAAACGGTCTGTCACCCCAATAACCGATGATGTCCGTCCTGAAGCGCAAAGATCACTTCTTGTACCGAATGCGTTTACTCCACATCATGGCAGCCTCTTCAGTAATCCTGGTGGGACGAACCAAGCTTGTCAGGGAAACTGCCAATAGCGTATTTAACTGTTAGAATACCAACCGTACAGAAGTTCTGAAATTCTGCAACCAGGTATGTTGGACCACTCACGGTTTGATGAGTTCCATGTTGCTTTTTTCAAATTAGACTATTTCTCAGACTATCGCTTAAACTAATTGATTATTGTAAAGGGTCCGCCAATTAACGTTTTTTTTAAAAAAAAGCTTTTAAAAAAAAACTACTGAATATTTTCTTAAATTTCTTTTTTATTTGAAAGTACAACCCTTCCGATTAATAATGGAAAATAATTTCTTTCAAATGGCTGCCTCGGCTGGCCATGCAGTAGCTTAAACGATCGGTCCAATTTTTAAGCACATTATCGATTGCGTGCAGCTGTATTTCACCAATGGCTTCACGAATATTGTCCTTTAAAGCGTCAATTGTCTCTGGCTTGTCGGCGTAACACTTATCTTTGACGGCATCCCACAAATAAGAGTCCAACGGTGTCAAATCGCAGCTCCGAGGTGGCCAAACGACATCAGCTCTGCGGCTGATAATGCGATCTTCAAAAACAGGGCGCAAAACATCGAGTGTAGCTTCGGCTGTGTGGCACGTAGCGCCGTCCTTTTGAAACCAAATGTTGCCCATATCCTCCTCTTCAATTTTTGTGAACAAAAATTCGTTCAACATGGCCCGATAACGATAACCATTGACTGTAACGGCCACTCCTTGCTCATTTTCGAAGAAAAATGGCCCAATTATGGCTCTGGACCAAAATCCGCACCAAACAGTGACTCATTTTGGGTGCGTCGGCTTTTCAATGTATGCGTGCGGGTTTTCTGTGCCCCAAATACGACAATTTTGTTTATTTACATACCCGCCAAAATCAAAATGAGCTTCATCTAAAAAGATGATGATGATGTCGGACCCGATAGTTCTATTCAGAATGAAATAATTGCTATTGAGATAGCTGTGGAAAAAATACAGTATCAGAGTATACTGACGAAGGATCAATGGAGAATAGGTACACGACATCTCGTTCGTAATTAATTACAGTCTCATGCGAAGATCATGAGGCATTCATTTGTTAACTTCACTACTTGACGAGAGACCAACCAATTTGGTCTTTTATACATATATGAAGTACACGGATTTTATTTCATATACTGACAGCCCCTCTTAGGAACTTTATCGAGAGTATCACAAAAATTGACAACAGCCTTAATAGTGTTCTGCAGAACCTGCCATGACGAGAAAGAACCGAAGACCACTATCAATCTTTTTTGTATTGTTTGCAATTTTGAGGGAAAATATTTTTTGACTTCTGGAATATATTGAGAGTATTTGTTTAACCGTTATTTTTGAATAGGATTAGAATATAATCGACCTCTTCATAAAGAAACCACTATGATGGTAGTTAAATTCTTTAGGAATATATAAAGGTTTTAACACTTTCATCGCCAAGATAATATCAGAAAAATTTTCTCATGGGCCACGGTAACTTTATTAGTTTATCGTAATATCAAGGAAACTTAATGTATCACAGAAAAAAAATTGTTTTGCCTAAATTCCCGGAAAAACACTATTTTTTATGTCACTCATATATGACTGACATGGCCCTATAATAAAACTTTTTTTCTCGACAAGCCTTGTCAGTCTTATATGTCTGAGGCATCCAAACAAGCTACAACAAGTATTAACCTGTTGTTTTGAACACAGCGTCATTTGCGTCGGACATCTGTGATTTACGTGGCCTTCTACCAAATCGCGTACGTCAGACACATACACATGACTGACATAGCGATGAACGTGTTAAAAAATTTAAAAAAAAGTGGATTTTCAAATAAAATATTCGCTGCACTTAAACTAATTGCTTGAAGTATGGTTTTAATACTGAATAAAAGGCTCTTCGTCTAATAGTAAATTTTTACTGTCCTCTTCCTCTCGTTTTCGTCTCATCTTTTGCCACACATAGAAAAAAAAATACTTTAAATGTAAACTTTTTAATTTCGATAAAAAGAAAAGCCATAGAAAAATTAATGTTATTTTATTCCTTTCATTCACACACACACACACACATAATGAAAGAGAACGAATCCATTTAACAAAAAAACTGAATTAAAAACTGAAAAAACAAAAAAAAAATCGAAAAAGTCTTTGAAACTTTATACGGCAGTGTTTGGTTAGAAGTTAAATACGAGAACAAAAGAGAGAGAGAAAGAAAATGGGAATGAGAATGATACAGACTGACTGAAATATGGTGAAGTAGATGTTACTGTTAAAAGGAAATCATGGTCAAAAGGACAAAAACAAAGCAGCCAGTAAATGCATTCCTATACACAAACATCGTATTTCATTGAAAAGAAAAAGAAATTGAGAAAAAAACAACAACAACAACACTAACAACAAGACTGAGTCAAATAGCTGAGTGTGATGATGTGCTACTAGAGAGCGTGTAGAGTCTGTAAAACAAAAAGAAAATCTGTGGCATGAAGAGGGAAAATAATACGTTTTTTTGATGCATGTGGCATGCAATTGTTACTGGCAAAAATATGTGTGAATGTGTGTAAATAACCTTTTATTTCCCGAAAAAAAAACCAAAGCATTCAAAACTGTAAAACTGAAAAGATGTGTACAAAAAAGCAAGAACAAAGTCATGTAACACTTTACACTCATACACTGAATATTTTTATTTATGAATGCATAAGAATATAAATGCTTTCAATGCAACGAGGGCTGATGTAAAAGTTTTGGGTATAATAGAGAAATCACTAAGAAAGGAACGAACCCATCAAAAGACAATAGCTTGACAAAAAGATCAATATAGAAGAGCTTTAACCTTTTGAAACATCCTACGTGAATCCTAGTATTTCGTTTACATAAATTTCATAGAGTCCATCAAGCCTGTGAAATTTTTTCAATAAAACTGAATATTTTTT
This sequence comes from Sarcophaga subvicina, assembly GCA_936449025.2. Taxonomy (NCBI): domain Eukaryota; kingdom Metazoa; phylum Arthropoda; class Insecta; order Diptera; family Sarcophagidae; genus Sarcophaga; species Sarcophaga subvicina. Next base: position 99,761,937 of record OW388082.2, on the reverse strand, counting down.
TTATGAATGACATTGTCGTCCTAGCATGTAGTCAACAAGGAAAGGACATTTAAAAAATTTGTTCATTTTCATGTTTTAAAAATGGAATTTTGCGATTCTTTTAGTTTTATTTTGTTGGAAATATTGAAAGAAACTTTTGCAAAGAATTTAACAATCGATAGGTTTTAAGCAACACAATGTAAATATTCGTGATATTTGATGTAATTTTTAAAGCACTTGAGCTGGCTTTAGTAACCAAAAGAGTTTCTTAAAAATCCAATACAATTTCGTTTTAACTGGAAAGCAAAACAAAAATTTTATAGGAAAACAATCTAAATATGGTTTAAAATTTTAATTTTCTAACATTAGAAATCGTTTTGTTTTTATTTATAAACTTATTTTTTTTCAATTTTTATAAGAAAAAAATTTCTGCGCCCAACGTGGGGCTCGAACCCACGACCCTGAGATTAAGAGTCTCATGCTCTACCGACTGAGCTAGCCGGGCATATCTAATCTATCACAGACTAGAAATCAAACGCACTCACTTCTATACATAGTTCTATAATGGTTCTAAAAATAAAACATGAGTCATACATAAATCATGAGCACGTAGCTCAACATATTGTTTACACTGTCTGTACATGCTGGTACATTATCGCATGGTTTGATCGATCGTGCCGTTTCTATGTTCTAATGTTTGAGCATAAAAATAGACGCAACGTGACTATTTTAATAAAACCGAAAACAAAAACAAATTTTTTTTGATGCTTATTTTTATTTATTTCGGCATTTATTTCTGATATTTCGAATCGTAATTATTTGTGTGTTTTTGTGGTTTATATTTTCATACAATAACGATCCCATAGAGATTTATTTTTTTATTATAAAATTGAATGGCCGTATAAACAAAAAACATTCAATGCGGTACATATGTATATTCCGATCCGATTTCATGGTTTCTTATAATTTTCTCCATGCGACGTTTGATTTCTTGTCTTTAACTAGGGACTCCTCTTCTGAAAATCTAAAGATTCCCGGCAGAGCTTTTATGTTCATTATGGACAGCTCAAAAACACTGTACCAATTAGACTGTGTTATGGGTTTTCATCCAGCCTATTGCCTGATGGAATTTTCACAATAAACCTTCAGCTTTACTCTTACAGCCAGGCTGCTATCAAATCAATTCTTTCGAAATATTTTCCGAAATTGTGTTGTTAAGGGTACAAAACTGCCATTGCCTGACATGGCTCTGAACATAGATTATTGTACAATCGTTTAACAGATAGCCTCGAGATTCTGTTGCCAGCATGAGGAGCTCTTTTGCTCCTTACTTTCTTTAATAATAAATGCCCACGAAACATATGCTGCATAAGCATTTAGTTTCTGATTTTATTTACTTTGGGGTTTTTTGGAATTGAGGCCGGCTATATTATTCTAGACTTCTCAGTACTGTAAACATAGAAATAGTGCAGATATGGAACAGCAGGTGACAACTTGAACTTATCATTTCTTAACTGAATGTGAATCATTAAAAATTTTGTTCTTAGGAAGAAGCTTTTTATATGCCCGGCTAGCTCAGTCGGTAGAGCATGAGACTCTTAATCTCAGGGTCGTGGGTTCGAGCCCCACGTTGGGCGCTACATAATATTTTAAACGCATGAAGTTATAGATCATGAAATGGAATTTAAAGAGGAGAGTACGAACAATAATCCTCATAAGTTCTAGAAATGACTGGGCCACCCAAGATCATTCAATCTTAGGCACTTAAGGTCCATCGTATTATTAGCCATGAAATGGTGTTATATTAACGACCGACTTTATTATACACCACGTACTTCCCTTTCGTCTGTATAATTCACCAGATCCAAATTGAGATATAAAGATATAGAAAAGTAATCTGAAAGAAATCTATTAACTTTATATATTCACTCTCAATTTCAGATAATAAATGAGCAAATTGAGCAGCTTAAGTTATAAGCCCGGCTAGCTCAGTCGGTAGAGCATGAGACTCTTAATCTCAGGGTCGTGGGTTCGAGCCCCACGTTGGGCGAAACATATTTTTCGTCATATAATAAGGAATATAAATAGAATTCATACTTATTTCTACGTTATTATACAATACCCTGTACATGTAAAATGCATGTATACATATGTATTAAATATAAATTAAATCTGTATTAGGCTGCTTTCAAAAAAGTATCAATACAAAGTTTGTATGCAGTTCTGCTACTGTAGATATGCAAAGTAACCAAACAATGCATCAACTATAAATCCGATGCCCGATTGCTTTTTGACTGCATTAAAAATACACATTGACGACGTTTTGAAATAGAATACATTGTACATATTTTGTACAGCGGCATTATGAAACACGATACTTTGTTCAAACACAAAGCAACAAACATTTTGGAAGGCAGCCTTACTTTACTACTGATATGCAGCAAATACATACACAATATTGTTGCAAAAACTGAATAAAAGTCACATGTTTATCCTGGGAGTAAAGAAGACCAATCCCCTGTTTAAGTTTTTGACGAATATATACATCAATGTATTTCTACACAACGTGAATATATATCAGATATCTATTCTTCTATTAGTGAGATCTAAATTTTTTAAAATTGTTGAAGTATTTATAATTAGCCTACGTACAACCAGTTAAAGAACTGTTTATACTTGACGTATATATACGTCAAGATGTAAAAATTTCTTCAAATTTCATACATATTTAATAGGAATTTGTTTTTCATCTGAAGATTCTTGGCAATGGATCACATGCCCGGCTAGCTCAGTCGGTAGAGCATGAGACTCTTAATCTCAGGGTCGTGGGTTCGAGCCCCACGTTGGGCGATTTAATTTTTTTAAATTTACTTTATGCTTCAATGCTAAAAAGAAAGTTGAAATTTTTCTCATTTTTCCAAATATTAAACAAATAAATTTGAATGCCATACTTTGAATAATTTTTTGTGTTCTTGTTGTTTAAAGTCAAATCAATATCACTTAAGTGTACAGGTTGATTTTGTGCAATTAATTAATTATTTGTCAATTTGTTTTACGTTTTACCTTAACAAACTTTATTCGAAAAAAATGCTACCAATTTATAGAGTCAAACATTTCCATTCGACAAACAAGGTTTAAAAGCAAGAGAAATAGAGAAAGACAGACGAAAAATAAAACGAATATTTAAAATGTTAATCAAGCATGTTAGAGCCATAGACGGTATAGTTAATTAGTTTTTAAGTCTCGCGTGGATAAATATTGATTTATGGCTGTGGCAACAGCAATCCACTCTTCGAAAGGCAATGGAAAGAATTTTACCATAATGGTATGAGTAAACCAAACACAATAAAAAAGCAAAAAAAAAATAGAAAATGAACAAAAAAAACAGAAATCCATTGAATTCCATGCATTTTTTTACAGTAAAATACTCTAGAAAGCATAACCATTATTGGAGTACAGTAGAGTATAGTAGAGTAGCGTTGAGTTATTTTCAAGGAGTGTTAGAAATGGTGTTTCATTTTATTCCACCATCGGTTTTTGTCTTTTAAAGCAATAAAGCAACATCAACCATAAATCAAACGACTTTTTTCTTGGCGTTAAGAAAACGTCTATTAAAGTGATAATAATGAAAACGGAAGTTAAGGGTTGGGTCAGTTGATAAAAGATTAACAAGTAATTTGTATTAATTCTTGTATTTCTGGCTTAGATTAGGGTTAGAAATTTAAAACAATTGAAAATTGATGGCCTTAATATTAATGGTGACCCAAAAAAGTTCTGAAAATTTTTAGTTAAGAGGGTAAATAAATTGATTGCCACTAACACGCACTGTTTTAATTAATAAAACGAATTAATAAAAATGTTTTAAGAAAAATAAAATGAGCATACAACAGAATAGAATAATTCTTTCCATGGGATTTGAACTTCTATGGTATAAGAAATTTTTAAGAATCAATTTAATTTAACAATTAAATCGACAGGAATTATAAGCCCGGCTAGCTCAGTCGGTAGAGCATGAGACTCTTAATCTCAGGGTCGTGGGTTCGAGCCCCACGTTGGGCGCTGCACATTATTTTAAATGCATAAAGTTATACATGAAATGGAATTTGAAGAGGAGAACACAAACAATCCTCCTAAGTTCCAGAAATGTCTGGACTAGCAGATCATTCAATATTAGGTGCTCGAAGGTCATCATATATCATTAACCAATGAAATGTATATTTGATGACTGACTTTATCCACCACGTACTTCCCTTTCGTCTATATAATTCACCAGATCCAAATTAAGATCTAAAGATATAGAAAAGTAATCTGAAAGAAATCTATTAACTTTATATATTCACTCTCAACTTCAGCTAATAAATTAGCAAATTAAGCAGCTTGAGTCATAAGCCCGGCTAGCTCAGTCGGTAGAGCATGAGACTCTTAATCTCAGGGTCGTGGGTTCGAGCCCCACGTTGGGCGCTACATAGTATTTTAAACGCACAAAGTTATACATCATGAATGGAATTTGAAGAAGAGAACACAAACAATCCTCCTAAGTTCCAGAAATGTCAGGACCACCCAAGGATCATGCAGTCTTAGTCACTTAAAGGTCCATCGTATTATTAGCCATGAAATGGTGTTATATTAACTACCGACTTTTTTTATCTACCACGTACTTCCCTTTTTTCTATATAATTCACCAGATCCAAATTGAGATCGAAAGATACAGAAAAGTAACCTGAGAGAAATTTATTAACTTTCAGCTCATAAATTAGCAAATTAAGCAGTTTGAGTTATAAGCCCGGCTAGCTCAGTCGGTAGAGCATGAGACTCTTAATCTCAGGGTCGTGGGTTCGAGCCCCACGTTGGGCGCTACATAATATTTTTCACGGATGAATTATACAAAATTAAGTCTTAATTTCTCTCACAACAGTTTAAATAAATCTGATTTTGATATTATAAGATTCTGGACCAAATCTAGGGCAATCCAAGATCACTTCAAATATGTGTAACCAAATTAATCGGATGTGTTTCTTCTTTGCGTCTTATCTCAAAAGCTAAGGAATATAATAAACTAAACTAAACAGATCACTTCCTTCAAATCGTTCTACTCCAGCCTTTGTAAAATTTAATATCTGTGTCCTATATCTATGATGAATGCAATCCTAGAACGTCAGAGGTAAAATCTTAATTTAATACACAAATATCAGATGAAAATCTTTTTATATGCATTTTAACTGAGTCGTAATAAATTATAAGATTAGGAACCCTTGCCTATAGGCCCGGCTAGCTCAGTCGGTAGAGCATGAGACTCTTAATCTCAGGGTCGTGGGTTCGAGCCCCACGTTGGGCGCAAATACATTTTTTGATTCCTTAATAGTCTAATAAGTGTACGCATATTGGGTTTTTGTACTGCATGAGAACTATCGATATCGATAACTATGCCATGATGGCTGAGAATTTCAACCTATCATTGCAGTTAAATAAGCATACCCTTGAGTATGCATTGCACCATGAGCGTGCAAAAAAAAAAAACTTTTGCGGCCGCCGAAGAGTTTTCGCGGCTATGAAGATAAACTTATAATGATTCAATCTTAGATTAGTTCTGGGCTTCTCTAGTACAGAAATTTAGTTTAAACATTCCAATATGAGGAATCAAGTTGTGCTTTAGTACATATTTTGTGTCCTTGTGGAAAAGTGTTTCAACCTTCTTGATCTTCTCTTTTTAACTTTAATTCCTATCTATATCTGCGCAGATAACATAAATATTTTTCAGCATTAAATGTAGTTTTATGATGCAATTAAATTCCTTCCATATTTTGTTTTACTTCCACAAATCTTTTTTGTACACCCAATTCGGATCAATCAAATGTTTAATAAATTTCGAAATTCTACTTCTTAATGCCATACTTTTTTTTTGGCGTGCTAAAATGTATAAATTTTTATGCTTCAATTTGAAATATTTTGCTTTTGGTGTTTAGTTCCCATATTTACCTGCCAACACACCAATGTGCGGGACCCTAAAGGTTTTAATGCTTTTTCCTTCCCATAAAATCTTTATATTGCGTGTGTAAAACACAATTCATTTCATATACGAATTCATTGAAGAAAATGAAAACAAACGATAAACAAAACAAAATGTAAATAAAAACAAACAAACAAACATATTGGAAATGAAAAAGAAAATTAAACAGTAACCAGTCAGCAAAGAAAAAACCAATTTTCATTCTACCATAGAGAACAACACCGACTACAAAACTGATTCCGCAGGTGCCGCTTTACAAATATTTTTTTGTTTTGTTTGGTTTTGGCTATTAAATACAGCAACAACACGCACACGGCTACTGTAAATCGAAAATAAATTAAATTTTTGAACAAAATGCCAATATTTTTATCAGCATATTCACTCGTAACGCACCGTGAAGTTTTACTGAAGTTCTTTGTCTGCCTGTGTCCCTAGTGTTAGTGGCGACAAATGACTCTCTTTTCTACAACACGAGCTTTATATAGAGACGTTGACTCCAGCATTAAGCAGCGTCATCTCTATGCCATGAATTCGTTGTCATTTATTAGTCGAATGTCTGGTCATTTCGATTGTAACATTGCTTTGCAAGGCACTGCGTTTGTGGATAAAAAAACATATCGTTAAATAGATTGAATGTTTTTGCTTTTCTTGCTTTGCAGAATAGCAGACATTCAAAAGAAGTAATTCATCAATTGAATATATAGTGACACCATAATTAGGGCAAGTATAGAATGTTTTTGTGCATACATTCCAACAAATATATCCAGCTTTTATTGAGAAAATAATAAAAATATTCCTGCCATTTGTGTGATTTAATACTTCCCTAGACTATTACAGTGGCTTCCATAGCTGTTACCATGGCAATTAAACTATAGCTCATTGACAGAATATTCCTTAAACATATACTGCCAGCACGCTGACTTAAAGTTCCTTTCGAAAATCATTGATTGGCCATGAATGTCGCCAATTGCTTCCAGATAAGACGTATCCTGGGGTAATCTTTTCTGGGCGGAAGTGGCCAAATCTTAGCTCCGGGATGAGGAAATAGCTTATTTTTCTTTTCCGACTGAATATTATTTATAAAATCTCTATCCTCACAATATGTTGCCTAATATTCGTAGTCTAGGCATGAGCTCTAGTAATTTCTTCAATTGAGGTGCTCAGGGGAGGAGACCATTTCATTTGTCTAGGATTCGCGGGATCACATACGACAGTACTGGGAATCCTATTCCTGACACCCCCGTTGGAATAGTATGAAGATGGGATATACATATGTACGACATTGTTCGGTTTATAAGAGAGTATAGATGCCTGGGTCGAGAACACTTTTTCTAATGGTATGTACAGTGGACAGCAAAAGTCTTAGTACGGCAATACATTTAAGCAATTTAATGAATTGTAGCCAAAAGTTCGCATAAAAAAATTAAAGCTTTTATATTTATTTTATTAATTTATTTCTGTTTTATTATAAAACAAAAAATTTTTTAATGTTTTTCATAAAACAAGAGAAAAATAAGGAAAGTTTCAGATGTCACCATCGGTACTCTCATAGAAAACCCTGAGTAAATTTAAAATTCAAAGGCCTAATATATGAAAATGCTATCCCATGTATTTAGTAAAATATCCTTTAAGGTCAAGCACTCCATTTAACCCATTGGAATTGAATGTACAAGTTTTGTTTAGTGTTTTCTGGTGGCCCCAAGAGCGAGTTTTTGGTTGACTTTTGTTTGAGGTTTAACGATTCCGTAACTGTTCTTTCAAATGATCCCCTAAATACTCTCTTGAAGTCATATCGGGACTTTGTGCAAGAGTATTAAGACTGTGGGGACTTCTTCTGTCAAAATATATTGCCGTACTAAGAGTTTTGCTGTCCACTGTATGTAGGATGCCAGTAGCTGCATGATGACTATAAATATCGATAGATATGGTTTGTTAACGGAGAATATCAAACTGTGTTGACATTTTCAGTTCAGTTTAGTTTGGCAAGTCATTATAAATCGTTTAACGTAAGAACATCGTATCTAAATTATAGAAATTTACTTTAAAATAAAATAAAACATCTTGCCAACCTCACAGAGCACTTCGGCCATTTTAATGTCAAAATAATCAGCCTAGTGAGAAAGCAAGTCGCACAGTTATTCATAATTTTTCCACTAACTTTACTCTTCTCAATCCACAACCATTAACAAGAAAAAGAAATATGCTCACCAAAGACAATAATGCTGCTATAATGTGAAGTCTTGAAGAATACATCGTAGTTCTTAACTTATGTGCGTATAAAGTTCGAATAAGTGTAATATTTTACGTAAGGATCATGATTTACGTGCACATTTTTGATGATCAAACTCATTTGAAACTGACCGAATATGAACATTTTTAATAACGAATTGTGCTTAGCGATGAAATGAAGCTTTTTGGTTAAAGAGCTACTTCAATAAGGAAAATTACTTTATTTAGAGCAAAGCAGTCGTCAAGCCCTTAAAGAATCATCATTATATCAATTAAAATTGACTGTTACGTACAGTTTCCTATTTCTTACGAAATAAAGAGGGTTTTGTCATTACAGCAGTTAGTGAGTGCAATTAGGCTTAAACATCAACAATAAAACGGTACAACTTGCATAATCACAGGCTAAGATTAGAGGACGTGTACTTGTCAGTTAGGACAAGTACAGTACCCGGAGGCCGAATTAGCCCATTGTACAATCACAGGAACAACCAATATATTTCAAAATCAATTTGTGACGACTTTCCTTCCATAAACGGTCCTTCTCGCTGACCTCACCTCTCATGCGCACCTAACGCATCTGGATTACTTTTTATACACCTTTGTTTATGCCGACAAACCAGCTTTGAATATCTAAGCTTACATTGATGGCATATGGTCGGACTTATTAGTAAAAAAGTTTTACTGCTTGAATAATCATGGCGGATATTATTATAAAATCTCTGGCCCTTAAGCAAGCACCCTATACTTCAGCAACATCATCCTCACATGAGGATATTGAATCAATTGATTCAATTCTTTTAAATGCCCGGTTTTTTTTGCATATCAAATTACAATTTAATTTGATAACCTCTTCAGCATAAAAGGCAATATTTGTTTAATATTTACGACGTTATTGTAGGCCAGAAATTAAATGAAACCAAATTAGAGATAAAAATACAATAACAACAATATAATTATTTAATTTTTTTTGTTGTAATTATTACAATGTTCATATTATTAAACAACAAAAACAAAAAGATCTTAAATTACCGCCCTTTTGAATTGGTTTGGTAATGGGCCAATAAAATAAATTTTTTTTGTAAAGCGTTGTTAGTCGACCGTCAGCTCGTGGCTGTTTTGTCAATATCAAAACGTTGATTTTTCGGTTTTTTTTCAATGTTTTTTTTTTATTGAACTGAATGTCTACCAGATTTAAATGGGAGCGTAAGACAATTTTTTTAGTCTTTTTTGGAGTGTGTGAAGTTGTATTCAGAAAAAAAAAGTATCTTTTGTTTGCCCTTTTTGTAAAGCATTTAATGATGTTGAACAAATTGTTGTTTACGTCAACAGATCAATTATTTGAACAAAATGACAACAACAGCAGCAACAACAGTAACTAAAATGTATGTGTAAATATTTGTAACATTTTGTTTTTAGTATTGTCTTTTTTATTTTGTATTTCAATTGATTATTTATTTAAATTTCGTTTTTTATAAGTTTTTATTTTTTGAATTTTTATTTCTATTGATTAAAGATTTCTTGTCAGTTTTTCTGTTCTTTCTTCTGATTGTTTTCGAAAGCAATTTTGTTCAGCCTAGTTTTTTTTCTTGGTGTGTTTTAATCAAGATAAAGATAAGAAATGATAATTTTCAAGAATTTATTTTCCCATTTTAATTTGAAAGAACAAACCCTGCTTTTAAACCTGCCTTCCTGCCTGCCTGCCTTTCAATAAATTTGTTTTCCATTTCGATAAATTTCAAACTGGTTGTCTTTAAAAGTATTTTAAATTTTTTAAGAATAAAAATTAATAAAAAAGAGAAAAATTCATTCTAATCTTAGAAATGGAAAAATTATCAGAAATTTAATTAATTGACAGAAAATAAATTTGACACCCAAATGTAAATGAAACGAAATGAAAATTATGAAGTGAAATGAAAAGAATTAAAAAAACAAGACTGTGTTTAACTAAATTAGAAAAATTAGAAAACTTTATAATTTCCCTGAAGACTAAATATTTCCTTTGTAGAAACTCCAAAACCAGAAATACTCAGCTTCTAGAATGATAATTACCAGTCTAGGGATTTCATGTTTTAGCAATTGAACAAATTTCCGCCTTTAACTTATTGATATAAAGGCACTTAAGATTTACGCACTTAAGAATCTCTAGTGCGGCGATTTTATCGATACAGCACTTAATTGGCCATTAACAACCCGATTAACGGATTTCGGTCTGCCGCAACACATCCTTCCAGGCGCCTCTGCTTCTTGCGCTCCTACGCCAGTTGGTCACACCAATCGATGACAGAGCTATCTCGATTTGGTCCTTCCAACGGATACAAGGTCGTCCCATTTGCCGAATTCCGCAGGTCCCCGCATCAAATACCCGTCTCGCTAGAGCATCCTTCTCCATACGAACAACATAGCCGTGCCAGCGCAGCCGCTGCATATTAATATGCTGCACGACGTCTATGAAGTCGCCTTGGTCTAGTAGGTAGTGTGTTTGTTTATTAAACGAAAAGCCAGGGTTCGAGCCCCAGGCCAGACATCAAAATAAAAGACAAAAAGTATTTTTTTCGGCGACTTCCTCTCAGTAGATTTCTGGCAAAAACTCTGGTAGTAAATAAAATTGCCATGAAAAGTTTCTCAAAAATCTGTCGTTCGCAGTCGACTTTAAACTGTAGGTCCCGCCACTCATGTATAAAATTAGCACACACAACATAATTGCTGTGAGAAACTATGTCGTAATCCTGACTGAAAGGTTGTAATGACCAATTATGTACGTACAACGTCTATGTCGTTGAGGAGCTCATACAGCTCACTGTTGGATCGGATGTGAAAATCATCGCCATCTCGCACTGGACCGGAGATCTTACGTAGGACTTTTCTCTCGAATACTATCAAGGATGCAGCATCAGTGCTCGATCTCGCACTGGACCGAAGATCTTACGGAGAATTTTTCTTTCGAATATTCTCAAGGCTGCTGCATCGGTACTTAATAGGGTCCATTCCTCTGTGCCATAAGGAAGCACGGGTAGGATGAGCGTCTTGTAGAGTGTTAGTTTTGTCGTACGAGAGATGTCTCTGCCTATTGAAACCATAGTAGCAAGAGTGATTCTGCGCTTGATCTCCGGACTAACATCATTTTTGGTGGTAACGGCGGAGCCAGGATAAGTAAATCCATTGACTGTATCAAAAGTATAGTTATGGGCCGTAATCTGAGATCCAATACGCCGCATATCGCTACTTGTCGATAACATATACTTTGTTTTGCCCTAATTTACTGCCAGATCCATCTTAGTATTTTTATTGTTATCGGTACAGCACTTATTTTAAAACCCACCGAATTACGAGCTATTTTTTTTTTTGTTTGTGTCTTGGATTTTAATATTCGTATTTATGTGACGCACGCCAATCTGTATATTGACTTCATCTATTTATAAAAGAGCTTGACTACTGTGTAATCGTCTTGTCATCTAAAACCCATTTCCATGGTTACATGCTAATTTATATCACATGTTTACCAATTTAAACTGCTTTACAGCATTACATCGAAGTAAATCGTGTGCCGTTTCATTTATTTGCTTAAGTTTTGAGCTTGAATTAAGGAAAGAAACATCTTGTGGAAATGCTTATAATAAAATGTTGTATTTTGTTAAATTGATTAATTAATATAACGTCTGTTAATTTTATCTATTAACAGATCACTAATTAGTACATTGTTAATGAGAATCAATAGAGATGTTGTTCGACAAAATTGTTACAAATTAACTATGTGAGCCTAAAACTAAAAAAGCAAAATAAAAAATATTCTCAGAAAGCGTATATTTTCATAAGAGTTCAAATAAAAATGAACGTGAGGTGCCTTTTGGACACCCAGCCAGACTTAAAAATATAAAAAAATCATTTTAAATTCAAGTTATAAAAATTATTCTGTATCTTCAAAAATACGATGAAAGAATTAGACCTCGGTTAACGGATTACCGCCATCATTTACAATGAAATACTTGTCCATAAAAATTATCTTTTAATAGATACATATCATACATATATAATTGGCCATTACAACCCTTCACTCAGGATTATGACGTAGCTTCTCACACCACTAATGTTGTGTGTCCCGCCACTCATGTAAAAAATTACTACACACAACATAGGTTAGGTTAGGTCGGAGTGGTAGCTCTGATATCAAAAAACTCACTTGAGCACGCATAGCGGCCCGTTGTGATGCCACGAGGTGAACGCAGTACCTGTACTGACCAAGTTCCATAAAAAAAAATAATCAGGAAAGAGGAAGAAGTTGGTCAGCGCAAGGGCTGCACATTAAAAGCACGACTACCCCACACTGAAAAACCAGCTAGAAATTTTGATAAACGAAGCTATATTCTTGACATCAATAGATGATAGCTCTGTCAAGCTCTCACAAGAAATGGAGAGCCAAATAAACTATATCTGCACCCGCAGGAGATGGACACTGACAAAGAAAGTGGATAACAGTCTCCTCTTCCTCAGCGGATCTGCACCCACGGCAGATGTCGTTAAATGGGAGCCGCATCCTTTCCGTGTGTCTACCCATAACACAATGACCTGTAAGCATGGCCACTGTGATTGAGATGATGCCACGACCAAGTCCAAGTAACTGGTTGGTATGCCTTTTATCCATCAGGGGCCAAGTGAGTCTAGAAGTGGAGCAGGACTACTCATTGACCCATAATAGGTTGGCGTCTAGAAATAATTTCCGCGTAATGGCCAGCTTGACCGAGGCAAGTGGCATGCCCAAGTCTACTAAAGAGGATTCCGGAAGGAGTGCACCTGCCCTGGCGAACTCATCGGCCCTGCAGTTCCCCGGAATGTCACTGTGCCCGGGGACCCAGACCAGTGAGACACTAAAGCGCTCAGAAAGTAGGTCAAGACAGCCACGACATTCCCTAACGATCCTGGAGTTATTCACCATATCCGATAGAGAACTTATGGCAACACACGACATAAGTGGTGTGAGAAGCTAAGTCGTAACCCTAACTAAAGGGTTGTAATAGCCTTATAACTTTTCGGTGAGGGTATCGACAATACAAGCAGCGACAAGGATCGGCTAAGATGCAAATATTATCAGATGGTATATGGCCGTACTTTATGATAGCCAGTCGGCTAACACAGCTCTGAATTCTTACGAGATGAGCTCCAAGACGATGTATAGTTGGCGTTCGTATCTTAATGAGAGGTGGCGGAATAATATAATGTGTCATAAGGGTGCAGGACACAGTGGTATACCCGCTAACTATAGATACGCTTTACAAATGATTTTTGCCGCAAAATTGATGCGTAGAAGGAGGAGACTGTTCTTCGCCTATTGGGTATATGCCCAACACTATGCTGGCGTAGGAAAAGGCATATTTGGTGTCCACTACATGGCAGATTGTAGGCTTGCCAGGAATTGAAATGGGCAGTCTGTACGGCTTCATGGGAAGCTCCGCATAACTTTGGTATAGGGAAATGGAAAACTGTGGTATCACAATGGCCTTCATGAGTAAGTAAGATTCTATGCAATTTCCTTTTAGGTAGACAGCCTTCTGTAGATAAGTGCGCAGTATAAAAAGGTCTGATATGCAACTAAAAAAAATGCATTCTATAGGGTCATATGATCAATACCTTGATTCCAAATATTTGTTATCTTTTTGGGAATAATTTAAAATTTTTTCTTTTATTTTATTTCGATCGATTTATTTTAAATCTTTAAAGTCGTTACCATATTTCTTAGTTCTCAGCAAATTTAGAATTCGTTTTTATTTTTAAAGAAATAAAATTCAATGTTTTTGAAAATGTTCCCATACCTTTAAGATTGCCATCTACAATTACTATATTTGGATAATGAATGTTTACATGGTGCCTGTGTTACATTAATTCTATGCTTTCTACCTTGATTTCTATTCGTTTTTTTTCATGTTTTTTTTTTTTAAATTTGCAATCATTTTGAATTGCTAACATTGGAATTGCTAGCATGGAATAGAATTTTATTTCTCATCTTCTCAAGAACCAAATGACATTTAAACATATTTGTTAACGTTTAACTAAATGGTATCACAGATGAATCGATTCTCTTCAATACCAATTGTCTATGCGATCATGATGATGCGAGCGATCGATATTGACGATGGACATGAACTGAGTGAGTCTAAATAGCGTTGGTTTGAGTGAAATCCTTATGTCTTGGAAAACGTTAAAACATCAATACATTATGGTTTGGAATTAAATAGATTTCGAATGCTTTATGCAATCATTCAACTATTTTCAGCTATAAAATATGCCCACTTATGAGAAACAATGGAGAGGAGGCGCAAAAAGGGGGAAGTATAAGAGAAGCACAAGGAAAACCATCACGATCTTTACAAGAATGAAAAAGCCAAAAACACTGAGGAAAATTTATATATTTTGTTTGCCTCGTTTATTGGTTTTATTTTTAATTTTCCATTTTGAGATTGATTTTTTTCAGTGTATTTTTAAATTTTTTTTCTCCGGTTTTACAAATGACATGAACATAAAATGTATTCTTTATATCAATATGTTGGTACTTGATCACTTGATGTTGATGTTAATGTTGTTGTTGTTGTTGTTGTTTTTCAAGTGAGATCATTCGCAATGTTCACAAGGTTTTTTCCTCGTAAAGACTGCCTGCAATTTTTTTCCCCTTCTTTCTTCTAAACAAGAGTTTATAAGAAGTGGAAGGAAGAAGCATAAATTCACAAAAAAAAAAACCTTCAAGTAGATGGAAAGCAGACAAGTTCTTTTAAGTGTACTTAGAGGTACATTGTGTCTGTCTGTCTGTCTGCTTTGTTGTTTTATATATGAGTGCCATACGAGTATTTATCGGCAACATTCCCAAACATATCGTTTAAATTTTATTTGTACTTCTCAATATGTTTTGACTTTGTTTGGCATTCATAATGACATTAAACAGCAACAACATCAAGTCCTGAACAACAACAGTAACAAAGAGAATGGGAATTACAAAAATGCATGTTCTTCCTTTAGTTTTGCTTTTAAGTACGACATTCTTCTAGGAAAGGTATGGATTCGGTTTTCCGTTTTTTTTGCAATTTTCTTTGTAACATTAGAAATAAAGGGGGATTTTATTCTTCTAAAAGGAATTCTTTTTAAAGGGCTACCCAATAAAACTCGTAAAAATATTTCGGTTAAACAGCAATTTTTGCAGTCTGTTCTACAATATTGGGTTTATATGGCTTGAGCGGTGCTATTAGGTTGAACAGCATTTCTTCAAATCCAAGTATTCCAGGTTTGAAGATAAACTTAATCTTGGACGTTTCGAATTTTAAAAAATTAAGAAATTTTATTCATCCTTCAAATAATTTTCCAATTCCAAAAGCTTCCTGATACCGCATCAACACTGAAAATATTAGGAGATATCAAACCTAGCTTGTGGCTTGCCTCAATGTAGTTCCAAGCGTTACATGATTTGGAAATATAAATACGGTTTGTGATCTCAAGAGTATATGAACTTTAAAGAAATTATATGCCTTAACATCAGAGGATGTTTAACACTGTAATTCCTCCGCAGTCTTGAAAGGATGCTAATTTGATTGTTTTTTCTGAGAGGAATTCGTCAGATATCTCAAATTTTCCTTCATTCTGGCCAACAAATCAGGCTTAATTTAACCAATGACATGAGGGTGTTTTAACTTTGATGACTGCTGTGATTTGCGACTCACATGTATACATCTGCGACTTCATAAAACCCCACAAGCAAAGCTTAAAGCAGCGCTATACTCTTGATAGCACATATCGTTGGTGTCCACATCATCCTATTTAAGATAAAAGATATTGGAATCATCGATTTATAGTGCACGCCATTGATAGTGATAACTTGGCCAGACCGGCGTCATCAGTCCAGCCCAAAATCCGCACTAAACCATGACGTTTTCATTCATTTGGGCGCTTTTGATTTCATTTGGATTGGTATCATCTCAAATTCAACAATTTTTTATATTCACGCGCCCATTGAAACAGAGGTGGTTTTCAACAAAGAGGATGATTATTTGATTCTCCTGCACACTATCGCGGGCAGTAGCGATGTTTACGGCAGATCGTATGTTTAGACGACCAACCATACTTCGATCGTTTATTGAGACAATGTTGCTATCGACAGGACGATTATGGCAATTGTAAAATGGATAAAGCCCGTGATAGGTTGCCCAAACAGAACAATCATGCATGTGTTGATGTATCCTTTCATGGTGATCTGGCAAAACAGACTGAATAAATGACGACTAATTTGACAGATCAGCCTTGGCGTTAGGTCTAATAAATCAACGCACTACCTACTAGACTATGACGACTACCTCAGTTCAGACATCTTCAACAAAACGACAGTATTTCTCCGGCGATTTCCTCTTAGCAGATCTCTGGCAAAAAGTCTGAGAGTAAATAAAATTAATGTGAATAGTTCCTTAAAAAATCTGTCATTCAAAGTCAGTTTTAAACTGAAGGTCCCGTTGCGCATGTATACCATTAACACACACAACATAAGTGGTATGAGAAACTAGGTTGTAACCCTGATTGAAGGATTGTAATGACCAACTATATATGTATGATGTATGTATGTATGTATGTATGTATGTACGTACGTATGTATGTATGTTTGTACGTACGTATGTATGTATGTACGTACGTATGTATATATGTACTTATATATGTATGTATGATGACGAATATTGCTTCAACAAGATGATCGTTTTCAACTGCCAAATATCTGAAGCCCCTTTTCGCAGAACCACAATAATGAATTCATTTTGATCTCACTTTGTATACAAAAAGGAGTGATTCTAGGAGAGCAGAAAAGTGTGTCCTTAAAGTTTTGAGAGCATAATTAATGAAAAAACTTTTTATCTCAATTAGTGGACCAGTACCACGTTTAGAAGTCGCCGTAGTCTAGTAGGTAGTGTGTTGGCCTATTAGACGTAAGGCCACGGTTCAAATCCCAGGTCAGACATCAAAATGAAAATTTGAAAAAATATTTCTTCGGTGACTGCCTCTCAGCAGATTTCTGGCAAAAACTCTAAAATAAAATTGCCATGAAAAGTTTTTAAAAAATCCGTTGTTCGGAGTCGACTTTAAACTGTAGGTCCTGCCACTCATGCATAAAATTAATGCACACAACATAAGTGGTGTGAGAAGCTAGGTCGTAATCCTGACTGAAGGATTGTAATGACCAACTATGTAAGTATGTATGTACGTATGTCTGTATGTATATATGTAGGAGGGTATGTATGTAAGGAAGCCCCTGTATGCAGAACCACAATAATGAATTCATTTCGATCTCACATTGTATACCAAAGGACTGATTATAAGAGATCAGAACAGATATGTACTTAAAGTTTTTAGTGCATAATTATTGGAAAAAAAGTTTTTAGATGAATTAGTGGACCAGTACCACGTTTAGAATTGTTCGATTAGGTACAGAATTAATTCCAAATTATAAAAATAATTTGATAAGGATTTCAATTCCATAGAGGATAAATTTTTTGCAATCTTAACATATTTGCCTATTGGGTCATCTCCAGCCATGTGCAGTATAATGAGACATGGCATACAAGTAATGATCTCATCTTCCTTTAACAGCCATCAATCTAACCATTCGTTCGTTTCTTTTAATTCAAGTCTGTCTGTCTATGGTCATCGTTTAATATTGTCATTGAAATAGTTGACTGATCATCTCTCTCTTGTCCTCTCTTTTTTTTTTCTGGATTGTAATACAATGTAAGTTGCTGTTACAGCGTAGCAGGAAAACTATTTCAACAAGCAATAACAACAAAACCCCAGCATAACAATGTCGTTTTTTTTTTCATAAAAATTACCATAATTTTGGTTCAGTTTTAATTTAAAAATATTCGTAGAATTTATGTTTAATTTCCATTGCATTTCATTTGCATTTGCATTCGTATGTATGTACAGTTCATACAATAATGCCGCAACATGGTGTATGTGTCTGTGTGTTAGAGTGAATGAATAATTTTGGTTTTCGTTATGATTTGTTTTGATTTCAGTTGATTTGATTTGAATTGTTTGCATAAATAGTTTTGATTTCATGGTTTTGGTGATTTAATATGCATTTTCCTCATTGTCACCGAGTAACTGAGTGAGTGACTGAGTAAGTGAGTTGAGTGAGTTGTGTTCAAAAATGTTTCCTTCTCCAGACAGAGATTAGAAAAGTCACCGTAACATTTCAAGCAGAGATAATTCCACATGGCATTTTGTATTGTCTGTCTTGAGCATTGGAAATCAATCATTTGATGGAAAAAGCTTGTGGATAATAATTCAATAAAAAAAGCCATAATTTTTTTTTAAGTAAATACACAACAGACACAACAATAATGTGCTTATTATTGTTGTTAATTAGATTTGATTACATGACAACAACAGCAACAAAGTCAACAACAACGACAACAACATGCAGTAATAAATGCAAGGCATTTGGAGTGCATTTTTCAAAACCCTGTCGTTGCCATGGCAAAATGTTTCAATAATTATTACAATTGATCTGTTTCGTTACCAATATATCACTGGAGGCTGTATCGATTTGTGTCTATCTATCTATCTGTTTGTCTATCTATTTATTGGCCTATGGATTTATGTGTATGCCTCTGCATGCCATGTTATGTTATGTGTGTTATGCTCGCTGTTTTTACTGGCAACAATTTGATGCTGCTGTGATTTATGTGAAATTGAAATTGTGGGAAAAATCATTGGAGACGTCGATGTGTCTTTCAAAGCCATGAATTCGTTAACAAAAACAACAACAACAACGAAAAAAAGAAAAAGGGTTACATTACTTATAAATCGCTGCTCTTTTTATTTCAATTATTTGTTAGAAAAGTTGCAAACAAAACAAAAAAAAAACAATCAACAACGCTTCCAATAAATCTTGCAAGTAATCAAGTTCTCACTCCCATGCTTTAGATACACGCAACTAACTTTAATAGAAAAGTTCTAAATCAAGCAAAAGAAAAAAAGGATGACGATTTACTAAATGGGAAAATGTTTTAATTTCAAACTCTAAAAGGCCTGTTACATTGTCAATAACATTGTAATGACAAGCTGGCAGGACAAATTCAATATTTGAAATTTATTATAAAAGTCTTCATGGCATGGGAAAACATAATTTCAGAAATAATCCGATAGTAAAAAAGACTTAGAAACACAACATTTTTCTTTTCATATTGGCATGACTCATTATAAGGGAATGTATCATTGCAGTTATGCAACACTTGATCAATTCACACAATGCGCTGTATCCTTGTATTCATTGTATTGTTGTATGACTATACAACAGTGTATGCTTGTTGCTGATAATTTTCATGTAAAAATCCGATACAGTTTGACACATTTTTGTTCATATGTTTTTAAAAGTTGTGTTAAAAAAAAGTGTATTAAATACAACATACACGATACAAAGTCGTGTGAATTGGATTGTATTGTGAGAGTAATCCAATGGTGTAAAAATTGTCGGCTGACCAAACAATGATTGTTATACATATTCGGTATTCTCAATATAGGGTGGGTGATTTAAAAGTTTCAATTTAAAAAGGCCATAAAACAAAAACGCTTTGTGATTTCGCCAAATTTATTTTTTGTTCTAAAGTGCAATTGTTCCGGTTAGAAATGGAATATTATTTCATTCATATGGCTGCCGTGGCTGGCCTCACACTACCTTATTCGATAGCACTAATTTTCGAACTCTTTTTCGAGCATGTGGGGTCGTATATCGGCAATGGCATCACGAATGTTGCGCTTCAAATGTCTCTGGTTTGTCGTCATAATTTCTTAGATAATAGTTCTACAGTGTGAAATGGTAGCTTCTTGGTAGCCAACTGACATCACCACTTCGTCTAATTAAACGGCCATCAAACGTTTGATGCAATAAATCGATTGTGGCATGAGATGTGTGGCAAGTTGTATTTACTTCCTTACTTAATTGGCCATAACAACCCGACTTATGAATTTCGGCCTGCGCAACACATCCTTCCAGGCGCCTCTGCTTCTTACGCGCCTACGCCAGTTGGTCACACCAATCGATGGCAGGGCTTCCTCGATTTGGTCCTTCCAACGGATACAAGGTCGTCCTCTTCGCCGACTTCCGCAGATCCACGCGTCAAATACCCGTTCACATCAATACCGTGAAGAGCGGGTGCAAAAAATAGGTTATCACGGTGCGATAGGTGTCTCCATTGTACGTAATGATTGCGCCGTCCTTATTTTGAAAGAAATATGGCAGTCACTCGTAATAGCTGTAAGACCAAGTGTGGGTTTTCTAAGCCCTAAATACGGTAATTTTGCTTATTAAAATGAGCAAAATCGACATTATCGTGCAGTTTCTCGTAGGCCCATCTATCGAAGCGAAAACGAAGGAATTATTACATTCAGTGGAGATAATTTACTAAATTTTGTAACAGAATATAATGACGCTCGTTCAAATTTAAACCGATAGGTGGCCCACCCTATACATTCCAAATAGAAAATAAAAAATATTTCTTGAAGTTAAAATGTTTTCGTGTTTTTTTTCTTGTTTTTTTTTTGTACGGCTTACAAAACAAATTCAAATTCGATTTTCTTAAGATATTTTCCATCATTTTTATCTCCTATAAAAAGTTGTTATCTACAGCCCCATTACATTTTCCAGTTTAACTATACAAAACAACACTTCCCTATGCCGCCTTTTTTAATTCTACGATGCGATACGTTTAACTCTCTTTAATATTTCCTTATGCATGAAATTATGTGTGTATATGTATGTGTGTGTGAGCTAATCAATATCAAAAATTCAAATTAGGCGGCATTAATCACATAGACATAGAAAAGCGGAAAAATTATTCTACAAAAACAAAATTATAAACGAACTCTTTCACTCCCTCCTATACGATACTTACTTACTGCTATTGAGTGCCTCTATTCATAGAAAACTCCAGTAGATGTGTTTGGTGTTGTACATCAATTCATAACCAAGCGATGCTAAAGCCGTATTTAAATTTTTGAAATTGAAAATTCAAAATAATCGTAATAATGAGCTCAGATGTGTGTGCTCGTATGATGATGAGATAGGTTCACATAATATTTCTTCTCTTTTTTTCATTTTTTGATGAAAGAGCCGACATTAATTATTAATTAATTAAGCGAGAAATGTGTTGGTTATAGGCTGATAACGATGATGATGATGATGATGCATCCTATTTCAATGAAAATTTCTTGTTTACATTACAAAAAAAAAAAAAAAACATACAAACGGTATTTAAGAAGGGAAAATACCGCCATTGAAAGAAAGATTACAAACATTTACAAAATTATTGCCGAAATTCTTTAAAATCTGACAATATTTTGGAGAAAATAAAGAAGTTTTTACACTCTACATTGAAATTGAATTAATCTTGGATCGAAAATATTCTAACTTCTCTAAGCGAGAATATATAATGGGGTTCAGCTTTGTACCACACTGGGTATTACACTCGGGAGAAATATTGGAAAGCTTCGATTAATAGGCGAAATTCTTACTTCTTTAAGACGTAAACAATTTGCCGTTAATTCAAGAATGATTGCAAATTCGGCTACTTCCTCTCAGCAGATTCCTGACAAAAACTCTTTGCATAAAAGGTTTCTCAAAAGTCTATTGTTCGGATCAGCTTTTAAACTGTAGGTCCCACCATTCATGTATAAAATTAACACACACACAGTATAATTGGTGATAGAAGCTAGATCACAATCAGAGATCAGCAATGAATCGCTTTTTCGCTATTCATAAGTACTCATGAAATTTTGAGTATGAGTGAGTCAGCAGTATTGAAATCCAACTACTCTGATTCGTATTCACTACAACATTGATTTATAAGTACAAGTTGCAATGAGTATGAGTACAACGTGGACATCAAAGTCGAGTGATTCGAATCATTCGTCAAAATTTACACACTTAGTTGTTGTTGCACACTACCTTCTTGTGAGTATTGTAGTGTTCGTACGCGAATCATACTTATTTTGTGATTCGTGTATACGATGAGTCATGGAGAGTCGAAATCAGTAATATCATGCGTATTGTTAAGTATGAGTACCATGAGTATTTCAAACATTGAATATGAGTAGTATGAGTATGACATTAAAATAAGTATGAATGCGTATAAGTATCAGAAATTATAAGTATGATTCCAATCTACACATCGTTTTGAATACTCATTGCTGACCTCTGATTAGCATCAAATTTTTAATTAACAGTCGTATTCATTATATAAAAAGTATCAGACGTGTCTTGCGGCTAGTTTGAGGAGATGAATTTTGTATACTGTAAGCTCAGTTACAAATGGGAACAGAAAGGCAACATCTTCTCCTAACATTTAAAACGGCTATTCTTGCTGTATTACATGATATACTACTCTGATGTAAATATATTTTGCTATACGAGTATATGTAGATGATTTAATATTGAATTATAGAAGAAACATTTACAGTTTTGTCAAACTGAGGACTCATAGATGAGGCTTACTTGTTGGATAATACAAACAAAATTTGTCGAATTTTGGACGATACGATTCGAATCTACTCATCGTTTTGAATACTCATTGCTCATTGCGATCCTGACTAAAGAGTTGTAATGATCAATTATGTATGTATGCATGATACCAAGTTGGTATTCTGGTAAGTCGCCGTCATCACATCAGAATCTACACATTAGGCTCGCAGCATATACTATCCTTAACAAGTGTACACAATTTTCCGTCTGTTACTATTCTCAAGCCACGGAGTCTGATGCAAGACTCCAAAGGCCCTTCCCAGCCGATTTAGCTTCCCTATAGGTTGTCATATTAATTTCGGTTCAACTTTATTTTATTATATCCGTCCTGTGTAAATCTTACATCAGCGCACATGCTAGTAGGAGAAGACCTACGTTCCCTAACCCTAGGATGCATAGAGGAGTTTTGCGGTGTCATGCATACATTTCAGCACACTTAGTCTGAAACCAAATCGAAGGGTCTCCAAATCTCTATATTGGCTAAGTGTTGATAATTCACACCATTCCTCTACCGGTATAATGAAGTCTACGACGGCAAGTTCACTGTGCGAAGGTAAACATATGAAACGACCACATTGGAAAAATTGTCTTTCTTATCATTGAAGACCCTTGTCAGATTGACGGAGCTATCGTCCATTGATGTCAAGGATATAGCCTCAATTATCAAGCTTTCTGGCTGGTTTTCCAGCGTGGTGTAGTCGTGCTTTAAAATGTGCTGCCCTTGCGCTGACCAACTTCTCTCTCCTTGGTTCGGAGGAACTTGGTCAGTACAAAGACTGCGTTCACCTGTAGCGTCACAACGGGCCGCTATGCGTGCTCAAGTGAGCTTTTGGTATGAAAGCTACCACACTAATCTAACCCAACCTATCATTGAAGAGTCTTTGGCCTTGAATGGGGCCTATCAAGAAATATTTAATATCTTGGACGTGTCAATAAAGCGTTACCCAAGTAGTCCAACTTCGTTTGGCCTTTGCATAAATACGTAACCATTACATACATACATACATACATAATTGGCCATTACAACCCTTCAGTCAGGATTACGGCCTAGCTTCTCACAACACTCATGTTGTGTGCGTTAATTTTATACGTGAGTGGCGGGACCTACAGTTTAACGTGGACTCCGAACGACCGAATTTTGAGAAACTTTTTCATGGCAGTTTATTTTACTCTCAGAGTTTTTGCCAGAAATCTGCTGAGAGGAAGTCGCCGAAGAAATATTTTTTTTCATATTTCATATTTTTGATGTCTGACCTGGGATACGAACCCGGGCTTTACGAATAGTAAGCCAACACACTACCTACTACACCACGGTAACCATTATTCTTATTAATCCATGCGAGTGCGTTTTGTATACTATAATCCTACCAATTAATTTTGGAATATTACTTGGGTCAGAAGTGGATCATGACTTTTTAAAAATCCTACTCAAAACAGCTATTTCGGCGCATACCTTTCCAGCAACTTATAAATTTAATCACAAGCCTATGCCTTTAAAGTTTAAACACACAAAACTGATTGTAAATTTGATTTTCTTTTTATGGTTGAAATATTCATTCGTAAACTCAATCAAAAATATCAATACATACATACACAGGTAATTATTGTATCACTAGCATCGCTAGTATTGAAACAATCAGCCAGGCAACCAAATACCAATCATCTACCATCTCCTATACACAGCTATAGCCAGCCGGTGTTTGGGTTTGCCCATCATAAACTACTGACGCGCCTCTCAACGTACATTTTCAAGTGATAAATACAGAGCGAGAGAGAGGTGATCATTTTTAATATTTTTTTTCTTTCTTTCATTTCGGTATCAGATTTTATTGATTAGCGTTGCAAATTTGAAATTTGAATTTCAAATATTTTCCTCTTCTTTTTTCTCTTCTGTGTTTTGATGCCGTAGGCAGCGGTCGTAAATGAAATTTTGGTTGAACATTTGAAGAGCACGTTTAGTAGTTTTATGACGTTTTGACAGAAATTTGTGTATTTCTAATGAAACGTAAATTGTGATGTGTTTGTTATCACTTTTCAAAAGTACTCAAATGATAAAAAAAACAAATTTTAAATGAATTTTGATTTTCCAAAAAATCAAAAAAAAACTGGGCATAAATGCATGACCAATACAACCTGTTCGGCAAATGTTTAACTGAGCATATCGCCCTTTTTCGTTTAATGTGGATACAAATTTTTGATGTTGTGTAAATGGACAATATGTTAACGCTTAATAAAGGCCGCTGAAGTTTTAAAAAAAATTTAATTTTTTTGAAAAATTTAGAAAAATAATCTTGAACAAAATCAAGATAAAATCAAATCAAGTCCAATAAAATTTGTGTATTAACCACGTAAATGATTTTTTTTTTGAGTTCCCAAGCCAGCCAGGCAATAGAGAACACTCAAAGACAACTTCTTTCAATTCCTAATGGGGCATGGTGATTGCATTGTATTGGGCGTAGCAGCATGATTTTTTCAATGCCCTAATGATGACGAAACTGCTCTCCAGATCAATACTGAAGAAATGGAAATGGAATACCAGATCGAAGAGTTTGTAATGGTCGCTAATGCTGCAAGTTAAGGGAACTTTTAAGTCTTTAAATAAGTACAAACGACTTTTAACCTCCTTAATAAGGTAACACACTACACAAAAAAAAATTACTTACTTACTTACTTAATTGGCCATAACAAGCCGATTAACGGATTTCGGCCTGCCGAAACACATCCTTCCAGGCGCCTCTGCTTCTTGCGCACTTACGCCAGTTAGTCACACCAATCGAATCGATGACAGAGCTTCCTCGATTTGGTCCTTCCAACGAATACAAGGTCGTTCTCTTCGCCGACTTCCGCAGATCATCGTATCAAATACCCGTCTCGCCGGAGCATCCTCCTCCATTCTAACAACGTGGCCAAGCCAGCGCAGCCGCTGGATGCTAATATGCTGCACAACGTCTATGTCGTTGAGGAGCTCATATAGGTCACTGTTGGATCGGATGCGGAAATCATCGCCATCTCATACTGGACCGAAGATCTTAGGCAGTAATTTTCTCTCGAATACTCTCAAGGCTGCTGCATCGGTGCTTAATAGGGTCAATGCCTCTGCGCCGTAAAGAAACACGGTTAGGATGAGCGTCTTGTAGAGTATTAATTTTGTATTACGAGAGAGGCCTTTGCTACTCAATTGCCTATTAAGACCATAGCAGCACTGGTTGGTAAGAGTGATCCTGCGCTTGATCTCCAGACTGACATCATTTTTGGTTGTAACGGCGGAGCCAAGATAAATAAATTCCTTGACCGTAGCAAAAGTATAGTTATCGGCCGTAATCTGAGAATCAATACGCCAAACGTCTCTACTTGTCGATAACATATACTTTGTTTTGCCCTCATGTAATCCGTCCATCCACTTTAAACTGTAGGTCCCGCCACACATGTATAAAAATTAACACACACACAACATAAGTGGTGGGAGAAGCTAGGTCGTAATCGTGACTGAAGGGCTGTAATGGCCAATTATGTTCCCCAATCCCCCAATTAACTTTCATTAAAACATCGACTCCGATAAAAATTAGTCAAACAGTGTTTAGTACTAATGAGAGAGCCACTTAAAATATTTTTCTTTTGACAAATTTGGTTTGCCACACTACAAATTACACGCCTTTAAAGTTAAATTTTTCTCACTGAATTAATATTCGAAGAACATAAGGAATGGTGTTCCCACACCCCCCATTTACACTGTGTTCTTAATTTACCACAATTAATCAAATGCTCCAACGTAATCGCTTAACAATTAATTCTACGCTCGTATTGTTTTTGGGAAAACGAAGAAAAAAAATTAAAAATGTTTGTAGAAATACAACAACAACAACAACGGGATTAATTTGTTGTAAAAAAAAATCTCTGACCTCGATAAATAAAAGCATATTGGAACACTGAAAAATAAAGATATGGAGGCAATGAAAAACAAATTAAACATATTGGTGTGGGTATTAAGGATATTCATGGAAAAACGTAAGGATTCTAATAGTCCGAATACCTTTTGTACAAGGCCTTTTGTGGGATTCCATTCATTCATTTCATTCTCTCTCTTTGCTTTGAGAATGTCTAAGCAGGTTACAACAAAGCTTTAATTTTGCTTTAATTTTTCAATTGAAAAAACTTCTTGAGTACGTTCCAATTCGTTCGATAGGTTATGCGGTGCTTTTACCAGGGATAAAGGCCTCTCAAATCAGTTCAAGTACTTCAAGGATGATAAGTTGGAGGCCATACTCCATAAAAATTCTTGTCAAACTTAGAAAGAACTTCAAAAACAATTTGAAGCCACTCAAACAGCAGTTCTAAAACATTTACAAGCAGCAGTAAAATTTCGTTGTACGAGCGTGAAAATCGAAAGAAACGCTAGAAAAAGAACAAATTTTTGTATCAAATCAGTACAGCTATGGGGTATCGTCATGAAAATGGTATAATACGCCTCCCATATACAATGAGCCCTTGAAATCGGGCAAGGTGATCACAGAAGATATGTACCCGTCGCAGTAAGACCATTTAGAAAATTGTGTTGGGAAGTTTTAGTTCATGTGCCTTAATGTTCAACTCTGGTGGAGTTTGATTCAGTTTTATTAATAAAGTTTTTCCAACTAAGCAGCTGATTGGTGCGCTATAGCAGCCTATAATCTAATAGAGCCACAATGCAGCATTGCTTAGGAATACTACATCCACAAAGAAAATATATCGTGTTGTTGTATTGCTCATTGTTTTACTCTTTCCAAAGAAGTGGCGCTACCTGCCCTTCCTAGAATGTTCATTGCTTATGTCTGAGAAATCAATGGCTTCCGTATTTTAAAATCCTTGTATTTCAATATCTTCCTTACATGTATGGTAAGTGGGTCCATTGAATACTCAGGCTCCACACCTGTTCAATTTTTGATTTCTAACCCTGTAATCCTTTTTTTCAAGTTATTATTGCGGAGTTGGGTTTCATTGTCATTTCAGAAGTAGTGCGGTTTATTCTTGGATATGCAGTAAGGTCGGTAACGCATATACTTTTGGGCTTCTTCCCTTCGCTTCCCATTCTGCCTTCCTAATTCCGCTCCTTTTTCCTATCCCCTCTTTTTATCCTTCCTTCTTAAGGACGTTATGTAAAATGGGTCAAATCGACATCCGGGTACTGTACTTGTCTAAAGTACACGTCCTCTAACCTAACCTAACCTTGGGCTTCCTGTACTGAATTTTTAGAGAAGACTAGTTAAGGTCTTATGACAATTCCACTGGTGTGCTTGACATTGTTCATAAAGTCATGGCTACTGTGGGATGCAAGCAGCATGATCCATTATTCTCAGTTAAATGATGTTTACAATCTTTTATCCGGATTACAACCGAGCTTCTCACACCACCCATGTTGTGTACATTAATTTTATCCATAAGTGGTGCCATCTAAAGTTTAAAATCTTATAATCCGAATTACAGATTGTTGTGAAAAACTTTTGATGGCAGTTTTCTTTCCTCTCAGATTTTTTTCCAGAAAACTTCTGGGAAAACTTCGCCGAAGGAAAATGTCTTTGTATTTCGCTTGCTTCTAATAAAACAACACACTACTTACTAGACTAGGTCTACTATATTACTCCATTTCATTGGCCTATAGACTACCTTCAAAAGGCTAAAACAGTCAATGAAAAAATTATCGGGTGGGCCATCTATTGGTTTAAATTTGAGCCATCGGTCATTTCTTATCTGACAATACTTATGTCATTCTATTCTGCTACAAAATTCATTAGATTATCTCCACTGAATGTAATAATTCCTTCGTTTTCGCTTCGCTAGATGGGCCTACGAGAAACTGTACGATCTTTTCGGATTAAGCTCATTTTCATCTTGGTGGATTGCCGTATTTGGGGCTCAGAAAACCCACACGTGGTCTTACAGCCACTACGAGTGACTGTTTGGTGCGGCTTTCGGACCAGAGGCATCATTGGCCCATATTTCTTTGAAAATGGGGATGGAGCAGCCATTAAGTAAACCGTTTTTTTGCACCCATTCTTCATGTTATTGATGTGAACGATATTTGGTTTCAACAGGATGGTGCAACTTGCCACAAATCTCATGCCACAATCGATTAATTGCGTCAAACGTTTGATGGCCCTTTAATTAGCCGAAATGATGATGTCAATTTTCCACCAAGAAGCTGCGATTTGACTCTGTTGAACTATTTTCTACAGGCCGTCGTTAAAGAAAGGTGTTATGTCGACAAACCAGAGACAATTGGGCATTTGAAGACCAATTGGGCTCGTATTAGCTCGAAAAACTGCACGAAAATTGGTGCGATCGAATGAGGTAGTATGAGGCCTCGGCAGCTAAATGAATGAAATAAAATTTGATTTCTAACCGGAACAATTGTACTTCACAACAAAGAAACAAATTTGGCAAAATTTCAAAGCGTTTTTGTTTTATTGCCTTTTTAAATTTAAACTTTTAAATGGTCCACCCTTTACAAATTAAATTTATTGAATCAACACAATTGCGAATTATATTCTAATTACATACGAGCTGAGTAACTTCGACCATATGCTCGGTATAGTGCCACAGACTAGAGTCTCTGATTGGAATCGAAACCCACGACCCTCACGCTAATAGTCTAGCACTGTACCCACTAGACTACCAGGGTACTGTTTATTAAATCAAACTAATGAGAATGATGTAAAGCCTTTACTTCAAAAATCCCACGAATTAGATTATTTGTTTTTCACTCTTTTGCTTTATTCTCCGGTTTTGGTTTCCAACCTGAAGAAAATCCTCGTCATAACGAAACTGGACTTCAACTTTAAATTCTTTTCACAAACAAATATATTTTGATGACCTTGACAAATCTTAATTTAGGGAAAAAGTAAAACACTAAGAAAAGAATGAAGTTTCCTAAGAAATAAAACAATTTTTTAAACCAAAAACCTAAGTTTTATACAAACATTCACATGCTTATACGCTCGCTGTACACAAGCATTTTACTTTTATTACTTTCTCACTCGGGCTTTACTGGCAGAAATAATCGTGGCATAAATTTATCTTAAATTACATGTTTGTTTAAGCTTACGTTATTAAATTATTTACAACATTACTATGCCATAAAATAGTAATAAATTATTATTAAAAATAAAAACGTATAAAAACTTCACAAATCCCTCTATAATTTCCCACACAATTATTTCGATAACTAAGAAAACAGATTTCGTAAATAGTAAAATTGCCATGATAAAGTCCTTCTTTTTTATTTATTTTTTGTAAATATTTTAACAAAAACAAAAAAAGCTTTTACTACCCAGAAATATATGTGTATGTATACGAGTTGGCAAAAATATTTTTTGCCTAAAAACCCAAATACCAAAAATAATTCATCTTCATCAACTCAACTGAACTCAACATCACATCATTATCATCAGCAGCATCTTCACAAATGTGTTCATCATTCATGAATTCAATGAAACCAAAAACAAAACAAAAAACCAAAAAAACGGAGTAAAACTTACAACTCAATCTCATGGTAAAACTAAAAATATTTTCAGTACAAAAAATTAATAATAAAGACGACGATTTATTTATTTATTCGTGTTGGTAACATTTTCTGTTTTTCACTTCACTTTACTACACTTTTTTCTTGTTGCCTGCTGCCTCTACTGATCCTCTGTACTTTAGGCAGCAACAAGAAAAAAAAAACGCAAAAAACTAAGCCCGCTTTAAATAAATTTTTAACTTAAAATCCAGCTTATAAAAGCAGAGCACACACATAGGCAGACAGACAGACAGGCAGACAGACAGACTGACAACATAGACACTGTTATACTGGTTGTTTTTTTACTGTTATACTGTCATACAGGCGCACATTAATTTTGGCCATGAATTTAAGATTTGTTTAATGCCTCTAAAAGTACCCATCAGAGTACAGTGGATAAAAGGGGCCATGCATGCAGACCCATAAAATGAAAATAAATCGTGAGAATTTTTATGTCCAAAATGCCAAGGCACACAAGCAAAAATAAACATTCCAATGCACTACAATAGCGAAATTTGGCGACCGAATAGTGTAAAAGCAGGCAGAGTAAAGGGAAGAAATAGTTTCACTCAATGAAATTTTGGATGCAGGAAAAAGAAAAGAAAAACTGAAATAGTCGTATACCCACAAACTACAGAAGATTAAAACGAAGTATTAGTGGCAAGAAAAAAAAAACAAACGTTTTAATTTCACTTCTCTCTTGGCAATGCCTGAATGGATGATATTAATAGCGATACTGTTGAAGATGATTTCAATGGTTGAAACTATTTATTTCCTTATTTTCCTCTTATCCTTCTTAATGACATTCATCTCTTGAACTTCTTACTCCAGGCACTATAAATTGAAGATTTCTATCATATTCGTCATTGAAATTCCATTTAAAATAGGACAAAACCTCTCGATCACCGCTACAATAAGAAAGAACAATTCCAAATGGGGTCATGTGAACAAGATCAATATTTTTTTTAAAACAATGAAAGTCTCATAAGTATAAAGGTAATGAAGGTTAATCTATAGCTAAGCATACATAATTGGTCATTACAACCCTTCAGTCAGGCTTACGACCTAGTTTCTCACACCACTTATGTTGTGTGTGTTAATTTTATACATGAGCGGTGGAACATACAGTTTAAAGTCGACTCCGAACGACAGATTTTTGAAAAACTTTTTCATGGCAATTTTTATTTACTTTCAGAGTTTTTGCCAGAAATCTGTTGAGAGGAAGTTGCCGAAGAAATATTTTTTCATATTTCGTTCAGTTGGAGATACCTGACCTGGGGTTTGAACCGATGCCTCACGTCTAATAAGCCAACACACTACCTACTAGACCACGACGACTTCGATTTGGTAAGATAAAAAGGAAAAAAGGAACGGAGAGGAACTTTATCTGGTACTATCAATCAATATTCAGGCCTATTTCCCTTCTTTATTCTACCAGTGAAAGTACTTTTAGCTGTTCACAGGTTAAAAGGTCAGGAAAAACCTCGAGAAGCTAGGATTTTTGTTGAAGGTACTATTCAAGAAGCACTACAACGCATGACTTTGTACACAAAAACGAAACTGCGAAACATCATGGCTTTAAAACCTATCGATTCAAAAATCACAGACATCAGAGGCATATATCTGCGATCCCAAGTAATACCATGGCTATCCAGCCCACTAGATCCATTTCTCTCCCAGAAATGCATTTTTTATTTGATTTAGCCCGAATGAGCTATAAATTGAGAAGTCGTTGTAGTCTAATAAGTATTGCGTTGGCTTATTAAACGTAAAGCCCGGGTTCGTATCCCATGACAGGCATCAAAACAATATATGAAAAAAAATATTTCTTCGGCGATTTCCTCTCAGCAGATTTGTGGCAAAAGCTCTGAGAGTAAATAAACCTGCCATAAAAAAGTTTCTCAAAAATTTGTCGTTTGGAATCGAAGTTAAACTGTAGGTCCCGCCACCCACGTATAAAATTAACACACACAACATTAGTGGTGTGAGAAGCCGTAATCCTGACTGAAGGGCCAATTATGTATGTATGTGTGGATGTATGTGAGCTATAAATTGTAGCATTCATCGATGATTGTTTTAAAGAAGTACAAGTAGATGTTACGAAATTATACACAAAAGGGGCCATTAAAGGCCTTTTGATGGAGTCAATTGTTTGAAAGATGTGGGATAAATTAGAGACGAAGGCTGCATATTGAAGATGATGGGAGCCACATAAGCTCAAATGTTTGGACATAATGTTTGACGATCTCTTTAGCTTCAACTGTCACGCAGGCGATGCTTGCAATGAAGCCAAACCAAAGCAGAGTAAAAGACCATTACTTACTTACTTAATTGGACATTAACAACCCGATTAACGGATTTCGGCCTGCCTTAATACATCCTTCCAGGCACCTCTGCTTATTGTACCACTTCGCCAGTTGGTCAAATCAATCGAGGACAGGGTTTACTCCATTCGGTCAATCCAACGCAAATACGGTCATCGACGTCCGCAAATTCCCGCATCAAATACCTGTCTCGCCGAAGCATTCTCCTTCATCTTTCAGCACTATTGCAAGGAGTGCTAAAAAATACCTCCAAGGCAAGCATTCTGTTGCTTTTAGGAGTATGTTTGAAAGTATTGGTACTTTACGTTCATGCTCAAGCACCATATGGCACCTAAGATGTCCTGAGGGGAATAATACCCAAGCCATATACAAACGAATCGAAAAAAGAAAAAATTGGATATGAATTAATGTTATTAAGGACAGGCCAACTCAGCCCATTTCAGTATAAGGTATGATGGTTACAGAAGCTATTCACTGGCTTTCGAACACGACATTTCAGCAAAACGTTTCTACTGCCTTAATTAAGATGAAAATGCCGAAAGTATTTAAAAATTTAATGGAAATGGAGCATTGAGCAGCTAGATTCTGACGGTGATGTTGGTTTAAGAGAAGAATTGAAATGGAGTAGAGAAGTTCGGCAAAGCAGTCAGCATAGTAATACGAATTCCAAAGGAAATCCCTTAGACCATTACGCTAATGAAGCCATATAGGGATGGCAGGCAAAAGGAAAAGTATTAGGGAGGTTAACTAAATAATGCATTAAGATAGCTTATAAAAGCGCAGATGGTTTTAGTAGGCTATGGAGGCAGTTTTCGTTGAGAATATCTGGCTTCTCCAGTGAGAATTGAATCCACATTATTGTCGTAGCTTGAGGTTATCTTCAACGCAAATAGCATTCTAACGATCATAGATTTCCTTGTTATTAAGCACTCTGTATAAACTTCACCGAAATTAGTAACAAAAATATGTTCACAATATGCTTGAAAGAATGATAAAATCTTGATGGTTTTATACGTATATGTTTATTTGTTTGTTTTTAACTTTTTAAATAAATTTTAAAACTGCACGTGAACCCACAATTATCAAAGATTTCTTTGCTTTGCCCATCCAACACGTAAAGCCAATCTAAAATTTAATCTTTGAATGAAAAGAGGAAAAAAAACCAAAAAAGAATCAAAAGATGTAACAAAGCTAAGACCTGTCAATCAAATTGATTCATGCACAATCAAACGTGAAACCCAAAGCAAAACATACTTATGGGAAGATCTTTCAACTTTTGGTCAAAAAGAAAAAACGGAATTAAGAAAAGAGCCAAAGTAAAGGAAAAAATTAAGAGAAACATCAATAACGTATAGACAGACAGACAACCAAATGAACAAACAAACAAACATCGTGTATTCAAAGTCAAATTGATGACTAAATGCAATGCATTTGGGAAAGCAGTATTTTAAAGTTTTTCCGCAAGAATGGTTTTTCCCAACCAAAAAAGGAAAGAAAATCTAAAAGTATATGGCTTTCATACATACTTGCATACATGCATAAACACACGTATAATATTATTGTATTGCAAACCAATGTAATTGCCCATATAACCCACTATCACCCATAAAAGGTCATCTTAAAGTCGCCATACACGACATTAGATTTACACACAAACATACAAGGAAACAAACACAGTGAATGGCTTAAAATATTCTCTTGTTGTACACCCTTTGTAGAGATTTTTCTTTGTTTTGCTTAAACCTTAAATGCAACTGCAATACTGCAACACTGCAATATAGTGTTAATGCCACATCATCCATCGTTTGAATGTTGTTGCAACTTGAATTTTACGTTTCTTATGGATGGCTGTAGAAGAGCCACTTTAGCTTGGGTAGTTAATAAATGACTTATATTTCTGGTGTTTAAAAGTAATAAAATAGTCTCCCCTATTAAATCTAATAGCGAAGCGTACCGTTCTATTTCTTAAGCTTAACTTGTTAGTGTATGAGAGACATTAAAAAATAGGAATTCTTTTTGGAATGAATTCCTTTTTTTACACAAAAAGAACTCATGGATAAATAATATTTTAAGCTGCCTTTTTATTGACTTTGCTGCAACAATGTTTGCCACAGCACTTAAATGAAAAATCGTTTTTCCCATGGGCCCTAAGCTAAAAGGCTTTTTAAATTTTAGTGTCAAAGTGGAGGGAGAGGAGACCAACCAAGGGTCTCACATCTATTGAAATATACCACAGCCATCATGTAGGTTTGTAGTGCACTCGCCATTAGCAATACAAACCTTACTTTCTATGGGAAGTCTGTAGCGTTCCTTAATTTCTTGCAGTCATCTACTCGGAGATATAATATCATACACAAAATATTGGGATCTCGTGCAAAAGAAATCTGGGCAATGACGGAAAAAGTGTTCAGTCGCATGCCCCGCATCGAACATTCTTCACCATTTCAATACGGTTCAGGTGTATATGTAAGGAGAGACGTCACTTGAGTACGGTTATTAGCGTCAAGTTTACCATATGATTACCAGCCCAGATCATGATCATACATTTCTTGATCGCATGTACTTTCGCTTGAAAAACTATGTTATGATCCGATAGCCGGAGGCAAAGTTTTGTTTCTGCTTCTCAGTTCCGTCCAATCTCCACGTTTAGTTTAGTGCATGGCGCATCTACAGTATAAATGCGTTTCACCAAGAACGTCGATCTGGTATTAGAGTGATACTTACTTACTTAATTGGCCATTAACAATCCGATTAACGGATTTCGGCCTGCCTCAACACATCCTTCCAGGCGCCTCTGCTTCTCGCGCGCCTACGTCAGTTGGTCACACCAATCGATGACAGGGCTTAATCGATTTAGTCCTCCCAACCGATACAACGTCGTCCTCTTCGCCGTCTTTCGCAGATCCCCGCATCAAACAGACGTCTCGCCGGAGCATCCTCCTCCCATAGCCGAGCCAGCGCAGTCGCTGGATGTTAATACGCTGCACAACGTCCATGTCGTTGTAGAGCTCGTACAGCTCACTATTGTATCAGATGCGGTAATCATCGCCAACTCGAACTGGACCGAAGATCTTACGCAGTAATTTTCTCTCGAATACTCTCAAGGCTGCTGCATCAGTTCTTAATAAGGTCCATGCTTCTGCGCCATAAAGAAGCACGGGTAGGATGAGCGCCTTGTAGAGCATTAGTTTTGTCGTACGAGAGAGGTCTCTGCTACTGAATTGCCTATTGGGACCATAGTAGCGCCTGTCGGCAAGAGTGATCCTGCACTTGATCTGCAATCTGACATCATTTGTGGTGGTAACGGCGGAGCCAAGATAAACAAATTCCTTGACTGTATCAAAAGTATAGTTATCGGCCGTAATCTGAGAATCAATTAGAGTGATGCAATCGGTTTTATCATTGTCGTCGTAATCTAGGTGGTGGTAGTGTGTTGGCTTATTAGACGTGAAGCCTGGGTCAATAAAACGAAATATAAAATCTTCGGCGACTTCCTCTCAGCAGATTTCTGGCGAAAGCTTCGAAAGTAACTAAAATTGCCATGAAAAGTTTCTCATGAATGTGTCTTTCGGAATCGACTTTAAACTTAAAACCGCTACTCATGTATATTGGGCATCCTGTCGGATATCTGCGCGTCAAGCAAGAGTTCGTTCAGTGTACCAATTATAGCCTGGTAATACGATCTGTGGCTTTGGTTGATCACACCTCCCAAAACCTGTCGATGATACGTCGTAAGAGCCATCTCATATCAAACCAGTATTGCATCAATTATTCTGCGCTCCAAAAAAATGCCGCATTCCAATTGCTGTACTGTAAAAAAATGTCGCGCTATTAAAAACGCCACGCTGCAATTGCTATTATTTTTCTAAATTTATTATCATTCCCATAAATAGGCATAAAACTTTAAGGCAATTCTGTAAGCATTTCACGATCTTCTATAATTTAAGTGACGCATACAAGTATTTTTTTTTATGTGTTACATATTTGACCCCCAATTGTGAGCAGAGCCTTAATTTATCTGTCGTTAAATAATTTTTTCATTTTTTTATTAATTAATAAAGCCCATCAAAGAATATTACATATAGTCTACAGCAAAATTAGGCGAACAATGTTAATTTAATAATCGAAGCAAGAGATTTTATTGTCATAAAAACAAATAATATTTAAAATTAAAAAAAAAATACAAAAAATTAAACATGGTCTCGATATGTTGTGGATATAGTTTTGTAATTCACTGTGTGTATATCAAGTAGTAGCATTAATTTGAAATATAATTTAAAAGGCAGTGTAATTAATTAATTGAGTATGAAATACGAAATATAGAAAAGGAATTTTGACACATCAAATGTCACATAAAATGGCATCGTTTAACAGTTTTTTCTTTAACTTCCAGTCTTTGTTTAAGAGCTTCTTAACTTTAAATGATAATACAAAGCAAGAATATCATTGAAATTAATTTTTTTTATTATACATAATATCTTACTCAATTGATCATTACAAACTTTTAGTCGGGATTACAAACAAGTTTATCACATCACCCATTAAACCTTGACTCCTGAATTTAAAATTTATTCTCAAAATATTAAAATTTTCTATGATTGAAAAAAGCTAGTGTCCGCTGGGTGTCATTACAACGCCCCTCAGTATAAAATATCCATGAGCAATTAAAGCTTTGCTTTTTTAACTACATAGTCTTAACGCTTGTGTTACACTTTGCCAAGTATTTGTGTGTAAAACTCAGACAATCAGCAAAGGCAATAAGCGGAAGTCCTCTAGACAATAACAGGAACTAAAAAAAGAGAATAAAGCTATTTATGGATGGATATTAGGAATATTAAAATAAATCATTTTTCTTTTTGTTTACACTGAGCAAAAAACAATTTAAATAAGTCAAGAATCTTAGTACATTTGAATGGCGTTAGAGACAGCCAACAGCTACACTGCTGATTAAAAGAATTCTGTCACTGCTTTGAAACGTTTCTGTAAGCGGATGTCCGGACAAGTAAGATAGAAGTCAACTGTATCAGATAGGACTGAAATTGATGTGAGAAATCGAAAGTCGTTCTATAAAGCATATAAACTTGTGGGCTTTTATGCTGAGGTCTTAATTAAGGCTGTGAAGTACTAAACGATAAGATAACACATTATCTTCTATGGTATCTCACTAAGTTTAATGGCTTCGATTGAAATTCTTTGACTATCACGTACTGATAAGAGACACGAGTCTTTCAGCTGAGGATTTTACCTTCATAACTACAAGGTATTGGTAAATGGACCAACTCGAAGGCTAAATTCTGTGGCATTCGAACGTGTTAAAAACCGATAATGAAATGGAAGCAGGGATCGAAACCTTCAGAATTAAAGGGGGTAATAGCCGGTACAGTAAGACCGGGGGATACGTTCCAATAAGTTCCAGCGCTAAACGAAACAGTGTTCTTACTGTGATTGTAACTTCGGAAAATACATTTGGAAGCTTTATTCTGGACAGACTAACAAAAGAGCGATGAAAAAGACCGCTTTTGGTTGGTGCATGGCCGTTCCATTTGCAAACATATACAACAAGTACCAACCGTGTAATACTAAAACAGCGTTAAGTAGGGCAGCGTTTAACGGGGTCTTACTGTATCTTTTTCGATGCTTAATTCAGGTTAAAATATCTGACAGGCAGGCCATTCGAGCACTCAGATTCTTCATTTAAGCTTTGTATGAGACTGTGTAGGCCTGCTGAAAAAGCTAGGAGTGGTGAATAGGATCACATTCGCCTAGAAGCCATTTCAAATGAGTACACAGCAATTAGCTTGCAAGTAGCGTACCTTTGATAACAGAACACTTTTGTGGAGTTCAAACAGTAGTCTCAGGATAAAGAAAAATGAGGAGAAACGATTATTCTGCTGGGTAACTATAGTGAAAATTTAAGTCATGTATCAGATTATACAGAAGTGGTCCGAGAATAGCTCGATCTTTAGGTGGCGCATTTAAGAAAGATAGTTGTGTAGTACAGAAATTGTTCCAAGTCCAATACGTAGATTCTGTGATGAGAAGAACGATTCGCCATTACGCATACTTGGGGCCTGATGGGACCTGCTGAGACTTCTGCGATAATGCATCTCAGAAAGAAACACTTGCCTTCTAATGAAGTAGTAGGCAAGAAATTGTGAATACTTTCATCGAAGAGCATCTTTAAGTTTACCAGGGCAACAGGAATGTTCGAGGCATTATAGCGATGCCCTATAATACATTGAGGGCAGTACAAAAGCAGCTCCACACAACAATACCCCAAACCTGAGCTCAAAGTCAAGAAAAGACAAAATTTGTTCAACATGGTTTTAAAATTTTAAAAGTTAATGAGTTAAAATGAAGTCGCCGTAGTCTAGTAGGTAGTGTGTTGGCTTATTAGACGTAAAAGCCAGGGTTCAAGCCCCAGGCCAGGCATCTAGACAAAATACAAGAAGAAATTCATCGGCGACTTCCTCTCAGCAGATTTCTGGCAAAAACTCTGAGAGTAAATAAAATTGCCATGGAAAAGTTTCTCAAAAATCTGTCGTTCGGAGTCGATTTTAAACAGTAGGTCCCACCACTCATGTATAAAATTAACACACACAACATAAGTGATGTGAGAAACTAGGACTAGGACAATTCAACCAGGAAACCTTTTTACTCCTGGCTCTCTAGAAGGGATAACATCAGCGACGGACATTAAGGATGCTGTGAGAGAGTAGAACTTAGTAAAAAAATTTTACCACTACTTTATCCACGACAATAGATGGCAACTCTATTACTCTACGACGTGCTACACGAAAACAACCGCTTGATTAGATGAAGGAAATTCAATTAAGGAAACAAAGAAAAAAAGAAAGTTAGGTTAGGTTAGGTCGAAGTGGTAGCCTTGGTTACCAGAGCACACTTCAGTACACGGCCCATTGCCACATGTAGGTTAGGTTATGTTAAAGGACGTGTACTTGTCAATTAAGACAAGTACAGTACCCGGTGGTGGAATTGACCCATTGTACAACGTCCTAGTTTCTCACACCACTTATGTTGTGTGTGTTAATTTTTTATACATGAGTGGTGGGACCTACAGTTTAAAGTCGACTCCGAACGACAGATTTTTGCCACATCTAAGTGCAGTCCCCGTACTGAACGAATTCCGCCAATATCTTTGAAGAAATCTGTTAGAGTAGAGGCGCA
Source organism: Sarcophaga subvicina (assembly GCA_936449025.2). Classification (NCBI taxonomy): domain Eukaryota; kingdom Metazoa; phylum Arthropoda; class Insecta; order Diptera; family Sarcophagidae; genus Sarcophaga; species Sarcophaga subvicina. The sequence continues at coordinate 99,722,140 of OW388082.2, read as the reverse complement.
CAAAACAAAATGAAATGGGGGAGATTTCTCGCTGTAGCTGTTTAGTCCTTAGAGAAACAAACAAAATTCAAAAAATGACTAAGCACTTGGGATCATAGATAATGTATTCTGTAACCGTTAAGTGAACGAAAAAGTTGCTTGCAAATTCTAGAGAGGCTAGATGAGTTATATGGGTGAATATCGTATACGAGAATTCAAGAGACTTTCTCAAGGGTTGTAGTATTCACGCGTGGATTTATATTCGTGGATTTTTATTATACGTGGATTTATATTCCTTGTTACTAGCCTTATAAGGATACTTTCAAAGGCCAACAGCCTAAAACCAACTTTTCATTGAATTTCACTTTTGGACTGTTGATTTAAAGTAAATTCTCAACTTGAGTCAATAAGTAACAAGAATTTCTTTTTATTTTTATGGAAAAAGAAGTACGAGTATGAACAGCAATTTTACATTACGAGTTAACCTACTTTGATTTCTTTTGGTTTTCATGTGGAAAACCCTTGAGGTTTTTAAAAGTAATTCCGGCAAAAGTTTACGGCTCTTGGAGAATACTTTTTACAGTGTAGTGGTTCCATATATGTATGTATGTATGTTGATGGTAATAAAACGTCAACACATTTCCCAAAAAAAAAATGTAATGAAAAATATAAGATAACAACAACAACAATAACAACAATAACAACAAAACAAACAATAACAAAGAAATCGTAAAAAATTATGTGAGAATAATAAAGACAGTTAACTAGCGAGATGGCAAGCACATGAACGACCATAAGAATGTGGCACAGAAGTTAATGAAAGAAAAACTTAAATATTGGTGGGCAAATATAAGGCACATAAATGTCATGGTTTTTTTAAGAGTACATAAGAGAGATTGAAATTTCATTTATTAAAATATTCCACACTGTTTCCATAAGGGCAAGTTAAAAGAAAAATTTTTAAAATAATTTTAATTATAATAAGAGCTTAATAATCACAATCATAGCCTTGAACGAATATTTAAATTTTTTTTTATTTTACATCTGTCTCCCGGAAAACTGTGTTTTAAATTCTTTATAAAAATGTATTTTTTTTGTTCAAATACCTTTAAATCTTTGATAAAATCAGTGTATCACTCTTTTTTCTTTCATATGTTTTAAGATATTTAATTCAGATTTAATGCTAAATCTGTTAAGCTACAAGTACTTTATATGCGTATAATCCTCTTCTTTTTTGTATTCAGTTAGTTTTTACTACAGAAGTAGAAAACAGAAAAAGAAAAATTACTCGCTTGTGTAGTGAAGATGATGATTTTCATCATCATGAAAACAATATGGGAAAAACGTGACAGTAAAATATTATTATTTTGGTATTATTTTCTTGGCCACCAAAAAGTTAAGGTAAGTCAGACAGAAGAACTTAGCATTTGAAATAAACCGTTTACCTATAACAGTAAACTAACGAAATGTAACGAAAATCAAATGAGACTAAAGAACTGCAAAGGACAGCAACAAAGTGCCCTACACTAAGTGTACGTATAAGAAAATATTTTTGAAAGTTTGAGGACAAAATACAGTCGACCTTGTTTCGATTTTACAGTTTTTCTAACATTCCTGCTACAAACAAGGGAATTGTTTTTGTGGTTCTGACAGCCAATCATACAATATTTGGGTTGCAACATATCAATTCCAGAAATTTTTATGACAATGGTTCACTGCGTTCAGAAAGCTTTTATCGATTGCCTAGCAAAGCTTTATACACCGTTTTGCTCCATTTTTATAAGGCTGGATATAGAAAGAAATAATGCATTCAATTGTTACTGAATTGCAACAATGACAATCCCGTTTTGAAGTATACAGTAGCCTTTAATGCAAACGATTGCATACTTCCCTCAAATTAATCGCTAGTTTTGCTACTAATGACAGTCAAACACAAATCAACTTACACAGACTTGGTGCACACGTTTTATTGTAGAACATCTATCCTACGCTATTGAAAGATCAAAGAACATGACTGAACGTAACTTGAAAAACTGTTTTCAAACCAGAAATTAATGGCGCTTATGGAATAAAAAGTCCGCACAGTTTAGTTAATATATACAAAGAACATCACGATCCATAGTGCTATGCACCAACTAATATTGAGAATTTCTACAGCAGTCTCACAATTCTCTGCATGTAATCAATTGACTAAAACAGTTTGGCTGATTTCCAAAATGTATCAATACAAAGTTTGTATGCAGTTTTACTAATGTATATAAACAATGCAGATATGCAAAGTAACTAAACAATGCATCAACTATAAAACCGATGCCTGATTGTTTTTTGACTGCGTTAAAAATACAAATTGACGACGTTTTGAAATAGAATACCTTGTATATATTTTATACAACGACATTATGAAACACGATACTTTGTTCAAACACAAAGCAACTAACATTTTGGAAGGCCGCCTTTCAATGACCATGCAAACAACGATAATATCAGCAGGCCATCGGTAATGGTGCGACATTAAAACGGCAGAATATGAACAGAAAATGAAGAACTTTGAGCAGGTCTGTGCCTAAAACATGGTTTTATCAGCTTTATGCTCAAATTACTATGAATACCGATCGAAAAATAAATCGATTGTATGGCTAAAAGCAAAAGATTAGCTTGATTTGGAAAATGAATGGGCATCGGATATAGTCGGCAACTATTACCTTCTGATAGACACCATCAGTCTTATATTGCGGATAACAATCTGAATTCAGCAAAAACAGGATCTACGAAAATTGCAGAACAGGAGGTCTATAGCGGGCTAGGCAAACTTGTGAAGAAAAGTATTAGAAACTGTAAATGACGCTGGAGCAAACAGATTATAACTAAAGCGCCTCCAATTACAGCGAAAATTCATTAAAACGCCACTTCCCATCATACATACATATATATTTGGTCCTTACAACCCTGCAGTTAGGCTTACAACCTAGCTTCTCACCCCACTTATGTTGTATGTGTTAGTTTTATACATGAATGGTGGGATCTAGAATTTAAAGTTGCCTACGTATTTTATTTCACCTCAGAGTTTTTGCCGGAAATCTGCTGAAAGGAAGTCGCCAAAGAAATATTACTTCATATTTCGTTTTATTCGAGATGCCTAAGCTGGGGGTTGAACCGTGGTCTATCGTCTAAGAGGCCAACACACTACTTACTAGACTACGGCGAATTTCGAAAAACAAGTGCTGAAGTGTAATACCTCCAAATTCCGTTGTTGCAAAAAATATGTAGGATACATATAGTTTGTCGTATTCTACCTCTAGATTGCCTAATTAGAGATTGACATAGTAGTTTTAAAATCAAATAAAGCTACTGGTGCGGAAAATAATCCAGTAGAATATCATACAGTAGATCGTATGCTGAGTTATTGCATCAAATTATGAGAGTTTTCTCGATTGAGCACTGCACGCTGAAGTTATAGAAAAAACTATTGGAAAGATAACCTGACAGAGGATGAGACCCTAATAAACAAATGAAATAATCGCACATTTAGTCAATAAACGTTTAGCAGTTAGATTCCGTAGTTATCGGTTTTGCGTTGACACCGTTAAGGAGATCATTATGGAGAAGACCGTTGCTGGGTGTGTCCCATTATAGTTGTGGAGGACCTTAAAACAAGTTCTTAAAATACAAGAAACCTTCCTTCAGGAAGCCACTTGATGGCATTACGCATACAGCACTTGACTAAAGCCACAAGGAAGTTGGATACGTTGAAGGTCGCTAAACAGATGGAGACGTGTTGTGAATGCAAAATTCCAGAAAGAACCGGAAAGCAAAAATCTTCCTAAGAACCTAAGGAGTTTATTGTTTCTTAGTAAAAGTATTTCAATCACTTATGAAATGTTTCCATTACAAAATATCTTGCATTGTTGAGTTTAAAATTTCATTGAAATCTCTGTCTGCCTAGTGTAGTGTGCATTTAAATTTTATTTCATTTTTATTTACACCAACAAACAAAACATTTAAAGTTTTATAGCATTTTTGTTTTTGTTTTCTTCTTTTGCGTTTTGTTTCTTCGGTTTGGCGGTCTTATCGTTCTACGAAACTTTTTCATTCTTGGGTGAAAGACTAAAAGTCTCCGAAAAAGATTGCAAATAAGAAATTTTTGGCATCAGACCTCAAGCATGTACCATTACACCACTTTAGTGTTTGTGTTGCTGTTATTGTTGTTGTAATTATTATTGTTTAAAAAAGCTCAAATAATTGTTTTTGTGTACATTTGACTGGATGCAGTTGGCTACAGCACACTATTCGCAACAGCTTTATTGTTGATGGTGTGGTTGCGCGTTCAGCATATTTCGTCGTCAGCCAGTGATTTCGAGTGTTGAATAGAATCTTTAAAAGTGTTTGTATGTCAGTGCTGTTTGACACTAATGACACTTGAAGATTTTGTTTTTCAGTATGTGTTGCGTCTTCTCCTTTCGCTGCAATCCTGAGAATTTCGTCGGATTTTTTCAAAATATTTTTTCATTTTTTTTCTTCCATTTTTTTTTATTTTTTTGGGAAAAGAAAACATTGGTTCTGGGCTTTACCTTTAAAAAGTAATGCCAAATAACTTGCCGGTGTTGTTGTTCCATAGTGTCTGTTGTTGTCGGTGTTGTTGTTGTTGCGTTTCGTTATAGTGTAATCAAGCATGTTCAACTGTCAAATGTGCCACCAGCACTTTTACAAGATAAAGTTATTGCCGCAACAACAACAACAGCATTGTGCCCAACATCTACAATGACAATAGCTGTAACAACAACAACAACAATACAAACAACAATAATAAATAACAACAAATTATTCCCACAGTTACTTTAACCGGCATGATTATGCTGTATGCAACTATTTTTCTTACTCTCTTCTTTTAGTTTTTGCTTGTTACTGTTACGGTTATTGTTGCAAATATTGTTGTTGTTATTGTTGTTGTTGTTGTTGTTGTTGTCAGGTTAGTTGCATTAACATCATTAGATATCTTTCCTACTTATTTTCTTTAGTTATACCATATATTTTTTTTTCTTCATTTTATTTTTATTGCTGTGACTACTACTTTGTACTTCCTTCTCGAACACTTTTTCCAAGTGGCATGAATGGCAGTATGCAACCAGACTAATGCCTTTCCTTAAGATGTTGTTACTGTTTTTGTTGGTTTGCTATGGTAAACAGCCACACTGTCTGTGCACGAGTTTTAAAAGCGAAAATGTATCAGAGAATATTATTTTGAACGCTGTGGCTGGGGCTGTGGCGCAAAAAAACTTTTGTCGGAATATTAATGTTAGTTTCTCGGCTTAATTGACAGTTAAATGAAGAGAATTTTTTAAGGGAAAGACCATAAACTAAGAAAGGATGCAAAAAGCATTATTAGAAATAGGTCTCTTAAAATACCATATTAAAGTTAAAGCGTTTGATTGATGTTTCTCTTACCACGCGCTATGCAGTAAAGAGTTAATTAGGAGATGATAAAAAAGAAGAAATAGAATTTCTATATGCAGACAGTATTTTGACACAAGCTCAAGCGGGAGAAAATATGCCAAAGATTTATAGGTTTCTAGCGTAATGGAATATTTTGAATGTGTAGCGACTAAAAACGCATTTTTCGCCAATACCACACTCTGCGAAATTAATATGCGATGTTATTTCGTAAAGTGGGCCTTCTGGTTGGTCTTATTCTCTTTAACTCCCTGTCCCTATATTCTTTTAGTCAAGATTACGACCTAGCTTCATACACCACTTATAATGTAAATGTTAATTTTAACCCACAGACGGGACCTACTGTTTTTTATAGACACCAGACAACAGATTCCTGAGAAACTATTCATTGAAGAGGAAGTCATCGAAAGAAATATGGTTTTTCATATTTCGTTTTATTCGAAATGTCTGACTTGGGACTTGAACCAAGGGCTCTCCTCAGAAAACCATCACACTACCTAATGGGCTACGGCGACTTAATTCATTCTCGTGTGAATTTTCTTCTTTTCTTCACCACAGTATTTCGTTGTGGCGTAGTGTAATACTAAGAATACTTAGCAACAAACCAAAGCAATTCATGTTCGAATACGGGAATTTGAATTATAAACACTTAAACCTCTCCATGCTCCTCTGAATAATTTATCCAGAAGGCCTGGTGACCTCTGACTTCATACAGAATATCAATCAGTCCGCCCTCTCTTTAGTAATAACTAAGCTGAACTAGGAAAATTTTCTGGCTACTACACCCAATCTAGCACGAAGGACTTATTGCTAGGGAACGACAAATGGCAACTCTATCAATCTAGACTCTGTCATAGTAGACGAAATTGCCTATTTAAGTGGAAAAACTTCATGAATGAAACTCAAAAAAAGTAAAAAAGGTCTCATAAATCGCAGCTTGTATATTGATCTCCAGATATTCATTGATATTTGAATACAAGAAATGCTTCAGTTTGGTTTTCATTAAGGCAATGATGATTCGATTTAAAATGGCAACAGTTTGCAATAAGTACACGCCCATTTTCTGATGCCAATTTATCCCTTTACATATATTAGCGATTAGTTTATAGGTCCTGCGATTATTAGGAATGTTTCCTCATTTTCTTTTCAATTTTTCCCCGTTTAGTTCATATTTAGTTTCCCCGCATAATCAGATACAGTATTTCCGAGTACTTCCTTAACATATGAAATAGTCCGGGCAGCTAGTAAGGATGCCAGACGAAGTCAAGAAACGACAGCTCCTTCTGAAGTGTCTTAAATGCCGTCTGTATAAGTCGTTTGAAACTTTTCTAGTTTTTGCTTAGTTTACTTACTTAATCGATCATTACAACCCTTGCTCTCAGCAGTCTTCTGGTAAAAACTCTGAGGCTAAATTAAATTTGCATTAAAAATTTCTTAAAAATCTGTCGTTCTGTAGGCTCCGCCGCTCATGGGGAAAATTCACTCGCACAATATGGGTGGTTTGAGAACCTAGGTTGTAATCCTGACTAAAGGGTTGTCGTATGGTTTGAGACTCATCTAATTTAACGATTTTAAGCTCCTGTTTGGGAAGCGATCCAGATTAGGGTAGGTTAGAGGACGTGTACTTGTCAATTAAGACAAGTTCAGCACCTGGAGGTCGAATTGACCCATTGTACAACGTCCTAATTTCTGACACCACCACTTATGTTGTGTGTTTAAAGTCGACTCCGAACGACAGATTTTTGAAAAACTTTTTCATGGCAATTTTATTTACTCTCAGAGGTAAGTCGCCGAAGAAATGCTTTTTGTATTTTGTCTTGATGTCTGGCCTGGGGCTCGAACCCTGGCTTTACGTCTAATAAGCCAACACACTACCTACTAGACTACGGCGACTTTTGAGCGATTCAACTCCATTATAAAAAAATTAAAAAGAATTTTGAGTTCATATAAAATAGGTGTCCTCATCTGCTCATTTATTTATGACTCCAGCATTATAATTCAATTACAAGACACTTAAAATTCTTCCCATTTTTCTGTAAATGCCTCGACTTCCTCTAAACAGTTATTGCTTTGGAAAAAGTTGAAGATATCCTCTGATGATCACACTGCCCAATACAATCCTTCCTGTTAACAAACTTTTTCTATTGTCATAAATATGCCACCAAATGCAACGAAAACTAATCTTGTATGCATAGTGCTGCTGTATTTAATCGCATTTCTTTTTAGCTTACAAAGGTTCTTCTTATTTAAGGCCTTTCATAGTCGTTGAGACATTCCTCTTTCTTAGTTTTGTACGATAATTCTCTAACGAACTATTTGTGGCAATGGAATTATGTATAGCAAGTGAAAATAACAAATGGGGCAACATGTATGCTGCAACAGATACAAAAAACCCTGGAAAAAGAATAGCAACCATTTAAACGACTTCAAAACGACTGAGAAACACTCGCCACGTTAAATGCAACAAAAACAACAACACAAAAAACTTCTAAACAGTGGAGGCAATAACTGAATAGAATTACAAATGGAGCAGCGACCCATCCAGAGACATCCACTTCAAGTGCAACCCCATGAATAAACAATGACAACAATAATAAGGAACAACAACAACAACAAAAAAAAGAAGAAAAAGCAAATAAATGAATTGAAAAACAACAACATCAAAAAAGAAAACAACAACAATGAAAAATTAAGAAAGAAAAAGTGTCGTGCGAATTTACTTTTTGAATTTATGCTGCAATTATGCTGTACGAGTTCAAATACTTATGCAGCAGCAATATACATATATTTGTTTTGCTTTTATGCTGCTGCTGCCACTACACATATATACATACACTCATCGGGTAATGATGCGGGTAAGGGAGGGGAATGCAGAAATAGCTTTACATCTCGAACTGGACCTTTGGCTTTTACAGTTTTTGGCTTGCTAGTGCTGTTGCTTTTGCTGCTGCTGCTGTTGATGTTGTCGCTGCCATTGTAACTGTGGCAGGAAATAAACGTGTATACGTTGTTGTGACTTTATTTTTCTGTTTTATTTTTCTTTCTACATTTCCAAGTTGAGAGTGCACACATGAGTGTCTTACAAAAGGCATAACATCACAATGTATGAACCGTATAAATACTGTTTTTGCCATTTCAAAAGTGAAAAGTACCAACTTGTAGCCCTCTTGTTGGAAGTCACTGCATTTCGTGCAACATGATGTAAAGAATATGTAAAGCAGAATGTAAAAGTATGTGAAGAACATAAATTTCATGAAATCATTGAGAGAGGAAATGGATTTCAAGGCCTATTTCTCGTTGCTAAAACTTTGGAGAAAGGAATCGGATATATCTGAAGACAATAGGACGTTCGCTAATCTCTTTACACTTACGGGAATATTTGTTTCTCTAATATTATCATCAGACAGTTAAAATTGTATTCAAGACTTCGATGAACATAATTGGTCATTACAACCCTATAGTCAGGCTTATGACCTAGTTTCTCACACCACTTATGTTGTGTGTGTTAATTTTATACAAGAGTGCCAGAAAATGTGGGAGACGAAAAACGTGCACGGAGAGACAGTAAATGTCGACGATGCTAGAAAGCGAACCATACAACACTGGCAAAAGAAATGGAACACTGAGACGAGTGGTAGATGGACGGCAAAAATTCTCCCAGATATTACCCGCTGGATAGAGAGGAAATTTGGTGAGGTTAACTAATATTTAACACAACTGTTATCCGGACACGGTTACTTTTGTAAGTACCTGTTTAAAATGAGGAAGATGACAGGACCAAATTGCATCTATGATGATGCGTCGATTGATGATGCGGAACACACTTTCTTTCACTGTGAGAGATGAAGATTGGAAAGAAGGAATCTTGAGGCCAAAGTCGGCGTCTGTACTGTTGAGAACTTCTGCGAAGTAATTCTAAACAGCGAGGAGAATTGGAACAACATAGCCAGTTACACTGAGGCCTTACTGAAATCAAAGAAGATCGATTGGATGAGAGAATTAGAATGGATGCTTAGACACCTTCTCGGATTTCGTTGCGCAATCCGGACGCGGATATGGATATAAAGGGACGAAATGGCCAGACGGACTCCACTTCGAAATAATACCACAGTAGTTCCGGAGTGGGCACAGAGAGTCCAAAAGAGGAGGGCGAGATTTAGTGGGTGAGGGCTCCACACACGGGGGATAGTGACGACTTTTCCTATGGTGCGTTTAGGTAAATTTAATCCTCCTCAGCAAAAAAAAAAAAAAAATACATGAGTGGCGGGACCTGCAGTTTAAAGTCGACTCCGAATGACAGATGTTTTGAGAAATTTTTAATGGTAATTTTATTTACTCTCAGAGTTTTTGCCAGTAATCTGCTGAGTGGAAGTCGCCGAAGAAAAACTTTTTGTATTTTGTTTTGATGTATGGCCTGGGACTCGTACCCTGGCTTTATGTCTAATAAGCCAACACACTACCTATTAGACTACGGCGACTTAAAAAAACTTTGACATACTAATTAAGGCATCCCTGTACAGACCTAAAGTCCTTATTATTTTCACCATTTCAATTTCCACTTCGCTTATTACAATGTTACTTTGTTTATTTACTTAACTGGCCCTTACAAGCCTTTAGTCAAGATTACCACCTAGCTTCTCACACCACTTATGTCATGTGTGTTAATTTTATTAAAAGATGGCGTCACCTACAGATTTTTCAAAGTGAACACCTTACAACATATTTTTGAGCACCACTTCATTCAAGCAGTACGACTCTACTGGCTCGATTGGTGTTTGGAATCCCTTGCAAAACATTTAATTCTTTTAAGCGTCTGTTAATTTCTGTTGCCTAATGAATGTGTATCTCTATTTGGCTCTCATACTCAGTTACTTACACTCACTTGAAAGTTTTGCAGGGAGTAGAATACAAACAAAAGCCAAAAACAATAACAACAACAACAACAATAACAGTCATTATTACAGTTGTTCAAATTGCAAAAGTGGAATGGAGTGACAAGTGCACATGTAGAGTCACTGTTCTTGCAATGGTTGTTGTTGGTTTTGTTGTTGAATTGTCAAACCAACTGAGCATATGAATAGTTTGGGATTTATGCTGCCTCGTATGCTTTATCATAAACGTAATCATTATTGTCATTCGTTTAGAAGCTTTTATGCTATATTTTTCTACGTTTGTTTTTATTCTTCATATTCTTCTTCATCTTCCTCGTGATGTCATCTGTATATTATGAGTAATTGTCTTTTAAGATTGTCACTTTGTATGTGCAGTGTTACGATAGGGGAGAGAGACAGAGGGAGTCACAATTCAAGTAGATGAGAGTGGATTGCATTTACTTCAATATTCATCATCATAATTTGTTTCTGTTTCTGTTTCTGCTTGTTTTTGTTTTGTTTTGTCTTGTCTTTCCTTTCCATTTGATGGATTTAAGCCATTCGAAATATTACTTTATATGGAGCATATGAGCATATTTTTGCCTTTTTAAAGGCATATTTTCCTTCTTTTTTTTGCTGCAAAACAAGCATGTTTGTAGGCTGGATTGTATTGCAAATGAAGGATTCTTTTCGTTTTTTTTTTAATGAACATTTTTGATGTTACATTATATTCTATTTTTTTTTGTTGCCAATTTATTGCATTCAAACCATTTTTATGTGCAATGCACAGATGTGCAGTTGAACGAGGGTTGTATAGAAATTATAAAAAAAAATAAAAATTATGTAAATTGCCATTTAGGAGTAAGTAAGTTCCTCAGCTTGTCTTGATCATTATTGCGGAGATACTTACCTACGATTATGTCTCACTTAGTCTAAAATCGAACCATCTGTCGATCTCTTCAACGTATTCCCTTGTTGAACTTTGAGAAAGCTTTAGCAGCTTCTATTTGTCTTTGTCTAGCACAATCAAGCATTAAAATATGTTCCAATAATAGCTGAACTATCATAAGCTAATTTCCAACTAAAGGGTCCGCCAAATAACTTTTTTTTTGAAAATGCTTTAAAAAAAACTACTGAATATTTTCTCAAATTTCTTTTTTTATTTGAAAGTACAACCCTTCCGGTTAGTAATGGACAATAATTTCATTCAAAAGGGCCTCGGGTGGCCAAGCAGTAAGTAGCCTACACCAGAAGATGCCGATTTTGGCAAAAAAAAATCATCTTTTCAGATGAAGCTCATTTTGATGTTGGCGGGTATGTAAACAATCAAAATTGTCGCATTTGGGGCATAATTGGGCCATTTTTCTTCGAAAATGAGCAAGGAGTGGCCGTTACAGTCAATGGCGATCGTTATCGGGCCATGTTGAACGAATTGTTGTTCACAAAAACTGAAGAGGAGTATATTGGCAACATTTGGTTTCAACAGGACGGCGCTACGTCCCACACAGCCGAAGCTACAGTCAATGTTTGGCGCTCTGTTTTTGAAGACCGCATTATCAGCCGCAGAGCTGATATCGTTTGGCCAACCTTCTTGAGATTTGACTCCTTTGGACGCCGCAAGTACTAAATACAAGCATAGTTTAGGGAAGAATATATCCTAGAAAAATACCAACGGTGATGTGTGCCAATTGATTAATGAAAGTAAACGAAATTAAGGAGAAATAAGTTACAACTTAAACCAGTTTCTGATAAGACATGCTGATTGTAGAAATCGCCAGTTTACCAGAACCTCCGAGATCAAGTATGGAACTTTGAAATGGAATCATTAATATGCCACATATTGACGGTAGACAACGTATTCTGGGAGAAGTTCATTAAAATAACCAAGGAAACACTGCTAATCGTAGCCTTACTTACTCAGGCTTACTTATTAAGGCGACTACTGAAAGACTTGCAAGGAAGGTACCCGTATGCCAGTTCCATGATATGTGGTTTTACATTTTATTCGGAAGACATATACACACACATAATCGGCCATTACAAACCTTCAGTCAGGATTGCGACCTAGCTTCACCATTTATGTTGTTTGTGTACATTTTATACATAAGTGGCGGGACAAACAGTTTAAAATCGACTTCAAACGACAGATTTTTTTGAGAAACCTTTCATGACAATTTTATTTTATTTACTCTCAGAGTTCTTGCCAGAAATCTGCTGAGAATAAGTTAGGTAGGTAGGTAGGTATAAGTGGCCGTCCCCCCAAATGAATTAGATGGACGCACTTAGGCCCCATGGGGCCCATTGTGATACCACAGTTCGCGTCTACCATCCCCTGGTCATGGAACCATCCAGAGCTTACAATGAAGTTGCTCAAACTGCCGACGTTAATGTTCGACAAATCACTCAGATCATCGATGTAGTAGGCACCAAAATGTTTCTTCCTTCTCTGACATAGTGACAGGCATGTTCCATCCATGAAGAACCTCCTCCTCCTCTTTGTTCCTGCAGCTTCTACAGAAATCGTTCGCGAGATGTCCCAGACCAATGCGCCTCGCGTGGACACCCATAATGCAATAAACCGTCACGACTCCAACAACCGTACTGAGCACGCCTCTTTGCAATTTTAGCAGCCTCGCAGTGCGTCTTCTCTCCAGCCGCGGCCAGATCATGCGCGCCACCCTGCCCTTATCCGAAGCTGCCCACCTGCGGTTGACAGAGTCCGTGATCTCGTCATTAATCATGAGATTTGAGGTCCCCAAAGGGACCCTAATACGTAAGAATTCCTCAGAGAGCTCGAGGGTAGTTCCGCGTATGGGCTCTGCAGTTCCTCGGAATATCATTGTGCCCCGGAACCCAAACGATATGTACATTATACCTCTTCGCTACCCTGTTCAGGTGTTTTCGACAGCCGAAGACCGTCCTGGAGTTCATTACATTGGAGCCCAGAGCCCTGATAGCCGCCTGGCAATCGGAGAGTATGGTGATATTTCTACTGGGGATATTCGAATCGCAAATAATCTTTACCGCAGCCTGTATCGCCTCCGCTTGGAAAACGCAGCAGTAATACGGTAGCCTTATAGATTCGGCTATGCCTATTGACTCCGAGAGAATTCTACCACCAACGGTTCCTCCCAGCTTGGATCTATCAGCGAAGAAAAAATATTTTTTCATACTTCATTTTGTTGGAGATGTCTGACCTGGTTTTTGAATAGTGGGCTCACGTCTAATAAGACAGCTCACTACCTTCGAGACTACGGCGACATACCCAATATTAATTGGCATCTGTAGGTAATTTCAAATCCATAATTGCTCGAGTTTGTTTCCTAATAAGTATGAAAAAATCCTACGAGAGAAGCAAATTGAAATTGTAGCAATTATGAAAAGTAAAGGTTGCCTGGTGTAGCATCTAAAATGTTACGATTATAGATCTGATGAATCCCAGGCTAAATCTCTAATGAAATCGCAAAAAAATTCCATCATAAATTGTTAAATCCTACAAATTCAGAGGCTTTCGTATGCCTCAAATAACTTCTATGGATAGTTGTTTGACCCCTGGTAGCCCACAGATGAATAACTTCAACAATGAATATCGTACGTAGCGCCAGCTATTGAGAAATATTAGAACTCAATTAGTACAGGAGCGACAATTAAAGCCTTTTTTTCGTATCTTAACTAGTGTTGCATTTTGATATACGAGAACTGCATTTTTTCGTTATACACTGGCAATGCTTTTACCTCAACTAGACTTTAAATGTTCGTTTCTCATTGTTCATTTGTAGACCAAGCTTTCAGCAATTGTTTTTCATGTCTCTTGCTCTGTAAACAATTTCAAATCTAATTGCCACTTCCTACCACAACTTATTTTCAATGCTCTCTCCATGAAAATAGTTTGAGTTCATGTCGTATATGAGAAAAAAGCAGAAGAAATCATTACCAAAATATTTGTTTTTAAATTAAAAGCAAAACGAAAAACTCTGCCTTTAATTTATTCCAAAAACGTTGCATTTATACTTTAGATGTGGATGACAACATAACCTCATTGTATTCTGGCAACATACATACATATCTTGCAACACATGTAAATCAATCACTGTCAGTAGGGAAGCAGGATTGAATGAGAAAAAAAAGAAAATAAAAAAGAAGCTGCTTTACATTCAAATATCGATTTACATCTCATCTAAATGTAAATCTGCTATGAAGGCAACAGAAATGCTAAAGAATTTATTGCATAAAATTGATTTTAAATGAATTTGAGAAAACAACAACAAAAAGTAGGTTCTCAATGAGATTCTGACAAGTAAAATATGTAACTTTTCGATTAGAAGACCGTGAAGCAATTAATGTATAGTAAAAAAGGAAATTTACTATGTTTTTAATAAAATTGATTCCTTCAAATGTCTGCATAAATTATAATGAAAAAAAATTATAGAAATTTGCTCAATAAATTGCTGTATATGCCTCTGGATAAAATCAGAATTTGAAAATATTAATGGAATATCGATTTAAATATACTCCAGCCTCATCGGCACTGAAACTACATTTTTACAGTTATGACAAAAAGTGGCCGTAGAAAAAATAAAGAATGAAATTTAAGATTTGAAATATAACACGGTAAAATAAACGATTAAAATATTTGCTTTAGGAAGTGTATTAAGAGATATTTGAATTCATATGATGGATTTTTTTAAGAAGGATTGCTTAAAAGGGTGATTCATACTAAATTACATAACATACATACATAATTGGTCATTACAACCCTTCAGTCAGGATTACGACCTAGTTTCTCACACCACTTATGATGTGTCTGCTAATTTTATAGATGAGTGGCATAACCTACAGTTTAAAGTCGACTCCGAACGACAGGTTTTTGAGAAACTCTTCATGGAAATTTTATTTACTCGCAGAGTTTTTGCCAAAAATCTGCTGAGAGGAAGACGCCGAAAAAATACTTTTTGTATTTTGTCTTGATGTCTGGCCTAGGGCTCGAAACCTAGCTTTACGTCTAATAAGCCAACACGCTACCTACTACTAAACTACCTACTTCATACTAAATTGGCTTTCTTTCTTTCAAAATTATTCCGCCTTAAACTCCACTACATTTCACACTTCTTTATATAAGCATTAGATAGGGTGGTAGGTTAAAAAGAGGAGGCGAACCAAGGGTCTCATGCCTATCGACATACTCCTAAGCCATCATTACAACTCTTCAGTCAGGATTACGACCTAGCTTCTCACACCACTTATGTTGAGAGAAAATCGCCAAAGATATATTCAAATTTCGTTTTGTTGCAGATGTCTGACCTGGAGATTGATCCGTAGCCTATAGTCTAATAAACCAGCATACTACCTACTTGACTGTGGCATCTCCTGTCGGTACTAAACTTTCTTAACTTCTGCCATTCTACTCCACTGGAACGAGTTATGTCTGATATAATGTCATCCCCACAATATTGAACTCACGAAAGCTAGGCAATAAACAAAAAGTGCTCCATAGTTTCGATGTCTTCACTCATGCCTTGCATTCATCATTTTCCACCCCGCCAATACGATTCAGGTGTACATGTAAGTCGGAGTGTCTCGTGAGTACGCTCATTAGCGTGCTTAGGTCGCCCTTACTTAGTTTTAAAATGCTCATGGAAAAAATACTTCTTATTCTCAGCAGATTTCTCTGCGAGTAAATAAAATTGCCATGAAACTTTCTCCAAAAAATCTGTGATTCGAAGGCGCCCTTTAAACTGTAGGTCCCGCCACTCATATATAAAATTAACACACGCAACATGGATGGTGTGAGAAGCTAGGTCGAAATCCTGACTGACTGAAGGGTTGTAAAGACCAATTATGTACGTATAAATACGAGGATATTAAATAAGGAAGAAATATTTTGAAAATTTTCATTTTACCCCAGGCCGGTATAGACACCGTATTAAATATCCATCTGAAGCAATTTACTTCTGTTACCCACTATATTTATTTTAAAGAAAGAACAAATTGTAGCAAATTAAATAAATTATATATCGATAAACTTCAGTTTTACTTTAAAGATAATTTTAAATAAAGATTAATTCACATGAAACAAAAAAAGGAAAGAAGGAGAATAACTTACTGCATCAACGTTGAACTCCGACTGATGATGATGGTGAAGTGCAAATTAACTGATAACCGCCGTGATGTTTATGGCCAACAGGCATATTTAAAAACACAAAACACACACAGAGTTTTAATAACAAATGCAGCTTGATGTTCAACAGCCTAGAAGTAAAACGTTGGCCATTGGATATTTGATGCGTAGGAAAATCCTTAAAAGAATTTCAATTTAATGAAGATAAAACACAAGTAAACTTTATTTTTTATTTTATTTTTATTTCTGCTTCTTCTTTTTCAAATAATTTTAATTGAATTGAAGGGGGACTTTTAAAATAAATTTCTATTTTTATAATGCCTTTAAAGAAACACCATCATACACACAAACTTAAATTTTTATTTCAAAGTTTTTTTATTTTTAAAAAATATTTTTTATTTTTATTTTAAAATTCTTTTTCCTTTTATCGTATTTTTGTGTGCAATTTACTGTAAAAAAAAACTGAGAGAGAGAGAGACAGATCAGCATTTTCTATACAAACTCATCCCACGGGTGTTGTTTTTGTTTAAAAATAAAAGACCACGTAAAAACTCCCCCTGTAAACAAATGGCAACAGATTTTCTTCTTAAAAATGAAGAGTTTAACACACACTCACTATTATTCTCTACTCACTTGGAATCTCTCCTCTTCATAGCATTAAAATATTTGTTTTTCAATATTTTTTTTTTTATTTTTTGTTTTTATTTTTTATACATGTGCTAGTGTTTGCACTCCTTACAGGGTGTTGGTTGTTGTTATTTTTATTTTTTATGATTCTATGCATGCTGACGCATGTTGTTTGAAGAAAAGAATAACAAACGCATTTTAACACACACTTGCTTATACACTCACACACTTACACTTGGACCTGTGCATTTACTTATAAAAAAAATGCATTTTTAAAGCAATTTCTGTTGTAATTTCTATTTTTTCTTCTTATTCTTCTTGATTTTTTTTTTTTCTTTAACAAGTAAACAAAAAAGTTGGCAACAGAGGCTGCAAAGGCATTTAAATGCTAAAAATGTGTATGTTGTGCTTTAATACCGTTATATTTAAGTATACAAGCACTGATTTACGCACCCATACACAAGCACAAGACTTATGAAAACAATAAAACAAACAAAGGAAACGCACCGGAAGGCGGCCTTCAATAAATAAATGATTTTTAAGAAATATTAACACACACACACGCAAGCATATTTATTCCAACACATACACATACATACATGTATCCTTTAAAATTTTTAATTTAATTTTGTTTTCTCTTTTAAATTTAAAAATTTTTTTCTTTCTTAACTTTACCGTTATAATTTACTTTTAATTCATAAATTTACGTAAATTCATTACAACAACAATTCTATGCATTAACATTCAAGAAAAATAATAAACTTCCCGTTCGTACAAACCGTTCGTTTCGTTTGTTTACATGCAACTGATGATCGTATGAAAATAATAAAAATAAAACTTGTTTTTGGCGCCCCTTGCATTGATCTTGTTGTGTGGTGTTGTTTTCATTTTCATTACTGTTGTTTTTTTATTGTTGCTGCTGCTGTTATCGTTCTTTGTTATTTATAAGCATTTGTTTATAATAATACTTTGGAGCTGTTGCTCTAAGTGGGGAGAGTGTAGCTCTCCGTCTCTCTTTCATTTATAAATTCTCTCTTATTTAGCTGCCTATAGAAAATGAACTCTTGGAATTCATTTTGCTGGCATTATACTCGTGCTAGCACGTGTTTGTATTGCATTTGTTCGTTAAGCATGTTTGTTTGTATGAGAGCCATGTTATTTTATTTGGTTTGTTAAGGGGTTCATTAGTTTGAGAGAAATTTAAAATTTTAATTTCTTGTGCTGCTCTTTGTTACGTAGAGCATGAATTCTTTTGTCGTTTTTATTGTAGAAAAGCCGGTAGTTTTAAATGAGTAAATTAAACATTCATTTGTTTACATAATTTAAGTTTGTAAAAGAGTTACCATGTCTGAAAAAATACTATTTTGTTGGGTTATTGTGTTCTTTTCAAAAATCTAAATTTTTCTCTGTGAATAGAGCAGATTTTTGGTAAAAACTCTGAGAGTAAATAAAATTGCCATGGAAAGTTTCTCAAAAATCTGTCGTTCGGAGTCGACTTTACACTGTAGGTCCCGCCACTCATGTATAAAATTAACACACACAACATAAGTGGTGTGAGAAGCTAGGTCGCAATCCTGACTGAAGGACTGTAATGACCAATTACATATGTATGTTTGTATGTATTTACGCCGAGTGATGCCGAAAATTTAACCCTAGTTGTGGATAGGCCACCGGGATCTTTACAATTTGATTTGTTTGATATAGAGAAGACTATTGCTGAACTCAATCTTTGTAAATCTGTTGGTGCTGACCAAATCTGTAGCAGGTTGAACAAGAAATATAGTCTTTATTTTAAAACCATTCTATGCCTTGTATATTATCTTACTATTTGGAATCTTTATTTTGTTACCATGACTCCTAAGCCAGTAAACCTGGAATGGAATCGACTGAAGTGCCATCCTCTGGATCTATTAACCTTTTACAAGTAGTAATAAAAATTAACTCCAATTCGGTTGAAAATACTATAGTATAGTAGAACAAATTTATAGATTAGCTCAGGTCGTGAAAGTAGCTTTGAAGGAAATAAAATATTGTCTGCATATTTAATTGACGTTGCACTTGAACTTGATATTCAAATTGCGGCAGCAGGCGACTATTAACACTCAACAGATGCTGGAAAGCAATATAAATAATCACAATTGTATCATTAAATCGTCGTAGTCTAGTAGGAAGTGTGTTGGCTTATTAGACACAAAGCCTGGGTTCGTTTCCCAGGTCCGACATCAAAAGGAAAGGCGATTTCCTCTCAAGAGATTTCTGGCAAAAACTCTGAGAGTAAATAAACCTGCCATGATAAAGTTTCTCAAAAATCTCTCGTTCGGAGTCGACTTTAAACTGTAGGCCCCGCCACTCACGTATAAAATTAACGCACACAACATGAGTAGTGTGAGAAGTTAGGCCGTAATCCTGATTGAAGGTTTGTAATGGCCAATTATGTATGTATGTATCATCATTAAGCAAGCATTTTCCCTTTTTATAGAAAGTCATCCAAGGTGACCGACTCATAAGCTGTCCTAACATAGCGGAGTGATTAACCATCAACATAATGCCTAGAGAATTTCAAATTTTTTTCATTTTCTGTTCAAATGCTGTTCACTTAAGGGGAAAACGTCAAAACCAGAGACCATATGGGCTCAGCAGCAATTAAATTAAATACACCGCGTATTTCAACAATAACTTTTTGAATTCTAATTAAAATCCTTTGGAAAAGATCGGAGAAATTGAATTAATCTTCTAGACAGATGGCTTCAAAATGGATAAGATTGAAGCATTCATTTTCAGTGCAAATTTGTGTAAGCTTCCAGATTGTGCTTACCTTACCCCAATGCAGATGTATGCAATAAAAAATTTAATGCATGGGAATCTTTAAAAATAAAGGCAGGTGAAAATTTCATGGACATAGTTGGCTAACTGGAAAATACAAAAGTCGATATTGCAAGTGTCATGCAATGTAAGAGGAATTCATGCCTTTAGAATCAGCGGTTGAATTGACTTTTTAAATGAAGAATGTCAATAAGAACTTACATTCTAAAGTGAGAGATGTGTGTCATCGATTTCTATGACCACCATATTTCCAAGTCTTCAATAGGATCGCAGAAATCAAGCCTGACAGTGAGTTTGCAAACGCATCAGTTTGAAAGCCAAAGACTAAATCGATGGTAAATAAAAGTATTTCGGGAGCTGGGCTGGATAGGAATGGAATTATCCTTTATAAGCTGCTGCAACTTTGCGAAATGAACAACTCTGCTGTTTGGTAAAGCTTTTCGTCCATAATTTTTTAATTTTTTTAATTTTTAATTTTTTTGAATAATACTTCTACGTAAGCCGTTATATAAGAAAATTGTTTCTTCTAATTTTTTTTTATATTAAAACTTGAAGTCATTATGTCATCAACGATTTGCAAAACTTTCAAATCATTTCTTTACTTACATACGTATCTTACCATAAATGGAACGAAATATTTCAACGGAAATCGAAGATCTTACTTTCAATAAATTTCTAATTACAGCATAATAATGATCCAATTATTGTGTATTTCAAAAATCTCCACAATGGATTATAACTCATAGAGATTATTGAAATGAAAAAAAAATCTTGACCTAAAGGCCTAAAACAATACCTCTGATTAAATATAAAAATACCACAAACAAATCTTTTTCACATCAGCCAAATTTTATATTTAAGAGCGTCTGTAATTGATAACAAAAACAACAAATAAGAAACAAACGAAATTAAAATTAAAAAAAAAAAACAAAAAAACTGATTAAAAAATATTCAATTTCAACAAATTAACACAGCACAGTTTGAATTCATACATGGGCACAGAGAAGGTGATAAAGCCACGGGTGTTTTTACGCCATTTGGACGATAATGAGAAGACTGAGAAGTGAGTATCATCACTGTAGATGGTAGTATTTTAAGGCAAAAGTTTCATTTGCTTAGCGTCTTTGCAGATTATGTAGTTGTGGCAGTTTTTAAAGCGATTCTTACAAGAATTATTGTTGAAACAGCACTGTGGGTTATTAAATATGAGAATAAATTGAAATATGTATGTACACCCTAGAAGAGGCAAATTTTAATTCTTATAATTTATTGAGATTTTTAAAATGATATTGTCTCTGTGTTCTCGAACGACAGTATGTTACCCAATGTAACAAGGAAGATAGAGGAAGATGGACGGACTTATTTCGGACATAAGGCCATGGGTTGGTCGGAAATTTGGAGAGATGAATTACTACGCTACACAGATGCTATCGGGTCACGGATATTTTAGGAAATATCTGCATAGAATGGGCAAGACCGCCTCCCCTTAATGTCTTTACGAGGAAGGGGAGGTAATTGATGACGCAGAGCACACTGTTTTCGAGTGTGCACTCTGGCAGAGCTACCGCTCTGTACTGACGTCAAAAGTTGGAACGATCATAGCCGCTAACATTGTCGGGGTCATGATTGCGTGTAGTGTTAATTGGACCTCGGTGGTGAATTACGTAGAGCGCATTCTGAGACGGAAAAAGAGAGATCTTGAGGCTGCAGAACAAGTGAGCATGTCGGCATAGGTGATACTGTCACACGTACCAAGCGGAAACAAAGGGACTCCACTCCGAAGTAATACTGCCGTATTTCCGGAGTGGACACGAACGAGTCCTCTATGGTGCGGTTAGGTACATTTACCTCTCCTCGGCGTAAAAAAAATTCTTTCAATGTTTACCTTGTTTAATGCACAAAGCACTTCTCCATTCGAAAATGACCCGCGAACGAACTCCCAACAAGCGATTTTGATAGGGCTTATGCCCAATAAAATACATAATAGAGCGCTGGACCAATAAATTTATTAAAAATTGCCTTGTCAACGATCTCGGATGGCCAGGAACCTAGCAGAGAATAATTATGTTCGCTACACCAAGTTGTTGAAGATGAATAAAGCTGTGCTCGAATATAACCATTCGAAAGTATGTTTATGTTGCAACCCGTCTGTAGGAGTATTTCACCTTTAAAAACACTTGACTATTGGATAATAGACAATGATATCCTTGTTTTATGCACAAAGATCACCCTTCTCTACACCTATATGAGTATTTCAATTATCCACACAAGGCCATGGTGGAATCCATTATCCGCGATTAGAGATAATAATCTCATACAGGATTTAACTGTCCAAAAACCATGTTCAATTTAGAATTCATGCGGCATTTGATTGATCTAGAATACTAGAATGAATTGTGTCATCAATATCACTCCTCATTGTATATCTTTCTAGTGACACTTCTTCCATCAAATAAAGGAAGAGTTTATATTGATTGTCGTAGTAATCATGGTGTACTTCTTTGCAATGTCGCCTTTCTCACTCCCACAACAAAGTGGGAGTTCCAACTCCCAGTGGAATGTGTGGCTCGTCAAGCGTATTGGAAAATATATTGGGTTGGCAATGATAGGAAGGGGAGAAGTAAAAAGAGATCTGCTGCTCTCACTGGGGTACAATTTTAAAAAATTTTAATTTGACAACAACAACAACATTTTATATAACCATGAAACCCCAGGTCAAATCTAACAACAATAAAACCATATCATCGACAACATCATAACTCAGCTCGATGTGACTTTCAATGAATTCAATGGGGTCCCATAATTATTTTATTGCAACCCTGTTACGCTCAAGTCATTATGAGGTTTTGGGAAACCTACAGAAGCACCACTGCCGAGTTGTTTTAGTGAGTTCACATACAGGAATCTTTCTCTGGTAATTGTCAACTCTGGGAGTCTTCATTTCGGGAAGCTTATTTGAATAACCCCAACTATTACGACCAAGAAGCCGCTGTAGTCTAATGGGTAGTGTGTTGGCTTATTAGACGAAAACCCAGGGAACCCCAGGCCAGACAAAATACAAAAAGTATTTCTCGGCGACTTCTTCTCAGCAGATTTCTGGCAAAAACTCTGAGAGCAAATAAAATTGCCATGAAAAGTTTTTCAAGAGTCTGTCGTTCGGAGTTGACTTTAAACTGTAGGTCCCGCTACTCATATATAAAAATTAACACACACAACATAAGTGGTGTGAGAAACTAGGTCGTAATCCTGACTGAAGGGTTGTAATGACCAATTATGTATGTATGCATGTGTATTACGACCGAGCCTTATCTGTGATTCTGTTTAAAGTTGATAATTTTCGTGTCATCATAAAATGGCAGATATGGGGCGTTATGTCGCAGGCAGGTTTTCTTATCCATTCTACTTGTACCAGCACTTGTAGTGCATGAACTACTATGGATTGACATGAGTGTTTAGGGTGGCAAACTAGAATTTTCCGCGCTTATAAATATCTGAAACTAAATATTCTCCTCTGATCAGTGTCTGTGTAGCATCAAATGTGAGTATTCTAGGCTGCCTATCAGGAGTAGGATTGTTAACGTGGTTTTCAAAAACATCAAGTAAACACCACCAGTTTACCGGCGCATTATCCTCAATATTTTGGAGATCTTGCTAACGACTACATTGGCTATGTTTTAGCCTCTGTCTTCATATTAATTGCATTCAAAAGGGTATTTCAAATTCGCTTTGACTATACTTATTCATTTGTATACATTGTATACATTGCATACATTGTTGTTTTATTTTTCCAAGCCATTTTACTTTCAATAAAAATTATTCAAAAAAATTTTTTTTTATTTTAATTTGACAAACAAACAAATTCAAGGAATGTGGTAGAAAGAGGTGCCAAATAGCCACCCAGTTTAATCGTTTTTGACTTCATTTTCAAAGATCACAACATATTTCCTTTAAAATTTCAATTTCTAGCCATCAGCTTACAAAGCATGATCAGTATTAAACAACAAAAAAAATTAAAATTATGTAGGCTTGGCTTACAAAGAGCTTTAACAAGATTTCCAACACCTTTTTCATATCATTAACACTTGCTGAGCTTTTGTCCAAATATTTATCAAACATTAGCTACCAAAGCAACATCATTTAAGAAGATTTATGAGCCTCTCAACAAAAGCAAATTAAACCCGCATTTTAGAATTACTGAAGCTTTTTGCACGGTATGTGGTCCTTAACAAATTAAAAGAAAGAAAAAACAAAACGTGGCTCTAACGCAACATTGCATTGCATTTGTTGAGAAAAATATTTGAAAAGCCTAAGTCAGCCAATAAAAATCCATTACAGCCACAAGAGTTTTTTGTTTTCAATTTTACTGCAGCCAGTTTTCAGTTGATCAATTAAATAAAAA
The DNA here is from genome assembly GCA_936449025.2 of Sarcophaga subvicina. Classification (NCBI taxonomy): domain Eukaryota; kingdom Metazoa; phylum Arthropoda; class Insecta; order Diptera; family Sarcophagidae; genus Sarcophaga; species Sarcophaga subvicina. The sequence continues at coordinate 99,697,875 of OW388082.2, read as the reverse complement.
AACGCTTAAAATTATTACTATGGCAAGCTGTTAAAGCTGTTAAGGAAAATAAATTTTAATTTTATTCACAGATTTCCATTAATTCGTGTGTTTTATGCAAATGCTTTCGCTTAAATTATAAGAATTTTTTATTTACTTGGCTCCACCAGAAAGAAGTTTTATGGGCCAATCAATTAAATTGCAATAATCGTATAAAACCAATGGACAATAATTCGTTTTTAAAGTTTTTCTTTCTTTCTTACTTTGTTTCTTTCTTTCCTTCTTGTGTTTGTTTTTAATATAAAACTCAAGCATTAAATAATCATAAACTTTTTGAATTGAAGAAACCAGTAGCATTTGTATTTGAATTTGAATTTGTTTCACAACTTTTTCGATTTCTTCTTCGATTATCATCTGTTTGTCTTTGTGTTTCAATTTAAAACTCTCAAAGACTTCATCGTCTTTCATTTGTTTCCATTCTATTCATTTACTCTTCTTTGGATTTTTATCATTGAATTTGTCAAAAAATAAAAGTTTCAATGCAAACAATGGCTGGAGTGCAAAAAAAAAAGAATGCCTGCAAAGGGTTAAATTATAGCACACATTCAAATTATTTCCTTAAGTGAAATTTCTAATTCGGTACGGAGCTTGTACATATTTTAAATAACCACTAAGGACAGCTATATATTGACGTACATACATACATAATTCGTCATTACAATCCGTCAGTCAGGATTACAACATAGATTCTCAAACCACTTATGTTGTGTGTGTTAAGTTCATACATGAGTGGCGAAACCTACAGTCGACTCCGAAAGACAGATTTTTGAGAAACTTTTTCATGGCAGTCTTATTTACCCTCAGAGCTTTTTGCAGGAAGTCTGCTGTGAGGAAGTCGCCGTAGAAATATTTGTACACGTTTCGTTTAGTTGGAAATACCTGGCCTGAAGTTTGAACATTGGCCTCACGTCTAACAAAGCAACACACGATGTACCAGGCTGGTGCTCTCTGACATGCAGCTTTGGGACAGGGATATTTCGACAGTCTCTTAAGATGGCTTAAAACCTTTAAATGTGAAATAAGATCCTATTGCCAACGGTACACTTACATTAAGTTTCACCAACTTGGCCTCTTGCGGCAGAGACGATGAATACTAAATTGATTGAAAAATATATACAAGGATGAATCCATATTGAAGATCACTGTATGAAGTAGTGAAGTAGTCATATAGTCGCCGTAGTCTTGTATGTAGTGTGTCGGCTTACTAGACATAAGGCCAAATCCGAGGTCAGACATCAAAATGAAAATATTTAAAAAATATTTCTTCGGCGACTGCCTCTCAGCAGATTTCTGGCAAAAACTCAGAGAGTAAATAAAATTGCCATGAAAAAGTTTCTTAAAAATCTGTCGTTCGGAGTCGACTTTAAACTCTAGGTCCCGCTACTCATGTATAAAATTAATGCACACAACATAAGTGTGTGAGAAACTAGGTCCATAATACTGACTGAAGGGTTGTAATGACCATTTGTGTATGTATGTATAAAGTAGTCTTCTCACTAGAGCAGTGAATAAGCTCATATACTTGCCTCTCGGACATATTATCGTGTGCACAACACAGATATGCGATAGTCAGCTAGTTTTGTAAGATTTTTTTGAGTCTACACGACATCCATTCTAATAACGAAATGTCTTGAAGTAAAAACTCTTTTTCTCTTTCTCTTTTTTTTCTTCTTTAACTGAAATTTAAATAAGCCGCTAATGGGTTAGCGAAGACAGATTCTAGATAACCTGTTTCATGTATCGATTATTTGAATACCTACCCTTGCTTCAAGAAAAGTTTAATTCTGTACCAAGGAACGATATTGCAATCCAGATAATACAGAAAAACTACTCACTATGATTGCAAAAGAATATTTACAGTGACCTCGTAGTCTTGCTATTTTGTGATCTACAATAGATTCGAACTTGGTGTCTGAGCATTTTCTGACATATGGAACATTGGTTTAGAATAGGGCATTAGGGAAAAAGTTATATTCTTCGTCCAGAGAATTTTAAGTAACACTAGCGTCCTGGCTAAGGTACATAAATTATATGAAGACACAACCAGTACGAATTTCCTTCGATTCACACAGGTAATCTGTTGGCATTACTCTCCGAATAATGGAAAATAGTCAATTAAGCTTTTGTTATGTATGATACCATAGCAGCTTGTCATACAAATCTTTCGTTGTGTTCATGTGTCATACAATTCTGTTACACTGTGAGTATTATAATACCCATTAATTCTTTTTGTTTTGATTCACTCAAACTAACTACTCCGTGGTGTCAGCATTTTGTTGACTCTTTATTCCGTAGTGCCGTGATGTCGCCGTAGTCTGGTTGGTAGTGTGTTGCCTTATTAGACGTAAAGCCAGGGTTCGAGCCCCAGACCAGACATCAAGACAAAATACAAAAAGTATTTCTCCGGCGACTTCTGGCAAAAAAACTCTGAGAGTACATAAAGTTGCCTTGAAAAAGCTGATCAAAAATCTGTCGTTCGGAGTTGACTTTAAACTGTAGGTCCCACCACTCATGTATAAAATTAACACACAACATAAGTGATGTGAGAAACTAGGAAGTAATCCTAACTGAAGGGTTGTAATGGCCAATTATATTATGTACATATGTATGCTTCTGTGACGTACAAAAGCACGAGGAGGATGAGTGACTTGTAGAGTATTACTTACGTCGTACGAGAGAAGTCTCTGCTGGATTACTGAATTGCCTATTGGAACCACAATAGCACCTGTTGACAAGAGTGATCCTGTGCTTGATCTCCAGACTGACGGTATTTTTGCTGGTAACAGCGAAGACAAGATAAATAAATTCATTGACAACATCCAACCGATATGCTGCATGTCCCTACTTGTCGACAACATATGCCTTGGTTTGTCGTCATTGGCTGCCACGACCTTTTTAACAAAGCCCGTTGGATAGCGCTAAAGGTAGCGGTAATATCTCGCTTAGTACGCCCTATGATGTCAATGTTGTTAGCGTACGCAAGCAATTGGACACTTTTGTGGAAAATAGTGCCATTGCAACGCGCACCCGTCTTTTGCAGAACACTCTCCATGACTTAGTGGAAGAGATCGCATGATAAGGGATCGCATTGTATGAAATCTCGCACAGTATCAAATGGTTCGTAGAGGTACATTTCTATCTTGCTGGAGCTGCAGGAGCTACTCAACTTTAGTGTGAGTAGCCTTATCAGCTTTGCAGGAAAACCGAGCGCCGACATTGCCTCAAAAACGTGATTCCTTATAGGGCTAACAAAGGCTGTCCCTTATAGTCCATAAAAAAGTTCTTCCTAGACTAGTACTTAGTACAATGGGTCAATTCGACCTCCGGGTACTGTACTTGTCTTAATTGACAAGCCCACGTCCTCTAACCTAAACTAACCTAATTCCTATTCCTTGATGTAACCACTCCTTGTAATTAGATTACGTTCTGCTCAGTCAAACGCATAGCTCATCTTGATCCTAGGATCCTAGCAGTGGAGTAGAGCTGAAGGCAACTGAACAGGTCACAAGTTTAGATGTAGAGCTCAGCTGCGAATAATTCTTTATACAAATGGCTTACATGGTGTCTCTTTCAGCAGACTAGGATACGGTAGACTAGATAATCATTTGCTCATCTGGCATATCACTATCAACAGTACCTTAAATATGTATGCTCCTTATGGATTCGATTGGTGGGTATATAATCTAATGGCCTGTGGAAAATCTGCCACAGTGTAGTTTGGTTCTGAATAATAATTCATCTGCTCATCTTACGTTTTATACTCTCTAGCTTTAATATGTATATGCCTTATTGTAAATGGGTCACTAGAACATACAAAATTAACAACACAGTAAACACTAACGATTAAACATCTTACAAAACGATTACAAACATTTTTATAACCTCATGATTGCATTGAAATTGCATTCGCTTACAATATTTATTTCAACTTTTAATCGTTAAGCAAAAACCACAAATTGCTACTGTCGAAGGAACACCCAAGACAACACCTTCTCTATGCACTCAAAATGCCACAAACCCACAGATGCAACTGAACATGCAACTTTTCATTCCATTGTTGCCGTCAGCGTCTAATTCTATGACCATCTTTCGTTTACAGCACCTACAATCGCTCTTAGCTGGCAGCTATTGCGATGCAAACTGTTTTCCTGACTTGGCAAACGCATTTGGTTGACAACACCAATCAGCAGTCAATTAATTTCAATTATACAGGCTCTCTCTGAAATACAATTTATGAAAGTCACTTTGCTTTTAGGAGGATGTTGTACAGCCTAAAAGAAGTCATAAAAATAAATCGGGACTGAACAGAGTATAGAGTAGAGAATTTGTATTTTAAAAACGACATCAGCCTACGTAAACAAATTTGTTTGTTTTACAGAGTGATGAGAAACAGTAAGCCCTCGAAGAATGTGTAAAGAAATTTAAGAATATTTCAAAAGAAAATTCTTAGGCTGTGGGGACATTTTGAAAATTCGAAAAAGTAAACTTGTACGTCGGTTAGTCAGTCAGTAAGTTGAGTAAGTCCTCTCGACTCTAAGCCTTCACAGGAAATAATTAAAAAAGTGGTGTCTCAAGCTTTTATTATAATTAAGGTACACTGAGGTGTTTAAAACCGTTAGAGCTTATAGATCATATGCTTAATAGAGGGCCCTAAATACACACATAATTGGTCACTACAACCCTTTATTCAGGATTACGACCTAGTTTCTCATACAACTTATGTTGTGTGCGTTAATTTTTATACATGAATGGTGGGAGCTACAGTTTTAAAGTCGACTCCGAACGACTGATTTTTGAGCCAACACACTACCTACTAGACTACGGCGACTTATTAAAGGTACACTGAGGTCATTAATCCCGCTCAAGCTTACCGATCATAGGTTTAGTAGAGGGCGCTGGATAAGATCTTCTATCTCCATATTGTGAATAAAGTTCGAAAACTAACCGGTCTTACTCTTGTCACAATAGCAATAAAATCTACCTCACAAAATAGTCGGTAATACTTCTTAAAACACCGCTAGGTTTTTGTGTTTGCAAGGGCCCCTCATATGGTTAAGTTGGCATATAAGCTAGCAGGAAATAGGACTATATTTGTTTTTTAAATAACCATGGAATAACTTTGAAGTCGCTGTAGTCTAGTAGGTAGAATGTTGGCTACCTTGGTTTGAAACCCGACTAAGATATCTCGAGTATAACGCAATATGAAAAAAAAATTCTTTTGTCGACTTCTTCTCAGCAGTCTTATAACAAAAACTCTGCATTGAAAGGTTTATCAAATCTGTCCGTAGGAGTCTACTTTAAATTTTAGGTCCTCTCATGGATAAAATTAACACACAACATGAGTGGTGTGAGAAGCTAGGTTGAAATCCTGACTAAAGGGTTATAATAACCCATCAGGTAAGTAACTCTGAATAATATTAATTGCCACGTTTCAGGAGAGTTCCATTTTGACTTAATTTCAACTGAAAATTGTTGTTTGTTTTCTTTTCATAAATATTTCACCCTACACCATATTAGTGGCACGGTGTACGGGTTAAGGCACATGACTACAAGCCCAAGTTTAACTCTGTCGATCACAACAGGTATGCAAACTATTTTTCAAACGTTTGTTTTGAATTAAAAAAATTAGGAGCTTCATTACTTCTTTAACTACCCTTCCCCAAATTTCTAATAAAAATACAGACATCGTTAGATAATAAGACAGCACCAGCCTTTGGGATGGAGTAGGAGTCAAAGATCAGTGTTCAGGCAATATAACAGCCCAATACATATATTTTCATTGAAGGCAGTGTTTTTACGAAATGGCATGTAGCAAACCTATCATCCTATCTGCTTAGCAGAAAACAAATTTGGTCATTGAAACTGAAACATAAAATAAAACTCAGAAATCTATGCTGTTTTAAGAGACCTATTCATCCTGAACTTGTTGTTGGATACGAAAAATGTATCCTTTGCCCAGAAGTCAAAGATAAAAAGCCTATTAGTATTGTCGCCTACAACTACTCCAGAGAAATACTGAATGGCAGAACGTTTCTGAACATTTTGAACTTTTAGTCACTAAAACGACCGACCACGAATTTCCTACAAAAGAATGCTTTTCAAAAGGTATAGAAAGGCTAGTTTTTTTAAAAAAGAAGAGATCAAGACTGAGAGAGCAACAAAAAAAAACATAGTTAGGCATTGCACAAAGGAGATCATTGATAAAAGGGCTCAGGAACAGAGAAAAATTAATCATTATGTTGAGCACTGGTTTAACGCGAAATAATGCTGAGAATGGTAATTTGTTTGTTCGCACCTAAGAGGTAATTTTATACCTTTGTAATGCATAATTCACCTGTCAAATCGATTTTCATTTATTGAGTCTGGTAGACCAAATCACCATGTGTTGAAGGTTAGGTTAGTGGGTAGTTTGCTTGCAAGTTCACTCGGTGGCTCATATGGCTCATTGTCTTACCCAGTGTGAAGTAAGGTTTGAGGGTAAATGATGATATACAGCGACGGTGAGTAGACTCTAGAGCAGCTGGCAATGGACCATAATGGTCACCTAAAACTTATATTAAAAAATTTTTAGTTTTTGGGCTGGCCTCATTGGGCGTCATTGACCCACATTTCTTTGAGAACGACATACACAATTGGTCATTACAATCCTTCAGTCAGGGTTACGACCTAGCTTCCCACACCACTTATGTTGTGTGTGTTAATTTTATACATGAGTGGCGGGACCTACAGTTTAAAGTCGACTCCGAACGACAGATTTCTGAGAAACTTTTCATGGCAATTTTATTTACTCTCAGAGTTTTTGCCAGAAATCTGCTGAGAGGAAGTCGCCGATGAAATACTTTTTGTATTTTATTTTGATGTCTGGCCTGGGGCTCGAACCTTGGCTTTTCGTCTAATAAGCCAACACACTACTTACTAGACCACGGCGACTTCGAACGATATTGGTGAGGATATTACTGTTAGCAGCAACCTGAAATGGTCGATGATTATAAAGTTCTTTTGGCCTGAATTGGATAATCCAGATACCAACGATATAATGTTTCTTCCTGTCCAGACATCAAAACAAAAGTACAAAAAGTATCTCTCAAAAAAAATCTGTCGTTCAGAGTCGACTTTAAAAAACAGGTAGGTCTTGGCCCTCATGTATAAAATTAACGCACACAACATAAGTGGTGTGAGAAACTAAGTCGTAATCCTGACTGAAGGGTTGTAATGACCACTTATGTATGTACATATGTGATTTGAGGGAAGTGATGCGAATTGGCAGCCGATATCGGGCGATTTCTTCGATTAGACAGTTTCCTGTGGGTTTTTCTTAAACCTCAGGTGCAATCGAAACGAAGTCACAAAACACAAAGATTCTCAAAAGCAAAATAACCCATGCCGTTCGTCAAATTCAGTCTGATTTATGCGCCTGAGTAATGTAAAATTAGATATTTGGCATCGCTTAAAAATCAAATGTTACATGTCTAAAGAAGATTAGTTTAAGGGAACTATATAGTCAGGGATAAGTAAATAAACCTCCTTGGAACCAAATAAAAAGGCATGCCTTTCAAAAAACGCTTAATACCTCTTCATTCGTTTTATACCACACGTACTACGTACGTAGCGCATCAGTATAGCTTTAACAACAACAACAAATATCGTTTCTAAAAGATTGCATAAAAACTGTTGTTATTGTCTTGGCGTTGACTACAGTTTGTGGTTCTTGTTTTTACGTTGCTTTAAATGAGTGTTAAAAGACTTCACGATTATGTTGCATTGCAGTGTTACATACTATATCTGACTATCTTGTGAATACGATGAATGCATGGTAACACATGCATTTTTATTCACTCAATCCATGCCATGCCATGCCACGCCATGCCCTGTAATACTCTCATACACTTGCTTATACGTATGGGAATGAAAGAGTGTATGGCTGTGTAGTTTATTTTGGTAGAATTTGTGGTCAACATTGGTGGCTTCTTAAATTGTTTGGCATAAAATAAATATTAAAACCATAAAACAAACAAAACATCCAACAACAACAACAACAACCTGCATAACCAAGGCAGTTTATATATGACACTTGAGAAGAAGAAGATGAAAAGAAAAAAATGTTTAAAACAATTTACACTGTGTCTACATGGTGGTTAAACATGGACTCGCATGCATTTGGTTGCAGGCTAAAAATTGCCAATTGCCTGGCTGCATGTGTAATGTTGTTGACGTTGAGACAAAGGTCATATCTCTGCGCTAACGTATGGGTCAGGTTGACTAGCCTTTTGCTGTGCTTCGTTTGCATTAAATAAAGACACGAAGTAAATTATTCATTCATACAGAAATTAATTTGATTCCTTTAATTTCTTGTTCTTGTTATTCAAAACGATTCATTCGGAGTTATCTGGACTGCTGCGGCTGCTGCTGCTAAAAGTAATTTTATGTTTGAGAGACTACAATTTACACACTTGTTTATGTATTTTTTCTACATATTATTATCGAATAGAGTTTTAAGGTTAAGCCAGCATATCATATAACTACGAGGGAGGTGAGCAAATTATATGGTTTTAAAGTTACTTACATAAAATCAAATAAATTTTTTTTTTTAAATTTGAACCTAAAACCTCGTAATCTAGATAGCTGTGAAGAGCATTCTTTTTAATTTCCTAAATTTCGAAACTTACCCTCGTATACCAAAATAAAACTACATACAATTGTGTCTGATGATGTGTGTTTTTTTTTTTATTTTTATTTACACATTTTTCAACGCATGTTTTCAACGGCTTATTAACACTGCCGCTTGGCCAAGTCTCGTTGTCATGTTCTTTTCATTTCATTTTCACATAAAAAAAAAGATTTCAGTCTGTGTTTAAAAAGTGATTGAGTCTTGTTAACTTGGCTTAAATACATACAACACACAACACCATGTCCATTTTCGTCTTCATGCTGCTCAATTACTATGTGGTGTGGTGTGGTGCGATGTGTTGTCTGCCTATGTAAACCACTTGAAACGATCGTCATTCACCTGATTTTACGTGGCATGCCACATCACCTTGTTAATGCATATGATTTTTAACGTAAAAAAAATGTTAACCGGCCATGTGTCAGTTGTATGTTGACGATTTAGTTGGACTCCACGCAAATAATTGTTGTGGTCGTTGTGCCACATTCTAACCGCCACTAATTTTTTTTAGGCCATAAACATCTGTTTTCCGCCAACATATTCATGTGACGAACGGAACGGAATTGCATGAAGGATGGCCATGCAAAATTGTTGTTATTTTTTTTTTTGTTTACTTCATTCGTTGTATTGTTTAATAAGCCTTGTGGAAAAGTGTGTTAATTCATCATCGTCATCAGCGTCGTCATTTACCATTGAAGTCGTTTTCTTATGCAGTCTTTTTGCCACAGCCATAGCAAGAAGACCAGTCAGTGATCCTCCTTAGCTGAACCAGCAAAAGATTTATTTTTTAAGCCGGGACACATTTTTTCTTGCCATGCCTGTGTCTGCTGTATGGCTTTGTGATGGCCTATAGGCGTAACCTGTTAAAAAGAACGTTTATCGCGTGCGGTGCCTCTTTTTCATAATTATTATGGCTTTTAGTATATGTTGTGGCTGTTGTTTTTACATTTTTTGGATGGGAATTTTCTCTATTGGTGTAGACGACGATTCCTGGAAAGTGATCATAAGATATGAATTAGGTTTGGAAATCAATTTTTAAAATTATTGAAAATTCTTTAAGAAGAAAATAATCAGCGGTAGAGCACAAGGTCGTGGATGTGGATGACCATGAAATGATGGTTAACCCTGCAAGATTAAAAAAACAACTTCGGTTACATACATACATAATTGGTCATAACAACCCTTCAGTCAGGATTATGGACCTAGTTTCTAACACCACTTATGTTGTGTGCGTTAATTTTATACAAGAGTTGCGGGACCTACAGTTTAAAGTCGACTCCGAACGACAGATTTTTGAGAAACTTTTCGTGGCAATTTTATTCATTCTCAGAGTTTTTGCCAGTAATCTGCTGAGAGAAAGTCGCCGAAGAAATACTTTTTGTATTTTGTTTTGATGTCTGGCCTGGGCTTTGAACCCTGGCTTACGTCTATGGCGACTTCACTTCGGTTGCTGAAATTTAATAATGACATCGCTGGAAACCATTAGCGACTAACTCTTTTGGGGGAGCTCATCAACATTAAAGAAATCAGAGCATACAGTATTGCAACTCAAGTTGGCATTGCTAAGAAAACAGGTTTTTTTAATCGTGGATATCATTACGATTAAGACCCCTTTTTATAGAAGATCACAGAAAATTCAAGAGCCCATGCGTACGTTCTCCTGATATTTGAAATTGATTTTCAGAATTCTAGACACCAATCGATGGTCTTACTTCGGATAGTGCAAATTCGAATCTACCAAAGGAAAGTGTGTTTAGAGACCGCTATTTCAGATCCGATTTCTGATAAAGAATCGGTGGAAGACATATCCCATGCAATATTTTTTTGGATAAGTAGAATGGTATAGTGGTCAAAATACTTTGTTTAAGATACGAGCATAGGTTTATTCAATATTGTTCATACATAATTGGTCATTACAACCCTTTAGTCAGGATTACGACTTAGTTTCTCACACCACTTATGTTGTGTGCGTTAATTTTATTTTTATACATGAGTGGCGGAACCTACTGTTTAAAGTCGACTCCGAACGACAGATTTTAGAGAAACTTTTCATGGCAATTGTATTTATTCTCAGAGTTTTTGCCATAAATCTGCTGAGAATAAGTCGCCGAAGCAATATTTTTTCATATTTCGTTTTATTGGAGTTGTGTGGCTGGGGTTTGAACCGCGCCTCACGTCTAACAAGCCAACACACTACCTACTAGACTACGGCTACTATCACATATGCAACCATTTTAATCGTTAATCACTCAATGATCTGCAAAGGTCTGTGAATGTTGTGAATGATCTGCCGACTGCAATTGTTATATCAGCTAAAATTTATATTCGAACACCGTGGAATCAAAAAATTCAGATTACATGCCATAATTTCTCTAAAAGAGAAAAAAGAAATTTTTCGACAGTATGTACATTGCAATGATGAGGAATCCTGATCAGATCTGTAATGCTCCCAGTTCCTACAAATTTCTTTCTACCTTGGCGAACATAATGACTCCGTAAAACTATTACATTTCAATCACCAATTTTGTAAAAAATTTTGACTACTTTTAACGCGTTCTCCGGTTGTAAATGTGGGTACATTAGAAGTTCCAACACAACTGCATTCCGTGGACTTGCATTGCAAAGTTGTTTCTTGGTTGCTTATTTCCCAGTTTTTTCATATCTGCAGCTGACTGGTATCTCGTTGTATTGGGTACAGTAGTGAAGAAACTTAATTATTGAATTCTCACAAGTGCAATCTGGGGTCGAGAATTTCCGGACAAATTTCTTGCACAAGAATTTTGACGTATAAATTTTTTAAATTCGATAACAATATTGAAGTCGCCGTGGTCTGTAAGTAGTGTGTTGGCTTATTAGACGTGAGGCATCGGATCAAATCCAAGGTCAAGCATCTTCAACTTAACGAAATGTGGAAAAATATTGTTTCGGCGACGGCCTCTCAGCAGATATCTGGCAAAAACTCTGAAAGTAACTAAAATTGCCATGAAAAGTTTCTCAAAAATCTATCGTTCGGAGTCGACTTTAGACTGCAGGTCCCGCCGCACTATATAAAAGTAACACACACAATATAAGTGGTGTGAGAAATTAAGTCGTAATCCTGACAAAAGGGTAGTAATGACCAATTATGCTAGATTCGTTAACATCACTTGAAAATGGTAGGGACATATACTATAATAATAACCGCCTTTTTAACCTGGAATTGAAGTTTTTAAACTTGACAGTGTGTGGTTTCACGAACCACACAACACGACCGATTGTAGCTTTATTACATGAGAAGTTCCTGAAGAAGTTTCCAGTAAAGTATCTCTACAACGATCATAATATTTGATGCCGTTTTCCTGTGATTTTTCGGAGTACCTTCGAATTGTTCATAAAGTCGTCAAAAACTATCACAAAAGAATTGTTTGCTGCAACCATTCCAAAAGGGTTCATTCAAATGAGGTTTTATTTCCTACATAATTCATCGATATCATAGTGTTATGAAACTGAATAATGGAGAACGCTTTAGTATTCATCTTTTAAAATTGATAAAACTGTGCTGCCGGCTGTTATGCCTATGCAAACTGTTACAGTTTCGAAACCCATCTGATGAAAGTATTTCACAGACAACAACCAATACTGTAGTGCTGGCTCAAAAAAAAATTCTTTAAATGTTAATTTTTAATGCAATGAATTGTAGATTTCAAGTTGAATTTGTTTTAAGAAAATGATTGAAAACATTGTTAAACAATAGTTGTTGCTTCGTTCTGTATAACATTTTTACTTTGTGTGGTTTAAAACTAAACTATAACCCACATGGTTTATGGATACGATAAAGAGGAAATTTTTAAAAATTCCAATTAACTCTCTAATTGACATATGTATTTGTCAACAATGTGCAGATTTGAGACAGGGTTCAATAGCGAGCTGTAAGCAAACATCAGCCAGGAAAACAAATATCGGCTATCTTCCAAAATGTATCAATACAAAGTTTGTATGTATACTGTATATAAACTACGTATGTAGATATGCAAAGTAACCAAACAATGCATAAACTATAAATCCGATGCCTGATTGCTTTTTGACTGCGTTAAAAATACACATTGACGTCGTTTTGAAATAGAATACATTGTATATATTTTGTACAGCGGCATTATGAAACACGACACTTTGTTCAAATACAAAGCAACTAACATTTTAGAAGGCAGACATGGGAGAATACTGATGAGTAGAAAGCTCTTAAATTAGAACATTATCAGTAATTGTCAGGAGAAGTGACGTAGTTAGCTGGACTACAAACCTAAGTAGTCAATATTTCAACCCCGCACAGAGTGAACAATTTTTCAGCACAATTTTTAAATTTACTAAGAAGCTACTTAATCTACAACAAAACAAAATATGAAAATTTTTTTAAGCGACTTCCCCTCAGCAGTTATCTGGCAAATACTCTGAGAGTAAATGGAAGTTGCCATGAAAAAGGTACTCAAATATCTGCCGTTCGGAGTTGACCTTAAACTGTAGGTCCCACCACCTATGGATAAAATTAAGAAACACAACTTAGGTGGTGTGAGAAGCTATGTTGGAATCTTGGCTAAATGTTTATAATGACCAAAAGTGTTGAATTTCACTATGAGCTCTCACACCTCTTTCTATGTTTTTCAGACTTAGCGAATACAATAACCAGTAGAAAATTGTTGCAAAGCAATGACCCTTAAACCTATAATGTTAACAAGACAACTGCACTGTCCACTGTTAGAACGATATCTGTTTAATGTTTAAAATGTTAAACATTAGTTCGATAACATTGTGTTATAAAATATAAATTCTTATGTTCCATAAAATGATAACTAAAGGATTCCAACAACAACCAACAGTGAAAATAGTTTGAAATTAATTTAACCTGTTCGATATACAGTGTTGGAAAAAATAATAGAAACGCATCAAAAAACGCTGAAAAACATCCCCATATCATTAGTGGCGGGTCCCTATGGGTACCATGTTTGACTGTCTTTTTTGTGTATTCTGGATCAAACTCTTTATTGGCAGGACGACGTACAAAACATTTTCCGTCTGATGGAGCACGTTGTTCCAATCTTTGCGACTTTGGTGTTGTCTGACCAATTTTAACCTATTTTGTATATTTTTTTATTTAAAAGAGGTACTGACCTTGGACTTCGAGTCATAAGTCCAGCCTCTTGGAGCCTGTTTCTTATAGTATGGCTTGTTACTGGAGCATCTAGTATATTTTTAAGCTGATTAGATGACTCAAAAGAGTTTTTTTTTGGAATGTACTAAAATTTAATCAAAACGCGTTTTCCTCTTTATTCCTCTAGTTTCGATATTTTTTGTATAGTGAATCACGTTAAATACTTTATGTTTAGAACACTTCATTATTTTGGCTATTTTTTTAAGTGATAAGCCATCAGATTTTAACTTAAGGATAACATTTCTTTTAGCATCAGTGGTATGAATATCTGGACCCATTTTTTAAAAGATTTAAAACATCCACTCAACACGAAAATTTTACAAATGTTCTAAAACAAATTATTTTAACTTAATTTTTACCACTTCTAAATATTTCATGTAAAAAGTTTATTTATTTTAAATTTAAACACGGTTTTAGAAAAGAGTTTCTACTAATTTTCCAGCTAAATTACGGATTTTTTTTACTTTTTCCTGAAAACTAATAAATTAAAAGAGAAGAAAGCAATGAAGTTAACAAATAATAAAATCGCGTTACATTAGCAAGAATTTGACAGTGATTTCCAACAATAAAAGTTTATTACGAAAAAGTATGCAATATTTTAATGATGAACTAGTAATCGTTTCTACTATTTTTCCAACACTGTATTAGAGGAGCGGTCGCTTTCTTAGTTGTGGTCGAACCAAGTAAAACAAGAAACATACGCCAGAAGAAAAATTCCTAATACTCATCATAATGAATTTTTGATTACTTCGTGCAAAAATATCTCATCTTTAGCTCTCCTTATATAGAACGTCTTTGGTAATAGCGCCTACCCTACTCGTCTAAGAAATCAATTCTCTTTTTAAGGCATTTTGTCCTTCTCCTCAATATTTAATTTTAAACGGATTTAAATTGAACATTCTTTTTTATCGATTTTATTTATCGAATTTTAGCTGATATGAGAAGCGTGTCATGAAAACGTTTCCAATAACAAATTTCATTAAAAAAAATATGCCACAAATCTGTGTAAATGTTTGAAACCAAAAACTGCATTTTTGCTAATTAATCGAAATTATTTGCAATCGGTTTAGCAATTATTTTGGATTATTGTTTAATTATGTTATGGCATCTGTATTGTAATGCCAATAGATTGCATGAAAAATGGCTTGCAAATACCCTACGAATTCCACTTAAGCTAGCATTTAGGCCCATTGTGATACCATAATTAATTCAACCCGGGAGTCAAACATTCGTTAGAGAACATCATCCTGAGTCTAAAGTAAATCTTGCTATTGAAGCAATCTTTACAACAAAACTTTGAGGCCATAGGAGCCATCTGTGACTTCTCTAGATATAGTGAACTAGAGGAATCACATCGTATTTCATAACTAACTCGATATGAGTAATCTAGGTTCTGCAGACTCAATTATTCCAAAAAAGGCAACCGGTTTCTGGGTTGGAATTGAAAACTCTCAAATCAAAAGAGATGTGAAATAATACGTTGGCGTCTAGAGATCTCCTCATTCATAAGTCGATGAATGTAATATTGCGAACACACCCATTGTGAAGAGGCTGAGTGATATTTTCCTAGATTAGTTTAATGAAGTAAATGAAATAAGTCGCCGTAGTCTAGTAGGTAGTGTGTTGGCTTATTAGACGTTGGCAGGTCAGACATCAAAACGAAATATAAAAAAAAAAATATTTCTTCGACGACTTCCTCTCAGCAGATTTCTGGCAAAATTCTAAGAGTAAATAAACCTGCCATGAAAAAGTTTCTCAAAAATCTGTCGTTCGAAGTCGACGTTAAACTATAGGTCCCACCACTCACGTATAAAATTGTAAGAAGCTAGGCCGTAATCCTAACTGAAGGGCTGTAATGACCAATTGTGTGTGTTATGTATGTACATATATGTATGTATGTAGTTTAATGAATTGTTAAATCTATTCCCGTATTATTGTTTATATACAATTCTATTGTAGTATTGTATGGTTTTTAATTTAAAATAATTAAATTTTGTTAAGTTGATTAGTTAAATTGTTTCCTGTTTTTATTCGGAGTTAAAAACCAAAATATTTTATTTACAAAATAATAACAAAAAAAAAAAAAACAACAACAAAATCAATGTTAAAAAAATTATAAATTTATTGGGAAATTGTTTAATGATGTTAAAAATTTTGTATAAAAATCTGACACTTAATTAAATTAAATTACGAGAGTCAGAGACGTTATGCATAAACAAGTACGAATTAAGAAATTCTGTAATTCTATCCTGTTATTTATTCCTGTTAAAACGGGGCATTAAGGTAGGCGCCAATACACAAGAGTTGCGTTCCATTTTTGGAGAGGTAGGGGTAGTCAAAAGGTTAGTTGATGGAAAGAATCTTTTTACAAGATTTATAAAATTAAAGGTAATTAAAGGTAGGAATGGTATGGATTTCTTACCTATGTTTGTGACACAAATTGCTTTTAGAACTTTTTTAAACACCTCTCCAGTGCAGTAAAAACAGTGCTAAAGAAAACTATTTAACTTGGCTTAGCTTTATGTACCCTATTTGGAGGGTATCCATTACAATATTTCTTATTCTTGAATGACTGGTTTATCTGAGCGCCTGAAGAATTCACTAGCATCAGTGCCTTATATGTAAGAAATGTCGCGCAAGAACTTCTACCAGAGGCCATGCGATATTTTCTAGCAGCTAGTGCCTGATCGTCTAATAGGTAATGTGTTGGCTTTTTAGACTTAAACCTCGGGTTCGTATCCCATGAAAAAAAATATTTCTTTGGCGATTTCCACTCAGGAGATTGCTGGTAAAAACTCTGAGAGTAAATAAACCTGCCATGAAAAAGTTTCTCAAATATCTCTCATTCGGAGTCGACGTTAAACTGTAGGTCCCCCCACTCACGTATAAAAATAATGCACACAACATGAGTGGCGTGAGAAGCTAGGCCGTAATCCTGACGGAAGGGTTGTAATGGCCAATTGTGTATGCATGTATGTATGAGGTCAGATAGCGTTCGCAAGTGCTAGGTTCTGTAGGAACGAACTCGTTTGCTCATTATCATACAAACTTCGATGTTTTTGGTCACATATGTATAATCGAACTCTCTTATTAACCTAGAGAGATAGCAGGGTAAGAAAAACAGTTTGCGCTATGGCCTCAGATAATAGGGCAGGCTTACTTAGTAGACAAAATAGTTGCCTGAAAAGGCATGAAAATTATTAGGGTGTCTATAGTGATGATTCAACTTAGAATTGACTGAGAAACATTGTATCCAACGTAATAGTACCTGATATGGGGATTGAACCGCGGCCTAACGTCTTATAAGCCAACACATTACCTACGACGGCTTCATTGTCGAGTACCATAAGAACAAGTCAGAGAAGAAGTAAGATAATCTCCCTCAAAGGGGAACAACCCCTTTGAGTTCTTGCATTTGCCATTAAAGAAGTGATTGGCCTGGACATTTTCAAGTTGAGGCACGTTCAATATGTAAAATTATTGAAAGAGCAGACAGCTCTCAACCATTCTGACTACATCATATAGAACTCTTTGAGTTGAGTAGATCATAAATGAACGAGTTAAGTTAGGTTAGGTTATGTTAGAGGACGTGTACTTGTCAATTAAGGCAAGTACAGTACCCGGAGTTCGAATTGACCCATTGTACAACGTTCTAGTTTCTCACACCACTTATGTTGTGTGTGTTAATTTTACAGTTTACAGTCGACTCAGAACGACAGCTTTTTGAGAAACTTTTTCATGGCAGGTTTATTTACTTTCAGAGTTTTTGCCAGAAATCTGCTGAGAGGTAGTCGCCGTAGCAATACTTTTTGTATTTTGTTTTGCTTTCTGGCCTGACTCGAACCTTGGCTTTACGTCTAATAACTACCGACTAAACTACGGCGACTTCAAAATGAACGATTTGGTTTGCCAAAATTCTGGGCACATTAACAATATCACTGTAGACCTCCATCTTCCAGGATTTTCAAAATGTTCAAAGGTAGGCTACTAGGTTGGTATTTATTAGCCAGTGAGTTCTCACTTTGAGAGTAAATACTACATTTACTCTATTTCAACTTGTTATTTTATGTTCTCTTTCCCTCTCTCTCTCTCTCTCTTGAGAAGAAAAATTTTAAAATACCATGACATTTGACATCATACTCGATTATGCCCGCACTTTTTGTTGCACCCGTTATTAATACAAAAAAGGAATTTAATATTTATAATTGACTCTTTTTATGTTTTAATTTATTACAAATCAAACATCAATTCTTAATTGAATATAATTTATATTCGATTATTTCCATTTATTTACCAGCCAGCTACTGTTTTATGGATTTTGATTTTTTTCTTTGCTTTTTTAATTAAATATTTCCATCTCTGATGTTCTATATTTTGGTGTTTGTAAATGTTTTTAATTGGAAACTGTTAAAAATTAAATTAATTATATATTCCCATTATGTTTTTACATGAGTTAAATTAGTGAAATACATAAAATGAAACATTTTTGGGCAATCGAAAAAAACAAAAAAAATTTACAAATAAATTACAAAAAAAAGAAAAGAAATAATAAATCATGAACATGAGGTGTCATTAGGGCACCCAACTGATATGAAATAGGATGATTGAAAATTTCATTTCATAACTCATTGCGTTTTTAAAGCCATGGTTTTTTTCACAGTACACTTTCACAAAACGCCCGTACTAGCGACATATGGGTTGTGAGGCAACACTTCACGTAATTATTTCTTCGAAAAACTTTAACCTTTTGAAATCTGTTGGTTTTTTTGTGTATTTATTCTATAATATATGTTAGTGTCATTTACCCATATTCATTTACAGCCTCCTTCCAACAACACTCACTTAGAGAGTGCCTTCCATTTCAAAACTCTCTGAATAATTCAAAATAAAACTGAAATTATTTGCAAATTTCTATTGAAATAATGCCACAATATGATATTGATTGCAACCATAAATGCAAACTGCCAAAATGCAGAAAGTGATACAACTTCGCTTATTGTTGGCATTGTCATTAATATTTTGGCATTTCAGCTATTGAAACATTTCTGTATGCGTAACAATAAATAGGATGTTGTTGTTGTTGTTGTTGTAGGTAAATGCATAAAACATATTTTCCTATTTAGATAACCAACAAACGCAACCAACACAATATCATAATGGCGACACAAAATTATTTTCATTTCATTTTAAAAAGTTATTAAAAATGGCGGTGCTTTCTATCATACAATTGTGACTAGCTGGGATGGAAATTATTTGTCTGTAAAATATAAAATCTGAATAACGCTTTAAACGGTTTTTTAGGGTTAAATTATATATGAAAGTTAAATGTTGCTTCAGATAGTTTCTGGGCTTGAAACAGGTTGAAGTCAAATGCTAGTTTAAGTACAATTACAATACAATACTGTCCGTCGCCGTAGTCTAGTAGGTAGTGTGTTGACTTATTAGACGTAAAGCCAGGGTTCGAGCCCCAGGCCAGATATCAAAACAAAATACAAAAAGTATTTTTTCGGCGACTTTCTCTCAGCAGATTTCTCGCAAAAATTCTGAGAGTAAATAAAATTGCTATGAAAAGTTTCTTAAAATTCAGTCGTTCGGAGTCGACGTTAAACTGTAGGTCCCACCACTCATGTATAAAATTAACATACGCAACATAAGTGGTGTGAAAAACTAGATCGTAGTCCTGATTGAAGGGTTGTAATGACCAATTATGTATGTATTTGAGAAAATTTTCTGTGTGCCTATAGTCTAGCCTTGCCACACACTCAGTATTAATAAAGTTTGTAAGTTCTAAACAAAGTTTCCATTTAAAGAAGTCACCCGAAAGTTTGATATTGTATCGTGTTGTCATTATATCAAGGCATCCCCGTTAGATCCTATTTTCTCAAGTGACGTACAGTAAAAGGGAAGGTATACAGCTTCTGCAGAAGCTGTTGTGAGGTATTCCTAGCCTTCAGAAGTGTTCACCCATTTCTCAGTATCTCGTTATAAATGTAATGAGGTTCCTAAGATGGCCTCTCGTTAAGTTTAATTTAAATTTTGTTTTGCAGAACAAACAGGATAGAGAAGCTTGCTTAAACTCTAAAGGAGCACTTTCAGTCTGGTTCTTGGAGTATGTACAGGACATTCCATTTGGATACTTGACGCATTATTACTGCAGAAGCTGTAGAGATGAGAAGGAGGTGGAAACTGTTTTTCATCTATTGAGTAAAATAACAATCGGAGATGGAAAAGTTACCTTGGTGTCTACTATATATGGTATGTGATGTAAACGACCAGCCAGGCATGGACATTGGCAGTCTGAGTTGCTTCATAAGAAGCTTCGTAGGGTTCTCGGACCAGAGGAAAATAGAAAAGAATTGTATAATAATGACTAGGGTTGTTCAGTCACCTAGACCTTGTTACCTATATACTTACAAATGCGCATTCCAGCTTGCCTTTGCAAATAATTTAAATTTATGAGGTATTATTTGCTTGCCTCACTACAGAGGAATGCGTATGAATTCATTCAATTTTCTTTTGTACCAGACTTCGCCTGTGGGTTGACCTTGTTGTTAGCTTCAAAGTGAACGTGTCCAGGAATCAATATAAGAACCGAATCGAAAGAGAGTTCAGGTATCAAGTACACAACAGAGATATCCCAATGAACTATAACCAAGATTTTAGCACTTTCTATATTACTATGCGTATACAGCCACTTACTTACATACATAATTGGTCATTACAATCTCTCAGTCATGATTACGACCTAGTTTCTCACACCACTTATGTTGTGTGTGTTAATTTTACCATTAAGTGGTGGGACCTACAGTTTAAAGTCGACTCCGAACGGCAGATTTTTGAGAAACTTTTCATGGAAATTGTATTCACTCTCAGAGTTTTTGCCAGAAATCTGCTGAGAGAAAGTCGCCGAAAAAAATATTTTTGTATTTTGTTTTGATGTCTGGCCTGGGATTTGAACGCGGGCTTTTCGTCTAATAAGCCAAAACACTACATACTAGACTACGGCTACATCTTACAGCCACTTAAGGATCGCAAATAATAAATTAGATGATGGAGTTCTAAGAGAGTGGCTATTTTCATGATCGTTATTACTGTCTTAAGCGTTCAAATAGGCGTTCGTTTTATTTTTTCTTTAAAGCAAAAACCAAACCGCGGCGAGTAGCTGCATACTTAGTATAAATTTTTAGGATTGATATCGCAGTTTGTTTTTTGTTTGCAGCAATAGAAAACAGGTGCTGCCTTAGTTGTTCTGAATGGTGTATTCATATTTAAGTTTTGTTTGTTATATAATAATATATTGGGTGTATTTGAATAGAGAGAAACATTTTCTGCTGAGGGATTTTGAGTCTCCTTGTGAAAAGTATTGACTCTGTCTTGTTTGGATTAGCTCCCAGTTCACATTCGTTGCACCATTGCTACCATTAATGCAATCAATCTTAGCAAAGTTGAGATTTTTTCCTTAATTTTCCAATGTAATCTTTATTTTCTCCAGCTCTCATATTATTAATAATATACAGAGAACTATTGATGCTGAGTTATTTAAATTCTAATAATTTGTTACCAGAAATTTATACACTTAATTGCTATAAAATAACTAGATTTAATAGAAATTACACAACTGATGCATTATTGTATTACCAATACCAATTGTATTATCAGTTAGAATTTGTGAATAAATATTTGCATTTCATTTTAAAGTAATTTATTTACATTAAAAATATTAAAAATTATTATTATTTTCCATTAAAATCAAAATTTCGAAAAACGACACATAAAAACGTTAACCAACTAACCTAAATGATCGATTACGTACACACGTACATACATATAACGAAAGTCATTTCCTATAGCTTTGCGTTTAATATCGAATTGCATTGAAACTATCGAAACTGTTATAAACGACAGCCATTAAAAAAATATTATATTCCTCTGTATTAATATACTCCTCCATGCCTATGTATGGGTGCCTATGTATGTGTGTAGTCTATTCATTGTCCATAATATTTAATGCTGACAAATACTAATAAGCTGTGTGAGCGAAAAATAATCCTCGTTTTTTTTTGTTGTAATGAATTTAAAACCAACAAAATTTTTATTCTCTCTTTTTTTGTTTGTTTTTGTTGTTAAAATTTTAGAGCTGAATAGCAGAAATTGTTTAGAGAAAAGGGACAATAGGATGAGAGCCATAATAAAAAAAGAGAATTTTTATTACATTTTGAATATTAAAAATTTATTCATGAATTGAAATGAAATGAAATGATTATATCACCATCACCACCACTATTAATATTATTATTTCACTGTGTATAC
This sequence comes from Sarcophaga subvicina, assembly GCA_936449025.2. Lineage (NCBI taxonomy): Eukaryota > Metazoa > Arthropoda > Insecta > Diptera > Sarcophagidae > Sarcophaga > Sarcophaga subvicina. The sequence continues at coordinate 99,675,676 of OW388082.2, read as the reverse complement.
TCGTACCATGCCATATACAGTCATATAGAACTAATAAAAAAAATTTCAAATTTTAATACATTCGCTCATCACACTCATACACTCAAACACTTGCTTAAATGCATGTGAATGCAATGATATGTTTAGAGCAGTAAAAGGATTGATAGAAATTATTAAATTCCAAATACATGTGAATGGTTTTATAGTCGTGTAAGGGATGAGTTTTACTGTAATGACAAATAAGTATCAGGGATCAGTTTGAAGCCGCCTTAATCTAGTAGGTAGTGTGTTGGCTTATTAGACGAAAAGCCAGGGTACAAATCCCAGGCCAGACATCAAAACAAAATACAAAATGTATTGCTTCGGCGACTTCCTCTCAGCAGATTTCTGGCAAAAACTCTTAGAGTAAATAAAAAAAATTGCCATGAAAAGTTTCTCAAAATTCTACCGTTCGGAGTCGACTTTAAACTGTAGGTCCCTCCACCCATGTATAAAATTAACACACATAACATAAGTGGTGTGAGAAATTAAGGCGTAATCCTGATTGAAGTGTTGTAATAACCAATTATGTATGTATGTATTATGTATGATCAGTATAAAGCAATTAAAAATTAAAATAAAAAATTAAAATTAAAAAAAAAAGTTCTATAACTACCAATGGCCTTCACTATTGGATGAGACAATACCATTTTAATTTCTTCGAAAAAATGTTGAAGAATGTGGTAAATTCATTAGATGAATTATATTGTAAGTATTCCTGTTTAGCTGATAGTGTCAGTATAAGTGCCCACGGTTCATAAAAGAACCACGAGGCCCTAGTAAATTTTCTAAAATAAATCTCAGTTCTGCGCCAAATCTTTCAATTCACTTCAACTCTTTCAGCAGGTGTTTACTTCGGCATGAAATTATATGAATGAAGTCGCCGTAGGCTAGTAGGCTTAGTAGTGCGTTGGCTTAGTAGATGTAAGACCTCGGTTCTAATCCTTGGTCAGACACCTTCAACAAAATCAAGTACGAAAAAATATTTCTTTCTTCTTTTTGGCCAAAAATTACTTGAAAATTCTCTAGAAAATCAGTGGCCATTTTGGAGCATATAAGAAATAGTATACCATACAGACCGATTGATAAATTCAAGTATACTTTGTGAAGTCGTCGTAGTCTGGTAGGTAGTGTGTTGGCTTATTAGACGTAAGGCTCGAGTTCAAACCCCAGGTCAGACATCAAAACGAAAATATAAAAAAATATTTGACTTTCTCTCAGCAGATTTTTGGCTAAACTCGGAGAGTAAATAAAATGGACATGAAAAGTTTTTCATAAATCTGTCGTCCAGAGTCTACTTTAAACTGTAGGTCTCGCCACTCATGTGTAAAATTAACAAACACAACATAAGTGGTGTGAGAAGCTAGGTCGTAATCCTGACTGTAGGGTTGTAATGACCAATGTGTGATCAGTACCCTGCCAAAAGACAGACTACCAAACTCTGGTTATTTCTGAATGGTCTGATGCATGACTCAGTCTTGTATTAAATCTGGTGATCTCGTTTGATCACCTTTTATGGGTTTGGTCGATCTCTCTTTATATCGATCAATAAAAGCTATTTATCGGCCTTTTGCCAGATCTGCTGATTGGATAATATGTCTATGGGCAGAGCGTATGGGTGATATTACGATGACAGCAGTTCACGAACGGTTTTATCATTCATATATCACAAATGGTAGCGTTCCATGTTTCGTACAAGAAGGTCGATTTTATTTTTTTGTTTGCAAAGATTTAAATGAAAACGGACGGAGGGCTGTCCCAAAAATCATACCTAAAACTATGTTATTTAGTGGAGCTCAGAGAACACAGACCTGCCGAACATGCCTTGTTCTATACTGGGGACAGAATAGACTTGTTTTCCTTAAGGATATTGTCTAAGATTACGATTTTCTGCAATCATACTGCGATATATTGAATAACTGTGGCGATATAAGGCCTTTTTTCGAAATAATAATACTGTAGTGGGCTTCCCAAACCTCATTTAGTTGTTACTCAGTGGTAGCTGGTACTCTAGTTCCTTAGCTAATCCTTTTAGGGTCATTCCATTGTTATTTAAATACTATCGGGTACACCATCTAACGTTTTTTTTCAACTAGTGCTTATTTCGTGAATGGTAACAGATTGTCAGATTTGACAGATAATTAGTTTTATCCTTCCGCTGAACGAATATGGTTATGTATACGCTTGAACAACGCAATTTCGCTTCACTAAGTGGGCCTACGATCGACTTACAGAAGATGTCGATTTTGGCAAAAAAAATCATCTTTTCAAATGAAGCTCATTTTGATCTTGGCGGGTATGTAAACAAGCAAAATTGTCGCATTTGGGGCACAGAAAACCCGTACGCATACATTGAAAAGCCGACGCACCCAAAACGAGTCACTGTTTGGTGCGGATTTTGCTCCAGAGGCATAATTGGGCAATTTTTCTTCGAAAATGAGGAAGGAGTGGCCGTTAAAGTCAATGGCGAACGTTATCGGGCCATGTTGAACGAATTTTTGTTCACAAAAATTGAAGAGGAGGATATTGGCAACATTTGGTTTCAACAGGACGGCGCTACGTGCCACACAGCCGAAGCTACACTCGATGTGTTGCGCCCGGTTTTTGAAGATCGCATTATCAGCCGCAGAGCCGATGGCGTTTGGCCACCTCGGAGCTGCGATTTGACATCGTTGGACTATTATTTGTGGGGTGCCGTCAAAGATAAGTGATACGCCGACAAGCCAGAGACAATTGACGCTTTAAAGGACAATATTCGTGAAGCCATTGGCGAAATACAGCTGCACACAATCGATAATGTGCTCAAAAATTAGAACCGATCGTGTATGCTACTGCATGGCCTGCCGAGGCAGCCATTTGAATGAAATTATTTTCCATTATTAACCGGAAGGATTGTACTTTTAAATAAAAAAAGAAATTTGAGAAAATATTCAGTAGTTTTTTTTTAAAGCATTTCCAAAAAAAAAAGTTATTTGGCGGACCCTTTATTAAGTTTTCTAACAGACCTGTACATACATATCACCAGTTCATTGGCTCTTCGCTGTAATTTCAGCTTCCTTTGCTGATGTGACCAACTCACTTTGTTTGTCTTGTCAAGCACTATGTTTTCCCTCTCTCTTTCTCTTTAAAATCTTGCCATTTCTTTGATGTTGTATACATAGCTACATACAGAAATAAATATATAATCGATCATTACAACCCTTCAGTTAGCATTACGACCCAGCACTTATGTTGTGTGTGTTAATTTTATTCATGAGTGGAGGAACCTACAGTTTAAAGTCGACTCCGAATGACTGATTTTTGAGAAACTTTTCCATGGCAATTTTTTATTCAGTCTCAAAGTTTATGTCAAAACTCTGCTGAGAGTAAGTCGCCTAAGAAATATTTTTTTATATTACGTTTTGCTGGAGACCTCTAACCTGGGGTTTGAACCGTGGCCATACGTCTAATAAGTCAACATACAACCTGCTAGACTACGGTGACTTCTGCATACGTTAGCTAGTAAATGACATTTCAAAGAATGCTATACGGAGTGCTTATTGTTTCAAAACTATAAACAGCATATCGAGACTGTTTCCCTTAATTCCTGGCTTGATATCACTTTGTATACATTGCCTTCAGTCACTTATGGAATGACTCTTATATTAATAGGTTTTATATATTGTAAATGCATTTGACTATTCAATGAATATTTGATAAATTTTATGCAAATTTAAGATTTCAAATGAAAATATTTTCTTGTTTGTCCAACTGTAATACATAACCAGATCCAGTCATATAAATTTTTTCGTATTAGTTTTAGCAATTTTGTTATCATCATCATTATTATTATTATTCTGCTTTTTATTGTATTTCTCTTAATAGAATTTCATAAAATTTTTGTTTTCCATAAAATTAATAAGCAAGGCAATGCTTTAACTCTTTTTGCATTATGAGACGCCGAAATTAAATGCAATAAATACCATTGAAATGCGTTGATTTTACTACTAAAAATAAAAACTGAAAAATGTATGTATATATGTATATATGTATGTATGTCTATCTCACAAGGAGATATGTATGTTTCTAAAATTATTCATAATGCTGGATAGCAAATTTGGTCATTATATTGAGGATACAATTAAATTTCCGTATTGAATATCATTTTGAATGCAGAGTAGGCATGCATTTCGCGTTTAAAATTCAAAAATAATACAAAAATATTTGCATTCAAGGCAAAAACACACATAAAACAGAAGAACACTGTGGCATAAAAAATTATAAATGCATGGAGTTTTGAAAATATTTGAAAACATATGCAGGCCATGGTTATAGGGGCATGGGTTGTATGTAATCGCCTCGTGTAAATGTCATGTAAAAAGATATCAAGTGTTATAAAATCATAATTCAGTACAGGGCAGAACAACATACATAGGAAATAAAGTGTCAGCAATTTTTAATTATTATGTTTACATTATGTTACACAGTAAATAATAAGATCTACAATTGAAAACTAAAAATGTGGTTTTAGGACGAGGTTGTAAAAAATCGAGGTTAAAAATAAAATATAAAAACTAAGTGGTTTAGCTCTTGTACTTTATATCTTCAACTTAAGGGCACAATATGAAAACAATATTCTTTACAACTTACTTAAATTACCTACTTAACTGGTCATTGCAACACTTCAGTTAGAAGTCGGCGTAGTCTAGTAGGTACAGTGTTGGCTTATTAGACGTAAGGCCATGGTTCAAACCCCAAGTCAGACATCAAAACGAATATATAAAAAAATATCTTCGGCGGCTTCCTCTCAGCAGATTTCTGGCAAAAACTCTGAGAGTAAATAAAATTGCCATGTAAAATTTCTCAAAAAATCTGTCCTTCAGAGTCGACTTTAAACTGTAGGTCCGTGCCGCTCATGTATAAAATTATCGCACGTAACAAAAGTGGTGTGAGAAGCTAGGCCTGTTAATGCTAAGCTAATCCTGACTGAAGGGTTGTAACGCCCGATTATGTATGTAACACTTCAGATATGTTGACAACCTAGCTTCTCAAATGTGATGGCACTTACAGTTTAAAGTCGACTCCGAACAAGAGATTTTTACAATAACTTTCAATGCAATATTATTTTCTCTCAGTCTGTTGTGCCAGACATCTGAAAACTTCGACGAATTTTCAATCGAGAAAGTGCACCTAATGTGTTCAAAAATATTTAAAGAAACTGGGTCAGACAACGTAGCGATTGTTCTCTTGAAAACATTGTCAGATCATCAACAAAAACCCAAAACATCAATTCATTATCGTTCCCAACAATTTCGAATTTCTCAAGCAATTCCGCAGCAAAATTCTAGACAAATGACTTCCGTCCCCATCTGTTCAAATTTCGGCTCTCAAGCGAGGTGAAATCGAAGCCGATTTTTCGACAAAGTCATCGTCACCATCTGAATGAATGTACAGAAATTTGTCAAATTTGGAGCCAGGGTGCATGGCTTTGTGAATAGGTACATAAATTTGTCAAATTTGGGGCCAGGATATGCTTATGGAATCGATAGCAACAAATGCATCCACAACGAGTGACTGTTTCATGTGGATTTTGGTTAATCAGTGTAGTTAGCCTTACTTTTTTTTTTTTTATTTATTTATTTTATTTTATTTATTAATCATAGCACAACAAGATAATAATCTTATAAATGAAAGTGCTATGGGAGGACATCAAATAGGAAAAAGTAATAACAAATCGCTCATTATATGAGTAATGAATTGTTTCAAGTACAGTATAAATAAAAATGAATAGGAATAATAACATGATTTAACCTCAGGAAATAGCAATCGATACAAAAAATTAAGATAAGAAAATGAGTATATGTAAAAAACTAAATTAGGAAAGATACAAATATAGAGAAAAATACAAACAAGGAAATATATTCATATAATGAGATACAATGAAACTTAAATAATAAATTAGAAAAATGAAAATAATTAATCACTAATAAAAATGAAGAGTAAAAATGTATAAAACAATCAAAATATGTTACAAACTACTTAAACAGATTGTATAACTCCTTTTTGAACTTAGTTGCATTGCCTATGTTCTGAATATAATTAGGTAGTGCATTCCAAAGACTGATGGTGTGTATAAAGAACTGTCGTTTCGACAAAAGAGTCCTATGCCTTAATTGGATAATTTTCCTACCGCGGTTGGATCTAGCAAATCTAATCCTGCTAAATAAGTATACTGGCTGTTCCAAAGTAATAATCTTATGGAGGAGAATTAGGCACTTAATATTCAATAGATTATCAAAATGAATACCACATATCTGGTAAGAAAATTGTGATATATGGTCCCGACGTCCCTTAATAAATACATATCTGGCTATGTTATTATAAGCCAAGTTGAGTTTCCGCCTATCATCCGCATCACAGTTTGCGAAAATTTCCGATCCATATAAAAGAACAGGAATCAAAAACGTTTTTGCCAGTTGCAGGCGTATAGCAAAAGGAGTCGAATCTATAACAGCCCATAAGTTCCTAAGCATACCATAAACTTTACCAACGATGACATTAATGTGGCTAGACCACGTTAGCCGACCATTAAAGATAACACCCAGATTAGATGCCGATTCAACAAAATCAATTTTATTCCCCCTGATAATAATTTCCGGCACATCAAACGCTCTCTTAGACCTGGAGAGCAATAAACATTTCGATTTAGAGGGATTAATACAAAGTCCATTAGCACTAGCCCAGTTGTCAATTTTCCGTAAATCATCGTTAATCGTATCTACACATAGTCGGATATTATCAATACAAGCGCTCCTATAGAGCTGAACGTCATCAGCGTACATATGTACGCTACAATTATCCAAAACATCAGGCAGGTCGTTAATGTATATACAGAACAAAAGGGGCCCTAAAATTGATCCCTGAGGAATACCTCTTCCAACGTGTACCGAATTCGAGATGTTGCCGTTTAGGTAAACTCGTTGAGATCTGTTAATGAGATAGGAACGTATAAGGCTGCAAGCTGAATTAGAAAAATGAAAGAGGGTCTGTAGCTTTCTCAATAATATTCTGTGATCAACTGTATCAAAAGCCTTAGTGTGATCCAAAAGAACCAAAAACGCTATGTAATTTTCATCCAGCTTCAACCTAAGGTCATCAACTACTTTGACTAAAGCAGTAGTGCAGCTCCTAGCTTTCATAAATCCCGACTGTTTATCAGATAAAAAATTATTACTCGTGAGATAATCGTTCATTTGTCTAGCTATGAGGTTTTCCATAACTTTGGACAGGAACGGAAGAATGGCAATTGGCCTGAATTCATTGTTAGATTTAGGAATTGGGATGATTTTTGACCGTTTCCATTCATCAGGGAAAGAGGACATAGTTAAGACTGAATTGAATACATGAGTAAAATACGGTAAAAGTCTAGGTGACAAAGCTTTTAAAAACAGAGGATCTAAGTCATCAGAACCAATCGCATTCGATTTCACAGAAGATAAGCATTCCAAAACCTCGAGCTGACTAACACAACGAAAACTAAAGAGGTTTTCTAGCGGAACAAAACAAAGGTCATCATATAGGTTACTGTCAGGTGTAGGAACATTAATATTAACAAATTTGTCATTCAGAACGTTTACATCGACATCAGGAGAAGTATTATGGCATTTATGTCCAATACCAATATCGCGGATTACCTTCCATTTAGCTCTATTATCTAATGCGGAAGCGAACTTCCTGCCGTAAAACATTGTTTTTGCAATTTTAATGTGTTTGGTAACCTCGCTACGAGCGGCTTTATGAACGGCTTTCAGATCATCCGTTCTGAACCTCTTCCATCGCCGATAGGCAATGTCGCGCTTATCAATTAATGCTTTAATTTCAGCATTAAACCACGGTTGGTGTTTGGCTTTAACAAGTTTTGTTTTGACAGGAACACAACTGTCATATAGCAGACGCACATTTTCCTGAATTAGTGCCACCTGGTCGTTTACATTACCCAGTGAGTAGATTTGATCCCAACAGATATCATCAACACTTCTGTTCAAAACTGTAAAATCGATACTTTTAAAATCACGGTATGTAATATACCTGTCCTCATGACTCGTAGACAGATTATAAGTTAAGAAGAGAAGATCATGATTGGAAAAGCAAGAGGCTGAAATTTGATCATATAACAGTACCTTAGTCATATCATTAACAAATACTAGATCGATTAGACTACTGGAAGAAGAATGGAAGTGAGTTGGCAAGGACACATTCACAGGGTTAAGATGGAGAGACAACATTGAATCAGATAGCGCATTATCAATTAAGAGATTATTATTAAAGTCACCAATAATAATAATGTCATCATATTGAATAGAAATTTCCTCAAGAATAGAAATAAAGGGATCAAAATTTATATTAGAATTCGGTCTATAGACACTACCTAATAAAACCTTCTTCTTATTGGTGGATGAAATATCAAGAAATAGATATTCTATTTGACTACCAATTTCTGTTAATAATTTTACCTTGCACGGAATACCGTTTCGAACATAAATAATAAAAATAATAATAATAAATAATAATAATAATAAATAATAATACTTTTTTTTAAAAGTAGGCCGAAGTTGTAGTGACTGTTAACGCATATTCTCTTCAGGAATATGATAAGAGGAGATTTGGAGAGTACTAAACGGCATGGCAATCTGAACGACATATGGTTTCAACAAGACAGCTGTTTGCAACTTGGAAAGCAAGCGATTTTTTAGAGCAACGATTTCCAAAATCAAATTATCACAAGAAATTCTAATGTAAAGTGGCCATCAAGACTATGAGATTTCTTATTCCAGGTTTTTCGAAATCTTGGGTTTATTAAAGTAAACCAGAGCAGAAAATCCGAAATACAAGGCACTGTTGGTGAAATGCAGCCACATTTTGGTAATAAAAAGTCATTGAAAATTTCATGGAAAGAGTAATAATCATTCATTTGAACCTTGGGGATCATTTGAAGAATATTTTATTCCATGTTTAAGTATAACATGTCTTCTGAAGTGGCCGTAGTCTGGTAAGTATTGTGTTCGCTTATTAGATAAGAGCCCGTGGTTCAAAACCCAACTCAGACAACTTAAGCAAAATGAAATTTGAAGAAAAAAAAAAATATTTTTGACGATATTCTTTCTGTAGACTTGTGGCAAAAATTCTGAGATTCAATAAAATTCCCATGAAAAGTTTCACTAAAATCTGTTACTCGGAGTCGACTTCTGGGGAAAATTCTGAAAGTAAATAAAATTTCCATGAAAAGTTTCAAAAAAAATCTGTTACTCGGAGTCAACTTTAAACTATAGGTTCTGCCACTCATGGCTAAATTTAACACACACAACATAAGTGATGTGAGAGACTAAGTTGTAATCCTAGCTAAAATGTTGTAACGATGAAGAAGGTAAGTACATTTCCTATTTACTTGGGTAAAGTACACTGTAGAGAAAACTGTTATAATCTGGTCTGATCTCAGAATGTCTGGAAATACATTCACGTACACTAAGGTAAAAAGGCTGTAAAATTTCTCTTTTATTTGAAATTTTTAAACAAACCAATAACACTTTGAGCGTTATAAACCTGTAATCCTGTATTTGAAAGTAACTGTAAATAAAAGTCTTTGCAGTTGTCAATACAATGAAACAATTTTTTTCAATTAAATTTTCGTACATTAACCTTTGACCCATACGGTCAATAACAACCAAAACAATTTTAAACCGCAATTTATTTGAATTTGAGGTCATTTCCACCAATAAAAGAATTCGCAAAATTTAATTATTTTATTACGATGACACAAAATAACAGGATATTTATTTATTTTTCAATACTTTGCCTACAAAAATTTTAAATCCTTTGAAAATATGCCATGACACCCACTAATGCCATAAAGCCTAGAAATATTTGCACATAAATTCATCGACCTATACTAAGCTCAATATGCAAGTGTACAATACATAGTATCAATTTATGGTTTATTTAGTTAAAATTTATTTCATTTTATTTATAAAAATCTATAATTCTTCCCATATTTAAATTAAAAAAAAAAAAACGTAAGCACTCGCCAAAATGAAAAACCTTTAAATTATTGAAAATCCATAGAATTTTTCATATAAAATGATAATGAACGGAAGTTTATATATTTTTTTTTGTTATATCCGGGCGTGTGTTGTATGGCAATTTCTATTACCGTACGATAACAGTCTGTAATCGTGTGTATGTGTTTATGAATTTGCATAACAACTTCTCTATGAAGTGGTGAGAGTGATTTTAATGTATTATGAGAAGCTTTATATTCAAAGAGAATATTTTTTTTTTATTTCATTTTGTATTTTCAGGAGTCCATTACTGTGTTACCATCAATGGCACTCTATTAAAAGGGCATTTATGAGACGCTGTGCTCCTAATCTGTATCTTTTCTTTTTCTCTTTCTTTTCTATCTTTTCTGGTTGTTGTGCTTTTGTTTGGATAATTCATTGCCTCTTTATTTCTTTAAAATTCATACAACATGACTATTTAAATCCTGGTGTATTTAATGCAGTTTCAAATCCATTCTTTCATTTTCTCTTTTCTTTTTTTTTCTATGAAATTTTCTGTATATTTTCGGTTTTTCTTTTTGTACTGTTAGAAAATTCTTTTGTTGGTTTAATACTTCAGTAGAATTTATTCATAAGCATACCAAAACAGCATGAGATATGAGTATTGGATATGTGAACATACAGGGTATCTTTAGCTGAAGTTTTTCTTTACAGGCGTTAAGATGTAGAAGAAAGGCAGGTTTTTTTCAATCACAAACCAAGCCCTCCACATTTGTTGGAATGAGATTAAAACCACCTCATCGATTTAGTGGACTTCATGGGCCGAAGTAATTATTGAGCTCCTCATCTTTAGTACCATACATTAAAACGAACAATAGAATTAGCGTGTTCCTCTTTATGAACAGCACTAGGTTAGGTTAGGTTAGAGGACGTGTGCTTGTCAATTAAGACAAGTACAGTACCCGGAGGTCGAATTGACCCATTGTATAACGTCCTAGTTTCTCACATCACTTATGTTGTGTGTGTTAATTTTATATATGAGTGGTGGCACCTACAGTTTAAAATCGACTCCGAACGACAGATTTTTGAAAAACTTTTTCTTGGCAATTTTATTTACTCTCAGAGTTTTTGCCAGAAATCTGCTGAGAGAGAGTCGCCGAAGAAATACTTTTTGTATATTGTTTTGATGTCTGGCCTGGGGCTCGAACCCTGGCTTTACGTCTAATAAGCCAACACACTGCCTACTAGACTACGGCGACTTCAACAGCACTAGCTCTCTGTGGATGTCCAAATCCGTTATTGAAGGAATTACTGTCTAATGGATGTCTAAGCTGCATTGGCGATAGGTACAGCTGATGTATCTGGAGCTGGTATGCTCCACATATCATAAAACACTCAAGATTTCTAATCTGTTATTCTTTCTTATCAAATTATCCATCATTATTAGAGGTGGCGTAGTGTTGTAGACGCCATTGTCTAGTAAGTAGTATGTTAGCTTATTAGACGTGAGGCCACAGTTCAAAAGCTAGGTCAGACATCAAACAACAAAACGAAGTATTGCTTTAGCGACTGCCTCTCACCGGATTTCTGACAAAACCTATGAGACTAAATAAAATTGTCACGAAAAAGCTTCTCAAAAATCTGTCGTTCGGGGTCGACTTTAAACTGTAGGTACGGCCACTCATGTATAAAATTAACACACACAACATATGTAGTGTGAGAGGCTAGGTCGTAATCCTGACTGACTGAAGGGCTGTAATGTTCAATTGTGTATGTATGTACTGTTAAGATTAAACTTCTTGACTACAAAACCGTGCCGCCCAGTTTCCAATCCCGAAAAATTTCCGCCTAGGAAAACATCAGCAACTCAGGGAGGTCAGGCAGCAACGACTCTATGATTAGGTCTTAATGAGCAGAGCTTCCCACCAGTATACATAATAAACCAAATATATTTTTACACACATCCTTATTTCTAGGCAACTACAGATGGCAACCCATAGATTTTGCTAGAAGGCTGTTGGAAGGAGATTTTTTTCTAATTTTTTCGAGCTCTTATCTAGCAAGCAAACACTCTATCTACTAGAATATGATGACTTCGGTGGAACACTTACTTATCCAGTCGATAAGAGTTGACTTTTCAAAAAAGTGTGCCATAATCTTTGATTGATCTCAAGCATTGGATAAGACTATACAGCGCTTGACTTATAATATCTCCTGTAATGCTGTTGCCCTGATGAACCTTAGTATACTGCTGGATATTAATAAGAATGATTCTGTCTCTGCTACTCAGTAAGCACCCGGGTGTTTCCTTCTGAAATTAATTTATGCCGCACAGAGATTCCAAGCTCTGACGTCCCTAGTTTTTCTTAAGCTCCTCTGCGTGTTTCCTTCTGGTACAGAAGCTTGTCTCTTTACGGTCATGTTACATACTATGATCTATAAATTTAACCTTCATTAACTAAAACTAGTTTGTAGGTACAATGACCTTTAGCACTGTTCTTCATTGCCATTTTTTCAGAGATCTACTTCTCTCAACTGATAGTATGCTTTCTCATAAGACTTTCGGATTTCTTAGTTGCCATGCAGTATCCATTACATAGGTTAGGTCGTAGTGGTAGCTTTGATCATGTCACAAAGCTCACTTGAGCGCGCATAGCGGCCCGTTGTGATGCCACGGGTGAACGCAGTCCCTGTGCTGACCAAGTTCCACCAAGACCAGGGAGGAGGAAGAAGTTGGTCAGCACAAGGGCTGCTCATCAGAAGCACGTATCCATTACATGGCCTTTCAGCAATATTTTGCAATATTTACTGGGATTAATGCTGTTGAAAAAGAGAGTCTGTTCGTACCACAATGATTGTGAGACCATAAGTCTTTAACATTTTTCTAAACCTATTGGGATTAATGTTTTCCAAGTTTTAAAGATTTCAAAATAGAAAAATTACTTGCAAATACTTTCTATCCTTAAAATGCTCATCATATTAAAGCGTTTCAAAAATCTTTCAATATTTGGAAAACCATTTTCATTGCAAATCATTTTTCATTAATTTCATATTCGTATCCGTATCTGTTGTAATCAAGTGAAGGAAAACATTATGAATGGAAAATTTACATGAGCTTGAACATTATGAACATGTGTTGGTTTGATTATCATGGATAAAAATGTTTTTCTTTTTTTGTTTGCAATAAAAGCAATAAAACAATACAAAAACAACAATCATAAAAACAAGGAAAAGTAAATATTGTTGCATAAATTAAAAGTGTATCAGAGAGAGGGAGAGAGAGTGAGAAAAAAAACCATTAGATTTGTATTGATTGGCCAGCCTGTCAATATGTTTGTTTTCTGTCGCTTAAACAAATAGATTTCGATCAACAAAAAATTAAATTTTTTTTATTGGTTTTTCAATTTATAAAGCAAATCGTTTCTTTGTGTTTTCTTTTGTCAAAAGCAGTCCATAGATGGTGAGAGATTTTAATCGTTTTATTACAGCCGCCCAAGATGGTGGAATTGTAATAATTATCTACATAAGTCCTGCGGGATTTGTGGTCGAAATCGAATTTTAATTGAAATTTGACTGGATTTTAATTAAAAAAAAAATAATTAAGAAAACAGATTTATTTTTAATTATTTGTTTGGTTTTATACTCATTTCAGAAGAATATTTATTTTATTAAATAAGAGCTTAATTTTGTTACCGTAAAATACTGTCGATCGTCACAGAAAACGACTAGTAGCTAATGACCGAAACTTCCTTACCATTACATCTAATATATAACTAGACAACAACCCATTTTAAAAAGCGGCATTGTTTTACAACAAGAAGTGGCGACCATATTATTTTAGGACATACAACAGCACGTCAATTATCCGTTAAGCTGGAAAAACATGAATGTTCCCTACATAATAGCAAAATAGCTACCGATGAGTATAAAAACTTAACAAAGGAAATGCCAAATATACTTCCATCTTAGCTTGATACATTTTACATAACATACGTACATACACATTACATACAACCATTCAGTCACGCTTACGACCTGGCATCTCACACCATTTATGTGGTGTGTGTTAATGTTATACATGAAGGGAAACCTGCCGAGAGCAAGTCATCGAGGAAATATATTTTCATATTTCGTTTTGTTGGAGATGTCTGACACGGGGTTTGAATCGTGGCCCTTTGTCTTATAAGCTAACACACTACCCACTAGACCACGATGACTTGATACACTTTTCCTATGGATATTCAAGGACTAATTCCCTTCTATCAACCACTCTCGCTCTCTCTCACTCTCTCTCTCTCTCTCTGTTTGCCTATCATTTATGAAGTTACAAGTGGCTTTCAAACCAAAATGATAGACGATACTGAAACCTTTCAGAGCTCCTGATAAAGAATTTTAGACTCTCTATGTTTATCAATGAGATACATACATATACATACATATATAATTGGTCATTCAACCCTTCAGTCAGGATTACGACCTAGTTTCTCACACCACTTATGTAGTGTGTGTTAGCTTTTATACGTGAGTGGCGTGACCTACAGTTTAAAGTCGATTTCGAACGACAGATTTTTTGAGAAACTTTTCATGGCAAATTTATTTACTCTCAGAGTTTTTGACAGAAATATGTTGAGAGAAATTCGCCGAAGAAATACTTTTTCTATTTTATATTAATGTCTAGCCTGGGGATCGAACCCTGGCTTTACTTCTAATAAGCCAACACACTACCTACTAGACTACGGCGGCTTCAATCAATGAATCAATGAGATATCAGACAGTTTATCGACGTAGCAGAAATTCAGGTATTTCCTTCTTCTATATCCTATTTCCAACAGCTAAACAAGAGCTGCATTTTCCTATTTTTCTTTACTAAAACTCACTAAAACTCACTAAAACTCTTAAGTCAGTATCACAACCTAGCTTCTCACACCACCCACGTTTTATGTATTAAACATGTAGATGGCGGGACCCACAGTTTAATATCATCTCCGAAAGACAGATTTGAAAAGATTTTCATGGCAATTTTGTTAAAACTCCTACGGATTTTGGAAAGAAAGGAGAGGATGAGTCACTTCTTGTATTTTTTCATACTTTGTTTTGTTTTGAAATGACTGAGCTGGGCTTTGAATCACGGGCTTCATCGAATAAGCCAACTACACAACACACTAGCCTACACACCCTCTACAGCTCCTGCAAAAATGATGTTATAAGGCCTACACTCATGTATCAGATGATTATGTATGTATTACATACATAATTGGTCACTACAACCCTTCAGTCAGAGTTACGACCTAGCTTCTCACATCACTTATATTGTGTGTGATAATTTTATACATAAGTGGCGTGACCTACAGTTTATAGTCGACTCTGAAGGACAGATTTTTTGAGAAACTTTACATGACAATTTTATTTACTTTCAGGGTTTGTCCCAGAAATCTGCTGAGGGGCAGTCGCCGAAGAAATATTTTTTCATATTTTCGTTTTGATGTCTGACCTGGGGTTTGAACCGTGGCCTTACGTCTAATGAGCTAACACACTACCTTCTAGACTACGGCGACTTCAAATACCCAGATAGGAATATGTAGTTACGATTCCTACAACTAAGCTAGCCGTGTTGCTTTAGAGTTTAAGAAGACTTTGCGTGAAGTTTTCAATCAGCCTTGACAACATTTTCTGTGCTACCAAAGTCACGCTCATGTTGTTAATAGAATCTATAATTTTCTGTAATCTTGCTTCCTTACAGTTTTCCTTTATCCCTTCAAGAGTAGAGAGCTCATTCTAAACTCCGATTGTTGTATCTCATTTGGTCAAATCATCCATTTAGCTTGAATTAATATTCATCGGGAAAAAGTCCATGACTTAGTCCCACAAATTGCTCCCTCATTTGCTGCATTCTAAGCAATAAGGCTTGAGTATGAATTCGTTCATTCATTAAAATTTTGAATCAGCCCCCTTATACAACAATTTTTTTTCGAAAAAAAAAATTAAAGAACTTTGGCGTATTCGATTTAAGCCAATTAAAATCATGTTCTCTACACTTTATTGCTTTAAACTGCATTTGAAAATTGATTTTATGTTTGTAATATTTTTTGAAATATTTTTTCTGTTCACTTGCCGTTATTTTTTTAGACACGAATTTCTGGTTTTTATTGCTTTTCTCCGAATGCAATAAAAAAGAAGAGCAAGAACACTTGAATTTTCTGCGCCAGCTTTTTACAAAATGAAAATCATTCGCATTCTTTCCCACCAAGTAAATCTCACCAAAAAGAAGTAAAGTAAACGCTATAGGGTGTTAAGCAAGACTACATGATCATTTATTTCCTAATTGAATAAAATAAGTCTTCATGGCATTCCAAAAATGTTGATTAAAAGGGCGTGAGATACACAGACTATAGGGAGCCATATATTCATTCATTTTGCTTTTGGTTCTAATCGTAATTCCCTGTTATTCTACTTACATACATACATACATAATTGGTCATTACAACCCTTCAGTCAGGGTTACAACCTAGCTTCTAAGACCACTTATGTTGTGTGCTTTAATTTTAAACAAGAGTGGCGGTACATACAGTTTAATGTCGTCTCCGAACGACATATTTTTGAGAAACTGTCAGTGTTCGGCTGGGGGGAAGTCACCAAAAATATATTTCTTGATATTTCATTTTGTCCGAGATGTCTTAGCTGGGGTTTAAACCATAGCCTCACTTGTATACCTCAAGTTTTTTTTTTATTTTGTATTGAAACTTTTTTGTTCCGTTTAAGGTATAATTGACTTGGGGTTCAGATGCAATCTTTTTCAAGTATTAAAAACCGCAATATAAATACCAGATACCTCTACCACCATCTTATGCCATGGGTGTGGGCATATAGACGAGAGTTCATAACTAAACTGGATTAATTTCACAATATTCTGTCATGCACAACTTTAAATTCGTAAAACTTCAAAATAACACAAACAATTCTATAACCACCACCTACAATTACAGACACTTATACACACAAACAAATGTACACATTTGTTGTACAACATCCTTACCCCAAGTACTCGTATGTCCGTGTAGGTAAAAAGATAGTGAGAGAGAAAGAGTTTTTTTCAAACTTCTCTCAATACAAAAATAATATTGTTGTTGTAAAACAAATACTTTAACTAGATTATGCAAAAATTACTCAATTGTGTAAAAGCACTTGTACAGGGTCTTTGAAGTTTGAGATTATATTTCAAAACAAAATTCAAAACTTATTTTTGTTTTAAAGGCATGGAAATGAATTGCTTTGAGCGCAATAGGATTTAATATTTTGGTACACTAAGAGCAGTACCAAAATATAATTTTTACTGACACATTGGGGATTCGCGTGTCTCATTGATACGGAAAGGCCACCTTATCCCCATACAGCTAGTTTTTATAAGAAGATCAAACAAACTTTTTAACATTAAGAATCATAGATATTGTTGCAAAGCAGATTCCGTATGTGTTTGCAGTGTCCAGCGATAGTGATGGTTATATTTCGGTGGATATAAACAAAATCCTCAGATTGGATGCTGTTGTGAGGACCACCACAGTTTATCTAGCCCTAGTGCACCCTAGAGTAGGAAGTCGGCGTAGTCTAGTAGGTTGTAAGTTGGCTTATTAGACGCAAAGCCAGGGTTCGAGCCTCAGGCCAGACATCAAAACAAAATACAAAAAGTATTTCTTCGGTGACTCCCTCTCAGCGGATTTCTGGCAAAAACTCGGAGAGTAAATATTGCCATGAAAATTTTCTCAAAAATATGTCTTTCGGAGTCCCACCACTCATGTATAAAATTAACACGTACAACATAAGTGGTGTGAGAAACTAGGACGTTGAACAATGGGTCAATTCGACCTCCGGGTACTGTACTTGTCTTAATTGACAAATACACATCCTCTAAAATAACCTAAGCCCCAGGTCAGACATCCCAAACAAAACGGAATACGAAAAAAAGGATTTCTTCGGCGACTTCCTCTCAGCAGATTTCTGGGTACAACTTTGAGGCTAAATAAAATTGCCATGAAAAGTTTCTCGAAAAGCTGTCGTTCGGAGACGACTTTAAACTGTAGGTCCCGCCATTCATAAGTGGTGTGAGAAGCTACGTTATAATCCTGAATGAAGGGTTGTAATGACCAATTATTTATGTAGGTACCCTAGACTTAGCGACTGACCTGTTTCTGATGTTCGACTAACTACTGTAGTGAATATAATTGTTAAAATATTGTATATCATTCTTATTAATCAGTCCCAAGAGTTGACATTGCCTGACCATTTTATGATGCTCTCTTTGAGTTCAATTTAGTTGTATTCAAAAGGAAATTCGAACTCTAAAGCCCTTGTCTGAGCATGCAATTGCTTTTGCAACATCAACAAAGTCGTTTTTACATATACGAGTTGCCATTTATTTTTTTCAATTTTGACAAACACTCTGCCTAGAGAACTAACAAGGCTGCAATAGGCATTTAAATAATGGAAACAGTTTGTGCGAAACCACATTTATATGTAGCAGCTGACAAGTAATTAGAACCAGAATTAAGGCAATGTTCTACGTTTTGGTGTTTATTTTAAAGGAATTTTTCTAATTTTATGAAAACTATTGCAGGCACACACAGCATACATTTAAATACATGCATATAAATATCCAATAAATAGTTACAAAAAATAGGAGCTGAAAGTTTTTCATGTAAAAACACATCATTTACACTTTATGCACTACATAGACGCATACAAACACCAATTTCTCTCACATGTACACAATGACTTACTTATTTAGCACACATACACACAAACACAATTGTTTTTATTCACACAAAAGCTTATTTTGAACAAAACCCACTTACTCTTGCTTACAGTGTTTTATTTTTTATTTGTTTGTTATTCATTCTCTATTTTACACACATACACACATACATACATGTATTTACGTAGCGTAACAGTTAAGTTATTCCGTTCAATTTGACTTGAATAAATACATTTTTATTGTATACGAGTATGCGATGGTTGATGTGTGAGCGTATGTATGTGTGAATATTGTTTGCCTATTCTATGTGTGTGTGTGTGTGAGTGTGCTTTATGTGTATTATTTTTAGAACAATAACAACTACTTTACTGCCTATGTTACCAGTGTACCAGTGTATAAGAGCTGTTATCGTTTTGGTTTCATTGTTGACTGTAGACCTACCGACCGACCGACCGACCATTTGTATTTTCAACCAACCATTGGTATTTTCAATATTAGAAAATATTTTAAATTTAAAACTAAACAATGTTTTTATTGAAATATTTGAGAGAGCCAGTGCAAATGAGAAAAGACTTAAAATACACGCTAATAAATTTTCATTTACTCTTAAACCTCAACCACCGTATACAGACAGGAGTGGGTGGGTTGTATTTAATTTAATTAAAATTTTTTCTTTTTTTTTGAGATATTAAATACCCGGTATGATTCGATGATCAATTAAAAATACATTGGCCTTTAATGGAAACCAGGTTGATCACTTACTTATCACGTAATTGAAGAACACACCAGCTATAACGAAATGTTACGGAGACTTACGGAGACTGGAAGCTTTCGAAAATATGAATGCAGTGGAGAGTACTGAAAGTGCCGCCCAACCGAATGCATTAACAAACTGTGTTATAAGCAACCATAGATTGGGCACAATTATCTTTCATGGAACACAAAATGCGAAACAACAGCAGCAAATTACAACAGGGCATGCTTAAAAGAAAAACTGAAGGGAACATTTTTCTATAGTCGTTATGATCCGTTTAGGTAGTCAATAGGCTCTTGCCAATATATTCTGTAGAGGCTACTTTCAAATGCTCTGTGCACTACTCCTACGATCGCTCTGGAGATAATCTTATACCTTCTGCCGCTTGACCTCTACTGCAGGAGCGTGGCGGCAAAGATTAGCAGGCGTCTCTGGGCTACTGGACAATGGCATGCATCGGGCATTGGCAAAGATACTGGGAGAAATTGATATTGTCGGAGGCAATGATTACATGACACCGCGATATGACTTCTCAATGAACTATGGGACATCCATTCCGGAAAGGGAGGACTGGAGGAGTGGTTCAGTGAATCTCCTAAGGGACTCCGCACAAATTTGCACCGATGGCTCCAAACTGGAAGGAGCCGTTGGAATTGGTATCTATTCGGAATCAATCGGAATATCCAAGTCTATAAGGCTACCAGATCATTGCAGCGTCTTTCAGGCGGAGGCGTCAGCAATTCAGCCTGCGGTGAAAATTATTGTGGACAAAGCGGCTATTAAGGCATTGGAATCCAGTGTAATAAACTCCAAGACGGTATACAACTGTCGCAGATATCTCAATGAGGTGGCGAACCGATATGATGTTTGTATCACATGGGTACCGGGACATAATGATATTCCTGGCAACTGCAGAGCTGATGAACTGGCCAGAAGGGGCACGACCATCGAACTCTCTGATGAATTCTCAACATTGGGGATCGCTTTGGGGACCTGCAAACTTATAATTGAGAACGCAACCGTAGATCTCGTCAACAGAATGTGGGCAACTTCGGATAAGGGCAGAGCGGCGCAAAAGATCTGGCCGAGGCTGGATAGGAGGTGTACGGCGACTCTGCTTAAGCTCCAAAAAAAATAGGCTCAGCACTGCTATTGTGGTTATTACGGGGCATTGCATTAGAGGAGCGCATACGAGGCGTATTGGTCTTATGATTTCTGCAGAAGCTGTGGAGATGAAGAGGAAGATGAGGCTATTCTTCACCTACTGTGCACATGTCCGGCACTTAGTTGGAGGAGAAAGATGTATCTGAGTGCCTACTACATGGAGGATATGGATAAACTGTCATCTATGGATATTGGTAGCCTAAGTCGCTCCATCCGATGCTCCGAATGGTTCCTGGAATAGGGGAAATGAGGAACTGTGGTATCACAATGGGCCCTGTGTGCGGCCTAAGTCTGTCTGCTCATGACTCCATCGAGGGAAAAGCCACTTCGACCTACCTACCTACCTACTTTCACATATACACTTGAACTCCTCTACTGTTATAGCAATAGGTATCAAAACCTAGTTGACTGAATGGGGCAGTAGGTGCACTAACTATTCTTCTCGAATTATATTCAAGAAAGCGGTATATTTACACGTTTGTAAGTAACGGCCCTGCAACAACAACCATATGGAAGCTTAAAGAAGATCAGGAGATCATAATGATGTTTACTGAACTATAACAGAATGCCGAATTTTAATGGACCCAAGTTTACATGCACAATTGGCCATTACAATTCTTTAGTCAGGATTACGACCTAGTTTCTCACATCACCTATGTTGTGGGTGCTAATTTTACACATAAGTGGCAGGACTTATAGTTTAAAGTCAACTCCGTACTACAGATTCTTAAGAAACTTTTCATGGCAATTTTATTTTACTTTCAGAGTTTTTGCCAGAAATCTGCTGAGAAGAAGTCGTCGTAGAAATATTTTTTTTTCGTATTTCGGTTTGTTGGGGATGTCTGACCTAGAGTTGAACGGCGACAGTATTTTACTGAACCTAAATAAATTAAAATTACTTGTGCTCTGACGTGGAAAATTTTTAATTAATATTGCTTCCGCGACTGTACATGAATGGAGATCTGGTCCGGAAAGAATGCTTGGCATATACAAAATTCTCAACAGAGTTTGCCTCGCTGATCAACATGCAGAGATCTTGTTAACTGTATAATAACAAAATGCGGGACTTAGCTACGAGATCACAATACTGTGGGGTAAGAAAAAATGCCTAACATACAAGAGGGAGATTGACATGGGGAGATAAGATTTGAACACTTACGGAATCAACTGAAAAACACATAAAAATAACAAAAAAAATACTGTCCTTCCACAAAATATACTCAAGCCTTTCGAAAAACTGTACTAGGTAGTGTGCATGATCATGGGACCTTAAAAATGACGCTGACAGGATAACTCAATCAGAATGCGATAATAAAGATAGTGGACATAGATTAGTAGACATAGTAGACAAGAAAGAGATCTCAATATATGGAGACTTGACTTTCAGGAATACTGACAGTTGATATTAATAACGCCTTGAGTTCCGCGAACTGGGAACGAAAGCCCAGTAAAAATTTAGCAGATAATAGAGAGAAGATTCAAAGTGGTTTAGCAATAAAACTTTCCAGATTTATTCAATTAAATCAAATATTCTACGTTATTACTGTACAATGTCCTCCAGTCTTTCTTTTGAAACACCTTAATAACACTGTCATTGTTGCATTATAATTCTAATTTACTTACAGCTTTCACAACTTCAAAGTTTCGGTGAATTTGCGATGAAATCTAACTATTTTCACAGTTTTTCAATAATAATTTATTGTATTCTTCAACAAAATCTGGATTTTAAAACTACATGGCTCGAACTCTACGATTTATTTTTTTAGTCTTAGTAGCTCTAGTGGCAAAGGCTTATGAAAAAAGAAACACAAAACCATTACTATTCCTTTTATAAACAATTTCAGAACCACACTACTCTAGTGTATTCCATTCAGAAATCAGCAATGAATCGCTTTTTCGCTACTCATAAGTACTCATGAAATTTCGAGTATGAGTGAGTCAACAGTATTGAAATTCAACTACTCTGATTCCTTCGTACTCACTACAATATTGAGTATGAGTATGAGTACAACGTTGACATCAAACTAATAACATTCGAAATATGTTTGATTCATACGCCTACTCATTCAGATTCATAAAATTATGAAATACTTATCATACTCATAAATACTTCGAATATTCGAATCATTTATCGAAATTTACAGTCTAAGTTGTTGTTGCATTTACAACAAAAGAAGAAAGAAAAAGACAACAAGCAAAGCAAACAAACAACCTTCTAGTATGCGAGTCATACTTATTTTGTGATTCTTGTCTATGTTGAGTCACGGAGAGTCGAAATTAACAACATCATACGTATTGTTAAGTATGAGTACGATGAGTACTTCAAACTTTAAATATGAGTAGTATGAGTATGATATTAAAATAAGTATGAATTCGTATAAGTATCAGAAATTATGAGTATGATTCGAATCTACTCACCTTTTTGAATACTCATTGCTGATCTCTGATTCCATTTAAAATTTAAATTTTCTATAAGATCCCAGTTTTTCAGTCTCAATTTTAAAAATTTTATTTCGTCTTGATAACTGAAGCATTAACAAATGTTTGCTAAGCTTTCCCATGGTCCATTTTAAAAATGCTGTCATGGTGTCATTAAAAACATTTTTAAGCTCAATTTAATCTCTTTTGTTTCTTACCACCACACACACACACACACACACACATTATATTAAACTTTTCTAGCACTTAAGTAAATCTTTCATTTATGCACACTCCCTACCTCAGCCTGAATCCCTATTTTCTTCCATTTTTTGCCTATTTTTCAAGGTTTTGTTGTTTTTCTTATATTTCATGCCGCATTTAAAATAAAGTTCAGCTGTTGGTCTGGGTATCTTTCTTGCAATGCAAACAAAAACTTTCATTTTTTAATACAGATACTCTTACTTACCTATACATTCATACATATGTACATACGTATGTATATGTTGCACGTTTATTCATTTTGTATTTACGTGTTCACTTCACTTATTTAAACTCAAGCCACTCATTTATACTTGAATGTTTTCCTTACATTTCATTTGTTTTTGTTTTTGTTTTCGTTTTTTAGTGTGTATTTTTGAAGAGAAATTTTCTTTTTTATTTCGGTTCCATAGTTTGTGACTTTAATGAGCCTTGTTAGCAAATAAACACTTGTCTTTTGTCCACACTGGTCCTCTTGTGAATTTCATTGTCTCACTCTCCATTTTCGTATACCCTACGTTATTATTGTTGGTTGGGTATGTTAAACCCAAAAGCTTACTTATGAAATTCAATGGACGTGGTACTTCCAAAATATGCTGGTTACGGGCATATATCACACTTCACACTGCGAAGCATACCACGCCCATTGGAGTCATTACAACCCTTCAGACAGGATTACGGCCTAGTTTCTCACACCACTTATGTTGTGTGTGTTAATTTTTATATATGAGTGGCAGGACCTACAGCTTAAAGTCGACTTGGAACGACAGATTTTTTGAGAAACTTTTCATGGCAATTTTTATTTATTGTCAGAGTTTTTGCCAGAAATCTGCTGAGAAGAAGTCGCCGAAAAAATAATTTTTGTATTTTTTTTTAAAGTCTGGCCACGCTATCTACTAGACTACAGCGTCCTCAGTCATACATACATATGTTATCTGTTATGTATTTTACACTTCCGAAGTGCACGCCTGAGAAAGCCAACTTAGATTTCCGCTTACTTACTTACTCACAACTCCTCAGTTAGGAGTACGATCTAGTTTACCGCACCACCCATGGTTTGTGTATTAAATTTATCCAGAAGTGGCGGGACTTACAGTTTAAAGTCGCCGCCGAACGATATTGTTTTGAGACACTTTTCATGACGATTTTATTTTGCTCTCACAGCTGACAGCCAGTAGTCTGCTGAGAGGAAGTCATCGAAGGAATGTTTCTTCATATTTCGTATTGTTCAAGATGTCTGGGTTCGGGGTACACAAATTGATGAAATAGTCGATTACTGTAGCGTGTTTGGCCGGTCAGTAATTCCCATGCGGGTCAAAATATGTTCTCCACAATGTTTTGTAGAAAATAGAGGAGTACAACTGACCGAATGTATATTTTTTTTATTTATTTTTTCTTACTTTTAAATATCTTTGTATAGGTATTGTTTATAAGCATTTGAATGGATGTATATGTATGTGTGTGCGTAAGTGTTTAACTAAAAAAAAAATACAATCTTTGTCTGTGTTCCCATTAACGTTCTGTGAGGTGTTTTATTAATTTTTTTTCTTGTCAAAGTGACGACACAAAACACTTGTTTTGTTCTTAAATTTTATTTATGCTGTGCTGTCGTTTTCTGATAAAGGTCATTATCGTTGCTTTCCTTTTCGTTTTTTCTTAATTGTTTTTGTTTGCCATGATATAAAGCTGTCAAAAATTGTGTTTCTTCTATCAGCAAATACACGTGGACAAATTAAAGCTTTGCAAGTGAAAGACATTACAACGATCTCCGTGGCACTAGTGTGGATATGAATTTGTTGTTATTTTTTAAAATTTAATTTTAAAATTTTTTTTATTTTTTATTTTTTTGGCTCGTTTTATTATATTAAGAATGTCATTTGTCTTGTTTATAATTTCTTAAAATGTTGGATAATAAAACAGTTTTTTATGACAAAACAAAAAAAAATAATTTCTAAATAATATCTTCAAAAGCAATACTTAATACGACAGTGTCTACAACACTCAGAGAATGGCCTGAGTAGAGTAGCAGCAGTAGATTAAGTTGGAAAATAAATTGTATATGAAACGAGGGGCAAGTAGTGCATGTGGGCAATGAATTTCATCCTGTTTTCTTCGCATAATCTAGAAAAACTGCTGCTAGAATCGTGTAATTCCTTTCAGATGGGCAATAAACTCAACACACATATGGGCGTAGAAACAACGATATTCGTCAAAACAATTTTTATATTTCATTACGTTGTACTATCGGAAAAATAGTGAATACAAGAAATATTGGAATGCTGTAATTGAAAAATATGCCGGTTCTATAGAATATCTTAATGGATTCTCGTGATAAAGAAAATAAAAATTCTTTGGCCGTCAATCGTAACGTTTCGTGATTACTTGCGGTGCAGTTTATTCATATTAAGCCTACCCGCCTTAATAGCCAAAATACTGGGCCTATGGTCAACGAAATATGAATCCCTCATGGTTAGAACGTAGAATTGAAATCCCTAAGCTTCTCGGTCTCTCCTTCGGGAGCTGCAAGAGCACTAAAACATGTGAAGATTTAATCGATATATTTGGTATATGACATGCTGACATAATGCTTTAACCGACTACGTTTATGTTCCTGGGTGACATACGTACATATTACTTCATACTTTATATAAATAATGCTACATACTCCTACATCTTGATTTCGGTAGTACACCTCTATTAATAATGCGGTTTCTTTTATTAGGGGCTCCATATCTTCAAATTAAAATAAAAAATATGCCTGAAGTCGCCGTAGTGTAGTAGGTAGTGTGTTGGCTTATTAGACGTAAAGCCAGGATTCTAGCCCCAGGCCAGACGTCAAAACAAAATACAAAAAGTATTTCTTCGGCGACTTTCTCTCAGCAGATTTCTGGCAAAAACTCTGAGAGTAAATAAAAATTGCCACGGAAAAGTTTCTCAAAAATCTGTCGTTCGGAGTCGACTTTAAACTGTAGGTCCCACCACTCATGTATAAAATTAACACACACAATATAAGTGGTGTGAGAAACTAGGTCCTAATCCTGACTGAAGGGTTGTAATGACCAATTATGTGTGTTATGTATGTATGCCTGAGATATCTAGAAATTTTTTATTCGTTTGAAAGTCCTATTGATGCCATTATATATAGAATATAACGGCGTTGAAATGACCGCCATGGCTTCCCTGAAAAATCGATATTACCGTGACTCTGTCGGCCCCTTTTGACCAACACTGTGAGTTTTGATATACGAGTATATCAAATGTGAGGTTAAAAAGTTTCCTGTTGCAATGGAACATCGATTATGTCAATAACAATTTTCTCTCTTTGATCCCTCTCTGGTTTCCCGGATACGGGTTTCCCCAAATACTGCTGTAAGTAATTGCTACACACGTAGCGTGTACTTGAATCTAAAACTGTCAATTCGACTTCGGTGGACCATGAAATTTATAACGACCAATTCAATTTGTTACTAAACTACAGCGACATAATTAAGTATGAGTTGAAAAGGTAAAAAAACAAAACAAAACAAAAGGAAAGAAAACATAAATCAATACCAAGCATTACTCCGTAAATTTCTTTATGAAGCATGATTTATATTTATAAATATCCTTAAATTAATTTTCTTAACAATCATTGTAGTCGCAATAAAAGCAAAAAGTTTTTGAATTCTGTTGTTGAAAAACTTTAATTTGAGATGAAAATATACCAAAAAGGAACATAAAAACATAAGCATTATTATTTAAATATATTTTCTTTAATTTTCTTACGTTTTAGGTGAACAAAAAATTAAATTTTTTAAAATTTTAAAAAAAGGATATATGGGCTGCTGTGAAAGTATGACAGCTAATCCCAAAATATTTATACAGTGTTATTTCTTACATAAAACTACAAGTTGTGTGATAAAAGTCTTATGTAAATGGTTAAAATGGTTAAAAGTTAAAATAAATATAATTTTTTTTTTTAGAAAAAAATCCTTTTCATTCGAATTTCAAAAAAGGCTTTAAGCATGATTATTAAATGCTGCAAGACTTTCAGCTCATGTTTCGAAAAGGCATAATAGGTGTAAATATATCATTATCAAAGCGAATGATTCTGTTATCTCATACGTACGTAGTTGACGGAAATATTATCATCTGTAATAAAATAGGGGACGATACACATTCTTCTAATGTTTGTCTGTCACGTGAGATAGATATGAGAAGAGCAGTAAGAAACTACTAGATTTTTTCATCCCAAAATACTAAAGGCAGTTTGTTCTGTTCCAAGTAGTACCATCTTTGGCGATAAACATTCTGTTGTCATGTTTGTTGCTGCCAATACTTTCTCCACTTCTCTCTTCAAAGTCTTTAGCAGCAGGAATATTACATATATAATTAATATAATCGGTTATTACAACGTTTCCTTATAAATTGGAAATGTCTGACCAGAGGTTTGAACCTTGGTCTGACGTCTAATAAGGTAACACGCTACATACTAGACTACGACTACTTCAATCAATAATAAGAACATATCAAGAATAGAAAATTCAATGTTTTCACTTTCGTCCCACACTTAACTTTCAATTCTTTCTTAAAAACCATAAATAATGTACTATTTACGATAAAACTTCAGAAAATCTTCACAAACGACACCAAAACATCTGTAGAAAAGTCGTATGTATCAAAAATGATACATAAGCAAGAATTATGAAGTTTTTGATTTTGTAACCCCTGTTTGTAGTCGCCTTTGTCTAGTAGGTAGTGTGTTGGCTTATTAGACGAAAAGCCAGGGTTCGAGTCCCAGGCCAGACATCAAAATAAAATACAAAAAGTATTTCTTCGGCGACTTCCTCTCAGCAGATTTCTGGCAAAAACTCTGAGAGTAAATAAAATTGCCATGAAAATTTTCTCAAAAAATCTGTCGTTCGGAGTCGACTTTAAACTGTAGGTCCCGCCACTCATGTATAAAATTAACACACACAACATAAGTGGTGTGAGAAACTAGGTCGTAATCCTGACTGAAGGGTTGTAATGACCAATTATGTATGTATTTAACCCCTGTTTGAAATTTTCGTTTTTGATTTCTTTTAAAATAGTGGCGATAACACAATACTAACAAATTATAAATATATCAGGCATCTAACTTTTTCTGAATTAAAGTTATACCCTCTTAAAAATTGAAATGTATCATTTTTGATACAAAGCTCGATCTACGGTTATAAGTATTTTTCTAAATTTATGAATCTGAATGAGTAGGCGTATGAATCAAACATAGTTTGAATGTTATGAGTTTGATGTCAACGTTGTACTCATACTCATTGCAACTTGTACTTGTAAATCAATGTTATACTGAGTACGAATGAATCAGAGTAGTTGAATTTCAATACTGAGTACTTATGAGTAGCGAAAAAGCAATTCATTACTGATCTCTGTTGCTGATTACCACAGTTTGGCGAGTAGTAGTTCAAACCTTAGTTTTGATAAGTTAAAAGGAAAAATGAAAAAAAAAATTCTCTAATCTATCCTTTGGTATTGTAGGATGCTAGGCCGTTATCCTACTGACTAATATTATATATAAAAATAAATGTGTGTTTATTTGTTTGTGGGTTTGTTTGAAATCTATAGACGGCTAAACGGCTGGACCGATTTTCTTGAAATTTTAACAGTACCTTCCTGTATGTCTGGAAGGAACTATAGGCTAATTTTTTATTTTTTCAAGCAGGCGATGTGCCACGCCCACATACCATAATGTCGCATATTTTATAAACTGCAACAGCTAGAGTCCTCAAATTTTGTATGAACGTTTTTGACGTATATATGAACAAAATGGGCGGATTGGGTATAGTGGGCGTGTCACCTCCCATAGTCTATATACATAAAAATGAATGTTTGTTTGTATGTACCTTATAGAATCGTAAACTATGCATTTGATCATGATATGATCTTTACCAAAGTTGTTGCGCATGAGCCGGCAAAGGTTTTTAAGTTGATATGACCAATATCCGACAGGTGGTGCCACTGAAAATTAATCAAAATGAATTAAATCGTAAACTGTACATTCTTTAACAAAGTTGTTGCGTATGACTCGACGGAGGTTGGTGCGATTAATTTCCGATGGATGGCGTCACTGAAAATTATTCAAAATGAATGACAAGCAATTGGTCGACCTACACCTCAAGCACGGAAGAAAAGAGCATTACGAGCCTCAGAATCGGACGAGCATTGAGACTGGAATATCTTCGAGTATATGCCGCTGAGATCCGTTCGCTTGAACCACTTGAACAACGAGAAGTGAGATTGGAAACTGATCGAATGCGTACTACTCAGGCCCGTTCATCTGAATCATCAGGACAACGGAAAACAAAATCAATAAAATGATTCAAAATTAATTGGACATTTGTGTAATGTCTTTGAGTCAAATTTATTTTAGTTGGTGGCGCAGTAACAAACGCAGGGTACAGCTAATAAATTCTAATGGTCATCAATGTGTATGTACATATGTAATTCTACCTGATACTACCCTTTCATAACCTCTGTTTGTGTGAAATAAAAAATTTTGTTGTTTATTTTTTAATAATTTAAAATTATATTTTATTTGTTTGTAAGTTTAGCAATATTATTTAAAGATTTTTTTCGTTTCTTATTTTTGTTTATTGTTTTTTTTTAATTGTTTTTTTTTTTCATACAAGTTTTGAACAGTTATGAAATAAAATTAAAACTAAAAACATATTCATTTTGTTTCGAATTTTTTTTTAATAATTTTCCGTTTTTTTTTTTGCTTAAAATTATTAATTTTTAAATTATTAACAAAAAATAAGTTTTTAATGCATTTTCCTTTAACTACGAATTTAAACTAAATTTTGTAGAGTTTGCTTTTTTTTAATTACAAATGTTTATTAGTATTGTTGTTTGGTTTTTGCTATTTGTTGTTCTTGTTAATATTAATTAAGTATTATTAATTTTAAGTTTTATTCGTTTTTGTTTTCATTATAATTAATTTTTTTATTTTATGTTTAAAGACTAGGGTAGTACAACACTTTGGAAAAGTTTATGCTTCTTTTTTTTCGTTTTTATAAATGCAAGTTTATTTATTTATATTTTTATTTAGTTTTATTTTTATTATTATTGTTATAGACTTTTTAAATACATTATTAATTAAATTCCTAATTATTTATAATTAATAGTTTTAATAGTATGTAGTTTTAGTCATTCATTATATTTGCATGTATGTATGTATATGGTAACCATAAACTATTAAACAGTAATTTTAAATACTTAATAACTGTAAAAAAAAGAAAAAATTGTACTTATTTTTTTTCTTCTAATATTTACAAATTATTTACAATTTTTTATTATTGTTGTTGCTTTTGTTGTGGTTGTTTCTTTATACGTTTGTTTCCGTCTTGATTTTGTCGTTTTTAGTTTTGATTTTTAATTTTTAAGCCTTTTATTTACACAATATGTAGGTGTAGGTGTGTGTGTGTGTGTGTGGTTAAAGTAAAATTTACCGGAAGTTCATGTCTTTCTAAAGGAGAGAGTGAGAGAGAGAAAAACGGTCCCATGTAGAGTCCCATTTTGTTTCATTTATTTGTTGTTGTTGTTTTTTACTGTTACTGCCAACACAATTTACGCGTTCATCAACAACTCTGTTGATGAGGGTTTGTTTGTTTCTGTTTCTGTTTTTCTTTTCTTTTCATTTTTGCCTCAAATTTGTGTTACTTTTTTCATTTTAAAGCAGTATATTGAAGGAATGAAATCATGGCAGAATATTACAATTTTAATACATATTTTTTAGTAGAAATAAACAGGACCAAATGCTTTAGCATCGGCCATCTTAGCCCGAAAACCACTGACACAAAAGTTGTTTTATTGCCAAATCGAGTAAAAGCTACCCATTAAAGATACTAGTCCCCTAAGTCTGTCCATCATTGCTTTTGTAAACCGTTTTAGATTGTTCACTACGTTCGCAGGAAAATATATTCCAAGCTTCTGTCATGGTATTATCAGGCGTGCTGAATTTGTATTCCAATAACAAGCCTGATTGACTTACTTATATATTGAAAGTCATTTGAACAGCATTTTACTATGGTGGTGATTGCTAAGATGCCTTTGCTATGGGATTGTGCAAGAGAATTAAAAGTTGGCAGAAGAAACATTGATTGAGAGACACACAAAGGGCACAGTGCCAGTACTAACTGCATTCAAGTCTTATAACTAAAAGGTCGCTGCATGTGCGAATTACATTGAGATTACGGTGAGAGAAATATAGGGACGAACTATATGTGATATTCTACACAGTGGTCTAGAGTACTTGATTTCCATCTTAAATGATTCGGATATTACTCATTACCTTTCATAAAGGAGCTTAGATAGCCTCCGACGGCTAACAAGATTGAAGTCATATTCAAATGCATGGATTTGAATTGGTACCGTTAATGCAATCTGTAATATGCTTATCATGTGGCTGCATGACTGCCCGTGCTCTTTGAGTATCGTGGGGTGTGCCATCGTGTCGTTACTCACGTTAAGCCCTGAACTAATTATTCACCACCGGAATTGTAAGAAACTTAAATTTTTACATGGTATTACGTGGCCGACTGAGAGTGACGTCGAATCCGTGTTTGCCTTGTAAACCGTTTTATGGCAATTAGTTTAGTTTTAGTGCCTGAGAGAGAGTCACTAAAAAATTTCTCTTTTCAACAATTTGTCTTTAAGATGCCTATTCTATCCACTAGACTACAACAATCACTAATTAATCTATTCAATGCCTTAATTATGATTAAAGCTTTAATCCTGCTTTCAAGATATCTTTATCTTTCACTGAATATTTCCGTAAATAAAGCCAAAAGATCACTAATAGAGCCATTCATGCAGAAACTGTGTTAACTGTCACTAAACCAATGCAGTTTCCATAGCTTATTGACCAGCTGGTCCCAAGTAAATTAGCCTTTGTTTTGCGGGAGCTTGTCATTACACTCTAATATAAGATAATCAAAGTAAGATTTTGTGTACTGTATAGTAGGTTCAGGTTCAGGTCGGAGTGGTAGCTCTGATATCACAAAGCTCACTTGAGCACGCATAGCGGCCCGTTGTGACGGCACGGGTGAATGCAGTCCCTGTACTGACCAAGTTCCACCAAAATCAGGGAAGAGCAAGAAGTTGGTCAGCGCAAGGGCTGCACATCAAAATCACGACTACCCTAGACTGGAAAACCAGCCAGAAAGTTTGATGAACGAAGCTATATCCTTGTTATCAATAGATGATAGCTCCGTTAAGCTGACAAGAAATGGAGAGCCAAACCTATATCTACACCTAGCAAGAGATGGGCACTGACAAAGAAAGTGGATAACAGTATCGTCTTCCTCTTCCACGGCAGAAGTCGTTAAATGAGAGCTTCATTCTTTCCGCGTGTCTACCCATAACACACCTGTAAGCATGGCCACTGTGGTTGAGATGACGTCACGACCAAAAATAAGTAATTGGTTGGTACGCCTTCTATCCATCAAGGTCCAGGCGAGTCTAGCGGTGGAGCAGGACTCCTCATTGACCCAGGATATGTAGGCGTTCCAAAAGAATTTCCACGCAATATCTAACTTGACCGAGGCAAGTGGCATACCAAATTCAATTGAAGAGGATTCCGGAAGGGGCGCATCAGCTCTGGCGAGCCGGGCGCCCACACCAGTGAGACACTGGTGAAGCGCCCAGAAAGAAGGTCCAGACAGCGGCGACATTCCCTAATGATCCTAGAGTTATTCACGAAACCCAATAGAGATCTTATCGCGGCCTGACTGTATAGTATAATTCTATATTTTTAATACCCTGTTTACATTCTCAGTGACTGAAATTTTGTTGTTGCAATTGAAAAAAAAAATAAAAAAAATTGTCATGATAGTCAGTCAACAAGACTGTGCTGATAAAACAGCATGAATTTTGCAACTACCCTCCTCTACCTTCTTTTCTTTATCAAAATTTTTAGTTTAGTTTAGGCCCCTCTGAAAAACTGTCTTTGCCTGATAGGCAACACACATATATTTTTTTTTGGGGTTTTGGTTTTCATTAAAATTCCAGTCATTTTTTTGGTCGGTGGTGGGGGGTGGTTTTCTTTCACAGCGTCTCTATGTAACTGCAAATGTGCATTGGACAGTGTCGACTTTATTTACATTGTGTAGGCCATAATTACAAAACCCTAGTTTTTCAGAATATGCACTTTGTTTGGTTAGAATTCCTTTATTTTACGTCATGAATTTTTTCCAATTTTTTTTTCAAATTTTTTTTCTCCGTAGCTTAAGGCTTATTTATGTTTGGATTTTTTTTGTAGATTTTTCTCTCTCTCCCCTTTCACCAAAATAGAAAAGAAGAATGGTTTTATCTGTAGCTGTATGGAAACTGTTACTGTGTATGGCTTTATATTGTTGTTGTTGTAATAGTTGTTGTTGTATTTATATTCTACTTACAAGCTAAATGTAAAAAAAGATTGAATTTTTTTGTTGTTTTTTTTTTTCATTGTAATTCCTTTTGTTTCAATAAATTTTGTTTTTTTTTCTTTGATTTTTTTTATTTTTTGTTTTCTTTTAGTTTTTGTTTTTTATTTTTGATTTTGTCTATACACATATCGGTTTTATTTGTTCATGTTTTCTTGCCTTAAAGAGGCAATTGATTTTTGTTGTTCAGTTTTAATTTAAATTTTTTCGTTTCGTTTCTTTTCATTTTAATTTTTTTAATTTAATTTACAATTTTCCTTTAACGTTAATTAAAACTAATTTTATAATACACTTTTTTGTTCTTTTATATTTTCATTTATTGTTGTTGCTGTTGTTGTTATCGTTGCAGACGTAGTTGTTGTTGCCGCAGTCGTTGTCATTTTAGTTTTCGTTTTATCCTGCAGATACAACGCTGCCAAAGCATTGAAACGTGGACCCCACATTTCCAAATAATTAAAGTCTTGATTCTCATCATCAGTGCCTACAGTGTGGTTAGAAAATCAAAGAAAATCATGAATATTTAAAAGATCGTAATTAAAGTTTTCGAATTAAAATTCATAGAAATTTTATGTCATGTTTTAATAGTGGAACTTTTAAATACTGAAAGTCCCAAAGCAACAAAAAATTTGTTAACATTTGTAAACGTTATGAGCAACGAAATTTTCCAAATTTAATAAATTTCGTATAATTTTTTTAGCCTATTAAACGGGGAAACAAATAGATATTTTTAAAGCATTTGACAGGATGGCCATGTCATGTAAATAAAATTGCCATGAAAAGTTTCTCAAAAATCTGTCGTTCGGAGTCGACTTTACACTGTAGGTCCCACCACTCATGTATAAAAATTAACACACACAACATAAGAGGTGTTGAAAAATTAGGTCGTAATCCTGACTGAAGGGTTGTAATGACCAATTATGTATGTATGTATGTGTGTATCTCCGATTCTGAGTACTGAGTTATATAAGAACAAGTTCTATATTCTCTTCCTCCCCTATTATCACAGAAATTACTCGCCATCACTGACTGACTTTTAATAATTTATTGGCAGCTCTATTTGCACTGCCTTGCACTGCCACATGTCTGATAACTTCGAGATCTTTCCTCAAGTGTTGTTGTTGGAGTTTTTTATTTCTTTAAATTTTTGTAATTTAGTTTGTATAATTGTGTTTACCGTATGATGTGTGTACTTTGTTGTTGTCTGTTGTGATAATTTTGTCTTATATTATGTCTGATAACTGCGAGATCTTTCTTCAAGTGTTGTTGTTGGAGTTTTGACTTTTTTTTTTGGTAATTTAGTTTGTAAAATTGTGTTTACCGTATGATGTGTGTACTTTGTTGTTGTCTGTTGTGATAATTTTGTTTTTATAATTGCATTTACCGTATGATGTGTGTACTTTGTTGTTCTCTGTTTATATTATTTACTTATTTGAGTTTGTTGCCGTTCACGTAAAAATATTATAAAATTTCTGGTAAATTACTGGGTGGAACTGGTAAAAAATAATTAAAATTTGAAGCTATTTAGTAAAAAATCTTATTTTTGCTATAAAGTTCTTATTGGCTGCTCTGCTAAGAGATCTTTTCCTAAAATTTGCTTTCATGCATAACACAATAATATGGCACACATTTTATTGCTTTTAACGTTTAACGATTTGTCGTAATTTATTAATGATGATGAATGTATTCGATGATGATGATGTTTTAAAGCCTACCTGATGCCAAAGAACTTAATGATTCCGCTATACTCCCACTGCCTTCGTAAGTGAAATTTCGTAAATCATCAAAAGGTGGGGCATTTATATCTTTATCGCAGCGTTTTTTACGTTCCTCCATTAAAAAGGCAACATTTAATTCTTGGCCTGGCATTAGAGTAACAACTGGATCTGTAAAGATTTATGGAAATGAATTGATGAGAGGAGACAAAAAAGAATAAGAAAAACACAATAACAACAGAGAATTACAATAAATTAGTAACAGAAGGAATACAGAAATATATCATCTTTGGAATTTATGTCTCAAATGTCCCAAAACATAAAAACCAAACTAAATTCTTTATGCAAAGGGAGGGGAGGGCTAACCTCTTTACTTGCACAACAAATTTTAATATTTTACGTGACGTTGTTGTCTTATTTTCATTTTCATTTCAGATGGTTTTCGTTTGGATTTTTGATTTTCATTCTTATTTTCATTTCTGTTCTGCCTTCATTAATATTTACAATTCAAAGTGAAAGAAGACAAAGAGGTATGTGAGAGGGATGGGTTAATATACTTACAAATTATTGGCACTTTACAGGCAGCAATATCAGGTGGCATATTGCCACTCTGACCAATTGGTATTTGCAGGGGTGTAATATCGAATGCGGTCATATCATCCTCGCCGCCACCCTCATCATCGTAACTAATCACCGTTTCCCGTACATCTTTTTCTGGGCCATTACGTTTTTTATTTGTTGTTTTACGTTTACGATTGTACAGCACAAAGATAAGGGCTAAAACTGCAAAAAAATGAAAATGAAAAGAGAAAGAGAAGAGGAGGAGTAAAGAGAAAAATAACACAATTAGACAACTGACAAAAACATATAAAATAAGAGATTAAAATGGCAATTATTTCACTCGACTTAAATGCTTTTATTGCTCTTGCCAGCAACTGCTAGTGATGCTGCCGCTGCTATTGCAAATGGTGATGACGATGGTGAAAAATTAATTGTTTTATGGTTCAAAAGGTGAATACGTTAATAAAACAGTTGTCATAAATCAAATTACTGTTGGGGGGAGGGGAGTGCTTGTGTATATAACAAAAGCAAATCATCGCAGATTAACATTTTTTATGGTTTTAACCCGAAATTCAATAAAGTACACGAGCCACTTACTTGCAAATTAAAGTTATGACTTCTCCTCTTTCAGCCAGGGATCAAAAATCGAACGTGACATGACTTTTTCACAACGTTTGGCAAATAATTCTTAGAAGTTTGTGTATTTGATGGAAATGAATAAACTCTCGTATACATATATTGTTAGCAAACAATCATGATGGCTAACATGTAAATGGTAAATAATTTGTTGTAATTTCTTTAAGCAAGAAACTTATGACAGAAGAAAGTAATTCAACACACTAATCAAAGTATTAATACTACTACTTACACTTAATATATGTATTGTAGTCGACTATTCAATGTCTAAGAACATAATTCTGTTGCAGGGATTAATTTTTTGGGTTCTGAGAAATACGTCTCATGCATGTGACATTTAATTCATATTTTAGTCTCACAGAATATGCCCATCATGGAGGGAACATGGTTCTTGGAATCAAAATAAATTAATTTCTGCAAAAGATATTAAAATAAGGCTTCGTTCGAAACAAAAACTCAACAATGAATAGAGTAGGTTTTATAAGGGTTCCAGAATCTAAAATAAATTTTTTTTCATTAATATTCTTTCTCCATTGCTCTTCCCAATGCATACGGCTTCCTTAAAACCCTTCTAACATGCACACTTCATTTTGCTGCTGTCATTTTGTGCCTTTTCATAAAGATCGCACTGTAAGAAATGTAAATACCGAAGACACGTATTGCTCCTGGCATTTGTCTAAAATATATTCTGCCAAATGACTTTGAGCCTCGTTTTGATTTTTGTAGTTGTAATTTTACGTGATTGTTTTCGATTCCGAAGTATATTTTCTATACGAATTGAATGTTCTAAGTTTGGTTTGACTACATATTCAAACGGTTCATGATACTTATTGTACTCATCCGATTGCTGCTTTTACTTTTGTTGAGCTTGCTTTTAATCCGTCATTCTCAGTCATTATACTGCATAGATATTAGAAGCTCTTTGCTAAGTAGAACTTAAGTCATTTAGAGATACCATAATACTGCGACCGTAGCTAAATCTATAGTCAAAACAAACTTCGGGACGCTGCTCGGTGATGCATGATTCTCATCTTCTTCTATTGTAAAGGGTGTTTTTTATAGAGGTATAGAACTTTAAGTTGCAATAAAACAACGATGGATTATTCGATTGACATGAATTTTATTTATCCGAAAGATAATCTTGTGGCATTACATTTTAAATATGATTTCTGGCATATGACCGCCACGGCTGGCGCGGATGTAGTCCAATCTGGACGTCCAATTTTCGATGACTTTTTCCAACATTTGTGGCCGTATATCGGCAATAATACGGCGAATGTTGTCTTCCAAATGGTCAAGCGTTTGTGGCTTTACCGCATAGACCAATGACTTTACATAGCCCCACAGAAAGTAGTCTAGCGGTGTTAAATCACAAGATCTTGGAGGCCAACTCACAGGCCCAAAACGTGAAATTAGGCGGTCACCAAACGTATCTTTCAATAAATCTATTGTGGCACGAGCTGTGTGACATGTTGCGCCGTCTTGTTAAAACCACATCTCCTGGACATCATGGTTATTCAATACAGGAATGAAAAAGTTAGTAATCATGGCTCTATACCGATCACCATTGACTGTAACGTTCTGGCCACCATCGTTTTTGAAAAAGTACGGACCAATGATTCCACCAGCCCATAAAGCGCACCAAACAGTCAGTTTTTCTGGATGTAACGGTGTTTCCACATACACTTGAGGATTACCTTCACTCCAAATGCCGCAGTTTTGTTTGTTGACGTAGCCATTCAACCAGAAGTGCGCTTCATCGCTAAACAAAATTCGCTTATGAAAATCGGGAACAACGGTAATCTCGTTTTGGGCCCATTCGACGAATCTACGCCTTACTTCAAATCTTGCACGAGTTGGAATTTGTAAGCACGCAAACCAAGATCCTTCCGCAAAATCTTCCATAAAGTGGATGGACACAGATCCAATTCCTGTGCTCGATGGCGGATGGACTCATTCGGGTCTTCCTCAATGCTACGCTCTACAGCAGCAATAGCTTCTTCTGTACGCACCGTACAGCGTCTCTGGGGATGCGAGTTATCGAATCGAATT